>JAUCBN010000001.1:7505000-10005000 GCA_035048815.1 Abelmoschus esculentus
TTGCCATTTGCCTCTAAAAACTCCATCAATCATGGGAGACTACAACCAACTGTTGCCCAACATTGAGGCCGGTGAGAGCTGCCGGCGCTCTCTCCAGGCCTTCTGCTTTGGCTTCAACGTACGTGATCTTCCCTTCTTTGATGTGAGGTATAATCATTTCTAGATACTTGGGATACAGGTGATAGAAATCACTGACAATAAACCCCTGCATCCTAATCGATTTCGGCACGATATACATCAAGTTGTGTACCGCATCGAGCTGCTCGTTGTTGTACTGAGAGATCATTCCACATGCAGCTATACGGCCATGGACCCTCATGTTGGCCAGCACTGCATCGAGCATCTTTCCCCCGACATTTTCAAAGTAAATATCGATGCCTTCCGGAAAGAACCTGGCAAAATCATACAGAAATGGAAGAACTGTTGATTATTGAATGAAGATAGATAGGTTAGCGTAGTTATCCAGAATTATAATAAAATAAAACTATACTACTGACCTTTTTAAAGCAGCATCCAGGTCTGGTTCTTCCTTGTAGTTGAAGGCCGCATCAAACCCGAAATTATTCTTCAGCAAGTCAATCTTTGATACAGAAATTATGAAGATACTTAGAATAAAAAGGCAAAAGAAAAACGAAAGAAGAAATGACAACCAAAACTTTCTCTTTGCTTCCAGCACTTCCAACAACATAGCAGCCTAACAGTTTTGCGAATTGCCCGACAAGCTGACCAACTGCTCCTGATGCAGCCGATATATAGACATTCCCCTTTCTTAGGGGAGCAAATCTCGTAAAACCCGGCATAAGCAGTCATACCAGCCATACCTATAATGACAGATTGAAGAGCAATTGGATGAGCATAGGGCCGCGGCAGGATAATGATGGAGAGAAACAGTATGGAGTCAAAAATGAAGTCCTAAACTGACAATTTGCTTAGAATATGATTCATAATTTCCTCATCGATTTCAGTTAACAATTCTCATCGACATGCTTATGTTTACGTAGAGTTTTAGTCTCCCAAGGCTAATGTAGTCGCTACAACAATGTTGCTCCGACTCATTATTTTTCTTTAACATTGTCAGACATGGGGATACAATCTTCCAAACACAAGAAAAACTTATAAAATAGAATATTCTCTTGTCGTACACATAACTCGTATCCGACACGCACTCGGCACTCGAGTCCATAAGTGCCTGCCCTGCCGAGTAAGCAGCATTCCTTTTCGTATAGCTTTGATGTAATTTTTGCAAATAAGATGATAACTTACCAAGAAGTCCTGTATAGTAGGTAAGAGGCACATCTGTGTGTTGAATTTTGAACAAAGCTTCGGGCTCTGTAACGAGAGTATACTCTTCCCAACCAGTCACCCCCCAAACGAGATCACCCTTTTTGTATCCCGAATGAGTAGAATCCACAACTTTGGCCACTCTATAACCGGATATAGGCTGTGCAATGTCAACATTTAAAGCTAAAATAAATATGAGCAGAATCAGAAAACCACATATGTTCTTTTTTCCACTTCTTCCCGTTATTCGAAATTGAATCGGAATTAAGTTTCAATTGCAGAATTTGTACTCATCACAGTACTAATTTATTACTCCATTCGTCCTAAAAATAATAATCTTTATTGATTTTTAAAAGTTAAATTTTTTAAACTTTAAATATAATTATATTAAATATTTTAAATAATTAAATTTTATAAATTATATATCTAAAATTTATTTAATTAAAAATTTTTAAAAAATATATATTTTTTATTTTTATCAATAATAAAATTTAAATAATTAAAAGTTAAAATTAAAAAAGTTTAACCCAAAAAAATCAATAAAAGATAATATTTACGGGACAAAAGGAGTACGTTGGTCCAACTCTTCCTTTCTCCCAAAGTAATATGATCCTCCAAATCTATGAGAAAACTTAGAAAAATCTCCAGAATTACTTGACTCTTGAACATCAAATTCAATGTTGTTGCAGCGCTAATCTATCATTCATGATTCCAAATTTCCAATTAGGACTTATTTCACAGTCAATGAACATAATTTGAAAGAATCCAGATCCCAAAGATACAATAACCCGAAATTTCCATTTGAATGACTTAATTCAAAGCCAAAGAACATTTTAACAAACATCTGATCTACAACCCTATACATAAACTTAAAGTCTTATACCCACCAAGCTTCAGATCGACCCAAGAATTTCCAGAAAAGTCAACATCCAAACATGCACGCAAAGATCACTAACTAAAAAAAGAACCAGATCAAAATTATTTTAAAAAATGGGAAAAGGGGGAGTTTTTTTTTATGTTCCGATCATCTAACTTACCGAGCCAATCTGGAAAGACGCGACATACGAACCTTTTAGCTTCTTCATGCGATTCCTCATGTAAGGATCGCAAGACCAGTATAGATTCTTGACTAAAATCTTTAGTATCCTCAGGTACTTTCACTTGGATGCTGTCTTCTTTAATCTCCATGACTGATTCTTTGGGCAAACCGGCATTCATATGGTTCTTGAGCACCACCTGCTTATTCCTCACCGATTCTTCACCTGCCACCTGTGTTGCTTGAAACAAAAACTGGATGAAGTCAAGAAAAGGAGAGACGGAGACGGATCAAGAGCTGAAGAAAATCAATGTGAAAAAGCTTGCACAGAGATGGTGTGATCTTATAGAGTGAGGGAAAGTAATGGAGGGAAATATGAAGATAAAGTTTAGATATTTTCTAGAATGAAAACATGGACGAGTCAAGTCAATATTCGGATGCTTTAGTATGAACAGAAATAATACGGCTTTATTTATCTTATATTAAAAATTAAATTAAAGGTTTATATTTTAAAATTAATTTGATAATTAAAATTTAAAAAATATAAAGTAAGATATATTTTAGAAGAAAAAAATAAAAATTAATTTTTAATATTTTCTTTAATATTCAAGACAATAAGAAACACCAGAAAGTTCAAAGATTTTGTCCCTTTAGTATATTACTATATTATATTATAACACGTGGAATTATCATTATTAGAAAATGTGATACCTTCAGATATGTTGTTCACATGTATAATTTTTTTTGGAAAGAAAATAATAATCATATTTTTCAGCACGCTGATCTTTGTAGTTTCGTTTATTTTTTTAATCCTTTCATAAAATATATATTTTACAAATACATTATTTGATTTTTAAATAATAATATATTTTTATCAAAAGATAAAATCTATTTATAAAAAAGATAAAATATAAAATAAAAAGTTATTACTCCACTTTAATATATATTTTTATTTGTTATGATGATCTATACGGCAATTGCTGAAGGATGTGCCTATTTGGTATTTCTACGACCTTTAAGAAATAAATTGCAAGTTATGACAGCTTTTATTGATAAGGAAAGCGATTGAATTAATACAAAACAGCACAGAAAGTACAAGTACATTTAACTATTGATTTAGATCACAAGCAATTAACGGCCACCACCTGTTTCCCAATATTACGGCCGCTAAAGACCCCAACCAGCGCCTTGGGAGCAGTTTCCAGGCCATCAGCAATGTCTTCAACATACACAACTTTGGAGTCTTTCATCAACGGCAAGATCAGTTCCAGGTATTTGGGGTACAGGTGGTAGTAATTCACTGCCAGGTACCCTTGCAGTTGGGCATCTTTCATCACAATCGACGCTACATTGCGGATGCCGTCGGGGTGTTCAAGGTGGTACTGAGAGCTCATGCCGCAGAGCATGATGCGAGCATGGGGTCTCAGGTTCAGTAGGACGGCGTCCAGCATCTTGCCGCCTACGTTGTCATAGTAAACATCGATACCTTCGGGACAATGCCTGGGACAAAAATAGATTTTAATTATATTGTTCGGACTCGAGATTAAGTGAGTAATAGTGTAGTACTTTTTCAGTGCTGCATCATAGTCCGGCTCTTGTTTATAGTTGAAAGCCTCGTCAAATCCGAATTTTTTCTTCAGGAGCTCGACCTTTTCGATGTTAGAATATGTGTTGGATAAAGATATTTTAAGAAAACTGAAGCATCAGAGTAATGAAAAAATACGAATATCACGTAAAGGGTACCTTGTCGGGGCCTCCGACACTTCCAACGACATGGCAGCCATGGAACTTGGCGAACTGCCCCATCAGCAAACCACTAGCACCACATGCTGCTGAAATAAACACATAGTCTCCTTTCTTTGGAACACAAAGTTCATAGACACCAACGTATGCTGTCAACCCAGGCATACCTGTCAACCATTACGGTAAGAAAAGTTGTTCTACCATCTACAAGGACAAATACGAATACCCTTCGTTTTCCTTTAAAATCCGTGTCTAACACATTCATACGATTCGTTAAATAAGAATTGGGCCCTTAATTCAAACAATAATAATATTTCGATACAACTCATAAGACACGGGTAGTTACCGAGTATTCCAGCATAGTAGGAAAGAGGCACATCAGTATGTTTGATTTTGTACAGATTTTTTATGTCTGAAATCAGACTATACTCTTCCCAACCAGTTATTCCCCAAACCAAATCATCCGTTGCAAAGTCGGGATGGGCTGAATCCAACACTTTAGCCACTCCATATCCGGTTATAGGCTGACACAGTCCGATTTAAATCAGTATCTAAGATTATTATTCAATACACTAACAATAAAATAATAATAATAACAATCATAAACGAATTCAGAATCATCAAAATACATAAATATTTTTTCCATCAAAATAAAGAAATAGTCAGAAATTTATATGCTTAATTAGTTTCTACTTATTGAAATAATCTTGGATCTATAAAGTTATCGAGAATTTACCGGTTAAATTAAATTACAATCCTGAGACGTTGAATCCAACAAATAATTCTTTCGATATAGGGTAACTTATTTACTTTGAATATCCGGATTTGAGTACTGACGTCTATGGAGAATAGAAATAAAAGTACGAAGAGCATGAGAATTGAAAACCCAATAAGCATCGTTATATGACGATCAAGTCATTATTACCGAACCGAGAGTGTACGGATCTAAGTGGTCTCTTTTGTGTCCCGTCATTTTGAATATCATGTCTGTATCGCATGAGATGAATAGATTCTTTACGACAACGGTATTGGAGTCCGTCGTCGCTTTTAGCTTTATGGTTGCTGCTGTCAAGTGCATGTCTGTTTCTTGTGCGGAACCAGAGATATAATGTTTCAAGATCACCTTCATGTTGCTTCCTTCATCCATGCCTTCCGTTCCCATCTTCTGATGTCTTTAGGACCTGGGAGATCGTAGATGTACAAAGTTAAGAAAGAGAGAGAGACAGGCTTGGATTTATAGGAGAGTTGAAAAAAAAAACTAAAATATATATTTAGTATCATAATTAAACATCTTTGTTTAAGGTGGTATCTAAAGATTTTTGTTGATTAAAATGGGTACTTAAACTAGAGACTTTATCTCAACTTAACACCTAAAGAATTTTTACTCTTAAGTTGGTACTCAAGCTTTAATTTTATTCATTATTTTGATATTTATAGTAACAATTTTAATCTCAAAACTTATACAACAATTTAATTCTAATTCAAAATATTTAATGAATTTAATAATTCATACTTAAAAATTACATCAATTTAATCATTTTTATAATATTATTAAACTAAACGAGTATCAAATCAAAATAGCAATTGAATAATTAAATTCTACCATAAATCTATAAATTACTTTTAAAATTTTATTATATCGAAAAAGTAATATGAGATATGAGAAAAGAGTAAACAAATTAGATGAATGACAAATAATAAATTGATAAAAAAATAAAATTGAGTATACCAAAAAGAAACATAAATATATTTTTTTGATAAATCTTAATTATGATCTTAATTTTACCTAGAAGGAGAGAAATAGATACTCTAAAAGGAAGGAAATAAGAGGGAGCAATTTTTTTATGTGAATACATATAAATAAATATATATGAATAGGTTTCAACAAATGAATTATTAAATATTCATAAATATAAATAAACAAATAAAATTTTTACTTATTTTTTTGTTTGTTTAATTAAATAAATAAAAAATTATATATATTTAATTATTTAATAAATAATTAAACTTTTTATTAAATTTTGATGGATGAATCTTCGGATACGATAATCCCTCGATCGTATCGTAAGACTTGAGTTATTCAGTTGTTATAAAAATCAGTTGATTGTCAAAACCCAAGTGTTCCTTATTTATTCCCTTGTGACTTGTTCAGAGCTTCCATTCTTGATCTTGACTTGTACAAGTAGAAGCCGACAGCTGAAATCAAATCTTTGTATCTATCGTATCGTCTTATATCCGAGGCCGAGGGTATTATCTTCACAGGAGAAACTGTAAGCAAACAACACGGGTGGGTGGAAGTGATAAAGCAGCAGTTGTGGTCTTAAAGGTTTCCAAAGGAGAATGTGAAGATGATGGTTCCAAGGACATAGTTGTGAAGAATCTCTACTTGTCATGAATTCAGACCATCACAAGGAGATTTGGTTTACGCCATAAGAGGATGGGAACAATAGGCTCTCCATGGAGATGGACTGGTCTTCAAGAGTCACACTCTTGGACCATCTTTGTCCGTTGTAAACACAGCAAGAGTACTAGTGGGCTTTGAATGCCCGGACCAACAGGCCAACAATAGAAATCATCCCCAGACATGGGAATTGAAACACGTCAGACGAACGTAATAACAGAGTCAGCACGACCATGATTTTAGTCGAAAGCGAGGCATCGCCCCCACCCAATCAAACCTTTTTGTCAAAGAATATAGAGGACATATTTAATTTAAAATTTAGTAAGAAAATGATAATCAAACTGTGTAAAAAAATAAATATTTCCAAAATCAAAATTATTTTTATGGTTCATAAAATTTAAACTCTAGATATCTAGGACTAGGACTAGGACTAGGACTAGGACTAGGACCAGGACCAGGACACACTTCCAATATTTTGTTCATCACTTGAGAGACTTCCACTCATGCCACTTTCGCACTCCGCAAATGCTGCCACTGCCAGACGAGTATAATAAGTATGTTGTATATTTTATTTTTAGTTTTTAATTGAATTTGAATTAAATATTATAAAAATTTAATTTAAAAATATTTCTTTTAATTTCTTTTTTATTTTAGTGTTATTAATTGAATTATGATATCGTTTAAGAGATTTAACAACTCATATTAAATTATTTTATTTATGTTATTTAAATATAAAAATATATTTCAAAATTAAGAGAGAGATATATTCTTGTCGGATACTGATGGTAACATTGCTGGTTTACACTTACGCTTTAATTCCATTAGTTTTGGTGCTCCTTCAAATGGCTTCACATGGGACAGCCAGGCTGTGCACACCAAACTTCTGATGTTTTTCCCTTTTAGTTACAAACATTTAATTACACAAAACCAAAACCTTAGTAGTCAATTGATTCAATTCAACACTCTTCACCTCCCCACCTTAATTCCATCAAGAATCCCACAAATCCATTTCTGTCATAAAAAAGTATTGAAAGCTCTGCTATTTTCTTTTGGAAGTGGCCTTGAACTACTTGAAAACACACACAAAAAAAGTTGAGAACCTCATATGCATACTTTTACCCTCACTTCTGCTGGCTTCAACCCTTATGAAGCTTCATCTAATTTCTAGTGTTTTGGTCTTGATGTTGGTCAGCCATGGAATCTGTGACTCTGTTATTAGAGTTGGTCACAGGGTTAACCTGGCGGTTCCATTAGAATACAGTGAGGGGTTCATTGGGAGGGCTTTTCTGATGGATTATACTAACCAGGTCGAACCGAGTTTCCAAGTTGCATTGACTGTTGAAGCTAATGAAGGGAGATATTCATGTTCTCTAGAGGTTTTCCTAGGTAATGTCAGGGTATGGAATTCTGGTCATTACTCCAAGTTCTACACATTTGATGTATGCATCCTTGAGCTTACTCAAGATGGAGATTTACAGCTCAAGGGTCCCAAAGATCGAGTTGGATGGCATACCGGAACTTCCGGACAAGGTATCGAGGTAAAATTACTTGCTTCAAGTATACGAGTTTGACGCATTGCTCAAAGTGATTTGCATTTTTGTATTATGTTTGCAGAGATTGCAGATACTTCTAACTGGTAATCTAGTGCTTCTGGATGTTCTGAACCAGATAAAATGGCAGAGTTTCAATTTCCCTACTGATGTAATGCTCTGGGGACAGAGACTAGATGTGTCCACTTGGTTAACTTCGTTCCCAAGGAACTCGACTTCATTCTACACGTTTGAAATCCAACACGACAGGGTTGCTCTTTATCTCAATTCGGGTAAGTCGAAGTACTCTTACTGGGAATTTGAGCCTTCAAAGAACCGAAACATCACGTTTGTTGAATTGGGTTCTAAAGGGTTAGAGTTATTCAATGATAAACATAAGAAAATCGCGCAGATCGCTTCGTGGAAGGTTCAGCCGATGAGTTTTTTAGCACTCGGAAATAGGACTGGAAACTTAGGACTTTACTTTTACTCACCAACCACACAAAAGTTCGAAGCCTCATTCCAAGCTCTCAACTCCACTTGTGACCTTCCTTTAGCTTGTAAGCCTTATGGCATATGTACATTCTCCAATGCTTGTTCGTGCATACACCTTTTGATGAAAGAAAATGACATGGTCTCCGATTGTAATAACAAGGGGATCCTGAGCCATTTCTGCGACGGAACTCAAACTGAGATGCTCGAATTAAACGGTGTCATTAGTGTTCTCAAAGATGCCCCCAACAGGGTTAATATTACCAAGACAACATGTGCAAATTTGTGCTTGAATGACTGTAAATGTGTTGCTGCATTACATTCATATGGAAATTACAGGGACTCCACCTTTGGAGAATGCTCCCTTTATTGGCTTGTAGCAGGAATCAAGCAGGTTGAAAGAGGGTCCAGGTTGAGTTATATGGTTAAGGTTCCGAAAGGGAGCCGTTACCATCAAGGGCAGCCTAGTGTGAAACAATGGGTCTTGATTGTCGTGGGAGTGGTGGATGGTTTGATCATCCTATTGGTTCTTGGTGGCCTTGCTTACTATTTCCTTCATAAAAGAAGAAACAACTCATCAGATACTGACAATAGTACTTGACGATATGTGATTGGTTTTTTCCAGAAATTTCCCATTGACAGTTTCCTGGGCTAAAACCGTTTATAGACACCCCGGGAACATAATACGGATTGTTGGGGATTCAGCAAGCTATCTGGCATATGACACTTTGAAGACTATGTTCCCAAGGGGTCGGTGATCCTCAACTCAGTTCAATACCACAGTGTAATTCTTTACCTGTTAACAAAGACAAGGAAACACAAATTTGGTTGTTTTCGACTATGTTACATAGATTTGGATACGAGGTGTTAGAGAAGTGTTTGTTTCTGATAGAGCCTTGTTAGATCCAGTTGAAGTCATCGTCGGATATGCATCGGAAGCATTCTAGATTTTGTTATGATGTTCATGTATAGTATAGAAAGACTTATATCTGGAGTTGCATCGCTGGTAGACCAATCTTTTTAAAGATTATTACATCCCAAGACCTGACATCAGATGCTCTTCTTTGTTCAATGTCATACATCAGTAATTAAGCCTAAGCCAAAGCCAAAGCCAAAGCCAAAGCCGAAGATAATGATCAATAGTCAATAGTAAAAGAGAACGGCTCAATTATACATCACCTTGTACAAGTATATGTTGGATCTCGGTAGAAAAAAATACATGAATATCAATACTAAAGCCTGCATGAAAGTAACAGAAGGTAGATTCATTGGATCCAAGATCTAGGAAATCAACAGACAACCATTGCCATTTATGTTTGGACCCAAAAAACACTGATCTAACCAATAGTATTTGGGCTTCAGGAGTAGGACACCCCGTTGGGGGGAAAACATGTTATTCCTGCATCTCATTACACCCTGGATAAGAGGAAGAAAAGTCTCCTATTTGTGGGGGATTTAAACATGAAATTCAAAGTAAAAATCATGACTGTGCTGTTGGGGCATAATGTCCCTACCTAGGATATATAAAGATGTGTGATGTTTTCCATCCTCGTTCGCTGTCATCATTTAAGTCTTGGATGTTGATGGAGGATCCCACATGTGAGGAGAGAGTGACAATGACATTTTTCTTACAACATATGACCCTCCATAGGTATGTCTTGGGTGTTGCAAAGCTGGAACTTTGCCCCGTGAACCTAACAACAGATCACACGTCGCAACAGAGAGAGATATAGAGTTTGGCCTTGTCTAGGAACCCTATGGGACTTAAAAACATCACTTTGTCCATCTTCTAGGTGGGGATCTCATCCTCATCCTCGTCCTCAACAAAATGTAATGAAACATTAATATTTATAAATTATTAGAATTTAACTCAAATAATTTCAATAACAAAATAATCAAACTCGTGGAAATAGATAGAATTGAATTCAAATATTATATACAATACTCAACTTAAATAGTCTACGAGTCTAACCGGTATTTTCTTTAGTACATATTATAAATATTTTATATTATTAAATTACATAAAAAAACCTTTATTTTATTTGCAGAAGACGCTTATTCAAGTTTGAGCTTAAATACAAATGGGCTTCATCAAGCTTTGGTAATTGAATTTGAGTACAAAATTGATTATTGAACTCGAATAATTAAATTATATATCGAATTGTATTTTGATGTTCGATCGAGATCAAATCAAATATAAAAACTTTAAATATTAAATCGAGTTTAAACTTAATACTATTCGATCGATTACACCCCTACTCCCAATCAATCTCTTAACCATTTCTAGACAAACAATGGAACTGAATTCGATCTCTGCTGATATAGTGATATATAGAAGTTGATGGGAATCGCAAGGCAACTTATTCTTCTTTCATATACGTCGAGTTTTCATGGTCACTATGGGGATATACATGCATGCACAAGTATATGTATGTACATCTGCATATAAACATATGGTGATTGTTGACAGCTATGTGAGAAAATATTGTATATAATAATAATGGTTGTTTGAGTGTCGATATTTGGTATTGTAAACCTCAATGTTGATATATTCTCGTCGTTCCACTAAAAGTGTCGTTAATAATCATTTTTTAAAAATTTTGACTATAGATTTGCATGCAAGTGAATTCAACAGTTCAACTTCCATTCTATAGTCGTGTAAATAAGAATCTATATCAACTAAAAAACGAAGGTTATGTCACGAGACCCTTTTCCAAATTTAGTACTATTAACATAATTATTCGAATTGTCTCATTGGACAATAAATCAACCTAGGCTACAGCTACTATGTCTATGTTACATTATTTAATTTCTTAATGGTTTACAGATCATCATGTTTCATTCCAACATTCTCCAGTAAGTGCAGTGAGTCAAAACTGTAATAATCATAATTACTTTTTAATGTTATGTCTTACTCGATTGAATTCATCCAAGTTTGTTCGAATAATAGGATCAGTCCCTATTCCTATCGATAAGCACCAAGTCACCCTCATCCAAAGCTTGTTGTCAAAATTTTCAAACACCCAAGCTGTCCAATTATCAACCACTTCCTCTGTACCAAGTGTTTTGGAATTTGTTTCAGAGGAAGACAAAACATGTTGAATCAAAAACTTAGAACAACAACTCTTACTTTTGTTTATTTATTACTGTCGTATGATGATTTTCCACTACAGGTCTCATTCGATGGGACCCCAAGCTTTGGTTTGCTTGTAAAAGTAGAAAGGGGTAGACGGATGTGTGGTTAATTTAGGAAATAGAATGTTCAATAATATAATGAGTAAGTGTTAGTCTAAAAGAGAAAAAACAAATCAGAAGTAATAATGCCATCTGACTTACCACACTACAACTACGAATACAATTTTCCCCTTGTAATAGAATTTCTATATTTGAAAGAAATTAAATGGAGAAGAGGAGGGGAATTAAATGTTTTTACAGTAGGATTTATGTTTTTAATGTTTAAGATTTAAGGTTTAGGATTTAAGGTTTTACAGTTTTAATGTTTAGCTATACTAAAAACTTAAATCATTGAAACACGACATTTTAGTAATTAATTACATTCCTCTAGAGTTTATTGAAAAGAAAAATAAATATTAACGATGAGAATCTATATAATTACTATTGATAGCTTTTAGGGTTGTTAATAGCATATTCCTACCAAAAAGATGTTTATAACGTACCATTGAATAATTATTTTAGTTTATATTTCTTTAGTAAATTTTTATTCCTAACGTTTTATTTTGGGTCAAAATGATCTGTAGATAAAAATTACTAGTTGATTAATTATTAATGTAAGACGTTGATGTGGCATGTTTACTCGGCTTGAGACGCTAAAGTATTTTTTTGATTTTTTATAAAAATTTAATAATAATTTATTTAATTTATATTTTAAAATAATAAATAATGATTTAGTTTCAATCTACATATACCCAATGAATATAAGGAAATGTAATTATTATAATTTCAGACGTAAACATCGGCCGAATAAGATGATTTTTAACTCCTTCAATATTATTTTTATATGAGATTATCAGGCAAAAAGACATTCAAAATATCAAACTGCAACAATAAAAAAAAGGAAGAGTAATTCACTCCAAAGAAGTGGGAGTGAACAAAAAATATTGATCTAAATTAAAGTGTTTGATGGTTTATGATTTATAAATTAATAAATTATTATTATTTTAATTGAATTAAATTGAATTAAATTTGATTAATTAGTAACGTAAGGATTTTATACTTACTATAGATGTATTATTAATTATTATTTTTATTTAAAATTTTATTTTTTAAAACATTGATGAAAAGTTTTTAAAATTTTATCTATGGTGTAATATTTAAAAATATTATTTTTAAAGGCTTTTAGTTCATTCACGATTGTTTTTTCAGTTTTTTAAGGGTTGAATTTGATTTTACCTTATCGATTAATATAACGTATATTTGGTTATTATATTAATTTTTTTTACTTTAAACTTTTAAATTGAATTAAGATTCGCAGTTTATGTTTGTGAATAGTTTTCTCATAGTATCTAACTTTAATTTGTGGTGGTTGTTGATTTTTCAATAATTTAAACTCCTTTTGTGGGGTTCGTTTATTAGTATTGTTAGATCTCAAATGATTAATTTTTTATATCAACGGCTATAAAAAATTTTAAATCATATATTTAATTTATAATTATAGTCGTAAAATATCATTATAATTTTAAACGATATTTTCTCTTCCTAATAAAACTATATCCTTCTATTAAAAAAACATCCAAATTCAAATCGAGGAATACTATGTTGATATGAATACAGCTTAAATAATAAAACAAATCAAAGCATTAAAGATGAAATTGGTACAAAATCTGCAATGCCTCTGAAATTGGATAAAGAGTCATTGTATTATTATTATATATTTTTTTCATACGTTATCATTTCGATTTTTTAGAAAATATAATTTAATAGTCATTAAAACTAAACAAAAAAATTTATATATAAACTTTAAGATAATAAGGATCTGTCATATTTTTATTAATGGTTAAAGGTTCAATTTACATACTAGACATGAAAAAAATTAAAATTTGTGACTAATATTTTCTTAATATAGTCTCATTTAGAGGCGATAACGGACTGAGTTAAATCTGACTATGGTTGGGATCATCTCAAAAATAGTGTCATTGAACTCGGCTCAGTGAGCTTGAAATTTGAGGCTCAGGCTCGTCTTTAAAAAAATATTATTGGGCTTGCCTTGGGTTCTAAGCTCATCGGACTCGTTAAGCTTGACTCGACTCAAAATGGACAATTTTGCTATAATTCTTTCTATAAAAGATAGGGTTTCATTAAAATCCTTTTCATAATCAACACCCAAACAAAATTCAATATCGAAAAAGAAAAAAAAGTATTCACTTTATTTTCGTTAATTTTTTTAGTGGATTTATCTTATTTCATTGTTTTGCTAAAGATATTATTTTTAGTATATATGTACCATATATATAATATAATTATTTTGAGCTTCTTCATGAGCTTTTCAAGTCGAGCTTGGGTAAGCTCACTTTAGCTTATTACGTCTTGAGTCAAACACGAGCCCGTGTTGAGTTCACTCAAACTGAACTTTGATCGAGTCGAACCCGAATAACTTGCGAAACCGGTCATACTCATTATCATCCTCAACCCCATCTATCTATCGATAGATTAATTAGTTGTGAATTCCTCTTTGGATGATTATGATCTCATTTATATGATCAATTCTATTGACTCACTCACATGTCAATAACAACCCTTTTATCTCAAGTGATTAAACACTTGATATTTAAATATAATCGAGACTCGTATACTTCCTTGAAGAGAAAAAGGCTGATGCACGTGCCAAAGAGAGTGGGGTCTATTCCTCTCGTGAATCACCCCCCACAGATATTCCATCTCAAGAGGCAATAGGCAATAGGCAATATCTGAGTTTCAAAGTTTCTTGTTTGAGTCCCTCCAACTCCTCACGGGGTATCCCCGCTGCCCATCATGATTTTGTCCTGCACACACAGACATGCACGTCAAAACCCTACCCCTGACCTAGTAGTGCCTTTCTTGCAAAGGGTATCACAAGATGGATACAAAAATATGGACGCGTTTTCTAGAGAGTATTTCTTCGGAGGAAGGGAACGTACGTGCAGTCAGTCATTTGGGATGAATGATAGATAAAGATTGGATTTATAAAGACTCATACAGGCAGTCAGGTGTAATACCCGGAAGGTATAGATTAGAGGAGTACTTGGATATAAAGACTACAGAACCAAGTCTACTAAAGAATGCTCCACGAAGAGTATGTTGTTGATCGTATCATCAAAATAGGCCATCGGACTTGTGTCCATGACAGCCTGAATAGACAGATCCAGAGTCTGGCTTCAAGTAATTAAATGAATTCGAAGTTGGTGGCAGAGACTTCAAAACCACAAAATAACTCCTAATTAGGAATTAATAACGAACACGCATTCTTGGTAAAATCAATGGAAGCTTGCGGTATGTTTATATTTAATATGTGATTCTAGAATTATGGTAATCTTTAGGGGTTTACGTGGAAATTGATTTATTAGTTTTGGTAAACATTGTCCATATAAAAATATACTACTGCTTAAACTTGAATAAGGAATTGCATGATTTTCAAAGAAATTGTCTTTTGTTCTGGATTAGAAGAGTTTTTAACTGGATGGTAATCAAATGCGATAAATGATTTTTATATAAATATTTAATTAATATAGGTTTTGAGTCAATTATTAGACAATCTCTTAGATAATTAATCATAAGTAAAATATAGAGACTTTTTTAACAATTTTAAAAAATAGTGTAATTGTACGGATTTTTATATCAGTGGTTAAAGATTATTTTTTGAGGTCACAAGTTAGAGCAACAATATTTATAATATAATAATTAAAGTATTAAATGTTTGTTGATTGAAAATATATTCCAGAAAAATAATATTTTATACGATCAAAAAATGTAATTTTGATCTATATTTATTTATTTGAAAGCTCATGGGTTTCCAAACACTGTTTATACAAAAAATCTATTTTTGTTTACATATATATTCATTTGAATTGACAATTCACCTTAATTTTAAGACATTCCTTTAAATGCAATACTTAATAATTATATTTCATCAGAAATAATTCCACGTAAATATGATTATAATAAAGAAATAAATTAATTACACGTTTTAAAACTATTTATTTATATAATTAAACTTTTATTATTAAAAAAATCCTTGATACATGAAAAGTTAGGATCAAATGGATAATTACTTATTAAGTCTTTAAATTTAAAATTTTAAAAAAATATTTTACTACTATTTAAATTAAAAAGAATTTTAAATACAATTATATCAAAAAATTGGGAGGGTTGCTGTCCCTCCCATGTTCAACATAGCCATATCCTTGAATCTTAGTTAAAAATATTTTAAAAATTAAATTTAAAATATAATCTTTATTTTTATATCTTAAATCTCACCCTTAAAAATATATTTTATCTTTAATTTTAAAAATCCTAACAATAATTCTAATCATAAACCTTAAACTTTAAACCTTAAACTAACTTTAAATTCACTATTTTAAAATAAGGATACTAAAAAAAATCACAATTTATATGATTTATTGATACTTTTCCCAAAGTTCCATTTATATGATTTCTTTGTCTTTTGCATTTATTTCTTCAGCATTGCGTTGTTGCCTTCTAAACTTTCGTTTATTTCTTTTTCACCCCACCAAATAAATACTAACATTTCCAACAAGTTTCAACATCTTTTCAATCGAGTAACAACTTATTTCAACTCTTACTGCAACACCCAAGACTCCTATTCCTATAAATTCAACAAAATCTATGGACTGAATCTCACACTATTTTAAAAATATTCTGAAACAACTTAGAGGCTGAATCATCAACATCATGTCGTCTAGAGGTCGAAAGAAATCATCTGTTTATCAGAGACTTCAACAGCTTCGTTCCGTGACAAACTCTACTGCTGTAAATATTAGCCCTAGAAGTTCTTTGAATCTGTAACCATAAGTCCATAACTAGGAAACTTAAGAACCCTTTTGGTTTCTCTTCGTGTTCTAGCTTATAACAATGGAACCATGAGATGAAACCCAGAAACCAGAAAGAAAGAAAGCCTAGCCATATTTTCATACTATATTGAATGCTTAGAGAAAACCTTTGTTGATAGCATGATTGGTATTTTGTTTTTTGCAGGTAAACAAGACATCAATCATTGTAGACGCTTCCAGATATATCGGGGAGTTGAAAGATAAAGTGGATAAACTGAGCCAAGAAACTGGAACAACTTCACAAGTTTCCACTTCCCAGAATCTTATGCCAATGGTAAATATAATAAATATGTGTGTGTGTGTTTTGTTTAATGATTTTTGGACTTTTTTTCTGTTCCTTGGTGTTTATAACAAGCTAAGGATCCTGATATATAACCGGGTTGCCTTTACTAATTGCAACTTCTTCTTTTGCTTTGTTTTCTTTTTCATTAGGTTACAGTGGAAACCCTAGAGAAGGGTTTCCTTATTAACGTGTTCTTAGAAAAGAATTGCCCTGGTTTGCTTGTTTCTGTATTGGAAACTTTTGAAGGGCTTGGTCTTGACGTGCTCGAAGCTAGAGTTTCTTGCGAAGACAGTTTCAAACTAGAGGCCATTGGAGGAGAAGTAAGTATATATATATATATATAAACCCTAGCTACTTTGTATGCAGCCAGCGGCGGATCCACGTTTTACTCTGAATAGGCAACATGTTCATTGAGATATGAGTTTCTTTATGTTAACTATTCATTTTACACAACATATTATTAGTCTTCAAAAATTCTATGTTGTTAATGTATATGTGCTCATCCTTTCTGGATCCGTCACTATAGGTAGCATATCTAAATTTATATAGCATTTTTTTGGGTCCGTTGTATCCTTCATCTGTAAAAAGAAGGGTGGGGGAGTGGATGAAGAGAGAAGAAATCTCACATGTAAAACCCGAGCTTGAACCACACTTCAATTTTGGAATTTTGTTTGTTTCAATAATGGAACCTGATTCCTTCTCACTTGAAAATGGAGTCTTCATTACAATAGATCTTGAATTCGATCTCTTTCAGTTTTTTATATTGAACGGTGCTGATATGTAAGTTTTTTTCAGAATCAAGGTAACGCCGAAGGCCTTGATGCTCAAATGGTGAAGCAAGCAATGATGCAAGCTATAAGGAACTGGAGTGAAAATAGCCAGGAGTAGGATTTTCCCTGTTTTTTCACAAGTGAAAAATTGATTTAGAAACATCGTGAATTACCGCCTTTCGGATACGAGTAAATGATCTCTTCATCAGTGGCAGATTCACAGTGTAACATCTTTTATCTTCATTAATGTAAGTCTTAGCTTGTTAAATCTTCAACTTAAAAACATATTAGTATCATATACAATATTTATATCAATGTTCACCTTTGGGGCCAAGGAATGTAGAGTTTGAGTGAGCACAACTTTCCTTGGTGCTAAAACTAATTTCCTTACAGACAAGACAACATCTTAATTTGAAACCATGGGCAGTTGGAAAATGTATGGGGCTACAGAAATATGATCATGTAGACACAACATTCAGAAACTGGCCCATCCTTTCTCAACTACAAGGGATGGATCTGTTGTGGCAAGCCCAGGTCATGACCTGTCGACAAGACAACCTTGTATTATAGAGTAGTACGACTACTACTGATCATATCATTGATTCTCGAGTCCGTTTGTTTAAAATATCACTTTGATTTCATCCTAATAACTTAATATTTGTGTGTGTGGTTCTAGGCAACTGCTTCCAATATGATAGACTGGATGAAAATAATGGAAATATTGATGAAAATGGTTGAAGTAGGTGGGGGAAGTTGATAATAAACCAAGTTCTAAACAAATGGATGAGACTTTTCTCTTTAAAATGGGACAACGTTAGGAAGGGGAGATGCAAAAAAATTCATTGAATACCAAGATAGCAACTTCTAACCATCCTTCTTAAATGTATTAAATAGACACATAAATTATAAAAGAGAGGAATAGGGAAATGCACCGACTAATAAACTACCCATATTTACGAACTCGTTTGCTCTTAATCATATTTTTTGGTATTATATTTTAAAATATTAAATTTAAGATTTCTGATTAAGGTTTAGAAAATTAGATATATGTTATATATTTTAAGGTATAAAATTTAAGATATAAAAATTAGAGTTAAGCTTTAAAATTTAATTTTTAAGTATCTTTTTAGTGTAAAACAGTAAAAATGATATATTCATATTATAAATGTTATATTATTCTATTTATTAATGTCTATGAATTAAATTGAGTTTATTTAAGACATTTAGTAGATTCTGACTCAAACTAACCTATTCATATTCGGTTATTGATTATCAATGTAAATTTATATATAATTAAAATTTTAAATTTAAAACTTCGAAGTGGTCATGACTTTCATCGTAAGTTGTAATCCAAAGCAATTTCAACATTGCATTATTTAGCGTAAAAGAGATTCATACAAGCTGACATGTTGAGGACCATACATATTATCCCCACCAACAGCATCCACGACACTTACCGGTACTCCCACTGCCACGAGTTGAGGCCGGTGATGATGATCCGACAGCCGCCGTTCCTTCATCGCCTGCTCTCGAATCAAACGACAAACTCGGGGTTGAGACCCTACTCCTCCTCCGATACTTCCCGGAACTCAAAGACCACGAGACCGATGACAAGGATGACAAAGAAGAAGGCGAGGAAGATACACCATGATTCTCCTTTGGATTCAAACTCATAATTTTCCTAAACAATGCTTTCAAAAGACCGGATCTGGAGTGTTTCTTGATGTTTTTCATGTTGGACTTTGAGTAGTATGAAGGAGGAGGAGTTAGAGGAGGGATTGAAGATGTCGTTGAAAATGAATGTTTTGGTGTACCAGGCTGAGATTCCCACATGAAAGGAATGGATCCCGAGACTCCACCATAGTAGACCCTGAAAGAAGGGTTCCCCACTGAGTTATTTTCCTTTGATAACAACCTGGAAAAGAACTTGTCATCGTTCTTGATCTGGGGAAGATCAGTGCTTGTTGTGGGAAGCATGTTTTGAATAACTTTGGGGAAGATACAAGAAACAGATGAGGCAAGGTCTTTGTACTTCAGTACAGAGGTTTTATAATATAACAGAATCACACTCTAAAGTGTTTGAGTTGAGCGACAATATCACTTCATCTAGAGTTTAATTTCAAGTTATTAAGTAAGAAAATAATTTTTAAAAAATACTTTAACTGGGCTTGATTCTAAAGATATAATCAAGACTTGTATAATTACTTGCAGCATGACCAGTAGTACTAATTCATGAAAATCATATGAATCAGCACTACTATTCATTGATTATTGAGTGCATATGGTGTCCCTTACCATAGCTTTTAATGCCAAATACGTAGTATTGTTCATTGAATATAAATTTTAAGATTTGTGTCAAGATGGTATACCTTATCATGGCACAAATACTTTATTATATTTTTATATGCAGTCGTTTTTTATTATGAATAAATTATACATTTATACATTTGTATCGTATACTTAGTTTTAGATTTTATAGATGAGTCTCATGATATAATTTTTTTAAATATACAACACTTTAAAACAGAAGCTTATTTAAATAAAAATAAATTATTTATCACTTAAACTAATCTTTATTAAAGCTTCTTTAATTTCAACCCAACAACATTAAAATAAAGATCCGTATTCGAAATGAATCACAACTCTTTTATTTGCATGCAATTTTGAATCTTCTTTTTTTAAAGCGGAAGGAAAATAGAATAAAACTAAAAGAAAATTGATTGTGTTTGAAATTTTAAGGTGACCAACTAATTATTTAACTACCATAATTTTTTTTCCTTTAATAACACATTTATTATTTAATATATTCAAGGGCCGTTACTTGTCTTCATTTAAACTATTGTTTACAAATTAATTAGTCTAAGATGACAATGGAGTAGGACATTATGAACCAGTTTGCTAACCAGTACGTACATGCTTTATACTTATTTATATATATGTGGGTTAATTGCACATGGTCGTCGTTAAACTATATCTCAAATTTCAAATAGATCCTTAAACTATAAAATATTTTAATAGTGTCCTTAAAATATTTGTATCCTATGAATCACATTCTTTGTCATTGATTGAAGTGTTTAATGTTAGTTTAAATTGATATAGAATATATTTGGTATAATGTTATCTTAATGTTTATTGAATAATCACATTTATTTTTATTTTTTAAAAAGTAATTTAACCCTTAATATTTTATTTTGGATTAAAATAACCCCTCTGTGAATAAAAATTATTAGTAAACTAACGATAAACAACTTAAAAATACTTGGCATAGTGACACATCAAAAAAAAATTATATATTTCAAAAAAGAATTTGATTGATGTGTCATCTTATAAAAGTCAACATATTTACCTATATCACACTACAAAAGCAGTATGCGTTGTTATGTAAGTTTATCGTGAGATGTCTAAATTTTAATAATATACTACTAATATAATTTAGTTGGTGTAGTGAGGTAAAATATTAGATGCTCAAATCTTGACATTATAAATGAAATAAATTAATTTAACAGTAATAGGATTTTATAATACTCGATCTAAATTAATCAATCAATATTAGATAATTTTGATTAAACAATAAAAAATTAGAGTAAACTACACTAACAGTCCCTAAACTTTTATTGTTTTTTCAATATGATCACTAAACTTTTAAAACTTATAATAAAATCACTAAAATTTTAATTCACTTTCATTACCGTTGTTGTCATTAATTATTGCTAAAAAATTTACGTGACACTTTAAAATTTTATTCATAATTAATGTATTACCCTCCTTTCTTTTACCCCAACAAACCCCTCCTATCTTCTGCTTCCGTGGCCGATGCTACCCCAATAAGTCTAGAATCCCATAGGCCATAAAAGTACATCAAAGCAAAGCAGAGGAAATGCAAAATCTCTTGAACTTTTCCTGAGCTTACTATTTATGTAAACAACTGTTGATATTTTTGTTCAAAGCTGGTCCAGAATCTAGGGATACAGCTTGTGCGGTTGAAAAGACAAATTGTAAGTCGCAAGACAAGACTCATCTGATTGGTTATTTATGTTTTGTCAGAAAATAATATACTCCTACTATTTAATCTGATTAAACATCAATTAAAAAATATGATAGTTCAATATCAGTATGATATTTAAATTCCATAACAATACTAATTTTAATTTTGTTGAAAAATAATTGCTGAAAACGTAAAACAGTCGATGCATATTTGAAGTGTTCAATGCATACATCTTTCATAAAAAATTTCATAAACATATTATAAGTTTTAGAACTTTAATAATCATATTAAAAATGTTACTATAATTAGGGACTATCAATGTAATTGACCCGGAAAATCAATCATATGCAGAAAAGACAATAGAAAAATCTCAACCGTCCCACGCGGCTTTTTGTCCTTTTTAAGTTTATTGGCGTTGAAGCACTGTGTCGCCCCCGCACGCTTTAAATTTGCTCTTTCACGCAAATATTTCCCATTGCCCGTAAAGGCCTCAAGGGTACCCATTCCCCCTTCTATTTACCTCACGACTTCACTTAACGCAGAGCAAATTTCTCCAAACAACAACAACATTTCTGTAAAAAAAAGAACAAACTCAAAATTTTGCCGTTTCCTCCTCTATAGTAATGTTGCAGTGAGTGTCTTTCGCTCACTCACAAGAGTTCTTCACACAGTGGCACGCCCCCAACCAAGCATTATTAACCAAATTAAGACTTTTGTTTGTTTGTTTGTTTTGTTTAGGCTTCTGGGTTTGGTTTGATTTTTGGAATGGAAGTGGAGAACTGTGGTTTTGGTGATTCACGCCCAAAAAACGGTGGTGTTAGAGCTGAGATCCATACTTCGGCGCCGTTTGAGTCAGTAAAGGAGGCTGCTTCTCGATTCGGTGGAATCGGTTACTGGAAACCCTCTCAGCATAAGCTCATCTTTGAAACCGAGGTTTATTTTCTATCCATATGTATAGGTTTAGTTTTTTCTTCTTTTGAAGCAAATGTTACTGGGATTTTGTTATCTTGGAAAAACAAAAATAATGTAGGTCACAATGTTCCCACCTTTGGTCAAATTTGCTTCTCCACCTTCCCCCCTCTTTGTATTTTTCTGCTTAAAATCTTGTTTTGAAGTAAAAGAAACGGTGGAAAACCAAAATTAAAAGTGTTAAAAATGAATAATGGACTGAATGCAGCATCAGATTTGACATGATTGTTCTATTGGAATGTAAAATTCATGCACTTTGGTTATTGCCTCTGAAAAATTAAAATGTATATATACATGTATGTATATAGGAATGATAATAAGATGCTCACTGGGGGTGGTTTTAGTTTACTGTTGATTTTGCAGACTTAGCTAATCATATACTAATTTATACATACATGCAGACATATATATGTGTGTGCCTGTCCAAGAGTTCCAGAAGGATATTCATATATGTTGTACTCGAATTTGAAACGTTGAACTCTATGGCTTTCGTATTACTTTTACTTTGAAGATCCTTCTATTAGTCTTGTTTCTGTCCGATAAGCTTTTGTATTATAAGAGTCTGTCTCGGAAGTCGGAAGCCTCTAATTTCAGTCTTTGCAGTCTAGCTTACTGGTTGTTTTCTGATAATGTTTCCCAGCATGATGTGGAAGTGGTTGACAATGTGAAATTGGAGGAGCAAGCAGAACGATTAATGGAGAAAAATCTCATTGTTAAGGAAAGAGAAACATTGGATGTGCTAAAAGAACTCGAAACAACAAAGCTAACTGTCGAAGAACTAAAAGTAAAGTTCCAAAAAGAAGCATCGGGAGTAAATGTAACATTTGAGAAGAGTATGGATGAAATTAAAGAAGCTGAGAAAGAAAATCTTCAAGTTGGCCATCCAAAACTCGGCAGGAAATTTGAGTTCACATCCACAGCCAGCTTCCGGTTTAATCTTAATGGAGTTGAAGCAGGCCAATCGAAACCTTTCCAGGACAACTAATGATCTAGCTGACATTCGAGGTTCCATGGACTCACTAAACCAGAAATTAGAAAAGGAAAAAAAAATCCTGAGAAGTCTCGAGAGAGGCTAAATCATAATTCCTCGAAGATATCATCCCTTGAAGAAGAACTAAGTCAAAGGAGAATTAAACTTCAAGTGGCAAAAGATGGTGAAATCGAAATCGGTGTTGATAATCCTTTGGATATATCAAGGGAACTCCAAAGACTGAGTTCCGAGGTTGAGCAATTCAAGAAACTAGGACAAGCAGCGAGATCAGAGGTTTCGAGAGCTATATCTGAGATTGAACAGACTAAAACAAGAATAAAAACAACCGAGATGAAGCTACATGCTGCCAAGAAAATGAAGGAAGCCGCTAGAGCTGCAGAAGCTGTGGCTCTTGCACAGATCAAAACTCTTTCACGCAAGGAGAGTTCGACAGGTGTTCCTCTGCAAAAGGGAGAAGAGGGGACTATTGCACATGGATCATTCTTTGCTTGCAAGAAACACACAGTTATAGCTACGAATTACACGTGTGTTGGAACATGTTAAATGTTTGCAAACACAAATAACGTATTCATTGTTAAGCTTACAACAAACCTATAGAAATGCTGAGTGAAATTATTTTCATTCACTTGAGAAATACACTGGGGTATAGTGCTGCTTATATAGCAGTTCACAGAAGCATATAAAATAGGACTCACATAACCTTACCCCAACATCATTTCAAAAAAAAATCTTTTACCCGTAACTGTTCTGTACTTTCTCAGTGTTATCTTATGCATCTGTTTGTTTCCTCAGAAAATAAACTTTCTTGCCCTTTTCAAGGTACAAACTTTCACCTTAAATTTTCCAGAGTCATTTTTGTTTGCTCGATCTTATGGTTTCATTCCTTTGGGTTGTCATAGTTTGGCTTGAAATCTTTAAATTTGTTCTCTTATTAATTTTTTGCTGAAATTTTTGAAATTTGTTTTAGGAATAGGAACTAGAGGTTGTGGTTTAATGGTGCTAGTTAGGCTTATCAGGATTTGAAATAGTTTTGATTCACTCAATCTCAGATTTTTTTATGTTAAACAGTTAAATTTCCTTTGCTGCTGTTCAAAACAAAAGGAGAATACTTTTTTTTTTATATTGAAGATTCAATTTTTATTTTTATTAAAGGGTATGCTTCCTTTTGCCTAACTTTCACTTCCAAGTTCAACTCTTTTTCCTTAGATTTTTAAACTATTATTCTTTATTTCTTTTATTTGTGTGTTTCATATGACATTTGCTCTTTTATTAATTTTGATATATTTTTAGTTCATTAGATTCCGATAATATTAGTATAAGTTTGTACTGTTAATGACCCTGATTTCGTTTTGAAATCCTTTGCATCAGGTGAAAACATATATTTCTAGTCCAATTTGAAACTTGGGTCCGATCTTGACAGGTTGGTCTAATACGGTTCGTTCATTCTCGACTGGTTTCTCTAATATCTTTCTTGGTTCACGAGGAAACCAGGGAATGCAGAAAGATGATGTTGAAAGTTGAGGTCCATTTGTTTGAGGTTAATGTTGATTCCCCATTTGACCCGCCCCTGTTATCTATACCTAATGATAATCAACATTTAAGTTTTTATAATCATTTTTGTTTCCATGCTCTGATGGCTACCATGACTAGAAATTTAAGGAAACATGTTATGCCAATACATGATTGGGAAGATGGTTGAGCTTTTCCGTGCTTTTGGGTTGGTTTTTGGTTGCATATACATATATCAGTAACCTAGAGGCTAGATCAGATATAGTACTAGTTGTTAAGGTAGATTCTGCTGCTTTCATTACGTTTGGAATGGAACGAAAATGGGCAGTGTTGTTGGAAAAGTATGATTAGGGAGGTTATTAGGACAGGGAACCTTTTCCAAGGTTCATCATGCGAGGAACCTCAAAACTGGTACCAGTGTGGCTATTAAGATAGTTGACAAGGAGAGGGTATTGAAGGTTGGCATGATGGATCAGATTAAGATGGAAATTTCGGTCATGAGATTGTTACGACATCCTAACGTTGTGGAGCTTTACAACGTAATGGCCAGCAAGACTAAGATTTACATTGTTATGGAATATGTTAAAGGGGGTGAATTGTTCAACAAGGTTGTGAAAGGGAAGTTGAAAGAGGATGCTGCAAGAAGTTATTTTCAACAGCTAATCAGTGCTGTTGATTTCTGTCATAGTCGAGGCGTGTGTCATCGGGATCTCAAACCAGAAAACTTGTTGTTGGATGAGAATGGTAACCTCAAGGTTACAGATTTCGGTTTGAGTGCTCTTGCTGAAACGAAACAACAAGATGGATTGCTCCACACAACGTGCGGGACACCTGCATATGTTTCACCTGAAGCTATCAACAGACGAGGTTATGATGGGTGCAAATCTGATATCTGGTCATGTGGGGTAATCTTATATGGGTGCATATGTTTCACCTGAAGTCCTCCTTGCTGGCTATCTGCCATTCCAGGATTCGAATCTGATGGAGATGTACCGGAAAATCGGCAAAGGTGAGTTCAAGTTTCCAAACTGGTTTGCCTCCGAAGTACGCAAGTTGCTGTTGAAAATCATGGATCCGAATCCAAATAAAGGATCTCCATTGAGAAAATAATGGAGCATCCATGGTTCAGAAAAGGGTTGGACCGCAAACCCGAAGTCATCTATACTGAAGTCGAAGAACCAGTTATGGTGCTGCAAACCCGAACCCCTTGTAGTAACTTGAATGCCTTTGATATCATTTCCTTGTCTGCAGGCTTTGATTTATCTGGTTTATTTGAGGAAAAAGAGCAGAAGAAAGAAGTTCGATTTACTTCGAACAAGGTAGCTTCGTCCATCATTTTGAAACTTGAATACATTGCTAAGCCGTCTAAAGATGAAAATAAGGAAGAAAGATGAAGGGTTGTTGAAGCTAGAAAGCTGAAAAGAAGGCAGAAAAGGTACATTGGAGATTGATGCTAAAATCTTTGAAATTACCCCATTTCTCCATCTGGTCGAGGTCAAAAAGAGCAATGGAGACACATTGGAGTATCAAAAGTTGATGAAACAAGAGATAAGACCAGCTCTGAGTGACATTGTTTGGGCTTGGCAAGGCGAGCCGCCACTGCCACCACCACCACCCATGGAGCCTCAAGAGTCGCAACTGTTTCATGTAGTTTCAACCCAGATTTGATGATCCCCGTTTTAAATCAGTTGGTATTTTCAAACTATCTTCTTTGGTATTCTATATAGGTTGAAGACTTGTCTTTTAAGCTGTGTTTGTGTGTTCTTGGGAAGTTTGTACTTCAACTGAATTACATTTCTGATCTATCTCTTGGTTTTCACTTTAATATATTTTAATGTTAGGCTTATAAATATAAGCCAAAAAAAGCTGAACCTTGAATTGATTTGATTAAAGATATTCATTGATTCGATTAATATATTTTATACTGATACATATTTTGTCCGAGAAATTTTATCGAAACTCGTTAAATTTGAATATTAAATTAAACATGTTGTGTTGGCATTTGTTCATGTAGTAAGGAAAGTGCAAATCAACGTATAGAAAAATTATATCATAATATAATATAATTTCTCCAAACATACGGGATCATAGGTAGATTCATATGAGCAGTCAAAAAGCATTTCTGCCCACTTCAAAGTTCAAACAAGTCTAGAAAAGAAAAAAAATAATATTCCGAGTTAATTGCACCATATATTCTTAAACTATGATTTTTATAATATATTATTTTTAAACTTCAAAATTTTTTAAGTTAATTTTTAAACTATGATTTTTATTTAAAATTGGTCCCCTACATTTTTTAACATTTTAGATAATTTTAAATTATAATTATTATTCTAAATTAATCTTCGAATGTTCTGAACACTTAAATTTTATTCCAATGGTGCACCTGGTTTTGTCGATGGCATGTCAAATGACATCTTTTGTATGAATGAATCATCATACGGAAAGTCCACATTTTGAAAAAAATTATTAGGTGAACCATGTTCACCATATCATTCGCGATTTCAACCAATTATATTTATTCATCTCAATTTCTTTTAAGGTAAATTATTATTCACTCACTAATTTTTACATATAATTAATAAGTGAATAATTATTTAAAAATAAACGATTTTAATTACTTAATTTATAGATGACGTGACACCTAATAATCTTTCCTCGTTTTAGCTCGGGATCGTTGGTTTTGTGACCGTCGTCATTTGTTGTGACAAACATCAAAGGTGCCATGATTTATGGCATAGCTTTCGTCACTGTTATTTCATGGTTTTCGCAACACTTCCGTGACGGTTTTCCCGAATACTGACGTGGGTGACTCGGTATACCGGTATTTCATTTGATCGAGACCACGGCCGGTGCCTTTGAATTTCAAGCACATGAACAAAGGATATTTTTGGGAAGCAGTAGCACTGGCCTGCTGACACTCCTTATCATTCAGTATAATAATATATAAGAATATTGATCAAGTTTAAATTCGTTTAATCATTCGATATAAAATATTTAATATTTATGACACAGAAACCAACGAGATTGCAAAAAAAATCATTTGGTTTCTGTCATTACCAGACAGAGTTCCTCCTTGGAAGAACCATGTTGATGTTTGTTAGCCAAGTATGAGTCTACATATTCGGAAACAGGTAATAAATACAAAAACCGGCCTTTGAAATCCCTGGAGAAGCTCGGTTATCACACACAACACATTGTTCGAAGGAGGTTGTGGTTTCCTCGGCGTCGACATCCCTTCATTTTCCGGCAACTGATCCATCCATTTATCCAATTACTCAGAATCTAGCATTGTGTCACTTTCAGAATTATATACCAAATCAGAAAGACTGGGTTTCAATTTTTCATTCCAAATTTCGCCGCTTTTCTAGCTCCCGGCGGTTAACCACCACCACTACGAGCTTTTCCGTTAAATGATGAATATCAATGGCGATAACCAAATTGCTGCTACACTGGTGTTCCAAACGTATCCTGCTTTCTGTCATGCTTATAACCTTTACGTTCCCCATTTTGTCAACCTCATCCCTGATTCTCTCTATTATCTTGCACGGTTTCTGCGCCGATATGAACTGCTCCCGTTGGGTGAAAAAATCGACGTCGTTGAACAGACCGGAGAGGTCGCACCCGGACGAGAAAGAGATTAAATCGAAAGCGTTTAATGGCACGTTGCTTTCTGTTTCTTCCATCATTTCGAAATCCAACGGGTGGACTATGACTTCTTTATATCCGTTTTTAAACCATGGATCATTCATGATGTCTTCAATGGTGATCCTCGTTTCAGGGTTGGTATCGAGGAGACGAGATATGAGTCGTTGGAGCTCCGGAGACGTCCATTTCGGGAAATTGAATTCTCCTCTGTTAGCTGTAGGCTTGTGAGGTAGCTTCCAGGAGTTGTGTTTGTATCCAAGATAGCTTGGTTGTTTTCAAGAAAGCCGTTAGAGGCTGTTATAGTCGTTAGGGTTAGTTAGGGTTACTTCTGATGTAGACTCAGCAATTATATAAGTGTGCTTGTATTTCGTTAATAAGATGGGTTCATTTCATTGCTTACTGTTGTTTCTTACATGGTATCAGAGGTTTATCTTTAAACCAATTCTCTCCAAGAACTTTCGTCTTTCTTTTTTTTTGGATTTCATGGCAGAAACTGTTTTGAAGTCTTTCACCAACAAAACAATCTCTATTCGACTGGATGACACCAATTATATGCTCTGGAAACAGCAAGTTCTTTTTGCAATTGAGAGCTTATCTTTGTTAGATCATATTGATGGAACGATACAGGTTCCCGCTCGTCAGATTCTTGGTGATGGAAATGTTAAGATTCCTAACCCAGAGTTTGTTGCTTATAGGCAGTAAGATACTGCCTTATGTTCTTGGCTTCTTTCTTCCATCAATGCGTCTGTGTTGCCTTCTTTGGTGAGCTGCAAGTTTGCTGTTGAAATCTGGGAAAAGATTAATCATCTGTTTTCTGTTTCTTCTACGACAAAGGTTATGCATTTGCATTGCTCTTTGAAGAGTCTGAGGAAGCGTGATCAGTCGATGAGGGAATACTTGGCCTAGATTCAGGCCATTTGTGATAATCTTGCAGCGTGCGGTAATCCCCTTACTGAAACGATGCATATCTCAGCAATCTTGTCTGGGCTTCCTCCAGAATATGAACCTGTGGTTGCAGTTATTACGTCCAGTCAACAGTCATATAGGCTTGATGGTGTATGCAATGTCTTGTTAGATACAGAAGCTAGATAGCAAGAATTTGTGACTCAAACTTTCTCTGTGAATATGACTCAAGGGCCTATTCATCAAGGAGGGCCTAATCTTCAAGGAGGAATCTTTCATCAAGGTTCAGGCCCTGGTCACCAAGGAGGGGTCTTCTTTCCTAGAGGTGGTTCTGGTTTCTATGGAGCCACTCGAAATGTTGGCTTTAGGCCTGCTGTTGGTCAGAGTTTTCAGTCTGGTGGACAAATATTTCCTAATGGGCAATCTTTTCAAGTTCCTTCATATAATTGAGGTGCTCGAGGAGGAAGGAGCTATGGGGGGCGTTCTCGTCCTCAGTGTTAAATATGTGGGAAGATTGGTCATCTAGCTAACAGATGTTATTTTCGATATGATCAGTCATATGGCAATACGGCATATCTGTGCACTTATGATGAGGAAACATTGGAAGATCAGCCTACTCACCTCGAAGATCAAAACAATATGGTCAACAATGTTGGCTTAGTTGATGAGATCAGTGTGTCTGGCTATGATGCTGCATAGTATCCTGATTCAGGAGCCACCACTCACATCACGCCTGATGCAGGTATGATTCTTAGCTCTAGAGCTTATTCTGGTTCAGGAAAAGTTTCAGTTGCTAATGGTATGACTTCTACCATTGTTAGTGTTGGGAGTGGTTCTTTGCCCTCCCCATCTAGGCCTTTAATCTTGCATAATTTATTGCATGTTCCTGCCATTGAGAAGAATTTATTGTCTGTTTCTAAGTTTACCAAAGATAATGGAGTGTCTTTAGAATTCTTTCCTGACTATTATGCTGTGAAGGATTTGAAAACACAGGAGGTGATTTTGCAAGGGGTGAAAAATGATGGTCTCTACAAGTTTACTTCTGATGTTTCTTCTACTGTCAACTCTTCTTCCTCGTTTGATTGTTTGCATACTCATGACAATGCTAAGGTTTTAGAGCTATGGCATAGAAAAGTTGGTCACCCTTCGAATGATGTACTTGTAAAGTTGCTTAAGTCTTGTAATGTTCCTTTTGTAAATGATAATAAAGCTACCTTTTGTGATGCATGCCAACTTGTTAAGAGTCATAAAATTTCATTTCAGAATTCCAATATGGTGTATGACAGTCCCTTACAACTTGTACAAGTTGACTTATGGGGACAAGCTCCAGTAATCTCCAATAACTCTAGCTATTACATTAGCTTTATAGATGCTTATTCTAGGTACACCTGGGTGTACTTTCTTGCTCGTAAATCCAACGTCTATAAAACAGTTGTTGATTTTCACACTATGGCTGAAAGACAGTTGAATTGTAAGCTTAAGATTATGCAGACTGATTGTGGTTCAGAATTTCTACCTTTACAATCTTACTTTAAGCAACATGGTATTATTTTTCAACACACGTGTCCTTACACTTCGGAGCAAAATGGGATTGTGGAGCGCAAGCACAGACACATAGTCGAGCTTGGTCTCACATTGATGGCTCAGGCAGGTGTTCCTGCTAAATACTGGTCAGATGCCTTTTATACATCTGTTTATTTGATTAATAGGCTACCTACTAAAGTTTTGCATGATACTTCTCCACATGAGAAGTTGTTTAAAAGGAAACCTAACTATAGTTTTCTTCGAATATTTGGTGTACAGTGTTTTCCTCTTATTAGGCCATATAATCAGCATAAAATGCAATATAGGTCTAAGCCTTGTGTATTTCTTGGATATAGCTCACAGCAACATGGTTATAAATGCTTAAGTGAGGATGACAGGCTTTATATTTCTAGACATGTAAAATTTAATGAGAGTTGTTTTCCTTTTAAACTTAAAAAGTTAGGTGAGAAATTCTTACCTGGGCAAGCTAAGTTTGTGCATCCCAGGAATGTTAAGAAATATGCAGGTTTGACTCCCACTGTCAGCTCAAATGGGACTGCTTCTTTTCCTTTGAGTCAGTCTGATTCATCTACAGCAGGCAACCATGCACATGTGACTTCACCTGCAGACAATGGGGATCCCATTGTTGATCGATCTTCTTGTCCTAATGAGGAATTATCTGTCACTTCTGTTGTTGAGCCTGATGCAGTCACCACTGTTTTACCTGTGGACTCTAGTTCAAGTCCTGTCCAGGACTTTAGTTCTTCTTCCAGGATCAGTTCGAGGCTTGGAACTCATCAAATGGTTACCAGATCAAAGGCTGGTATCTTTAAGCCTAAAGTCTACTTAGCTGAGAAGCTGTCCCTTCCAGCTGAGCCCAAAGATATTCACCAAACAGTGCAATATCATGAGTGGAAGGTTGCTGTTCAAAATGAGTTAGAAGCATTGGTTAACAAAGGAACCTGGGATCTAGTGTCTTTGCCCAAAGATAGAAAGCCTGTTGGTTGCAAGTGGCTATTCAAAATCAAGAAGAATGCTGATGGTAGTATTGCTCGCTATAAGGCAAGGTTGGTTGCCAAGGGTTACTCACAGCAGCCTGATTTTGACTTCAATGAAACCTATAGTCCAGTTATCAAGCCTGTAACTGTGCGTGTCATGCTCAGTTTGGCCCTTAGAAAGGGTTGGACACTTCGCCAGATTGATGTAGACAATGCATTCCTTAATGGTGAACTTCAAGAGGAGGTTTACATGGAGCAGCCTCCTGGCTTTGAACAATTTAATTCTGATGGGAGCTTGTTAGTATGCAAGCTTAAGAAGTCTCTGTATGGACTTAAGCAAGCTCCAAGAGCTTGGTTTGATAAGTTTAAGTCCCATCTGGTCAATGAGCTATGTTTCACTCCTTCGTTGGCAGATGCATCTCTTTACATTCGTGACAAAGCTGGAATCAAAACTTATGTGATGGTATATGTTGATGATGTAGTGGTCACAGGAGAAAATTCTCAAGTTACTAATGATGTTGTCGAAGTTATTAATACTGTTTTTTCTTTAAAGGATTTGGGACAACTCAATTTTTTCCTTGGGATGACAGTGCAACGTGTTAACAAAGGCATTCTACTTACGCAAAAGAAGCATATCTTTAAGTTACTAGAAAGTACTTCTATGCTGGAAGCCACTGCAGCTTCAACTCCCATGGTCACTTCACCACCTTTGATTTCTTCTCAGGATGATCCACTATTTCATGATGTAACCCTTTATAGAAGAGTTGTTGGCTCTCTTCAACATATCTGTACCACTCGATCTGACATACAGTTTGCTGTCAACAAAGTCTCCCAGTTCATGCAGTCTCCTACTGAAGCTCATTGAACAGCAGTGAAGAGGTTGCTGCGATATCTTAAAGGCACGATGGATCATGGCTTGTTTTTTGACATGAATCCTACTGTTACAACTCTCGTTGGTTATTCAGATTCTGATTGGGGAGCCAAGTCTGTTGATAGAAGATCAACAGTTGGGCACTGTTTGTATCTGGGAAATAACCTGGTTGCATGAAGCTCTAAGAAACAAAGTGTTGTTGCTAGGTCTTCTACAGAGGCTGAATTTAGGAGTCTTGCTAACGCTATGTGTGATGCAATGTGGATCAAGTCTTTGTTAACTGAAGTTGGTGTCTGTCTGGAGTCCGTTCCTATTGTTTGGTGTGACAATACTTCGGCCATAGCTCATTCAACAAACCCCGTTTATCATGCCAAGTTGAAACATGTGGAGTTAGACTTAAGCTTTGTAAGGGAGAAGGTTATGGACGGTTCTTTCCTTGTGAACTATGTGCCTACTGCAAAACAAATTGCAGTTGTTCTAACTAAGCCTTTATCGGCTTCCTCCTTTATTAGGCTTCGTGAGCAGTTGAAGGTTTTTTCGAAGGATGAGTTGCGTCTTCAGGAAGTTAGTCTTGTTGTTTTCAAAGGTTAATACTTTGTTTTTCTCTCAAAAAAAAGAGAAGAAAGGAAAAGGACGAAAGGTATGTTAGCTGTAGGCTTCTGAGGTAGCTTCCAGGAGTTGTGTTTGTATCCAAGATAGCTTGGTTGTTTTCAAGAAAGCCGTTAGAGGCTGTTATAGTCGTTAGGGTTAGTTAGGGTTACTTCTGATGTAGACTCAGCACCTATATAAGTGTGCTTGTATTTCGTTAATAAGATGGGTTCATTTCATTGCTTACTGTTGTTTCTTACATCCTCGATAAATTTTACGGTACATCATCGTCCTATTCGAATCATTGAACGGGAGGTACCCAGCATGGAGGAAAAACAAAATGATGCCGCGCACGCCCAAATGTCGACTTTGGCGCCATCGTATCCTTTCCTCGCGAGAATCTCCGGTGCCACGTAAGCCGGGGTTCCGCACAAAGTGTGGAGGAGACCGTCCTGTCGGGATTGTTCCGACACGGTGCCGAGTCCGAAATCGGTAACTTTTAAATTCCAGTTTTGGTCGAGGAGTAGGTTTTCTGGCTTTAAGTCTCGGTGGTAAATGCCTCTTGAGTGGCAGAATCCGATGGCTGAGATCAACTGCTGGAAATACCGCCGGCAGAGATCTTCGCTGAAACGTCCTTTGGTTATCCTGGTGAACAACTCCCCACCTCGAAGAGTTTGACAATGTTGGGGTGGTTCAGCCGACGCATGATAGCGATCTCCCTTTTAACATGTGCCATCAGCTTTCCTCCGAGAACTTTCCGTTTGCTCATGGCTTTAATCGCCACGGTCTCGCCCGTCTTGATATTGCGCGCTTGGTAAACTTTTGCAAATGCCCCACGCCCCAGTAATTTTCCGACCTCGTACTTTCCGAACAGTGACATCTCCGACGAAATATCCGAGAAGTAATCGTTGGTGCTGGAAATGGAATGGTCTCCTAACCCCGGCTCATCGAATCCATTGGTCGAAACAAAATCCCACAAAACTGATGATGTACTGAGGAGATTTCGTAACAAATATGGGTTTCGTCTTCGACACCGGATTCTTGGGTTGGGTTGCTCGAATGGAAATTGGAAAGAGAAGCAATATAAAGATTGAGTTTTGTCTTAATATTTCAACAGGACACGTGGAATTTTCTTATTTTTTGCATAATTATTTCTATGTTGAATCAACTGTTTGTCTGGTTCTATTGAGATGGGGACAAATGGTAGTCATTCACGTGTCTCAACGCCTATAGAGTCCGTCTTTGCTATGTTTAACGTCAACGTAATATGAAAGATGGTATTAAACGGCTTAAGAAGAGTTTACAGTAGTTGTAGAAATTTCTCGACTATTCCTGGTTAAGAAATGTCAAATATGCAAACAGTTTTGTTTCTATTTTATTTTTTAATATATAGTACATATAATCATAATTATATTTAAAAAATATACATAATAAATCTAAAACTCATGATAAAAAATTATATAAAAATATATTCAACTAATAATAGATTTATATGATAACCATATTTTTTTAAAAAAATGTAAGCCGCGTTACTTTTTTAATAGTAGCCTACTAACATCTAATGGTATTATCAATTTAGACATCACAATAAAAATGATAAAAGCAGATGATTAAATTAAAATAAACAAAAAATAAATTTAAATTTGAGGGAAAAAAAAAAGATTAAGATAAAAAATCTTAAAATTAAAATTTTTATCTAATAGACGACTCGTATCCAATTAAACCCATATTTATTACTGGAACGTATCCACCGGATACTTCAAATAAGTTTAGGCTTGTCATTTCCAATTAGAACCTGCTAGGCTGCTAGCTGCTACTAACATTCTAAGAGTCTATGATTAAATCCCAAATTCCATCCCAATCCTTATTAGACCCGAATGTTCTTGGTGAAATTCCTACCAGCCTCATACGAACCTTTTTCATTCGGCCACAGTTAAAATCTTCGTCTTAGACTCCATATTAAAAATATCCTTTTCAAAATTTAAAATCATGTATTCTCCTTTGCCCTTTTCCCTTTTCGATGGCTAAAGTCGTTCCATCAGTAATGGATTACAACACTTCTTTCCTACATTAGATGGGTGGAAAAAAAAACAGAGAGGAAGTTTACGTGGATAGAACTGAAAACAAGCCATACGACTCTTGTGATTCCTTTGGTCAAAATCAAATGGTGATTCCGGTGGTACCCCTTTTGTTTTAATTTGATTTTATTAAATAAAATTATAGAATTCAACCCATAAAAAATAAAGTAACATAAATATCTTTAACGACTCAACCGATTACATAATCTCAACTTGATTTTGATTTTAAAATCATGCTAAATTCTTAAAATTAAAAATAAAAGTTTAAAGAATACGTCATAATCAATCTTATATTATAAAAAAATAAATCTGAGACTAACCTAAACTACAGACTTTATATCAATCCAACCCTTCTTTTAAGCAAATTTCACTAAAATTAAGAAAAGTTTCAGCTTTGTTATAAAGTGAAGTGAAGCAAAAGTACTTTTTCCATCTAGAGGGCAAGATCAATGGAGAATTGAGTTCGAATTTTAAAGAATGAGGATAATTATAAAACTTCAACTCTAAAACTTGGATTATTTTCTCATGCATAATTTTAAGACACGTTATGTTTATAAAGGAAATTAAAAACACTTGTAGACCTCAAACAGACCTCCTGTTGTACTTTAGCCACTAATACAAGTTATTTCCCATCTGAGTTGTGTTTCATTTCCCCCCTTTCTGCCAACTATTTGTTGCTAATGCTGCCATTGTGGACCCAATCTTAAACAACACTCGTCTGTTTTTATACACCTTCAGTGAGACCCATATGTGCATGACCCAGTGATTCAAGTGTTGCTACATATCTTCAAAACCCAAACTTGACATGCCCTTCCAGATTTCTGAATGGGGAATTCCAAGTTCAAGTTGTCAGATATGATGCCCAATGCGTGGCTTCACAAGCTCAAAGACATGGCAAAAAACAAAAAAAATCAAACACAAAAATCAAACCAGCTACCTCAACATTGCAATCCAAGAAAATCTTATCATTTCACCAGGGACCTTGTTCCAGTCGATGGATTCTACGTTCAGCCAGACCCACCGAGGAAATCTTCCAAGAAACGATATTATTCCAGGAGAAGAAACTCCAGGTCCTCCACCGCTTGCAGCTGCCGTGAGACGGTATGGAGTAAGGTCGATTCACCGCTGGACTACTCGGCTTCTTCACCTTCTCTGTCGTCTTCCGATGACGGCTCCCCGTCCGATTCGTCCGATGTTGATGCCGAGAAAATCGACGAATTACCCGAGCTCCAACTCCCTCCGGCTAAATTCGACGGCATGAAGACGAAACGTAACAACAGAGACAAAAACATGAGTCCTGTAAGAAAATTCAGTGTCGGTGTCAGGCTTCGAACCCATTCTCCGAGAATCAGAAGCAGAAGATCAATTCATGGTCGTGCTCGTAAAAGTGTGTCGTCCACTAGTTCTAGCTCGAGTTCGAGGCTGAATGCTTTTGCGGTTGTGAAGACGTCGTTTGATCCTGAATTAGATTTCAGGGAGTCCATGGTGGAGATGATCGTTGAGAATAACATCAGAACATCCCAGGAGTTTGAGGAGTTGCTTGCCTGTTATCTGTCCCTCAATTCTGATGAATACCATCAAGTTATCATCAAGGTTTTCAAGCAAATTTGGTTTGATTTGAATCATGTCCACTTCAACTACTGAAATCTACTTTGTTTCTCACTTCCTGCTTTCAAATTATTAAATTCTTGATAAAATTCTCTACTTCAATATCCTTCGCCTCTGAAAGAAGCTGGTCTTTTACGGACAAGGCTTCTGTCTCTGTGTTTGTAATATTTTCTCCTCCACCCAAAATGTTCAGCTTTCGTAAACAAAGACGATTTTTGATGTGTTCAATTCAAATTCCTTCCCTGTTTGGTGGTTGGACTTTAGCATATAACTTTACTTAAAGTTGAAAATGAATCCCTTGAAAGAAGGAGAAAATGAAGCAGTTTTGTTGGGTTGAATTCGCGAATTTATTTATTTTGTGTCGATTTGATGTTGTACATGTAATAATTAAATAAACATTCATAAATTTTTAATCTTTTATTAGAACTCGTCCATTTTATAATTAAATTATACTTCAAGTGTCGGTACTTGGAAATACTTCCTGTTCATCATCCCTAATTTTTGGGTTTTCACATTATAGGCTTTTTGACTTTAATCCCTTTCTATTCCACATAATCATTATGTTTGATTCACTCCCAGCTCACATGGACGACTGTATTTGATTGTACTTTCATTTTCCATTTCAATTAACTTGTCTTGACAAAATATATATTGTACTTTGAAACTGCGTCCGTCGTCTGTTCTAATAGAACGTGTCTTTCCTTTGGTAGTCTTTTACTTTCGTGGCCTGAGCTTTTATGTTAACTCTTTCGTAAGCACTAGGCAATAGCCTTGTACATGTGTCCATGATTTGGACCGTAAACACTTTTCTGTATCTTTGTTTACTGATGAGAGGGCAGTGGCCAGTGGCAGTGAGTAGAGCGCAACATGAAGAATTTTTGACTATGAACAAATTGTGTTTTAATCGTTCATAGAATCATGTTGTCCGACTAAAATCGATGTGCTTAATGTTTAGTTGTCTAAGACGCAGATTCTTCATCCTCTTCAGAGCCTTACTCTTTAGGGTCCTTGTAAATTTTGAGTTTGTCTAAAAGATCATCCCACATAAGTAATGAATAGATGATATCTTACCAAAGAATATATCGACGGATAAGAATATTCTGTCAGAGATTAGTTCGAAGATAAAATGGAAACAAGCTTAAGAAACCAAAGAAAAGTAAAGCAAAAGAAGACTAAGAAACTAAAAAAATGGATGATGTATTGATAGAGAAGAGTGTATACAACTGTAAAGCAATACAGAGAAGTGAAAAAAATGAGTGCCTTGGCTTCAACACGCCTGACTCATATATAGCCTATAAGACTCAAACTGACTTTCTGTTAACTAAGTAAAACTAAAATACAAGGAAAACTGAATTTTATAACAAAATATAATTCAGTTAAATGAGTATCTAATATTTTCCTAGTTACTCATTTGTCTTCTGTTTGAACTTCTTCATATGACTTTACACCAAGTTTGAACCTTAGCCGAGGAAAAGAGTTGTGTCCAATTAGTTTGGTGAGTATATCAACTGTTTGTTCATCACTGGAAACAAAATTGACTGTCAATTGTCCTACATTGATCCTTTCTCGAACAAACCACATGTCTATTTTCATATGTTTGACCTAACGTGGTGAGTAGGGTTGGCAGCAAGTGACACAGTTGATGTGTTGTCACACCAAACAACTGGCTTGTTATTGATTTTAACCCTAATTTCAACTAGAAATTGTTCCAACCAAATGACTTCTGAGACAACATTGGCCAAACTTCTATTCTCAGCTTCACATGTAGACCTTGAGACCACAAGTTGCTTCTTTGAACTCCAAGCAACAGGATTGCCCCCAAGGTAGATACAATAGCCAGATGTGGACCTCCTGTCTTCCACTGATATTGCCCAATCAGTATCAGAATAACAAAATACCTGAAAAGGTTCTCCTGAAGAATAAAACAGTCCATGATTCAGGGTACCTTTGAGATATCTCAAGATTCTCTTGATTGTTTTCCAATGATTCGAACAGGGAACATTCATATACTGACTCACTTTGTTCACAACATAAAAAATGTCTGATCGTGTGAGACAAACATATTGAAGACTACCAACCACACTCTTATAATGATGAATATCAGAAAAAAGGTCACCATCTCCAGCCACAAGTTTTGGTGTAACAACCATGGGTGTTGGTGTAGGGGTTGATTGAAGCATGTCAGTCTTGACAAGCAACTCAGTAACATATTTTTCTGATTCAACATAATGCCTTCTGAATATTGTTGTACCTCTATCCCAAGAAAAAAATGCATGTTGTCTAAGATCTTTGAGGGAAACTCTGTGTTAATCTGTTGAACAACCCATTTACTTTAGCAGAATTATTGTCTGTAATTATGATGTCATCAACATACACCATAAGCAACAATGTGTGTGTTGATGAAGACTGAACAAACAAGGATGTATCTGCTCGAGAAATCACAAAACCAAATTTGTTGATAAGAAATGTCTTTAGTGTGTCATACCATGCTTTAGGGGCTTGTCTTAAACCATATAATGCCTTCTTAAGATGACAAATCAGATTTTCTCCATTTTTGTCTTGTTGCTCAAACTAGTTGGTTGAACCATGTAAATATCCTGGGTCAATTCTTCACTGAAAAACGCGTTATTGATGTCAATCTGTCTTACTGGCCAATGTTGTATGACTGCAGTACCTAAAACAGTTCTGATGGTACAAGGCCTCACAACAGGGTTAAATGTCTCTCGAAAATCATAACCAACAGTTTGAGAGAAGCCCTTAGCAACCAGTCGAGTCTTCAATCTTTCAACTGACCCATCTGACTTCTTTTTTACCCGAAACAGCCACTTGCAACCTATTGCTTTTCGAGCTGGTGAAAGTACTGCAACTCTTATGTATCATTCTTCATGAGAGCATCATATTTAGATTGCACAGCTATTCGTCAATCAGGGTCCAACAAGGTTGTTTGAACATTAGTAGGCTCTTGTATTTCATGCTGAGTAAGAAAAACTTTGGACTTCATAATACTAGATTTGCCTCGAGTAACCATGGGATAAAAATTAACAACAGGTGAAGGATCAATAGCAGAAGATGAACTAGAGGATGCACTAGAGGATCGTACAAGGGAGAAGACTGAAGACAGGGGGAGGAAGGACTAGACATAACTGACTCTTGACCAGCAACTGGGGGTGATTGAGGGATGGAAGCAACATGTGGTGAAGAAGGTTGAGGACTGTGGTTGCACCTAGAACAGACTTTGAGGGGACAAAATTTAAAGCATAATTGTTGGACTGAATGAAATGAAACTGAAATACAGGGAAAATTGAATTTTATAACAGAATGTAATTCAGTTGAATGAGTATTCTAATATATTCAGCATTATGAATATCTCCCGTAACTCGAGCCTAAGAAAATATTTTAAAGTAATGGACTTTTCACAACACTTCTCCCACTGACCAGTATTTTAACAGGTTTATTCAACACTTTACGAACTAAACTTTTATTAATTTGTGAATGAAAAAATAGGAGAGAATTTAACGAGCCTTATGTGAGTTAAATGGAAGTTGAGGGTGAAATAGGATTAAATTGATAGATTATTAAAATTATATGAGATAATCTTTTGAAATTAGTCTGAAATAAAAAATATGTGTAGAACTTAAGGGCTAATTATATAATTATATCAATTTATATTAATTATCACATCATCAACCGTTAATTTTTTAAATGATATTAGACTAATTTATTATAATTTTTAAATCGTGAAATTCATTTATAATTTATGATAATCAAGGAATATAAAAAATAATTAAAACACAATCGGAGGATTATTTATATAGTTTACCCTTTTATTTTAAGCGTCGTTTCTTGTCTACCTTTTAGTTTGCTTTGCATTTAGGTTTTATTATATTAAAAATAAAATAATTATTTGATGTATAGAGATTTAATTTTGTACTAGTAAAAGTACAAAATACCAATATTTTAAGGAATACTTTGTATAGAGATTTAATTTTGTACTAAGAAAATTACAAAATACCAATATTATAAAAAAAAATAGATTTAATTTTGTACTAATAAATTTAAAATTTATTCAATTGAAATCAAATTGAAGGTTCAAAATTTATATATTATTCGAATCTAACACACTCCTATATCCCATAATGACGAGAGATTATTAGGTGAACCTGTTCACCACGTCATTCATGGTTCAAGTAATCAGGATCGTTGTTTTTTAAATAACCTCTAATAACTACTCACTCATTAAGCAAATGTATGAAAGAGGTAATGATTCACTTAGAAAAATTAAGATCAATAGTCCTAATTAATTTGAACCATAGGTAACGTGGTGAAGAGGTTGATGTAATAATTTTTACATAATGGCATTGTGTCCCCAAATTTAAGAATCAACTCGGGGAACATTTTATTTTCTGTAATCACACAATACAAACTTGTACTTCATATTGAATTACTTCACTCAAAATAATCCAGAAAACAACGATAATGGTTAACACAGACCCATGAATGGGATCTTAAACAACGAAATCTCCCACTCTATTTTCATCATCATCTTCAACTCCTTCGATTCAGGCGGCTACCCGAACACTCTGTGGGATCCTGAAATCCGATATTCTCCACTGCTCCCACGGTCTTGAACAAGCGCCTTCTGTTTACCTCTGCCACTACGTATCGATGCAGCAACTGACTACGTATGTCCACGAGTGAACGGATCTTTGTTAGCTTTCGTTGCTCATTTAAATTTGAAGACTTCCATGAATCCAGTTCAGTGTCGCATTGTTTGTAGCTGTAACAACTCGTGCTCTCTGATGGACAAAATCTTGTTGATGTGAGGGCCTTCGGAATGCTGGAATGCTCACCTTGTCGGAGACTCAAATCAAACTCGTCCTCGAAGTTCATGTTGGAGTGCTGGAACGAGTATGCGGAGCAACATGAACTTGCATCATCATTGTTGAATGCACAGCAATCAGAAGCTACGTTTTTTCCGTGAGAAGGGAGCGTTGGGAGGGAGACTTGGGAAGAAGAATGGGAGGAGGTAGCGTAGAACGGATGGCAGATTCTGTTGTAATCATCATCTTCTTCTTCTTCGTGATCATCATACCTGAAGGTGTGCTGATGATGGACTGTAGAGGGTCCCCAGTCCTTCCAAGTGGGGATAAGGGAAGATATCTCCTTCTCTATCATATCAGCGATCTCCAATGGTTCCCAGTCATTGATTTCCAATTCTTTCACCATCTCCAAGGCAACGTCGATCTCGGTATCGTTTACTATGTCAAAGGGAAAATATATGTTCCGAGCATGACCTATAACAGCACAATTCGAACCCCTACAAGATTTAGATTAGTCCGTCAAACATATTAAATGAAGTCATGCCACAGTACCTTCCTTATATGTAATCTGTACTTTGAGAAAAATGGTGTCATCTGCAGGGTCCAGTGTGCCAGTTATTGACATATTAGTAGTCCTTATTGGATCAACCTTCACTGAAGGCACTGGCTCTGCATTTGAGCTATTAGGAATCAGTTTTTGGCTCAACACTTTTGGGAATGGAATCAAATTCCCTTCATCAGAGGCCAAAAATGGATCAAGCAAGAGCTCGTGAGCAGGCAGTCTCTTCAAAACGTGGTTGAGACACTTCCCGATGAACCTCCTAGCTTCTTCATCTTGGATCCTGTATAATGCCTCTGGCAACTTTCCCTGGAGAGTAAGAAAATGAAACAGATTAGTTGGATGGTTAATGTAGCCAAAACTAATGAACCAAAAGCAACTCACCGAAGTAACCTTTTTGTAAATTTGAGCCGGATTCGAGCACTCACTATATGGATACTCCGACGTAAGCATCTCCAATACACACATGCCAAAAGAGTATACATCTACGAGCTCATTGTACTCCTCCTCGTACAGCTCCGGTGCCATAAATTCTGGTGTACCTAGTATGTCATATGGGCAGACATTTAACATACCAATACACACATATATATCGACAGAGTTCCTCGATTCTATGAAATTTAAGTTGGTGCTGCAGATTGAGAGCAAACCTATAACACTATGAGCATGTTGTGAGCCGCGGAGAATGGCGGCCAGTCCGAGATCACCAATCTTAACTTGTCCAAGGTGACCATTGACAAAGATGTTATCACACTTGAGATCTCTATGTATCACCGGAGGATCATGGCCATGGAGATAAACGAGACCGTGTAGGATTTGTCGAGACCAGTTCTTAACCGCTTGCATATGGATGCACCTGTATCTCTGCCTGTACCTGTATATATAGTTACATATTGAAAACAGAAATAGAATTAAGGTTTCATATTTACTGGATTGACGGTTATCGTGATTTACTCTCGAAGGGTGCCCGAAGTGAACATCTCGGTGACGAAGTTGAAAGTTCTTCGATTGATATCAATCCAAGAAGAGTAGAACTGCATGATGGAACCGTGGTTGAGGTTCTTGAGGAGATGGACTTCGGAGTAAAGCCGCTGCAATTCATCTGGCGAACGGAAGACATTGGCGAGCTTGACTTGATTCCATGCCACCTCCATTCCAAGGACCTTATCAAATGCTTTATACACTGTCTTCATTGCTCCTTTACCCAGAATCTCTCTAAACTGCAATCAAATTCTCATTTACAACAACAGATCCAGTCATTTTCCAGGGAAATTAACAGAATCAATCGTTATATATACACTTCATAAGCTAAACAAATCTAAGAGATTAACATCAAAAAGCATTCTCTCCAAAATTTCTCGGGAAAATGACAGATCTTTTCATTGAGTTAGCCGTTGACCGATTGAATCCAATTTCATATCAATCAGCAGACACTACACACACACACACGCAGTATATATACAAGAAAAATTCAAAGAATAAGAATCAAACATGCAATTATCTATTATCATAGGAATCAAATCAAAAGGCAAAGATTTAAATCACAGAAACTTACACGTCCATATCGACCTGAAGGATCGGTTTCAGCGTATCCGAGATGAGATTTAACGCCATCAACACATCCTCCACCAACACGCGTTCTAAACATTGTCTTATAAAAAAAAACAGCAGACGCCCTCAAAAGTTGTCGGGCTTTGTGTACTAATTATATCTTCAAAACAACAGATAAGCGATTTTATCTACGTATAGTATAATATAAAATCGAAGAACAAGGCAGAAAGGTGTTATATGATCCGAGGCTTCCCTTCATGATTTTCATATGAAAAAACACCAAACAATAACCAGAAAAGCCTGGAATAATCGACGCTGAGCATAATCCAAGCCATTTCCACAACTTTACCAGAGCAATCGTTGTAATTCTTGGAAACCATTTAGCTTATTTTGTGATAAATATTTATGTATATTGTCGAAGTAAGATTTTTCTTAGAGAGAAAATAAGACAAAAGGGAAACAGTAACACTGTTGAGAGGTGGGAATGGATGGTAATGGTAGGAAAAAGAGAAAAAATTGTGTCAGCCTCAGCCAATGGTGTATAAAAGAGGAAGCTTTTTGTTGAGCAAAATGATATGAAATCTGGGTTATTTTTGTTGTGTGGTGGAGAATCAATTTCTGGGTTGAAAACATTGCGAGTTTTGGCAAGAGACTATAGTTCTAAACTTGAAGAACCTATGGCTACGCATTGAATTTGACAGCACCATTTGTGGAGGAGATGTTGAAGCAATCTCAATGGATAGACTTTGGATTCCAAGCGCTTTGATATGCTTTCGAGATAGATTCAAAGTTTTTTTTTTTTTTTCACTTTCGGAAACTGTGTCCATGTTCACAAGATGAGAAGGTGGTGAAGAAGGTTGAATTTTTTAGGTTCCCTTTCTAAACAGAGAGCTGATGCAAATTGACAAAGTCCAATGAACTCAATAATTTTATGTCGAAATCAGGGTTCAGAATCAAAGCAATTATTAAAATATTTTGCACGTAAAAATAAATTTAGTTTTATATTATATCAATTAGGGACAATATATATTTATCCCTAAATTTTGCCTTACCTACATCTTGGTCCATAAACTTATGCATGCGCTCATTTTAAAAACATGTGACGTCGAAGTAATTTCTCAATAAAAATTTAATTGAGTTATTTTTTTAGTAATGTATGTGATATTTAAAGTTAAATTCTACAAGTATATAATCAGTTTATTGATAAAAGAATTTTCCTTTTTGTTGCCAACTTTTGTAGAAAATTAGAAATAAAAAAAGAAAGGCCAACCTTCTAATGAGTACATATACTTCGATATTATGATGATAAAATAAAATTTAAAAAAATATATTTTGAGAATAAAAAGGTACTGCTCTTATGGCTCCATTATTGAGAGAATTCAACCAGAAATTAGTACTAGTGGAGTATGTAATTATTATCTCGCATATGGACATAATAATAATAATAAGTAATTATGAAAAATAATTTTATCTATATATTTTTTTTATTTCAAAAATATCAATTAATAATTTTTTAATACCACTTAAATAATTAAAAAAAACTTGTATTCATATCGAAAAATTATTTATGTATATGAATAAATAATTTTGAATCTCATGAGTATGATATTTTAAAGTGTTAATATTGGATACATATGAAAAATAATAATAATTTTAGAGCGTTGACATATACATTAGTGGTCCACACAAGTACAATAATTTATCAACAAAATGTGTTTGAGTCACTAGAGCAGTGGTCCACATGAATCTAATAACTGAAGTGTTGTTTATTTTTGTTCCTTCAATTTTTAGATCATAGATTCTAGATCTAATAAAAAGGAAACTATTTTTATTCTCCTTTGCAACAATTGTGTTGAGGAATGAAACTGTTAACTTAAAACATAGATATATAATTGGTTGAGATTGCATGATCCACATTCAAAATTATTAATGAAAAGCCTAGTAAACCCATCCAATTGCTCAACAGACGGGGAGACGATTCTGCAGTAGAAGATGCATCAACAATTCACCATATTTCTTTTATAATAGAGTATCAAAACCAAGGGCATAATTCCACAATCCTATACATGAAGACCAACTTGCTATAAAAACAGACAGCTACGAACAGTTGAAAATGTACATATCAGCCTTAGAACCACAAAAATTAATAAAACTCCATAACAACAAAGAGCTATCAAAAAACCATTTTCACACATGCTAACCTAACCTCAGGCTTCAGGACCACTTACTCTGTTAGCATTTACCCTCGCTCTAGTCTTCCTAACTTCTCTCAACTCTATAAAGTAAGATCAATCGGTTTCACTTCCCTGGTTTCAGATGGTCAAAGGTGGGAAATCTTCGGTTTTTTAAAGGGAATGATTGTAGGAGTATCCTGCGCATTAAGAGCAAAATAAAAAGAAGCTCAGAGTATAGCATACATATTTTTCATCGTGTATAAATTTTAGACGAAAAAAAGATTTCCCAAACCTGTCTTGATCCACGCTTGCAGCTGATTTTAGCCTTTGAATGCCTGATTGTGGTTGACTGGCACTCAAGTTTTGAGCATTAGGAGAACCTGGATTATGTGGCTTGCTACTTTCTGTAGAGGCTGGCACCAAAGGTGTAGCCCCAATTGACCCAAATTCTACAAGCCTATCTGGTTGGTGCAATGAGCCATTGGCATTAGGGGATAATACTTTTTCAGAACCAGATCTCCCAACACTCTGATTCACTGTCTGTATTTGTGCCAGCTCAAGGCTCCTTCTCTCTGGTGAATTTAGCTCTGGGGGTGTAATGGCACGACCATTGTTGCGAGGTGATCTTGCCAGAGCTGAGTTCTTTCCCCTTGGTGTCAAGGACCTATCCTTGTAATAGTTCTGCAAAATGATTTAAGAACATAAAACCAACTCGAGACAGCAAGGCTCAACCAGAAAAATAATAAACCAATAACAATAAACCAACAGCAAAATGACACCATGATGCTGCAAGTTAGCACCGGACTAAATTTTCTATTCTGAGCACAATTTTAGAAAACCAATCCAAAGGATTAGAATGAGTATACCATGCTGGGATTGGGGAAGTATGTCCCTGTTCCTCGAGGCTTTGGCATTTCTTCCATTCCAAAGATGGAACCAGGTAGAACTGGTTGGTTCATAGGATAATGGGCTTGTTGTGGGACAACACCATTAGCATTCATTGGGGAAATTGCATTCCGCCTGAACTGCACCGACTTGCGTACTACATCCCACGAGTTCTTGCTCGGGAACTGAGAAACAAAAGGCGAAGAAATTGGAGGAACAGATACACTAAGGGCACAATCATAGCACCACTGGCCATAACTCAAACTGCGAATGTTTGCATCGTAATCCCCACAAAGATCAGACAATGGGCTCAAAACGTCCTGACTTCCGACAGTACTACTAGAGGCTGGATAACCAGATTGTCCAGGATACAGACCCTCAGATGACCAAGAAGAATTTGAAATCAATGGATGATTTTTCTGTCCAACAGGGGACGGTACCCCTCGACTAGCAACCAACCGATTCACACTGTGATCACCATGTACATTAGCACCCATCTCCTCACTGCCTACTGGAAGAATCCCAGAGCTCGCATTCTTTTCTGTAGAGCCAGAGCTTTCAGGCTGTTTGTGTTCCACATTTCCATTTCTCATCTCCCCATTATCCAAAGACGAGTTACAGAAATAGAGATGAGGTGCATGCCTTACACTTGCATTACCTGATGAGGAAAAACTGTCCTCCGCATTTGGAGGGGATTTATGTGCATCTTTTGAAATTACAAGACCTTGAATTTTGGAGATTGCCAGGTCTTTAGCATCCCCTGTGAGATGAATTTCTGAAACACATACAGAATTTGCAGAACCTTGCGGCTTGCTAGTGGTTCTAAAATTTGTTTCCCTCCCAGACACATTACCATTATCGACTTCGTGCATTGAGCCCTCATTATCAGATCTATAATTCCCAATCACAGTAAATGAATTTGAAGATTCCGACTCATAAAAGGTTTGATCTTGACATGACTCTGTACCTGAAAACGATAATGTTGCACCAAATCCTCTGGATCTAGAGAATGGAGCAGGATCTTGAACATCAGGTAACTGCCCATTTCCATGTCTATCTAAAGTGTTTGAGAAAAACTTATGAAGTTCATCTCCTATGCTTTCTTCTGGCTGGGAGAGAATCTGCCCTAGCTTCCGAGCTCCATAAGTGAAAGCACTTCTTATTCGGTAAAAGTTCCCTACAGAAGAAAAGGTAGATCATTATTTAAATTTTATCCCTCTTGGTCAGTTCAAAATCACTAAACACCACTAAAAGAAGATAGCCTAAACACCCCTGTTACAATATCTAAAGAACTATTAGTGCAATTCTGAAAGAAAGTTCCAAGTTCAGGTGAAAAGAAAAATGGCATTTGCCTATGGTGTAAAGATTTGACCTTTGCTCACACTGCGACCAAGATTATTGTTTTCTCTTAAAGGATCTACAATGTTGAGATGCTTTTGAGGGAATGTCCGTGAATTAGTCTCAAAACCCTTTGATGGAACTGAGAACATTTCCACACATCCACTGAGAAAGTCATTGCTAAGCAGTAAATCTCCCCCACCGTTGTCAGGCGCCTCAACTGCACGATATATGATAGAAAGATATAAACACCTGAATCATGTATAGAGTAGAACAAGCAAGATTTGGCATGATAGCAAGTGTTGTTGCTTACCCACAATATCTGGCAGGGAGGATAAATGGATTGGACCATTCAAACTGACGCAGTATTTTTCCCAATCAAATTTGCTAAAGTAATCCAAGAACTTGTATAAAACCTGTAATATATTGAAACAGTTAAAATTATTTATGAGATCAGATTGGCCAACAGTGCCAAAATCCTGCAGTACTCACCGCCAAAGGGCCATCTAGGGATGAATGGAATAGATGGAAAACATAGAGCACCAATGTTTCTAAACCATAGGTAGAAATCAAACCATGATGAGCTCCAAGAATACGGCTCTCGTAGTAGCACCAAGCCTTAATCAGTATAATACTACGTTTAAATAGATGATCTTTTCCAATAAGACGATCAACCTGTAAAATTATCAGGGACAATCATATATACATATTTAAAGGGTGCATTTCTGGTTACCGCAATAATGATATAGCCAATTAGCCACCCCAAACCCATGCCAGCTATCCCAACATGTATAAATACAATATAAATGCAAACATATAAAAAGATAGAATAACAGAAATAATACGTCCATATCTAAATTATAACATAGATCAGCAAACATGAACAAATGAAATCAGGAAGAGGAAAAGAGTATTGCCATCTATTAAATGCGCATGAGAAACAGAAACCTATTTATCAATTAGGTGATATAGAATCTAGATATTAATGAAGTTATAGGTAAATTTACCTACTTGGCATGGTAAAGTTTCAAAGATCTCTCAAGTTTCTCAATCAATGCAAAGGATGCAAGTTTTTTCCCCAAAATTCTATGAAGGCACCAAAAGATCCAAACCCGAGAAACATAGACATGCCTACATCAAAACGTTTCCAATATATACTGACAGCTAAACAATGAAGATCTTTCTATTTACAGATGAACTAAATTGTAAGAAAACAGCTTTCATTCACACCCAAATTTTAAATGCAACCTACCTGCTCAAGAAAGCACAAGGTACATAGCCCCCCTAACTGATTGAATGAGATGTCCACCACAATGTTCTGCACTAGACACTTAACAAGCTTAACCTGCCACCACAAAAGCCAAATTTAAAATGGCCTACATATGATACAAATGATTTCTGTATCATAAATTGTTACAATAAAAATCATCTTAAATAATACTTATGAGGAAGATCTCATATAATGGAAGAGTGCAGAATATTCATTCACATCCACTATTAGTTCTCATCTAGTCTGGGATGGCAAAGAAAACATGCAGTAGAATCCTTGCCATGTTAAAAGAATAACAAGTCAACAAATTTTTGATAAGGCAATGGATGCAATAATCTATGTAACGAAATTAATCACCTACTCTCTACAGTCTACCCCATGAAGCTATAAGTTGTTAATACTCATAGCGAAGCACTTCACTACCACCCTTACTACAAAGAGGGATTAAGTTCCTTGGATATTCTAGCTTATCCAAGCCTTGCTTCTCCAATCTGTCACTTGTGACTCCCAGAGTTAAGTTGTTAAGTTGCGATTTGTTTTGGTTACTTCAGCAGTCTGCTGCTTTCTTTAAGGTTACAGCTTATCAGTCTTGTTTTATTCGACAAAATATGGAGTATGGTAAATAACAAATTAGTTGGCTACAAAATCACGAAGCCCAATAATTTTAGAATGAATGGTTGTGAAAAGTATCACGTTGCACAAAGAAGAGTGAACTCTAAGCTTAGAAAAATATACATTAATGACTTCATAAAAGTTTCACTTCTATTCTTGAGGGAAAAAATACAACTCTACTATAAGGTCAGAGCATTGAAATCATTATTTATTTTGCTTTTCCAGAAATAAAATTCATCAAAATGACAAAGAAAAAACACGCCAATGCATCAAATACCTTTCCTTCTCAGTTTTCCAGTAATAATGCAGCTAAAATAAATGGTCACAATGGGGAAACTCAAAATGATATTAGATGTAAAAGTCAACAAAAAGAATAAAAATGAAATGAACCTGATGACAAAAGGTTAGTCCCTTGCACATCAGAGAACAAATAATTTGACTAAGCAAAGATCTATAAGAATATATCAGTTAAAGTTAAAACCTCAGCCCGAATTAATTGGACGTCCTTCACCACAAACTCAGCAGCAGTGTTATGATCTTCTCTTTCAAGGACTGAACAAACATCATTGGCCATAGCCTCCTCAAGGTTTAGGCCACCAAAGGCTGTTAGATCAATATCCCCATCAGGAAGATAGGTCTTCAAGGGTACTGACCCAAATGGAAATACCTGTAATAAATACAAGATAAATTACAAGTGTCATCACTAATTCAAATGAATGCTTTTGTGTTCATGATCACACCAATCGATAGCTATGAAAACCAGAAAAAACAAAACGATGAAAATTATATAATACGAGACACATGTCACCACTTATATTACTGAAATAAAAACATGCGTTACTGATATTACCGAAATAAAACATATATGTTACACTGTCATTAACAGCCGGCTCTACCGTATCTTTTGTTTCATTTCTTCTGGAACAATAACAAAGACTAATATGATTATGGTTGCACTACCAGAAATCCAATGTGTAATCTTAGCATTCAACTTGTAATCCTAAATAATCTCAATTTTCAATTATTCAACCATTTCATTTTATCAAGTTCATTGTTAGCTAGATTAGTCAACATTTATATGTTCAGATACAACAACAATATGTTATTTGTAAAAAGTAGCGTTTTGGTCACTTGGTTGGTTAATTCATCATGTTTTACTCATGAAATGGGCTGGATTGGTATTAGCCTGGATACAACAAAATAATTTTATTACGTCAAATGTACTTATTCGACCTAATAAGTATCTTGTATCATAATTTAGAAATTCTATGGGTTGACTTTTTAGTATTCTCTTATTTATTACATGTGTTTACATTAAGGCAGATACACCACTCATTACAAATATTTGAATAAAGATATTACTGAAATAAAACGTATAAACTACACGGTCATTAACAGCGAGGTTCATTTCAGCTGCAAAAATTAAATGACAAATTTCCAAACTGATTTTAACTGTCACGGGTAATTGTTTTAAAGTGTTCCACAAACTTGAACTCTTGAAGTTTAAAACACCCGTCAATAACCTAAGGTAAACGAACCAAGTTTGATCGACCACAGATGTCAAATACCCAAAGCGCACATGAATAGCCCCAATGTCAATCTAAATGCCAATGGATGAGACATTAACAACGCATGGCATTCATAAAAATAGAATATTAGCATGATAGAAGCCTCTTCCATGTGATAGAGAGATTTTGATTTCCACTCGGGTCAATTTCTACAACCACTGTTAGTCGCAGTTTTCTCTTAGAATGAGAGAAGTTTAACGATAACAAACACAACACTTTTTAAATACTAAAGTAAAGATACTAAAAAAGCTTCTGTTTGCCGGAAACCACACTACCTTAAACTGAATTAGAGGTTCTTAATGGAGGAAAATCAACATCAAACCACCATCATTCTTAGTTTTAATTGTAGCAGCAAATACTAATCACGCTTTCTCTTGGTTAACTCCAAACTACACAATAATTAAGTTATATTTCATTCTAAAAATCTTGTACTAATAAATATATCAAATACGGTAGTGTTCCACCTAAATTACTGGTTTTGCAGTGTTAACCTTCTATAACGAAAAAGAGGAAGATAATACATTTTTAGCATAATATTAAGCTAATTAAAAGCTGAATTAATGTTCAATAACCTGACCTCGCAACCAAGATAATTTCTAATTAATCTCTGAACGTAATCAATAACCGCTTTTCTTCTCTCTTCTGAAACAACAGTTGGTTGGACCCGGGCTATGATCCCCTGCGTCGCTTCCTCGGCCTTTCTCCAATACTCAATACTAATCCCCGTTTGATTAGACGATGACGATGAAGACCTGTCTCGTGACGAGACACCGTTTGGTTCAGGCGACCAATCTCGGAGATCGCCCATCAAAAAAATCAAAAGGAACCGTTGTCCTCCTCCGTACGGAAAAGATTTCCGCCGACTCACGCCTGAACGGAACGTCCAATCACGCTCTTCGAGTCGCCGCCGCCCTAACCCAACGGCCCCTTCTGATCTAAAGATACGGGGCTTTTTATTATTTATTTATTTTGGCACGGTCAGGGCTTCTTGTGGGTTAGAAAAGAATAAAACGCCATGGAAGATGAGGAGAAAACGACTGTGAAAACTGTGGATTCTTTTTTTTTGAGGGAGGAAATTCTGATGGTTGTAAAAGGGTTGAATCTAAAAGTGATCGAGCTTGGGTCTTTTTTTCTTTTTTGGAATGGATCCATTTATTTTATATATTTTCACAAATGAAAATTTTGTTTCTTTCTCTTATGAAATAAAAATAAAATATTTGTTTTAAACCCTTTCTCTTTTGAATAAATACGATTCAATTTTATTTTTCACATTTATACGACAGAATCATAAACAAACATGTATATTTTTATGTTCAATTATCATTTTATTAACATCATCTCATTGGAATATTGATATAGACCTCGTTAATTTTTTTGTCTCTAAATCTACTGAATAAAAAAAGTGCACCAGACTGAGGCTTACGAATTTCCTTACCCCGCAACCTAGCACATCTGGAACGCGACCTTGCTAGAATTCAAAACGAAACCAACATGGACATACCGCTTTAGATAAAGCCCAAGACCAAGACCTTGAACAACACAATAAAACACTAGAGCACACCAGGACCAGGACCAGGACCAGGGAAGCATTAAAACTTATATTCAATTTGCTAAGCATCCAATTTCACCCTGGGCATCAAGGACAAAGAGGCTTAACGAAACTTACCTATCCATGAAAAACAGAGAACTGTATCAGCATCAGAATTCCCTTCAATCTTACAAGAGTTGGCAGGACACAATGGCGAGCATAAAGTCACATCATCTTTCAACACATGAGGCGCAAGACTCGGGGTTTGGATACAAGACAACAATAGCTGACTATCAGATGCCAACACCATATAATACGGAACGACTTGGCCCACGGAGAAGCTTAGAGTAATGAACAAGCAAAAAAGTTATGAAATTACGTTTTTTTTAAGTTTAAGATTTAAAATTTTAATTTTTAATATTAAGATATAAAAAAAAACTTTAAAGGAGTAAAAGAATTTTAAAAACAAATGATTTTGAATATAAATTATTTTTCGTTCTTTATGTCACCATTTATTGAATTTTTATAGATATAATGTTTTTTACAAAACACTCTCTATCGTCAAACAAAAATGCTTTAATCTTTTTTGATGTTCTTTTCTATTACACAACATTCAAAAATTAAATTGCAAGCCTCAACCTTAAATTCTAAATTTTAGACTCTAAACTATAAAAATATACCCTACCTTAAATTTTATCTAATTCTATATATCCTTAAATCTTAACCCTAAACTTTTAATAAAAAATACTGAAAATGTGAAAAAAAAATTGTATTCCGCTACTATCGTAAATGTAATAGTGCAAATTAAATCTATTTATATAAACATTTGAGGCATTAACAATATAATTTTTATATGATATGATTAAATCCTATACTACTACGGTCTACATGATCCCTATCATCCCTGAAGTGTTTCTTATCCTGTCGTTGTAGAAAGGAAGTCTACATTTTCACGTCGGAATAAATCTGTGGGCACACATCTTATCAAATAGTAGATATTTCTATTTCAAGTGTCGTTAATAATCTTTGTCTTACAGTTGAATTCATTGAATCAGTCCCCAACGATGATAGAAACAAGGGGGATGGGACTCTGATTTTTAACATACAATTTTAGCTGAGGAAGAGACAAACTAATTATGGTGCGTGGGTCGCCGTCAGAGACACGTCTGGTTGATGTCCGATGAGGCCAGGAGGTGGACCTGCGTGGGACGGCACTCGCTGGTTTTGTTGAATTTCATGTTCAGATCAAATACAATAATACCTTGTGCTAATCTCAAAAACTTTATATACCAACAACTAGGGCTAAACTTTTGTAATAAAGATAGCAAATTAAATGATTACTTTTTTAGAAGGACAAAATCAAATATTTTTAAAAAATAAAAGTAAAAAATATGTTATTATTGAATATTAACAAAAACACACAAAAGAAAATTAGAATTTTTTTTATCTAATACGAAAAATATTTTATACAAAATAATATATGTATAAAAATTCAATAAATGGTATATGGAATGAAAATAATTTATATTCAAATTTATTTGTTTTGGAAAAAATTCATTGTTTATCGTCTTTTTTAGTACTCATTATAACGTGTCAACACTAAAAACTAAATTTTAAATCATAAATTTTAAAACCTAAAATAATTTTATAAACCCTAAATATTATTTTTAAACCTTAAAACTTATTTTTTTAGTGTGAGAGCATAAATAGCAACACAAAAAATGTCATATAATTTCCATTGCTTTTTTTGTGTGTGTGTTCAATCTTCAAATAATGATAATATTCTTTAAATTACAATGATTAATTAAAAATATTTATTGTGCAACTCTAAATATTTATTCATAAATATTTTAATTATTTTATAATTCATATAAAACAAAACGATTAGATTTAAATTTTTAAAAATAAATATTATCTATTTTTATACTAATATTATTTGTTGGATTCATTTAATGCATGATTTAACCCGTAAAAATTCTTACATCGATACTAAAGGTCACTTAATTTACGCAACAAAATAAAATAAAAAACTGTTTTTTATCTCCTTTCCCATAAGTGCCGTTTGTTTTTTTCATATTCTTTTGCTTGATCTAGGACTATTAGTTATTAATCATTGATGTTTATTATTTTGGCGATATTTATTATTATTTTATATTTTATTTTTGTTTTTAATTTTTTAATAAGATTTTTTTTCTTTTAAAAATGATAATAATTTAATTTTTAAACTTTTTCATAAGAATTCCCCCCTTAGTGTCTCTTGTAATATATATTTTAAGTTTTTAGATCTTTGGGTATAGTAGCCAAGTTGCATGTTCTTTTAATGAACCTTTACTTTATACAAGAGGGGATGAATATCTGATTACTTTATACATCTGTAAGTTGAAAAGAGTAGAAGATATTTGTTTTTCTTGAAAGGGGATGATTGTGTCAATCATAATAGTTATCTTGTTAGGATGGTGTCAAAAGTCACATGTAACACCAAATCAGAGCTTGGCAGACATGGTTCCACTACACGACCAAAACCTTTGTCATTGGCTTCACAAATACAAGGTTATCAAACACCTGTTTGGGTACCAAGAATATCGCAAGGTTTGTATCATGATTTGGTAGGCAAACTAAACCATCACAAATTATATATCTTACTTTTTTAATACTGTATTCTAAATTAATATCCCATACTCATATTAAACATCGACTAAATTTAAACCCACTCGAACATAAAATTCTTTATCATTCGATCTAACCTATGAAATTGGATACTTTTTAACACTGAATCTTGTATTTGGATCTCTTGAACGCTGACCCCCACAAACACTACAATCAGCTCCATATAAATTAAGCACTCCGTCCCTTCTTTACGGCACAAGTAGAGTTTAGAGCTATAATTTTCTGGCAATGAAGGGGAGAATTTTTGAGCCCCTGGAAAGACTCAGAACATCTTTGTTTTAAAATCTCAATAAGCCTTTTGATTTTTTGTTGGTTTTCGAACATAAGGAGAGACATGTTGCTGTGAGGTGAGGACTGGGGAATCCTGCTGGTGAAAAAGGTCCCGATTTGGATAACAGACACCTATAGGCCACAATACAACTTTCAGTCTTGTTTTTATTTGGCTTATCCTAGAGACAAAGGAGATGCCCTTTCTATGTCTCTGCCAAGTTGCCAGTTGGAATCTTTATCATTATTGTAGCTCAAACAACCTCCAAACTCCTCTGTGTTATGCCCGAGGAAAACCGACTTGACCCCCAACAAAATATGAACCTAACTACACCCGTTAGGATTTGAAACATTTGGTTCTAATCTAAACCAAACTTGCTTGGGTTCTGGTTTTTGTTTTTCTGTTGTTTGTCTCATAATATGTTATCAGCAACTATGGATATGAATTACCGGCGGCTGCTTGGGACAGAAGTGAGCTTGGCGGTGGCACCAGCAAGTGGGAACAAAACTCATGACGATTCTTACATTAGCGAGACGAATTTCGACACCAACCAGGTGGTTATGATGGCAGTTCTTTTATGTGTCGTGATGTGTGCCTTGGGGTTGAACTCTATAGTCCGATTCGCGCTACGTTGCAGACGTAGGGAGAGTTCGGAACAAACGGCGGCACGGCTGGCGACGACTGGACTCAAGAAACGAGATCTGCAACAAATTCCGGTGTCTGTTTACGGGACAGACGTGAGCTTTACGTCCACAGAATGCCCTATTTGCCTTGGGGAGTTCTTGGATGGAGAAAAGTTGAGAGTACTCCCAAAATGTAACCATGGGTTCCATGTGAGGTGCGTAGACAAGTGGCTGCTGTCACACTCTTCCTGCCCCAATTGTCGTCATTCCTTGCTTCAACATAAGACAGGAAATAATGATGTCAGTCCTCCGCCACCCACAGGCAATGGCAACGTTGTTGTAGTTGTTCAAGAGGGAACTTGATTGATGCACGATGGGAACTTGGGTTGTAGTTGTTGGAGTTTGCGGGTGTTTAGGGACCGAATTGAAAATTTCGGTTTTCTTTCTTCCTTTGTAAGTTTGAAATCATTCCAGTACTGGCCCATTTTGCTTGCAATTTTAAGCTCACTTTTTTATATATTATATTTTGGTGTTCATCGTCTCTTGTGGTCCATTTTGCAACTTGCAGTCTTATGATTTCTCTTGTTCCATTCCAAGTGTTGTAATAAGAGAGTGAAACAGCTTAGCAAACAAGTGGTCCAATTAATATTCAAAACGTTGACAACAAACCCTAAATCTTCATTTTTCCCAGCAGGCAGCAGCTATTGTGTGAAGCCGTTACATTAGGCAGAGACAGCAGTGTCCATGGTTTCCACCAAACTTTTAAAGAAAAGAAAGAGAGAACAGATTCTAACCGATGATCTTTCAATGGAGAAAGAATCCGACAGTCGGATACTTATCTTGGCATGTAAGTTTGACCACACGGGAAACATGCCTTTTTAAAAACGAAAATTTCCAAACTTTCACTTCAATCGAGGTTCTCTTCTTTGAAGATATGATTTTTTTTATAAGCAGTTCAATTTCATATCCAAAGAAAGTTGGTACAAGAAACCTATATTATGAGAAGGAATACTGGAATAGGATCCTTTACTATATCCAGATCAGACAAAGATTTTTATTTACAATGAGTTTTTTAACTTTAAACAAATACAAATACAGTCAAGAATAGCAACCGGGTCTTGAGATGGACTCTAAATGCGGCCCATACCAATGTAGAAAGTGCTTATCCACTTTAGTCCACTGGGCCTAATTGTTTGTTCAAAACGTGAACTTTTTTTGGACATTGACATAGTAGAGCTTGCGGAGACGTGCACTTTTAAGGAAAACAATATTAAGTATTAACTACGAATAGTAAAAGAAACTCAACAGACAGCAAGGGGAGGGAAGAAAAAGAAAAACCAAGAATGGAGTAGCAAGGTTAAATGGAATAATTTTGCGTGCTGCTCTCTATCAATTATGTATATAATTCAATTTTTAGCACGAGTCTGGGAGACTGTCAACATTTGATGTATAAAAAGCTTCATCCTTTTTCTCCCCAGACTCCCATCAAAGCATTTCAGGTGGGTAGAACACAAATACCAAAGCAGCAAAGGAATTGTGAATGGCTAGTCCTTTCCTCAGGTAGATCATTCCTAGTCCTGGCAGTTGGCAGCTGTTGCCTTGCCTCCACAGATTTGGGTTTGAATTCAAAGTGTGAAAGAAAGAAATTAGAAAAACAAGAATATAAATTTTTGTCATGTTCACACACGTAAACTTTGGAGGGGGATATGTGCAGACAGCGTTTTGATTAGTTTGATAGCGACAGGGTGGGTTGTTGTACTTTGGTAAATCCATTCACTTTGCTTTTATCATTTCCACAAACAAAATTAAAATATATTTTCTGTCTTTGCATCAGCCAACACGCCATGGATGATGTCTGCCATTTACTTTAATCCTCTGCCTCTGGTGTGCATCACTTTCTCTCTACCCTAAGGCGAATGGGATCCATCCCATTCTTCTTTCTCAACTGCCTACTCTCATACATACATTATAATATAAAAGTTTTTAAAACATATAGATAATCTTAGAAGATGTTCTAGAAAAAAAGAAAGGAAAGAATGAATTTTCTTTCTATTTCAAAAGTTGAATTTAAGTTGGAGGTTTAATCTCTAAATTTATAATTGTGAATTTTAGTATCACGTATATATTAAAAAATTAAATAGATACGATGATATAAAGTTAAATGAATGAATATATTGAGAAATATATATAAATATATATACTTGGGTTTTGTTTATATGTTTTACTATTTATTGTTTGAATTCTTTCGTTAAATATTTTATCAATTCTAGTAACTCCTAATATTTTTTGAATTTATATATATAAGAGTGAAGAGATGTTGATTTTTGAAAAGTGCATGTGTGACTGTTTCTAGTCATTAGCATAGAAACCAACAAGAAAGTTGGAATGTATGCGGTGTGACTTTCTCATGAATAAAGATATTGTTTTCCACTAAAAGGAAACGTCAAATAACTTTGGTGATGTTCATGTTCATATATGCTTCATCTCCCTCTTCATTTCCCACTATACATAACATCATGTACACCATATTCCAACCACACCACTGCACGTTTTCACTTTCACTTTCTTCGAGCATTTCACCCAAATTATGGACAAAGATCAAATGCATGCCCATGCCCATGTTCTAAATTAACCCTTTTTCATTATAAATTTGAGAAGTAACCCTAAAAACCCTAAACCTAAACAAGTACCCCTCAAACAACATGAAAAATGATTTACCTTTGGTTTTGGATCATAAAATCCAACCCTTACCGTATCCTTTTCGGATAATGGAGAGACTAGCATGCGTGTATATATATGACATGAAATATGCGCCGAATGTCTGATCTGCACCCAAGATCTCTTGAATAAGTTTGAACCAACAGAGATGATATGAATGATTGGAATGTTGGGATAGTGTATAGAGAAAGAGGGACAGGAAAGAGCTGTTTTGCAGTTCTACTCTTATTATAACAAGAGAAGCGAAAACACAATATTTCTACATTAAGACTACAAAGAGATTAGCTAAAAATACTCTTATAAACCATCATCTCCACTAACATTATAACAAAGTAAGCTATCCCATTATTACTCAAGAAAATCATCTAAATCTTGCACAGAATCCACCACCCCAGAGATAACATCATGATCAGCTGACAACACACTCATTTCAGGCGATGGATCCAGCGTGCTTAGATGATGAGGTGACAAAAGATAATCGGATTCATTGTTGTAGGTGATTTCACTGATTGGCTTATAATTCTCTTTGCTTTCCTGCTCAAACAAGGAGAAAAAATGGTGGTCGTGGTCGTGTTCGTTGGCGAAGCTTATGAGTAGGGAGGAGTCATTGGAAGTGGAATGGTCGAGGATGAAAGGACAAGGCTTGAGCGTGTTTTTGCAGGTGTGTTGACCTGAATAGATAGTTTCATACTTTGGGGGATCATCTTGGATCTGCTGGACTTGCTTGATTGCTTGGCAGCCTTGCTCGTTCTTGTGGGTGCATCTGTAGTAACTTCTGCAAACACATGTACATACACAGTCTTTCAGTATTAATTTCGCAACTTAAAAGAACGATGAGAAAAAAGAGCTTGAAACAGTTAAAGCTATCTGTGTATGATCATAACATGAAAAACTAAATTATATGGTTAAAAGAATGCATCAAGTGCTCATTAGTCTTCAACTGTTAGGTTTAGTTTCCATTTACCCTTACACATTTAAAGCATAAATTAACAGACTTATAAAATGAATATTAAAGATATAACTTCATCTAACTCCCTGAAATTGTTGTGAAAACCAGTGTTTAGTAAAGGAAACGTTGAATCTAATTCATTTGTTGAAGTGGCTTCATTAGCTTTTTTCTACTTTAAACTTTTTATTAAGAATATCGATCCATGGCATGACTGGAAACATGCTTAATTAAAGCAGCTTAGTTTCTAACAAATACAAGAGAAAAAAATAAAATAAAATAATCTCAACCTCGTCTATTCTATTGTAAGACAAACGAAAGGACAAAGAGAGGTTGGATCTACTGAATGCTGATATGATATATATAATGCACTCCTAGAGATATGATATTATTAGAAAAGTACCTACGAATCCCAAACATGAAGATATGAGAAAAAGAAAAGGTAATGTTTAAGATTTTATAGCCTTTGTTATTCTAATGTTTTTGAAAAAGTTTTGAGAAATTAAGACTGGTGTGAGTTTACTTTCTTGTTGTTTTTTGATTTTGCATATTTTCAAATAGTAAGAACCAAATATTGATTGCGATGTGTACAATAGAATACTATTCCATAAGAACGGCACCTGGGGTGATTGGTATTGAGTATTTGTTTCTGCCCATATTTCCTCCATGCGTAGCCATCATCGATCAGTTCTGAGCTGATCTTTATGCCTGAGTTCGCCAGACACTTCCTATAATAAACCATAGACCCAATCTCATCATATAATCAGATTTTAAAGTGATGAAAACACAACTCAAAACACTTTCTAAAGTGTTGAATTTGGTTTCTTCTTTTTCTTTTTCTTCCCTTTCTTTGCTAATCCTACGTGTAACCATACTGCTAAATAATTTATGTCCCGGATTGGCCGGATAATGTTCCTCCAGGCCTGGGGACTCTTGTTGTAATTCCGGTCATCGTTTCTTTATTCACTATCTTTATGTCAAAAAAATGATCTAATCTTATTATTATGGATGAAAAGCACATACATATACATATGTTTATCTATCCTTTTGAAGACCCAGAATCATATTGGATTTTCCCTTCTTTTAAGCAAGTAGATCCATAAACCTAAATGCATCTTAATGTTGTTTTGGAAGAAAAATAAGCAGAACAGAAAAGAAAAAAGCTACCTTCTCTTGTAAGATCCTCTTCGATCCTTTAGGGTACTCTTAATGCTGTCACCAGAATCCTGGGATTTCCGACCATCGCAGCTCATGTTCATGTTGTTGTTAGGCTTCTCAGAAACCTCCTTCATATAATCATTGTAGGTGTTACAGTTTCTTAGAATGGACAGTGTGTTAGAGAAAGTGTTGCAGATTCTGATGACTAGATCTTCACTACCCACCACTAAACCCGAGTCATGGCCATGGGTGAGTAGATCTCGTAGCTGATTTGTCAACTCCCTACCTTGGACAAGTTGTTGGATTATTTTGTTTGTGTCCCAAGGGCAAGACATGTTTTCCGACGAAGCCCACTTCGCAAAATGGAGAGGGTGAGAGATCAGAGAAGGCCTTATAGAATGTAGAAGGAATGTACAGGGAAGGCACAGCTACATCGCAAATTCATGGAACACACAAGGAACCAAGGGAAGAAAATTCCACGAATGGAGGACCTCAGTTCACACGCGCCTTCCACAGACTCGCCCAACTATTGAATGCAAACTTGTCTTATTCTAAACAAGGCTTGTCTAGCGTTAATATTTTAGTAATGTGGTAAAAATGAAACTAATTGTTTAATCCATCGATTTATAATTTTTTTATGTTTTTATAGGGCTCACATTAAAATTTAGTTTTAAGATTTAAAATAAAAATTTAAAATATAGTGTTTTTTTAAGATACATGATAAAGTTTAAAGTTTAAAATTTAAAATTTAAAATTTAATATTTTAATATTTTTAATGTTTGAGACATAGAAAGAGACATTAAAAAAGAAAAAAATATTCGATTCCACTAATCTAATTACTTAATTTTGTTAAAAAGTAGTCCAATTATTTATTCTAAGAATGAAATAACAAATAATAAACACAATGATTTTTTTATCAATTAACTTTATAGGTTTATCCATTTTAGTCCTTTAATTTTTATTATATATTTTTTTACTCTCAAACTTCTGACTTCTGTTAGATCGATTCTAAATTCGACAAAATAATAATGTTTGGAATGCATATTTTTATAAATTAGGTCAATTTTTCTAGTTAATCAGCATGACTTAGAAAAACATAACCGTAAGACATACACACTTTACTTACAATAATTTTTTTACAATTTGATAATGAAAAAACTTCATATACAATATAGTTTACACATGTTTTTAATTTAAAAAAAAGTTAAAAATTTAGTTTAGGATTTGAAGTTTAAGAGTTTAGATTATATGATTTAAAATTTCTTCTATAATTTTATAATTATTATAATTTACCCATTTGATAAATATTGCAGATTTTTATCCTCTGTAAAATTATAAAAATAAAATGTTGACGTGTTTATATCTTGCTTTAGTGTGTTTTAAAAATATTTTATAGTACGAATCATCTAATTATTATAGAATTGTTATTTTAAGATCACGAATTCGAATATCAATATTTACGGTATAATAATTGAAGGATCAATATCTGATAATTAAAAATATATTTTAAAATAAATAGTACTTATACCTACGGTAATTAAAAAAGGGATAAATTACTTGTTAAAATATACTTCAAAGAAGTAATTTCAAAACTGAAAACATGTCTTCCAAAAACGAAGGTTAAATCCGAGACAACAAGTTGCAAACGCGTGGGGGGTAAGATTAGAGAGAGGGGCTTCCTATTTAGTGATGTTTTAAAGCTTATGTCATACTCAAAACGTCAGCAACACTGCTACCTGCCTCTACCCTTTTTAATATTACAACTTGGAGTTTTATTTTACTTCAACTCTCACAATTTTATAATGCGAAGACAACAGTGCCCCTATAACAGTATTATTTTATTCAAATAGAATACCACTATTTGAGATGCCAATGGGATGTATGGGTTCAATAAAAATATTATGTTCAAAGTTTTATTGTATGTAAATATAACATGTTAATTTTTAATTTACGTATGTGATTTTTTTCAGTTATATTTCCACAATTAGATTGATTGTAATTTTGAGAAGATTAATTCTCTGGTAGTTGTTTAGGGAAGGTGGATTGTAGTAATTTTTCATAATCCCATGGAAATGCGACAAGAGCTGGGTTGTTTAAGGGTCACAAAGAAGATTAAAAAACTTGATAGTGGATACACAGCTTAAAAAGTGTTGTGGATAAACATGCGGATGGGAATGATACAGTGCGGTGAGGCTTCATCATCATCCTTTGGGATCCCGGCACCCAAATCGACGGAAAACATTATGTTTCACCCGAATGACTCAGGGAGAGATAATTTAGCATTGTTTGAGAAGTGTAATGAAAAAATATAATGGAATTTTTTAAAAAAAAATTTATTTAAGATATATGTATTTAATATTGCTGTTAAGAAATGATTTGAGAAAGTAAATAATATTTTAGATATGATATTACAAGTTAAAAAATATTTGTTCTGTACCATAAATAACATTTCTTATTGGCTTTTTGAAAGTCAAAATTTTAAATTTTAACTATAATTATATTAAATATTTTAAATAATTAAATTTTATAAATTATATATTTAAAATCTACTAGATTAGAAGTTTTTAAAATATATTTTGTTCATATTTTTATCAATAATAAATTTTAAATAATCAAGAGTCAAAGTTAAAAAAGTTTGACCTAAAAAAAGTCAATAAAAGACAATATTTATTGGACAGAGAGTATATATTTAAATGATAATCAAATTCTTTCATATTATAATATTAACTTAAATTATATAAAAATATTAATAAATAAATATATAAATTATTTTTAAAAAATGCCTTTAAAGTGTTTTTTAAAAATTTAACATGAATGTATATAATTTTTAAAATAAAAAATAATTTATGTTAAATATAAATATATAATTATGTATTTGTAAAAAATAATTATAATAAAACATAATAAATGATGGTTAAAATTGTAATACTACACCTAAAAGCACTTTTCCAACTGTAAAGACTAACTTCTTCAGCTTTTGTGTTTGACTTGAAAATTATTTTTTAAAATATATTTTTTTTCTCAAAAAGTTAACTGTTTAGTATTACTTTTGTGTTCTAAATCAGCTTTTAATCGTCAAAGATGCAAAATGTGTGTTTCCCCTTTCATTTTCAACCTTAAAAATCATTTATAGGTAGCTCATGTTAGTGTCTTAGTGGCTAGTATAGTACACAGATTTATTTATTTATCTACTAATAATTTATTTACGAGGACAGTCAGAAACAGATCTATGCAGGGAATCTCAGTACAGATTATAAATTGACCACCTCAAACTAATTTATTTTCTTTCTTGGCTTCACCACAAATCCAACTACTTCCTTCTTGTCCCATTCCTCTCCCTTTCGACTTGATTTTCTTTCCTTTAGTGCACATATGAAACAAAAGTACTCACATTGGAACTATGGTTGCATTTCAAATCCAGTACCACTCAGTCTAACCAAGCATGTTGCGGGACAATTTCTACACAAGGGTGAAAGGCTATTAACATGTTCACCTGATTTCCACACAACCTACTTTAACATAGAGATATATAAGTATTACATCGATCAACCTCCTCTTGTCCCAAATTACTATTGCATCCTTTTAATCAACTCATTTTTCTGCTTTATTGTTAACACCCTATCAAACGAGAGATTATTAGGTGAATTTTGTTCACCACGTATAGGTTTAAAATCTCAAATTAACCTCACTTGTTGAAACCAAAAAAATCTCAAATTAGGATCCGAATCCAAAAAATATCAAAACTCAAATTAATTTCAATCGAAACAACATATAAGTTTAAAATCTCAAATTAACCTCACCCTATTGAAACCAGCTAAACTTGGGCATGTTTATTTGTGACTCGGGGCCCACGAAGACTTCAACCCTCTATCTAATTTCTAGCCGATAGAAAAGGAAGCAATATGGACCATATGAAGCCCAAATGAAATAAACGAACCACTCTTCATGAGTAGACCCGTCTCCTTCTCGGTTGTGGTTTCTATAGAAAAAGAACATGATTTGCTTTGCTTTACTCGGCTCTATAAAATGAATTTCGTCCACATCTCTCGACCTGCTATTGTTATTCTGGTTTTGGTCAATGGAGAGCGAGCTGGTTGACTTGTTCGAGGTCGCCAGGAAAGCGGCTGATTTGGCTGCCTACAATGCTGTTTCCTCCAACGGCCCGAAGTTTCTAGATGCATCGACGATTTGAACCATAAATTCCACTACTGTGTCCAGTTTCTTTGCTAGACGATTTGAACTGCCTATGACGATTTTAAACAACTGCTGAACAGTGGTCTGAAATTTCATGTGCTTGAAATTCTACACAAGAATTAGATAGAGAAGTATCCTATGATTAATTTACTACTTACTAGTACTCTGTCCAGTTTCTTTGCTAGGTAAGTCAAGTGAAAATTGACCCTACACTATGGGTGGTCAATAAGAGCACAATCACTTTCAATAAAATAATAATAATAATAATAATAATAATAATAATAATAATAATAATAATAATAATAATAATAATAATAATAATAATAATAATAATAATAATAATAATAAAAGAGAGAACAATCGCCCATACAATCTTGCAGCTCTACTATGTATACAGAAAGAAAGGGCCCAAGAATGTTAGAATTGGAGCTTTTAGAAGCCTGAATAGTGACATTGAAGTAACTTCTCACCAAAGGTAGACAAGTACCAGGATTAACTTGCCTAAGCTGCTGCCACAACCTTCTTATACAAGCTCCCTCATTGCTCCATAGACTGCAGTAATAAAAATTTGTGTGCCTCTCAAGTTTCTCTGAATGGAAATGGACTGATCTGTAATTTGAGTAGCTTCCCAAGCTAGTTTCTTCCTCCAAAAAACCCATATCCTCCCATTTCCAACAGCATTATTGTTTGTACAACAACGCCACTGATCTGAAAGCTCTGAGATAAGAACATATGCATTTTGCTCTCTAATTTTGGTTTCAAGCAAACAGATCACCTCAACATCTTCATTACCTTCTTCTGTTTGAGGGGGTTGTTAAACTCTCTGATATTCCAAAAAATAAATGTCGTGATTTTTCCCCAACAATAACCACCACATTTTGCCCTTTCACCCTTTTCTACTGCATCTCTTTTCTTTAATTCCAACTTCTACAGTAAGTTTTCCACCCCTTGAGAAGCAGCTCTTGGATGTCTAACCATCTCCAAAGGCGCCTCACTTTCTAATCCAAGAACATATTGTAATCACCATTTTTGGTCCGGGAAGTCGCCACCTATCGTTTCTACGGTGCGATTGGAACACCAAAAATTAAGGTCTGCGTACCAGAGTTGAGTCCGGGAGTCTGTTACGAGTAGGGAAGGATGAGCACCCCTACAACGCCCGAAATCGGTACCTATCGGTTACAAAATATTTTATATAATCAAAAATATAAATTCGGTATTTAAGTTTATGATCCCATGATTTTAAACCTGTAAAATAAATAAACTAAATCAAATCCTAAAATATGTAATACAAATAATATAAACATTGACTATCAACGGAATATGAAATCATATATAAAAAAAATATATATATATAATAATATATGTTTTATGTTAATAACATATATATAATTATATATCACTACGTTGACAATAATGTATGGAAAATAAGTAATAATAGTATAATACTTAATATTAATACTAAAATATATAATATTATAATATTAATAATAAATAAAAAAACGGAACAATAGCAAAAATTAAGATATATAATAATAATACAAACATGTGATAATAATAATAATAATAATAATAATAATAATAAGGCATCTAATGAAAATAATGATAATAATAATATTAATAATAATAATAATAATAAAAAGATTAGGGACTTAATCTGCAAGAAAATAAAATCATTAGGCCAAAAACAAATAAAATAGGGACTGAAATTGAAGAAATTAGGATTGTATAGCTAAAATTGATGAAAGTAGTGACTGAAATTAAACCCGTAACAAACTGAAGGGTCAAACCCGAAACAAGCGAAGAGACTAGGGGCCCCTGATGCAATTTTCCCATCTCTTCGGGTCAAGACACGGGTCGGACCGGATTGATGGATCTGGGCACGGGTTTGGGGCCCCTAAACGACGTCGTATGGGCTTTGGCTTAAATAATATCTTTTTCCTTTATTTTTTTTGCTCCATACTTACTTGTTCTTCTCTCTCAATTCTGCAGAAAAGAGAGGCTATGGCTCTCTGGACGTCCGGCCGCTGCGCATGGCTGCCGGTCACCGGTGCGGTGGTCGGAAACTTGAAAGGAGACAACTTTCTTTTTTTGCTTCTATATGGCTCCGATCTGACCTTCTTCCTTTCGGTTCGTTTTGTTTTGTTTGAATATCTCGTGTTTGGTATTGAATTTTGTTCGAAAAGGGCTTCTTGTATTGATTTTTTTATTGCCGATTTCTCCCCCTTTTACAATATGATTTTCGGGTATTTATACCCATTTTTACATTATAAAATACATAAAATCCATAGCTTTTCTGATCTGATTTGTTTTTAATGCTTTGCAGGTTTGGGCGATGGAGTCAGGCGAGGCGGTGGCCGGCTTGAAGATCCAATGCTTGGGCGCGTGTGTTTCACGTGTGAAGATGAGTGGTCGCCGGCTGCTGCTGCTGCTGCTGTTGTTTAGGAGGCTAGGGTTTGTGATAAAAGATTATCGCATTAGGGTTAGGTTTAATTTTTGGATTGGGCTTTGTATTTTATGTTTGTATTGGGCTGTGAGTTTAATTATTGGATATGGATTTTTTTGGATGGGTTATTACACATATTAATCAAATTTATTTTTGAAACTAACAAAAAATTTGTTCTCTCCTTTTCCCATTCTATTTTTCTGATAAGAAGCTTGAAGGAGAGAAAATTCTTGAAGATTGAATCTTCAATCTCCTTATTCCTTACCTAGGTGAGGTAGAAGTATTTACCTTGCAACAGTCTTTAAAGATTCAGCAACACATCCTTCTAAAATAACAATAATAACAAGGCTAACTGGGCTAACAATAGGGTCCTCTGCATTACTTATTTCCTCAGCACCATCAAGATTATCCTTATCAATAAAATCAGGAGAATACATATACTCTCTAAAGAACCAATAAAAATGGTAGTAGAAACCTGTCAATTCTTTCTCACATCTCCCCCCTTGAGGAAGATTCACCCTTCTCACTAACCATTGTTGGTTCTTTCACTTTTTATTCTTTAGTTGTAATAACCCAAAAACACGAGTCAAAATCCCCAAACTTAAGTCAAAATCCCTAATCGAACCCTAAAAATTTGGGGATTAAAATTCTGAAAATTAAGTACTAAATTGTAAATTTTTAAAACTTGAGGGTCAAAATGTAAAAATTTAAAAACCCCAAGCCCTTGTGGTATAATTTTCCCATTTCTTTGTCTGAAACGTTTCCCCCTTTTCTCTTCTGAAACCGAAAACAGTTTTAATGGGGGACTTAATGATTTGATTCATTTCTTGATTAAAATCAGAATGAATTTCATTCATTTCGGATTTGAATTTCTCTCAGTGTCTCCCTTGTTTCCTTCCGCTCTGAAAATCTGGTAAGTTTCCTTATCTTTGTTGTCTATTTCGTATTATGGGGTTAAAGTTCTTGTTATTTTATTTTTCTCGGAATATGGGTGTAGATTGGTATTCGAATCGAGTTAAAATGCTGGGTATGTGCCGAATTAAGGAAGGGTTTGTTTAGAATGTATTTTGAATCGAATATAAATTGAATCGGAGGAAAATAGAGAAAACCCAGAAACCGGCCCAGACCGCGTGAACCGACTGGCCCAGACCGGCCCCAGCCTAGAACCGAACTGGCCAGACCGGCCCTAGCCCAGAACCGAACCGGCCAGACCGGCCCCCAGCCCAGACTCGACCACCCGACCCGACCCATGACCCGACCCGACCTGATAACCCGACCCGACCTGATCTCCGACCCGTTTTCCGACCTGGTTGACGTCATCGCTGACGTCATCACTGACGTCACTGCTGACGTCATCTGCTGACGTCAGCGTTGACTGATGACGTCACTGCTGACGTCAGCGTTGACCAGTGTTGACGTCAACAATTGACTTTTTTTGACCCGAGCCCACTTTATGTTTTTCGACGTCCTGAATCCAATGGCGCGGTCCATTTTTCGAAATTCGAACCCGAAGTGTCATTTTTGAGGGTTTTATGTTCGATAAGTTATTTGGAAAATTTCTGTAAAAGTTTCTGAACGCGTTTCTGTTTGCTTCAGGTGACGAGGATTCCGACCCCGAGCAGTTACCTCCTCCTCCTCCTGTACATGGACCGATACATCAGCATTCGGGACCTTCACGTGAGTAACAATTAAATTCTGTTTAGTTTATTTTACGGTAGTGTGGCATAGTAGGATTTCTAACGTAATTCCGTTATTTGTAGACTCTACTCCTGCTCAGCCCGGTGGTAGAGCCGAGTCCAGTAGACGTCAGGATCGTCGTTGAGTCTCTGATACAGGTGTGTTCTCTCCCGTTCAGCCTGTAAAATTCTATTATTCTGTGTATTGATTCTGTTATCCGTATGATCATGCATCATTCTGTTCTGTCATATCTGATTCTGATTTCTGTCATGCTTGCCTCCTGTTAGATAATAAGGCATGCATTCTGTTTCTGTATCTACATACATCATGGCATCTGGGTTATATTTTGTGTACGGGGAAGTTAGTGATTATATCACTTCTGTTCAGTGGCTCCACCTTCGGGTCGAGTACCACTTCTGTTGGTGTGATGGTGTTAGAGTGGTCTGGGGACCAACTCTTCTGTGGTGTTCGGAGATGGGTGCATGTTATGCATACTCAGTCTGTTCTGCATTTCTGTTCTGTATTCCGCTTATCTGTTTTAGAGACACACTAGGCTCCCCAGCTTACACCCTCTCAGATTTCTGTTTCAGATCTCAGACTTAGGCTCGGTGCGGTACTTGGAGGTTCCTGATTTATATTCTGATTTACAGTATGTTTTTCCGTTTTAGATTCCGGATACTTTTATGTTTGAATAATAATATTTCTGTATATTGAACATTAAATATTTATTGGGTTTTACAATATTTATTGTTTAAATAAATTATGGGTTGAACTTTATTTTGTAAATGTTTAATTTTATTATTATTTTAATTTATTAATTATTCAGTATTTATCCGAATATTTTGTATTTAATTTTTGTAAAACCCTAACTTGAGAAACAAGATTTCAAGCCGTAAACCCTAACTTGTAATCTAAGAAATTAGGTTATATTTTAGGGGTTACATTAGTATTATTGTTCTTGTCTTATGGTTATGCAAACGTCAAACCGCTAATTGGCAGTAGAGGATCAATATGTGATTACAATCTACTTTGCCAGCATCAATTTCAGGTTTCAAGTACATCATTACTAAACCAAAGGGGCAGCAGAGGCAGGAGATGGTGGTCTCTCTTTGAGAGGTGGGTAATTACCCTTACCTCACAAGTCAAACTAAGTCTTCATGTTCTAACTTCACCTTCAAATTGTTGAGTGCCACGGAGTATGGTAGTTTTATTAATATTTTGATTTATTGCGTATCTTTTGAATCTCAATTTCTGGCCTTGAGAGCAGAATTGGATATGATTATTCATTATAGTTTCCTACCTGAAGTGTTCTGTGCTTGTGCAAGTTCTTTTTTTTCCTTTTCAATTCGCTGGACTTTGCTTGATTGTCAGTAACTGAAAACTGAAATGGATGACTGCTAGACGAGTGCTAAAATGCCTGAGCTGTTATCTTGTTAATATCATTGGTTGTTACTTAGTGGGAGAATGTGAGTGATTGGTGGGTGGGTGTTGTAAGGAAGAAAATCACGGTGCAGGAGCCAGGAGATGCTTGATCACAAGGGTTTGGTTGACATGATAGAAACCAAAACAATCAATTTCCGAACATGAACTTGCAGGGGAAGTGATTTTCTCTTTCAACTCTTGTGATCTTGGTAAAAGAAAAGAGAAATATAAATACCTTTCTTCCCAAAAGTTGGAAGGACAAGTAGCAAAGCCTCTCATTTTCCTTCAAAATGTCCCTCCCTTTTTCAAGATTTTGTATTATTCTATCTGAATTTCTGAACTGGAAATTGAATAAACAAGAAGAGCAAAGGATTTCAGTCCCAGAATTAGATTTCTACCCTATGAATTTCATCGGCGGAGGACTTGGAATTGATGACTAAATAATTTTAAATCTTGTAACTTCCATAACAAGAAAAACTAATTTCAAGTCCATCCATCCCCATCTAGACACTGCAACAAGCTACTGACGAGTACAATTTCTATCAAAAGATAAAATAAAATAAAAATAAAACACTGCAAAACATTGAGTCAGCAATATTCATGGTTGCCAATACACATAAGCTGCCTTGGCATGTCAAACAATTCAATCCAATCTACTGAGTGCTGGTTTTAGAAGAGTATGTTGAGATACAGAATAATCCATCCTGCCATAGTGAAAACTGCAAATATATGAACCCAGAATAGCGCAGCCGCTGCCTCCTTTCCGTAACCTCTTAAATTAGCAACAGCACCTGCAACACAATTCTCTTTTCATTGATGAACTAAACTATGAATTAAGATACTTAAATTCGATAGAAATAAAGACATCCAACTACCCTAAACAGAATCAATCCATGGAAATCAGCTTTATTGTAGTATGCTTCTTATTCGTCTGTCCTAGTATAGTTTTGTGACACGAGGATATTCATTTTACCAGAAAGGACAGATGTAGGCATAGAATGCTGAAGGAGTAGGACAAATCGGAACATTTTATCACCCTCGGGCAGGAAACCAAGCTTATCAGCCAGAGTTACAATGCCCAGTCCTGCAGGAGGCACCAAGATTAAGCGCCCAATTATAATAGCCACAAGTGTTCGGACACCAATTCTTGAACTCCCTGGCCCTGGTCCTGCAATTCATCCAACATGTTATGGTATTTTATGTAAAACCCTTCTCAAAGACAGTGTTCAAGATGTTTAACTTACCATCAATAAGGTTGCCTCCTAATGCCAACAAGATGCATGGGATCATGGCCTTCCTGTTTACATCAAACACATTAGCTCATCATAAAACCAAATACCAAGACATCATCATTAATAGAAACTAACCAACATACTCCTATCAGCTTCAGCCAAAGAATAAAGAAGCAACTGTTTTCATGAGCTAAGAAAAACATACCCAAGAATGATGCAGCTGTCAGTGAAGAAATAAAGTGGAGCATCTCTTGTAAATATTAATTTCTTTAGAAACGGTACTGTGCCTATAACCATGGCTAGGATCTGGTTGCCAAAAACAAAGCAGGAGAGAAATATGTTACTTGGTTCACCAAAATGGATGTGGATAAACCACAGCAATTTCAAACACCGCATAAAATTTGAGATTTGACAATGACTTGGAAGGAAACTTGCAGTTGCCACTACAAACCAAAACAATGACTAGTTTATGAAAGAGAAGCCAGCAAAAGCCAAAACTCCGAAACTTACAGATGCAACGATAGGGGGTTGAAGGATTTGCTTAAGCTTTAGCTTGTCATAAAAAAAAACTAGACAACTTTTAATCTGCACCAAAAAAGTAGAACAGATAATCAGGAAAGATTTGTTAGAAGCAAAGCTTGAGACCAAATGCACTCGAGAAAACATGATCCTCACCTTTCCTTTCTTTGAATTGTCTAAATCGGTTGGTGAAGCCTCTTGCTCTAGCAATGGAACATTCTCAGGAGAGGCATCCTTCTGAGGGATCTTAAGGGGGAGATTCCCATCATCATGGTCAAAGGTACCTTCCGGGGGAGGTGCTAACATATGAAATACATACCTGTATAGAATGATTGCACCTACCTAACATTAATTAATTAAAGCTAAACAGGTTAGCATATTTGCTAAGGATATGAGGTAACATTCTTCATCAGCATAAAATGGTAAAGATTGGTGCATCAAATTAAGTTAGAGCACAATATACATACCCACTGTCCAAATGAAATGTATGCAGCTCCCTGAGTGCTACATATTTCAGTGTCACCAAAAGGATTGGAGGTATCTCTACATAAAGCTGCAATCAGAACAAGTGGTACGTTCCCAATGTTTCCTGCAACCATCGAACTCCAATTCGTACAGATATTGTGCTCTGTGGCAGATATCATCTTTAGCGTGTTAAGATAATGCATATTGTGCATGATGCAGAATCTTACCAATTGCGATTTGTATGACTGAGAACTTGAAATAGGGGTATGGAGGTTTCACTAGGGTTACAACAACATAACCTATTATAGAGCCAGAGATTGCACCCAGAACAACATTCACTGGAATGAACCACCTACAAGTGCATTGATTAGTATTGGTTTTTGATGATACGTAAGAGAGATGCAATAAAGAAGAAAAGTGATGGATGATCAAATACCATTGAAGCATTTTCTGTAGAGTAATAGCTTGCCCGAGTTGAGAAAAGATTAAACACGGGAGCAGAAGGGAAAACACTAACTGCATGCAGCGTGGTAGATGGAATGTTAAGTGAATAACAAGTACAGTACTATATATTTGCCAAATCAAATTAATCTGTTGAAGGAGATTACCCCATTTAAAAGCTTTCTCCCATTTTCAGGAAAGATATTATCATACTTAGAAGCCATTAAGAAGCCCAAGAAACACAAGGTGAATACTTTTGCTATTGGCAAAACGGCAATCTTTATGCTTCCTATCAATGATTGATGTCTCACTGCCGCTGCCGCTGCCGCTGCTACTACGGCTGCCTCCTTCAGCGATGAGAGAAGAAACCTTGCCATTTTTTCCTTCTTTTTTGGAGTGATATTTAGTGCTTGTTACCTATATAGAGACGAGTATCTGCCGGTTGTAATTTCTAGGTCGTAACACAATTGGGAAGCCGATATTCTATGAAACTAAGGCAATCCACATGAATTAGAAAAGGAAAATTTCAGATATTGTTTTGTTTTTCCAGTTGGATGTTGCGGATTAAATTTATATAGTATTGCTCAAGTTATGAAAATAGCTCCACTTGATGATCTTGCCTCTCAATGTCATCTCAACTGATTCCTATATTTTGTAGACTAATATTCTATACGAATTTATTTATTTTTAATGCCATATATCCCGTACAAGTGGAAATTTCCTCATTTGTCTGTCATCGGATTATATGGGTGGGTCGACCTTTTACATCTTGAATTTCCCCCCTCCACTTGCTTTATTTGTTTTTGTACAGCGTCTAGCGTTAAGCAAGACAGCACGAATCTTAAATAATCTCAATAGAGTATTAATTAATCCCAAAGATATTCGGATACAGGTGTTTAACAAGTTGAACAATTCGTAAATTGTTCAAACTCGATTTGGTCAAAACTCGATAAATATTCGACTTAGATTAGTTCGATTCAAATTCGAATTCGACTCGATATCTTAACGAGTTGAATCGAGCAAAGTCTAACTTGACTCGATAAGTTCACGAACAAATTGTTAATTTTCTAAAATATTTTTTAATAGTTACTTTAAAATAATTTCATTCAAAAAATAAATTTAAATAATAATTATTAATATGTGAATTGTTGCTCCAATTTTAATATGCTAGTATGATGTATTTATGAAATGTTACTTTTGAATTTAGATTTTAAAAATATTTTATACACTCTTTTTGATAGGCATAAAGATAGTTTTCACCCTTAACGTTTATAATTTTTGTCATTTTGGCCCTTATTCTTTTTTGGGATAAATTTATCCCTTAACCTATGTTTTTTTAACAAATAACTCATTTTTTTATCTATTAGGATAATTGAATCGTTAAAAATTTAATAATGATAACTTGTCATATATATGTGATACTAATATATTTTAAATGATATAGAATCTAACCTATTAAACATATACATATATAATATAATTTTATTCTATTATAAAATATAAAATAATTAAAATATAAATAAAATATTAAAAATTAATTAAATTCAAAACAAAAATTTAATAAATATTCTCAACCCTAATTAAACTAAAATATCTTTATAAAACCCTAAAAATCCGATTTAGATTAAAACTAAAATACCTAAATTCTAAACTAAAATAATAATAATCCAATTGATTATTATCAAAATTATTTATCGTTGATTCACCGATAACAAACTCTACAAAACCCCTTCTTTTTAGATTATGTTCATACTTTTTAAGATAAAATCTTGATTTTACTAGTTAAGGTTGAAAATATTTAGGAACCTTTTATTTTAGATTTAATTAATTTTTAATTAATAAAAAATTAATTTTTAATATTTTATTTTAATTTTAATTGTTTTATATTTTTAGATTAGAATAAAATTATATTCTATATATATGTATATGTTTAATAGGTTAGATTCTATGTCATTTAAAATATATTATCACATATATATGACAGGTTATCATTATTAAATTTTTAACGGTTCAGTTATAATGGTAGTTAAAAAATGAGTTATTTGTTAAAAAGACATAGGTTAAGGGCTAAAATTATCCTAAAAAAAGAATAAGGGCCAAAATGACAAAAATTATAAACGTTAAGGGTGAAAATTATCTTTATGCCAATATATTTTTGGTTAAACTTGTTAATTTAAGTTGATATTAAGCCTCATATGATATTATTAAATTTTATTTTAGTTAAAAATAAGATAAGTTCTTTAATGAGCTTAACGAGCAACAAGTTGAGCTTAACGAATAACGAGTCGAGTTGAGCAACAAAATATTTTAGCGAGCACGAGTCGAGCAACAAAATTTTTTAACGAGCATGAGTCGAACAACGCGCAACTCGTGATCGACTCGCTCGATAGGCACCCTATACGGACATACTATGGGTAAAATCGTTTATTTTATTTTATGTTTATTTTTATATTTATTTTAAAATAACAGATTTAAAGTTTATAATTTAAAATTAATATTATAGTTAAAATTTAGGAAATTATGAGTAGCATGTATTTTTAGCGTATAAAATTTAAGATTTAAGACGTGAAAACTAAAGTTATGGTTTTGATAAATGCTCAAAAATTTTATTGTATGTACTTTTTTACTGTAATTATTATTAATCTTAAGCTTATTTGATAGGCAATGCTGATAATTTTTGCATATCTTTCAGTTTAGTACTAATATGATTTAATATTAAATTTATACAATATTTGATAAAAAATAATATTGTTGTTTTTATGTTTTGACATATAATTTATCTTCTAGATAGACCAATATCGCGACAATTAAGTAGAGTAGTTGTAGTAAAAAATTCACTAAACATTATTAAGATATGATACGCTGAGAAATAAGTAGACCAAACTAGATCAATATCGAACTGTACTAATATAATTTTACCCAAAACAAAAGACTAACTGTCGTCGAGACAAAACATTATAACCTAACAACTGAAAATCATTTTTCATCCACTGTCTCTATTATGTTTTAAATTCTCTTAGGGTTAAGATCAAATTGTGGGGTAGTAGTGAGAAAACGTTTATATTTTGTTTAAGCCTTTGTTAATGCAATTTTAAGATTTAAGATTTTTCTGTTCTTAGTGCTTACTATTTCTTATGCTCAAGCTCAGAAAAAAAGTTTGAGGAAAATATATTTGTCTAATATCGGAAGAATTAGACTCATGAAATGAATAAATACTATTTTTATTCAATTCGATAAGAATTAATTTGAGTTAGGGATAAGCTTGAATTTCAACGGCTATTATGAGCGTAATATTAGTTGGTGTTCATTCTTAATTTACGATGGGATGTATTAAGAATTGGACATCAATAGCATTCCGACTTAGGGATAAGAAAAGTCATTGAGGAAAGTTATACCGAACCTTGAAGTTGTCACTTAGTCGCCCAAGCATGAACCCGTTGAGATAGCCGAAGCAACACGTTGCGACAACCCTTCAATAACTCGCCGAGACAGACAAGTTGACTTTACATTACAAGACCGAGATGATTGTATTTCGATTTTACACTACAAAATAATCTAATTTAGCCTACTTTCTTAACTTAATTTATCAATTCTTTAGTTTATTAGTTTTAGTTGTTTTCTTTAGTTTAAATTACCCGAATCAAATTATTTGTGTTTTTATTTTTTTGTATAGGATAATAAATTAAGAAAGTAAACTCAATCCTTGTGGAGAACAATATCTTTTATACTGACGATAAGTGTATACTTGCACTCAATTTGCGTAGGACATTACACGCGCAACAAGTTTATAATTTAATTTTAAAGGATTTTTAAGGTGAGACAGAAGGAGACATGATTAGGTGGTACAAGATTTTTGTTCGCTAAAGGTGCAAATCGTTGCCTCTTTTGGTGTCCTCACTTTAAAATTATGGGTTTGAGATTTAAGAAATTATAAGTAGGGTGTATTTTTTAGGGTGTATGATTTAATGATTAAGATATGAAAATTAGGGTTATGATTTAAAATTTAATTAAATTTTTTTTGAGGTAAGACATAGAATGAGGCATGATTACGGAGCAAGATATTTTCGTTCGCTAAGGATGCAAATCGTCTATCTTTTATTGTGCATCATTTGATGCCCCACTTTAAAATAATGAGTTTAAGGTTCAAAGTTAAGGATTATGGTTAAAGTTTAAAAAATTATAGGTAGATATTTTTTAGGATATAAAATTAAAGATATAAAAATTATGATTATAATTTAAAATTTAATTAAAAAAATTAAAATAGAGCATGAAATGAAGCCTGATTAGGATTTAGGACATGAGATTTTCTTCCACAGCACGACTCTTTGTTTCTCGGAGTTCCATACCCAAACAAAATTTTGGGCATATACATGGATCGACATAGCTAGGAAAGGAAGTTTCCCACGTATTTTCCTGGGAAATTAGTCACTGCCAAAAGTACCCTCTTCTCATTCCACTAATTCTTAAGTTCTAAGTACAACTTGAGTTATTGGTTCATAATATAAATAATTATTACCTATTGAATCAAATCCTAATTTATAATTAAGTTAATCTTTTTTATAATTATAATGGATAAATAAATGATTATTATTTCTGAAGATTATGAGTTTGAACACCAGTAATTCAACATAGTGATTGAACGATCAATATTTAATGATTGAGAATATATTTCAAAATAGATACTACTAATCACTGTAGTTGATTAAAAAAAACTATTACCTTTGCACATGTCTTGATCTCGCATTATTTGTTTTTTTAGTTTCTAACAATAATGTTTTCATCCAGCATATCAAACCTAAATAAGCTGTTTTTTAAAGTATTTTTTTAGTATTAAAAAAATATTTTGTCCCATGATCATGCCCTCTTTTATGTTTTATACTAAAAAATACTAAAAATTAAAATTATAAGCCCTAAACCTAGTATTTATATTCTAAACTTAAACTTTAAGAATACACCTTTATCCCTAATTTTATATAGTTTAATTATAAATTCTAATTTTAAACCTTAAACTTATTTAAGTGGCAGGTCCTGGATTTCCATGATGCCAACTTTCTTCAGTGCCAAAAAACAAATACTCCAGTCTCCAGCAAGCAAGACTGTGAACATGCCGTGCAATGCGTCAATGATTAACACAATACATGTTAGCAGCCATGTTTGCTAGTAATGACGATATAATAGAAAATCGAACAAAGCAATGACTACTCATTCATTCAAATACAAAAGATCCTTAGTATAGCGGGTTAGATTTTAAAAAGGTTAAATATGTTCAGTAGAATGAATATTATCCGAATAATAAGAGTTTATTTAGAAAATATTTATTTATTAATAGTTTTTAGAGTACGTAATTAAAATTTTTCGATTATCATTATTTTCTTTATATAGTTAACTTAAGGTATTATTATTGATAAAAATAATACTATGTTATTAAAGATGATATAATTAGAGTATAAGTTCAATCATCTCTTATCAACACTCATCATTCATTTGAACAATTTTCTTTAAATTATTTTGTTATTTTCGTTTTCATTAAATTATTCAGTTATTTTTTACACCAAAATCCTATTTAATTTTGTTATTTTTAACAAGTAAAACATTAAATAAATAAATTCTTGGTCAATCTCTTTTGTTGATCATATATACTTACTTTAGTTGCTTATACAAAGACTCACCTTGGTATTATTTTTTCACCCCTTTTCATTGAATCCTTAATTTGTTATCAAAATTAGCAAAATTAACACTCATGTGAAAAATAAGTACTCTAAACACCACAAGTTTTTCACTAGCTCACGCGGAGGGTTACTCATGAAGGCATCTCTATTATTGTTCCACTTGAGTTGGATGTAAAAGGCTTATGTTATGATGCAAACACAATATACACAAAAAATGCAACCCGAGTGGAATAAAATATCAAAGGTTTAAGGTTTTGGTTACATTTTGGAAAGGATTAGGGTCCCACACAATATCTATAGAATGATATTTATCTTGTCACTAATATTTTTCTTTATAACCCAGATAAGTATAAAAATTAATTTAAAAATTGATAAAATTTTATAAATGATTCAAATTAACTTATAATCGAAAAAACTCAAGTTAAACTTAATTATAATAAAATTAAGATATTAATCTCTAAAATTTAAAAATATAATAAGAATTTTGACTATTCCAAATTGCTAGGGGAAGGTCAAATTACCTTTACATGTATGTGTATCTATATTTTTTTTAAGATAATATCAAGTGAATTAAAATTCAATTAAATTAATTAATAAACGTAAAGTTAAAATAACATATACTGTATTAAAAAACTCAATCGAAATAAAATAGCAAAAAGGTCAGGACATAGTCAATATGTGACTATATAATTTACATCTGTCTTCAATTAATTGGTTAAGTAAATTGTATATATTTCCCAACTCTAGTAATGTCAAAAACAGGGCCGAATTAATGGAGTTTCTTTCTTCTCTTTAAGCTCGTTTATTTTAGAATTCTATAAGTACCGGGGATGGACACGAAAACCGAAATTGATTGGTTTTGATTCGATGCGATTATGTTAGAAATTTTAGTAAAAAATACTCTATTGATTTAGGTCGGATATGGTTAGAGTATTTTAAGGGAGATTTTGGATTAGATTCGGGTTTAAAGTAGAAAAAATCAAATTTAACCCGATCCAGTATATATATTTTAAGAATATTTACAACAATGATCTCTCTTTGTATATATTTAATATAATTAGGTCATTAAAATTGATTTTTTTCAATTAGGTCACTAAAAATTTATTTTTATAATTAGATCCCTAAAATTTATCTTTTACAATTAAGTACCTAAAGTTTTTTAAAAAATTAATGATTCAAGTCGGGTCAAATCAAATTTTAAAATTTAAACTTAGGTTGGGTTGGATTTTTTTTAATCCGAATCAAATTGGATAAAGGGTAGAGTGTATGAAAATTTGGGTCACTGTAAGTTAAGAAGATCTGATAGTTTCCACTTTCAATTCAGAAACAATCGGATAGTCAGACAGGCAGACACATGAAGAGGGGGTACTTTAAATGCTATTTCCTGGTCGGGAAGATTCACAATCTCTCTCTCATGAACAGAAATACAGTAACAGCTGTATGTGTTAATGTGATTGGTGATCACAAATCCCCTCTTGATATATAAGCGTTACCATCTTCTTTGTATCTGTGTTTGGAATGGCCAGCTCAAGGTGGGTTTATCTTTCCCATAGCAGTGATGCAATGTGTCTGCAGACTGCAGCTCACCTAATTTTATTTGATTTATGCAGTAGAAAAGTAAGAATGTCCAAATGGAAGGAAGGGCAGAGGAGGAGCCCGCGTTTATCTGTTGTATTGGATGCTTGCAAGCCACATCAATCGAGGCCCGTGGATCCTACTCCCACACAGGCAACGACTTTACAACAAAACATCACTCAGACGAAGGCCAGTGCTGGTGTCGGGAAAACAAGAAACTCGAGACCTCTTCAACATGTGGCTGCACCCTTTTCTTACCAGGTTCTGTCATTTCCCCTTTTTCTTTAATATCCACGCTATTGCTATGAAATTGAAGTATTCATTCTTCAAACAAGAAATTTATGATTTTACTCGTAAGTAGTCATGTAAGGGGAATTGGGATCGGACAAAAACAGCGGGGCACCAAATAATTAATAAGGGCTTTCCGTAGCTGAAATATGCCCAAGAGTTTGTTAATTGGAGTTGTTTTGCGGTCATTTAGGTGATTAAGCAATAAGGAAGAAACAAGTAGGTGGGCCCTCTTTTCCTTTCGGCATATGACATGTCACATGTCCCACACATCCGCTTTTCTCTAATTCTCTAATTATGTCTTCTTCCTTCGTCCTAAAAAATGTATAATAAAAATTAAATTCTAACTTTAAACCTTAAAATATACTATATCCATAATTCTTTAAATTTTAATATTAATTATAATTCTTTAGTTTAAATATTAAATATATTATTTTAAAATAATGATATTAAAATATACACCATAAAAAAATAAACTATTTGCATCATCTTCTTTTCATCTTCTTTATAGAAATAAAATAAAATATTTCAAAGGGGTTCGTGGTCATACAATAATTGCTGCCGTTGGAATTCATTAGACAATCAAATAGCGTAAAATTTATCGTCCATCATTTAATATTTTTTATTTTTATTTTGGTCATTTAACATAAAATTTTTGTTAAATAATTGAATTTTATATATTAAATATTTATTTATTATTATTGAATATTTTATTATAACTTTTAAAATTTTTAATATTATTAAATATAAAATAATTAAAATTTCAAATTTTAAAAATAATATTTGATTACTATTAAATTTTAAAAATATTATTATCTTCTTTTTATTTTAAATTATTTTTATATTAAATAATTAAAAAAATTATGTAATACTAAATTAATAATAAAATATATATGAGTGATAAAAATATTTAATATATAAAGTTTAATTATTAAATAAGAATTTTTTAAAATTTGAACGACCAAAATAAAAAAAAATTATTGAGTGATGAATAGTATATTTTATCATACGAATAAAATCATCGTGACATAACGATGAAATCATCGCTATGACGAGGACTTTGGCTTATTTTTGATATTTTATCTAATTATGTATCGATCCAAGTCAAAGGTCTTTATGCTTGTGTCAAACCCAGGCAAACGACGTGAAGCAGAGCAACCAACAAGGCCATAGAGATCATCCAATTAGTAGTGGTGAGCCTTCTGGTTTTCTAGCAACGTAACTCGTTACCGTCTCAAGTAACATGGTTAATCATTGCTTGTCAGACCAACCAACTTGCCGGTGCGACAATAACCCAATATTACATGATGATCAAGTAGCCTCCCCTGGTATTGTAATTTTCAAACATTCCATTATTTTGAAATTTTAATTACACTCTAACACAAGATCATGGCATCTACAGAATGGATGCCAGAGAAACGTACACTAGAGCATATTCTTGACATTTTACAGAGGTGTGAGTTTTATACAGTAAGGAGTTAGTATAAAAAAGAGTAGTAGATGTACACTAAATGAGATTTCTAAATTTAGAATACTCTTTGCATTGATGTTTGGACCTTATCTTTCCGATGTTAGGAGAGACACCTATGAAATATTTGCTGAACCTGTTGACCCTGAAGAGGTATGTAATTAGTAGTTTGTCTCTCTTTCCATATACTGTGTTGATGGATATTGCAACTACGACAAGGTTGAGGATTACTATGAAGTCATTAAAGATCCCATGGACTTTGGCACGATGAGAGCTATACTTCATGAAGGAATGTATACGAGTCTTCAACAATTTGAGGTGTGCTCTCTTCTGAACAATTAAATCCGTTCTCGTAGGCAGAATGTCATTTGGGCACAATCATGTGAACCGTACATTGTGAATTTATTGGTAGTAAACGAAACTGTGTATGAAATTTGATAGTAAACAAAAAACTGTGTATGAAACATTATGTAGGGTTTTGTGACTGATGGTGACTATTGTGCAGCATGATATATATTTGATTCCCCGAAATGCAATGAATTTTAATTCACCAACAACCGTATACTTCAAACAGGTACTAGTATCAGCTAAGAATCTTATGCTGCAGTATCCAAATTATTCTTATCACTAAATGAATGCCTGCCAAATTTTTATTTTTTAATTTTTTACAGGCTCGAGCAATTTATGAACTAGCAACAAAGGTCTTCAGTTCTCTTAAAACTGACCCAGAGAAGTTCGAGTTTGAATTTCCATGTATAAAACGAAGAACTAGTAGAAGGCTCATGTGTGAGGCCAGAGCTCCATTACCAAATCTGAGACCCAATATCAAAACCAATCTATCATCTTCAAACCTCAGGAAAAGTGTTAGAGGGGTTCGTCAACCCGCTGAGTCCGCTACTGGTTTTGATGCAAGACACTCTAGTAAGAAAAAGTTTAGTTTTTAACATTCCTAATTGAATTTTTTTTACTGTTCCGGATTTTCTTTTGTTTAATTGATGATATGGCTTAGAATTTAGTAGAATTTCATAAAATCATATGCCACTTAGATTTATTTGGTTTTAAAACATGAATCGAAGACTGGATTTAACCAATGTTTCTGTAACAGGTGGTATAAATTGTAGGAGAAATAGTACTGGTAAAGTAGATAGACGTTGTACATATACACCCAGGACGTCAGAGAGTGCACCCACCGACTCAAAACCACTAAATCTTGTAAGTTATTGCATATGGTCATGGATACATGGTACTAAACAAATAAACTGAAAGCCCCCAAATGGGTTATTGTTGTGCTTGTAAACTCATTTCTTGACCGAAAAAAGTTGGTGTCAGTATTAGATCTCTTGAACGTCCAATTTGGTTTTTGACTTATTTACAAAAGTCTACATTATGTCTTCTTTTCTTTTACCTCTGTGCTTGGCTTGCTTACTTTTAATCGAGTACGAAAGAGTCCCGTGCCGGTGCCTTGTTGCTTCATTTATTTTCGTTTTTGTTGGTGGGGGAACGCATAACTCGTATGTTTCTTAATCGGTCAATAACTCGTGAAGACTTTGGATAAAAACTAGTTAACCATATTTGGTTTGATTTTATAGGTTAATCAGCAGGATATTGGTTATAGAGAAAGCTTAATGTTGTTTGTTAAAGACTTGGGACCAACAGCCCAAATGGTTGCCGGGAGGAAGTTGGCTTCTGCTTCTCAGCTGCCTGAATACCAAACTCCTATTCTAAGTAGAGAATCTGTAAATATATCAGGCCATCTGCATAGTCATTGTGGACATGGTAGTTATAAAGTTGGCGGCAGGGGTGAAGAAGCAGTGGATGTTTTTGGTCGTGACAGAGAATCGGAGAAAAACTATTATGATAGTGAGTTGGAGAATATGTTGGATTTGAGGTGGAGAAAAGGTTTCACATTTGATTTGCCATTTCTGAAGAAGCGGCTTCATGAGATTAATTCATTGGGAAATAAATAAATTACTATGACAAAGTTGGAATTGGCAGTGACATACAATACAAACACAGTGATTTGATTGTTGTTGGTAAATATGAATGGTTGTTTGTTGTCATTCAATATTACATTACCTCCGCCGACTAAAAAGAATAAAATCCTGTTTTGGAGATTATTATTATAATTATTATTATTATTTGAATCAGTTACAATGGCCAATGGATACAAATAATATATATTTTATAATATATTTTTAATCAATTAACATTAATTTCTTAATTATTATATTATAAATATTAATGTTTAAATTCATACTATTCAGAAACAATAATCGTTTTTAACAAATAATTATATTAAATTTAAGATTTTATAACATCGATGCTTTGCTTTTTTTCGCTTTGTAATTAGGATTTTAGTTCAAATTTAATTGAATGGAGGACCAATTTAACATTATTTTCAAAAAAATACTTTTAAAAGTATTGACAAAAGTAATTTAAAAAATTTAATTATAAAATTTTAATATTTAACATTAACATTAAAAAAGTAATTTTATAAAATATTTATTTTAAACATAATATTAAAAAATAAAAATAAATTAACGTAAATAATGCTTAAATTCATTCTCATTAAAATTATTAATATTATTATACATAAAATAAATTAACCTAAATAATAGAAATATTAAAATTTTATAATTAAATTTTTTAAATTACTTTTGTCAATACTTTTAAAAGTATTTTTTTGAAAATTGTCTCGGGGTCAGAGTTTTAGCGCAGGGATATTACCCGTGCGACACCTCAGGTCTCTCAGATACCCAAGGTTCAGCCTTTACGATCTCCGATGCTCACTGGTTTCGCCCTCCCATGGGCTCATCAGGGAAGCGGGGATAGCTCCCGACCAGTGTGGTGCGCGATCAGCACGCCCATCCTAAGATAGGACGACTGCTCGGCACGTACTAAACTCTCAATGCTATCCCGCTCCCAAGCTTTAAGCACAACCAGAAGCATCTCGCTCGGTCCTTGCGATGTCACGACCGTGTCGAAGAGATAGGGTCGTGACAAACTCCCTCACTTGATTCATGCACGCCCTCGTGCATGGTAAGGAAACTCTTAACATTCTCTTTAGATTCGCCAGGAACTAGTATGCAATTCCCCCAAACTCGACCATTGATTAGGGTCGCCCTTTCGGAGAACTTTCGCTACAGCTTCCTGCCTACCCGTCCTCGTCTCTTGAGGACCCACTTGCGAACACCCTCTTCCTTGGGTGCGAGCTAACATGCTCGTCAACATAACTCGCTCCGCAGCAACGAGGCGCTTGGAAAGCCCACAGTTAGCACACAGCCTCGCTCTGATACCACTTGTCACGGGGTCAGAGTTTTGGCGCAGGGACATTACCCGTGCGGCACCTCAGGTCTCTCAGATACCCAAGGTTCAGCCTTTACGATCTCCGATGCTCACTGGTTTCGCCCTCCCACGGGCTCATCAGGGAAGCGGGGATAGCTCTCGACCAGTGTGTTGCGCGATTAGCACGCCCATCCTAAGATAGGACGACTGCTCGGCACGTACTAAACTCTCAATGCTATCCCGCTCCCAAGCTTTAAGCACAACCAGAAGCATCTCGCTCGGTCCTTGCGATGTCACGACCGTGTCGAAGAGATAAGATCGTGATATCGCAAGGACCGAGCGAGATGCTTCTGGTTGTGCTTAAAGCTTGGGAGCAGGATAGCATTGAGAGTTTAGTACGTGCCGAGCAGTCGTCCCATCTTAGGATGGGCGTGCTGATTGCCCACCACACTGGTCGGGAGCTATCCCCGCTTCCCTGATGAGCCCATGGGAGGGCTAAACCAGTGAGCATCGGAGATCGTTAAGGCTGAACCTTGGGTATCTGAGAGACCTGAGGTGTCGCACGGGTAATGTCCATGCGCCAAAACTCTGACCCCGTGATAAGTGGTATCAGAGCGAGGCTGTGTGCTAACTGTGGGCTTTCCAAGCGCCTCGTTGCTGCGGAGCGAGTTATGTTGACGAGCATGTTAGCTCGCACCCAAGGAAGAGGGTGTTCGCAAGTGGGTCCTCAAGAGACGAGGACGGGTAGGTAGGAAGCTGTAGCGAAAGTTCTCCGGAAGGGCGACCCTAATCAGTGGTCGAGTTTGGGGGAATTGCACACTAGTTCCTGGCGAATCTAAAGAGAAGGTTAAGAGTTTCCTCACCATGCACGAGGGCGTGCATGAATCAAGTGGGGGAGTTTGTCACGACCCTATCTTTTCGACACGGTCGTGACATCGCAAGGACCGAGCGAGATGCTTCTGGTTGTGCTTAAAGCTTGGGAGCGGGATAGCATTGAGAGTTTAGTATGTGCCGAGCAGTCATCCCATCTTAGGATGGGCGTGCTGATCACGCACCACACTGGTCGGGAGCTATCCCCGCTTCCCTGATGAGCCCATGGAAGGGCGAAACCAGTGAGCATCGGAGATCGTTAAGGCTGAACCTTGGGTATCTGAGAGACCTGAGGTGTCGCACGGGTAATGTCCCTACGCCAGAACTCTCATGAAAATTAATTATTAAAATTTTATATTTAAAATATAAATTTTAAATATTTCTAAATAATAAATATAAAATTTTAACCTCTAAACTATACAATTTTATAATTATTATAATATAATTAAGTATTAATTTAATATATTTAATATTATTTTATAATATTATTATTTTTATTTAAAATATTAAATTTTAAACATTGTTTAATTGTTATATTTACTATTATTTTAATATATTAATGTTAATAATAAAGGATAAAAATTAGCTTTGCACTTAAAAGTGATTTTTCATCAAAAACTAAAAAATAATCTTTCATCAAAAAGTGATTCTTCACTCTGTGTTTGACATAGCTTATGGGTCAATTTTTTTTATCAAAAACTCAATAATAAATCATGTTAAACTAGCGTTCATTTCATGAACGAATTGAATTGTCTGTTTTTAAATAAATTAATATTCACCTGTCACATACTCTCTTGTCATAAATTTTTTAAATAAATTTAAATATATTTTTAAAAGCTCGTTTTAAAATTTTAAAATAAATATATTTATACATCTTTATTTTTTTAAATAAATAAATATATTTATACATCATTCGTCTATATTTTATAAAAAAATACATATCATTGTTCTCGAACTACAATTTTACTCCAATATAATTTTTTTTGAAAGATCTCCAATATAGTTTGTATTAAGTAAAACGTAAACTACACTAATAGTCAATAAAATTTAGATCACTTCTACTTTGGTTACTAAAATTGATTTTTTTATTATAATTATTAAACTTTAATTGTTCTAATTATGATCGTTATTATTAAAAAATAATAATGAGAATGATATGTTTAGCCATAATTTGATTTTAAGCTGATCCAATAGTTAACAATAGTATATTGATTTTTTTGATATTTAGTAATTGAGATTTTTAATTTATAATGATAAAGAATTAAAATTTTAGTGATTAAAATAAAAATATCTTAAAAATTAACCTTAGATGAAAGTGAAATATTGATATTAAGAATCTATATAATATATAAGGAGTAAGGAAGTGGATAACTAAAACTTTAATGCGTATTTTAGCAGCCGAAAATTCAACCCATAGCATTGTCATCTCTATAATATTGTACGTAGACCAAATAAACATTATTGAGGGAAACGAAATTTAATAGTTGTTCGGCCTCTCCTACAACTTAAGCATTTCTCGTTATTTCAAATACTAGCTTAGCTTGCGTATCATAGTGCACTTCAAACTTGCGACGAAGAAATAAAATTTATGGTAAATTAATTGAGAATATTTATTTTGACCACTTAATTAAAGAATCAGTCAATCAGGTCATTCAACTTTAAAATTTTACCTATTTGAGTCACCGCTGTTAAAATTTTAACAAAAAAAATAAAGACAGTGACGTGACAGTTTAAAAAAATTTATATAATTACACATTTAATCCCTAAAATTTATTTATTATTTTAATTTAATCTTAAATTTAAATTAATAAATAAAATTAATCAACCAATCGATTGATGACATGTATTATCACACACCCAACGAAGAACCATTGGGCTAAAGTGTTTTTTTGTGTTATGATATATTCACATGTATTATTAAGGCATAAAGATAATTTTCACCCTTAACGTTTATACTTTTTGTCATTTTGACCCCTATTCTTTTTTTGGATAAATTTAGCCCTTAACCTATGTCTTTTTAAGAAATAACTCATTTTTTAACTATCATGATAACTGAACCATTAAAAATTTAATAATGATAACAATATATTTTAAATGATTTAGAATCTAACTTATTAAATATATACATATATATAATATAATTTTATTCTAGTATAAAATATAAAATAAATTAAAATTTAAATAAAATATTAAAAATTAATTAAATCCAAAACAAAAATTTACTAAATATTCTCAACCCTAACTAAACTAAAGTATCTTTATAAAACTCTAAAACTCCGATTTAGATTAAAACTAAAATACCTAAATTCTAAATTAAAATAATAAAAATCCAATTGATTATTATTAAAATCTTTTATCTTTGATTCATCGGTAACAAATTATACAAAACCCTTTCTTTTCAGATTATGTTCATACATTTTTAGTTAAAATTTTGATTGTACTATAGTTAAGGTTGAAAATGTTTAGTGGCTTTTTGTTTTAGATTTAATTATTTTTTAATGAATAAAAAATTAATTTCTAATATTTTATTTGAATTTTAATTGTTTTATATTTTTAGATTGAAATAAAACTATATTCCGCGTGTATGTATTTGATTTACTAGATGCTAAATCATTTAAAATATATTATTATATATATATGACATGTCATCATTGTTAACTTTTTAACGGTTAAGTTATAATGATAGTTAAAAAATGAGTTATTTGTTAAAAAGACATAGGTTAAGAACTAAATTTATTAAAAAAAAAGAATAAAGGCCAAAATGACAAAAATTATAAACGTTAAAGGTAAAAATTATCTTTATGCCTATTATTAGATGATTAATTTGTTATTAAAAAGCCTAAAACACATTAAAGAAATTATAAAATTTCAAATCGATTAATATTCAAATTAAAATATTTAATCAATAAATAAATTAATATAATTAAATATTTAAAATTTAAATATTAAATATTTAAATATTTTTATTTAATATCATTTAAATTAAAATATTTGAATGTTTGAATTAAAGTATTCATTTATTTAATATTCAAATTAAACTTATTAAATATTTTAATTAAAATATTAAATTTTTAAATATTTTAATTCTAATCAATATATTGAATATTTAATATAATATTCAAATATTTTGATATTAAATAAAAGTATTTGAATATCTTAATTCAAATATTGAATATTTAAATATTTTAAATTAAATAGTAAATATCTAGGTACTTTAATTATAATTAAAATATTTAAAATTTAAATATTAATTGAATAGGAATCCTATTAATTCCTTTAATAATATTTAGTTTTCACTAAAAACATAATCGTTTAATAACATATTTTTAGATATTATATTAAAAAAATCACCATGTCCCAGTGATTCACTGTTTGTTGGGTTTGTGGTAAGTTGGAGGAGTGGATTCAAATCCCTTAAAGTAGCAAATACATTCAACATTTTATTTTTGTCATTCTTTCTCACCAATCAGGTGGTGAAACGTGTCACTACTTGATTGGAGAGAAAAATATATTAAATAAAATTAATCATCCAACGCGGTGATGACATGTGTCATCAATCGATTGGGTGATTAATTTTATTTATTAATTTAAATTTAGGCTTAAATTAAAATAATAAATAAATTTTAGGAATTAAACGTGTAATTATATAATTTTTCTTTAACTGCCACGTCACTGACGTTACTTTTTCTATTAGAATTTTAACGGCGGTGACTCAAATAGTTAGGGTTTCAAAGTTGGATGACCTGATTAACGAGTTCTTTAGTTGAGAGTCCCTATTAATTCGTTAGTCACTAGGATAGTTTACCCTAAAATTTATTTGGGCGTCATAATTTTAAGTTTTTATAGTTTATCTCAAAATTAAAATCTACTTGAATAATATCAAATTATTTACAACTACATTAATTAATTATTTTAAATTACTTCAATAGGTAAGAACAAACCGTGTCAATTTTGTTAACGCGTAACAAAGGGTATTAGTTTATTTTTTTACATCGTTTTATATTAAGTTTATAGAAAAATGTTCTCTATAAATTTTGAGATATCATGACACTCATGTTCAAAGGGTGGCTCCACCCATGCTTTAAACCGAGTTGTTCTAGAAAACTTAAAAAAGGCAGAAACCAGTAAAATATTTCATTAAAAACAAGAGGTTTGCGGCCAGTAAAACAGTGGCACATACAGATAGTGATAAGACCAACTCTGAGTTTTGCTTAGAGGGCAAATAGATAGATAGTCACATTCAATTCAAATTCAACCCTTTCACATTACAACATACAAAAGGAACAGTAGGCGTCCAGTTTTTTACTTCTTTCCAACCAGTTGTTTTGGATCCAACTTCTTGGTTAAATCCGCTCTGACAAGACATGGCAAAACCAAACAATCCAATTTATCCCTCTAGATGATGACGAGGACGTGGGTTCAGGTTCAAATTCAGGACACTGCTGCTTTGGATAAAGTACATTTTAAGAACATCAAAGCAGGCAAGGGCACAAGGCTTCTCTGATTCTGATTGGATCCGGCAATGAAATCAGAATATCTGAAAAAATAAACTAGTAGATCCATCACCATATGATTTCAGATCTGCAGGTTTAACCAACGCCCTGCACAAAGGGCAAGTTCTTTCCCTCTCAAACCTGGACAACACGAGATCATTATAAATAAACCAAATCAACAAATGCAAACAAAAACCAGAAACCATGGAAAGCAATAAGATAACAGATTAAAGCAACGTTGAAGGCTAAGCAACAACAACTAACCACTCAGACACACAATCTTCACAAAAGATGTGTTTACAGCGTAGTAGTATAGGAGCATGCATCTTCTCTTGGCAGATAGCACAGAGGTCCCCAGCTGCATTAACCTAAAACATCACAAAAAGTGACTGGTTATAAAACCCAAAGTTTCCTTCTGAAAAACTAGCAATCACTCTTACGAAAAAGGAACATTGATTGCAAATAACAGCCTTGCTACATATTCTAAGTTCCATGCCAACCCTAAATGAATTAACAGCTAAGGCACACCAGCCAATAACAGTCTTGGTACTTTCAAACATTCAATTGAAATCAGCTCAAGGTAACATTTTGCAATTAGTGCTCCAAAACCCTTAAATGTATAGAGGGATTAAAAGAGTGGCAAAAAGACTTAAGATGGGAATAGTGGATTGGTTGATACAATATAGGTTAGCTATAAAAAATAAAGAAATCAACGCATCTAGCCAAAACTAGCAATAACAGGAGCTTTATCTAAATCTTCATTTTTCCCTTTCTCTAAACATATTGTTCTTGGGTTTTTCGTATGCAATAAATATCAATAAGAACATTTCTTTTGTTTACTTCCTGTTTACTTGTGAGCAAATAGGCACCTCAAATCTATCTATATATACATGTTCTAATCATCGACCTAAAATGAAATCCAGACTACCTGCTCTGATGTTGCATAAGCACCATAATGTACCTCTTTACGAGATAATGCCTTCAATGCAGCAACAAAGGATTGCACCTGAAATTTAACAACCATGAAAGCAGAAAAAGCTTAGAAAGAGAAAGCTATGAGCTGGACTTGCCAGAATCCCATTTTTTGAAACAGTACATTTCTAATGACTTTCAAAAAGCACTCAAAAAATTTATTTTAATAGAAAAACAAACCTTCTCAACAACAGATGTTAGCTTGAAGGTTAAGTACAGCCCTGTCATTAATGATGAAAAGAGGCTTCCATAGTCTTTGTTTAAGAAGAAACGGTACCAAACTGGAGTTGGCAGTAAGGCACGGTAGAGTAGCATCATATATTCAACCAATGTTAACATTTGACCCTGGAAATATGCATCTCTTAAGTCAGTATGAAGAAGGATACAACTATATATGTAGGTATGCATGTTCTAAATTGAAGTTAGCCCAAAGCACCAATACTGTGGATTGCAACTCCATAATACAATAAACATGATTAACAACACAATCATGCAAAATCACATCCATAATTACAGATTGGAAGTATTCACTTTCTTATTCCAAAAATAGCATAGAAGGTTAATAAGAAAATTAAGATAAAAGAGGGATTCCCGGTAAAAGAAGTGTGCCTAACTACTCAGTTGATATACACATTACAGATTGTTCTTTATCAGATTTTCTTTCTACCTCTAACATCCTTGTTGTTCTATATTTTTTACCTCATCAAATTTCAATACTTCATGCATAAACATCCATATAGACATGAATGCCTGACTATCTATAAACATTCTAGTCCACTAAAAGTGTGTTCACCTGCTTTCGGTAGTTTCTGCCTCTGCTGTTCTTGTAATACATTAACAGAAAGCACTTCAAAACCATTGCTTCCTGTCGAACTAAAGTATCTGAAAGAGGGCATAATCGTGAAACCACATCAATGAATAAGGAAAAATAATCCACAATAGAAATGGGCAAACAAGCATCCTGATTCTTGAACATAAGGGCAGGGGAAAGAGGAGCAGCATTTGTATCACGTACACACGGAAGGATTTCAAAATATGCTGCTTCATGTGTGAATTAGCACTCATTTGGAAACAGATGATATTCCTAAAAGTGCTCAATTTAGAAGGAAATGTAAGCAACAGATCAATAACCCAATCATATTATTCTTACTTCAGTCTTTTGACGGAAACTAATGAGATTGCTGTTGAGTGTTGTACATAGAAAAGGTGTACTTGCAATAGACATTTTATAAAGAATAGAGCTTGCAAACCGTCTCCATAAAATATTTTTTTTTTGCTAGTACAGGACTTTAAATTGCATTGCAATTGATAAATATATTTGTAGAAAACAACCCACCATTAACCATTATAATAAAAATAGCATGCCAGAAAGGTGGAATATATTTCGGTGGAAGCATCACTAATGGATACACAAGATCATCATTCCAATACCACCAATAGACAACCATAACATGGAGTGTGAACACAATACAGATGCCAGTAAGAACAAAGATCTTCCTCTCCCCCTGCAACCACCACCAGAAGGCATAATTTATTTTCTTAAGATCGTATAAGAAAACTTTTTTGAGTTCAGGTTTCTTATAAAACATTGGAGTTACAAATAAAGATGATTTACAGTTTATATCACCTTCAAAGCGGTTTGTTTACGTAAAATGTCATTAGACTTGAACATGACAGCAGCAATCCAAATTGTAATAAAGAAACCTGTAAATCTTTGCAGAAGGCAAATGTCATTAACTTGATATGAACAGTAATTCAGTTTGAGAAGGTATAAGGATCTGAAAAGTTCACTTAACCTTGTAGCAGCCCTAAAACCCAAATCAGAGTTCCTACCCCACACATCATGTAGTCCATCAACTTAGTAGTTAGGAAGTCGCAAGTACGATGCATAATTATTACAATATGAAACTTATAAGGCAGAAAGTACGTTCTGTAGGTTTGGATCCTTATATTGCTCGCCTGAAGCACTTCACCAATAAATATATTGAGGGTGAGCATTTGTTCGGTTTGGTTTAAGAATATTGAAAATCAATTAAACCAAGTTAACTTATAAAACCAACCTAACCGACTGAAATAAATTGATTAACCAACAACAACAACAACTTAAACTGGTTGGTTATTTGGTTTAATTGGTTTTAACTTTTTAAAACATTGAATGGTTAGTAGTTTTCTCCTCCATTCAATTATCAATTTTAAAATCTGATAACCCACCAAACTAACTGATTAAGCCAATTTTAAGAACTGAATAAGCTGAACCAAATTAATCAAACACGATCAGCTAAAGCAGTTTAAACCAATTAATGCCCACCCTTATAAAGACATTAATATCTAAAATGTAACATAAAATATGAACAAACATGTATTGATCAAACTAGATGACCATGTAGGCAAAGAAATGTCCTCTTTATCACATTGCCTGACATGTTGCAAAGATGAAGGGCCAAACTGTCATGGCTACTAAAAGTTATCATAACAATACTAGTTCCATTTTAACCTTCACTTTCATTTTCCAAAAAAAAAGTATTGTTCTTTCTTTGTTCTTTCTTTCTACGATGGTATAGCTAATAAAACATCAATAGGAACTAGAAAAACAATTAAATCAAAGAATGCTTGAACCTTCTACCATATAAAAGCTTAAGAGGAAAAAAGGTCACTCACCAAAGGCACCTAGCCTGAAGGGATGTGATGATTTTAGGCATGCCAGACAACACAATATAAGCTTTATGATCTAAACGATTTACGACTAGGTGAACAACAGTAATAAATTTCTAAAAGATTAAATCCATGTTCATCAACTATTCCCCTAATGGAACTTTCTTCATGCAAGTAAATCACATTTAAATACAAATACATACTTGGTGTAAAAAAATACTGAAGTAGTTGAAAAGCCTTGAAAGAAAAGCAATCAGTCATACACTTGAATTCTCAAACAGTTAAAGCCCAACTCCGGTGAACATTAGCAAAATGCATAAGTACACTGACCAAAGTATATTCTCAAATATCAAAGATTCAAACGATCTACATGCTATATTAAACACTATACCAAATAAATAATTTAAAATTATATTTCTAGAAAAATAAGAAAAATGAGATGAATCACCTTGCAAATGTTGCCTGATGAAAACAACCAAGAGAAGCAACGAAAAGGGCAGAACTTGCTCTATCCACCTAGCAGCCTGCTGAATGTCATATCTTTGGTAGGAGGAATCTCTACTATTAACACCAGACCCACCCCCATCCCCAGCTTCTGCATCAGCACTAACACTCCCATTGGACGAGTGGGAAACACCTTCTCCCTCTGCAGAAGCCACCCCAAGATCGCTGCTCCTGGAGTTTCCCCCATGAACATCAGCTGGACCCAAGCCCAGAAACAGCTCGCTTTGAGGAGTAACTTCCCCGAGTTGGCCCACCACCATACCAGAGGCACCCCTCTCGCTCTCATGGGTGTCTGCCGCCCCAATTATCCTAATAGCAACATGTCCATTTTCGGGAAGGGCTGAAGTGGAATTTTCTATAACCGGATTGGGGATAAGAGGGTCAGATTCTTGGTGTCTAGAACGTGATGTACGTAGAATGCCTGAGTACTCCAACAAGGCTGAAATAGGCGCTTGGATTATATTCGAAGCCGACAATATTCTGTGTCTTCTTGAATTGGAAGAGCTGCCTCCGTAAGCGTCCGAATCCGTACCTGAAGCATCCATTCGCGGCAATGATGATGATGTTGTTTCCCTAACCCTAAACGATCATTTCTTGATCTAAATCAGAATTTCAATTGCAATACTTTTTTAATAATTTTCACTTCGGGGTATACCAAGAAAACCTAAACAAACGAGAAGATACACAATTACTTTCATTGAAAAAAGATATGAAGAAGATATACAAACAAATCCGCTTACCTTCAAAGGCAAAATTACTTGGAGAAAAAAATAAAATTCGAAACAAAAAGAAGGAAAATACCTTAACCCTATCGTCGGAGTCAGAAGGATAAAATAAGCGAAGCGAAGAGAGGCGATTTGACTGAATATGGATTCAATCAGGGACGATAAAAAACTGTTTCTTGTCAAAAAATGTAGAGAGGAGAAAACTCCTAGTTTCTTCCCTTCCTCTTCCAATTGTTTGTTTGGGGCCAGCTCCTCTCTTTTTCTTTCTTTTTCCCCCTTTCCCTATCTCGCTCGCGCTAGGGCAGACGAGCTGCGAGGGCGATAAAAAAATAGTCAAATTTGTTTATATTTTTTTGTTTAATTTTAGCTTAATAATAGTCAAATTATATTATTTTTAGTTAAAATTTTAATTTATTTTTTAGGTTAATTAAGTGTTTAACGTTTTATTCGGTAACCCATTTAAATAATTTTATTTAAATAAGTTCAAATCCTTTTAATCCGAAAATAATTGTAGGTTTTTTTATAAAAAAATAACTTGAAGTAAAATTACTAATGAACCTAGATAAAATTGAATAATAAGTAATCAAAAAATTCTAAGTTTGAAAACCATAATGAAAACAAAAGTTCCATGCATGCAACAAATTCTCAAATTCCAAAATTTCTATTCAAAAATATTAATGTTTTCGAAAATAATTAAAAATATAATACTTTTAGTAATATTTTATAATGATATCAAAAGTAAAAGAAAGACGTCCGATAGAGATTTTCAAATATCAAACTCCTAAAGCCAGATATCTGGAAAAAAAAAACTAGAAAAGAATGAGTTATAAAGCTAGTGTGTTTCTAAAGTGCAAACATAAGACGTACCAATCAACATTTCGTATTCATAGATATGTCTCAAGATTTCGAGATAAACACATACAATGAGTATTGAATGCAATGCCATAGAGGATGCATGGCCCAAACTCCAAACATAGTGGTGACAAAGTCAACCGATCATAGTGGAGGTAATTCCCTACAACTCCTCACCCTTATTTCTTTAAACACAATGTGACAAAATTACGTCTTCCTCCGTACAATTCCAACCCATGCACATGATTATGCAATCAATGTCACAACACATAAATCTTATCATAATTATCTGTACAATATATGAGGTATATAATTCTAATAATCTGATCATCACAATCACAATTTATAAACAAACAAAAACACAATATTCAAAACATCACTTCACATCACATGTCTCAATGTCACAAAATCACAAAATTAACGTACAATAATTAATCACACAACATAAAAAATAATACAAAAAGAGAACACACCTCCGGTCGTCGAAGATTAACAATGGTAAGGACAGTTTTCTCGATCTTAACTAGATCCTGGTCTAACTGAGTTAGAACCTATAAACGAATTCTAATAATTACTCACATTCTAATAAAATACTATGCCACTTAAATAATTTAAAAGAACACATACGAATATCTCTCACAACAATTACCAAAGCAGGTTGAACAGGGGGCAAAGGAGGTGGAGCTTTAAAGTTTTAGGGTTTGAGCTTTAAAGTTTAAGATTTATGATTTAATTATATATAGGGTTTATGATTTAGACTTGGGGTTTAGTTACATATATTATTTAGGATTCAGGGTATATGATTTAGTTATATACATGGTTTGAGGTTTGAGTTTTAGTTGCATATATTGTTTAGGGTGCATGATTTAGGATTTAGATATATACATAGTCTAAGGTTTGATTTTTAGTTATATATATATAATGTTTTGGATTTATGATTTAATTATATATATGATTTAAAGTTTATGTTTTAGTTGCATATAATCTTTAATGTTTATGATTTAAATTATATATATGGTTTAAGGTTTACTTATGTATATAATTTTAGGTTTGAGGATTAGGCTTAGGGTTCAAGGTTTATGATTTAGATTTAAGGTTTTAAGGTTATGGGTTATGAGTTTTAAATTTCAGGTTTTGGGTTTTGAGTTCTCGGTTTTATAGTTAGGGTTTAGGTTTTAGGATTTAGGATTTAAAGTCTTGGATTTAGGTATATGATTTAGGGTTTAAGTTTAAGGTCGAAGGTTAAGGGTTTATGGTTAAAAGTTTATGATTTAAAGTTTAAGAACGAGGGATTTAGGTCGAGGGATGAGTGTCTAACGCTTAAGGTTTAGAGTCTTTGGTTTAAGGTTTAGGGTTTAGTGTTAAGGATTTATGATTTATGGTTTAGGGTTTAGGATTGAGGATTTTAGGTTTAAGGTTTAGGGTTTAGAGTTAACAGTTTGAGGTTAAATGTTTATGGTTAAGTATTTAGGGTTTAAGGTTTAGGATTGAGGATTTAAGGTTAGAGTTTAGGATTCAAGGTTTAAGGTTTAGGGTTGAGGTTTAAGGGTTGATTTAAGGTTTAGGGAGTAGGATGTAGGCATATCGTTTAGGGTTTAGGATAGAGTATTTAGTGTTTAGTGTTTAGGATTTAAGATATATGGATTATTGTTAGAATTTTAGAGTTTATGATTTAGGTTTTGGGGTTTCTTGTTTATGGTTTATGGTTTAGGGTTAGGGTTTAAGGTTAAGGTTAGGGTTTAATTTTCAAGGTTTAGGTTTAGGGTTTAAGATATTTCAATTATTGTTAGAGTTTAGAGTTTAGGTTTAGGGTTTCTTGTTTATGGTTTATGGTTTGAGATTTAAGATTTGTAGTTTATGGTTTAGACTTTGGTTTTAGGATTTAAGCTTTGATGCTTTGGGTTTATAGTCTAGTGTTTAGTGTTTAAAGTTTATGGTTTAAGGTTTAGGGTTTAGGGTTTATAGTCTAATGTTTAGTGTTTAGTATTTAGTATTTAGTGTTCAGGTTTTAGTGTTTAAGCTTTAGTGTTTAGTGTTTAGTGTTTAGGGCTTAGGGTTTAGGGCTTAGGGCTTAGGGCTTAGGGTTTAGGGTTTAATGTTTATGGTGTAGGGTTTAGGGTTTAGGGTTTAGGGTTTAGGGTATTGAGTTTAGGGTTTAGGGTTTAGGGTGTAGGGTGTAGGGTGTAGGGTGTAGGGTTTAGGGTTTAAGGTTTAGGGTGTAGGGTGTTGGGTTTAGGGTTTAGGGTGTAGGGTGTAGGGTTTAGGGTGTAAGGTTTAAGGTTTAGGGTTTAGGGTTTAAGGTTTAGGGTGTAGGGTATAGGGTTTAGGGTGTAGGTTGAAGGGTGTAGGGTGTAGGGTTTAGAGTGTAGGGTGTAGGGTTTAGGGTTTAGGGTTTATGGTTAGGGTTAAAGTTTATGGTTTAGGGTTAGGGTTTAGGGTTTAGGGTTTATGGTTTAGGACTTGGGTTTAGTGTTAGGGTTTAGGGCTTGGGTTTAGTGTTTAGTGTTTAGGGTTTAGGGTTTAGGGCTTAGGTTTAGTGTTTAGTGTTTAGTGTTTAGTGTTTAGGGTTTAGTGTTTAGTGTTTAGGGTTGAGGGTTTAGGGTTTAGGGTTTAGGGTTGAGGATTGAGGATTGAGGGTTGAGGGTTGAGGGTTGAGGGTCTAGGGTTTAGGGTTTAGAGTTTAGGTTTTAGGTTTAGGGTTTAGGGTTTAGGGTCTAGGGTCTAGGGTTTAGGGTTTAGGGTTTAGTGTTTAGGGTATAGGGTTTAGGGTTTAGGGTATAGGGTTTAGGGTTTAGGGTTTGGAGTTTAGGGTTTAGGGTTTGGGGTTTGGGGTTTGGTGTTTAGGGTTTGGGGTTTAAGGTTTGGGGTTTAGGGTTTACGGTTTAGGGTTAAGGGTTGAGGGTTTAGGGTTTAGGGTTAAGGGTTGAAGGTTGAGGGTTTAGGGGTTAGGGGTTAGGGCTTAGGGCTTAGGGCCTAGGGGTTAGGGGTTACGGTTTAGTGGTTAGGGTTTAGGGTTTAGGGTTTAGAGTTAAGGGTTGAAGGTTGAGGGTTTAGGGTTTAGGGGTTAGGGGTTAGGGCTTAGGGCTTAGGGCCTAGGGGTTAGGGGTTACGGTTTAGTGGTTAGGGTTTAGGGTTTAGGGATTAGGGGTTAGGGGTTAGTGGTTAGTGGTTAGGGGTTAGGGTTTAGGGTTTAGGGTTCAGGGTTCAGGGTTTAGGGTTCAGGGTTTAGGGTTGAGGGTTGAGGGTTGAGGGTTTATGTTCAAAAGCCCATAATAAACAATTTGAACTCATAAAATTCGATTTAATAACTTTTTGTTGTCGTTTTGTTACGATTAAAACGTGCATGTCTAAATAAACTTTATTGAGAATTGGTTCAAATTTTAACCGAGTAAAAAGCTGAAAATTTGAGATTAATCTGTATAATTATGTTCAAAAGCCCATAATTAACAATTTGAACTCATAAAATTTGATTTAATAAATTTCGGTTGTCCTTTTGTTGATATTAAAACGTGCATGTCTAAATAACCTTTATTGAGAACTGATTCAAATTTTAACCGAGTAAAAAGCTGAAAATTTGAGATCAGTCTGTATAATTATGTTCAAATGCCCATAATTAGTAATTTGAACTTATAAAATTTGTTTTAATAACTTTTGGTTGTCGTTTTGTTGTGATTATAACGTGCATGTCTAAATGATCTTTATTGAGAATGAGTTCAAATTTTAACCGAGTAAAAAGCTGAAAATTTAAGATTAATCTGTATAATTATGTTCAAAATCCCATAATTAATTATTTGAACTTATAAAATTTGATTAAATAACTTATTGTTGTCGTTTTTTTTGCGATTAAAACATGCATGTCTAAATGACCTTTATTGGGAATCAGTTCGAATTTTAACCGAGTAAAAAGCAGAGAATTTGAGATTAATCTATATAATTACGTTCAGAAGCCCATAATTAACAATTTGAACTCATAAAATTTGCTTTAATAACTTTTGGTTGTCGTTTTGTTGCGATTAAGACGTGTATGTCTAAATGACCTTTATTGAGAATGAGTTCAAATTTTATCCGAGTAAAACGCTGAAAATTTGAGATTAATCTGTATAATTATGTTCCAAAGCCCATAATTAACAATTTGAACTCATAAAATTTGATTTAATAAATTTCGGTTGTCCTTTTGTTGATATTAAAACGTGCATGTCTAAATAACCTTTATTGAGAATGGGTTCAAATTTTAACCGAGTAAAAAGCTGAAAATTTGAGATTAATCTGTATAATTTTGTTGAAAAGCCCATAATTAACAATTTGAACTCATAAAATTTGATTTAATAAATTTCGGTTGTCCTTTTGTTGATATTAAAACGTTCATGTCTAAATAACCTTTATTGAGAATGGGTTCAAATTTTAACCGAGTAAAAAGCTGAAAATTTGAGATTAATTTGTCTAATTATGTTCAAAAGCCCATAATTAACAATTTGAACTCATAAAATTTGATTTAATAACTTTTTGTTGTCGTTTTATTACGATTAAAACGTTCATGTCTAAATAACCTTTATTGAGAATGGGTTTAAATTTTAACCGAGTAAAAAGCTGAAAATTTGAGATTAGTCTGTATAATTATGTTCAAAAGCCCATAATTAACAATTTGAAATCATAAAATTTGATTTAATAACTTTTTGTTGTCGTTTTGTTGCGATTGAAACGTGCATGTCTAAATGACCTTTATTGAGAATTGGTTCGAATTTTAACCGAGTAAAAAGCTGCAAATTTGAGATTAATCTGTATAATTATGTTCCAAAGCCCATAATTAATAATTTGAACTCATAAAATTTGATTTAATAACTTTTTGTTGTCGTTTTGTTACGATTAAAACGTGCATGTCTAAATAACCTTTATTGAGAATTGGTTTGAATTTTAACAAAGTAAAACGCTGAAAATTTGAGATTAATCTGTATAATTATGTTCAAAAGCCCATAATTAACAATTTGAACTCATAAAATTTGATTTAATAAATTTCGGTTGTCTTTTTGTTGATATTAAAACGTGCATGTCTAAATAACTTTTATTGAGAATGGGTTCGAATTTTAACCGAGTAAAAAGCTGCAAATTTGAGATTAATATGTATAATTATGTTCAAAAGCCCATAATTAAGAATTTGAACTCATAAAATTTGATTTAATGAATTTCGGTTGTCCTTTTGTTGATATTAAAACGTGCATGTCTAAATAACCTTTATTGAGAATGGGTTCGAATTTTAACCGAGTAAAAAGCTGAAAATTTGAGATTAGTCTGTATAATTATGTTCAAAAGCCCATAATTAACAATTTGAACTCATAAAATTTGATTTAATAACTTTTTGTTGTCGTTTTGTTACGATTAAAACGTGCATGTCTAAATATCCTTTATTGAGAATTGGTTCGAATTTTAACAAAGTAAATAACTGAAAATTCCAGATTAATTTGTATAATTTTGTTCAAAAGCCCATAATTAACAATTTGAATTCATAAAATTTGATTTAATAAATTCCGGTTGTCCTTTTGTTGATATTAAAACGTGCATGTCTAAATAACTTTTATTGAGAATGGGTTCGAATATTAACCGAGTAAAAAGCTGAAAATTTGAGATTAATCTGTATAATTATGTTCAAAATCCCATAATTAACAATTTGAACTCATAAAATTTGATTTAATAAATTCGGTTGTCCTTTTGTTGATATTAAATCGTGCATGTCTAAATAAACTTTATTGAGAATGGGTTCAAATTTTAACCGAGTAAAAAGCTGAAAATTTGAGATTAGTCTGTATAATTATGTTCAAAAGACCATAATTAACAATTTGAAATCATAAAATTTGATTTAATAACTTTTGGTTATCGTTTTGTTGCGATTAAAATGTGCATGTCTAAATAACCTTTATTGAGAATGGTTCAAATTTTAACCGAGTAAAAAGTTGAAAATTTGAGATTAATTTGTATAATTATGTTCCAAAGCCCATAATTAACAATTTGAACTCATAAAATTTGATTTAATAACTTTTGATTGTCGTTTTGTTGATATTAAAACGTGCATGTCTAAATAACCTTTATTGACAATGAGTTCAAATTTTAACCGAGTAAAAAGCTGAAAATTTGAGATTAATCTGTATAATTATGTTCCAAAGCCCATAATTAACAATTTGAACTCATAAAATTTGATTTAATAACTTTTTGTTGTCGTTGTGTTATGATTAAAACGTGCATGTCTAAATAACCATAATTGAGAATGGGTTCAAATTTTAACCGAGTAAAAAGCTGAAAATTTGAGATTAGTCTGTATAATTATGTTCAAAAGCCCATAATTAACAATTTGAAATCATAAAATTTGATTTAATAACTTTTTGTTGTCGTTTTGTTACGATTAAAACGTGCATGTCTAAATAACCTTTATTGAGAATTGGTTCGAATTTTAACAAAGTAAATAACTGAAAATTCGAGATTAATTTGTATAATTTTGTTCAAAAGCCCATAATTAACAATTTGAACTCATAAAATTTGATTTAATAAATTCCGGTTGTCCTTTTGTTGATATTAAAATGTGCATGTCTAAATAACTTTTATTGAGAATGGGTTCGAATTTTAACCGAGTAAAAAGCTGAAAATTTGAGATTAATCTGTATAATTATGTTCAAAAGCCCATAATTAAGAATTTGAACTCATAAAATTTGATTTAATAAATTTCGGTTGACCTTTTGTTGATATTAAAACGTGCATGTCTAATTAACCTTTATTGAGAATTGGTTCAAATTTTAACCGAGTAAAAAGCTGAAAATTTGAGATTAGTCAGTATAATTATGTTCAAAAGCCCATAATTAACAATTTGAACTCATAAAATTTGATTTAATAAATTCCGGTTGTCCTTTTGTTGATATTAAAACGTGCATGTCTAAATAACTTTTATTGAGAATGGGTTCGAATTTTAACCGAGTAAAAAGCTGAAAATTTGAGATTAATCTGTATAATTATGTTCAAAAGCTCATAATTAACAATTTGAACTCATAAAATTTGATTTAATAAATTTCGGTTGTCCTTTTGTTGATATTAAAACGTGCATGTCTAAATAAACTTTATTGAGAATGGGTTCAAATTTTAACCGAGTAAAAAGCTGAAAATTTGAGATTAGTCTGTATAATTATGTTCAAAATCCCATAATTAACAATTTGAACTCATAAAATTTGATTTAATAAATTCGGTTGTCCTTTTGTTGATATTAAATCGTGCATGTCTAAATAAACTTTATTGAGAATGGGTTCAAATTTTAACCGAGTAAAAAGCTGAAAATTTGAGATTAGTCTGTATAATTATGTTCAAAAGACCATAATTAACAATTTGAAATCATAAAATTTGATTTAATAACTTTTGGTTGTCGTTTTGTTGCGATTAAAATGTGCATGTCTAAATAACCTTTATTGAGAATGGTTCGAATTTTAACCGAGTAAAAAGTTGAAAATTTGAGATTAATCTGTATAATTATGTTCCAAAGCCCATAATTAACAATTTGAACTCATAAAATTTGATTTAATAACTTTTGATTGTCGTTTTGTTGATATTAAAACGTGCATGTCTAAATAACCTTTATTGACAATGAGTTCAAATTTTAACCGAGTAAAAAGCTGAAAATTTGAGATTAATCTGTATAATTATGTTCCAAAGCCCATAATTAACAATTTGAACTCATAAAATTTGATTTAATAACTTTTTGTTGTCGTTGTGTTATGATTAAAACGTGCATGTCTAAATAACCATAATTGAGAATGGGTTCAAATTTTAACCGAGTAAAAAGCTGAAAATTTGAGATTAATCTGTATAATTATGTTCAAAAGCCCATAATTAACAATTTGAAATCATAAAATTTGATTTAATAACTTTTTGTTGTCGTTTTGTTACGATTAAAACGTGCATGTCTAAATAACCTTTATTGAGAATTGGTTCGAATTTTAACAAAGTAAATAACTGAAAATTCGAGATTAATTTGTATAATTTTGTTCAAAAGCCCATAATTAACAATTTGAACTCATAAAATTTGATTTAATAAATTTCGGTTGTCCTTTTGTTGATATTAAAATGTGCATGTCTAAATAACTTTTATTGAGAATGGGTTCGAATTTTAACCGAGTAAAAAGCTGAAAATTTGAGATTAATCTGTATAATTATGTTCAAAAGCCCATAATTAAGAATTTGAACTCATAAAATTTGATTTAATAAATTTCGGTTGACCTTTTGTTGATATTAAAACGTGCATGTCTAAATAACCTTTATTGAGAATTGGTTCAAATTTTAACCGAGTAAAAAGCTGAAAATTTGAGATTAGTCTGTATAATTATGTTCAAAAGCCCATAATTAACAATTTGAACTCATAAAATTTGATTTAATAAATTCCGGTTGTCCTTTTGTTGATATTAAAATGTGCATGTCTAAATAACTTTTATTGAGAATGGGTTCGAATTTTAACTGAGTAAAAAGCTGAAAATTTGAGATTAATCTGTATAATTATGTTCAAAAGCCCATAATTAAGAATTTGAACTCATAAAATTTATTTAATAAATTTCGGTTGTCCTTTTGTTGATACTAAAACGTGCATGTCTAAATAACCTTTATTGAGAATTGGTTCAAATTTTAACCGAGTAAAAAGCTGAAAATTTGAGATTAGTCTGTATAATTTTGTTCAAAAGCCCATAATTAACAATTTGAACTCATAAAATTTGATTTAATAAATTCCGGTTGTCCTTTTGTTGATATTAAAATGTGCATGTCTAAATAACTTTTATTGAGAATGGGTTCGAATTTTAACTAAGTAAAAAGCTGAAAATTTGAGATTAATCTGTATAATTATGTTCAAAAGCCCATAATTAACAATTTGAACTCATAAAATTTGATTTAATAAATTCCGGTTGTCCTTTTGTTGATATTAAAATGTGCATGTCTAAATAACTTTTATTGAGAATGGGTTCGAATTTTAACTGAGTAAAAAGCTGAAAATTTGAGATTAATCTGTATAATTATGTTCAAAAGCCCATAATTAAGAATTTGAACTCATAAAATTTATTTAATAAATTTCGGTTGTCCTTTTGTTGATACTAAAACGTGCATGTCTAAATAACCTTTATTGAGAATTGGTTCAAATTTTAACCGAGTAAAAAGCTGAAAATTTGAGATTAGTCTGTATAATTATGTTCAAAAGCCCATAATTAACAATTTGAACTCATAAAATTTGATTTAATAAATTCCGGTTGTCCTTTTGTTGATATTAAAACGTGCATGTCTAAATAACTTTTATTGAGAATGGGTTCAAATTTTAACCGAGTAAAAAGCTGAAAATTTGAGATTAGCCTGTATAATTATGTTCAAAATCCCATAATTAACAATTTGAACTCATAAAATTTGATTTAATAAATTCGGTTGTCCTTTTGTTGATATTAAATCGTGCATGTCTAAATAAACTTTATTGAGAATGGGTTCAAATTTTAACCGAGTAAAAAGCTGAAAATTTGAGATTAGTCTGTATAATTATGTTCAAAAGACCATAATTAACAATTTGAAATCATAAAATTTGATTTAATAACTTTTGGTTGTCGTTTTGTTGCGATTAAAATGTGCATGTCTAAATGACCTTTATTGAGAATGGTTCGAATTTTAACCGAGTAAAATGTTGAAAATTTGAGATTAATCTGTATAATTATGTTCCAAAGCCCATAATTAACAATTTGAACTCATAACATTTGATTTAATAACTTTTGGTTGTCGTTTTGTTGATATTAAAACGTGCTTGTCTAAATAACCTTTATTGAGAATAAGTTCAAATTTTAACCGAGTAAAAAGCTGAAAATTTGAGATTAATCTGTATAATTATGATCTAAAGCCCATAATTAACAATTTGAACTCATAAAATTTGATTTCATAACTTTTTGTTGTCGTTGTGTTATGATTAAAACGTGCATGTCTAAATAACCATAATTGAGAATTGGTTCGAATTTTAAGCGAATAAAAAGCTGAAAATTTGAGATTAATCTGTATAATTATGTTCAAAATCCCATAATTAACAATTTGAACTCATAAAATTTTATTTAATAAATTTCGGTTGTCCTTTTGTTGATATTAAAACGTGCATGTCTAAATAACCTTTATTAAGAATTGATTCGAATTTTAACCGTTTAAAAAGCTAAAAATTTGAGATTAATCCGTATAATTGTGTTCAAAAGCCTATAATTAACAATTTGAACTCATAAAATTTGATTTAATAAATTCGGTTGTCCTTTTATTGATATTAAATCGTGCATGTCTAAATAACCTTTATTGAGAATGAGTTCAAATTTTAACCGAGTAAAAAGCTGAAAATTTAAGATTAGTCTGTATAATTATGTTCAAAAGAACATAATTAACAATTTAAACTCATAAAATTTGATTTAATAACTTTTGGTTGTTGTTTTGTTGGATTAAAACATGCATGTCTAAATGACCTTTTATTGAGAATTGGTTCGAATTTTAACCGAGTAAAAAGTTGAAAATTTGAGATTAATCTGTACAATTATGTTCCCAAGCCCATAATTAACAATTTGAACTCATAAAATTTGATTTAATAACTTTTTGTTGTCGTTTTGTTACGATTAAAACGTGCATGTCTAAATAACCTTTATTGAGAATTGGTTCGAATTTTAACAAAGTAAAAAGCTGAAAATTTAAGATAAATTTGTATAATTATGTTCAAAAGCCCATAATTAACAATTTGAACTCATAAAATTTGATTTAACAAATTCCGGTTGTCCTTTTGTTGATATTAAAACGTGCATGTCTAAATAACTTTTATTGAGAATGGGTTCAAATTTTAACCGAGTAAAAAGCTGAAAATTTGAGATTAATCTGTATAATTATGTTCAAAATCCCATAATTAACAATTTAAACTCATAAAATTTGATTTAATAAATTTCGGTTGTCCTTTTGTTGATATTAAAACGTGCATGTCTAAATAACCTTTGTTGAGAATGGGTTCAAATTTTAACCGAGTAAAAAGCTGAAAATTTGAGATTAGTCTGTATAATTATGTTCAAAAGCCCATAATTAACAATTTGAACTCATAAAATTTGATTTAATAACTTTTTGTTGTCGTTTTGTTACGATTAAAATGTGCATGTCTAAATAACCTTTTTTGAGAATTGGTTCAAATTTTAACAAAGTAAATAACTGAAAATTCGAGATTAATTTGTATAATTTTGTTCAAAAGCCCATAATTAACAATTTGAACTCATAAAATTTGATTTTATAAATTTCGGTTGTACTTTTGTTGATATTAAAACGTGCATGTCTAAATAACCTTTATTAAGAATTAGTTCGAATTTTAACCGAGTAAAAAGATGAAAATTTGAGATTAATCTGTATAGTTATGTTCAGAAGCCCATAATTAACAATTTCAACTCATAAAATTTGATTTAATAACTTTTGGTTGTCGTTTTTTCGCGATTAAAACGTGCATGTGTAAATGACCTTTATTGAGAATCAGTTCGAATTTTAACCGAGTAAAAAGCTGAAAATTTGAGATTAATCTGTATAATTATGTTCAAAAGCACCATAATTAACAATTTGAACTCATAAAATTTGATTTAATAACTTTTGATTATCGTTTTGTTGCGATTAAAACGTGCATGTCTAAATGACTTTTATTAAGAATCGGTTCGAATTTTAACCGAGTAAAAAGCTTAAAATTTGTAATTAATCTGTATCGTTATGTTCAAAAGCCCATAATTAACAATTTCAACTCATAAAATTTGATTTAATAACTTTTGGTTGTCGTTTTGTCGATATTAAAACGTACATGTCTAAATGACCTTTACTGAGAATCAATTCGAATTTTAACTGAGTAAAAAGCTGAAAATTTGAGATTAATCTGTATATTTATGTTCAAAAGTCCATAATTAACAATTTGAACTCATAAAATTTGATTTAATAACTTTTGGTTGTCGTTTTGTTGCGATTAAAACGTGTATGTCTAAATGACTTTTATTAAGAATCGGTTCGAATTTTAACCGAGTAAAAAGCTTAAAATTTGTGATTAATCTGTATAATTATGTTCAAAATCCCATAATTAACAATTTGAACTCATAAAATTTGATTTAATAACTTTTGGTTGTCGTTTTGTTGCGATTAAAACGTGCATGTCTAAATGAGCTTTATTGAGAATCGATTTGAATTTTTTAATCGAGTAAAAAGCTGAAAATTTGAGATTAATCTATATAATTATGTTCAAAAGCCCATAATTAACAATTTGAACTCATAAAATTTGATTTAATAAATTTTCGTTGTCGTTTTGTTGTGATTAAAACGTGCATGTCTAAATGAACTTTATTGAGAATCGGTTCAAATTTTAACCGAGTAAAAAGCTGTAAATTTGAGATTAATCTGTATAATTATGTTCAGAATCCCATAATTAACAATTTGAACTCATAAAATTTGATTTAATAACTTTTGGTTGTCGTTTTGTCGAGATTAAAACGTGCATGTCTAAATGACCTTTATTGAGAATCAATTCGAATTTTAACCGAGTAAAAAGCGGAAAATTTAAGATTAATCTGTTTATTTATGTTCAAAATTCCATAATTAACAATTTGAACTCATAAAATTTGATTTAATAACTTTTGGTTGTCGTTTTGTTGCGATTAAAACGTGCATGTCTAAATGACCTTTATTGAGAATGGGTTCAAATTTTAACAGAGTAAAAAGCTGAAAATTTGAGATTAATCTGTATAATTATGTTCAAACGCCCATAATTAACAATTTGAACCCATAAAATTTGATTTAATAACTTTTGGTTGTCGTTTTGTTGCGATTAAAACGTGCAGGCCTAAATGACCTTTATTAAGAATCGGTTCGAATTTTAACCAAGTAAAAAGCTTAAAATTTGAGATTAATCTGTATAATCATGTTCAAAAGCCCATAATTAACAATTTGAACTCATAAAATTTTATTTAATAACTTTTGGTTGTCGTTTTGTTGCGATTAAAACGTGCATGTCTAAATAAACTTTATTGAGAATCGATTTGAATTTTAACCAAGTAAAAAGCTTAAAATTTTAAATTAATCTGTATAATTATGTTGAATAGCCCATAATTAACAATTTGAACTCATAAAATTTGATTTAATAACTTTTGGTTGTCGTTTTGTCGAGATTAAAACGTGCATGTCTAAATGACCTTTATTGAGAATCAATTCGAATTTTAACCGAGTAAAAAGCTGAAAATTTAAGATTAATCTGTATATTATGTTCAAAATTGCATAATTAACAATTTGAACTCATAAAATTTGATTTAATAACTTTTGGTTGTCGTTTTGTTGCGATTAAAACGTGCATGTCTAAATGAACTTTATTGAGAATCGGTTCAAATTTTAACCGAGTAAAAAGCTTAAAATTTGAGATTAATCTGTATAATTATGTTCAAAAGCCCATAATTAACAATTTGAACTCATAAAATTTAATTTAATAACTTTTGGTTGTCGTTTTCTCGAGATTAAAACGTGCATGTCTAAATGACCTTTATTGAGAATCAATTCGAATTTTAACCGAGTAAAAAGCTGAAAATTTAAGATTAAACTGTTTATTTATGTTCAAAATTCCATAATTAATAATTTGAACTCATAAAATTTGATTTAATAACTTTTGGTTGTCGTTTTGTTGCGATTAAAACGTGCATGTCTAAATGACCTTTATTGAGAATGGGTTCAAACTTTAACAGAGTAAAAAGCTGAAAATTTGAGATTAATCTGTATAATTATGTTCAAACGCCCATAATTAACAATTTGAACTCATAAAATTTGATTTAATAACTTTTGGTTGTCGTTTTGTTGCGATTAAAACGTGCAGGTCTAAATGACCTTTATTGAGAATCGGTTCGAATTTTAACCGAGTAAAAAGCTTAAAATTTGAGATTAATCTGTATAATCATGTTCAAAAGCCCATAATTAACAATTTGAACTCATAAAATTTGATTTAATAACTTTTGGTTGTCGTTTTGTTGCGATTAAAACGTGCATGTCTAAATGACCTTTATTGATAATCGGTTCGAATTTTAACCGTGTAAAAAGCTGAAAATTTGAGATTAATCTGTATAATTATGTTCAAAAGCCCATAATTAACAATTTGAACTCATAAAATTTGATTTAATAACTTTTGGTTTTCGTTTTGTTGCGATTAAATCGTGTATGTCTAAATGATCTTTATTGAGAATAGGTTTGAATTTTAACCGAGTAAAAAGCTGAAAATTTGAGATTAATCTGTATAATTATGTTCAAAAGCCCATAATTAACAATTTGAACTCATAAAATTTGATTAAATAACTTTTTGTTGTCCTTTTGTTGCGATTAAATCGTGCATGTCTAAATGACCTTTATTGAGACTCGGTTCGAATTTTAACCGAGTAAAAAGCTGAAAATTTGAGATTAATCTATATAATTATGTTCAAAAGCCCATAATTAACAATTTGAACTCATAAAATTTGTTTTAATAACTTTTGGTTGTCGTTTTGTTGCGATTAAAACGTGCATGTCTAAATAAACTTTATTGAGAATCGGTTTGAATTTTAACCAAGTAAAAAGCTTAAAATTTTAGATTAATCTGTATAATTATGTTCAATAGCCCATAATTACAATTTTAACTCATAAAATTTGATTTAATAACTTTTGGTTGTCGTTTTGTCGAGATTAAAACGTGCATGTCTAAATGACCTTTATTGAGAATCAATTCAAATTTTAACCGAGTAAAAAGCTTAAAATTTGAGATTAATCGGTATAATTATGTTCAAAAGCCCATAATTAACAATTTGAACTCATAAAATTTGATTTAATAACTTTTGGTTGTCGTTTTGTTGAGATTAAATCGTGTATGTCTAAATGACCTTTATTGAGAATCGGTTCGAATTTTAACCGAGTAAAAAGCTGAAAATTTGAGATTAATTTGTATAATTATATTCAAAAGCCCATAATTAACAATTTGAACTCATAAAATTTGATTTAATAACTTTTGGTTGTCGTTTTATTGTGAATAAAACGTGCATGTCTAAATGACCTTTATTGATAATTGGTTCGAATTTTAACCGAGTAAAAAGCTGAAAATTTGAGATTAATCTATATAATTATGTTCAACAGCACATAATTAACAATTTGAACTCATAAAATTTGATTTAATAACTTTTGGTTATCGTTTTGTTGCGATTAAAACGTGCATGTCTCAATGATCTTTATTGAGAATCGGTTCGAATTTTAACCGTGTAAAAAGCTGAAAATTTGAGATTAATCTGTATAATTATGTTCAAAAGCCCATAATTAACAATTTGAACTCATAAAATTTGATTCAATAACTTTTGGTTGTCCTTTTGTTGCGATTAAATCGTGCATGTCTAAATGACCTTTATTGAGAATCGGTTCGAATTTTAACCGAGTAAAAAGCTTAAAATTTGAGATTAATCTCTATAATTATGTTCAAAAGCCCATAATTAACAATTTGAAGTCATAAAATTTGATTTAATAACTTTTTGTTGTCGTTTTATTGCGATTAAAAGGTGCATGTCTAAATGACCTTTATTGAGAATCAGTTTGAATTTTAACCGAGTAAAAAGCTGAAAATTTGAGATTAATTTGTAAAATTATATTGAAAAGCCCATAATTAACAATTTGAACTCATAAAATTTGATTTAATAACTTTTGGTTGTCGTTTTATTGCGATTAAAACGTGCATGTCTAAATGACCTTTATTGAGAAATGGTTCGAATTTTAACCGAGTAAAAAGTTGAAAATTTGAGATTAATCTATATAATTATGTTCAAAAGCCCATAATTAACAATTTGAACTCATAAAATTTGATTTAATAACTTTTGGTTGTCGTTTTGTGGCGATTAAATCGTGCATGTCTAAATGACCTTTATTGAGAATCGGTTCGAATTTTAACCGAGTAAAAAGCTTAAATTTTGAGATTAATCTGTATAATTATGTTCAAAAGCCCATAATTAACAATTTGAACTCATAAAATTTGATTTAATAACTTTTGGTTGTCGTTTTGTTGCGATTAAAACGTGCATGTCTAAATGACCTTTATTGAGAACCGGTTCGAATTTTAACCGAGTAAAAAGCTGAAAATTTGAGATTAATTTGTATAATTATATTCAAAATCCCATAATTAACAATTTGAACTCATAAAATTTGATTTAATAACTTTTGGTTGTCGTTTTGTTGCGATTAAATCGTGCATATCTAAATGACCTTTATTGAGCAACGGTTCGAATTTTAACCGAGTAAAAAGCTTAAATTTTGAGATTAATCTGTATAATTATGTTCAAAAGCCCATAATTAACAATTTGAACTTATAAAATTTGATTTAATAACTTTTGGTTGTCGTTTTGTTGCGATTAAATCGTGCATGTCTAAATGACCTTTATTGAGAATCGGTTCGAATTTTAACCGAGTAAAAAGCTTAAATTTTGAGATTAATCTATATAATTATGTTCAAAAGCCCATAATTAGCAATTTGAACTCATAAAATTTGATTTAATAACTTTCTGTTGTCGTTTTGTTGCGATTAAAACGTGTATGTCTAAATGACCTTTATTGAGAATCGGTTTGAATTTTAACCGAGTAAAAAGCTGAAAATTTGAGATTAATTTGTATAATTATATTCAAAAGCCCATAATTAACAATTTGAACTCATAAAATTTGATTTAATAACTTTTGGTTGTCGTTTTATTGCGATTAAAATGTGCATGTCTAAATGACCTTTATTGAGAATTGGTTCGAATTTTAACCGAGTAAAAAGTTGAAAATTTGAGATTAATCTATATAATTATGTTCAAAAGCCCATAATTAACAATTTGAACTCATAAAATTTGATTTAATAACTTTTGGTTGTCGTTTTCTTGCGATTAAAACGTGTATGTCTAAATGATCTTTATTGAGAATCGGTTCGAATTTTAACCGAGTAAAAAGCTGAAAATTTGAGATTAATTTGTATAATTATATTCAAAAGCCCATAATTAACAATTTGAACTCATAAAATTTGATTTAATAACTTTTGGTTGTCGTTTTGTGGCGATTAAATCGTGCATGTCTAAATGACCTTTATTGAGAATCGGTTCGAATTTTAACCGAGTAAAAAGCTTAAATTTTGAGATTAATCTGTATAATTATGTTCAAAAGCCCATAATTAACAATTTGAACTCATAAAATTTGATTTAATAACTTTTGGTTGTCCTTTTGTTGCGATTAAATCGTGCATGTCTAAATGACCTTTATTGAGAATCGGTTCGAATTTTAACCGAGTAAAAAGCTTAAAATTTGAGATTAATCTATATAATTATGTTCAAAAGCCCATAATTAACAATTTGAAGTCATAAAATTTGATTTAATAACTTTTTGTTGTCGTTTTATTGCGATTAAAACGTGCATGTCTAAATGAACTTTATTGAGAATCAATTCGAATTTTAACCGAGTAAAAAGCTGAAAATTTGAGATTAATTTGTAAAATTATATTCAAAAGCCCATAATTAACAATTTGAACTCATAAAATTTGATTTAATAACTTTTGGTTGTCGTTTTGTGGCGATTAAATCGTGCATGTCTAAATGACCTTTATTGAGAATCGGTTCGAATTTTAACCGAGTAAAAAGCTTAAATTTTGAGATTAATCTGTATAATTATGTTCAAAAGCCCATAATTAACAATTTGAACTCATAAAATTTGATTTAATAACTTTTGATTGTCGTTTTGTTGCGATTAAAACGTGCATGTCTAAATGACCTTTATTGAGAATCGGTTCGAATTTTAACCGAGTAAAAAGCTGAAAATTTGAGATTAATTTGTATAATTATATTCAAAATCCCATAATTAACAATTTGAAATCATAAAATTTGATTTAATAACCTTTGGTTTTCGTTTTGTTGCGATTAAATCGTGCATATCTAAATGACCTTTATTGAGCAACGGTTCGAATTTTAACTGAGTAAAAAGCTTAAATTTTGAGATTAATCTGTATAATTATGTTCAAAAGCCCATAATTAACAATTTGAACTCATAAAATTTGATTTAATAACTTTTGGTTGTCCTTTTGTTGCGATTAAATCGTGCATGTCTAAATGACCTTTATTGAGAATCGGTTCGAATTTTAACCGAGTAAAAAGCTTAAAATTTGAGATTAATCTATATAATTATGTTCAAAAGCCCATAATTAACAATTTGAAGTCATAAAATTTGATTTAATAACTTTTTGTTGTCGTTTTATTGCGATTAAAACGTGCATGTCTAAATGAACTTTATTGAGAATCAATTCGAATTTTAACCGAGTAAAAAGCTGAAAATTTGAGATTAATTTGTAAAATTATATTCAAAAGCCCATAATTAACAATTTGAACTCATAAAATTTGATTTTATAACTTTTGGTTGTCGTTTTATTGCGATTAAAACGTGCATGTCTAAATGACCTTTATTGAGAATTGGTTCGAATTTTAACCGAGTAAAAAGTTGAAAATTTGAGATTAATCTGTATAATTATGTTCAATAGCCCATAATTAACAATTTGAACTCATAAAATTTGATTTACTAACTTTTGGTTGTCGTTTTGTCGAGATTAAAACGTGCATGTCTAAATGACCTTTATTGAGAATCAATTCAAATTTTAACCGAGTAAAAAGCTTAAAATTTGAGATTAATCGGTATAATTATGTTCAAAAGCCCATAATTAACAATTTGAACTCATAAAATTTGATTTAATAACTTTTGGTTATCGTTTTCTTGCGATTAAAACGTCTATGTCTAAATGACCTTTATTGAGAATCGGTTCGAATTTTAACCGAGTAAAAAGCTGAAAATTTGAGATTAATTTGTATAATTATATTCAAAAGTCCATAATTAACAATTTGAACTCATAAAATTTGATTTAATAACTTTTGGTTGTCGTTTTGTTGCGATTAAAACGTGCATGTCTAAATGACCTTTATTGAGAATCGGTTCGAATTTTAACCGAGTAAAAAGCTTAAAATTTGAGATTAATCTATATAATTATGTTCAAAAGCCCATAATTAACAATTTGAACTCATAAAATTTGATGTAATGACTTTTGGTTGCGATTAAAACGTGCATGTCTAAATGACCTTTATTGAGAATCGGTTCGAATTTTAACCGAGTAAAAAGTTGAAAATTTGAGATTAATCTGTATAATTATATTGAAAAGCCCATAATTAACAATTTGAACTCATAAAATTTGATTTACTAACTTTTGGTTGTCGTTTTGTTGCGATTAAAACATGCATGTCTAAATGAACTTTATTGAGAATCAATTCGAATTTTAACCGAGTAAAAAGCTGAAAATTTGAGATTAATCTGTAGAATTATATTCAAAAGCCCATAATTAACAATTTGAACTCATAAAATTTAATTTAATAACTTTTGGTTGTCGTTTTGTTGCGATTAAAACATGCATGTCTAAATGACCTTTATTGAGAATCGGTTCGAATTTTAACCGAGTAAAAAGCTTAAAATTTGAGATTAATCTGTATAATTATATTCAAAAGCCCATAATTAACAATTTGAACTCATAAAATTTGATTTACTAACTTTTGGTTGTCGTTTTGTTGCGATTAAAACGTGCATGTCTAAATGACCTTTATTGAGAATCGGTTCGAATTTTAACCGAGTAAAAAGCTTAAAATTTGAGATTAATCTATATAATTATGTTCAAAAGCCCATAATTAACAATTTGAACTCATAAAATTTGATGTAATGACTTTTGGTTGCGATTAAAACGTGCATGTCTAAATGACCTTTATTGAGAATCGGTTCGAATTTTAACCGAGTAAAAAGTTGAAAATTTGAGATTAATCTGTATAATTATATTGAAAAGCCCATAATTAACAATTTGAACTCATAAAATTTGATTTACTAACTTTTGGTTGTCGTTTTGTTGCGATTAAAACATGCATGTCTAAATGACCTTTATTGAGAATCGGTTCGAATTTTAACCGAGTAAAAAGCTTAAAATTTGAGATTAATCTGTAGAATTATATTCAAAAGCCCATAATTAACAATTTGAACTCATAAAATTTAATTTAATAACTTTTGGTTGTCGTTTTGTTGCGATTAAAACATGCATGTCTAAATGACCTTTATTGAGAATCGGTTCGAATTTTAACCGAGTAAAAAGCTTAAAATTTGAGATTAATCTGTATAATTATATTCAAAAGCCCATAATTAACAATTTGAACTCATAAAATTTGATTTACTAACTTTTGGTTGTCGTTTTGTTGCGATTAAAACGTGCATGTCTAAATGACCTTTATTGAGAATCGGTTCGAATTTTAACCGAGTAAAAAGCTTAAAATTTGAGATTAATCTATATAATTATGTTCAAAAGCCCATAATTAACAATTTGAACTCATAAAATTTGATGTAATGACTTTTGGTTGCGATTAAAACGTGCATGTCTAAATGACCTTTATTGAGAATCGGTTCGAATTTTAACCGAGTAAAAAGTTGAAAATTTGAGATTAATCTGTATAATTATATTGAAAAGCCCATAATTAACAATTTGAACTCATAAAATTTGATTTACTAACTTTTGGTTGTCGTTTTGTTGCGATTAAAACATGCATGTCTAAATGACCTTTATTGAGAATCGGTTCGAATTTTAACCGAGTAAAAAGCTTAAAATTTGAGATTAATCTGTATAATTATATTGAAAAGCCCATAATTAACAATTTGAACTCATAAAATTTGATTTACTAACTTTTGGTTGTCGTTTTGTTGCGATTAAAACATGCATGTCTAAATGACCTTTATTGAGAATCGGTTCGAATTTTAACCGAGTAAAAAGCTTAAAATTTGAGATTAATCTGTAGAATTATATTCAAAAGCCCATAATTAACAATTTGAACTCATAAAATTTAATTTAATAACTTTTGGTTGTCGTTTTGTTGCGATTAAAACGTGCATGTCTAAATGACCTTTATTGAGAATCGGTTAGAATTTTAACCGATTAAAAGCTGAAAATTTGAGATTAATCTATATAATTATGTTCAAAAGCCCATAATTAACAGTTTGAACTCATAAAATTTGATGTAATGACTTTTGGTTTTCGTTTCGTTGCGATTAAAACGTGCATGTCTAAATGACCTTTATTGGGAATCGGTTGGAATTTTAACCGAGTAAAAAGCTTAAAATTTGAGATTAATCTGTATAATTGTATTCAAAAGCCCATAATTAACAATTTGAACTCATAAAATTTAATTTAATAACTTTTGGTTGTCGTTTTGTTGCGATTAAAACGTGCATGTCTAAATGACCTTTATCGAGAATCGGTTCGAATTTTAACCGAGTAAAAAGCTTAAAATTTAAGATTAATCTGTATAATTATGTTTAAAAGCCCATAATTAACAATTTGAACTCATAAAATTTGATTTAATAACTTTTGGTTGTCGTTTTGGTGCGATTAAAACGTGCATGTCTAAATGACCTTTATTGAGAATCGGTTCGAATTTTAACCGAGTAAAAAGCCTAGAATTTGAGATTAATCTATATAATTATATTCAATAACCCATAATTAACAATTTGAACTCATAAAATTTGATTTAACAACTTTTGGTTGTCGTTTTGTCGCGATTAAAACGTGCATGTCTAAATGACCTTTACTGAGAATCGGGTCGAATTTTAACCGAGTAAAAAGCTGAAAATTTGAGATTAATCTGTATAATTATGTTCAAAAGCCCATAATTAACAATTTGAACTCATAAAATTTGATGTAATGACTTTTGGATGTCGTTTTGTTGCGATTAAAACGTGCATGACTAAATAATCTTTATTGAAAATCGATTCAATTTTTAACCGAGTAAAAAGCTTAAAATTTGAGATTAATCTGTATAATTATGGTCAAAAGCCTATAATTAAAAATTTGAACTCATAAAATTCTATTTAATAACTTTTGGTTGTCGTTTCGTTGCGATTAAAACGTGCAAGTCTAAATGACCTTTTTTGAGAATCGGTTAGAGTTTTAACCGAGTAAAAAGCTGAAAATTTTAGATTAATCTATATAATTATATTCAAAAGCCCATAATTAACAATTTGAACTAATAAAATTTGATTTAATAACTTTTGGTTGTCGTTTTGTTGCGATTAAAACGTGCATGTCTAAATGACCTTTATTGAGTATCGGTTCAAATTTTAACCGAGTAAAAAGTTTAAAATTTGAGATTAATCTGTATAATTATATTCAAAAGCCCATAATTAACAATTTGAACTCATAAAATTTGATTTAATAACTTTTGGTTGTCGTTTTGTTGCGATTAAAATGTGCATGTCTAAATGACCTTTATTGAGAATCGGTTCGAATTTTAACCGAGTAAAAAGCTGAAAATTTGAGATTAATCTATATAATTATGTTCAAAAGCCCATAATTAACAATTTGAACTCATAAAATTTGATTTAATAACTTTTGGTTGTCGTTTTGTTGCGATTAAAACGTGAATGTCTAAATGACCTTTATTGAGAATCGGTTTGAATTTTAACAGAGTAAAAAGCTGAAAATTTGAGATTAATCTGTATAATTATATTCAAAATCTCATAATTAACAATTTGAACTCATAAAATTTGATTTAATAACTTTTGGTTGTCGTTTTGTTGCGATTAAAACGTGCATGTCTAAATGACATTTAATGAGAATCGGTTCGAATTTTAACCGAGTAAAAAGCTTAAAATTTGAGATTAATCAGTATAATTATGTTCCAAAGGCCATAATTAACAATTTGAACTCATAAAATTTGATTTAATGACTTTTGGTTGTCGTTTTGTTGCGATTAAAACGTGCATGTCTAAATGACCTTTATTGAGAATCGGTTCAAATTTTAACCGAGTCAAAAGCTGAAAATTTGAGATTAATCTGTATAATTATGTTCAAAAGACCATAATTAACAATTTGAACTCATAAAATTTGATTTAATAACTTTTGGTTGTCGTTTTGTTGCGATTAAAACGTACATGTCTAAATAATATTTATCGAGAATCGGTTCGAATTTTAACAAAGTAAAAATCTGAAAATTTAATATTAATTTATATAATTATGTTCAAAATCCCATAATTAAGAATTTGAACTCATAAAATTTGATTTAATAACTTTTGGTTGTCGTTTTGTTGCGATTAAAACGTTCATGTCTTAATGATGACCTTGATTGAGAATCGGTTCGAATTTTAACCGAGTAAAAAGCTTAAAATTTGATATTAATCTGTATAATTATGTTCAAAAGACCATAATTAACAATTTTAACTTATAAAATTTGATTTAATAACTTTTTGTTGCCGTTTTGTTGCGATTAAAACGTGCATGTCTAAATGACCTTTATCGAGAATCGGTTCGAATTTTAACCGAGTAAAAAGCTGAAAATTTGAGATTAATCTATATAATTATGTTCAAAAGCCCATAATTAACAATTTGAACTCATAAAATTTGATTTAATAACTTTTGGTTGTCGTTTTGTTGCGATTAAAACGTGCATGTCTTAATGACCTTTATTGAGAATCGGTTCGAATTTTAACCGAGTAAAAAGCTTAAAATTTGAGATTAATCTGTATAAATATATTCAAAAGCCCATAATTAACAATTTGAACTCATAAAATTTAATTTAATAACTTTTGGTTATCGTTTTGTTGCGATTAAAACGTGCATGTCTAAGTGACCTTTATTGAGAATCGGTTCTAATTTTAACCGAGTAAAAAGCTGAAAATTTGATATTAATCTATATAATTATGTTAAAGATCTCATAAAATAACAATTTGAACTCATAAAATTTGATTTAATAACTTTTGGTTGTCGTTTTGTTGCGATTAAAACGTGCATGTCTAAATGACCTTCATTGAGAATTGGTTCGAATTTTAACAGAGTAAAAAGCTGAAAATTTGAGATTAATCTATATAATTATGTTCAAAACCCATAATTAACAATTTGAACTCATAAAATTTTGATTTAAAAACTTTTGATTGTCGTTTTGTTGCAATTAAAACGTGCATGTCTAAATGACCTTTATTGAGAATCGGTTCGAATTTTAACCGAGTAAAAAGCTAAAAATTTGAGATTAATCTGTATAATTATATTCAAAAGCCCATAATTAACAATTTGAACTTATAAAATTTAATTTAATAACTTTTGGTTGCCGTTTTGTTGCGATTAAAACGTGCATGTCTAAATGACCTTTATCGAGAATCGGTTCGAATTTTAACCGAGTAAAAAGCTGAAAATTTGAGATTAATCTATATAATTATGTTCAAAAGCCCATAATTAACAATTTGAACTCATAAAATTTGATTTAATAACTTTTGGTTTTCGTTTTGTTGCGATTAAAACGTGCATGTCTTAATGACCTTTATTGAGAATCGGTTCGAATTTTAACCGAGTAAAAAGCTTAAAATTTGAGATTAATCTGTATAAATATATTCAAAAGCCCATAATTAACAATTTGAACTCATAAAATTTAATTTAATAACTTTTGGTTATCGTTTTGTTGCGATTAAAACGTGTATGTCTAAGTGACCTTTATTGAGAATCGGTTCGAATTTTAACCGAGTAAAAAGCTTAAAATTTGATATTAATCTATATAATTATGTTAAAGATCTCATAATTAACAATTTGAACTCATAAAATTTGATTTAATAACTTTTGGTTGTCGTTTTGTTGCGATTAAAACGTGCATGTCTAAATGACCTTCATTGAGAATTGGTTCGAATTTTAACAGAGTAAAAAGCTGAAAATTTGAGATTAATCTATATAATTATGTTCAAAACCCATAATTAACAATTTGAACTCATAAAATTTTGATTTAAAAACTTTTGATTGTCGTTTTGTTGCAATTAAAACGTGCATGTCTAAATGACCTTTATTGAGAATCGGTTCGAATTTTAACCGAGTAAAAAGCTTAAAATTTGAGATTAATCTGTATAATTATATTCAAAAGCCCATAATTAAGAATTTGAACTCATAAAATTTAATTTAATAACTTTTGGTTGTCGTTTTGTTGCGATTAAAACGTGCATGTCTAAATGACCTTTATTGAGAATCGGTTAGAATTTTAACCGATTAAAAGCTGAAAATTTGAGATTAATCTATATAATTATGTTCAAAAGCCCATAATTAACAGTTTGAACTCATAAAATTTGATGTAATGACTTTTGGTTGTCGTTTTGTTGCGATTAAAACGTGCATGTCTAAATAACCTTTATTGGGAATCGGTTGGAATTTTAACCGAGTAAAAAGCTTAAAATTTGAGATTAATCTGTATAATTGTATTCAAAAGCCCATAATTAACAATTTGAACTCATAAAATTTAATTTAATAACTTTTGGTTGTCGTTTTGTTGCGATTAAAACGCGCATGTCTAAATGACCTTTATCGAGAATCGGTTCGAATTTTAACCGAGTAAAAAGCTTAAAATTTAAGATTAATCTGTATAATTATGTTTAAAAGCCCATAATTAACAATTTGAACTCATAAAATTTGATTTAATAACTTTTGGTTGTCGTTTTGGTGCGATTAAAACGTGCATGTCTAAATGACCTTTATTGAGAATCGGTTCGAATTTTAACCGAGTAAAAAGCCTAGAATTTGAGATTAATCTATATAATTATATTCAATAACCCATAATTAACAATTTGAACTCATAAAATTTGATTTAACAACTTTTGGTTGTCGTTTTGTCGCGATTAAAACGTGCATGTCTAAATGACCTTTACTGAGAATCGGGTCGAATTTTAACCGAGTAAAAAGCTGAAAATTTGAGATTAATCTGTATAATTATGTTCAAAAGCCCATAATTAACAATTTGAACTCATAAAATTTGATGTAATGACTTTTGGATGTCGTTTTGTTGCGATTAAAACGTGCATGACTAAATAATCTTTATTGAAAATCGATTCAATTTTTAACCGAGTAAAAAGCTTAAAATTTGAGATTAATCTGTATAATTATGGTCAAAAGCCTATAATTAAAAATTTGAACTCATAAAATTTTATTTAATAACTTTTGGTTGTCGTTTCGTTGCGATTAAAACGTGCAAGTCTAAATGACCTTTTTTGAGAATCGGTTAGAATTTTAACCGAGTAAAAAGCTGAAAATTTTAGATTAATCTATATAATTATATTCAAAAGCCCATAATTAACAATTTGAACTAATAAAATTTGATTTAATAACTTTTGGTTGTCGTTTTGTTGTGACTAAAACATGCATGTCTAAATGACCTTTATTGAGTATCGGTTCAAATTTTAACTGAGTAAAAAGTTTAAAATTTGAGATTAATCTGTATAATTATATTCAAAAGCCCATAATTAACAATTTGAACTCATAAAATTTGATTTAATAACTTTTGGTTGTCGTTTTGTTGCGATTAAAATGTGCATGTCTAAATGACCTTTATTGAGAATCGGTTAGAATTTTAACCGAGTAAAAAGCTGAAAATTTGAGATTAATCTATATAATTATGTTCAAAAGCCCATAATTAACAATTTCAACTCATAAAATTTGATGTAATGACTTTTGGTTGTCGTTTTGTTGCGATTAAAACATGCATGTCTAAATGACCTTTATCGAGAATCGGTTCGAATTTTAACCGAGTAAAAAGCTGAAAATTTGAGATTAATCTATATAATTATGTTCAAAAGCCCATAATTAACAATTTCAACTCATAAAATTTGATTTAATAACTTTTGGTTGTCGTTTTGTTGCGATTAAAACGTGAATGTCTAAATGACCTTTATTGAGAATCGGTTTGAATTTTAACAGAGTAAAAAGCTGAAAATTTTAGATTAATCTATATAATTATATTCAAAAGCCCATAATTAACAATTTGAACTAATAAAATTTGATTTAATAACTTTTGGTTGTCGTTTTGTTGTGACTAAAACATGCATGTCTAAATGACCTTTATTGAGTATCGGTTCAAATTTTAACCGAGTAAAAAGTTTAAAATTTGAGATTAATCTGTATAATTATATTCAAAAGCCCATAATTAACAATTTGAACTCATAAAATTTGATTTAATAACTTTTGGTTGTCGTTTTGTTGCGATTAAAATGTGCATGTCTAAATGACCTTTATTGAGAATCGGTTCGAATTTTAACCGAGTAAAAAGCTGAAAATTTGAGATTAATCTATATAATTATGTTCAAACGCCCATAATTAACAATTTCAACTCATAAAATTTGATGTAATGACTTTTGGTTGTCGTTTTGTTGCGATTAAAACATGCATGTCTAAATGACCTTTATCGAGAATCGGTTCGAATTTTAACCGAGTAAAAAGCTGAAAATTTGAGATTAATCTATATAATTATGTTCAAAAGCCCATAATTAACAATTTAAACTCATAAAATTTGATTTAATAACTTTTGGTTGTCGTTTTGTTGCGATTAAAACGTGAATGTCTAAATGACCTTTATTGAGAATCGGTTTGAATTTTAACAGAGTAAAAAGCTGAAAATTTGAGATTAATCTGTATAATTATATTCAAAATCTCATAATTAACAATTTGAACTCATAAAATTTGATTTAATAACTTTTGGTTGTCGTTTTGTTGCGATTAAAACGTGCATGTCTAAATGACATTTAATGAGAATCGGTTCGAATTTTAACCGAGTAAAAAGCTTAAAATTTGAGATTAATCAGTATAATTATGTTCCAAAGGCCATAATTAACAATTTGAACTCATAAAATTTGATTTAATGACTTTTGGTTGTCGTTTTGTTGCGATTAAAACGTGCATGTCTAAATGACCTTTATTGAGAATCGGTTCAAATTTTAACCGAGTCAAAAGCTGAAAATTTGAGATTAATCTGTATAATTATGTTCAAAAGACCATAATTAACAATTTGAACTCATAAAATTTGATTTAATAACTTTTGGTTTTCGTTTTGTTGCGATTAAATCGTGTATGTCTAAATGATCTTTATTGAGAATAGGTTTGAATTTTAACCGAGTAAAAAGCTGAAAATTTGAGATTAATCTGTATAATTATGTTCAAAAGCCCATAATTAACAATTTGAACTCATAAAATTTGATGTAATGACTTTTGGATGTCGTTTTGTTGCGATTAAAACGTGCATGACTAAATAATCTTTATTGAAAATCGATTCAATTTTTAACCGAGTAAAAAGCTTAAAATTTGAGATTAATCTGTATAATTATGGTCAAAAGCCTATAATTAAAAATTTGAACTCATAAAATTTTATTTAATAACTTTTGGTTGTCGTTTCGTTGCGATTAAAACGTGCAAGTCTAAATGACCTTTTTTGAGAATCGGTTAGAATTTTAACCGAGTAAAAAGCTGAAAATTTTAGATTAATCTATATAATTATATTCAAAAGCCCATAATTAACAATTTGAACTAATAAAATTTGATTTAATAACTTTTGGTTGTCGTTTTGTTGTGACTAAAACATGCATGTCTAAATGACCTTTATTGAGTATCGGTTCAAATTTTAACTGAGTAAAAAGTTTAAAATTTGAGATTAATCTGTATAATTATATTCAAAAGCCCATAATTAACAATTTGAACTCATAAAATTTGATTTAATAACTTTTGGTTGTCGTTTTGTTGCGATTAAAATGTGCATGTCTAAATGACCTTTATTGAGAATCGGTTCGAATTTTAACCGAGTAAAAAGCTGAAAATTTGAGATTAATCTATATAATTATGTTCAAAAGCCCATAATTAACAATTTCAACTCATAAAATTTGATGTAATGACTTTTGGTTGTCGTTTTGTTGCGATTAAAACATGCATGTCTAAATGACCTTTATCGAGAATCGGTTCGAATTTTAACCGAGTAAAAAGCTGAAAATTTGAGATTAATCTATATAATTATGTTCAAAAGCCCATAATTAACAATTTCAACTCATAAAATTTGATTTAATAACTTTTGGTTGTCGTTTTGTTGCGATTAAAACGTGAATGTCTAAATGACCTTTATAGAGAATCGGTTTGAATTTTAACAGAGTAAAAAGCTGAAAATTTTAGATTAATCTATATAATTATATTCAAAAGCCCATAATTAACAATTTGAACTAATAAAATTTGATTTAATAACTTTTGGTTGTCGTTTTGTTGTGACTAAAACATGCATGTCTAAATGACCTTTATTGAGTATCGGTTCAAATTTTAACCGAGTAAAAAGTTTAAAATTTGAGATTAATCTGTATAATTATATTCAAAAGCCCATAATTAACAATTTGAACTCATAAAATTTGATTTAATAACTTTTGGTTGTCGTTTTGTTGCGATTAAAATGTGCATGTCTAAATGACCTTTATTGAGAATCGGTTCGAATTTTAACCGAGTAAAAAGCTGAAAATTTGAGATTAATCTATATAATTATGTTCAAACGCCCATAATTAACAATTTCAACTCATAAAATTTGATGTAATGACTTTTGGTTGTCGTTTTGTTGCGATTAAAACATGCATGTCTAAATGACCTTTATCGAGAATCGGTTCGAATTTTAACCGAGTAAAAAGCTGAAAATTTGAGATTAATCTATATAATTATGTTCAAAAGCCCATAATTAACAATTTAAACTCATAAAATTTGATTTAATAACTTTTGGTTGTCGTTTTGTTGCGATTAAAACGTGAATGTCTAAATGACCTTTATTGAGAATCGGTTTGAATTTTAACAGAGTAAAAAGCTGAAAATTTGAGATTAATCTGTATAATTATATTCAAAATCTCATAATTAACAATTTGAACTCATAAAATTTGATTTAATAACTTTTGGTTGTCGTTTTGTTGCGATTAAAACGTGCATGTCTAAATGACATTTAATGAGAATCGGTTCGAATTTTAACCGAGTAAAAAGCTTAAAATTTGAGATTAATCAGTATAATTATGTTCCAAAGGCCATAATTAACAATTTGAACTCATAAAATTTGATTTAATGACTTTTGGTTGTCGTTTTGTTGCGATTAAAACGTGCATGTCTAAATGACCTTTATTGAGAATCGGTTCAAATTTTAACCGAGTCAAAAGCTGAAAATTTGAGATTAATCTGTATAATTATGTTCAAAAGACCATAATTAACAATTTGAACTCATAAAATTTGATTTAATAACTTTTGGTTGTCGTTTTGTTGCGATTAAAACGTACATGTCTAAATAATATTTATCGAGAATCGGTTCGAATTTTAACAAAGTAAAAATCTGAAAATTTAATATTAATTTATATAATTATGTTCAAAATCCCATAATTAAGAATTTGAACTCATAAAATTTGATTTAATAACTTTTGGTTGTCGTTTTGTTGCGATTAAAACGTGCATGTCTTAATGACCTTTATTGAGAATCGGTTCGAATTTTAACCGAGTAAAAAGTTTAAAATTTGAGATTAATCTGTATAAATATATTCAAAAGCCCATAATTAACAATTTGAACTCATAAAATTTAATTTAATAACTTTTGGTTATCGTTTTGTTGCGATTAAAACGTGTATGTCTAAGTGACCTTTATTGAGAATCGGTTCAAATTTTAACCGAGTAAAAAGCTGAAAATTTGATATTAATCTATATAATTATGTTAAAGATCTCATAAAATAACAATTTGAACTCATAAAATTTGATTTAATAACTTTTGGTTGTCGTTTTGTTGCGATTAAAACGTGCATGTCTAAATGACCTTCATTGAGAATTGGTTCGAATTTTAACAGAGTAAAAAGCTGAAAATTTGAGATTAATCTATATAATTATGTTCAAAACCCATAATTAACAATTTGAACTCATAAAATTTTGATTTAAAAACTTTTGATTGTCGTTTTGTTGCAATTAAAACGTGCATGTCTAAATGACCTTTATTGAGAATCGGTTCGAATTTTAACCGAGTAAAAAGCTTAAAATTTGAGATTAATCTGTATAATTATATTCAAAAGCCCATAATTAACAATTTGAACTTATAAAATTTAATTTAATAACTTTTGGTTGCCGTTTTGTTGCGATTAAAACGTGCATGTCTAAATGACCTTTATCGAGAATCGGTTCGAATTTTAACCGAGTAAAAAGCTGAAAATTGGAGATTAATCTATATAATTATGTTCAAAAGCCCATAATTAACAATTTGAACTCATAAAATTTGATTTAATAACTTTTGGTTGTCGTTTTGTTGCGATTAAAACGTGCATGTCTTAATGACCTTTATTGAGAATCGGTTCGAATTTTAACCGAGTAAAAAGCTTAAAATTTGAGATTAATCTGTATAAATATATTCAAAATCCCATAATTAACAATTTGAACTCATAAAATTTAATTTAATAACTTTTGGTTATCGTTTTGTTGCGATTAAAACGTGTATGTCTAAGTGACCTTTATTGAGAATCGGTTCGAATTTTAACCGAGTAAAAAGCTGAAAATTTGATATTAATCTATATAATTATGTTAAAGATCTCATAATTAACAATTTGAACTCATAAAATTTGATTTAATAACTTTTGGTTGTCGTTTTGTTGCGATTAAAACGTGCATGTCTAAATGACCTTTATTGAGAATCGGTTCAAATTTTAACCGAGTAAAAACCTTAAAATTTGAGATTAATCTGTATAATTATATTCAAAAGCCCATAATTAACAATTTGAACTCATAAAATTTGTTTTAATAACTTTTGGTTGTCGTTTTGTTGCGATTAAAATGTGCATGTCTAAATGACCTTTATTGAGAATCAGTTCGAATTTTAACCGAGTAAAAAGCTTAAAATTTGAGATTAATCAGTATAATTATGTTCAAAAGCCCATAATTAACCATTTGAACTCATAAAATTTGATTTAATAACTTTTGGTTGTCGTTTTGTTGCTATTAAAACGTGCATGTCTAAATGACCTTTATTGAGAATCGGTTTGAATTTTAACCGAGTAAAAAGATGAAAATTTTAAATTAATCTGTATAATTATGTTCAAAAGCCCATAATTAACAGTTTGAACTCATAAAATTTGATGTAGTGACTTTTGGTTGTCGTTTTGTTGCGATTAAAACGTGCATGTCTAAATGACCTTTATTGAGAATCGGTTGGAATTTTAACCGAGTGAAAAGCTGAAAATTTGAGATTAATCTATATAATTATGCTCAAAAGCCCATAATTAACAATTTGAACTCATAAAATTTGATGTAATGACTTTCGGTTGTCGTTTTGTTGCGATTAAAACGTGCATGTCTAAATGACCTTTATTGGGAATCGGTTTGAATTTTAACCGAGTAAAAAGCTTAAAATTTGAGATTAATCTGTATAATTATATTGAAAAGCCCATAATTAACAATTTGAACTCTTAAAATTTGATTTAATAACTTTTGGTTGTCGTTTTGTTGCGATTAAAACGTGCATGTCTAAATGACATTTATTGAGAATCGGTTAGAATTTTAACAGAGTAAAAAGCTGAAAATTTGAGATTAATCAGTATAATTATGTTCAAAAGCCCATAATTAACAATTTTTACTCATAAAATTTGATTTAATAACTTTTGGTTATCGTTTTGTTGCGATTAAAACGTGCATGTCTAAATGACCTTTATCGAGAATCGGTTCGAATTTTAACCGAGTAAAAAGCCTAAAATTTGAGATTTATCTGTATAATTATGTTCAAAAGACCATAATTAACAATTTGAACTCATGAAATTTGATTTAATAACTTTTGGTTGTCGTTTTGTTGCGATTAAAACATGCATGTCTAAATGACATTTATTGAGAATCGGTTCGAATTTTTACCCAGTAAAAAGCTTAAAATTTGAGATTAATCTGTATAATTATGTTTAAAAGCCCATAATTAACAATTTGAACTCATAAAATTTGATTTAATAACTTTTGGTTGTCGTTTTGTTGCGATTAAAACATGCATGTCTAAATGACCTTTATTGAGAATCGGTTGAAATTTTAACCGAGTAAAAACCTTAAAATTTGAGATTAATCTGTATAATTATATTCAAAAGCCCATAATTAACAATTTGAACTCATAAAATTTAATTTAATAACTTTTGGTTGTCGTTTTGTTGCGATTAAAACGTGCATGTCTAAATGACCTTTATTGAGAATCGGTTAGAATTTTAACCGAGTAAAAAGCTTAAAATTTGAGATTAATCTGTATAATTATATTCAAAAGCCCACAATTAACAATTTGAACTCATAAAATTTAATTTAATAACTTTTGGTTGTCGTTTTGTTGCGATTAAAACGTGCATGTCTAAATGACCTTTATCGAGAATCGGTTCGAATTTTAACCGAGTAAGGAGCTTAAAATTTGAGATTAATCTGTATAATTATATTCAAAAGCCCATAATTAACAATTTGAACTCATAAATTTTAATTTAATAACTTTTGGTTGTCGTTTTGTTGCGATTAAAACGTGCATGTTTAAATGACCTTTATTGAGAATCGGTTCGAATTTTAACCGAGTAAAAAGCTTAAAATTTGAGATTAATCTGTATAATTATATTCAAAAGCCCATAATTAACAATTTGAACTCATAAAATTTAATTTAATAACTTTTGGTAATCGTTTTGTTGCGATTAAAACGTGGATGTCTAAATGACCTTTATCGAGGATCGGTTCGAATTTTAACCGAGTAAAAAGCTTAAAATTTGAGATTTATCTATATAATTATGTTCAAAAGACCATAATTAACAATTTGAACTCATAAAATTTGATTTAATAACTTTTGGTTGTCGTTTTGTTGCGATTAAAACGTGCATATCTAAATGACCTTTATTGAGAATCGGTTCGAATTTTAACCGAGTAAAAAGCTTAAAATTTGAGATTAATCTGTATAATTATATTCAAAAGCCCATAATTAACAATTTGAACTTATAAAATTTAATTTAATTACTTTTGGTTGTCGTTTTGTTCCGATTAAAACGTGCATCTCTAAATGACCTTTATTGAGAATCGGTTCGAATTTTAACCGAGTAAAAAGCTGAAAATTTGAGATTAATCTATATAATTATGTTCAAAAGCCCATAATTAACAATTTGAACTCATAAAATTTGATGTAATGACTTTTGGTTGTCGTTTTGTTGCGATTAAAACGTGCATGTCTAAATGACCTTTATTGAGAATCGGTTCGAATTTTAACCGAGTAAAAAGCTTAAAATTTGAGATTAATCTGTATAATTTTATTCAAAAGCCCATAATTAACAATTTGAACTCATAAAATTTGATTTAATAACTTTTGGTTGTCGTTTTGTTGCGATTAAAACGTGCATGTCTAAATGACCTTTATTGAGAATCGGTTCGAATTTTAACCGAGTAAAAAGCTTAAAATTTGAGATTAATATATATAATTATGTTCAAAAGCCCATAATTAACAATTTGAACACATAAAATTTGATTTAATAACTTTTGGTTGTCGTTTTGTTGCGATTAAAACGTGCATGTCTAAATGACATTCATTGAGAATCGGTTTGAATTTTAACCGAGTAAAAAGCTTAAAATTTGAAATTTATCTGTATAATTATGTTCAAAAGACCATAATTAACAATTTGAACTCATAAAATTTGATTTAATAACTTTTGGTTGTCGTTTTGTTGCAATTAAAACGTGCATGTCTAAATGACCTTTATTGTGAATCGGTTTGAATTTTTTCCGAGTAAAAAGCTTAAAATTTGAGATTAATCTGTATAATTATATTCAAAAGCCCATAATTAACAGTTTGAACTCATAAAATTTAATTTAATAACTTTTGGTTGTCGTTTTGTTGCGATTAAAACGTGCATGTCTAAATGACCTTTATTGAGAATCGGTTAGAATTTTAACAGATTAAAAAGTTGAAAATTTGAGATTAATTAGTATAATTATGTTCAAAAGCCCATAATTAACAATTTGTACTCATAAAATTTGATTTAATAACTTTTGGTTATCGTTTTGTTGCGATTAAATCGTGCATGTCTAAATGACCTTTATCGAGAATCGGTTCGAATTTTAACCGAGTAAAAAGCTGAAAATTTGAGATTTATCTGTATAATTATATTCAAAAGACCATAATTAACAATTTGAACTCATAAAATTTGATTTAATAACTTTTGGTTGTCGTTTTGTTGCGATTAAAACATGCATGTCTAAATGACCTTTATTGAGAATCGGTTCGAATTTTAACTGAGTAAAAACCTTAAAATTTTAGATTAATCTGTATAATTATATTCAAAAGCCCACAATTAACAATTTGAACATATAAAATTTAATATAATAACTTTTGGTTGTCGTTTTGTTGCAATTAAAACGTGCATGTCTAAATGACCTTTATTGAGAATCGTTTTGAATTTTTTCCGATAAAAAAGCTGAAAATTTGAGATTAATCTATATAATTATGTTCAAAAGCCCATAATTAACAATTTGAACTCATAAAATTTGATTTAATAACTTTTGGTTGTCGTTTTGCTGCGATTCAAACGTGCATCTCTAAATGACCTTTATTGAGAATCGGTTCGAATTTTAACCGAGTGAAAAGCTTAAAATTTGAGATTAATCTGTATAATTATGTTCAAAAGACCATAATTAACAATTTGAACTCATAAAATTTGATTTAATAACTTTTGGTTGTCATTTTGTTGCGATTAAAACGTGCATGCCTAAATGACATTTATTGAGAATCGGTTTGAATTTTAACTGAGTAAACAGCTTAAAATTTGAGATTAATCTGTATAATTATGTTCAAAAGCTCATAATTAATAATTTGAACTCATAAAATTTGTTTTAATAACTTTTGGTTGTCGTTTTGTTGCGATTAAAATGTGCATGTCTAAATGACCTTTATTGAGAATCAGTTCGAATTTTAACCGAGTAAAAAGCTGAAAATTTGAGATTAATATATATAATTATGTTCAGAAGCCCATAATTAACAATTTGAACACATAAAATTTGATTTAATAACTTTTGATTGTCGTTTTGTTGCGATTAAAACGTGCATGTCTAAATGACATTTATTGAGAATCGGTTTGAATTTTAACCGAGTAAAAAGATTAAAATTTGAAATTTATCTGTATAATTATGTTCAAAAGACCATAATTAACAATTTGAACTCATAAAATTTAATTTAATAACTTTTGGTTGTCGTTTTGTTGCGATTAAAACATGCATGTCTAATTGACCTTTATTGATAATTGGTTCGAATTTTAACCGAGTAAAAAGCTGAAAATTTGAGATTAATCTATATAATTATGTTCAAAAGCCCATAATTAACAATTTGAACTCATAAAATTTGATTTCATAACTTTTAGTTGTCGTTTTGTTGCGATTAAAACATTCATGTCTAAATGACCTTTATTGAGAATCGGTTCGAATTTTAACCGAGTAAAAAGCTTAAAATTTGAGATTAATTTATATGATTATATTCAAAAGCCCATAATTAACAATTTGAACTCATAAAATTTGATGTAATGACTTTTGGTTGTCGTTTTGTTGCGATTAAAACGTGCATATCTAAATGACCTTTATTGAGAATCGGTTGGAATTTTAACCGAGTAAAAAGCTGAAAATTTGAGATTAATCTATATAATTATGTTCAAAAGCCCATAATTAATAATTTGAACTCATAAAATTTGATGTAATGACTTTTGGTTGTCGTTTTGTTGCGATTAAAACGTGCATGTCTAAATGACCTTTATTGAGAATCGGTTTGAATTTTGACCGAGTAAAAAGCTTAAAATTTGAGATTAATCTGTATAATTATATTCAAAAGCCCATAATTAACAATTTGAACTCATAAAATTTAATTTAATAACTTTTGGTTGTCGTTTTGTTGCGATTAAAACGTGCATGTCTAAATGACCTTTATTGAGAATCAGTTAGAATTTTAACAGATTAAAAAGTTGAAAATTTGAGATTAATTAGTATAATTATGTTCAAAAGCCCATAATTAACAATTTGTACTCATAAAATTTGATTTAATAACTTTTGGTTATCGTTTTGTTGCGATTAAATCGTGCATGTCTAAATGAACTTTATCGAGAATCGGTTCGAATTTTAACCGAGTAAAAAGCTTAAAATTTGAGATTTATCTGTATAATTATGTTCAAAAGACCATAATTAACAATTTGAACTCATAAAATTTGATTTAATAACTTTTGGTTGTCGTTTTGTTGCGATTAAAACATGCATGTCTAAATGACCTTTATTGAGAATCGGTTTGAATTTTAACCGAGTAAAAACCTTAAAATTTGAGATTAATCTGTATAATTATATTCAAAAGCCCACAATTAACAATTTGAACATATAAAATTTAATTTAATAACTTTTGGTTGTCGTTTTGTTGCAATTAAAACGTGCATGTCTAAATGACCTTTATTGAGAATCGTTTTGAATTTTTTCCGATAAAAAAGCTGAAAATTTGAGATTAATCTATATAATTATGTTCAAAAGCCCATAATTAACAATTTGAACTCATAAAATTTGATTTAATAACTTTTGGTTGTCGTTTTGTTGCGATAAAAATGTGCATGTCTAAATGACCTTTATTGAGAATCAGTTCGAATTTTAACCGAGTAAAATGCTGAAAATTTGAGATTAATATATATAATTATGTTCAAAAGCCCATAATTAACAATTTGCACACATAAAATTTGATTTAATAACTTTTGGTTGTCGTTTTGTTGCGATTAAAACGTGCATGTCTAAATGACCTTTATTGAGAATCGGTTCGAATTTTAACCGAGTAAAAAGCTGAAAATTTAATATTAATCTATATAATTATGTTCAAAATCTCATAATTAACAATTTGAACTCATAAAATTTTATTTAATAACTTTTGGTTGTCTTTTTGTTGCGATTAAAACGTGCATGGCTAAATGACCTTTATTGAGAATTGGTTCGAATTTTAACCGAGTAAAAAGCTTAAAATTTGAGATTAATCTATATAATTATGTTCAAAAGCACATAATTAACAATTTGAACTCATAAAATTTGATTTGATAAGTTTTGGTTGTCGTTTTGCTGCGATTCAAACGTGCATCTCTAAATGACCTTTATTGAGAATCGGTTCGAATTTTAACCGAGTAAAAAGCTTAAAATTTGAGATTAATCTGTATAATTATGTTCAAAAGACCATAATTAACAATTTGAACTCATAAAATTTGATTTAATAACTTTTGGTTGTCATTTTGTTGCGATTAAAACGTGCATGTCTAAATGACCTTTATTGAGAATCAGTTCGAATTTTAACCGAGTAAAAAGCTGAAAATTTGAGATTAATATATGTAATTATATTCAAAACCCCATAATTAACAATTTGAACTCATAAAATTTAATTTAATAACTTTTGGTTGTCGTTTTGTTGCGATTAAAACGTACATATCTAAATGACCTTTATTGAGAATCGGTTCGAATTTTAACCGAGTAAAAAGCTGAAAATTTAATATTAATCTATATAATTATGTTCAAAATCTCATAATTAACAATTTGAACTCATAAAATTTGATTTAATAACTTTTGGTTGTCTTTTTGTTGCGATTAAAACGTGCATGGCTAAATGACCTTTATTGAGAATTGGTTCGAATTTTAACCGAGTAAAAAGCTTAAAATTTGAGATTAATCTATATAATTATGTTCAAAAGCACATAATTAACAATTTGAACTCATAAAATTTTGATTTAATAACTTTTGATTGTCGTTTTGTTGCAATTAAAACGTGCATGTCTAAATGACCTTTATTGTGAATCGGTTTGAATTTTTCCGATAAAAAAGCTGAAAATTTGAGATTAATCTGTATAATTATGTTCAAAAGCTCATAATTAACAATTTGAACTCATAAAATTTGATTTAATAACTTTCGGTTGTCGTTTTGTTGCGATTAAAACGTGCATCTCTAAATGACCTTTATTGAGAATCGGTTCGAATTTTAACCGAGTGAAAAGCTTAAAATTTGAGATTAATCTGTATAATTATGTTCAAAAGACCATAATTAACAATTTGAACTCATAAAATTTGATTTAATAACTTTTGGTTGTCATTTTGTTGCGATTAAAACGTGCATGCCTAAATGACATTTATTGAGAATCGGTTCGAATTTTAACCGAGTAAAAACCTTAAAATTTGAGATTAATCTGTATAATTATGTTCAAAATCCCGTAATTTACAATTTAAACTCATAAAATTTGATTTAATAACTTTTGGTTGTCGTTTTGTTGCGATTAAAACGTGCATGTCTAAATGACATTTATTGAGAACCGGTTTGAATTTTAACCGAGTAAAAACCTTAAAATTTGAGATTAATCTGTATAATTATGTTCAAAATCCCGTAATTTACAATTTAAACTCATAAAATTTGATTTAATAACTTTTGGTTGTCGTTTTGTTGCGATTAAAACGTACATATCTAAATGACCTTTATTGAGAATCGGTTTGAATTTTAACCGAGTAAAAAGCTGAAAATTTTAGATTAATCAATATAATTATGTTCAAAAGCTCATAATTAACAATTTGAACTTATAAAATTTGATTAAATAACTTTTGATTGTCGTTTTGTTACTATTAAAACGTACATGTCTAAATGACCATTATTGAGAATCGGTTCGAATTTTAACCGAGTAAAAAGCTGAAAATTTTAAATTAATCTGTATAATTATGTTCAAAAGCCCATAATTAACAATTTGAACTCATAAAATTTGATTTAATAACTTTTGATTTATGTTGTGTTGCGATTAAAACGTGCATGTCTAAATGACCTTTGTTGAGAATCGGTTTGAATTTTAACCGAGTAAAAAGCTTAAAATTTGAGATTAATCTATATAATTATGTTCAAAAGCCCATAATTTACAATTTAAACTCATAAAATTTGATTTAATAACTTTTGATTGTCGTTTTGTTGCGATTAAAACGTGTATGTTTAAATGACCTTTATTGAGAATCGGTTTGAATTTTAACCGAGTAAAAAGATGAAAATTTTAGATTAATCTATATACTTATGTTCAAAAGCCCATAATTAAAAATTTGAACTCATAAAATTTGTTTTAATAACTTTTGGTTTTCGTTTTATTGCGATTAAAACGTGCATGTCTAAATGACCTTTATTAAGAATTGGTTCGAATTTTAACCGAGTAAAAAGATGAAAATTTTAGATTAATCTATACATTTATTTTCAAAAGCCCATAATTAACAATTTGAACTCATAAAAGTTTATTTAATAACTTTTGGTTGTCATTTTGTTGCGATTAAAACGTGCATGTGTAAATGACTTTTATTGAGAATCGGTTTGAATTTTAACCAAGTAAAAAGATGAAAATTTGAGATTAATCTATATAATTATGTTCAAAAGCCCATAATTAACAATTTGAACTCATAAAATTTGTTTTAATAACTTTTGATTGTCGTTTTGTTGCGATTAAAACGTGCATGCCTAAATGACCTTTATTGAGAATCGGTTTGAATTTTAACAGAGTAAAAAGATGAAAAATTAAGATTAATCTATATAATTATGTTCAAAAGCCCATAATTAACAATTTGAACTCATAAAATTTGTTTTAATAACTTTTGGTTGTCGTTTTGTTGCGATTAAAACGTGCATGTCTAAATAACCTTTTTTGAGAATCGGTTTGAATTTTAACTGAGTAAAAAGATGAAAATTGAGATTAATCTATATAATTATGTCAAAAGCCCATTATTAAAAATTTGAACTCATAAAATTTGATTTAATAACTTTTGGTTGTCGTTTTGTTGCCATTAAAACATGCATGTCTAAATGACCTTTATTAAGAATCGGTTCGAATTTTAACCGGGTAAAAATCTTTAAATTTGAGATTAATTTGTATAATTATGTTCAAAAGCCCATAATTAACAATTTGAACAAATAAAATTTGATTTAATAACTTTTGGTTGTTGTTTTGTTGCGATTAAAACGTACATGTCTAAATGACCTTTATTGAGAATCGGTTTGAATTTTAACCGAGGAAAAAGCTTAAAATTTGAGATTAATCTATATAATTATGTTCGAAAGCCTATAATTAACAATTTGAACTCATAAAATTTGATTTAATAACTTTTGGTTGTCGATTTGTTGCGATTAAAACGTGCATGTCTAAATGACCTTTATTAAGAATCGGTTCGAATTTTAACCGAGTAAAAAGATGAAAATTTTAGATTAATCTATATATTTATTTTCAGAAGCCCATAATTAACAATTTGAACTCATAAAAGTTTATTTAATAACTTTTGGTTGTCATTTTGTTGCGATTAAAACGTGCATGTGTAAATGACCTTTATTGAGAATCGGTTTGAATTTTAACCAAGTAAAAAGATGAAAATTTGAGATTAATCTATATAATTATGTTCAAAAGCCCATAATTAACAATTTGAACTCATAAAATTTGTTTTAATAACTTTTGGTTGTCGTTTTGTTGCGATTAAAACGTGCATGTCTAAATGACCTTTATTGAGAATCGGTTTGAATTTTAACAGAGTAAAAAGATGAAAAATTAAGATTAATCTATATAATTATGTTCAAAAGCCCATAATTAACAATTTTAACTCATAAAATTTGTTTTAATAACTTTTGGTTGTCGTTTTGTTGCGATTAAAACGTGCATGTCTAAATAACCTTTTTTGAGAATCGGTTTGAATTTTAACTGAGTAAAAAGATGAAAATTGAGATTAATCTATATAATTATGTCAAAAGCCCATTATTAAAAATTTGAACTCATAAAATTTGATTTAATAACTTTTGGTTGTCGTTTTGTTGCCATTAAAACATGAATGTCTAAATGACCTTTATTAAGAATCGGTTCGAATTTTAACCGAGTAAAAATCTTTAAATTTGAGATTAATTTGTATAATTATGTTCAAAAGCCCATAATTAACAATTTGAACAAATAAATTTGATTTAATAACTTTTGGTTGTTGTTTTGTTGCGATTAAAACGTACATGTCTAAATGACCTTTATTGAGAATCGGTTTGAATTTTAACCGAGTAAAAAGCTGAAAATTTGAGATTAATCTGTATAATTATGTTCAAAAGCCCATAATTTACAATTTAAACTCATAAAATTTGATTTAATAACTTTTGGTTGTCGTTTTGTTGCGATTAAAACGTGCATGTCTAAATGACCTTTATTGAGAATCTGTTTGAATTTTAACCGAGTAAAAAGCTAAAAATTTGAGATTAATCTATATAATTATGTTCGAAAGCCTATAATTAACAATTTGAACTTATAAAATTTGATTTAATAACTTTTGGTTGTCGTTTTATTGCTATTAGAACGTGCATGTCTAAATGACCTTTATTGAGAATCGGTTTGAATTTTAACCGAGTAAAAAGCTGAAAATTTTAAATTTTTCTGTATAATTATGTTCAAAAGCCCATAATTAACAATTTAAACTCATAAAATTTGATTTAATAACTTTTGGTTGTCGTTTTGTTGCGATTAAAACGTGCATGTCTAAATGACCTTTATTGAGAATCAGTTCGAATTTTAACCGAGTAAAAAGCTAAAAATTTAAGATTAATATATCTAAATATGATAAAAAGCCCATAATTAACAATTTGAACACATAAAATTTGATTTAATAACTTTCGGTTGTCGTTTTGTTGCCGTTAAAACGTACATGTCTAAATGACCATTATTGAGAATCGGTTCGAATTTTAACCGAGTAAAAAGCTTAAAATTTGAGATTAAAATGTATAATTATGTTCAAAAGCCCATAATTAACAATTTGAACTCATAAAATTTGATTTAATAACTTTTGATTATTGTTTTGTTGCGATTAAAACGTGCATGTCTAAATGACCTTTGTTGAGAATCGGTTTGAATTTTAACCGAGTAAAAAGCTTAAAATTTGAGATTAATCAGTATAATTATGTTCAAAAGCCCATAATTAACAATTTGAACTCATAAAATTTGATTTAATAACTTTTGGTTATCGTTTTGTTGCTATTAAAACGTACATGTCTAAATGACCTTTATTGAGAATCGGTTTGAATTTTAACCGAGTAAAAAGCTGAAAATTTTAAATTAATCTGTATAATTATGTTCAAAAGCCCATAATTAACAATTTAAACTCATAAAATTTGATTTAATAACTTTTGGTTGTCGTTTTGTTGCGATTAAAACGTGCATGTCTAAATAACCTTTATTGAGAATCGGTTTGAATTTTAACCGAGTAAAAAGCTTAAAATTTGAGATTAATCTGTATAATTATGTTCAAAAGCCCATAATTAACAATTTGAACTCATAAAATTTGATTTAATAACTTTTGGTTGTCGTTTTGTTGCTATTAAAACGTGCATGTCTAAATGACCTTTATTGAGAATCGGTTTGAATTTTAATCGAGTAAAAAGCTGAAAATTTTAAATTAATCTGTATAATTATGTTCAAAAGCCCGTATTTAACAATTTAAACTCATAAAATTTGATTTAATAACTTTTTGTTGTCGTTTTGTTGCGATTAAAACGTGCATGTCTAAATGACCTTTATTGAGAATCAGTTCGAATTTTAACCGAGTAAAAAGCTGAAAATTTGAGATTATTATATATAATTATGTTCAAAAGCCCATAATTAACAATTTTTAACACATAAAATTTGATTTAATAACTTTCGGTTGTCGTTTTGTTGCCGTTAAAACGTACATGTCTAAATGACCATTATTGAGAATCGGTTCGAATTTTAACCAAGTAAAAAGCTTAAAATTTGAGATTAATCTGTATAATTATGTTCAAAAGCCCATAATTAACAATTTGAACTCATAAAATTTGATTTAATAACTTTTGGTTGTCGTTTTGTTGCGATTAAAACGTGCATGTCTAAATGACCTTTATTGAGAATCGGTTTGAATTTTAACCGAGTAAAAAGCTGAAAATTTTAAATTAATCTGTATAATTATGTTCAAAAGCCCATAATTAACAATTTAAACTCATAAAATTTGATTTAATAACTTTTGGTTGTCGTTTTGTTGCGATTAAAACGTGCATGTCTAAATAACCTTTATTGAGAATCGGTTTGAATTTTAACCGAGTAAAAAGCTTAAAATTTGAGATTAATCTGTATAATTATGTTCAAAAGCCCATAATTAACAATTTGAACTCATAAAATTTGATTTAATAACTTTTGGTTGTCGTTTTGTTGCTATTAAAACGTGCATGTCTAAATGACCTTTATTGAGAATCGGTTTGAATTTTAATCGAGTAAAAAGCTGAAAATTTTAAATTAATCTGTATAATTATGTTCAAAAGCCCGTATTTAACAATTTAAACTCATAAAATTTGATTTAATAACTTTTTGTTGTCGTTTTGTTGCGATTAAAACGTGCATGTCTAAATGACCTTTATTGAGAATCAGTTCGAATTTTAACCGAGTAAAAAGCTGAAAATTTGAGATTATTATATATAATTATGTTCAAAAGCCCATAATTAACAATTTTTAACACATAAAATTTGATTTAATAACTTTCGGTTGTCGTTTTGTTGCCGTTAAAACGTACATGTCTAAATGACCATTATTGAGAATCGGTTCGAATTTTAACCAAGTAAAAAGCTTAAAATTTGAGATTAATCTGTATAATTATGTTCAAAAGCCCATAATTAACAATTTGAACTCATAAAATTTGATTTAATAACTTTTGGTTGTCGTTTTGTTGCGATTAAAACGTGCATGTCTAAATGATCTTTGTTGAGAATCGATTTGAATTTTAACCGAGTAAAAAGCTTAAAATTTGAGATTAATATATATAATTATGTTCAAAAGCCCATAATTAACAATTTGAACACATAAAATTTGATTTAATAACTTTCGGTTGTCGTTTTGTTGCCGTTAAAACGTACATGTCTAAATGACCATTGTTGAGAACTGGTTCGAATTTTAACCGAGTAAAAAGCTTAAAATTTGAGATTAATCTATATAATTATGTTCAAAAGCCCATAATTAACAATTTGAACTCATAAAATTTGATTTATCTTATTGGATTGTATTTGAATTAATATAAATGAATTTGAATCCGGAATTTAATTCTTTTAAAAATTCGATTATTAATTGGATATTGCAATGATCCGATCCATTACCATCCATATACCTTAATATATTGACAATTAAGCTCACAAGTATATTTTATACAATAAATATTAAAATTAAATGTAAAAGTCTCCAATTATAATCATTGATTTGTTGACATTTCATTATCAGTTGTTGTTAGCGTTTTAAGCCCTATTTTATAGTCGCAATTAAATTCGTAGTCGTTGAAGATTATTGATGTTGTTAGTATTAATATACAAATATTTATATCGGTATGCCTTTATTCCAAATTCATTTTTTAAAATTGTTTTCACCAAACTCAGAATATCATAATTAATAATTTTTAGATATTTTTTTTAATTTTATCTCGTTTATTTGTTTTTCAATTTAATCCGGAATCAATTCAAATCTACTTATCAATCTACTAAACGTTAAATTAACCTCTCTAATTTTTAGGCCCCAAACCTAATATACTACTATCAAAGTCTTTGATTGCAACACGGATTATCTAGTTTCAATAGTTAAAGAAACTACTGTTATTCTTAGAGATCATAGGTTTTATTGTAGTTTGATTAAAAACTTTCTTATTGCACCGTTTGTGTTGATTATTATAGATATAAAGATAATTTTAATCTCTAACGTTTATAGTTTTTGTCGTTTTGGCCCTTATTCTTTTTTGGATAAATTTAGCCTTTAACCTATATCTTTTTGATAAATAACTTATTTTTTTAACTAGCTTGATGACTGGACCGTTAAAAATTTAACGATGATATATATATATATATATATACATGAAATATAATTTTAAATGACATGAAATATAATCTATCAAATACATATATATATATATATATATTAGAATATAATTTTATTCTAATATAAAATATAAAATAATTAAAATTCAAATAAAATATTAAAAATTAATTAATTCTAAAATAAAAGATTATTAAACATTCTTAACCCTAACTACGATAAAATCAAAATCTTATTCGAATTGTGTTTATTGTGTTTATACAAAATTAAAATAAGATTTTGATTTTATCGTAGTTAGGGTTAAGAATGTTTAAAAAAATATAAACATAATTCGAATAAGATTTTAATTTTATCGTAGTTAGGGTTAGGAATGTTTAATAATCTTTTATTTTAGAATTAATTAATTTTTAATATTTTATTTGAATTTTAATTATTTTATATTTTATATTAGAATAAAATTATTATATATATATATATATGTATTTGATAGGTTACATTCTATGTCATTTAAAATTATATTTCATATATATATCATCGTTAAATTTTTAACGGTCCAGTCATTAAGCTAGTTAAAAAATAAGTTATTTGTCAAAAAAATATAGGTTTAAAGTTAAATTTATCTTCAAAAAAAATAAGAGTCAAAACGTTAAAAATTATAAATGTTAAATGTTAAAATTATCTTTACGCGATTATTATACTAAACCAAGTGAGTTTTGTATAGCCCTATTTATATCAACGTACACAACTTATATGTGTACAATAAAAATCCGGACATACCGGTCCCGATTTAATTATTATGTATATAATATCAGTAATAAGTGTTTCTTTGAAAACTGTAATATCATAATGAGGGAGACAGGTCCACCTATAATATTTAAAGTTTATCGTTTTCTACGTAATAAAAAAATATATTTAAAAGGTTTACTATAATATTTAAAGATTGTTGTTTTTTACGTAAAAAAATATATTTAAAATATTTAAATAAATTAAATATTTAATATTTTTATCGTTATAATTTTAAATAGTTAAAACTTATAATATTTAAATTTGAAGTTTAGGATCGTTAAAAAATATTAAAAATTAATAATCAATCGATACTTAACATGTGATATATTTATGTATTAATAAAGTTTAAAATATTTTTTTATTAAATATTTTTAATTTTTCATAAACTTAAAACTTTATAATATTTATAAAATAATCTTTAAATTCCTAAATATTTTAAAACTTAATCCTCTTAAATTATTGTTGTTTTTGTCCATCGTCACATCTGAATACATTTTTTTAATCACCAAATTTAGACAATTATTTTTTTCTAACATGATATCGCTCAAAATATTAAATAATAAAATATATTTTAAATATTTATTATTTATTTAAATTTATTTAAAATTTAAAAATAATATACTTTAAATATTTATTTTTTAAACTTACTGATAATAATTGACAGGTCTTCGAAGTTAGTGCAGGGCTCCATGGCTAACGCTAATCGTTTAATTTCACGCTTTTTTTTCTTTTGACGAATATTTTATAGATTTAAAATTTAATCGATTATTTTAAAATTTAATTTTATAGATATTTAATACGAAGATTATCATCTCAACCTATAGTAGTTGAATACAACGGGAGTATGTAAGAGTTACGACCCCTAAATTTAAAAGCTTCTAATTTAGATCTATAGAATTAAAAAAATGATTTTCATAAAATTTTTAAAAAATCAGATTAAATTTAATTTTTTAATTAAATTTAACTTATAATTTTTAAATATTTTATTAAATCTTTTAAAATTTTATTTTTTTTTTTAAATAATCCTTTAAAACTTTAAAAAAAATATTTACACCTTTATTTTTTTAAATTTTAAGTTGAATCTCTAACCTTTATCACCAAACTCTATTATTGTCGACCTTTCTCTATTATCACTTTTACCAACTAAAGTTTTAAGTTTATATTATAATTTTTAAGAATTCAATGATATTATATAATTTAAAATTTTTTAATGCAATTTTTTAATTTTACCCTAAATTTATAATCCATGAACGGTTGAGATCACAAAGATCATAGGCTAAAAATTCTTTAACTTGTTTATCGGCAAAAGCGAGGTAATATTTTCAGAGGCTGAAAATTCTATGAAGTCTGAAAGAACGAAAGAAAAAAAGAGTGAAGAGAAGCGGTTATGACCTCAAGGACGAGATAACATTTTATACTCTATTAGACTAAGAAAAGAGTGAAGAAATGTTGTTTACAGTGTAGGCTAAATGATAATTCCTAAGCCATCTCTCATGGAGGTTTTATATAGCCACCGAGAAGGATAACAAACTAACACTTACGGTTTAGTTTGTTATGTCATGTGGGCCATACACATTTAACAGCTAACCACCTGAATTATACACTCAATAGACATCCAATTTTTTTTTCCTTTTGTCTCAAGTTTACTTGAAACACTTTCAGTAGACTCCTTAGCTCCTGAAACCTTGCAGCTGGTAAAGGTTTTGTCAAGACATCGTCCACTTGATGTTGAGCTGGTATATAGTTTATTTTCATCAATTGTTGCGAAACATTTTTCTGAACAAAGTGCAAATCAAGATCCACGTGCTTTGTGTTTGTATGAAGTACAAGATTGGAAGCCATGGCGACTGCACTTGTATTGTCACACCACAATCGAGGAACTACTTCTGGTTTTATGCCCATATCCGAAAGCACTGACTGTATCCACAGGATTTTTAAAGTTGAATCAGCCAAGCTTTTATACTCGACCTATGCAGTTGACCGAGAGATAAATTTTTGTTTCTTTGATCCTCGAGACAAGAGATGAGAGCTCAAGAAAACATATTGCCCAGACGTGAACTTTCTGTCATCTACATCACTGTTCCAATCTGCATTCGCAAAGGCTTGAAGCGAACCTAGATTATCTTGTGCAGAGAATCATAGTCCATAATTAGTTGTTCTTTTTAGATATTTTAGTATTCGTTTCACTATTGTCCAATACACATCTGTGGACTGCTACATAAATTGTGCGACTTTATTAACCTTATGTGCAATATCTGGTCTAGTGTGATAGATGTAGATGAGAGAACTAACAATGCTCCTATATAGCTTAGGGTCCACATTAGATTGACCGTCATACTTGTTGAGCTTTGATGTGATTGCTATAGGAGTATTCACAGGATTTGTGGTGGCCATGTTGAATTTGTATAGAAGTTCATTGACATACTTTTGTTGAGTCAACTTGAGTCCTTGACTGGTTTTGTAAGCTCCAAGACCGAGAAAGTAGTGAACTAATCCAAGGTCCTTCAAGGAGAACTTTTCATGTAGTTCACTCTTTACTCGTTGAATCACACTCTCAGAGGACCGGGTTATCAGAATGTCATCTACATAGATGACTATATATGTGACACCAAAATCATCTTTCCTTACAAACAAGAAAACATCAGCTGTGTAAGATTTAAAACCAATGTCATGCAGAAAGGTTTTTAATTTGAAAAACTAGTTTTTTGGTTCCTGGCGAAAATAATATAAAGCTTTCTTCAATTTGCATACTAGAGTAGTGCCATAAGAGGTTCTAACTTGAAAACCATCAGGTTGAGTCATGTAAACTTCTTCCTGTAAGTCACCTTTGTGGAAGGCGTTGTTCACATCCACTTGATGAACAAGCCAATTATTTGTAATAACTACAGAAAAAATCATGTTAACAGTTGAAAATTTTACAATTGGACTAAAAGTTTCAACAAAATCATAACCTGGAACCTGTGCATACCCGTTTGCAACCAATCTCACCTTAAACCTGCTCACTGTACCATCAAAATTATATTTGATTCTAAATAACCACTTATATCCGATTGCACTTCTATCTGAAAGCAAGGGAACAAGCTTGGTACTCATTCATTACAACTGCTTTCCATGATGAATCTTAAAGAGCATCTTTGACACTCACTAGAACTGTAATAACTTCAGTTTGAAACACTATCGGTTTGAAAATTCCATTCTTGCTCCTTGTAAGCATTCTGTGAACAATAGTAGTATTTGGAAGATCTGGTTCTATAGGTCGAGAAGAATTACCTGGTAGAATACTGACAACTTCTGTAACTGGTCCTGATGATCAAGCCAAACTAGGACCCTCGCTAGACACACCACTCTCATCAGATAACTCAGGCGAGCCATGACTAATAGATTCGTTGGTAGGATCTCTTGGTTACTTAAATTATTCTCGGTTGAGAGATCCTCTCGGTGACTCCGCTGTACCTAAATTGATAGAACCTCTAGGTGACTCGGTATGAGCTTGATGTCTAGAAAATACAAAAGTTGAAGCCAAGGGAACACTTGAATCAACAAGCACTCCTTGGTTTGAACGGGAAGTCATTGACACATTCTGATGATCAAACATATTGAGAGATTATGACACTGCCTCAGGTGACACATATGGTAATGGTAAAGACATATATGATTCATTAGCTGCTATGAAAGAAACTTTCTTAGACTCGACAAATGGAAAGTAAGTTTCAGCAAATTTCATATTTCCAGAGATATATATATCCTACCTGTACTATTCATGCATTTATAGCCCTGGTGTTGTGGTGAGTTTCCAAAAAAGTTCATTCAGCAGACCTAAAACTAAATTTGTGGTTGCTATACTGTTTTAAACATGAAAAACACTTGCACCCAAACATTTTAAAGAAATCGTAGTTAGGTGTCTTCTCATAAAGCTTTTGATAAGGATAAATGCCTCCAAGAACAACTGTTGGCAGGCGATTGATAATGAATATTGTAGATAAAATGGTATAAGACCAATAATGAAGAGGCATTGATGCTTGAGCTAATAATGCTAGAGAAGTATCCACTATGTGTCTGTGCTTCCTCTCAGCAACACCATTTTGTTGAGAGGTTTTTGGATAGGTGATTCGATGTTGTATCCTAAGACGTTGCAACTCTCTCTTTAACATTTGAAATTCACCACCTCCATCAGTTTGGAGAGCAATCAAACTGATGGAAAATTGATTTTTAACAAGAGCATGAAATATTGTAAATGCGTTAACTACTTCGCATTTAGTCTTTAGTAAACATAGCCAACAATTTCTGAAAAATATATCCACAAACGACATATAGTATTGATAACCAGCTGATTTAATAGGTGTTAGACCCATACATCAGCTTCAACTAATTCAAAAGGTTTAGTGTATATAGAAGTAGAATCTGAGAATGGTAAACAATGATTTTTGCCTAGTTGACATGGTGAACACACAACAAGCTTATTGGTAGTAAAAGACTTATTTAAAGCTAGGCTAAGAATGCTAGTAGATGCATGTCCTAGCCGTTGATGCCACAACCAATAACTTAAATCGGCAACAATAGTGAAGGCATGTGCATTCGAAGTATGAAGATTAAAGTTGTACAATCCATTATCATGTCTTCCTTGAAGTAAAACAGCACATGGGCCTTCATCCTTTACCAAACACTTATCAGAATGAAACTTAAAGTAAACACAATTATCTTTAGCAAATCTAGAAACTGAGATTAAATTCTTCTTGATTGAAGGAACAAGGAGCAATGATTTTAAGTGAACACTTTTGGAATTAATAAAAGTAGACTTAGACCCAATATATGATATAGGTATTGAAGAACCATCAGTTAATAATACTTGACCATTACCTGAGTAAGGATGATCGTTCACCACATTCTGAGCTTGGTAGTGACATGGTGAGTGGCACCAGAGTCAACATACCACTTGTTGTCTATGGAAGAACCAACAATGGTTAGAGAATTCACTTGTGGTGTAATAGCAACCTGAGGTTCAGATCCTTCTATGAGTTCAACACTAGGATGAACGAATGGATCATAACAAGGAGCAACATCTTTAGGTCACATACGAGCCATGTTGACTTGAGTATCATTGGGTATGGGAAGCAGACTATTATTGACTTTGTATGACTGATCGAACCTATACTAGTAACGTTCAACCGGGTGATCGAGTTTACCACAAAGCTGACATTGATGACGGGATTACTATGTGATCTATTTCTAGAAAATTCTTTAGCTGGAATTGGAGACCTGAACTGAGATCTAAAATTATTCTCAGGAAGAGCATAACGAGCAACATTAATTCCAACAAGAGTTCTCATGGGATCCGCAAGTCTGGATTCAACGTCTTTAAGAATAGAAATGAATCTCTCTAGGGTGAACGGATCTTTACTCGCAGAGATGACAGCTACAAATGGATCAAATTATGATGGTAAACCTCAGAATTGTTGCGATATGCTCAACATTCAATAACGGATTTCAACAGGAAGCAAGTAAATCACATATCTCTTTGATTTAATATGTGCATTCAGTTATTGAAAGCGATCCTTTTTTGATCTATCGTGTAGTGACCCCTTAAATAATAATAATAATATAATATAATAATAATATTAGGTTTAAGGAAAGGTCACTTAATTTTAAAAATTGGGAATTTCAAGATTACCCCAAAAATTAAGAAATTAGGTATTGGAAAATTAGGAAGTAAGGGTTCCCAAATTTAAAAACTGATTTAGAAATTTAGGAATTAATTGAAATCTAGGGTTTAAAATTTGGGAATTAGGGTTTTAAATTGGGAAATGAAAACTTTATTTGAAATTAGAATTTACGGATTTAATGAAATTTGGGGACTGTTTTTTTTTTTAGAAAAGAATTAGGAAAAGATTTGGAAATGTTTTAGAAAATAATTCAAAATTGATAAAAAGGTTTTTTTAGAAGGGTGAAGTCGTCACCGGCCACTTTGGTAGGCCGGATACCGTAAAAAAACAGAGATCCGAAATGATTAGGTTCGAGAGTCGGTTACGATTAAAAAAAAAACAGGTTTAGATTTTAAAACTGCCCAAAATTGGCACCTTTATAAATTACCGCTTAATTAATTTTAGATTTTTTTTAGATTAAAGTAGCATTTAAATTAATTTTTGTCTAAAGATTCGAATCAATTTTATTTTTACTGTGTCTTTATTCGAAGGCAACGCATACACCGCGACCACTACATTGGAACACGAGCCCGTTACGACCGAATAAAAGACGTAATTCTTAGGTTCGTTGATTAAATGTGGCAAGATGTAAGTAGGACAAAATAAAAGACATAATGTACACAAAAACCTAAATAAGACGTATGACATGAATATATACACAAAGTAGCAAAATGTACACAAATGACATAAAAATGAATGCATAAATAAGCAAAATGCATGGCATGAAATACAAACATAAGTAAAATGCATGAAACATATATATATATATATGTAATGGGACATAAATAACTAAATATAAATAAAAAGCATGTCATGAATAAATATGCAAAATAAACAATACAACGTAAATGTTATAACATGAAAAATAAATATATAAACAAATAAAAAGATAATAAAAGGAAGCAAAATAAAATTAAGCAAAGGGTAAATAAACTTCTGTAAATGACGACATTAAAAGGGAAAACAAAATTTGAAGGACTAAAAGAGGAATTAACCTAAGGGGAAGGCCTGAAAAAGAAGCTCCAAAGGCGGAGGAACTTAAAATAGATTAACTCATTTTGTAAAATAACAGATTCGTACAAATCAGGATCAAATCGTGAGCTTCTGAAAACTTACGGGGACTAAAGAGGTGATTAAAGTAACACAGAATGGTTTATGAAGCAAATAAAACCATTTTTAAATTTATAAAGAGTATATAACACAAACAAATTTTTGTTTCACCCTTTTCTTTTCATTCTTCAACCGAAAAAGAAAAAAAATGTTTTCTCTGAAACATTCATCCAAACTCAAGAACAAATGAAGAACATGCTTCATGTTTTTCAGTTTCCAGAGACTAACCACCCTGAAAACCCAAAAACCACCACAAGAACACCCCCTTTGAAATCGAAAATCAAAGAAAAATAAACCCTTTATCCTTCTTGTAAATCGAAAAAACAAACCCAAAGCTCCTCTTCGGATAAGTCAGAAGCGAAAAAGGAAAACCCTTTCTTGAAAACGATCGATTACTTCTTTATTTGGTTCACCCTTCAAAGCCCGAAGGCCGTGGGATTGTTACTAGTACTCGGAAGATCGGACGATCGGCGAGAGGGAGGGAAGAAAAAAAGAAGAAAGAAAACGGTAAATCCTAAACCCTTGTTTTTTTATTACATGCAAAGTGAGAAGGAATATACCACTGTAATTTTCTTGCTTGCTATTGATTCAAGGTTCAGTGATGGTTCCGAAAATCCCCCCTACAATATTTTTGTTCTCGACTTTTTATAGTCGGATTACAAGATAAAATAAAAAATATTTGCTGCGTTTTCTCTTTTATTTTTTTGATGTCCGCCTCTGAATATTTCTATGCTTTTCTGTCATGTACTGGTGCGTCTAGGAATTGTCCCCTTTTTGCCTGAAAATTCTGAAATTCATTACTGTATCGACCCTTATAAAATTCTTAAAAATAATAGGGGTGTGTAGTAAAAAAGGGGAGAAAGGGTCACTAGTGGAATTGAAATTAGGGTTTGAAAAGTGGAATTTAGGGTTTGGGTTTAAAATAAAATTTTGAGGAAATTTAGAAAATTAGGATTTAAAAATTAAATTTTTAAATTGTGTACAAAAATTGAAAATTTTGAAATGTTGCAAGAAATTTGAAATCTAGGGTTCTTTAAAAAAATAGGAATTGGAAAGTTGAAATTAGGGATTTGAGATTAAAAAAAAGGAATTTTAGATTGAAAAGGGAAATTTTAAAATTAGGAATTTTTTTTAAAAAAAAGGTGGAGTCGCCACCGGCCACTTTGGTAGGCCGGATACCGTAAAAACCAGAGATTCGAAATGATTTAGGTTCGAGAGTCGGTTACGGTTAAAACGGGTTTAGAGTTTAAAACCGCCCAAAATTGGCACCTTTATAAATTACCGCTTAATTAATTTTAGATTTTTTGGATTAAAGTGGCATTTAAATTAATTTTTGTTTAAAAATTCGAATCAATTTTATTTTTACCATGTCTTTATTCGAAGGCAACGCATACACCGCGACCACTACGTTGGAACACGGGCCCGTTACGACCGAATAAATACGTATTTAATTAGGCTTGTTAATTAGCAAGGTGTGATGTAAGCAAAATAAAAGACATAATTGTAAAGACAACAAATATAAAGACAAAATAGCATATGACACATAGTGATAATTAAAGAGACATAATACAAACCAAGCAATATAATTAAAAGAGATACTAATAAGATAAGAGACATGCCACCATGCTAAAATAATATAAATATACATAAACATTGTCACTTACACAACCCTAACAAAGCATATGAACTAAACCCATAACATGGCATATATACAAAGCATGTAACAACATTAACAAAAATAAATAAATAAATATCACGAGTAAAAAGGTACATAAACACCTAAGAATATTATACAACACATGATAACAAAGATTAAAATAAATAGACAAACAAAACAAATAAATAACATATATAAATAAACAAAACAAAACATATAATAAACAAATAAAAAAAATAAAAGATACCAATAAAAATATTCATATTTTCATTGAACCATAAGAATGGAATACACAATAAATATTTCAAAAAGAACTATATACATCTAAATATGCTCGATTAAAATCAATCCACAAATTAAACTAAATGGTAAAAGTAATGATTAGATTAGGGTATAACTTGAAAAATAACCGACCGAATGGGTGAAGTGATTCAATGAGAATAAAAATATAAATAATGGAGGCTACCAACTTACAAATGGAAATGAAAATGAAAATGGAAATGGAAATTTGGGACAGGGAGAAGGCACGGCTGTGAGTGGAAAAATATGGTTTGGGGGTCCTTTATTTTTAGAGTAAATGTTATATATATAGTTAAGGTAAAGGGTAATATATGGGAATAAAATAGGTTTAGGTTTTAATATATAAGGGTATCTATAATATGATGAAGGGTATTTTAGGTTTATCCCTTTAAAAATAATAACCAATTAAAAACAAGACCTTGGGCACCAAGTAGGGATTTTTATTATATTTTTTTATATTATAAAATTATATTTAATAGGTCAAGTTTATTTATGGTTTGGGCTTATAAAAGTGGGCTCTAATAAAAGGCTTTTATTTATATCATATATTTATATATTTTTGGATTTTTGGTTTTAATTAAGAGATAGTAAGGATAATAATAATTATAAAACAAGTGATAAAATTAGGGTAAGTTAAGGTGATTTGGGTATTAAAAAGGGATGTGGATTGATTTAATTCGAGCATAAACCCGGATAAAATTAGTGATTACAGTTGCCCCTCTTTGCTTATCGTTGTGAAACAATGATAAAGCAAAGACTACAAGCACTGATTTTATCCGACTTCCCTGTTTGGAGGTACTCTGATTTCTGATCATTGCAGCATCTGATGGTCCCTCTCTTCGAGCGTATACCGTGGTGGGCGACCCCTCTCTTCGAGCGTATGTCGCAAAGCATGACCTCCTTCTTCAAGCGTATGTCATAGAGAACGATCTTGTTGACAAGTGATGTCTTGCCTAGAGGCTTTTGAGGTTGTTGGTTGCCTTGACTTCTGGTTGTCTTGGCATGAAAAAAATCTTTGTTGGTCTTTGTATATTCTCGATTGGTTGACCTCGATCGTTTCTTTACTTTCTTCGTCGTTGTCTTCTTCTTCATCTTCTTTTCTCCAATACCCTGAAAATCTTATAAAAAGTATCGATCTTTGATCATCTTTTCTCACATTTTTTCCTCTCCTTTTCTATCTTTTTTTTCTTTTCTTTCTTTCTTTTTTAGTAAAAACAAAATTAAAGATAAACCGATATAATTAGTAATAATATTTTTTTGTATTTTTTGGATTAACCATTACAAGCCCATTATTCAAATACGAAAAAAATTAAAACACGGGTTTAGACACGAATAAAATTAGTGATTACATATCGTAAGTGACAGTGAAGGTGCATTATCTTGGTTGTAGAGAGCTTTGAATAATGCTGACACACAGTTTTCCATATTGTCGCCATTGTCTCTGCACCGGTGAGCTGAGGAAGAATACCCGGACTGATAGTTGACAAAAGTCAAGAAGCCAACGAGTTGTCTTGCTTAATGAATTTATTGTATTGAGGGTTGACCGTACGATCGCTGCCAGTGGTTGGCAAGAACTGATATGGAATCGGGTGGATTCATAAAAAAACTTTCAAGATTTAGTCCTCGGAGAAGAACTACCCGCTGTTTCCACATGTGGAAATTACTATCATCGAGATTGATGCTCACTTGTTTTTTGGCAAAAGCGAGGGCAATATTTTCAGAGGCTAAAGATTCCATTAATGTTGAAAGAACGAAAGAAAAGAAGAGTAGAGAGTAGTGGTTATGACCTCAGGGACGAGATGACATTTTATACCATATTAGACTAAGGAAAGAGTGAAGAAATGTTGTTTACAGTGTAGGCTAAAGGATAATTCCTAAGCCATCCCTCATGGAGGTTTTATAGCCACTGAGATGTAGGCTAAAGGATAATTCCTAAGCCATCCCTCATGGAGGTTTTATAGCCACTGAGAAGGATAACAAACTAACACTTACGATTTAGTTTGTTATGCCATGTTAGCCACACACAGTTAACAGCTAACCACCTAGATTATACACTCAACAATATGTACTTTACCTTCTAGCAGATCTCGTATCGACGGAGCTCGAAGCAAGCGTCAAGCTCTTTTCTGCACATGATTTCGCGAACAAAGAGCTTATACATCTTATAATGTTCAGTTTTGTTGGATTTCCATATAATATCGAGTCTGTCGTAAGATCCGTTTATGTCTAAAATCAGATTATTGCGGTTAGAAAAGGTGGCATCGTGCTCTCTGATGATCTCTTTGGCGATGGATGACGAGCTTATAACTATGTAGATTTTGCTTCCCAAGTGCAGCTTGATGATGGGGCTGTAGAGTTGAGATTGTTTGGTGACGTATTGAACGATATCATGTTTGATGAACGAAAAGTGTCTGATTATAGGCATGCCCGACGTACCTGTTGATAGTGGCAATTTGGTTTTGGTGATGAATTTCTTGGCCTACCATGAGAAACATATGACCACTAGAGTTGCCACTGCAAGAGGGTTTGTTGCTTCGGTGATGGTGGAAGTTCTAAAGAGTAGAAGCAAACGAGTTCCACTATGACCCTTCAAGTTATTCACTCAATTTTGAAAATACTGTTAAAATATAAATTTTAAAATTTTGAGTATTAATTAAAATAAGGGTTAATTACTGAGAAGGTCACATTTGTTTGTTCCTAGTACAAATTTAGTCACTGATTTTGAAAATCAATCAGTATGGTCACGTACGTTTTCAGGCTATAAACTTATGATCACTCCGACGTTAAAAGCCGTGAAGTGTTAACAGAAAGATGATTTGGAACAATAAAAAGGGTAAATTACCTAAATAATCACTAAATAATTATCTTATTTTTATTTTATCTTTAATTTAACCGTTAAAATTCAAATTTTTTTTAATTTTACCATCTTCTTAAAAAACACTTATTTCTCTAAAAGTTTTTATGATATAGGAAACATCTACATTTTCTTTGCCTCTAGCCTATTTCCCTCCCTTTCTCTTTCTATTTATAGTCACTTTCGTCCCTCTATATCTCCACCGCCATCGTTATCTCCACCCCCGTGATCAAAGGCACATGTCCCTTTTTACTTGGGGAAGTACTCTACTTGAAAATAATAACTTAAGAAATGATCACTGTAATAGAAGGAAGTTTAGAGTCCTATTTGTCGAGTATTAATTTTGTCTTGTGTTTGAATATGACATGTTTGTTTTATCATCATTAGGAATTACACATTCCATAATTGCAGCCCCACGATTTTCAAGTTCATGGAAAATGTTCTAAATTATTATTCTTGTACAGGGATTGTATATTGGTCTGGTCAAGACACTCCAGCCAACATGCAGCAATGGGGCATCTACTGATTCTGTGATAAGCAATAAAACCGATTCAATTCTTTGTTTTACTAGAATGCCGACTCATTCAAGTCTATCATTTTTGGCCTTACTAGAGAGAGTAGCGGAGGAGATTACAAAGATTGTGGAGCTTCATCAATGCTCATCATGAGAGAGACTCCCTGGTGTCCTCCAAGTACTGAGAACTCCTTACAAAGATTACAAAGCCGCAACAACATCCAGAGTGGCAGCATCAACATTTTAGGCACAATGAAAGATAAAAATATAAAGAACATGCTGGAAGATGCAGCGCACCAATTGGACCAGGCTAGCGCACTAAAAGCCCAAGTCAAAGACCAAACGGGAAAATCCTTCTAGAAGGCGGTAAACTTGGAAATATCCGATCTCATGTAGAAGACTTGTTCCCTACTCCAAGTTAGAGTCTATTTAGGAAAGGTTTACCCTAGGTTAAGACTATATATAGCCTAGCCGACTATATTGTTTAGAGGGCCGATTTTAGAGAAACCCTCCCCCCTAAGAATTATACCTAACGACATTATGTTCTAAATTTTTTAGGGATAGGTCAAGGACCAGTCATCAACTGCACTCTGACTTAGATATAAGCAGAGTCAACTACGGACACTTTGCTGAACTTTGATGCATCTACCCAAGAGTAAGAGATTGCCGTGGCAGAGAACACTAATGCTGCCGAGGCTGTATCTGTAGTAATGTCAAAGCAGTATTGTGTAATTGCATTGGACAAGAAAAAGATCAATCGAATCCACTAATTGATGTAGCTGGATCCTATCCACTTTCTCTATATCGTTCTCAATCTTTTATTTTATGTTTTGTTATTTAATTATTTAGTTAGTTAAACAAATCCACTTATCTATGTTTTTACTTTATCTTTTAGGAGAAAGGGAACAAGAGGAGACATATTAAGTATATCAATCCCTGTGGAGACGATACACGATATACTTATCACTTTATTACTTGACGACGTGTACACTTGCACTTAATTGCGCTTTTATTGCACGCATCAATAATCACGAACGGTTCGTGCGCGTTCCTGTCTTAAAAGGTTTGTTGGGTCAACAACTACAAATGCGCCGTAGTTGTCTGTCTCGACGGTATTCATGCCAACATTGTTCTTCTGGCTAGGAGTTGCGTTCATTTTTTCACTTACCCTACGTTTCAGATTTCTTGTTGTTCTTTTGATTTATGGATCGTAAAGGTATTGGTTAATCGATGGATTGGACCGGTCATACACAGAACAACCCTAGTAAGTTAAAGAAATAAACTAAAACTAAATAATAAAAGAAAAGAAAAAGGTGCAAAAAAATTAGTAGTAAAATAGAGCATCAGTCCCCGATAACAGCGTCAAATCTGGTGAAGGCTCGGAAGTCCTCTTATTTCCACCTTTCTCTAATTATAGTATTTGAGATATCGAACCCACAAGGACTGTGTTGACCTTATTACTGCTTAAACCTGCACTATTGAAAATAAAAAAACAAGTAATTTGTGGAGTTAAAATAACTAAATTAACTAAATTAAAACTAAAATAAAAGAAGAAAAAATATAATGGGAGTGAGTCCAGGTTGAGTGCTTTGTAGAGGAGAATATATTTGTATTATTTATCCACTTATTAATGCAATGGGTTGACTTGTCGCCTCAGCGGGTTGCACTAAGAGTCGCTACAGCTGCCTAGTCGGGGTTATACCTTGTTGACAAATCAACTTTCCATAGTTCGATAGAGCATCCTTGTATATTTCCTCCTTATCCTAAGCTAAGAGAACTGTTGAAGTCCATATCTTGATGATACCTCCCGGCGTGAATCAAGGATGAACAACAACTAAGCACATGCGTCTTATTAGTCGCTGAAATCTTGGGCAGTTTATCTCTAAACCGAATTAGTCAATGCCCTTGAGCATAAACCATATTCTCTCATTTCGTGAGCCTAACTCTCCCGATATTAGACAAATAGATTTTTCTTCACATACTATCATCTCAAGCTCATATACAAAAAAGAGTAATTACCAAGAGAGAATAAACTATAAATAAGTTTTGCATTAATAAATATCAAAGATAATACAACCTTCTTCTCCAACTACTTCACAAACAACTTGAACCTCCGAATGAGTTTAGAACATGGTGTAGTCGGCGGTTATGAATATATGCTATAGAGAATCCGACTCGACTCTCTTAACCTAAACTTAATGTGTGCCTTATATACGCCAAGCCCTAGGTTAATGTTTTCCAAATAAGGAAAGAATTATACAATGAAAAGAATTCATCTCATAATTAAACTAGGATACTTTATTTTATTTTCGAAAATATTTCTTCTTTCTATGTTGACCTTTTATCGAGACTTGACCCTTCAGATTGGTTCCATCTTTCTCTCGCTTTATGTCTTTTAAGATCAACATCTTTTTCTTTTTCTGTCGAGCATCAATTGTTATCTTTACTCTACTGCTGTGGCCTTTAAAATGCTGTCATGGTGGGTGATCCTCTGCAATTCAGTATCAATCCTCTCATATGGTCATTCTTATGATGTATTTTCTATCTAAGAAAAAAAACCATCAAATGCATCTGTTTTATTCCAAATAATAGAAAATTTCATAAATTATATAATTGGATACTGAATTATGGAAAATAAGCAGAATTTCCCATTATTGCCCTTAAATCTATCCTTGAATGACAATAATCGAGTGAGAAAATAATATAAAAATTATGACTTTTATGCACTTATCAGTAATTCTTTCAAGAATATCAACAAATTCAATATACCTTTTGTCAAGAAATCACCCGAATGCTAAAGAATCAACATTATTTCTTATTTGTGCGTTGAATTAATTGTAGAAGGTATATATTTGGGTCCAATTAGAAAACCCAAGTATGGGACACCTTTTTAATAAATTTTTGAATCTCTCTAGGTTTCTATAGAGTTTCACCGACAACCTATTTAAAAGTGATACTCTTGTTACACAACTTGGTTATGAGTGTTGGCGGCTTAAATCGGGACAATAACTTCTATCACAGGTCTGTCCACGAAGTAATTGAACCAGTGCAAAGAATTATTAAAACTAATATTTTGGTATAATAATTGAAAAATAATTTTGGACTAATTTGAAAAGATTTCAAAAATGGTTCTTATATCCAAACTACTTGAAAATATATGTAAGATGTTTTTGAGAGATTTTAAATATGTTTTAAATGATTTAAAGAAACCAAAGAAGTTCTTTTAACCAGGTGTTTTGATACAACCATGTTTTTAAAGGCAAAATCATAGTGGTATCGATACCTGTTTGGATACTCTTTCACCACTGAGAGGTTTGGTTTCGGTACTTGTTTCGATACACCCTCAACGGTCGTAAATGATTTTATGAAAACCCCCAACGGCTAGGAGCAGTATCGATACCAATATCGATACTTTTTCTTAAATACAGGTTCAACGACTATTTCCCAAAGCAGGTGCTTCGATACCAGTGTTAGGGGTATCGATACCTCATGTACCAAAAATAGAAATATGCCTTAAAATCAGCTCCAAACGGATCCAAATCAATTCCAATGGTCACCAACGGCTAGAAGCTCATTTGGGATGATAAAAGGAACCCTCAAGCATCAAGAGAAGACTAATGCTTCATTGTAAACAACATTATGATTCAAGAATTGTCTTAGAGCTTAATTCTCACATGTTGGGGCAGACAACACTTGTGAGCTTAATGTATATGTATGCTTAAGTGTATTAAGATTGGGTGAGAGCTTAATTGCAAATAATTAGTCTTGTTAGAATGATTAATCAAGTTTTCTTAAGTTTATCTCTTTGTTGAGAGGATTCCCAAAGTTCGAGTTATGAACTTTGGATGCTTGATTCGGTTTTGAGTCAAAGTTTGTAAGGTTAGCCCTTTTTTCCTCAAAAGGAAGAGATTCTTAGTGAATTTGGGAAATCCTTTGTAGTAAGCTAAGGTAGTGGATGTAGGACTTGAGTTAGAAGTCCGAACCACTCTAAATCCTGGTGTTTTTATTGTCTATCTTTTGTTTCCACAACAAACACCCAAATTGTCACTTCTCCACCACTTGACAAGAATTTAATTGGTTATTATCGAGCCCTTAAAGCCCAAAAATTGGTATCAAAGCCTCGTCTCTATCGATCCAGACTAATATCCGAGAGCAAAGATCCATCGCACAAAGTTTACGGTTTAAGAAAATGGCTTGCTTTGAAGAAGGTTGTTCTATCGCGTGTCCTCCGCTCTTCGAATGAGAAAGCTACTTCCATTGGAGAAACATCATGAAGCTATTCAAAAATTCCCATGATTTTGAAGTTTGGGACATTGTTGAAGATGGATACACCGAAACTTCTAAAAAGAAGAAGAAGCAACGGAGTATAAATGACGCTAAGGCAAAGCTAAACGCCAAGACAATGTACATCCTTCTTTGTGGATTTAATGAAGAAATCTCAAAGAAAGTCTCCACATACAAGAGTGCTAAAGAAATGTGGGAAAAACTTGAGAGACTATATGGCAAAGAAGAGAAGAAAGATGGAATCCCATCAAGTGCAAACCTTCTCCAAACAGTCAAGATGGAAGGTGTTATGGCTCTCAATGAGCCCAATGTATCTTCTAACTCTAATGATCCAAATGCATATTCATTTGATGAGTTACAAGATGCTTTCGATGAATTATTTTTGGAATTTGAGGCCATGAATTCCAAATTTAAGAAGATGATTTCAAAACTTGAAATTGGAAACGATTTTCTTTTGAAAAAAAAATCAATTTTGAAAAATGATTTAGAGATTTCAAAAACAAAGAATAAAGATTTTCAAAAAGAAAATTTTGATTTAAAAGTTAAGCTTGAAAGCTTAACGAAGGAAAAAGAAATTAATTCAAATAATTCATCTTGTCACATAATGACAAAATGCTCACATTGTCATTATCATGGTCATTCTTTTCATACTTGTCCTATAAAGAAAAGAAAAACTTGTAGGATTAGACAAGTATGAGTTCCTAAAGGAACGAAAGACATTTTTCTTAATGTAAATGGATCCAAAGCAATTTGGATACCAAAATCCAAATAAATGTCTTTTGTAGGTGTGATGAAGGTATGAGCATCAAAGTACACGATTAAGGGGGAGCTCCATACACACAAGTAGGACACTTGAAGGATGAAGGCTTCACATCCTACCTTTGAGTTCAAGTGTTTTAAAATCTAGTTTTAGCTTCAATTTTTGTTTATCTTTTGTTCAAACTAGATTATCATATATGTTGGACTAACCACTTATTGATGCCTTGAGTAAAGGAGAGACTTTTGTTTTTATGAACAAACTTTTGGTATTTGATTTTAAAACAATTGACATTTTAAAACTTTCCTATGTTATGAGTTTTAAAAATTTTCAAATTTGTTTTGAACCATTTTGGATATAACAAAAAGGGGGAGAATATTGTGAAAAATTGATTTATCAAACGATTTATTGAGTAAGGGAGAGCTTTAATGCTTTGATATTCTTTTATTATCTTATTCAAATTTTATTTCAAAAAGGGGAAGCAATCAAAAGCAAATTTTTAAGTTGGTTTTATTATATCAAAAAGGGGAGATTGTAGAACTAATGTTTTGATATAATAATTAAAAAAAGTTTTGGACTAATTTGAAAAGATTTCAAAAATGGTTCTTATGTCCAAACTACTTGAAAATATATGTAAGATGTTTTTGAAAGATTTTAAATATGTTTTAAATGATTTAAAGAAACCAAATAAGTGTTTCCAGCCCAGGTGTTTCGATACACCTTCAAGGTGTTTTGATACAACCATGTTTTCAAAGGCAAAATCACAACGGTATCGATACATGTTTCGATACCCTTTCACCACTGTGAGGTTTGGTTTCGATACACCCCCAACGGCCATAAACAATTTTATGAAAATTCCCAATGACTAGGAGCGGTACAAATATTCTTTGTTATTTTACAAAGTCTCTTTCTGTTTAAAATAAGTGCCGATACAAGAAATGTATTTTTTGTTAAAAATAAGTTTTTAATAGCTCCAAACACCCCTAACAACAAGTAACTGCAATAAACTCGTTAAAGAGTTTTAAAAATACTTTCAAATAACTACGACATAACAAGAAAGCAAAGAAAACATTCTTTGTATAGAGAAATTATTTTGTACTTTGTTCTTTCATATTTCTCTATAAAATACACTTATGAGTTAAATTGTTATATTTTTTCAAGTGATGGAATTCGAATTACTGCTTTTATTGTTATAAACTATTTAATTTTAATAATTAAATGAACGATTATTGTTCTCGGTGATTACAAATTCTGTCGTAATTAATTAAAAGAATCTCTCATTGCACCGTTTGTGTTGATTTTCACTCATCCCGCAGCAGGTGGGGTTCAACTATTGTGGCCAGCGTTAGCTGACCGGGTAAGTTGGGCAAATGTTGCATGTTTCCAAGGAATTGCTGATGTAAGACTGCTGCCACCGGCTCTGCTCTAACACAAATTGTTTATCATCCAGAGAGCCACCGAAGACTATACTATTTATTTGAATCCTTCCAAAACGAAACGCCAAATAATAAATCGACTCGATTAGCTGAGTACAAACATGACCTATATATTATTATTCAAAAGGCACATGAATTTATTTGTTTATATATATTTATATTTAAGAATAAATATTTAATAAAGTCAAGTTAAAAAATTAAGCTAGTTTAGTTGAAGAGTTTATTTTATAATTTAAATTTTTATTTATTTATTTATTTAAAGTTGATTCGATTTCAGTAAGAATTTTTATTTATATTTAATTATAAATATTTATAATATTACGGTAATAATTATTTTTAAATTATATGATTTTTATAATCATATATAATATAAATATATATTTCTTTATATTTTTCGTATAATATATATATGAAATACATAATTAAATGATTTAACTTGAATTTTAATTTTCATTCATTAATTATTAAAATTTTTAAATTATTAATCTTTTATTTTATAAATTTAAATTTTTTTAAAATATTAAACCAAATCAAAATTATTATACTAAATCAAATTGAGTTTTTGTCTAACCCTATTTATATCAATGTACAAAAATTAGGGTCAGTTTGACATTGTTTATAAAAAGTGATTTTAAAATTATGGTCGAAAAAGTGATTTTAGAAAATTAAGTAATGTTTGTCATTGATGTAAAAAAGTGATTTTGAAAAGATAAAATGTCTATTTTGGACATGTGTATTAGCGAACTTAAATTATATTTAAAAATTTAAAAATTTTATTAATGTTATGATTATTAAAAAATAAATTTAAATTATAATAAAAAATATTTTTTTGTAAAATTTAATTTAAAAATATATACATATTTTAAATTATATACGAACATAACAATTATAAATTAATAATAAATTTAAAATAAATTAAAAATAAAATAATTTTATTTTCAAAATAAAATATTATAAAATAATATATATTTTATAATTATATATGTATAAATATTATTTTAACAAATATATTATAAGAGTAAATATATAATTTTATTTTTAAATTAATTTCTTCAACTCAAAAATAAAGAATTTTAACTTTTAAGTTTGAGTGAAAAAACTAATTTGAAAAACAATTAAAAATAATCAAAAACAATTTATATGTTACAGAAGATTTTTTTAAGTGTTTTAATATGGTGTACAATAAAAATCCTTGTGTATAGCAAATATCGATCCCGATTTAATTATTACGTACATAATGAGGGAGATAGGTCCACCTATAATATTTACAGTTTGTCATTTTCTAAGTAATAAAAAATATATTTAAAAGTTTTACTATAATATTTAAAGTTTGTCGTTTTTTACGTATTAAAAAATATATTTAAAAGATTTAAATAAAAATAAATACGTTATAATTTTAAATAGTTAAAATTTATAATATTTAAATTTGAAGTTTAGGATCGTTAAAAAGTATTAAAAAATTAATATCAATCTGTACTTAACATGTGATATATTTATGTTTTAATAAAAACTTAAAATATTTTTTTATTAAATATTTTTAATTTTTCATAAATTTAAAAATTTTATAATATTTATAAAATAATCTTTAAATTCTTAAATTTTTTAAACTTATCCCTTTTAAATTATTGTTGTTTTTGTCCATCGTCACATCTGAATACAATTTTTGAATCACCAAATTTAGACAATTATTTTTTTCTAACATGATAACGCTAAAAATACTAAATACTAAATTATATTTTATATTAATTATTTTTTAAATTATTTAAAATTTAAAAATAATATAATTTAAATATTTATTTTTAAACTTATTGATAATAATTGACAGGTCTTTGAAGTTAGTGCCAGGGCTCCGTGGCCAACGCTAATCATTCAATTTCACGCCTTTTTTTTTTCTTTTGACGAATATTTTATAGATTTAAAATTTAATCGATTATTTTAAAATTTAATTTTATAGATATTTAATACGAAGATTATCATCTCAACCTATAGTGGTTGAATACAACGGAAGTATGTAAGAGTTACGATCACTAAATTTAAAAGCTTCTAATTTAGATCTATAGAATTAAAAAAAAAAAACGATTTTCATAAAGTTTTAAAAAATCAGATTAAATTTAATTTTAATTAAATTTAACTCATAATTTTTAAATATTTTATTAAATCTTTTAAAATTTTAATTTTATTTTAAAAAATAATCTTTCAAAACTTTAAAAAAAATATTTACACCTTTACTTTTTTAAATTTTAAGTTGAATCTCTAACCTTTATCACCAAACTCTATTATTGTTGACCTTTCTCTATTATCACTTTTACCAACCAAAATTTTAATGTTTATATTATAAATTTTAAGAATTCAAATGATATTTTATAATTTTAAATTTTTTAATGTAATTTTTTAACTTTACCCTAAATTTATAATCCATGAACGGTTGAGATCACAAAGATCAGATTCGCCTCGTATATGATGAACTAAAATTAAGGTATTTTTTTTTATAATGAACATAGAACAATAGTGATGACGTGACCTAACTCCTTCCACCTCTAAGAAAATTTAATGTTGTTTTTGAATTTACTGTGATTTGCAAAAAATATATAAAAATTATATCACAGGCGTGTTTCGTTATATTTTATATATTTTAATTAATAAATTTTATTATGTGAACTTTTATATGATATAAATTATTTTTTTAATTTGATTTATAATAAAGATTCACTTGATAAAAATAACTTAAAAATTTATGAAATGAATGATTTTTATAGATTAAAATCATAAATAATATGATAAATGGTCGTACAATATAATTTTTCATTTTACCTGGATTTCTTGAATTTATTTAATTGCATGAGAAATAATATATATATCTACACAATGAAAGATTTTGTTTAAATTTTACACAATTTTATAGACCATTTGATGAATTAAATTGATAAATGAAATTAATAATAAAATATGTTGAAATTATTATTTGAAAGATAAAAAATTAATCTTATTCGTTTACTTTCTCATTTAATGATCTAAAAATTTTATAAAATTTTAAATTTTAAAGCTGTGGATTTTAATTGATATATATAGTTTTATTGACAGTGCTCTAAGTAATAAACAATATAATTAAAGAACACAAATACTCTTTTTATATTTGAATATCTTGATTTAACTTGTTGGAAGCCACTCTAATCTATTTAAAATATAATATTATTTGTGCGAGTGATGACATTTTCGCCAATAGTTTTAACGAATAAAAAACTATAGCACACTTTGATTGTTGTTTTGATTTTTAAAGTCTTATTTTGATTTATTTAAATTAATTCGAGGAAAAAGTTTATTGAAGGCGATAAACATATATAGTATAAAAATAATTTTAACTTTTAATGTTTATAGTTTTTATTATTTTAGTCTTCATCTTTTTTTAGAATAAATTTATCCCTTAACTTATATCTTTTAGAGAAATATTTTATTCTTTAACTAGCATAATGATTAGATAATTAAAAAATTAGCGATAATGATGTCATATATATGTAGAATGATATTTAAAATTTGAGAATGCTTAGTAGTATTTTATTTTAGATTTAATTAATTTTTAATATTTTATTTAAATTTTAATTGCTTTTTATTTTATGTTAGAATAAAATTATATTTTATATGTATATATTTATCATTATTGTAAAAAATTTAACAATAATAACATGTTATATATATGTAAAATAAGGCTAGAATTCTATGTTATTTAAATATATTATCATACATATATGACATATCATTATCGTTAATTTTTTAACTATCTAATCATTATACTAGTTAAAAATAAGATATTTATAAAAAAGATATAGGTTAGAGGCTAAATTTATCCTAAAAAATGAGGACCAAATGATATAAATTATAAACTTAATGATTAAAATTATCTTTATACCAATATATTTATATATATATATATATATATATTCCATTTCAGGTAAAATACACTAGTAGGGATTAATTAGAAAAAAAATGGTTGCATTTAATCACTAAATTATGCAAATTTCCCCTAATTAAACCATACATGTAATGTTTAATCGTTTTAATTATTAATCTTTTTAAATTTTAAAATATTCGTTAATTTTATCAAACTGTAATAAAATGTTTATTAATTTATTAAAAATATTATTAAACTAATTATTTTATTATATTATTTTATAATATTTAATAATTACGTTATAAAATTTTAATAAATTTAATAATTATTTTATATTTTTTAAAAAATAATTGTTAAATATTTTTTTAATAATTTTTGATTATCGTTGCACTCTACCTTATTTTTTTTATTCTTTAATATTTCATGGTGTTGATATTCTATAATTATTAGTTCAGTTCATAATGCATACAATTTTGTGTGTTTTTCTTCAAATTTTTACAATACTGTTATTTTATTTCATATATTTATGTAATTCAACTAGAATAATATTATTTTAAAAGGATAAGATTATTATGAATATCTTTATTTATAATAGATATTTATATATTAAATAATATTTTAATATACTTTAATATTAGAGTTTAATTCTCATTAGAATTAAAACTTTTAACTTATGCCTATAAATATAAACTTTTAGATAAAACATTGTACAAATATACTTTGAGAATATAATACAAGTCTCTCTCTTTTAATCTCTCATATTTGTTCATCTATTTTGTCTCGTTCTTTACTTTATTCACAACAGGTTATCAGCACGTGACTCTAACCAACGGAGGTGTTTGTAGTTCGAATCTTAAAGGAGTTATTGAAAAGAATTTGTTACTAGCATGAATCAAATATAAGTTCTTCTCCCTCCATTGTATTTTAATTATCGATTATTTTATCTCTTGATCTTTAATTTGATTTTTAATTTTTGAAAAAATCATTAGTTATTTGGTGTTTATTTAGCGATAAAGTGACTCAATTACCATGTTTCTTGTCGATAATTTTCGGAAAAAATTTTAACAAGATATTGGTGGCTAAATCTACCACATATTCAACTTAACTTGAAAAGTCCGGTATGTTTTACTTATTTATCTCGACATAGTGGATAATTAATTATTCTCAAAGTAAGGTATGTTTATTCAAAGTGTGAAATTATCATGTATTTAAAATACAATGACATGTACGGGTAATGTTTTGTATCTATTTAATTTGAGATTTTTTTGTCTTTAGTTATGACCAATATTTAATTTGGAACGAATATTAAACTTTTAATTAATTAATATGTTTTCTGTTATATTGGTTTAATCTTAGTATATTGGTTGAACATCCTGTTCTGCGAGGCTACTGGTCTCAAATGAGGTTCTTTTTAAAGGAACATGTGGAATGGTTTAACAATGTCGCATATGAGGATTAAATTTTATTCTTTGTATGTATTGTATATATATTGGTTGATCAATTACTATTTAATAGTATGAATGCTATAAAGTTTATATTTTCTTGAAAACAATATTTTTTTGTGTCGAAAAACTCAACTATAAACTTCTCCCAAGTTCAAGTTACGAAAATCGTCTTGATCCAAGAATTTTTATGGGAAATATTCCCTAGAATGACTGCATGTATGATGCTTATTCCATGTAATTATTGGATTTATGTCATTCCTTAAAGTGATTGCAAGCATGATGTTTATTCCATGCGATTATTGGATTTATTTCATTCCTTGAAGTGATTGCAAACATGATAATTAACTATATGGTTAGTGAATATAACTCAATTATGTGCTAGAATATCATTGATGAAGATGTGTTAAAAAAATATAATCAACTTTTCACACATTAATGTTGTCCTATAGGCACAATATCGTAAAAATATTATAAATACCTATTAGCCTCCTCTTCATTCCCTAAAGTGAATGTGGTATTTTATAGTGGAAAGAATAAATGCCACATTAGTAATTGTGGTCGCGATTGAGGTCATAAAATAGACATGGATAAGATTATTCTTTTGAGAATGCTTATATCCACCAGAAGTGAGATTATAAGGATGAAACGAATTATAGAGATCATATCAAAATCTTTATGTATTAATACGATGGTACAAAAAATGATAAATGAAAAAAAATATAAATATATTTTTATTATAGCGAAAATAATTATGGCTTTGTTAGTCAAACTCAATTGGATATTATCAATTTTCTCATAACTCTTAAAAATAAATAATTATTCTTTTATTTATTTTGTTTTATGTTAATTTATTTTTATTTATTATTTATTTATGTTAATTTACTTTATATATTATTTATTTATGCTTTATTTTAATTTATCTTTTTAAAATATTATTACTTTCGAAATAAAATATATAATGAATTGTGGCTATTTATGTCAAGCAGGCAATGCAAGTACACATATTGTACTTATGTATAAGAAATATTTTTCCTTTTAAACGCAAGAGAGAAGTGAAGAAATGTGGGTACTATATCTTAAAGTACTAAAATATCAATGCTTCAGAAGAGTTCTTGAGAGTTTATCTTTGATAGATAACCGATTTGATATGATGTGCTACATTTAATATTTTTCCTTTTCCCGAAGTGAATGGTACAAAGCACATATTTTTCATTCGCTGAAGTAAATTAAATAAATTACATATTAAAATGTGCATAATTATTTATTTTTCCCATTTTAAATGTAAGAGAATAATGTGAGTACTATATTCGGAAGTACTAATATCATAGAAGGCTCCGACTGAGCAAATATGTTGTTGCCAAATAGAACTTTATTTCATATTTACAGTACATTATACTCATCAAAGTCACAAAGAGACTTATTGAGTTTAAAGATACTTTTAGAAATATACTGAGAATTTTAGTTAAGGGGATGCTGACTATATCAATATTACGAGTATAACTCAAGGCACAAAAAATCTTGAAAATATTACATGAACTATCATCCATATTATACTACAGAAGAATTAGTACAAATTGAAGCTCGTGCTATTGTAAACTAGATATTTATTGATAATTTTATTTGACATGATCGGTTAGGCCATCCCGATTTAATTATAATGCAAAAATTTGTTTACACTTTCATTTGGTCATTTATTGAAGAACTAAAATTTTTTTCAAGGTAATTTTTTCACATAATACTTGCTATCAAAGCAAACTGATTATTCAATCGTCATCAACTAAGATAGAGTTTAAGTCTATTAATTTTCTAGAACTGATACAAGGTGATATATGTGGGCTCATACAACTTTCTTACAGTCCATATAGATATTTTACGATTTTAATTGATGTACCGACTAGATGGTCACATGTGTCTTTGTTATTAATACGCAACTTGGTTTTTGTGAGGCTACTTGCTCATTTGATAAAATTATGAGCACATTTTCCAGATTGTCTTATAAAGATAATCGGTCTTAATAATTTTGATGACATATCATTTTACATGTAATATTATTAATTCACATCAAGCCAATAAATGATCATAAGTTTTCCTCATTACAAATGGTTTTGGGTCAGGAACCAAATATTTCTTATCTTAAATTTTTTTGGTGTGCGGTATATGTTCTAATTTCTCCACCATAACGCACAAAGATGAGTTGTAACCCTCTCGACCCAGTCTAGATGTTACCCGACTCGAACGAGCTATACGTGGAATACCAAGGCTAATCCAAAGACTCGCCCCGATAAACAACCCTAAAAATTAAAATTTTCCTTTTATCTTTTCTAAATGCTTTAATTAGATCCTACATGTTCATGCAAGGACCAAATTCAATTGCAGCAGAAACTAAAGAGAAACGAGTCCTAATTTAATTTAATAAGTTTTAGGGACCTAATCGTAATTTCTAGAATTTTATTCCCTGATTGTGAAATTAAAATTATCAATATTTAATTAAGTATATTTCATATTTGCACGTAAATTTTTAACTTAAAATAATATCTAGAAGTCGGTTAATTGCATGCTCAAATTTTAGTGACTATTTCCAACCTCCAAAGGTTTCATGACATTATATTTATGCAAATTCACCTAAAAATACTTTAAGCACATATCACGAGATATTAGATAGATGCAATTCAACCTAGTTCGCAACAATGTATTCAACTTCTACAAGTATACTTCAACATAATCAATCTTATAGACAAACGGAAGAACCACCTTAATATACTCAACATGATCTCTAAATACATTCCAACCTAAATAACAACATCATCAATTTGAATCATAAATAGCCATGCTTCATTATCAACAACACTCAAATTCATACACAGAGATATTAATGTATATTAATATTAAATAGCCAACCTAAAAAAAAACAGAGGTATTAATGCATATTAATGCATTCAATCAACCTTCCACACTTCCCAACCAAATAGCCCCGAAAAAATACACCTAAGAAAACCGAAAATGTATGTGAAACCCATCCAAACGATCTCCAGCCCTTAGCCAACGAAAAACAAAAACTCTCAGCAACAAAACACAACCAAGAATCATGATTTAATTATCCTAAACCAACAACAAACATTCAACCGCCCAATCAAGCCATAAACCGAAGATTTAAGCAAATTAACACTATTAAAACCTAAGATCCGAGTTTACTCATCCAAGAACCATTAATTCCATATTAAAACACATCAAAATTCATTGATTTATCCATCGAAAACCATCAGGTATCACCTTATTACGGGATTGCATCAATTCAATTAAAGTTAACCGATAAAAGCCGAAAATCATCAATTAAAACCATAAAAAAAATCAAGAACTCAATGTAATGGATCAAACACTTGGAAATTTCAATAAAGAACTCAAAGTTCAGAGGTGTGAATTATTTCTTACCTCTAAACATGATCCAACCTCCTTCTAATTGAAAAATCTATGAAAAACAAGTTTATTTCTTGGGCTTTCCTCGTGTTATCCAGCTCCGATTCTTGGGCTTCTTGTCCATCAACGTTCTCCTCATTTTTATCCTTAGCTTGCCTGCTATATTGCTACTTGTCCTCTGCTGCCTCGGCCTCAGTTTGCTGCTGCGACAATGTTTCTTCTTGCACAGATACAAAAATGCAGTAAAGTTTAGCTTTTTGTAAATATTATCTTTAATAGCATAATCCCTAAATATATCACATTAAGTCTATGCATTCGTCCAAGTAGGTATAGAATTGATGATTAATGCCCATGAAAAGTGTAGAAAGTGATAGTGAGTTGAGCATTTATCACACCCTCAAACTAGAACTATTGCTTGTCCTCAAGCAATGCAAACAACCAATTTGTCAAACTTTATTCTTTCTTGGTCTTATGTTTCCATCTATTCTCCCCACCATAACTATGTTCATTCTTTAGACTTCACTTTTTGGTTACCTAAGGGTTTACCTAGAAGACAAACTATAAGGTTTTGTGAGTGTGTGCGTTTTTATGGACAAGTTTTATTAAGGGCTTTCTTAGATAAACTCTAAGTTCAAGACAAATAGACTTGGGTTTAGTGTTCTCTTCTTAAAACAACAATTTCTTGAGCCAATTTCGGGCACCTCAAGGATTGTGTTTTCCCCTTCTTATTTTCTTATCCCTTTTGCTATTCTTTTAAGCATACTAGAGACAATTTCGGGCACCTCTAGCATGAAGAAAAGTATTTTCTAGAGCCGGTGATAGGCACCTCTACTCACCTTTCTAAAGATCTAAGTCTTTATCACCTAAGTTTATTAAAAGAATTCCTATAGCCAAACAAGTCCCAAAAGTGTTTTAGGATCAACCTTATAGCAAGCTTCTAAGTTTTCTCCTTAAGTCTTCTAGAATTAAGTCTTCAAAACAGAACCTAACTATGGTAAGGAGAAATATTTCTATTGCCTTAAAAGAATAAACTAAAACAATATTGATGATGAGCAGTGCAAAAGTGTAGGCAACAAATTCAAGTAAAGTGGTGGATATAAAAAAATAAAATTTTATCACTCAAAAACTCCCTTTTCATGGTAAGGCCTCGACAGTGGATTGCCTCGGCAGTGACTCTACACCCCAAACTCGAACCAAGCATTACCCTCAATGCTTAAATTAGGGGCAAACAATAGGCAACGAAATATGAAAAAGAAATAAATAATAAAAGCAACATAAAATAATTTTATAAGGACTCTGAAGAGTTATCTTCCACAATTATGTCTATTATAGAATAGTATACATATCACTTTTAGTCTAATTTAACGTTGTTTTAATGAAATTATTATTATTATTATTTAATATTATTATATCATTTTATTTTTATATACGTTATATTAATGTTATATAAATTATGCATACATAGAACTTTTATCTTTATATACATGACATAATATATTCGTTTCATATGTTTTTGTATATATTATTATCATAATACGTGTTTGTGATACTTATACAATTATTTATAATATTATATTATTCCATATATTTTTGTTTATGTCATGATACCTTAGTTTGTGTCTTTTAGTATATTATATGTTTTTATTTCGGTTATTTAAGGATATTTTCTGTTTTATTTCGTTAATTAATTTAAAAATAATATTTTAATTCATTCAAGTATCGTTTTTTTATGATAATCACAAATAAGAAAATATTCTTTTTAGACCGTTATCTGGGGTATTAATCTTTACATATAATTGATTTTTAAATTCAAATATTTTAAATTTTTAATTAATTTTAATAATGTTTGGTTTATCAATATGACAAAAATATTTTTTAAAAAATTTAACAATACTTTATTAGAAATAACATCATCTTCTGGTACCATCTTCCTCTAATACTAATTTTCAAAATATTAATTTTAATATATTTTCAAAATATCATTGATTGCAAAAATTATTTACTACCGAACATTGTACATTAAAACCGACCCATAATCGTTGACAATTCTATCTTATCGTCTGCCACCAACTACATATGGTCCCCACCCTTAAATATTAAATTTATACCGATTGGACATGATAATAATTACAATGAAGACAGGGAGATAGAAAGTGGAAAGGAAGCATATGGGCATATGGCGGCCTTATTACAATATAATATAAATATATAATAATGTGAAATTTCCATTTTGGTTTACATGACCCATTAAAACACGCTACGATTGCGTTGGCATCTGGGAAGCCACGTTTAAAATGTATTAAAATGAGTAGTTGTCTGAAAATCATCTATTTACATATTCAATATTTTGTATATAAGCACAGCTCCATTCAGATACCTCACACAAACAAAACAAGAACACCTAAAGTATAGACAAGGAAAGATTATGGATACCGTAACTGAGGCACCCGCAGCTTCCGTGACTCGTGAAAGAAAGATTCGAGCAGACCTGGAGGAAAAATTACCCAAACCCTGTAAAGTCTCGATCCCCTTGTTTCATTACTTTGTTTAGTTCAATGCTCAGATTCAATATGATGTTTTTATGTCTTTGGTTCAGATTTGGGAAGGGCATTGATTGCTCCAGACGTGGAACATCCACATGGAACTGTCGGACATGAGAACAAAGGACTGAGTGTTCTTCAGCAACATGCTTCGTTTTTCGATCAAAACAAAGATGGAATTGTGTATCCTAGTGAAACTTACAGAGGGATGAGAAATCTTGGTTTCGGTAGAATTGAAAGCTTTTTTGCTGCAATCCTCATCAATGTGGGATTGAGTTATTCCACTCTCACTGTAAGTCAGTCATATCGTTTTGTGTTTGTATTGTTTTAAGTTACAGTTTCTGAGTTTGAGTTTTTCTGCACTCCAGATTTTCATGTTTGATTTGATTTTTTTTCAAATCATTATATAGAAATTTCATCATTTTTCTGGAAAAGGACACTACATGCACATGCAACAGTGTTACATACATACATACATAGTTATTGATTTCACAAATTTGATAGGGATGGCTGCCAGATCTACATTTCCCCATATATATCGACAGAATACACAAGTGCAAGCATGGCAGCGACTCAGCAACATTTGACACCGAAGGAAGGTACTTGGTGTATACACTTTGAATCATTAAAAACCTAAAGAAACAAAAATATTTTAACCCTTGTTATGTTACGAATGGGATTCTCAGGTTCATGCCAGTGAACTTTGAGAACATCTTCAGCAAGTACGCTCGAACCGTTCCCGACAAGTTAACATTCGAAGAAGTGTGGCACATGACCGAGGCTAACCGAAACCAATACGACTTCATCGGCTGGTACTTTCTTTGTTTCTTTCTTTCTTTCTTTTTGATTTGTTTCAGTGAAGGCTGCGGTTGTTTTTCTAATAGTTTTCAAGTGCTTTCAGGATCATATCCAAGGGGGAATGGACACTTTTGTATCGTCTTGCAAAGGATGAGAACGGATATCTATCGAAGGAAGCAGTGAGGGGATGCTTTGATGGGAGTCTGTTCGAGTATGTGGCAAAAATGAATAAGTCGAAGGGGAACAAGGCAAACTGAGTCATGTTGTGCAAACGGTTGGCTTCAAAGATGTGTTGTTTTATTATTTTTTTTCCCAAATAATCAAGTTATGCCTTGTATTTGAATTAAAGTTTAAATAATCTTCTTCTTCTTCTTCTTATTCAGTAATTTTGTCTTCCATTTTTCAGGATTTTACCCTGATTAATGTGAATTAATCCGTATCGTACATCTAATTTTAGTAAATAAATTTTTGATAAAAATTATTTTACATATATAAACATGAATGAAAATAAAAATAAAAATTTAATAGTTTGCCGATTACTATAATAACTTATAATTAATTTATACAAATATAATAATATATTAGTAAGTGATAATTATTGTACGTAATATATTTGAGAAATTAAAACTGTATTACAATGATGTAATTTTATTATAGAGAATAAAACTTATTCTAATAAGATTAACTATAGATAGTGATACTTTTATGCAAGCAACATAAGTTTTATATTTAAACCCGATATGAAGTTTATAAATTTTCTAAAAAATTATAAATTAAAAACGTTTTAGATTTTAATTAATCAAATTAAAATTTTTAATTTTAATTCTCTAATATTAATTTTTAGATCAATTTGAACCTAAAATATATTAACTTTTTGATAAAATAAATCTTTCTAACCATTAGAATTGGTCGAAGACCATTTCATTAATCAAAATTATAGCCTTAGTAAAAACTCTATCTTTAGAAAATTAAGATAGTTTAAAAAAATATACTTTAACATGTCACATTAATATTTTTTAACAGGTTAAAAATTACAATAATAATCATAATAAATACTTCCTTTTTCCCACTTAAAATGTTTAATATTAATTTTTTTAAAAAATTAAAATATATTTTTTATATTTTTATCAATAATAAATTTCAAGTTATAACAATTTAAAAAATAGGTTTCGTACATAGAAATTAGGACTCAAACGCAAAATGTGGGGAAACATTATCTTCTTGCGCGAACAGTGTAAAACGACAGCATGGCTCAACGGTGACCACGAGGGGGAAAAATCATACAGGGAACTCTGTTCACTATATCATCCATGGTTCTAAGCAATCAGGATCGTTGATCTTAATTTTTTCTAAGTAAATCATCATTTCTTTCCTGCATGGACTTAGTAGATAGATAGTTATTAGGTGGTTATTTAAAGATTAACGGTCCTGATTGCTTAGACCATAGATGACGTGATGAATAGGGTTCGTCTTATAATCTCTCCACGAAGGGATAGGCGTAACGATATGAATATGAATATGAATATGTGTTAGGCAATTTGAATTTTAATGAAAAAATAGTTTTTTTAATCTAAGGATACATATTTTGTTCTAATTATATTTAAAAAATAAAAATAAATAATATATTTTAATCAATTTATTTTTAATTTTAAAATATTTTTAATTATGTGATGAGTTTTTTTATATTTTTAATTTTTATAAATTATATTAATAATATTTATCAATACTTGTAAAATGTGACAAACTCATTTCTTATTTTATTATTAATTATACCAGTCAATATTCATTAAGCCGACCTATAACTGTTGATAATTTTTATGTTATCTTTTGCCACCAACTTACCTATGGTCCACCCAGAAATATTAATTTTATACCAAATGGACATGATAATAATAATAATAATACAACGAAGAAATGGACATCACATCTACAGTGGAATGGAAGCGCAGTACAATTTTATATAATATACTATAATATAACATAACGTAACGTAACAATGAAATGGAATATTTTTGGTTTACTTGACCCATTAAACCACGATACCATTACGATGGCAGCTGAATTCTTCTAAACACGCGGTATACACCAGGGAAGCCACTTTAAAAGGAAAAATTATAAACCCTCTTCATCATATCATCTATGGTCCCATGTAATTAGGACCGTTGATTTTAATTTTTTTAATTGAATCATCACTTCTTTCCTACATGAGCTTAGTGAATAATAGTTATTAAGTAGTTATTTATAGATCAACGGTCCTGATTATTTGGACAATAGATGACGTGGTGAACAGGATTCACCGTATAATCTCTCCTTTAAAAGGTATTAAAATGAGTTGTCTGTAAATCAATTAATTTATATATTCAATATTTTTTATTTAAGGACAGTTCCATTCAGATTACTCACAAAAACAAAACAAAACAAAAACAGCTAAAGTATAGACAAGGAAAGGTTATGGATACTGCAACTGTGTCACCCAGAGGTCCCGTGACTGTAAAGATTCGAGCAGATCTGGAGGAAAAAAATTACCCAAACACTGTATAGTTTCACTACCATTTTATCCATTACCCAGTTTTGTAAAATGAGAATAATAAAGGACTTATCTAAACAAAATGATACAGTTCAGGAGGTTTGCAATTTAAAAAACCAAACGACTCAACTAACTCCTGTCATGTTCTTTGATATTACGTTTTGTTTATATCATCGTATCGTTTTGCAAGCAGCATTCGAGTCAATACAAAATAAGCGTAGATGAACAAATGAGTAACTAATGCTTCAAATTGAAGAACAAAAATTAAACAAAATACCTGAAAAAAAGTTTCATTTCACTCGAGAAATTGATCTAAAACGTGGCTGATCCAAAACAAAATTGAAAAATAAAATCGAAATAAAAATAAAAACAATCAAAGAAAAATTTTGACTCTCTTAAATGCAAAAAAACGAAAAATCAAAATCAAAACTTGATTCCTTCTGCTCCAATAAGTGGTTGTGTCCTTGTTTTGCACTTGAAACGAAAACCGATGTGTTTTAATTAAAAACAAATGTATACCGACAGACAGAAATAACCTTCGGTATACTTTAGCCCTATACTGACAAAACGAAAAAAGCATCAGTATACCTTTATCCTATACAGACACACAAAACAAACCATTAGTATACCTTTAATCTATATCAACACTCGAGAAAAACTATCGGTAAAAATATTAAACTTTTTACCGATTATTCTGTTTCCGTTGGTATATATCTCTAATACCGTCGATATATGTCCATCGGTATACGTAGGCGTTGGTATATGTACATTTTTTTGTAGTGAGTATAGATATTCAAATAATAAATAAATAAATATTAGAGTTAATTAGTTTAAAGACTAAAAATATTCAAGACCATAATTAATCATGACAATTCCTTATATGTGGACGATATTCTTTTTAAATATAAATAGGAATGCCCTAATGAAATTAGGTGTTTTATTTTATATTCGAATCAAAAGAATAGTTTCTATATGGAAATAATATTTTCATTTTAAATAGAATCACAATAAATAATTAAAGAATAGAATTATATTCAAAACATCGTTAATAAATTTGCTAAATATATCACATGAAATATGAGGTTCGATATCGGACGCTCGTAGGGGTGTTAATCCTTCCCTACACATAATCGACTCTCAAACTCAATTTTTAAACAATGAATATTTGGCTTGTTTTTATGGTGTTCAGCCTACCAAAGTGGTCGATGACAACTCCAAATATTTTTTTATCGAATAAAGGATAAAATCAAAATTTTCTTAATTAACTAATATGAACTTAAAATAAGAATTAATTTTTATAATTAATTACTAAAAAACTCATTTTAACATAAAAAAATAATTTCAAAATTAAAGATTAAAAATGACAAATTTCAATTTTTAAAAGTCAATGGTCAAGCTATTTTTTACACCCGATTTAAATGGTTACTATAACACCCCTCTCCTGGTTTAGTAGTAAACCAGTTTGAGAGTGTTATGGGAACAAACAAGACAAGTAAAAATTGAAATAATTTAATTTTTTTTCTTAACTCATACCTAATGTATGAATTAAACATTCAAAAGTATCAAGAACTTAAACTTGATTCATACTTTATTCAAATAAGTTAACCGAAACAACATATACAAAATATGGAAGCATAGATCATATAAACATAGAAGCATGCTTCATTTGAAAGTTAGGCATGTTCAATAAAGTAAGATTGTGGACATGTATTCAAACATTAATTCAGGTATACTAATAGTTCTTATATGCAAATGTCACAGGGCTAGACGTTTGAACCAACTAACTCGTACGGTCTTAGTCGAGTCCTCAATTTAAACGACTAAGTTAGCCTTGAACCAGTCTTGCGAGAACTCTTCCTCGGCAAAGGCTTGGACAAGCCCTCAAGGCTTCAATGGATACGGAAGCTATTAAGAACTAAGGTGGCTACTCTTAGCCTGTGACACCCTCGCCCCAGGTTAGGAGACGAAGGTGTCGATCGGACATTCAACTCACATTTAGACCAATCTTGTATTCAGTTATAAAATATTTTATTCATTTGTATGACTTTTTAATTACTTTGTAAGACATTACGAGCCAATCTCGTGTAAAACTTGTCAATTTTGAAGCCAATTTAAAACTTTTCCATACTCATACGATTAGCCATTTCAATTCTCAATTTTCATTCATTTATCAATTATAATCTCAATTGAGCTTGATCTAAACCTCTAAACAAATTTTATTCGTTTAGCCATATAACCATTTTCAATATTCAATAGTCATTTTACATTCGAGTGCTACACATAGCAACAAATTCATTTCAATGCTTCTATAACAAGTCATAATCAATTTCAATGCTTCATAAGTCAATACATGTACATATAATTTCGTTTAAGCTTTAATCTTTTAATTTAATTTCATGTGATGCCTTGGTATAGTTAGACCAGGTAAACGAGTCAACAAGAGTGTCACGAAGACACTAACAAGATTACCACAAAGGTACTAACAAGAGTATCATAAAGATACTAACAAGAGATACCCATGGTATGTAACAATGGTGACTAACCACCAATCAATGGTACCCGTAGTACCGAAAAAGAGTACCAAAGTACTAAACAAGAGTGTCGTAGCACTAAACAATGAGCTCGGACTTTAGGTATGCCGTACTACCTATGACCAACTATTGACCAAGGCTCAATAATATTTTCATTAATCAATTGATCATTCAATTCATATTAAACAAGTTCACATCACCAAGAGCAAATATTTATAACATTGCTAATCACCAAAGCATCCATCATGCTATTATCACATTATTCATATCATGTAAACATATAAACATGTATATCATATTATCAATTCAATGCTCATTTCATTATATACATACTTCATGCATGGTTCACATACCTGACATCCACAGCCGTGTGCCGTTGCTTACCTCGGTATTTTCGAGCTATGCAAATGCTAAGCTAATACTAACAATCTAGCAAGCAACTCATGTCGTCAAACAAGTCATATAAAAATAAGCCTCATTCCCTTATTTACCGAATATAGATTAGTCCAGTTACATGACATATCAATTTAAATAAGAAAAAGATGGTTAGGACCCTAGGTCCTAACCTTAAGGTTTGCCACAGTCACAAATTTTTCAAGCAGTTTAGGGATTGTAGATCGTGATCCCCTTGCCTCTCCTTCTTGCTACTTCAAGCCCTTCTTGTTCTTCAAAGTCCTCTTCCCTTGGATTCTCTAGTAATCCATACACATATAATCATTCATTAGGACATATTCAATCATTTAATCCAAGTGATTTTAGGCCTAACAAATGTAAACATGTGCACTTGTTCATTAAGGATAGTTTTGCTATCCTACAAAGAATCAATCATATCTCCTAACTCACATACCCGAATCGAGCTTATTTTATATCGTTAGAAAGCTAAGAAGATCGTCTACAAGGAAGATTTAACCTCACATTTTAATTCTTTCCCAATAAGTACAAGTTTTCGTTCGGATCAGACTTATCCGGATTTAGGACTGCTCGGACAGCCCTTACGGAAATACTTATATCTTTCTCTACCGAACTCGGATTGAGGTTCCGTAAATTTTCAGTTAAACTAGATATACGGGAGTATTATAAGTCAAAATTTCAGCTCCTAAATCCTTCAATCCTGACCTAAGGAATTTTTTGAAAGACAGCTACCTAGAATAACATTTCTAGGCATTTTCGGCAAATTTTTATTTCATACATTTAATTCCTAAACCCCTACATTCACATGAATTTCCAAAATTTAACCATGAAACCAACATCATATAATTCCCTTTTCTATAATTCCTTGCATGCTCACACAATAATTTTTTCATTAACACATTTACATCTCAATGTCTTTACTAACATGAGTTCACTAAGTATTCTTGTTCTAACATCATGGCAATACAATCAAATAAACATATTAAACATGAAAACATATAATTTCTCAAGAAGATAACTACATTACCTTCAATTATTTGAGCATGCAATCCTTCCAATTTTCTTGAACCAACAAGTTCTCCCTCTCTTGCTAAATTTTCGAAAATGGGGGTTTCAAAGAAAGAAGATGAAATCAAGTAACTACTCTTTCTTTTCTACTCTCAATCCTTCTTTTATCTCTTGTAATTTCTTCTTTCTTTTAGCTTTGGAGATGATGCATGGAGGAAGAAGAATTTTGGGTTCTCTCTCCCTTATTTTTTCTAATTCACGTGGAATGAGGGAGGGGAAGATGACACCTATCATCTTTATTTAACCTTTAAAATATCATCTTTGTCCCTTTTGTTATAACTAATTTTAATTTAAATGAAAGGGTAGTTTAGAGAATCCTAACATTTATCATACAACCTTTATTTTTCTCATCCAATTCAATTTGTTCACATTTATTTAGTCCTTTTCGTTTTTCTTTTATTCCAATTAAGCCTCTCTTATTACATAATTTGACTTTAAATTAGTCAACTCAATTATCAATTGGTCATGTTTACCTTCTAGGCCCTTTCGAAGGTATTACATAGCCACTCGATAACAAGAACAAAGAGCTAAAGAAGGAACAATAGAGGAACTAGAGTAAATATCAGAGCTTTTATTTACTCTTTCAGAGATGATGAATGGAAAGTGTTTGGTGAGTACAAATGGTGGCGGGAGCTCTCTATTTATGGTTGAGCTCCCACTCAATCAATGGTTTAAATCGATTTACAAGGATGGCCAAGATTAACTCGTAATAAATAAAAAATCACCTATCTTAGGAAATTTTATCAAATTCTATCAAGTTAAATCATTTTATAGGAATGTTTCCCTAGATAGTTGGTCTCTCTTAATATGGTAAGATTTCCTCCGTTCCTTATCTGATAAGTTATCTCTTTCTATATTCGAAACGAGCTCTCTAGCATGCTCCAAGTGTAAGGCCAACTCTGATGGTCTTGAGAAGTCCTATGGAACCTTGTTGTCGTACTTGTATGCGACTGTCACGGAACCTAATGTACGGTACATGACATTCTTCCCCATCAAACTTAGTGAATCCCTTGTCGCTCCACTAGAACGATCCTGGGTAGGTCCATCTTGGATGTTGCTACTCTGTGCCTCGGCTTGATACGATTCCTCTATATGAACTGCTTGTGTCGGCTTGAGCTAAAGACTACGCGTGTGATTCAGTATGGCTTGTATGAGTTTCTTGTGATACCTTTCGGCCTTACTAATTCTCCAGCAATGTTTTTCACCCTCATGAACAAGGTATTACATCCATTCTTAGATCGTTTTGTTGTTGTTTACCTTGATGACATTGTGGTTTATAGTGAGACCTTGGAGGAACACATAAAACACTTGAGACAGGTGTTCCAAGTACTTCGAGAGAATGATTCATTTATCAAGAGGGAGAAGTTCTCATTAGCCCAGAATGAAGTGTCATTCTTAGGCCTCATCATTGGTGGTGGTATGATCCATATGGATAGGGAAAAGATTCGAGCAATTGAAGAATGAGAGTCGCCAATTAAGGTGGCAGAGCTGAGATCATTCTTTGGATTAGAAACTACTACTGGTGTTTTGTCAAAGGTTATTCCAAAATTACAAAACCCTTAACCGATGTGCTAAAAAAGGAAAATACGTGGGACTAGATTAAAGAATGTCAAAAGGCCTTTGAGAAACTAAAAGAAGCCATGGTGAGTGATCCTGTGTTAACATTGTCGAACCATGTGTAGAACTAATGTTTTGATATAATAATTGAAAAATAATTTTAGACTAATTTGAAAAGACTTCAAAAATGGTTCTTATGTCCAAATAACTTGAAAATATATTTAAGAAGTTTTTGAGATATTTTAAATGTGTTTTAAATGATTTAAAGAAGTCAAAGAAGCGGTTTTAACCCAGGCGTATCGATACTAGTTTCGATACCGCCATGTTTTCAAGGGCAAAATCACAATCGTATCGATACTCATTTTGATACCATTTCACCACTGTGATGTTTGGTTTTGATACCAATTTCTATACACCCCAACGGTCATAAACGATTTTATAAAATCCCCCAACGGCTAGGAGAGGTATCGATACCAGTTTCGATACCTATTCTTAAATGCAGGTTCAATGGTTATTTCCCAAAGCAAGCATTTCGATACCACTTTTAGGGGTATCGATACCTCTTGTACCAAAAACAGAAATATGCCTTGAAATCAGCTTCAAACGGATCCAAATCAATCCCAATGGTCACCAACGGCTTGAAGCTCATTTGGGATAATAAGAGGAAGCCTCAAGCATCAAGAGAAGACTAATGCTTCACTTGTATTAACTTTATGATCCAAGATTTTTCTTAGAGCTAAATTCTAATCTTTGGGTAGACAAAAGACTTGTGAGCTCAATTGTCAATGTATGCTCAAGTGTATTAGGACTGGGTGAGTTCTTAGATTGCAAACATTAGCCTTGTTAGAAGGATTATCAAAGTTTGCTTAAGTTTATCTCTTATTTGAGATGATTCGCAAAGTTCGGATTGTGAACTTTGGATGCTTGATTCGGGTATGAATCAAGGTTTGTAAGGCTAGCCCTTTGTCCATAAAAGGAAGAGATTCTTAGTGAATTTGGGAAATCCTTAGTGGGAAGCTAAGGTAGTGGATGTAGGTGCTTTTTTGATGGATGAACCACTATAAATCCTTGTGTTCATTATCTACTTCCATTGCTTCTACAACAAACACTCAAATTGTCACTTCTCCACCACTTTGCGAGTTTTTAATCGGTTATTCATCGAGACCTTTAAGCCCAACAATTGGTATCAGAGCAAGGCTCAATCGAGATGGGTTAACATCCTATTAAGAAGATCCAACGAGATCGACCAATTTACAATCAACCGACATTCCATGGCTCAATCCATTGATAAGCCACCTTTCTTTGACGAGTTCAACTACTTCCAATAGAAGATAAGGATAAAGTATTTCATCAACTCAAAAGACTACAAGCTATGGGATATAGTTGAAGATGGACCGTTTGTGCCAAAGGGAACAAAGGTGGATTGGAGCGTGGAAGATCACAAGAAGATTATGCTAAATAGCAAGGCTTTGTAAATTCTCGTTTATGCATTCCATCCAACCATCTATGAGAAGATGTGTTCTTGTGAGAGTGCCAAGGAAGTTTGGGAAAATCTCAAAGTTACATACGAGGGTATAAATGAATTAAAGGAGACAAAGATTGGACTCCTCAACAAAGAGTATGAGAACTTCAAGATGAATCCGGAAGAGGACATTGCAAAGATGTTCGATTGATTCTCCACCATCACCAATGGACTTAAAGGATATGGAGAGATCATTCTGTAGGAGAAGCTTATTCGAAAGCTTATCTATTCCCTTCCCGAGTCATGGGACTCAAAAAGGATCGTCATCATTGAAGCCAAGAATCTAAAGACGCTCAAGCTTGATGAACTTATGGGGTCTCTCCTTACACATCAAATTATGATGAAAGTAAGACAAGGGGAGAAGAAGAAAGAAGAGAGTACATCGATGGGGAAGAAGAAAATACAAGAGCTCGGTGTAAATGTCAACACCATTGATCTAAAATCCTCCAAGTTCATTCACCTTGAAGATTCAAGTGAGGAGGATAGCGAAGGAGATGAAGAGCTTGCCCAACTCTGCATAGACTTTGATCGATTCATGAGGAACAAAAGCAAGAAATCCTCAAAACAAGAATCAAAGAAGAAGATGAAGGACTCCCACAAGCCAATCATAAAGGGATCATCTTCTAAGAAACAAGCATATGTGGCTACATGGAGTGATGGGGACTCCACCAAAAATGAAGATGCCAACCTATGCTTGATGGCCCTCAATGAGGGGGAGGTAACTTCAAAGTCATCTAATTCAAATTCATATTCTTTTGATGAGTTACAAGAAGCCTATGATAAATTAGTTGTTGAGTTCAAGACTTCATTTTCTAAAAATAAAAAGATGATTTCAAAGCTTAGATTAGAAAATGATTTGCTTTCAAAAACTAATTTTGAAATTGAAGCAAGATTGAAAGAAGCTTAAAGTTTTTTATTTATAAAACTTGCTTTAAAGGATAGAAAAAGATCATCAAATTGCTTTAGATGATCTTAAGAAGGAAAAATACTTAATTTCCAAAAAACTTAAAATGAAAAATAATTTGGGAAAATCAAACTTTTATTTTAAACAATCTAGTACCCCTAGATTTATTGATGGAAAATGTTTTAGAAGTGTTTGGGTCCCCAAAGGATTAATCACTTCAACAAAAAGGGATGAAACTAAAAAATGGAGTCCTAAGGGGACTAAAATTTGTGCTTCTAATGCTAAAGGATCCAAAGCAATTTGGATACCAAAAGTTTCTTGATTGTTTCATTCTATATGTGATGGATGTATAAGCAACCAACTGCAAGATTAAGGGGGAGCTCTACACACATAAGTAGGACACTTGAAAAAGGAAGGCTTCATATTCTACCTTTGATTCAAGTGTGGTAAATTTATAGTTGTTTTTTTTCTTTTCATTTGTTTATTTCTTATTTCAACTAGAATTATCATAATTGTTGGACTACCTCTTAGTGATGCCTTGAGTGGGGGGGAGCCTTTTGATTTTACAAATAAACTTTTGATATTTGATTTTAAAACAATTGACATTTTAAAACTCTCCTAAGTTATGAGTTTTAAAGGTTTTGAAACTTGTTTTGAACTATTTTTGATATAACGAAAAGGGGAGAATGTTGTGAAAAATTGGTTTTCAAAGACTTTCAAATGGATAAGAGAGAACTTTAAATGATTTGATTCTTTAATTCTCTTATTCAAATTTTATTTAACAAAGGGGGAGCAATCTCAAAAAAAATTCAAGTTGGTTTTATTATATTAAAATTGCAGAACTGATGTTTTGACATAATAATTGAAAAATAGTTTTGGACTAATTTGAAAAGACTTCAAAATGGTTCTTATGTCCAAATACTTGAAAATATATTTAAGAAATTTTTGAGAGATTTTAAATTTGTTTTAAATGATTTAAGGAAGCCAAAGAAGTGATTTTAACCTAGGCGTATCGATACCAATTTCGATACCGTCATGTTTTCAAAGGCAAAATCACAGTCGTATCGATACCAGTTTCGATACTCTTTCACCACTGTGATGCTTGGTTTCGATACCAGTTTCTGTACACCCCCAATGGTCATAAACAATTTTATGAAACCCGCCCAACGGCTAGGAGCCGTATCGATACCAGTTTCAATACTTGTTCTTAAATGCAGGTTCAATAGCTATTTCCCAAAATAGGCGTTTCAAAACAAAAATATGCCTTGAAATCAACTTCAAACGGCTCCAAATCAATCTCAACAGTCACCAACGACTAGAAGCTCATTTGGGATGATAAAAGGAAGCCTCAAGAATCAAGAGAAGACTAATGCTTCACTTGTAACAACATTATGATCCAAGATTTTTCTTAGAGCTAAATTTCAATCTTTAGGTAGACAAAACACTTGTGAGCTCAATTGTCAATGTATGCTCAAGTGTATTAGGATTGGTTGAGTGCTTAGATCGCAAACATTAGCCTTGTTAGAAGGATTATCAAAGTTTTCTTAAGTTTATCTCTTGTTTGAGAGGATTCCCAAAGTTCGGGTTGTAAACTTTAGATGCTTGATTCAGGTTTGAATCAAGGTTTGTAAGGTTAACCCTTTGTTCTCAAAAGGAAAAGATTCTTAGTTAATTTGGGAAATCCTTAGTGGGAAGCTAAAATAGTGGATTTAGGTGCTTGTTCAAAGGCCAAACCACTATAAATCCTTGTGTTCATTATGTAGTTTTATTGCTTCCACAATAAACACTCAAATTGTCACTTCTCTATCATTTGGCGAGTTTATAATTGGTTATTCATCAAGCCCTTCATGCCCAATACCATGTCAAGCCCTTCAAACTTCATATTGATGCGTCCGATGTAGACATTGGGGGAGTTCTTATGCAAGAAGGATACACAATTGCTTTCGAGAGTCAGAAGCTTAATGAAAAAGAGAGGCGATTTACTCTCCAAGAAAAAGATGACCACATTTGTTCATTGTTTGCGAACTTAGAGATATTACTTATTGGGTTTGAGATTTTAGGTAATCATCGACAATGTTGCTACTAATTATTTTCTAACCCAAAAGAAACTGTCTCCTAAATAGGCACGGTGACAAATATTCTTAACAGAATTCAACTTTGTCATGGAGTACAAACCGAGGAAGGCCAATTATGTGGCCGATGCACTAAGTCGAAGATGCAACATAGAGTTCATCACCAGACCTGAACGACCACTATTATCCCGCATCAATGAGGGCTTACCACATGACCCAACAATCCAGTCCTTGATCAATCATGCCAAGGAGGACAAGTTTAAACATTTCTGGCTTGAGAATGACCTTTTATGCACCAAGGGACGCTGCCTTTATGTCCCATAATACATGAAGTTACGGAAAGAGCTCATGCGAGAATGTCATGATTCTAAGTGGGTTGGCCATCCAAGAGTGCACCATATGATGGCATTGTTAGTGGATCGGTATTATTGGCCATACATGGACAATGACGTAGAGGTCTATGTGAAGACTTGTCACTTTTTCCAGTAAGACAAGATCAAAGACAAGAAACCAACAGGATTGTTGTAGCCATTACCAATCACAGAGTGCCCATGAGAGAGTATTTCTAAGGACTTTATAGTCGGCTTACCGAATACTGATGGATTTGCTAGTATTATCGTGGTTGTTGAAAGGTTTTGAAAGTATGAAATTTTCATTCCTGCCAAAAAGGAGTGCCTAATTGAGGAAGTTGCTCGACTTTTCCTCAAGAATATGGTGAAGTTTTGAGGGGTGCCAAGGAAGATCGTGAGTGATCGAGACTTTCGCTTCGCGGGCAAGTTTTGGAATAAGTTATTCAAGCTGATGGAGGACATACTTGAACATGTCCACGAGTGTTCATCCATAAACTGATGAGAAAACCGAACGAGTGAATGCGTTATTGAGATTTATCTTGGGCACTATACAAGTGCGACACAACGTGACTGGCCAAAATTGCTAGATATGAAGCAATTTTCTTACAACTTGTAGTGGACAGAGGTCACAAACCAAAGTCATTTTGAGATCGTGAATGGACAACAACAATTCACTCCCAATGTTGTTATGCTCGGTTACTATGGGCGTAACCCAGCAGCTTACCACACTACTAAGGCGTGGCAAAAGTATCTTGACTTAGTCCAGGCTTGTTTGCACAAGGTGGGTAAGCATACCAAAAAGTGGTTTATTGAAGATGCATGGACGAAGAGTTTCAATTTAGAGACCAAGTCCTTGACAAGCTACACTTGGTATTGAGGAAAACAAGAGTGCATAAAGGGCTTGTACGATGGTATGAGGGACCATTTAAGATTGTAAAGCAAGTAGGTGTTTAGCCTACAAAGTTGAGTTACCGCAAAAGCTCAAGGTTCACCCAGTTTTCCATGTGAGTATGCTCAAACCATTTCATGCAGATGCTGAAGATTCAAATCTTGCCAAGTCACATAGAGCACTCGTAGGAATAAAGGTCTCCAATGAGAAAGAGGTTCGAGAGATCCTAGCAGATCAAATTATTCTACGGAAGAATCATTAACCAAGGCAAGAGTATTTTATCAAATGGAAAAGACTTTTCGACAGCAAAAGGAGTTAGGAACTAGCCAAAGACCTTTGGTAATTCTGAGATAAGATTGTTGAGTTCCATTCTCAAGACGCAATGAGGGTGTTGCTAGATTTAGTGGGGGAGAATGTCACGACCCACGAGCCCAACAATGGGGTTGCTACAATCCAATCCGCCAAGCCTATCTCACCAAGGTTTTGGTCTTGCCAAACCCACTAGAATTATCCATTAATCCTATGTGAACACACATTGTGAATATTGGAGATTCTTTCCATAGTCGAGAATATTCTTAGAATTATGCTTTATAATAGGATAAGATTGTATCTAGATCGTTGATGTAAATTAATAGCGACTGTTGAAAGTAATGGGGCCAACTATAAATAGAGGCTCACCCCTCCTCACAATTCTCTTCATCATATCACTCAAAAGCTTTCTCTTGTTTTGTATTTCATTTCTTTCCTTGTTTCATTTTCGGGAGTTATAAAGCTTTGAGGTTTTGTTTAGAGGTTAACTTAGGCGAGTCAAAACCTAAAGCAACACGATTTTACTAGAACGATTCTAGACCCGTGACACAAACATGAAAGCATTGATCAAGCAAACTTATCCTATTTATATCTAGTCCTTAAATTTTAAGGGTTATTCATTAATTTTCTCAAGCTAACATGATATCATGCTAAGATCCTTTTGTAAGAAAGAAGAGGAAACATTTTTGATCAAGCTTTGTATATAATGTCTTACTAAATAGGTTACTAATTTAACCCATTATTATCATCTTATTTATTAAATTATTTACAAGTAATCAATATCTTAAATAACAAGTGACCTTATAAGTCTATCTTAGAAGACAATGACATGTTCAAGTAGCTTATAACTCATTTAGTTGTTTTATTTAATTACTCTAGGCATTTGATTTATGTAACATATCAAAGTAGACCATTCAAGTTACAAATGTTAACATGTATAATCTGTTAACTTGAATTTAAATTTTAATACCATATAAGGATCATTCGACTAGCCTATATTCAATAAAACTAACATTTTCTTTTAACGATATGATCAAGTTATCAAGCCTTACTATTTCATTAATAGTGACCTAGTGATATACAAGTAGCAAGTGTTTAACATGTTATAATCTTCTTATCTTGTATCCAAACACTCAAATAACTAATTCTACATTCATAAATTTAGTTGGATTTAGGATACATGCCATGACTTACAATTATATGTTACCATCTTAATTTATTAGCTTCAAGGAAGTTTATCATTTATTCTATTAAGCATGCATCTTATTTTAATTAACATGGAAACCTAGGTCTAGCTTATCCATCAAGATATAATCCATACATGTTCAATTCAAATTGTATTTTACATCAAGCATGTAATATAACCACTAATACTTCCAATGATAAATCTTGGAAATGCACAACAACATCAAATATATTTAAGAAACCAAGTTTCAAGTATCAAGTTACACAATCTTTGATCTAGTAAACTCATAAACCAAATAACTTTTAGTCATATTTTTATCCAATCATTTAAGATATTAAATTATCATTCATGTCTTTAATATCATATATCATCAACTTAATCTACTTGGCAACAATATAAACTATAGCAATCATAGCGATGATGGTAATCCAAACAAGCATAGAACTTTATTTTTACGGACCAAAAACTTTAAGATAAATTAATACATAAAACAAATCAAATGCAAAAAATGCACGATCTAGCTTAATTAGATATAATTTATGTGCCATTATCTAGGAGTATTACAAGAGTTACACAAACACTACAACAAAACAGATTTATAACGGCGTTTTTTTAGATATGCAATGGCGTTTTTTAGCGCCGCTAAAAAGATTTGCGGCACAAAGAAAAATGCCACAAAAAACACCACTAAAAGTAGCGGTGTTTATTTTAAATAAACGCATCTATAGTGCACGGTCAATAGCGGCGTTTTAATAAACAAACGTCGCTAATGTACATTCTATAGCGGCGTTTGGTTTTCATAAACACCGCTAAAGATCGTGAACTATAGCGGCGTTTATTTATCAAAAATGCCACAATTCTGTACTTTTGTGACGCTTTTAAGAAAATGCAACTATTGTTTATGATTTTTTAGTGGCGTTTTTCACAAACGCCGCTATAGGTACTGCATTTTAAAAAAAATAATTTAAAATTATTATTACTACCAAAAGCTTCCCTTTAATTAATATTTCAGCAACAATACAATTAAACAACAACAATAAAACAATCCAAAATACTTAACCACCAAATTAGATAACGGTGATCCATATGCTAAGTATGCAACTGAATTATATAATCCTTAACACAATTATGAGTTTACCGATAAGAAGTTATAATTGAGGTGCCAATTAAACCAATCCAGTAGTTGTCGGGTATGTAAATAATTTTGACAAACTTTGTAATCAATGAGCAAGACAAATCATAATTGAGGTGTTTTGGTGAGTTAATGCTATGCCTTGTTTTATTTAGACTTTTGAAGTGTTTTTTTGATGGATTTTCTTACATGACTGATAACTTTCTTGAGTGAACAATTTTCATATATTAATTGGTTTGTTGTGTCACTATTTTCACCATCTTCAACTCTGTTTTCAATCATGAACATGGATCATGTGGATGTTTTTACAAGTGACCGAATACGATTATAAAGTACGCAATCCAAATAACCCGAACAAAATGTATACTTATAAACTTCTAAATGGTCGGACATATGTAAACTAGAATCTAAAAGATTCATGATACAACCATTTTCCTACTTCAAAGTTTAAATTAAAGTTACAATAAAACTAAACCCGGTGAGTCAGACAACTAAAAAGTCAAGTCATTTACTGAGAAATTAAATCAATGAAAGTTTAAATTAAATCTAACAATCTCAATGAAAAAATTAAATCACGTTTAAGCAACAAAAATTAAATCAACATCAAATTTAATGAAGAAATTAAAACTTTATTCAATTGAAAAAAATAGGGTTACTAGAAGTACAAGGAAGGACCGGCGATGATTCCTGAGAGTCGGCCGCACCCACCGACGAAGGGATAACGACAAAGGTAATAGGGAGTGACGGTGGAAGAAAATTAGGGTAGAGGGAGTTTGGGGTCGTGTTTTGGGGGTTCCAGGGTGAAAATGGCGTTGGAACGATTATAAGTCTGTGATAAGGACGGTGACTTAGTGGCGTTTGTAAAAATAAACGCCGCTACAACACTGTTCATTGCGGCGTTTTTTAATGAAATGCCACAAACTTAGATACAATAGCGGCGTTTGTTAAATAAAACGCCACACACTTTAAACTACTGCAGTGTTTTTAAATAAAATGCCATAGGTTTTTACACTTTTGCAGCGTTTGTTATAAAACGTCATAGATATACGATCAATTACGACATTTTTTTGCATAAAACGCCACTATAGTTAGGGTAATTACAGCGTTTCTGGAAAAACGCCACTAAGATCGAATTTTTGCGGCGTTTTTATAGAAAACGTCACTACATGGTGATTCACGCTGCTACAGAATAAATATGGTGTAGTGAAACATGCTTTAATATTGATTGTATCTTGCTTCTATCTCAAGAAATGTTGTTATCAAGCAATTGAACATGTGGGTTGGGTAGAAGGAAAACGGAGAGTGATAAATATATAACGGACTTATTGAGAAAGCACCTATAACTAACCAATTTATCAAGTTGTAAAACTTATTAAACAAGAAAAATACAACAATCATACAAGTATAATTAATCAAGCAATATATCATTCTTATCTATCAATTTTAAGCTCATTAGATTCTATGTCATGTTAACACTTTAAGATAGTTGATTCTTATATATTTAAAGAGGACCACTCGAGTAACGTATATTCATGTTCGCTATCAAATACAAATAACTTGATTATCCTATTTTAGGTCACTTTTCATTCAAAGGTTTTTTTGCCACTTTTAGCTTATCAATCAAGTTCCTTATTTTCTTATTCAACTAAAATATGATTCCTTTGGTTATCTTATTTGACCATCCAAAATATATAGTTCGTATAGGATTAAAGTGAATTTTTAAGTCATAGTCATTATCACATATGTATGTAAAGGTGCCATTTAAATACCAACATGGAGTACTTATCCAGTTCCTTTACTCATATTTTCATTTTTCATGTTTTAACTCATTATTAATATGACCATTTATTTTTTGCTTAACTTTCAAGTATTCGAGGAGTATTTTTTATGATTCAAGTAACTACTCGATAGGTTTTTGTAGCAAGTAGTTTAATCATATATGCTAAAAAATCCATTTGATTAGGTTTCTAACCTCTCAATGTTGGGTAAATTTCATTGTTAAGTAAACCAAGCACTCAAATTATCTATTTTACAAGCTTTAGATTTTTTAGTATACTTAATATTTAAGTAGTTCAGTAGTCATTTTTAATCATGTACATGTTATTTCAATCTTTTCAAGTTAAATATTATACATGCTTCACAATCAATGGAATCAAGTATCAAGCAACCATATTTTAAACATAAAAAATTTTCACCCAATCATAACAATCAAATAAACAAATTTTACATTTAGATATTCAAGCATAAGTATATCAACTAACAAGATTGATCCTCGTCAAAGATCATATTAAGTCAAGCATTAAGTTTAAGTAACATATAACATAGCAAATACGTGTCTTAACAATTCATAATAATTCAATTTGTTTTACATGTGACTTAATTATCAAGTATGAGGTATTCATGTAAATCAAAAGTTCGATTAATTTCAGACATAGTTTATAACTTAATATGTAAACGACATAAAATTTAAGTAGGTAAAAATCAAGTGGATCTATAATTCATGTAGCATTTAATTTTAAGTAAGCTCAGTTATTAAGTGAGGAAGAGTTTTCAAGTATCAAGATTTATAAGTCAATTTTATTATCCAAGAGTAGTTTAGTTAGAACTAGATAATCGAGTTATAAGACAACACTCAAAGTATGTAACAAGAAGGTGTCCAAGATATCACAAGAGTACACAAAGTACTATCAAGACGATATCCAAGATATCTACAAGAAGGTGCATTAAACACCAAATAAGATGATACACAGAGTATCTAACAGAAGAGATCAAGACTCTAAGGTATGTCATTCTACTTAAGATCAACTAGCATACAAATTTTCACTCTAAGGAAAACTACACTCATAATACTTTAAGCTTGTTAGTCTTGGATAACTACTCCTTGTCCCTTCTTTCTTGCTTTCTTTATGTTCCATCTTTCCTACGAATTTTCACTCTTTGATCCTTAAAATTGTCTTACAAGCATACAAATATTATTAGAATTTATTCTAACCAAATAATTCATGATTTTATATAGCAATATGCACGTGTCAAAACTGTCTCGTCAGACAATTTCTATATGCTTATTAATTTAATCATATCTTTTAATCTAATCATTGAAATTTTACATATTTAAAAATCTAAAAAAGTTTACTTTCATACCATGAAGGCATTGTAATTTAATCATTTTCTATTTAATACAATTTTTAACTTAATTCTAAGATATACAAATTTTTGAATAATTTGTGCTATCTAAACAATTTTATTTTCAGATTTTAACTCCTAACTACAAATTCTATTATGTTTTGTCCTAATAAAAATTGACATATAAAAATATAAACCATCAAATTTTTAGCCTTAAATTTCAAGTACACGAATTAAGATGATTTTTTAACAAAATATTTTGAACAGATTACACCAATTATATTCTTAAACTCATTCCTAACGATTACAACATTATTTTAATTTAAGCAATATTATAATTCATCATAAAATTTAATTTTTAGCAACTTTCTCCTGTAATCTTTTATCTAATTTTGTTCATATTGCATTTAATTTTTCTAATTATATCAACTAGTCCATCTAGCCTATGTACTATGGTCACTTAAAGCAATTAGCTATCTTGTGTTCATTCAAATTAAATACCAAAATTTCTAACAATATATCTTTAATTTTAACAACTTATCATCATATATTGAAGGATTTTAACATGCAATTACAACAACCTAAATATCCCAACACTATAATACAAGTGTAACATGTAAATTCATAAATTCATACATACATTCATGCTATCTTAATTTTTTTTAACATCTAAATTTTCAGCGGCCAATTAAGCATCAAAATCTTATGTTAACACTAAAATCAAGAGGAATTGAAGGAGCTACATAAATCCTAAGCTAGGATTTTCAATTCTCTTCTCAAATTTAAAGAATTCAAGCTTAATTTTGTAAGATTCAAACTTAGTTTTACCAAGCCTCCATGGAATTCTTTCCTTTCCTTTTTCTTTGTTCTTCACAGGTAAGAAGAGATGGAAGAGTGGCTGATAATTTGGTGTCCTTACAAGACATCCTTAACTGGCCACTTGTACCATTTTACGGTCTAATTTCTTCAAGTAGTAATTTAAAGTTTGGGGTTTACATGCAAGTCAACCTTTTTTTTAAATCAATTTGATTTTTAAATTAATTAATTAGTTCTCCCTTGTTTCATTTTTTCATAATGTATTATAATTCATTTATTTTAACCACTAATTCGATAATTTAATTTAATTTAAAAGTGATTTGAACGATTAATCCTAATTACTTTAATTTAATTTAATCAATATCTTATAATGTCGTGATCAATTTACTAATTTTTTCTTCATTACTTTGATTTGGTCCTAACTAGTTCAATTAATTAATTTATTAATTGACACTTGGTATAAATATATTTAATAACCAATCTACTGATTTTCTTCTAGGATATATTTTGAAGTATTATAATTACGACACTCGTTTATTTTCTTCAAATATATGTCGATATGACAAACAACCCATCATTTTTACTTGTTTTGAAGTACTTAAGTTTATATTCATCATCCATGTAAGAAAGTTATAATCTAAGCGTGCAAGCTTTGAGACTAAAAAAAGTCAAATGAGCATACCTCCAAACTTATTGGTATGGCATCTTGTATCGGTAAAGGATTACTCGCATATCGATACGTTTAAAATAACATATTGGTACGATTGTTGATTTTTATGCTTTCGTTATCTTAGGGTTTTGTTGAGGAGGAATAAAATTTTAAAATTTTGAGGGTTTAAATAAAGAGAAAATAAAAATAAAATAATAATTTATAGACTATTTAGGTAATTTACTTTTTTATTGTGTTAAATCAATTCTCTTAAAGTGTAATGACAATAAATATTTCAGTAATTAAAAGTTTATAAATAAAAAACGTAAATGATTTCATCGAGTTTTTATTTTTTTTAAATTGATAACTAAATCTATATAGAGAAAAAAAAATTAATTATTATAGTAGTTAAGCTTTTATCTTATCCTCTTCCACCAACTTACGTATGGTTCACACATAATAAATAGAATGAAAAAAGGGAGATCTAAAGTGGAAATGAAGCACGGCGCAGCCTTATAATAATGGTGAAATTTCCATTTCTGGTTTACTTGACCCATTAAAACACGGTACGATGGCGTGGCAGCTGGGAAGCCATGTTTAAACTGTAGTATTAAAATGAGTAGTTGTCAGCAAATCCTCTATTTACATATTCAATATTGTCTATATAAGCACAGCTCCATTCAGATACCTCACACAAGCAAAACAAAACAAAAACAGCTAAAGTATAGACAAGGAAAGATTATGGATACTGCAACTGAGGCACCCGCAGCTTCCGTGACTCGTGAAAGAAAGATTCGAGCAGACCTGGAGGAAAAATTACCCAAACCCTGTAAAGTCTCAAGCCCCTTGTTTCATTACTTTGTTTAGTTCAATGCTCAGATTCAATATGATGTTTTTATGTCTTTGGTTCAGATTTGGGAAGGGCATTGATTGCTCCAGACGTGGAACATCCACATGGAACTGTCGGACATGAGAACAAAGGACTGAGTGTTCTTCAGCAACATGCTTCGTTTTTCGATCAAAACAAAGATGGGATTGTCTATCCTAGGGAAACTTACAGAGGGATGAGAAATCTTGGTTTCGGTAGAATTGAAAGCTTTTTTGCTGCAATCATCATCAATATGGGCTTGAGTTATTCCACTCTCACTGTAAGTCAGTCTGCTAATAATCACAGCGAGTGGTGATCAGAGAGATCCGGAAAGTTGTATTGTTTTAGGTTACAGTTTCTGAGTTTGAGTTTTCATATTTCGGTCTTCTTGGATTTAGATCGTTTAGGTTCAAGTTTCAATTTTCTTTTAGGTCAGCCTCGAGTTCGAGTTTTTCTGCACTCCAGCTTTTGATTGGATTTTTTTTCTTGATTCATCTTGATTTTTTTTCAAATCATTATATAGAAATTTCACCATTTTGCTGGAAAAGGCCACTACATGCACATGCAACAGTGTTACATACATACATAGTTATTGATTTCACAAATTTGATAGGGATGGCTTCCAGATCTACATTTCCCCATATATATCGACAGAATACACAAGTGCAAGCATGGCAGCGACTCAGCAACATTTGACACCGAAGGAAGGTAGTTAGTGTGTACACTTTGAATCATTAAAAACCTAAAGAAACAAAAAGATTCTAACCCTCGTTATGTTACGAATGGGATTCTCAGGTTCATGCCGGTGAACTTTGAGAACATCTTCAGCAAGTACGCTCGAACCGTTCCCGACAAGTTAACATTCGAAGAAGTGTGGCACATGACCGAGGCTAACCGAAACCAATACGACTTCATCGGCTGGTACTTTCTTAATTTCTTTCTTTCTTTCTTTTTGATTTGTTTCAGTGAAGGCTGCGGTTGTTTTTCTAATAGTTTTCAAGTGCTTTCAGGATCATATCCAAGGGGGAATGGACACTTTTGTATCGTCTTGCAAAGGATGAGAACGGATATCTATCGAAGGAAGCAGTGAGGGGATGCTTTGATGGGAGTCTGTTCGAGTATGTGGCAAAAATGAATAAGTCGAAGGGGAACAAGGCAAACTGAGTCATGTTGTGCAAACGGTTGGCTTCAAAGATGTGTTGTTTTATTATTTTTTTCCCAAATAATCAAGTTATGCCTTGTATTTGAACTATAGTTTCTATCTTTTTATTCTATTATTATTATTATTATTCAATAATTGTGTCCTTCATTTTTAGGGTTTTATTCTAACTAATGTGAATCTTTACATGTCGTATATTTAATTTTGATGAATAATTTTTTAATGAGAATTATTTTACATATACAAGAATGGATGAAAATAAAAATTTAAATTTAATGATTCACTGATTTGTGTACTAATTTATAATTTATAATTTATAATTTATAATTAATATACTAATATAATAATATATTAATAAGTGATAATTATTGTACAAATAAACATAAGTATACATCGACATTTAAAGAATCAATATGTATAAATATATTTTTAAAATTAAAACTATATTACAAAGATATAGTTATATTATAGAGAGTAAAAAACTTAATCTAATAAAATGAAGCGTTGATAGTGATATTTTTTTTTGCAAGAAACATAAGTTTTATATTAAACACGATTTAAAGTTTATAAATGTTCAAAAAAATTAAAAATTACAAATATTTTCGATTTTAATTATTTTAATTATTTTTTTAAATTTTAATTCACCAATATTAATAAAAGACATCAAAATTGAGTTTAGTACGACTGTCAGTTTCTATTTAAGTATTCATATTTAAGCTTTAGGAATTTGAGTTTTAATATAGTATTTAAAATTCTATTTTATAATTAGGGATTTAATCAAGAATTAGGGTACTCAATTTAAAAATTAGGGTTCTTACATAGAAATTACGGCTCAAATGCGAAAATTGGGGAATCATTATCTTCTTGCGCGAACAGTGTGAAACGACAGCATGGCTCAACGGTGCCCACGAAGGGAGAGCTGTAGGGTTATGAATATGTTGTCGGCAATGGAATTTTAAAGAAAAAACAGTTTTTTTAATCTAAGCATACATATTTTGATCTAATTATATTTAAAAAAATACAAAAATAAAATAATATATTTTAATTATTTAATTTTAATTTTTAAATAATTTATAATTATTTGATAATTTTTAAATTTTTATTTTTATAAATTATATTAATAATATTTATCAATACTTGTTAAATGTGTCAACTCAATACCGGTTAATATCCATCAAGCCGACCTATAACTGTTGATAATTTTTATGTTATCTTTTGCCACCAACTTACCTATGGTCCACCCAGAAATATTAAATTTATACCAAATGGACATAATAATAATAATACAATGAAAAAACCGAGATAATATAATATAATATAATATAATATAATATAATATAATATAATATAATATAATATAATATAATATAATATAATATAATATAATATAATATAATATAATATAATATAATATAATATAATATAATATAATATAATATAATATAATATAATATAATATAATATAATATAATATAATATAATATAATGTGGTTTTATATTTTCAGATTCGAATTACAGCTTCGTTACCATTAATGATTCATTTCTCTGTAAATTTCTCAAAATTTTCATCAATTTTTTCTGCGTCATCCCAAAAAATAAACCTAAAAAATATAAATAAAACCCAGATAGTAAAACAACCTCGCTAGTATTTTGCAGACCTGTTCTTTAGTGTTGGTATTAAACAGAACACCTTGTAATTTGATTTCAAGCTTAGACGTCAAGCTTATAAGATAAGATCAGGAGATTCTATGCTTTCGTTGGTTTAGGGTTTTGTAGGAGATGAATAAAGTTTTAAAATTTTAGGGGTTTAATTAAAAATAAAATAAAATAATAATTTATAGATTGTGTTAAATCAATTTTCTTTTAAAATTTAATGATAATAAATATCTCGTTAATCAAAAATTGACAAATTAAAAACATAAATGATTTTATTTGTTTTTTTAATTCATAAATAAATTTTGAGTGTGTTTAAGATTATCTTTGATTGATGGAAAGAATAAAATTGATGCTTTTGATCTTTCAAGAGAAAAGGTGGATAAAAAGGTTCGGGGTTGGACTAAAAATCTACTATCTCTTATGGTCGAAAGATTCTGTTGAAATTTATTTCTCAAGCCTTACCCTCCTAAGTTATGAGTTGTTTTTCTGTTACCACATTGTATCATTGACCTAATTAATAAAATAATGCGGAATTTTTAGTGGTCTGAAAAAATAGATAAAATAGGATGGATACATGTGTGTTGACAAAATTTATGTAGACTAAAAAGAGTTGGTGGAATTGGTTTACGGAACCTAAAATTATTCCATATTGTTTTACTTAGTAAACAGGTGTAGAGATTAATCCGTAATACTAAATTTTTGTGCTTTAAAATTTTGTCTACCAAGTATTTTTTCGATAGTTCTGTTCTTAATGCCAAACTTGGAGCCAATCCATCCTTTACATGGAAGAGCATCTTCAATGCCAAAGAGAGACTTTTTGATGGGTTTCATTGAAGAATTAGTTTGCATAGCAAAGTTAATATATTTAGTGATAAGTGAGGTGGTGATAAAACTATTAATCTAACCGGTTCCTATATGCAAGTTGCTATTCCAATTAAATATTATAAATTTATGACTTGATAGGAAAAATTGGGATGAGCGAAAGGTTCTGTATGTGTTTACAACTGAGGATGCGATTGTAATTTTAAAATATCCTATTATTGGTAGTACCGGAGACGTTTTGGTTTGATCAAATCATCCTTTCAATATGAATCAAATCAGATCTACTCACAATTAGTTATTAGCATAAACTAATATAGAGGGTAACACTTGTCCACTTTGGAAAGCAATTGCAAGTCTGCCAACACTACCTAAAATTCGAATTTTTGGTTGGAGGCTTGAGCATGATGCTGTTCGAGCTGCAAGAAAGTTATTTTCTAATGGTATAGGTTTTGGTTTGTGTAGGTTTTGCACTTCAGAGAACGAATCTATTCTTCATGCTTTAAAAGAATGTTCTAAGGTTAAAGAAGTTTATGATTTGTATGATATACCTGCTATCATTCATCAAGGGAATTTTAACACACGCAGAGAATGACTTGAATCTTTGCTTATTTCTCTTGATAGAAAACAATTTACTTTTTTGCCTATATTATTGTAGAATATTTGAAACAGAAAAAATAATTTGATCTATAATGGTATTTTAACCTCAGCTAGGATGCAAGTGGACAACTCTCGAATTCTTGTTGAGGATTATCAAAATAAAATAATGACGCGTTGAAAATAAAAAAAAAAAAAAGAGAAAAGATTGAAAAGAGAAAACAAAGAAGAAAAATAAAAAACATAAAAAATAAAAAATAAAAAGTAACAAGAATTTAAAGATTTGTGTTCTATGCAGAAAAATCAACCTTGAGTATGATCAATCAAATTAAACCGACAATGGGTTCAGAAGAGAAAATGTTTAGGCTTGAGCAGAGAAGCGATGACGATGATAAATGAAAAGATAAAGTCTTTCAATTTAATCCATGTTGAATTTGTATTAATTGATGACATCTCTTTTTGCAGAGAAAAGATTCAAGAATCAATGAAAAAGAAACCAAGCAACAACAACTCCATATTGGCAGCCTTCTCGGCGTGAGTCCCCATATTCAAACAGAAATTAGCAGCCTTCTCAGCGCGAGTCCCCATATTGGCAGCTTTCTCGGCATGAGTCTCCATATTCAAACAAAAATTGGCAGCCTTCTCGGCGTGAGTCCCCATATTCAAACAAAAATTGGCAACTTTCTCGATGTGAGTCCCTATATTGCCAGTTTCCCAGTGTAAGTCCCCATATTTAAACAGAAATTGATAGTCTTATCGACGTGAGTCCCCATATTCAAACAGAAATTACTAGCCTTTTCGGTGTGAGTCCTAATTCAAACAGAAATTGGTAGCCTTCTCTGCGTGAGTCCCGAAAGATTTGGTGGAATAAGAGGAATTTTATAATGAGAAGAACAACCTCGGGTTCCATCATTTTTTGTCTGAAGAAATTCATAATGAGAAGAACAACTTCAGACCCTGGAGAATTTGGTGATAAGAAGAACTGATAAGTGCTCAAAAGACTATCATATTTTATATCTTTCATGGACAATAATTACTTAATCTACACCTACTTGGGCTAATGCATGAACTTAATGTGTGATATTTGGATATTTTGCTTTTGTGACATATAAAGATGATATTTATAGAAAATGTAAGCTTTAATGTACCTTTGTGCATTTGCAGGTAGACTTGGATCGGGGGCAGTAACCAAACAGTAGGGTTGCAACAACATGATAAGGAAGCTTGGAAAGCAGCGAAGGACAATGAGAAAATAGGGCAATGAACTATGAAGTAGACCCTGATTGAACTAGACACAAATGAGAGCTTCTACTGATAAAAGCTGAGCAGACTCAAGTTAAACTTCCACCGGGACAGCAGATGCAACCTGCCAAGGTAGGGAATTCCATAAATACCAAAAGTCAAAGTGGTGATCGATTTGAAAAATATAAAAGCTAGATTTTTCTAGACACTTTGCGTGGCAATTGGAGTTCGAGAAGATAGTGTAAAGATGGAAAAAATCAAATTAAAGAGATGCACCTTTTTAAGGAAATAAACGTCCAAAACAACTTTGGTTCTTCTCCAAGGTTGATGTTGTCCTAATTTTAGCCTATATAGAGGAGGTGCCGCTCAAGTACACAAGACAGATGAGAAAGAGAGAGTTCATCATAGATCTTAGAGTTTTCTTTGTTTTTATCATGTTCTAAATTCTTCTAGTGTTTAGGTGAAAGTTGTCGAGTATTTGTGAGAGGAGATTGTACTTTGTTTTCTTGTTTCATGCAATAAAATATCAAGGTTTCCTTATTCTCTGTCATTCATTGTTCTTGTATTCAAGCTCGGGATAAAAGTTTGTAAGAGATTTATTTATCTATTATTGGGAGATTTAGATTGACGAAAAGAATAAATACGATATTTTTCTAGCTGAAAAATACTACTTGGCCTAGGGACAGGTTAGAGTTTCAGTGGCTAAAAGAAGTGTGAGATTGGTTGATGGTTATAGTTGATTCACGTCGGGAGGTATCATCAAGGACTATTTATCAACAACAATTTGACTTGGGGATAAGCAGAATCATTAGAGGACACTTTGCCGAACCTTGAAGAAGTCCACCCAAGAGTAAGGGATTGTCGCGGCGGAAGTAACCCTTCACTGTCGAGGCAGTGAAACTGCAGTTCTTCCGAGGCAATATTGTGTAGCTGCATTAGACAAAAACGAGTCAATTGAATCCATAATATGACACAACTGGATCCTGGCCTTTCTCTCAATCTGATTCTATTTTCATTATCTATTCTGTTTTTATTTTGTTTTAGTTTAATTCAGAACAATCACATTAATCTATGTTTTTATTTTATTTCTTTTACAGAGCGAGAAGAGAAAAGGAAATAAATTAAGTACACCAATCCCTGTGGAGACGATACTCTATATTCATCATTTTATTACTTGCGAAGTGTACACTTACACAAATTGCGCACTCTTTCTACACGCAACAAGTTTTTGGCGCCGTTGCCTAGGATTTACAACTAAATTTTTTTGTTATCTTTATTTTCTCTCGTTTAGTTACTTTTATTAAACTTCGATTTTTACTGGTGTATAATCAGGGCAAACCCAAGCAATCCTTTGTAAGAGCTAGATCTAGAGATTGAACGCACGCAGAAAAGATTGAGAAGACAAATCCGAGTAGTTATGGCAGATAATCAGTAGAACAAAACTTACCTGCTGGCAATGGAGGACTTCCGCCGCCACCATTGCCGCGACAACTCACAGTTAGGGATTTCCTAGAAGAGGATTTGAACGGGTTAAATCCAGAAGTTGTTACACCAGAAATCGAAGCGGCTCACTTTGAGCTAAAACCTGTCATGTTTAATATGCTCAATACCATTGGACAGTTTGGTGGGTCATTAACCGAAGATGTCAGACAACACCTCAAATCATTCATGGAAATCTGTAATTCATTCAAAATCCAAGAAGTCCATGAAGATGTTTTGAGATTGAAATTGTTTCCCTATTCACTGAGGGATAAGGCAAAGACCTGGTTAAATAGCATTCCAGCAAGTTCTATAGGATCTTGGAGTGAACTATGTCGTGATTTCATTACACGTTTCAATCCTACTAATCTATATGATCGTATACGTAATGAAATTACTTCTTTTCGGTAGGCAGATGATGAATTGATGTATGAGTCATGGGAGCGATATAGGGAGCTACTAAACAAGTGTCATTTGCATGGATTTCCATTATGGACACAAGTGACTATGTTTTACAATGCAACCAATGCCCCAACAAGGATGATGCTAGATGCCTTTGTCAATGGGACACTCCTTGACAAACCACCAGAGGAAGCAATAGAAATTTTGAACAAACTTGCAAAGAATGACTTTCAATTCCCTACATCTAGGCGAGGAGGGGTGAGACGCCAAGCCACAGTACATGACTTAGAAACATCCAATTCCGTGGTAGCACAATTGGCCTCTGTTACTAAGATGATCTAGAATATGCAAATACAAAATAATACCCATGAAGTCAAAGCAATAGATTTTTTCTGTAATTTATGCGGAGGTAACCATAGCTCTTTTGAATACATTCAGAATCAGGAATTTAGTCTTTTTGTGGGAAACTACAACCGGAACAACAATATGATGTCCAATACATATAATCCGGCATGGAAAAGGCATCCAAATTTCTCATGGAGTAATCCTAACAATACTCTAAATTCGACTACTCATGTTCACCTTTTGATTAGAAGACTTTTCATATTCAGAAATAGAATCTTTAAACTGTCTCGCCTCTATAACAGAGTTCTTAATAAATAGTAAACAGTCATAAAAAATAAATATATCTAATAAATTTATTTATTTTTAAGAGTTTATCTTATTATCTAATGATCAAAACTAATATTTTTATCCAATAAAATTAAATATATATTTTAAATAAAATAAATGTTATAACAATAGATCGAATATGTGACTACTAAAGTAAAAAATTCATAAAGATTTAAGGCAAATTGATATACCGAACGTAATTTACTGTTAATTTATTAAAGCTAACTGGAAAGTAAAGCAAAATCTAAATTATGGAGAAAATATATCATGAGTAAATCTCACCACGTGTCTATGGGACTAACCATTAAAAATTGCTTATTTAATCATTTTTTTTTTCAAAGTGAATCTTTACTTAGAAAAATTGTTTTTAAAATAAATTAACAATAAATATGAGTAAAAATTATTCTACAAAATATGATATGAAAAATGATAAGATATATAAATTTTAGTGGTTGATCTCATGAATAATATGATAAATTTTACCCATAATATAATTTTTCTAAATTATGGGCGAGATCCATATTTTTTATGCAAAAAACGGTTATTGCCCATATTGTAACGGAAACAACCAAATCATACTGGGAAACAACCAAATCATACTGGGAAACAACCAAATCATAAGGGTTATCTCATAAGGGTTATCACGCGTAAGGGGAAACAGAAACAATAAAGCCCATAGTTGAAAACAAACCCTAATATCTTATTTAATTTACGATTATATATTGATAACTCAAAATCAATCTTAATGATTTGACATAATTTTATATTAATATCATTTATAAAAATTAAAATATATTTAATATATAAACTTAATATTTATATATTAAACTATTAAAAATAATGATTAGATTTGTGAAAGTGTATCTGAATTCATTGATGAAGATTTTTAAAGTTTGTTCTTTCAAAAAAAATAGGTTACCTCTTATCACGCGACTCTAAAATAAGAAAAAAAAGATAAAATTTAACCTATTTTTTTGGGATCACTATTCCTTTATATAAATTAAAATTAAAAAAATTAATATTTATAATTTTGTACTGAGTTATAAATATAATTTATAATATCAACATTTTTTATTTTATAATAATTTAATATTTATATGATTGATTAATTTTCATTATTTGTTAAAATGGTATATTATAGATATGCATCTATATTATTGGATTATAATCCAACATTGAACTAAACTAGGTAATGGATAAAATGGTAGTGAAACTTTACAGTGTTTTAATGGATCAAGTAAGCCAGAAATGACCATTTCATTATTATATTATATTATATTATATTATATTATATTATATTATATTATATTATATTATATTATATTATATTAAAGTTGTACTGCGCTTCCATTCCACCGTAGATATCCGTTTCTTCATTATATAATTATTATCATGTCCATTTGGTATAAATTTAATATTGATGGGTGGACAATTGTATTATTATTATTATTATTATTATTATTATTATTATTATTATTATTATTATTATTATGTCCATTTGATATAAATTTAATATTTATAGGTGGACCATATGTAAGTTGGTGGCAAAAGATAAGATAAAAATTACCAACAGTTATAGGTCGGCTTGATGGATATTGACTGGTATAATTAATAATAAAATTAGAAATGAGTTTGTCATATTTTACAAGTATTGATAAATATTATTAATATAATTTATAAAGATTAAAAATTTTAAAAACTCATCACATAATTAAAAATAAATAAAATAAAATATTTTATTTTATTTTTTAAGATATAATTAGAACAAAATATGTATCCTTAGATTAAAAAAACTATTTTTTTCTTTAAAATTCAAATTGCCTACTACATATTAATATTCAATGCGTATTGGTGAAAAAGTGACCACTACAAATTATTTTCATACAGAACGTACCATTACATTAGGAAACCATTCCAGTACGCTCTATTTGGATTTTATTTTTTAGTTTAAAACCATACAATTATAATTTTTTAAGATATAAAGATAATTTTAACCCTTAATATTTATAGTTTTTGTCATTTTGGCCTTTTTTTTAGATAAATTTAGCCCTTAACCTATATCTTTTTGGACAAATATCTTATTTTTTAACTAGCTTGATGACTGGACCATTAAAAATTTAACGATTATATATATGGAATATAATTTTAAATGATATGGAATGTAACCTATCAAATATATATATATATATAGAATATAATTTTATTTTAATATAAAATATAAAACGATTAAAATTCAAATAAAATATTAAAAATTAATTAATTATAAAATAAAAAATATTAAACATTCTTAATCCTAACTCCGATAGAATCAAAATCTCATCTTAAAAAATATAAACACAATTCGAATAAAATTTTGATTTTATCGTAGTTAGGGTTAAGAATATTTAATAATCTTATATTTTAGAATTAATTAATTTTTAATATTTTATTTGAATTTTAATTGTTTTATATTTTATATTCGAATAAAATTATATTCTATATATATATACATTTGATAGGTTACATGCCATGTCACTTAAAATTATATTCCATATATATATATATATGTATCATCGTTAAAGTTTTAACGGTCTAGTCATCAATCTAGTTAAAAAATAAGATATTTATCAAAAAGATATAGGTTAAGGACTAAATTTATCCCAAAAAAGGAATAAAGACCAAAACGACAAAAATTATAAACTTTAAGGGTTAAAATTATCTTTATGTTTTTTTTAACATAGATGAATATAAACTCAAACCCTTAATAAATTAATTAAAATAATGGTTTGAAAATATCATATCGACATGTCACATGTGAAGAAAACAAACAATGAGACGCATTCATTACAATTAACTGAAATTTTAATAACTCTGATAAATTTCTTTTAGTGGGTTTAAAAAAAACAAAAATTACATTGATAATCACTTAAATTTATTTTTGCTACTTTCACATTATTCATTGAAAAAAAATAGTAGTCACTTAACATTTATTTTATATTCATTATGATTGCAATTATAATTTTTTAACCCTGTTAAAAAATATTAATGTGACATGTGAATTTCTTTCCTCTAAAAAGAATTTTAATTTTTTAAAGTTAGCGTTTTTATTAATTCTATAATTTTGATTAATGAAATGATCTTCGACCAATCCCAATGGTTGAAATGATTTATTTTATAAAAAAAATTAATATAGTCTAGGTTCAAATTGATCTAAAAATTAATATAGTCTAGGTTCAAATTGATCTGAAAATTAATATTGGTGAATTAAAATTAAATATTTTAATTTGAATATTTAAAATCTAAAACCCTTGTAATTTATAATTTTTTTTGAAAATATATAAAATTCAAATCAGTTAAACATATATGGCTGAGAATAGTAACTTTATTAAGAAAACTGATGCCTTTATAAACAAAAACTAAGATGAGTTTGCAAAACCAAGAGGCAGTCATTAAAACACTGGAAACTCAAGTTGAACAGTTTGCTCAAAATCTGAACACTAGACCACAAGGAGGATTACCCAGCAACACTAAAGTTGCAAGGGGAATGGGCCATGAGCAATGTAAGGCAATCACTACTAGGAGTGTCCTACAACTTAAGGAGATATCAGACAATTTGGTAGATAAATTCCCACTAGTGGAACAAGAAGAATCATATAGAGAGGACTTAGATGTTGAACTAAGTGATCATGCCGCAACAGAAAAATCGTTCCCAGCAGAAGGAACTACCTTGACAGAGAAATTGACAGTCCCACGACAAGCGGCCGAGACAGTAGAAGTACCAGTGGTACCAGACATTAAATTTTAGACTAATGATACACTAGAGGAAATGCGACCCCCACCACCTTTTCCATAGAGGCTGAAAAGGCAGAAGCAAGATTATCAATTTAAAAAGTTCCTAGATATCTTGGAGCAAGTCAACATTAATTTATCATTAGTTGAGGAAATAGAACAAATGTCGAATTATGCCAAATTCTTAAAAGATATTTTGTCCAAAAGAAGAAGACTTGGTGAGTTTGAAACTGTTGCCACAACCGAAGGAGGCATGGAAATGCTTCATAATCGTATGCCCTCTAAATTGAAGGATCCTAGATGCTTCACTATACCTGTGCGATAGGAAGCCACTATGAAGGAAAGACCCTATGTGATCTTGGAGCAAGCATAAACTTGATGCCGAAATCCGTATTCCAAAAGCTTGGAATAGAAAGGGCAAAATCCATAACTGTGATGCTCCAACTAGCGGATAGATTGTATGTGCAACCTGAAGGAAAGATCAAGGACATATTGGTAAGGGTGGATAAATTTATTTTTCCAGATGACTTTCTTGTTCTTGATTATGAAGCAGATGACAATACATCGATCATCTTGGGAAAACCTTTTCTAGCTACTGGACACACTTTTATCGATGTGAAAAAAGGAGAATTGACAATAAGGGTTAACGATCAACAAGTCAAACTTAATGTTTTTCAGATTCTGAAAAGACATGATGATCAATAGGAGTGCCAGATGATTTACACCGCAGATGCAGGCAACGCAATACCCTGTCTCAGCAACCACTACCTTGGCAGTCATTTTGGCAATTTAACACAGATCTTCCTCGGCAGTACAATTGATGACTGCTACAACAGAGTTTTGGACAGTGTTAAAACATAAGAAATTGAGGAAGCCAATTGGACAACACACATTCTAGGTAAGTACTTCGAACCATTAAATTACCTAGGTAAGGATGAAAAACCTTTAAATGAGGAACCATTGCTTATCGAATTAAAATCTTTACCTGACAAATTAAAGTACGCTTTTTTTGGAACCAACCACACAATACCCATAATTATTTCTTCTGAGCTGCAGCTAGAACAGGAACAAAGCTTGATAGAGATGTTGTGGCAGCACAAGAAAGTAATTGGGTGGTCAATTGATGACTTAAAGGAAATAAGCCCATCCTTTTGCATACATAAAATCCTTTTAGAGGAAGATTATAAGCCCACTATTGAGGCCCAAAGGATATTTAATCATGCCATGAAAGAGGTAGTACGTAAGGAAATAATCAAATAGCTTGATGCCGGAATCATCTACCCTATCTCTAACAGTGCATGGGTAAGCCCGATACAATGCGTACCCAAGAAAGGTGACATGAACGTAATAACCAATAAGAACAATGAGTTGATCCCAACCAGGACTATGATCGGTCGGAGGGTTTGTATAGAGTACCGCAAGTTAAATAAGGCAATAAAGAATGATCATTTCCTATTACCCTTTATTGATGAAATGCTTGATAGACTTGCTGGTAAACCTTTCTACTATTTTCTTGATGGTTACTTAGGCTATAAACAGATTGTCGTAGACCCAGAAGACCAGGCAAAAACTATCTTCACCTGTTCGTATGAGATTTATGCATTTAGAAGAATGTCGTTCGGCCTCTGCAATGCCTCGAAAACTTTTCAAAGATGCATGATAATTTTTTCTGACATGGTAGAAGACTTCCTTCAGATATTGATGAATGATTTTTTAGTCTTTGGAGACAACTTCACTCATTGCCTTGACAATTTAGAAAAAGTGTTGCAAAGATGTGAGGAATCAAATTTAGTTCTTACTTGGGAGAAATGCCATTTTATGGTGAATGAAGGCATAGTTTGGGGCCACAAAATCTCATCACAAGGAATCGAAGTTGACAAGGCCAAGATAGATGTGATAAAGAAATTGCCTCCACCAATTTCAGTCAAAGAAGTCCGACGTTTCTTGGGTCATGCAGGTTTTTACAAGAGGTTTATCTCTAGTTTTTCAAAAATTTCTAAAACTTTGTGTAACTTGCTTGAACGAGATAGGAAATTTGAATCTAGCAGGGAATGGACTGAAGCATTCGAGTCTCTCAAAGAGAAGCTGATCATCGCACCAATTGTAGTCCTACCAGATTGGGCCCTGCCATTTAAAATAATGTGTGATGCAAGTGATCATGCTGTCGGGACAACACTTGGGAAGAGAAAGAACAATCTATTCCATGTCATCTACTATGCTAGTAAAACCCTCAATGATGCTCAGATCAATTACACCACCATAAAGAAGGAATTACTAGCAGTGGTCTTTGCCTTTGACAAGTTCCGATCCTACCTTATAAGAACAAAAGTGACAATCCACACTGACCATTCGACAATCAAATACCTGTTCTCAAAGAAGGATGCCAAGCCCAGACTGATTAGATGGATCCTTCTTTTGCAAGAATTCTACGTAGACATCAAGGACAGAAAAGGTACGGAAAACCAAGTAGCCGATCATCTTTCCAGATTATAAACTAGGGAAAAAACCCACAGGAAGAAATAAAAGACGCATTTCCAGACGAACACATACTGCACATCTCAGCAGTAGAATAAGAATCCGTCGAGGCAGAGAAAGCGATAGTATACAACTACGTCGCCGCGACAGTGACTAAGTACATTTCAGCAACATTGATAGAAGACCTCGTTGCAGTCAAAGCCACTCCCTGATATGCTGATCTTGTCAATTACTTAGCTAGCGGTGTTCTGCCTTATAACCTTAACCATAATGAAAAAAAGAGGTTTCAGCATAATGCAAAGCATTATTTCTGGGACGACCCTCTTTTGTTCAAGCAATGTGCAGATCAGGTTATAAAAAGATGTGTTCTAGAGGACGAGAAAAAAGAAGTGTTTCAGCACTGTCACAATTCACCTTGTGGAGGATATTTTGGCAGAACCAGAACAGTTGCCAAGGTGCTTCAATTAGGCCTTTATTGGCCCACACTCTTTAAAGATGCCCAACTTTACTACAAGCATTGTGACCGATGCCAATGAACGGGCAATATCTCCAGACGTAATGAGATGCCATTACAATCCATATTGGAAGTAGAACTATTTGATGTTTGGGGCATAGTTTTCATAGGACCATTCTCATCATCTCAAGGCAATCTCTACATCCTAGTAGCGGTGGATTATGTATCAAAATGGGTCGAAGCAATTACCACACCATACAATGATTCCAAGACTGTTCAGAAATTCCTCAAGAAAAATATCTTCACCAGATTTGGAGTCCCTAGAGCAATAATTAGTGATGAAGGTAAACACTTCGACAATAGACTCATTGTCGCGACCTTGAAGAAATTAGGTTTCACACACAGAATTGCTACAACCTATCATCCACAGACAAATGGGCAGGCTGAAATATCAAATAAGGAATTAAAGCAAATCCTTGGAAAGGTGGTAAACCCATCTCGAAAGGATTGGTCTTATCGTCTCGACGATGTCCTGTGGGCACATAGGACAATTTATAAGACCCCATTGGAAACATCTATATACAGGCTTGTATTTGGCAAAGCATGCCATTTGCCCGTGGAAATTGAGCATAAAGCCTATTGGGCAGTAAAAAATTTGAACACAGAATGAGAGAAAGTTGGCCAAAAGACTGCTAAACCTCAATGAGATAGAAGAATCTCGAGCAGCAGCCTATGAAAATACCAAGATATACAAAGAAAAGACTAAACAATGGCATGACCGTAAGCTACTACCGAGGTAGTTTATACCGGCGCAGCAAGTCCTTATTTTCAATTCCAGGCTCAAACTGTTCCCAGGCAAACTCAGGTCCAGATGGTCAGGCCCATTTGAAGTTGTTCAGGCTTACCCACAAGGTGCAGTAACGATCAAATCACAAAGGGATGTGCATAAGTTCAAATTGAATGGCCAACGTTTGAAGCACTACTCTGACCTAAATGATATGAGGACTATGAGAACCATCACTTTAGGAGATGTACTTGTATGCACTTCTATCGTGAATTAATCTCATTATCTTATCTTTATTTTTTTGTACTTTTACGATTAGTTTTAGTTTAGAATTTTTTTTATCTTTTCTTGGTGTTTAGTTTTTTAGGACTAGGACAAAAATCAAGAATAAAGGTGAAGTCGTTCATAACAGCAAATCCGCTGCCGCGGCAGTACATAGTGTCAGGGCCACCACAATTACCAACGGGCAGAATAGCATAACGACTGGTCTAGCGTAATTCCAGACTCAGTAGTAAATGCTAACGACTACAAACAGCTAGCTGGGTTAATGAGTTCAACACAACAATACAAGGTTGATGCCTTTATAAACACTTTCTACCTTTGAACTATTCACTCTTGCATTCTTGATTTTTTTAGAATCTTTTGCTTATCTCTCCAAGATCTCTCAACAACTTTCACAAATTCTCTATGGCAGCTTACAATAGATTCGCACCTACCGTTGTTGAAGAACCCTTCAACAGATCCTTTATTGCAAGACAATTATGGGAAGAGCTAGGATTCCAGCATTCAGATGAGGAGAACTATGAAATCGAACACTATTTGTTCGATAAAATAGCATATCAAGAATGACAAATCTTTTGCTTGTAACCCGCCCAGGCCAATGCAATGATGGTGCGAGAATTTTACGCGTATGGGAAGAAGCAATAGAAGTTGCAGATGAGAGCAGGACAAAATAATACCCATAGAAGAAATTGGTGATGAGGAAGAAGGAGAAGAAGTCAACGCTCCATTGCAAAGGACACCACCCACCAGAGTTCAGCCGCCCAGACAATCCAAAGCTCGGCAATCACCAGCACAATGAACAAAAACTAAACTTTCAGCAGCAAGGCCAAGAAAATTGATCGTTACCAGCAGTTCTTCGGAGGATATTTAATCTCTACACCTTTATTCTGATTTTATCTCTTTCCTTATTAATTTTCATGTTTTGTTTCCTGCTTTGTGCTATAGTTATAAGCATTGAGGGCAATGCTCAGTTCGAGTTTGGGGGTGTAGATTCACTACCGTGGCAGTTCACTGCCGCGGCCCTGCCATGAAAGGAAGTAACTTAAGTTTATTTTGAAATTTTTTCTTCTACCACCTTACTTAAAATATTGTCCATACTTTTGTATCGCTCTACATCAGTATTGCCTTAGTTTATTCTCTTTAGGCAATAAAAATCTTTCTCCTTAGAAGGCTTAACTTTAGGATACTTAAGGAAGAAAACTTAGAAGCTTGCTATAAGATTGATTCTAAAAACACTTTTGGGACTTGTTTGATTATAGGAATTCTTTTAATGAACTTAGGTGATAAAGGCTTAGATTTTTGAAAATATTAGCTAGAGGTGGCTATCATCGGCTCTAGGATTCACTCTTCTTCATGCTAGAGTTGCCCGAAATTGGCTCTAGTATGCTAAAAAATATTTTGATGAAAAAACACAATCATTGAGAAGCCCGAAACTGGCTCAAGTAGTTGTTGTTATAAGAAGAGAAGATTAATTCCAAGTCTACTTATCTTGAACTTAGAGTTTTTCTAAGAAAGCCTTTAATCAAACTTTTCCACAAGAACTCACACAATCACAAAATCTTATAGCTTGATTCCGGGTAAGTCCTTGGGTAACTGAAAGGTTAAGGCTCAATAATATGCATAGTCATGATGGGGGAAATACATGAAAACATAAGACCAACAGAGAATAAGGTATGACAAATTGATGGTTTGCATTTCTTGAGGACAAACAATATTTCGAGTTTGGGGGTGTGATAAGTGCTCAAAAGACTATCACTTTTTACATCTTTCATGGAAAATAATTACTTAATCTACACCTACTTGGGATAATGCATGAACTTAATGTGTGATATTTGGATATTTTGCTTTTGTGACATATAAAGATGATATTTATAGAAAATGTAAGCTTTAATTCACCTTTGTGCATTTACAGGTAGATTTGGGCCGGGGCAGTGACCAAACAGTAGGGTCTCGACAACATGATAAGGAAGCTTGGAAAGCAGCGAAGGACAATAAGAAAATAGGGCAATGAACTATGAAGCGGACCCAGATCAAACTAGCCACAGATGAGAGCTTCTACTGATGAAAGCTGAGCAGACTCAAGTTAGACTTCCGCCGGGGCAGCAGATACAACCTGCCGAGGCGGGGAATTCCATAGATACCAAAAGTCAAAATGGTGATCGATTTGAAAAATATAAAAAGCTAAATTTTTCTGGACACTTTGCGTGGCAATTGGAGTTCGAGAAGACAGTGTAAAGATGGAAAGAATCAAATTAAAGAGATGCACATTTTTAAGGAAAGAAACGTCCAAAACAACTTTGCTTCTTCTCCAAGGCTGATGTTGCCCTAATTTTAGCCTATAGATAGGAGGTGCCGCTCAAGTACACAAGACAGATGAGAAAGAGAGAGTTCATCATAGATCTTAGAATTTTCTTTGTTTTCATCATGTTCTAAATTCTTCTAGGGTTTAGGTGAAAGTTGTCGAGTATTTGTGAGAGGAGATTGTACTTTGTTTTCTTGTTTCATGCAATAAAATATCAAGGTTTCCTTATTCTCTTCCATTCATTGTTCTTGTATTCAAGCTCGGGATAGAAGTTTGTGAGAGATTTATTTATCTAATATCGAGAGATTTAGATTCACGAAAGGAATAAGTACGGTATTTTTCTACCTGGAAAATACTAACTTGGCCTAGGGATAGGTTAAAGTTTCAGCGGCTAAAAGAAGTGTGAGATTGGTTGATGGTTATAGTTGATTCACGTCGGAAGGTATCATCAATGACTATTTATCAATAGTAATTTGATTTAGGGATAAGAGAAGTCATCAGAGGATATTTTGCTGAACCTTGAAGAAGTCCACCCAAGAGTAAGAGATTGTCGCGGCGGACGTAACCCTTCTCTGTCGAGGTAGTAAAATTGCAGTTTTGCCGAGGCAGTGTTGTGTAGTTGTATTAGACAGAAACGATTCAATTGAATCCATAATACGATACAACTGGATCCTGACCTTTCTCTCAGTCTGATTCTATTTTCATTCTATGTTCTCTTTTTATTTTGTTTTAGCTTAATTCAGAACAATCACATTAATCTGTGTTTTTATTTTATTTCTTTTGCAGAGCGAGAAAAGAAAATAAATTAAGTATATCAATCCCTGTGAAGACGATAATCTATATTCATCACGTTATTACTTGCGAAGTGTACACTTGCACAAATTGTGCACTCTTTCTACACGCACCAAGAACATCTCTAGATTTCTCGGAGACAAGGAATTTCATAATGAGAAGAAAAACTTCGGGTTCTATCACATTTTGTTTGATGAAATTCAAAATGAGAAGAACAACTTCAGACCCTGAAGAATTTCATAATAAGAACAACAACTCTAGGTTTCATGGGATATGAGGAATTTTATAATGAGAAGAACAACCTCGGGTTCCATGACATGTAATTTGCTTGAAGAAATTCATAATGAGAAGAACAACTTCAAGCTTCGTTAGCGTAAAAAGTGACCAAGAAATCTAAACGGAATTCGTGTCTTTTCAGTCTTTGCTCGTCTCATGTTCCACAACATTGAGCAAAGAGGGGCAGCTATAATACCCAAATTTTGTCCAGGTTCGAATGTAAAATAAGATCACAAGTAAATATTAAATAGATATAGATAAATAAATAATATTATATAAAATAAATAAATAAATAAATAAAATAAAGTAATGAAAGTGGTGGGGTTAATAACAGTTTGGGGAAGTTGTTTTTGGTTTTTCCTTTTTGTCTTTATCCTTTATCCTTGAACTTTTTGCAGCCACAGGAAAAGGATGAGAGAATTCTCGGAAATTTTTACCTTAAATGCTTGCGAGTTCTCATCAACTTGGAGCAACATTTGATTCCTTGAATTGGTTTTGAGATCAATGGCGAGGCTTGAGAGACTGGTTTTTAGAATTTAAAATGGGTTCCTTACGAAGAATCCAAATCCATTGGAGATCATGTCCGGCAACAGAATTTGTTTTTTTACCAAATTCAAAAGGGTCAAAAGAGAGTGGTATGGATGTAATTCAATTGCTATGTTCCATCTTTCTTGCAAACCAAGGAGAAGATGATGCAGCAGGGGGGTTCGGTTCTTGGAATGAGGGAGTTAATTTTCTCCATATTGCTCTTTTGTTAATGGAAACTATAACTCCAATTAAAAGTTTACCTGATTGTGGGTTGTTCGAACGCTTTGGACCTTTGCTTCCGTATCAACCATTAAAGAACGAAGGAGCAAGACTTGTTGGAGATTTTTTGTTCAAGTGGTGGGATCATGTTGAGAAAGGTACTCTGAAGGAAGCAGTTGACATGGAAACCATTCACCAGTTGAAGATTCGAAACGCAGAACATGAAATAAAATGTGACCAGGTACTTCCAGAAACAAATTTAATTCCAATAAATGTATGCTTGAAATATTTCTAAGCATGTTGGTTTCTTTAGTTGCTACATTTGATTTAAATGTTTCAAGCTTAAGAGGACATGCATCTTAGATTTGGTCTTCATCATTTAATCTTTGTTTATTTAATTATTTAATTTAATTGTATGTATATTTTTAAATTCATATAGTATATTTATTAGGAAACACTTAATTCACTATTTACATAATTAAATTAGAGCCTACTTAAGATTAGTCACTTTAATTAAATGATTAATTTTAAATAAGGAGATAATTATAGTAACAATAACATTTTAATCATATACCTCGGATACACTAAGTGGTCAGTGTTTTGACGTAACATTATGTTGGTCAAGAGTGTACTTTGGTATCGCATTCGATGTGTCATCGAAACATAGAAAATGACAATAATTCAGGTCTAGAATTAAATAAAATTAATTAGGTAAATAACTAGAAACACCAATAGAATTATTAATTTTATTCGGTATCAAGATGTTAGTGTCCAATCATTTGGATTTTATCATAATACACTTGGTAAATTAATAATTTAATAGGGTCTTAAATATTTAATTAATGAAGCCTTATAGGTTAGAACTTAAAATCGACAAGATAATAACTGGTCATGTAATTAAAACCTTCTGGAGTAGAATTTACATTTGTTTAAATACAAGTTAAGGTTTCTTATTATAGGACGTCTTTTTCAAGCTCGTATTTAAAAGAAATGTACTTTCTTATTTAAAAGGATATCCTCATTCGAACGATATTCATTTTATAATGACGAATTAAATTTATATTATTATTCGGAATGTTAAAATGCCACGTGTAATTAATAAGGTACAATCTCGGGTGATCGTAAGGTTCGTCCTTACGCGTAACCGACTCCCGAATCCAAAATATTTTAAAAAGAATCTCTAGTTTTATCTTATGGTGTCTGGCCTATCAAAGTCATTTTAAAATTTAAATAATACATGTTTTAACATGACCCCGATTTTCGTAATTAACAATTAAAAAAGATAAATTTCGATTTTTAAAATTAAATCGCTAGGCTATTTTCACACACTCGGTTTTAAAATGGTTACGACACCGACATTTTTAATCTCATCACTTAGCCAAAATACAATTCAAAATCAAGTTCAATTGTTGTCCAAAGTACATCAAATAAAGTTCAAGTCTCATCCTAAATTCTCATACATAAACCATGCAAGTTTTACAAATCATTCTCAATGATACAATGGCATTTCATAAATAATGTTCTCATGTGTAGCGATACTTTTTTCTAAACCATTAAGAAGTGTCGGTTGAGGTAAAAATAAGTATTGCTTAAAAATCTTCTTTATATTTGAAAAAATATTTTTAGGGTTAATTTTTGAAAATAATGTCTTTCATGGGGCTTCTATTTTAAAAATATTTTTTTCTTGAAAATGGATTCGTCACTGACTATTTAGTTAAATCCGGACACTGTAAAACCATAGATATTTGAAAATGAGATTTGCGAATCGGTTACGAATGTGAAAGGATTAACACTCCACACCGATCGAAAATTGGTACTTTGATAATTATTGTTTTATTAATATTAATTTTTTGGGCTAAAGTGACCATTAAATTAAAATTTAATTGGATGTACAAATTTATTTTAAAGGAGCACCTAAACAGAATGTATGCGTCCAAACCACCATTATAATTTGAGTTAACCTCACTTACGATCGATTTAAGAGTACTATATTAATTAATTAATTAAATGTCGTTATGTATTTCTAAATAAAATTAATATTAAATATGAATATCCATTAAAAATAATGAGAAAAGCATAAGATAATACAAAAATCCAAGCATGATATGAAATAAATTTCGAACAAAAAAATTAATCGAATTCTGCACTTGAATAAAAAAATGCGAACAAATCAGGTTATTCATTTGATTTTATTATTTTGTTATTGCCTTTCTTTTTTAAAAAAACACTCTAACCTAAAAAAAGTCAAATGACTTGTTTGCGTCATATCGAGGCTAGTAAATTTGTTTTACGTGTGTTCCATATTTTAAAATATGTTTCAATAATGTAATGAGATTTATGTCCTAAGGATAAAAAGAAGTAAAAGAATTAAAAGGTCAAATATAAATAAAGTAAAACGAGATAAGAAGAACTGTTCCCAGACTTAATTGAAATTTGAGAATTTTAAAGGAGAAATTTGTCATGGATGTGTAATTTTAAACCCCAAACCTAAAAAATCTATTTTTTATAACCCAAAACACATTCGATTTTCAGTAAAAAAAAACACCCGATCTTTGTTTCTCCTCACATGCGACAGCTCATCGTCATCAGGGCTTATTGCCGACAGTTTCAGGAGTTCATCGGCTATGGGAGTGTTTTCGAAAACCTTTTTAGTTTCTTTCTTTTAGTTAGATTTGCATGCAAAAAAAGGAGGTGGAAAGAAAGAGTGTTTTTACTAGAGATATCTAATTTTTTTTATGCTTTGATTGATAATCTGATAATGTTTTTGTTACAAGAAAAAAACTTTATATATGTCATCTCTAGTTTATAAATGATTCTTTTGGTTATTTTCTTTTCCTGAATTTGATATTTCTTGTATGGAAACAAACTCTTCTTTTTATATATATATATTTCATATATGATATCCACTTTTTCTAGGATTGTACAGGTTGGAGCAGTAACGTCGTATAGGGTGACAGACGATTAGGCGACGGGGGCAAACGAATAATTGCATGTATTTGAGGAGACGTGCATTTTGCTCAAGTGCAATTGGTGATTTCGAAGGGTTTCCTTGGGTCGATCTCGATCTTCCACTGGTGTCTCGATCTAACGACCAAGGGATAGATAAGGCAGCTGCAAAAGGATTAGAAATAGATCATCAATTAGTTTTTTTTTAAATCCTGGTCCCAAACAGACTTTGTAACCATATTAGACTGTTAGACTTTGGGATTGTTAATAATAATAATAATAATAATAATAATAATAATAATAATAATAATAATAATAATAATAATAATATAATTAACCATATTATTGTTAATGTCGTACTACTACTAATAATAATTTTGTAATATCATAATACTACTAATGATAATAATACATGATTGAATAATAATAATAATAATAATAATAATAATAATAATAATAATAATAATAATAATAATAATAATAATAATAATACACAACATACCATACACACATATAATATGAATAAAGCACGCACATATATCCATAACTCATATCCGTAGACACACTATCACGTATACACAGATATAATCACAACACCTGCATATAATATACATACATTACATGCAATTTCTATCCAAATATGTAAAGATAATATACCCATATAATAAACACATTATACGTAAATAATAAATACCTAATATGGTATATATACATAATATGTACAATACTTGATAGACATATATAGTAATATATACACAAAATTAATAACTTAATAACACATATGAATGCTTGATAATATCTGACCTAACTTATTTGAATTGTATTATTTTAAACTTAAATTTTAGTTAAAAATGAGTGATTATATCATGAAATATCGCAAATTCATTTTTATCAAATTAAAGCTATTTGAGAGCAATGCGTAATATTCTAAAATATGAGAATTATAAATCAATCCATTGGACTTTACAACTGATAAAAGAGAGCATTAACCATCAACTTACTTTTAAGTATAGGATATTTTTTACACCAATCTTACACTCCCAAACCTCTATTTTTAAGCATCGTAATGCATCAAACCATAATTCACTCACTGCCTTTGTTTCACAATTTTACCGAAGCCCTCAACATCGAAAAATTATATCATGGGTCAGTGTCACCACGTGTCCATGGGACCGACCAATGATAACTACCCACTTCATCAACTTTTTCATGTCATATTTTTTTCCAGGTGAATTTTCACTTTAAAAATTAAAAAATAATGAAGTGACTGATTATTATTGGTCGGTCCCATGGATGACGTGGTGGGACTGACCCATGATATAATTTCTCCTCAACATCAATGATAATCGATTATTGATTATCTCCAAGGTTATCCCCTATTTTGACCAATAAAAACAGAGGCCTTAGTGTATTCTTGGCACATTAAACTTTCCTACAACACCTCACAACCTCATGACACTCAATAACCCCTTTTTCAATACCGACACAACATCTATACATCAATTTACAACCATAATTTCATCCCCTACCTAACACCTACGAGAATAACACCTAAATATAATATTCATCCAAAAAACCTTCCAAAATATAGTTCATAGCATCAACATTGACACAACCCATAAAACACATCACAAAACTTCAAGATTTCACCTTATATCATAAGCTAGCAATCTAATTTTGAAACTATGTTGATTCATATCACCAATAAACATTACAATTGATTAAAAACATCATCTATTACATGTAACATCCCAAAAATCGGATAGTAAAATGGATCGAATAAATATTAAGATAAAAATTAAATCTTGTGTTAATTAAATTAAGAAGAGGACCAAATTGATTAAATTAGAAGCTTGAACATTGCATGATAAAAAGGAGACTTCCTTGGACTGCCCATTGTAATGAACCATGCCTAGTATATAAAAAGGGGGCAAATCGGTCATTTTGCCTTCATTAATGAGTGAACAAAAGTCAGCCCAAATTCACCCCATTCTTTTCATTTTCACGTGAATTAGAGAAAGAAGAAGGGAGAGAGAGAGCTTCACCTCCTTCATTGTTTCATCTTCATAAGCAAAGGAAAGAAGATTTAAAGTTCTTGCATGGTTAGGAAAAGTGAAAGAAGAGCAAGTCTAGCTATTTTGGTAAGTCTATCTTTCCCTAAACCGAAAATTTTAGGGTTTGAGCATTTGGGATTTTTAATGTTATATGATGCATTGTGTTAGAATAGGGTGATTAGAAGCCTAAACCAATGATAACAATTGTTGGGTTATGAAATTCATGATGCATGAACACAAAATTAGGAATTTTGGAACTTAGGTTTTGTAAATGCTATGTATGAGTGTTAAATGATTCAAATAATGACAAAAAGGGAATTGTTGATGTTAATTGGTTATTTGAAGGTTCTGGAAAACCCATGAGAATAGTTCGGATTAAGTTCGGACACTTAGAATAGAAGCTAATCAAAATTGCCAAGAAAATACCACTTCGGGTAGCCAACTTTGAGAATTTCCCTAGGTCGGGATTTAAGGAATTTAGAGATGAAACTTTAGACAATGATACTCATGTATACCTAGTTTAAGTGGAAATTTATGGGACCTTAATCCGATTCCAATAGAGAAAGATATAAGCTGTTTCGTAGGGCTACCCGAGCAGTCCCGAAAATCCGGCCGGGTCTATTTCGGATGAAATCCGGAGCTGATCGATTAGGAATTAAAATGTAAGGTTAATTTTAACTTGTATAGGATTCTTCTAGCTTTCCAACGAGGTAAAATGGGATAAAATCGGACATCGGAGCTAAAAGATATGTTTGTTTCGCCAAAGGGGTAGCGAAACTGTCCATAATGAACAAATGTATATGTTTATATTGGTTAAGCTTGAAAACACTTGAAATAGATGATTGAAAATGTATTGATACATAGCTATTGTATATGGATTGTTAGATAACCCGAAAGAAGAAGTTGAAGAGCAAGAGAGGCTCGAAGCAACAAGGAAACGAGGCAAAGGGGTTGCGATCTACAACCATTAGTAGCTTGGAAAATTGGTGAGTGTGGCAAACCTTAGGGTTAGGACCTAGGGTCCTAACCATCTCTTGTTAATTGAAATTGATATGTCATGTAAATTGATTAATCCATATTCGGTAAATAGGGAAGGAGGACTAATATAAAATGACTTGTTGATTGAATAACTTGCTTGCTAGAGTATTAGAATTAACTTAGCACTTATGCATTGCTTGGAAATGCCGAGGTAAGTAATGGCACGCGGATACGAATGTCAGGTACGCAAACCATGCATGGAGAATGATTGTAATTATATGTTCATTGGTTGATAGCATGATATGCATGTTATTGTTATTATGATGTACATGTATTGGTGACATGTTATGAACATTTGAATTCGTTAATGTGAATTGAATTGCTTAGAGGAAATGATTGAAGCATGATAAATTGCCTTTGTTATAGCTTGTATTGGATACTTGCTCATGAACTTGATTACATGATTTAAAAAGAAAAATGATCAAATGGATATTGAAACGGTATTGAGCCTTGGTCTATAGTGGTCATAGGTAGTACGGAATGCCTAGGGTCTTGAGCTCATTGTTTAGTGCTTAGCACTCTTGTTTAGTACTTCGGTACTCTTGTTTGGTACTATAGGTACCGTGATTTGGTGGTTAGTCACCAATTGTTAGATACCTTGGGTATCTCTTGTTAGTATCTTTATGATACTCTTGTTAGTGCTTTTTTGGTAATCTTGTTTAGTGTCTTCGTGACACTCTTGATGACTCGCTTACCTTGTCCTACTATACCAAGGCAATACATGGAACTAAAATAAGAAATTAAAGATTGAATGTAAATTGAAGGTACATGCATTGAAATGTAATTATTGCTATGAGTAGCACTTGATTGAGAAATGATTATTGATATTGGAAAATGATTATATGGCTAAGTGTAGCCCTTGTTATGAATGATTATTGAACTTGAGAAATGAAAATGAGTAATGAGATAGATGCATTGATTTTATGCTAGCTTGAGCATATTGAACATGAAATTGATAGGAATATTAGAAATGTAAGCATGAAAGCATGTTGCCTATGAAATTGGTTATTGATGAACTTGTACATTGTAAGAACTAATGCCATGAATTGTTATATTTGCTTAATTGAAGCATGCCATTTGATATGCCATGATCTTGGTATGATGATTGAAATAAGCATGTTGTTTGTTATGTGTTTATGTCTAATATGGTTAGACTAGGGCTGCCTCACTAAGTACTTCTTAGTACTTACACTCTCTTGTTTCCTCCTTCCTAAAACAGCAGGTAATCGAGCTAGAGAGTTAGATCAAGATTGAATCAGAGCAAGGGCACAAAGCAAGCTAGAGTATGGTATTTTGAACTCATTTTAACTCCTAGTATGATGGCATTAGTGATCTTATTTTGTTAGTTCATGCATTTGAGGGCTTGGCCCATGTTTTGTATATATTTGTGCATATGTCTTTTTATTGACTTGGTTTGTAAGCCATAAGGCAACATCATACTTGGCTAGCTTTTGACATGGTTGTGGATTGCTCATGAAACCTTAGCTAGGGTGATGTATGTTAATATGCAATGATGAATCTCATGGTCTAACATGTAGGTCATAAGGCTAAGATATGATTAACTAATGGTCATGGACATTATGCAATGGATAGGTTGTTAGTTGGAGCCTACACATGTTAAATTGATCCCTTAAGGTTAGAGATGGCCTAAGGTTGCACCTAGAGTGACCCTTGACACATGCATATGGTAGGTGTGCATGCATTTAAGTAAAAAGGGAAGTTAGTTTGATTGTCATGGAGAAAAAATGAAATAACATAAGTGTTAGATTGATCAATGGCTAGAACTATTGAAACTAGACTTAGTGGTCTAAGCAAGATACTAGGGTTGCCTAGAGGGTTGAATATGTCCCTTAATGGTTTAGGGGTAAAATGAGATTCAATGTAAGCTTATAGAAATGTGTCTAAGTGTTTAAAGGTTTGAAATTGCCCATTTCGAGCAGGGGTATCGATACCACTAGCTTGAGTATCGATACCACCCTTGGTATAAACTTTTGGTACCGATGCTTGTTTCGGTACCAAACCTTTATGCCTTAAGCCTTGAATTCATAAGAAGGCCAGTATCGATACTTGGTTCGATATTGGAGCTTCTAGAAACTTTTTGCATCGATACCTGTATCGAAACAGACCCCCCAGCCTTGGTCAACGAGTCAACGTAAGCAATCTGTATCGAAACTAGGTTCGATACCCCTGTTCCGATACCTTCCTATAGGGGTATCGATACCTACAGCTAATGAAGTTAAATTTGAAAATGAAAATTGACTTAATCGAAAAGATAATAATAAGGGGTGATTAAACTAATTGAAATGAGATCTATATTGGGACTTAAATTGATAGTACGTTAACATTAAATGGTAAGAACGAATTGAATAATAGCTAATTTAGAGCGGACGAGCAGGATCGTAATTGAAAGATTTTAAATTGGACCCAAAATTGGTAACCATTATATTTAATTGACTTACAATTTACTGAGACGTTTTATAATTAAACTCAAGATTGGTCTAAATTACAAGTTCGAATATCCGGTCGACACCTCCGTCTCCTAACCCGGGGCGAGTGTGTCACATTACATGGATTAAATCCCTAGAATCAGATCCATTCAAAGTTCCATAAGTATTCATCAAGATTCGTCCTAAAACTCAATTGCATATCAATTAAATCATTAAAATCCATTACAAAATTGGAGGAGAAGAACGAATCTTTACCTCTAATCTTGAATTTCACCTTCAACTATTGATAAAAATATGAAAAATCAAAGTATTTGAGTAAGAAAAATGATGAAATCAAGTAGAAAATATTAGGAAAATAAAAGGAGATAAAGAAATCCGAGTTACCTTAATAAAATTGATTAGAAACTGAGAGTAAAAATGAGAGAACTATGTTCTTGACAGTTGAGGAAAAATGGAGAAATGGATTTTACGTAAAATGTTATGATTTGGGAAAATATAGTTATCCTAACCGATTATGGTTAATTAACCACTTAAAAGTTGATTAAAGGATGTTAATTGAAGTGTTGAATCTTCTGAAAAAATATATTTATTTCTCTTTAAAGATTCAAAGGTATAACCCTTTTACATTTTAGTCACTAAAACATAAATACTTTTTAATTTTTGTAAAACAGTTACTAATTTTCAAAATCTCATCCCCTCCGCGTTTAATTTCCCAAAATTAATTTGACCAAAGTCAATTATAAGTCAAATAAAGATTTTAAAGCATTTTCTCATAATTTTATCTCTCCTGAAAACATTTATTATCAATTAATTCTCGAAACTATTCTAACTTGACCTAACTGATTAGACCGAACCTTAATCTTACTTGGATAAATTTTAAGCCCAAATTTAGGAAATTACAAGATATGTTTGATCGGATACATGCCTTTAGTTTCCTTTGTTTAAAATGATGTTATGTGATGTTGATAAAATGTATCAAGCTTCTAGAAGTATGATGGTTATGTTTGGGTTGAAGTTGGGTTAGGTAGCATAATTATGTCAGAGTGACATATAGGGTCATTAGGGGGTTAATTAGGGGCTTAAGGGTGTGTTTTTACAGATGATTACTGTGCAAAATATGCAAGCGTACGAATAATAGAGGGTGGGTATCGATATTGGATGCTTGGATTGGCTGAGAGTATCAATACCCATCAGTTTCATATTGATACTACCATTCTAATTTGGGCATAGCGACTAATACGGGAGGTCAAGTCTAAAATCCTACTTTTTACCCAAATTTCATGTATCAATACTCATTAAAGGGAGTATCGATATGGATCCGCCTTTCATGTAAGTGTACTAATATAGAAAATGATCGTACCAATATGGGTGACCGTTAAATCAGTTGTTTGCCTAAACCAAGTTCTACTTTCTTATGTTTTAATCTCTAATGTATTTGCAATTGCATAAGATATGAATGTTTTTTTGAGTTGAAATTTCATCAACAAGCATGTAATGAACATAATTTCGATTTGGTAACTTTAATTTGACAAAATTGTTTCAAAATTTTATAAAATTACAATTTGGTCCTTTTTATGTAAAAGGTCCAATCAGGACTCATCGGTTATTTTTTCACTAAAATCGAACTTGAAGAATGTATGAACACTTAGGAACTAATTAAAGTATCTAAAAAAGATAAAAAGTAAAACATAGGGTCGTTTATCGGTGCAAGTCCTTTGAGATTTGTACCAGTATTCTTTGTGTAGCTAGTTCGAGTCAGATTTTATCTGAACCGAGTCAAGAGGGCTACAGGCTTCGATATAAATCTTGTCAAGTAATAGAAATATTGTTGAAGAATCAAATTTGGGAACCCATGCACTAGACACCTTCTCAACAAATCTTGAAATCTCTCTCAAGCTTCATATAGAGTTTCATCGATAACCTACTTGAATGTAATAATCTTACCTTGCAACTTGGCAATGAATGTTTGTGGCTGAAATATGTGATAATATCATATAACTATGAGATTTGTACTAGTAATCTTACCTTTACTTTGTCTCTAAAAGAAAATATAAAAATTTTTAATTTTACGTTATCTCCAGATACACCATTCTATTGAAATAATTGGCATATCTTCATGAATTATTTAAGATGTTGCATCGAATATATAGTCATTGATCATCAAATTAACCTACATTCAAAGGAGTTTGAATCATTATTGGCTTATGATTAGAATTAGGCTCATTGGTATCAATGTCAATAAGTCTTGACATAAGAATAGCAATATCAGGCGCGACATATTCTTAAATTGGTTTTTCATCCTTTTTATTAATGATTTGAACATTAGGTGGTGATGGATTATTGTTCATCACACTATTCCTTTGATTGTTTGGATTTATGGTTTGAATTGCCTCTTTAGCCTCTGCAAGGTTCTTTCAATTTTTAGGTTGTATTGTCACTCTTCTACCACAAGGTGGTTTCTAGTCATACACTAATTAAAATAAAAATAAAAGAAGAATAAATAAAAATAAAATCAAGATAAGTAAAAATCTAAAAATAACCAAATCCATTAAAATCTTCGGTAACGATGCTAAAAATTTATTGAGACTGTCGGTAGAGATGTATTTTGATCTTGGAAAAAGGTTCAAAACAATGTGTAAATATGTAAATACAATAAAAGTCTCTTTTGTGTCGATGAGGAGCTTTCTACGGGTCTTTGGTGGTTGTTGTAGGGTCGCCTTTGTTGGGCTCACCATTGACTTCCTTGTCAAGCGGGGTGGTTGGACTCGAATAGGAGTGGGGTCTTTTACTGGTTCATCCTCTATGTCAATGTTGATCAGAGAGGAGGAGGATGCCTTTCTCTTCTACCCTCCTTGTGCTGCAGCTAAAAATTCTTCGACAGCTTTGAGGAGGCCTTCTAGATCCTCGGAGGAGTTACTCCAAGTAAAGGTGTTGGATTGTGATGGGGTGACCCTTATGTTGGTGAAGTTCATGTGGAGGAACTCGACTACAAAATCTACCAAGAATAGTTCAGTAGCTATTGCAACGGTTGTGGCAACATGAGAAATTGGGACTGTTGCGGATGTTGTTGTTGATTTGGTAGGTGCAACAGGAGGTTGCTGAGGCATGGAGAGATCGACTGTGAATTCTGGGAAGATAGTCCAACAAGCGGGGAATTCATTATGAATGGTGGAGATGATAGCTTTGTTGAACTCCCGAACATAGATCATGAAGGCCAGCTGCCTTCTCTCCATGCGATGTAGGATTTCCAGAACACCCTCGAGTGTTGGGTCAATGCTTGTTGTTGCTTCAATTGTGTTTGCCAGTTGTGCTGCCTCGTCAGTTGGTAGAATGTATGCTTCTAGGATAGCTTCAGCAACTTGAATCCTCCTCATATAGACCTCCTTAGTCTATCCTTTTCTTGACAGAGTAAATGTGTCGATTGGCAAGATCGTTACTCGTTCCAAATTTCCCAAATATGTAATGATACACAAGAAATGGAGCATACCTCTCTCTTTGGTGGCGCACTCGAATATTTGCTCATTGATTAGGCGGCCAACATCGATGCGCCTATTATGAATGATTAAGTGAATGAGCGTCAGCCTCGGTCGATCGTCAGTTTGATTGTGAAAAGTTGGACTCAAGTTCCTTTTGACAAAGGTATTCCAAATTTTTGCTTCTAGCCGTAGTGATCTGCGACTGACCGATCCTTATGTTTCCCTGTGTTCTATTCTATTCTAGGTAGGTAGAGCTTTGTCTTCATCCTTTCATCGTCTTTATCTGTCAGGACGACAACGAACTCTGCATGTTCATTATTTTCTATGTGTAAACCGAAGTGGGCATTAATAGTGATATCGACCACTGGAATTGTTCATCCTCGTAGGTAGGTGTATGATTGTTTTGCACTGGACGATGGGAATAAAATTCGTGAACTCATTCGAAGTTAACAGGATTTGGTTGCTTCACAAACTTCTGTCATCTCTGAAAAGTGATCTTGGATAGTATGAAGGCTTCTATTCCAAAATCTTTGGCATCAATATAGTGGAAGCCTTGCTCCTCCCATAGTTGTTTGTTCTTGAAGTTTCTCTCATATTGTTTCTCAACTGTCGGTGTAGAGAATCTTTTGAACTTTGTCACTCCGACAGAGTTTGGTTGTGGGGTTTTCATTTGTGTTTGATTATAAGGATGTAGAAAGTTTCACACAGTAAAGCTAATAAAATAAAAGTAAAAGTAAAAGATAATAACCTTTGTTCGTGTTTTTATAGGCGGGGATCGGCGCGGAGTTTAAGGGAGCGGGGCGTGATTATTGCCCTTGGCGTACAAGAGATGCAACTCCCAATTGGCAACCACTAGCAGAAAAACGATATGGATTTTGAACTTGAACGGTAGAATTCCCGCCCAAAAGTTTTTTACCTCTTGGATTGGGTCGCTTAATTAATTGGGTTGAATATCATCTTTTATTCTTCATTATTAATTCCTAAATAACTAAAAAAAAATAATAATAAACTGTGGAAATATTAAAAGTAATTCTGAAAACTAATTTGCAAAAAAATAATTAAATCTAATTCCTAAAACATAAAAGTAAAGTAAGGATAATAAGATAGAAAATTAGGTTACTAGTAGAGTGCAATAAAATGCATCCCTAGCAGAAACCATCTTCCCCTTTTTAAGTGAAAGAAAAATTGATGTAATTGTTGTTGTCTCCCTCTCAGGTGGTTTCTTTCTGATGTACTTCTGTTCAAGGGGTACGCTGCCTCGTTAGAGGTTGCCTCGAAAGGGCTTGTTCAGGTAGTCCGTTTCTGCATCAAAGTTAAATTCAGTTTTAACTTCGATTTGTTGATATTCATCTGGTTCTTCTGGATGCCTTAGAGTTTTGAACACATTGATCTTCACTTGTTGATCATTCACCCTTATGACCAATTCTCATTCTTCGTAATCTATCAATGTTCTGCTCATGGCTAGGAACGACTTTCCCAAGATGATTGGGGCATTTTTTTCTACTTCACAATCTAAAATTAAGAAGTCAACAGGAAATATGAATTTATCTACTCTTACCAGGATATCTTCTATTTTTCCTTCCGGTTGTACGTAAGAGCGATCTGTCAGTTACAATATCACCGTGGTTGCTTTTTCCTGCCCGATGCCTAGCTTTTGAAATACTGACTTAGGCATTAAATTAATACTAGCACCTAAGTCACACAGTGTTTTTCCTATGTATTGATCTCTGATAGAGCATGGTATGATAAAGCTACCAGGATCTTTTCTTTTGGTCGTGGCCTTATTATGCAGCATTTTTATGCACCCTTCTGTCGCGACAATAGTTTAAAATTCCCCAATTTTTTTTTCTCTTGGATATAATATCCTTAAGGAACTTAGCATAATTAGGCATATATTTTATTGCCTACACCAAAGGTATATTAATATGTACTTGTTTAAGGATCTCTAAGAACTTCTTAAACTAGAATTCTTACTTTTGTTGTTTCAGCCTTTGTGGGAAAGGTGGTGGTAAACGCAGATCTTCAATCTTTTCAAAGAATTGAAATCTTATTTGTGTTTCGATTACGGTCTTTTCTGCTACGACATCATCGTCGACAGCGTCTGTTGGTTCCTTTGCCTTAGGTTTATCTTTAGTAGCCTCTTGTGGCGCTACTATTTCAGAGTTATTACCTACTTTCCTAGCAGTTATTTTAGGGTCCTTCAGTTGTAAACCACTTCTGGTGGATATAGCTTTATACTGTTCATGTGGACCAGTTCTTGCGACTTCAGTATCGTTGGGTATACCTCCTATATGTCGGATTTTCATTTGTTGTGCCATCTGTGCTACTGTAATTTCCAGCGTTTTGAGAGCAGACTCATTATTTTGCATTCTCATCTTTTCTCTGTCCATGATAGTGTAGGCTCTTTGGATGAATTTATTTGTGTTTGCTATGTAAGCATCAGTTTGATCCATGAACGTTTGCAGCGTATTTTCCAAAGTTTGGACATCTAATGTTTGCGGCGGCGGCAGTGCCTGCTGTGGCACCAGATGCTGATAGTTTTTTTATTTTGCTGAAATCCAGTATTTTATACAGGTTGATGTTGCGGGTTTAGTGCATTGTTGAGGTTACTCCATGAGAGGTTCGGGTGTTTCCTCCATTATTGATTGTAATTGTTGGACATATTGTTTCTATTAAAATTTCCAATATAGAAGGTGGATTCTGGGTTTTGCGGGTATTTGTTCGAGTTGTGATTGTCACTGCATGTCTTACAGAAAATAGTGACTACTTTTACTTCTCGAACATGGCTTGGCCTTTGCAAATCCTTTACCATATTTTTCAAAGCTAACAGTTGAGCTAAGATGGAATCTGAAGAATCGAGATTTGTCATACCTCACCTTGTTATACCGCGTCTAGTTGTTGGGTGTTGATAATCATTCTTTGCTAACCTGTCTAGAACCTCTGAAGTCTCATGGTGTAGGCGGTCTAAGAGATTGCCATTGGCGGAAGCATCAAGCATCATTCTTTTGGAAGTGTTAACTGCATTGTAAAAGATTGATACTTGATTCTATTCGGGCAAACCATGTTTGGGGCATTTTCTGTATAATTCTCTGTATCTTTCTCAAGCCTCATACATTGATTCGTCTTCATCTTGCCTGAATGATGTGATATCGTTTCTAAGCTTATCAGTCATATTGGTATAACTGAAGCGGGAAAGGAAGCTTTAACATAGTTCTATCCATGATTTCAATGATCCAGGCTAGAGGTTGTTTAACCAAGATTTTACCCTATCCCTCAGTGAATAGGGAACATTTCAATTTTAGGATACCGGTAGAGACTCCCGGTAACTTAAATGAGTTACAAATTTCCAAAAAAGACTTAAGATGCTGCCGAGCATCTTCATTGGTTAATCCCCCAAACTGACCTAGGGTGTTGATCATGTTGAACATGACCGGTTTAAGCTTAAAGTGTTCTATCTCTATATTAGACATAACAACAGCAGGAGTTAATCCATCCAAATCTTCCTCCAAATAATCGCGGATGATACGTATGCATTAATGTCTTGGAAGGTTTGATGGGTCAACAATTATGAATGCGCCGCGGTTTTCTGCCTCGGCGACATTCGTCCCAGCGTTGTTCTGCTGGCCAGGTGCATGATTCATTCTTTATCGTACCCTATGTTTCAGATTTCTTGTTGTTCTTTTGATTTATAGATCGTAAGTGTATTGGTCTTTAGACGGATTGGACCTGGTCATACACAGAACAACCCTAGTGAGTAAAAGAAAAACTAAAAATATAAAAAGAAAAAGAAAACGGTATAAAAGTAATTAGTAGTAAAATTGAACGTCAGTCCCCTACAACGGCCCCAAAAAGTCCTATATTTTCCATCTTTTGCAAAATTGTAGTATTTGAGGTTGTCGAACCCACAGGGACTGGATTAACTTCATTACTTCTTAAACTTACACTTATAAAAATAAAGACACAAGTATTTGGATGAATTGGAATAATTAAATTAACTAACTCAATAACTAAATAAGGAAAGAGAATAATAATAGAAGTGAGTCTAGGTTGAGTGCTTTGTAGAGGGAAGTTCAGTTGTATTTGTTATCCAGTTAGTAATACAATGGGTTGACTTTCTGCCTCGGCGGGTCGCACTAAAGGTCGCTGCAGCTGCCTAGGCGGGGTTATACCTTGTCGACAATTCAACTTTCCATAATTCGGCAGAGTATCCTTATATTTCTCCTCCTTATCCCTAAACAAAGAGAACTATTGAAACCCATGTCTTGATAATACCTCCTGACGTGAATCAAGGGTGAATAACAACCGATTGTATACTTCCTTTTAGTCGCTGAAATCTTGGGCGATTTATCTATAAACCGAATTAGTCAATGCCCTTGAGCAAAGACCATATTCTCTTGTTTCGTGAGTCTAACTCTCTCGATATTAGATAAATAGGTTTTTCTTTACATACTATCTTATCGAGCTCATATGCAAAGAAGAGTAATTGCCAAGAGAGAATAAACTATGAAAATAGGTTTACATTAATAAATATCAAATATAATAGGTTTACTTAATGTAATATGTTTAGGGATGATACCAGTAAAGATAATATTTGTAGAAAATGCATACTTTACTGCATTTTATACATCTGTGCAGGAACAAGTATTGTCGCGGCAGCAAACTAAGGCCGAGGCAGGACCTGATGCAGGAACAAATATGGTAGGAAAACTGAGGAGAAAAATGAGGAGAACATTGTTGGACAAGAAGCCCAAGGATTGGAGATGAACAACACGAGGAAAGCCCAAGGACAAGGACATGTGGGAAAAAGCCTTTTAGAAGAATTAAACTTGGAAATATTTAACCTATGTACATAACTTTTTCCCTACTCCAAGTTGTACTTTATTTAGGAAAGGTTTGCCTTAGGCCAAGCCTATATAAGGCATAGCCATCCAAGGGACTAAGAGAGCCGAATTTGAGAGAGTTCACCCTAGGAATAATTCTTCCCATTATGTTCTAAGCTTTCTTAGGGTTTAGATGAAGGTTGTTGAGTATTAGTGAGAAGAGACTGTATCTTGTTTCTTGTTTCAATACAATAAAATATCAAAGTTTGCTTACTCTTTGTCATTCTTTGTTCTTGCATCCAAGCTTGGGAGAGAAGTTTGTAAGTAATCTATTTGTCTAGACTCGGGAGAGTTAGACTCACGAAAGGAGTAAGTGCGGTATTCGACTTGATTAGAGAATACTACCTTGTCGACAATTCAACTTTCCATAATTCGGCAGAGTATCCTTATATTTCTCCTCCTTATCCCTAAACAAAGAGAACTATTGAAACCCATGTCTTGATAATACCTCCTGACGTGAATCAAGGGTGAATAACAACCGATTGTATACTTCCTTTTAGTCGCTGAAATCTTGGGCGATTTATCTATAAACCGAATTAGTCAATGCCCTTGAGCAAAGACCATATTCTCTTGTTTCGTGAGTCTAACTCTCTCGATATTAGATAAATAGGTTTTTCTTTACATACTATCTTATCGAGCTCATATGCAAAGAAGAGTAATTGCCAAGAGAGAATAAACTATGAAAATAGGTTTACATTAATAAATATCAAATATAATACAACTTTCTTCCCCAACTACTCCACAAGCAACCTAAACCTCGAGAGGGTTTTAGAACATAGTGTAGTCGGAGGCTTAAGGATTTTTCTATGGGAATCTGACTCTCCTCTCTTAACCCTAATGGGTGGCTTATATAGGCCAAACCCTAGGTTAAAGTCTTTCACATAAGGAAATAGTTATACAAGGAAAAGAATACAACTCATTATTAAACTAGGACACTTTATTCTATTTCCTAAAATAACTCTTTATTCCCGCGTTGACCTTTGACTAAGGCTTGACTCCTTTAATATGCTTCGTCTTTCTCTCGCTTTATGTCTGTTATGATCGTCATCTTTTTCTCTCTGTCAAGAACTACTTTTCATCTTTATTCTACTATCGTGACCTCTAAAGTGCTGTTGTGGTGGGTGCTTATCTGCATTCTAGCTTTTAGTTCCATCATATATCCTCTTATTTGACCATTCCTATGATGTAGTTTCCTGTCTAAAAAAGAAACCATCAAATTTATATACTTTATGCTAAATAATAGATAAATTCATAATTTAATTATTCGGATGATGAAATATAGAAAATAAGCAGAATTATCCAATATTACCCTTAAATCTGTCCTTTATTAGTAATAAACAAGTGAGAAAATGATATAAAAAATAAGACTTTATACACTTATCATAGAGAAATAAAAGTGTTGTTGCTTCTTAAGGGCCTTACTTTTTTAATCTAGAGTCAAGTTTCTCCACATGATGATGTTATATTTAATCGACTGGTTAATCGAACCAAAATAGTTTAGAGAATAAAAGCTCTTAAAGAGAGTGAAAAAACTCGTGATAGTGATCAAGGAAAGAAACAATCATACTCGACAGTTCAGACTAATTATACAGGTTATACTGAGAAGAGAGTGAGAGAAAAGTCTAGTCAGTAAGGTTCTTATAGGGTGAGACAGGTTCTTAAAATAGTGGAGTTGGTTCTGGACTTTTCCGGCCTGAACCAAAGTGTTCCTTTTGTAACAAACAATATTTTGGAGAGTGTCACAAGATGTCTGGTGTATGTTTTAGGTGCGGGTCTCATGATCATCTTCTCAAATCGTGCCCTTATCCTTGAGTCACTCAATTACAAAGATGTCTTTCTTCGTTTACAATAATAATATAATTTTTTAATTAAAATTTTATGACAAACATGTCACTTTTTTAAAAGAAAATATAGTCACTAAATTAAATTTTTATTACAAGCAAGTTATTCTATTGTTAAATTTGGAATATGGTATAGTGCACTATATCCGTTTAGTTTTAACTAAAAATCGTGATGGGCTCTTAGAGAATATTATAAGAAAGTCCCAAAAATCGTTCACTATATCCATTTAGTTGTAACTAAAAAATAATTTAGTAAATTTAACATTTCATATATACAATCTCGACATTAAACTTTCTGGATACATTTACCTACCATTTACCACACATCATACTACCTCCCTTAAGGAGAGAAATGGATTCTAGGTCTAGGTCTAGGTTACTGTGTCGCTTTTACCGTCTGAATTGAAATGATGTATGGAGCAGCGAAGGTTTTCCCAAGTGTTCCTCAAGTACTTGGTTTTTCTCTTTGTAGGTTTCATTTCGGTGGTGGGCTCCTAGAGGATGTTTAAAGGTTGGTTCGATTTTTGTACTTGGTTTAAATTGTTGGTCTAGTTTCCTTCTTGTTCCTCTCTTAGTTTGTGTTATCTGCAGCAAAGGCGAGGGGGGTTAGTAGATGAGAGCTTCTTCAGTGGGAATATTTTGTGGAAGGAATAGATGTGGTTGCTCTGGCACAAAAGTGTTTCTTCTTGGGTTGTTATTTTCTTATCAAAGAAAGATATGTTCAGAAGATTTTTATTTTTACAGGAGTATTCGTAGTGCTTATTATTGATTTATAAAGTTTAGCGCTTTGAGAGCCATTTACTTTGGTCCTTTCAACACTTGCAATAGTTTTCGAGGTTTACTTGGAGAAGGGGGAGGAATGCATGGAGGCTGCGGTGGAGGCTATTTATGGAGTCTGTTTCTGAATTTTGTTTGTTTGAATCTATTCTCATAAAGTTATTTGACTAATTTTCTATTCTTAGAGTTCCTAAGAGGTTGAAGATGCTTACGTGGATCGTGATTATTAGGTGGTGGCAGATTAATACAGATAGACGAGTGATTTTTCTCCTAAATTTTGGTGAATTTTTCAAAATATGGAAGGAGACAACGATCTTTCATATTTATTTTTCCCTATATTTTTATAATGTTGACTTTTGAAAATAAGGATATCATGGGATTCTTCTGAACTATTGCATGGAATTTTACTCCTAACTTCCTGAAAGATCGTTTATTTTCTTTCAAAATTCTATAATTAATAAAAAGGCATTTTGCTTCTTTACGTATCAAGGGATAGATATTTTGGTCTTTCTTAAAAAATTGACTTTATTTTTCCTTTTGTTGGGTTGGTGCTTGGAGATATGTCAAAATAACGTTCGTTTTATTTTCTTCTAGAAACAAAAAATTCTCTTTCATTTAACGACAGTAATGCTAGAGGAAGTAACAACTTTGTTATAGAATTTGAACTTCACAGAGGAAGAGTTAGTAGATTTTGGGATAAGTTTGGGACTAGTCATGAGGATTTTTCTGGATCAGAGAAATGAATAGTGGGTAAATTGATATCGTCGAGATTGGTAGAGGTCCACAAACTACTCTGAGTTTTCTTTCAAGTCCGGAAGAACACGTCTTTAGAGGAGGCGTCTATTATTTGTCTTATTATGTTCTTATTCAAATTTCGTACAAGAGAATTTTTGGATTCCGTGATGAATCGATGCCCCTGGTTATTCGATGGAGAACTTCTTGCACTGAAACTGTTTGATGGTATGCTCAACCTATAGGAATACAATTTTAATACTCTTACAATCTTGGTACGTATTTTTAATGTGCATTTAGGTTGTATGGATTTAGAGTTTGGGAAAGTATAGGAGATTCTTTCAGAACAACTTTGGCTGTTGATTTGAGAAGGAATGAATGGGCTATTGCGTTTGAGGGTGGAGTTCGATATTCAGAAGTCATTAAAACGATGTCTTATTGTGGGGAAATTAAGGAATGGTAGAACTCGAATTTGTATGGTTCGATATGAAAGGCTTTCTAGATTTCGCTTCAAATGTGGAGTTATTGGACATGAGGTTGTTAACTGCTCTTTGTTATTTGATAAGTGCTCAACTCACTATCACTTTTTAAACTTTTCATGGGCACTTATCATCAAATCTACACCTACTTGGACTAATGCATGTACTTAATGTAATATGTTTAGGGATGATACCAGTAAAGATAATATTTGTAGAAAATGCATACTTTACTGCATTTTATACATCTGTGCAGGAACAAGTATTGTCGCGGCAGCAAACTAAGGCCGAGGCAGGACCTGATGCAGGAACAAATATGGTAGGAAAACTGAGGAGAAAAATGAGGAGAACATTGTTGGACAAGAAGCCCAAGGATTGGAGATGAACAACACGAGGAAAGCCCAAGGACAAGGACATGTGGGAAAAAGCCTTTTAGAAGAATTAAACTTGGAAATATTTAACCTATGTACATAACTTTTTCCCTACTCCAAGTTGTACTTTATTTAGGAAAGGTTTGCCTTAGGCCAAGCCTATATAAGGCATAGCCGTCCAAGGGACTAAGAGAGCCGAATTTGAGAGAGTTCACCCTAGGAATAATTCTTCCCATTATGTTCTAAGCTTTCTTAGGGTTTAGATGAAGGTTGTTGAGTATTAGTGAGAAGAGACTGTATCTTGTTTCTTGTTTCAATACAATAAAATATCAAAGTTTGCTTACTCTTTGTCATTCTTTGTTCTTGCATCCAAGCTTGGGAGAGAAGTTTGTAAGTAATCTATTTGTCTAGACTCGGGAGAGTTAGACTCACGAAAGGAGTAAGTGCGGTATTCGACTTGATTAGAGAATACTAACTTGGCCTAAGGATAGGTTAGAGTTTCAGCAGCTAAAAGAAGTGTGAGATTGGTTGTTGGTTATAATTGATTAACGTCGGGAGGTATCATCAAAGACTGATCATCAACAGTGTTTCGACTTAGGGATAAGCGGAGCCATCAAAGGATACTTTGCCGAACTTTGATAAATCTGCCCAAGAGTAAGGGATTGCCGTAGCAGAAAACACTACCGCTGTCGAAGACAGTAATCTACAGTACTACCGAGGCAGTGTAGTGCAATTGCATTGGACAGAAATAGATCAATCAAATCCACTATACAACACAACTGGATCCTACCCTCTTTCTCAATTTCAACTCATTCTATTTAGTTTTATTTAATTACTTTATTTAGTTAAATCACAACCCCATTTCACTTGTGTTTTTATTTTCTTTTACAGAGCAAGAAGATCAAGGAAGCATATTAAGTACATCAATCCCTGCGAAGACGATACTTGATTTACTTATCACTTTATTATTTGAAGACGTGTATACTTGCACTACAATTGCGCATATTTAGCACCCAACATTATCTACTAAAGAAAGGTTCAATTTTGAAATTGGTTACGAGTTTCTAACGAGAGAGAGAGGCTAAATGGTCAGGAAACTCGAAGAAATGAGATTGCTTGTTTCAGAAAGGGATGTGAGTCTAGTATTGTTGACGATAAGAACTCAAAAGTCCTCATTTTCATATCGTTTCTCTACTCGTTTATTGTCAATAAAGATAAAATTAAAGGCGATAATAGGATATTCCTGGTTATTTTCCACATCTCAGCATCCGAACACTAACTATATGAAATTATCTACTTTCTGGCATAAAACATATACGTTCAATAGTTTTCTTTCTTAGACAGAAAACTATATCACAGAGAGGGCCAAAGAAGAAAATAGATTCTGAATTACAGATGAAGCATCGCCAAGGCAGCATTCTGAAGGCCACTGCAGCAACGTAAAAGATAACAATTGGTTCTCAACAGAAAGAGGAAAAGATAACGAACTCAACGGACAAAGAGCAAGAGAAAGAAGAAAACTCAGTTAGGAGGTCAAGGCCATGTTAAAGCCAACCGCGGGAAAGAAGAAATATTTTAGGAAATAAGATTAAATTAGTATAGTTAATTAGAAATTAGATTTCTTTCCTATTTAGAACTCTTTCCTTGCATGGAAAGATCAACTTAGGGCTTGGCCTATATAAGACACTAATTAAGTTTTGGTTTAATGTGGAGTCGAGACAGATTCTCACACTATTATACCTTTAGCCGTCGTCTCCATCATGTTCTAAGTATTTTGAAGGTTTAGATTGTTTGTGGAGTAGTCGAAGATTAATTTTATGTTATGTTTGATATTTATTAATGCAAAACCTATTTAATAGTTTATTCTCTCTTGGTAGTTACTCTTCTTGCATATGAGCTCAAAAGATAAGTGAGTGAGAAAAACTTATTTGTCTAGCATCAGGAGATGTAGGTTCAAGAAACGAGAGAATACGGTCTTTGCTCATGGGCATTGACTAATCCATCAAGGTTTTTAGCGACTAATAGGACACATTTGTTTGGTTGTTGTCCGCACTTGATTCATGCCGGGAGGTATCATCAAGATGTTGGTTTCAACAGTTTTTCTTCGCTTAGGGATAAGGAAGAAGACATACAAGGATGCTTTGTCGAACTATGGAATGTTGAATTGTTGATAAGGCATATTCCCGCCTAGGCACCTATGGCGATCCTTTGTGTGATCCGTCGAGGCGGTAGTTCAACCCATTGATTTAATAAGTGGATACTTAACATAACTGGATTCTCCTCTACAAAGCACTCAATCTAGCTGATAAGTGCTCAACTCACTATCACTTTCTACACTTTTTATGGGCATTAATCATCAATTCTTCACCTACTTGGACCAATGCATAGACTTAATGTGATATATTTAAGGATTATACTATTAAAGATAATATTTATAGAAAAGACATACTTTACTGCATTTTTATGTATGTACAGGAAGAAGTATTGTCGTGGCAGCAAACTGAGGCCGAGGCAGGACCTGATGCCAAGGCAGCAGAGGACAAGTAGCAATATGGAAGACAAGCTGAGGAGAAAAGTGAGGAAAACGTTGCTGGACAAGAAGCCCAAGGATTGGAGCTGGATAGAACAAGGAAAGCCTAAAGAAAAAGACACGAGAGAAAACCTTCTATAAGAATTAAACTTAGAAATATTTGATTTATGTACATAACTTGTTCCCTACTCCAAGTTGTATTCCACTTAGGAAAGGTTTACCCTATGCCAAGCCTATATAAGGCATAGTCATCCAAGAGAAAGAGAAAATTAGACTCATAGCTTAGAATATAGAATTAGATTTTGTTTTTCTTCTATATTATGTTCTAATTTTGTTTAGGCTTAGATGAAGGTTGTAAAGTATTAGTGTGAGGAATTCAAACTTTGTTTCTTGTTTTCAATGCAATAAAATATCAAAGTTTGCTTATTTTTGTGTCATTCCTTGTTCTTGCATTCAAGCTCGAGAGAGAAGTTTGTAAGTAATTCATTTATCTAATATCGAGAGAGTTAGATTTACGAAAGGAATAAGTATGGTGTTTTAATCGAGAAACACTAACTCGACCTAGCGATAGGTTAAGAGTTTCAACGGCTAAGAGAAGTGTGGGAATGGTTGGTGATTATAATTGATTCACGCTGAGAGGTATCATCAAGGACTGGTCATCAACAGTATTTCGATTTAGATATAAGCGGAATCATTAAATGACACTTTGCCGAACTTAGGTAAAGTCTGCCCAAGAGCAAGAGATTGTCGCGATAGACGGGTGACATCACTGTCGAGGTAGTAATCTGCAGTACTACCGAGGCAGTGTTGTACAATTGCATTGGACAAGAACAAGTTGATCAATTCCACTATACAGAACAACTGAATCCTGGCCACCTTCTTTATCTTATTTTTCTATCTTTATTTAGTTATTATGACATTGTCAGGGACTAGCGCTCAATTTTACTACCAATTATTTTTGCACCTTTTAATTATTTATGTTTATTTTATTTAGTTTTAGTTTTAGTTTAACTTTCAATGGTTGTTTTGTGCATAACCAGGTCCAATCCTACCATTGATCAATACCCTTACGATCCAGAAATCGAAAAACTGCACGAGATCTGAAACATAGGGAACGCCAAAGAATGAACGTAAAACCTAACAAACAAAACAACGCGGGCATGAATGCCGCGGCGGCATACAACCGTGGTGCTTTTGCAGTTGTTGGTCCAGTGAATATTCCAAGACAAGAACGTGCTCGAACTGTTCGAGATTATTTAGAGAAAGATTTAGGTGGTTTAACTCCTACTGTTGTGATGCCTAACATAAAGGCAGAGCACTTCGAACTAAAAACGGTCATGTTCAACATGATCAACACCCTAGGCCAGTTTGGGGGTTCGACCAATGAAGATGCTTGACAGCATCTTAAATCCTTTCTAAAAATTTGTAACTCGTTCAAACTTCCAGAAGTCTTAGTCGATATCCTTAAGCTGAAATTATTCCCCTATTCACTGAGGGATAGGGCAAAATCTTGGTTAAACAACCTCCAGCTGGGATCGTTGAACTCATAGACAGAACTATGTCGAAGCTTTCTTGCCAGATTCAGTTACACCAATATGACTGATAAACTCAGAAACGATATAACATCCTTTAGGCAAGACGAAGACGAAGACGAATCAATGTATGAGGCTTGTGAAAGATATAGAGAGCTATATAGAAAATGCCCCATGCATGGTCTGCTTGAGTAAACCCATGTATCAATCTTCTACAATGTAGTTAACACCCCTACGAGGATGATGCTTGATGCTCCCGCCAATGGTACCCTCTAAGACCGCCCACTCATGAAAGTTTAGAAATTTTGGATAGGTTGGAAAAGAATGACTATCAACACCCAACCACTCGAAGAGGCATAAATAGGCAAGGTGTGACAACTTCTGATTCTGTAGATTCTATCCTAGCACAACTATCAACTTTAATCAACATGGTCAAAGATCTGCATAAAACCAAGCCATATTCGGGAAGTAAAACAGTCACCGTTCTTTACAAAATATGTAGTGACAACCATAACTCGAACATATGCCAACACAATCCAGAATCTTCTTTCTATGTTGGAAACTTTAATAGAAACAATATGTCCAACAATTACAACCCATCATGGAGGAAGCACCCTAAATTCTCATGGAGCAATCCTAATAATTCACTTAACACGCAACATCAACCAGTGAAATCTACGAGATTCCAGCAAAATAATAGATTTACTCAGCAACAGATGTCGCAACAGGCACTGCCGCCGCCGACAACATACGTCCAGACTCTGGATAACACAATGCAAACATTTATTGCTCAGACTGATACATACATTGCAAACACCAACAAGTTCATCCAAAGAGCTGATACTTTCATGGACAGAACAGAAATGATAATGCAGAATAACGAAGTTGCTTTCAAATCGCTAGAAACCACAGTAGGACAAATGACACAATAGATAAAAAACAGACCCATAGGAGGTCTCCCAAGTGATACTGAAGTCGCTAGAAGTGGTCCTCATGAACAATGTAAAGCTATATCGACCAGAAGTGGATTATAACTAAAAGACCCTGAAATACCTGCTCAAACAGTAGATAAGACCCCTGAAATAGTAGCCCCTGAAGAAGCTATTGATAAAATATCTAAAACAAAGGAACCAACAGACACTGACGACGACATTGCCCCAACAAATAATGTCATAGCAACACCGCAAATAAGATTCCAGTGCGATGAAAAGATCGAAGATCTGCGTCTACCACCACCTTTTCCATAAATGTTGAAACAACAAAAACAGAAGTACCAGTTTAAGAAATTCCTGGACATACTTAAATAGGTACATATAAACATACCTTTGGTGGAGGCAATAAAGCAAATGCCCAACTACGTCAAATTCCTTAAAGATATTATATCCAAAAGGACAAAAATTGGGGAATTTGAAACAGTTACCGCGACAGAAGGATGTGTAGCAATGCTGCATAATAAAGCCACGACTAAAAGAAAAGATCCTGGTAGTTTCACAATACCATGTGCTATCGGTAATCAATACGTGGGAAAAGCACTATGCGACTTAGGCGTCAGCATAAATCTTATGCCTAAGTCAGTATTTCAGAAGCTAGGTATCGGGAAAGCAAAGCCAACAACAGTGATGTTGCAGCTGCCAGACCGTTCTTACGTACAACCAGAAGGAAAAATTGAAGATATTCTGGTAAGGGTGGATAAATTTATTTTTCCTGCTGACTTCTTAATTCTTAATTGTGAAGCAGATGAACATGCATCAATCATATTGAAGGCCATTCCTAGCCACATGAAGAACATTGATCGATTGCGAGAAAGAAGAATTGATCATAAGGGTCAATGATCAACAAGTAAAGATTAATTTGTTTAAAACTCTAAGGAATAAGGACGAACCAAATGAATGTCAAGGAATTGAAGCTAAAACTAAGTTTAACGTCAATCTAGAAATAGATTGTCAGAATAAACCCTGCCAAGGCAACCTCTGCCAAGGCAGCACGCCCCTTGAACAACATTACATTCGAAAGAAACCACCTGATGAGGAGATAGCAACTGGGACATCAACTTCTCCTCCATCAAAAAAGAGGAAGATGGTTGCTGCTGAAGATGCAATTTATTGCACTTCTGCAGTAATCTAAAAATTTCTATCTCTTAGTCCCTAATTTATTTTCATGTTTTAAGAATTAGAGTATTATTTTCAGTTTTAGAATTTAGATTTTAATTTTCACAAATTAGTTTTAAATCTTCTCACAGCTTTAATTTTAATTTCAACTTTTAGGTCCAATAAAGAAAATAAAATAAATAGATGAGAAAGCCCAAAATGTAGCCCATACCAAAAATAAATTTGGGGCGAGAATTATGCCGCCAAATTCAAGAATTGCGTTGTTCAAACTACTAATGGACAACAACTGTAACTGCGTTATGTTCACGCTTAAGGGCATTAATCACGTCGCTCACTCAAAAGCCGCGTTGCTACATCAATTTAAATACAAGGGAAGGGTAACCATTTTCTTCAAACTCAATATAATTTCTCTTTTAGTCAACAATCATTCTTCATCTTCAATGGCCAACCAACAACAAAATCCCGCCGGAGCAACTATTTGCAAAAGATTCTCTACAAGAGATGTCGAGCATGAATATCATCAAGTATTCCAGAATTGACAGATCTGGGAAGAACAAGGATTCTACTACACAGAAGAAGAAGATCTGGAGCTGGACAACTTTATCCTGTCGAAAATTACATTTCAAAATTGGCAAAAGTTCACCAAATAACCTCCAACGGCAAACATTGAATGGGTACGGGAATTCTATGCACACAGACCAGTAGCGAAAAATCCATACTCCTACCTTCGAGGAAGAGCCATTCCCGTTGCTGATGTGGTCATCAATGCATATTTTGGCCTCGACATCACAACTGACGAACATGTTGCGTTCGTAGCCGCCCTGTCAGCCAATGATTATGAAATGATGAAAATAGAAATATGTATGCCAGCAGCAGAATGGAACACGGGAAAACATCGCGGCTCTATCAACCGTCGAGATTTATGGCTAGAAGCAAAATTGTGGAACACCTTTATAAAAAGGAATCTACTACCGACATCCTACAACCAAATGGTGGATAGACCACGTTTGGCGTTAATCCATTCAATCATACACAACAGCGCATTAATGTCGGCCGCAAAATAAGTGAACAAATATTCGAATGTGCCGCCAAAGATAGAGGTATATTAATTTTCCCTTGCCTAATCACTATCCTTGTAAGGTACGAAGGTGTACCGACACTACCTACCGACACATACACCCTAGAGAGAAAAGGATGAACCATAGATTTCTATATCAAAAGAATACAAGTAATGGAAGCTATACCACAAGCTTTCATTCCTCTCACCGCCGAAGCAGAGCCCGCCGAAGTAAGCCAACAAGCAAACCAGGCTTAAAATGCACCAACAGGAATCCTGGAAATCCTACAGAAGATGGAGAGAAGGTAGTTGACCTTCATGACATACATCAGGGAGTTCAACAACGCCATCATCACAACCATCCGAAAAGAACTCCCCACATGCACGATTGTCTTCCCAGAATTCACAGTCGACCTCTCCACTTCTCAGCCTCTCCCTGCTACACCAACCGCCTCGGCCATAGTTTCACTGTCCCCCGCGGCCACAAATGTAGCCATAGCAACGAAACCATTCTCTGCCAACTCCGCAGTAACAACCAAGAAACAAGACGCTGCCACACCAATTAAATCTAGTTCACTTGATCGGAGCAGCTCCTCTAATGACATGGAACCATTATGAAAATAATCACGAATTCTATTGCACCCGAAACCAACAAAAAGAGGAAAGCCCCTGGTTCTGCTATAGCTACCTCTCCGATCAATCTTGATACGGAAGAATCACAGCAAGACCCCACTCTATTCGCATCCAACCACCACGCTCGGTAAAATACACCAATGGTGAGCCTGCCAAAACCAACTGCCGAGTAACCACCCAAAACCCGCCGCAAGCTCCTCATCGATAGTGACTTCGAAGATTCCTTCGTGTCCGCAGAATTTTAAGGGCGATAGATTTTCTTATTTTTTTTTCTTTTCTTTTATCTTATTATTTTTGGTTATTTTTTTCTCTTTTTCTCTGTTACTTGGTCGTGCATTGAGGATAATGCATCCCTCGAGTCTGGGGAGCAATTGTCCAATTTTGTAACATGTAATTATCTGCCAATAGTATGGAAGTAATCGGAGTATATTGTTATTTCCTTATAAATTCTGCTTAATATTCTACCTTATACAATTGCAATTAAAATTTTTAATTTTAGACTGTTGAATTTTATTGAAACTGTCTCGGCAGTAATATATTCTCCGGTCGTCACATTAGTTCACACCATTTACCAAACTTAAATTTAGAAAGGTCTACTAGGCTTAGTACTTAGGATTAGACTATGAGCCTAAATTCATATAAACAATGTTAATCTTAGTTGATTTTAAAAGTTCTTTTCTTTGAAAAGCAATAAGGACTTAGGCTTACATTTTAAACTAGATGTGTCTATCATTGGATCTAGTTAGTCCATTAAGGTGCACATGACTAAATCTAAGACTTAGTTTTTCTCCCACTTACTAGAGGTTCCCGAAATTGGTTCTAGTAAGAAAAAGCTAAATATTTGAGGTGTCCAAAAACTGGCTCAAGAAGTATAAGTATATAACAATATATAATTATACATCAATTTTAGGGAGAAAGAAGGGAAAAGAATCAATAAAAATCTTAGTCGGAAGTTTTGATTTAGAAAAAAGATTAGAACATAGAAAATCAGCCTTGACATAGCTACGCACAAACACACTAAGACTTATAGTCCAATTCTGAGAAACGCCTAGAACCTAGAAGAAGCTGAGTCACGAAAGGAACTCTGCCATGGCAGGCAGGATGATATATTACCTTAATATTCCAAACCTAAAAAATTATATTTTGTATTGCTTGAGGACAAGCAATAGTTCGAGTTTAGGGGTGTGATGAGCATTCAAAAATCCTTATTTTCATATTATTTCCTCACTCGTTTATTGTCAATAAAGACAGAATTAAAGGCAATAATAGGATATTCCTGGTTATTTTCCATATCTCAGCATCCGAACACTAACTATATGAAATTATCTACTTTTTGGCATAAAACATATAAGTTTAATAGTTTTCTTTCTTAGACAGGAAACTATATCACAGAGAGGGCCAAAGAAGAAAATAGATGTTGAATTAAAGACGAAGCACCCGCCATAACAGTATTCTAAAGGCCATCACAATAGCGCAAAAGATAACAATTGGTGCTCAATAGAAAGAGGAAAAGATATAGAACTCAACGGAAAAAAAGCAAGAGAAAGAAGAAAACTCAGTTAGGAGGTCAAGCCCATGTCAAATCCAATCGCGGGAAAGAAGAGATATTTTAGGAAATAAGATTAAATTAATATAGTTAATTAGGAATTATATTTCTTTCCCATTTAAAACTCTTTCCTTGCATGGAAAGATCAACTTAGAGCTTGGCCTATATAAGAAACTTTTTAGGTTTAGGTTTAGGTTTAGGTTTAATATGGAGTTGAGACGGATTCTCACATTATTATATCTTTAGTCGTCGCCTCCATCATGTTTTAAGTTTTTCGGAGGTTTAGATTGTTTGTGGAGTAGTCGGAGATGAAGGTTATGTTATGTTTGATATTTATTAATGTAAAACATACTTCATAGTTTATTCTCTCTTAGTAGTTACTCTTCTTACATATGAGCTCGAAAGATAAGTATGTGAGAAAAACTCATTTGCCTAGCATCGGGAGATGTAGGTTCACGAAACGAGAGAATTTTGTCTTTGCTCATAGGCATTGACGAATCCGTCAAGGATTTCAGCGACTAATAGGACGCATGTGTTTGGTTGTTGTCCGTCCTTGATTCACACCGGAAGGTATCATCAAGACTTGGGTTTCGACAGTTCTCTTTGCTTAGGGATAAGGAAGAAGACATACAAGGATGCTCTGTCGAATTATGAAATGTTGAATTATCGACAAGGCATAATTCCTCCTAGGCAGCTACGACGATCCTTTGTGCGATTCACCGAGGCAGTAGTTCAACCCATTGCATTAATAAGTGGATACTTAAATAACTGGATTCTCCTCTACAAAGTAATCAATCTAGCCTCGTCTTTATGTTATTATTTCGTTAATTAATTTTATGCTTTTAAAATTATCTTAGTCATAATTCAACCAAATAATTTACTTGTGTTTTTAGTTTCTTTAGTGCAGTCATAAGAAGTAGCAAGGTTGATTCAGTCCTCGTGGGACCGATATATTAAATACTATAATCTGACAAAGATGGAATTAATAGGACTCCATAGCCTCCATCAGTTGGAAGGAAAACTTTTATAATAGATGAAGCTCAAAATGTGGATTTTGCCAAGATATTTGGTATTTTGGAGAATAGTGAGGAGACTCTTGCTTCTTCTTTCGGTCGAGGAAAGGTTCTGTTAGGAACTAATTTCAAAAACAAGAGTTCAAAGAAAGTTTTACAAGGGAAAATGATTTGGTTTCTCAGTTTGCACAGAAAAGGGCTAAGGGCAGCTTTAGTAGTACAACTGGTGAAGAAGAGGTAGGTCAGGAGGTTGTGTCACTTTTGAATATGGTGGTGGAGGCTGCTGATCAGCCCCATGCGAGAGCCATGAAAATAATGTACTGGAACTGTCAAGGGCTAGCTAACCCTAAGACGGTTCGGATCCTTAAAGGTATTAGGGCTGCTAAAGATACTTCTTTAATTTTTATTAGTGAATCTATGCTTTTTAGAAATAAAGTGGAGGATGTTAGAAGACGATTAGGGATGTCTGATTTTTTAGAAGTTGAAAAAGGTGAAAACTGTGTAGTTTTGTTACTATTATAGAAGAATGAGCTGCAAGTAAACTTGTTATCTTTTTCATAAAATCATATTGATGTCAAAGTAAAGGAAGGTTCAGGTACCTTTAGGTTTATTAGCTTTTATGGGATAACTGATAGATCTTGAAAGAATATAAATTGATTTTTATTATATAGACTTAAAAACCAATCTTCTTTACCTTGGTTGTTGGGTGGTGATCTAAATGACATTTTAAGCCTAACAGAGAAAGCTGGTGGGAGAAGGATGTCCAGAGTTGATATGGAGAACTTTAAATATGCTTTATTTAGGAATTGTTTATGGGATATAAAGCCAAAAACTGGCTGGTTTACTTGGCAAAGTGAAATCTGTGAGCAATTATATAAAGAAAAGGTTAGATAGATTTGGTGCTAACATTCCTTGGTTACAAAGATATGCTCATAATAAGGTGGTCTAAGAATTCTCTTTTGATTTTGATCGTTGTTACATTTTGATGGATACTGTGAGAACGATGATGAAATATAACCGAGATCGAAGAGGGGACTATTTCAAATTTAACAGATGTTGTGCTTAGGAAGAATGTTGTTCGAAAATTGTTAAGAAAGTTTGGGAGAACTGTATGGGAGACACTTTAAGGAAGATTAGGATGTTAGGCTCTCAACTTAGGGAATGAAAATTGCGAAGAAAGAATATTAATCAAAGAAAGAGAAAGGAATTAGAAAAGAGGATTGACTTTCTTATGAACCAACAGATTTCTGAAGATGGATTAAAGGACCTAAAAGAGGCACATAAGGAACTCAAGCTAATTTTGGATCAAAATGAAACTTATTGGAGACAAAGATCACGAGTTTAATGGTTAAAGGAGAGAGATAGGAACACAAGATTTTTCATGCTAGAGCTTGTATTAGAAAGAATTTTTTTTATTAAAGGTGTTCAAGATGATATGGAATGAAGGAGTGGAGAATGTTTTCGAAATGACAAAATATTTCTTTACCAATCTCTACTTATCCAATGGGAGCTCTCATTCGTCTGAGATCTTTGAGACTATCGAGACCTGTATAACACTTGAGATGATCTTCAAACTTTGTGCATTTCACGGTGGAGGAAGTTAAAGCTGTTTTTCTTTAAATTTATCCAAATAAAGCTCCTGATTTTGATGGTATGTCTGCCTCTTTTTTTATATATTTCTGGCATATTATAGGTTCTGATTTTTTTCTTTGTTTAGATTTGTTAAATGAAAAAATTGATATGAGTGAAGTTAACAAGACTATTATTGTTCTTATCTCTAAAGTAGATAACCCACCTTGCTAAAACAGTTTCTTCCTATTAACTTATGCTCTGTGGTCTATAAAACTTGTTCTAAATTGTTGGTTAATATACTTAAAGGTCTTATGTCTAGTTGTATAACTACTAATCAAAGTGCTTTTATTCTTGGAAGATTCATCTCTGATAATGTTTTAGTGGCCTATGAGTTGATTCATTTTCTGAAAGGTTCTAGTAAAATACCTAATAAAGGGGCTTCTATTAAGTTAGATATGGAAAAGGCTTATGATAGGGTGGGATGGGGCTTTATTGTTGATATCATGCTTAAGATGGGTTTTGCTCAAAGTTGGGTGAATTTGGTTATGTCATGTGTGACTATTGTTTCTTATTGTTTTGGGGTAAATGATTTTATTTCTGATTTCTTTAGATCGGAACGAGGCTTGAGACAAGGAGACCCTCTATCAATTTTTCTTTTTTTCTTTTATACTCAAGGTCTGTTAGCTCTTCTATTGAAAAGACAAAAAGAAGGAAAGATTTTGGAAATTAAGGCAAGCAGACATGAGCCAAAGGTGAATGATTTACTTTATGTTGATGACTGCATGCTCTTTGTTAAAAACTCAATTGAAGAAGTTAGATATTTAAAAGCCACTCTTGAGGTGTACGAGAATGCTTCAAGACAAAAGGTTAATGCTGATAAATCCTATATATAATTTAGTAATGATATGACTAATAATAATAAATAGAGCATCAAACAGAGCCTAGAAATGAGAGACGAGAAAGATGTGGGCTCCTATTTAGGCTTACCTTTGATAGTAGGTAAGAACATAACCAACTCTTTAGGTTTCATACGATATAATATGAATAAAAGAGTAGGAGGATGGACCAAACATCTCTTATCTTATGGAGGTTGGGAGATCTTAATCAATTTGGTTGCCCCAACCTTTCCTAAATATGCTATGATGTGTTTTCCTTTTTCAGATTGTATAATTGAACCTTATAATATCCTCTATGAGAAGCTTTTAGTGGAATGGAAAAGATGGAAAAAAGGGATAGTCATAATTGAACCTTATAATATCCTCTATGAGGGACCTTAAATTTTTTAATATTGCTCCATTGGGAGAGCAGGTGATAAATGCTCAACTCACTATCACTTTTTACATCTTTCATGGACAATAATCACTAAATTTACACCTACTTAGACCAATGCATGTGCTTAATATGATATATTTAGATATTTTGTTGTTGTAACTTATAAAGATGATAGCTACAGAAAAGGGCAAGCTTTATTGTACTTTTGTATTTTAGCAGAAAAAACTATTGTCGCGGTAGCAATTGAGGCTGAGGCATGACCTGATGTCGAGGCAGCACCTGTAGGGCAAGTATTGATATTATAGACGAGATGAAGAGAAAAATGAACTGGACGTTTCTGGACAAGCAACACAAGGATCGGAGTTAGATAGCACATGGAAAGCCCAAGTCAAAGGTCACGCGGGAAAAGCATCCTAGTTAGAATAAACTTGAAAATATTTTATTTATGTACTTGACTTATGTCCTACTCCAAGTTATATTCCTACTTAGGAAAGGTTTGCCCTAGGCCAAGCCTATATAAGCCATAGTCGTCTAAGGAGAGAAGCACTTAGACTTAGGATCATAGAGAGTCGTCTAAGGTGAAAGTTGTAGAGTATCAGTGAGAAGAGATTGAACTTTGTTTCTTGTTTCAATGCAATAAAATATCAAGGTTTGCTTATTCTTTGCCATTCATTATTCTTGCATTCAAGCTCGAGAGAGAAGTTTGTGAGTAATCCATTTATCTAATATCGAGAGAGTTAGATTCATGAAAGGAATAAGTATGGTGTTTTAATCGGGAAATACTAACTCGTCCTAGAGATAGGTTAGAGTTTCAGTGGCTAAAAGAAGTGTAGGATTGGTTTATGATTATAATTGATTCACGCTGAGAGGTATCATCAAGGACTGGTCATCAATAGTACTTCGATTTAGATATAAACAGAGTCATCAAAGGATACTTTGCCGAACTTTGGTAAAATCCACCCAAGAGCAAGGGATTGTCGCGGCGGACGAAGCCCATCACTATCGAGGTAGTAATATGCAGTTCTGCCGAGGCAGTATTGTGCGATTGCATTGGACAGAAACAAGTCAATTGAATCCACTATAAAACACAACTGGATCCTGGCGACTTCTTTAATCTGTTTATTCTCTCTTTATTTAGTTTTCCTTATTCAAGTTATCAAACCCCTAATTCACATATGTCTTTATTTTATTCCTTTTACAGAGCAAGAAGACAAAAGAAGACATATTGAGTAGATCATCCATGTGGAGACGATATCTTATTATACTTATCACTTTATTACTTTGCGACGTGTTCACTTGCATAATTTACGCACATTTGACATGCAACAGCAGGTATAGAGATTAATTATGAATAAGGAGTCATTATTCTTTAAAGTCTTATCTGCTAAATATTTCCCAAATATAAGAGTTTTAGAGGTAAACACTAGGTGATCAACCTTCCTTCATTTGGAGGAGTATCTTTACGAAAAAGGAAGCTTTAAAGAATGGTTTTCATTGGAGAATAGGAATGAATAGCAAAGTGAGATGTTTAATTCAAAATGGGAGGGCGTTAAACCTGTTTCACTTACTCGTAATTATATGGTAGCTACATATCCTGTTATTTGTGAAAAACTTACGAAAGAAGAGAGTAATTTTGGGATGTTAGGAAAATTAATCAAGTGCTATCATCAGAGGATGCTACTATTGTTTTTAAGTGTCCAATAGCAAGGGTTAATTCTGACATTTTAATTTAGGGTCATCATCCATCCAAAGAATTTATTACACGATCAGCTCATAAATAGTTGTTGGAGTAGCATAATGTGATAATTGATTCATCTTTCATTTGGATTAGTATTGCCAAGCTTAAAACTTTATTAAAAATTAAAAAAATTGGCTGGAGGGTTGAGCATAATGCTCTACCTACTAGGCAGAAATTGGCTTTGACTGGTGTTGGGAATGGTTTGTGCAAGTTGTGTTCTGCAGAGGAAGAATCATTATCACATGCTTTAAAGGATTGTTAAAAAATTAAGGAGATTTATAACGTGAGTGGTTTATCTTCTATCCTTCCTTAAGGTTCGGTTTCTGAGAGTAAAGAGTGGTTAGAATTGGTGTTTGTTGCCTTGTCTATAGAATAATTTCCTTTCTTTTTAGTTCTTTTATGAAATATATGGAATATAATAAACAATTGGCTTCATAATGGTGTTTTGATTCCTCCCAGTACTGTTCTGACTTATGCTCAGACTCTCTCAACAGATTTTTTGCAAGCAAATAAGGTTTTATCCCCTTTAGTTTTATGTAATAGAAGATTCACTTGGTCTTCCTCAATTGTTGGGTATTTAAAATAAATGTGGATGTTGCTTTCTTGGAGGCCTTTGGTAAAGTTGTTATTGGAGTCATTGTTAGGAACAACAATGGTTTGATGCTTGACGGTATGACTATCACGTTGTAGGGTTCCCATTTTGATGAAACTGCAGAAGCATCTATTTTTGCAGCTGGATTAAAGCTTGATGTTGATAATGGTTGGCAAAGAGCTATTGTTGAAGGTGACTCAATGGCCATTGTACACAAGATTAATATTGACGGTCTCGATCGATCGCTGACTGTTTTCTATCTCACGGAAGCTCATGGTTTGCTCCATTCGAATCCTTACTTTAGTGTTATTTGTGTAAATTGACTAGCAAATCGTGTTGCTCATAATTATTGGGCATTCTTTTTAGATAACCCCTTTTACTTTTTATTTGATATTTCCAGTTGTATTGAACCGTTAGTTTTAAAAGACGTCATTTATGACTAATAATATAATGATCTTTCAAAAAAATACTATTTTCCCTTAATACAGTAGTCCATAGATGTGATAACTCCACACATACACTACACATTTGCATTAATGTCCAAATGACTTCACACATTTTCAATACCCATTTTTGCCCCATAACCCCGATAAAACGATTGAAATAAAAGGAAAGCAATCAGACAAATACCAAAATGTCATTTGAGTGTTTATTAGGCTAAAACCACTGAAGGAAGAAACCAATCACAAAGCCAGAAGATCCCACTTCTTTTTTCTCTTTTCATTTTCGTTTCCTTTTAACTACCCAAAATCTGGCAACCTTAGAAGGATTGAGGGCTCGTTCATCGTTTAAAGCAGAGATCTTCGATTTTAACAGCAACGGAGAAGAGTGTAGGCCTTGGCGTCGTAGGTTGTCAATGGCTTTCACCTGGGGCTCCTCTCTCAGGATCACTCTTCTTCTCCTTCTTCTTGCTGCTATTGTTTTCGCTTGTTTCACCCTCCCTGTTGAAAAGGTTTTGCTTTCTCCATCTTTTTACACGTTTTCTTGATCTGGGGTGAATTTGTTCTCTTGTTTTCTGATCTCGGTGTTTCTTTATGTTTTCGGATCTGGGTATTTCTTCTTTTCACTTCTTGTATAGATAATTAGCTTTATTTGTTAATTTTTGGGTTTTTTAATCCGAGTAATTCTATTCTTTCTTTTTAAGATTTTTGGGTTTCCTGTTTTCGCCTCATTCCATTTATGAGGAGAAATACAAAATTAAGTAGGGTCATGAATTCTTAAGTAATCCGTTTTCCCCTAGCTTTTCAATTTTTAACTGTTACTGTGATTACCTAGTTTGTCTTTATGTTGAAGAAAACAAGTTCTCTTGCAGATTCTGAAGGATTTTTTGTTATGGGTTGACAAGGATCTTGGACCTTGGGGTCCACTTGTGCTGTAAGTTACATAAAATCCTCTCGTAATTTCTTTTCGCTTCCATTAGCATCTATTATTTTTGTTTACTTAATGCGTTTCTTTTGATTCAGTATTACATCAATCTAATAACATAATATAAATTGTTCGTTTCTGTCAAGACACAACTGATTATTAATAGAATGACCCACTATACCCACTATGAGTATTAGTCTTACCCCTTTGTTATGTACTGGAATTTGTTACCTTTCAGCTCATATTTCTTTGTTGATTTGCAGGGCTGTTGCTTATATTCCTTTGACAGTCTTGGCGGTTCCAGCTTCAGTGCTTACTGTAAGCATTTAACTCCTTTACTGATGCTTCAGTGTAGCCAACTCATTACTTCGTGTCATCATGAATTTTTTCTTGTTCATGCTATTTTAACTTATCAATGGTGTTTGCCTCCTTGTGTTATCTAGATTCACGATCCTGATTCTTGCGTCCACTCTTATCAGTTTTCTTCTGTAAAGTAGGGATGGTGTCCATGCCCGTGAATTTTCCATTATCTACTATTTTAGAAGTAAAATTAAGTCAATTCTTGATGCAGTTTATTTACTATACATGGCTATTTTTGGAAGATTTTGGTCAACCCCTATATGGAAGAGTTAATTACTTGTTAATAAACTTAGAATTAGTCTCTATCAATGAGTTAGTAGCGCTGTGTATCTGGATCTGGACTGAAGGTTCCTTTGCAACAAATAGTGTTCATAACAGTATGCACAAACATCTAGAGTAATGATATGGTAAATTGTCGCTCTTGCTAAATTGACACTTGTTGGTAAAATTCAATGCTGCCTATTAGAAAATTTTGAACTTAAACAAACTGTGCAACCCAAAATTTTGTTTGTCATTTACCGGAGAAGACTAATGTATGACCAGCATTCTTACGGTTAATATGAAATTAAACTATCTCTATGAAATTATAACTTCTTTTTCTGCTACCCATTTTCTTAAATTCTTGTTATTTCATGATATATTATACTTGCCATGTACAATTATAGGTTGAAAGCTCCTAAAAATTAAACGAGAAATGAACAAAATTTAACCTTACCAAGAACTGTGTTTCATTTTTCAGCTTGGTGGTGGCTACCTTTTTGGATTGCCTGTGGGCTTCGTTGCAGATTCTATTGGTGCTACTCTTGGTGCAGGAGCGGCATTCCTTCTTGGCAGAACAGTATGTTAATTGATTTGTTATGAAATTTTTAATGTTGTCTTGTTACTTTACCATCCATGGACAAAAAGCAACTTATTGATATGTTGGATATTGTTGTTTACTAAACCTTGTCACTTGCTCTATATTTACTTAGGTTTCATATTTTTCTAGCATGTCTTGTTCCATTTTCATTTTATTATTGCTCTTATACAGATTGGGAGATCATTTGTTGTTTCTAAGTTAAAAGATTATCCCCAGTTCCGGTCAGTGGCAATTGCAATACGGAGATCTGGCTTTAAGGTTTGTAGTCGTCTTGTTTTATTCTAAAGAATGACTTACAGGTTCTTTCTCTAATTCTATATTAAATTTTAAGCTATTTGATAAGTTTCAGCTTGAATTATGCTTAATACGTCAGAATGAGTTAGTAAATGTGATTGTATCTCACTTAGTGAAATGCTATTAGCTAAATAGAAGAAATTTCTCTTCTTCCCTAGTTTGAGAAGTTCGGAGTACTTTGATTTAATAGAAGAAAAGTGTCTTTTCAGGCTTTCAGTAAGTGGCGTTTCGGATTATTTAGATGAAAATGGTACTTGTTATTTATCCTTATCGATATCTTTCTCATGCTACATTATCAAGCATTTTTGTTCAATGAATCTATTGTGTGGTCTCAAATTCTGGATATTTGCTGTATTATGTTTGGTATTCCTAATCTGTTCACTTGAAATTTCTCCTTGCAATGTCCACCCCAAAAATGAAATAAAAATGGAAACTACTATTTGTGGATCACCTAATGGTTCAGTGGCAACACATCATTTTAGTTTATACCAATTAGTGTGTGTTTTTTAGAAAATGGATAATCACCATTGAGGATAAAACAGGAATAACAATTTATTGTTTGAAATACTGTCAGATTTCTAATTTTTCTTGTTGTTGGACAGATTGTTTTTCTGCTTCGACTTGTACCATTGCTCCCATTCAACATGATGAATTATTTGTTGTCTGTGACTCCTGTTCCAGTTCTAGAATACATGCTGGCCTCTTGGTTAGGAATGATGGTATTTGCATCTGAATTTACTATCACCTTCTGCCTATTTTTTTCCAAGAATTTCAGCTTGCTGCTTGGGCATGTTTCAGTTTTTTGATGTTTTGTCACGCTTCGGATTTAACACTGAGATTGGTGTTTGTTACAGCCAATAACCCTTGCTTTAGTTTATGTCGGAACAACTCTTAAGGATCTTTCTGATGTGACACATGGATGGAATGAGTTTTCAACTGCACGTTGGGTAAGTCTTGTTATTATTCATATGTTCAATTGTTTATCTATATTTAATTTAAGTGGTGGGTCCCAATGTGTAGTTTTCTGAGGTGTGCTTCATTTGTGGCCCCTTTAGGCAAAGAGGCCAAGAAAATGTACTTGATTAATTACTTCTAGTTACTTTTCCTTAAGTTTCTTTCCTGCTACTGACTGAGCAGCATAAACCGAAACCTGGGGTGCATTTTTTTTATATATTTGGCAATCCTAATTAGGACAAGAAAGATGTTTTTCTTGCTTCATCTTAATTCTGTCTGGGTTCTTACAACCATGTTTGCTTCATGAATGCAGGCATTTCTCATAATGGGTCTTTCTGTGTCTGGTAAGCTGCCATGCACTGAATAAATTATATTTTGCATCTGTATCTCTCTAAATTTTTTTGTTTCCCCCTTCAATACATCTAATTTTTATAATACCAAACCTTCACCACCTCAAATAATACTATTATGCCATAAGGTTTCTATGTTAATGGAGGTGCTACAAAAAATTACAGAAATGAATCCTAGTAATATAGATAAAGAAATATCGGATAGGCTAGTTGATTCATTATATGAAAACGATTTCCTAACCTTTATTTTATTAATGCTTTAGATTCTAGAATGTTTTGAAGAAAATACTTAGAATTTACCCAAAACTGCAGTTATGTAACTGCACTATAAAATGTGTTTTTACAGTTTGGAGCTTTTTGACCTGTGTAATTCTTTTTATGCAGTGGTTTTAATGATTTGTGTAACTAGAGTAGCCAAATCGGCTCTAGATAAAGCCTTGGCCGAAAATGAGGATGTTGATAGCATCATAGGCTCTCCACAGTTGCCTATTGTGGGTGAGGCACCCAGAAATCTCCATCAGCCTCTTATAATTAAGATAGACGCGATCAATGATACTCATGAAAAATGAACTAAAATTACCTGTAAATTCTTCTCCTCTATATACTTTGTTTAGTTTTCCATAGAAATAACTGATGATACAATTGAGATATTGTTTAGAATAAGCCATTTAAGATTAGGTTGCTGAATGAAAATCAACGAAATAATTGACATATTGTTGAGAGTATTTTGGTTTAGAGCTTACTCTTTGTCAATTTTCTGCATTATTTCATGTATTAATAGAATTCTTGAAGTTTAACATCTCTTTAGTTATTTCGGAGTATGTATATTTCTAGTTTAGGGATTTTGTGTTCTTGGAGTATTATTCAAAATATAAAATATCAGAGAACTATGCAAGGAATTAAGGGTTTGTTTGGTTGTGGGGGCATTCGGATTCAAGAGGTGGGATCAATTAAGAAACTGGAGCATTAGAATGCTGCTTTTTTGTTGTTGAAAATAGCATTTAATTTGATTCACCAACTAGATCAATTGTGGGTACAATTCGTCTCGTATATGGCAAGGTGTTATCATGGTATGGGAGGATTTCAAGCTAGCTTGGTTTGGAACATAGGAGATGGAAGGAGCGTGGATTTTTGGAGGGATTCATGGATGGGGACGGTTAGTCCATTGCATGAATCTTTCGAGGACCAATCTCTAGTTCCTTCACTACCGAGTGTCAGTGTGGAATCGGTGGGAAATGAAAATGGGAAGAGCTACATGTTTTTGTACTGCAATCGATACTGCTACGCCTTGCTCCATCTTGAACTCCAATTGCAGATGAACTTGGGTGGAAATGAACATAGAATGGGGGTGTTTATTTGTATTCAGGGGGTAAATTCAGAGAATGTCCGGGAGGTTACATCCATATTTCTCGGACTGCAGTGAGTTGAAATTTTTCTTTGGTTAGTTGCTTGCTTGGGGTAGGAGTCTAACAAATAATGCGACATTTGGCTGATCATACCAACTGTAGTGTTTGCGGAGCAATGGAGGAATCAATAGAGCGTGTTTTCGCCAGTATTCTTCAGCTTTGGTTGTGTGGTCGAGTCTAGTGCGAAGTGATGAACCGTGGGATTTCATGTCGATGGCTATAAAGGACTGGATTCTTATCAAGCAGGATATTTTCCCTAACTTGTAGCTAATTGGGATATTTTGTTTGGTTCCCTACTTTGGTGCTTCTGGCTCCATTTAAATGCATGCATCTTTAATCTTGATAGTCTTGGTAGGGAGTACGTTGAGTGGATCAATCAATTGAATTGGCCAAGAGGGGTGAATTGACACTTTTAAAAATTTGGTAGAATGAAAAAAATCAAAAAGAGTAAAGACACAAGAAATTATAGTGGTTTAAGCTTCGAAATAAGTTTTACATCCATTATCTTAACTTGAACTAAGGTTTTTCTAACCAATTCACTAAAGAATTCAATATTTTTCTAGGTTAAAGGGTTAACCTTTACAATCAAGTGATTAATTTTCACCTCATAATATGTACAAGAAAGATAATGACAATAAAATATTTCTTTCGAACAGATATTTGCCCCAATTACAAGTATTTCACTCCCCAAACTCAAATACAAAGAATTGAAATGAAGTACAAGAGTTGAGTGATAAGAATTTGACAATAAATGTTAGGAATTGAATTTGATGGCTTGGATGTTTGCTTGAGGTTCAATAGTTGTTGATGATGCTTAAATTGTTTGATTTTATACATTCTCATTGAATTCTAACCGTTGAAGTTTTGGGGATTATAAATATAAATGTTAGTTTTTCATCTTCCCACCATAAATGCACTTCTATAGCTATCGGTATCGATATGTGGGATGCCTATATCGAAATGGTACAAAAATAAAAAGAGACATTGTGTGCATTTAATAGGGGTTTTGAAATGCTATGTAAGCGTATCGAAACGATATGTCTTTAAAACAAGGGAGTATCAAAACAACTACAGAGTTGTATCGAAACGTTTCAGGACTATAAAAATCGGTATTGAAACTCCCTTAGGGTCATATCGAAGCGGGTTAACTTTTAAAGTTTATCTGTTAAACAACAATCAAAACATTTAAATCTAAAATAGCTGTTGGGAAAGTTGACATGGTATCGAAATGCTGACTTGGCATATCGAAACGCCTTTATTTTTAATTTATTTTTCATAAGATACAAGATGATATCAAAACAGTCAATGGTTGTACCGAAACACCTATTTCAATACCAACTTTAAATATTTCGAAACCAAATTTTATAATTTCAAAACTATCGAAACGGTCCAAGTCTGTATCGAAACGCCTACAAAAACTTGAAGAACTGAGTTTATTTTTTAAGGTCGTATCAAAACTATTTTTAGGTGTACCGAAACACCTGTAACAAAAGAACAAGTTTGGCTTTGAAAAACACTTAAGAGAATTTGTTTTGTGTTTTTGGTTTGACCTAAAGTTATTTGTTTGACTTAAGGACTTAAAAATTTGTTTCAAATAGGTCCTTTTAGCTTTTTGTTATATTAAAATCAATTTTAATTTAAAAATCTCCCCTTTTTGATATAACAAAACCAAAATAAAATTTTTAAGTTTAAAACTCCTAAAACTCCCACTAAATATTTGCATAGATTTAAAAAAAATTGTTTTTAAAGGTTTCTCCCTTTTTGTTAGATCAAAATCAATGAGAAACAAGTATAGATAAAGAGCAAGCAAGCAATTTAAAAATATAATCCATAACGTTAATAATAAAATCCACCTTAAAACATAATGTTAAAGCATAGTACTTAGAAATAAAACAAAGGTGCATAGGTTCTTAAAACATAACATGAATGGAGATGCAATCTTAACCTTAAAACATAACTAGTCCTAAGAAAGCCATAAATAAAACCTAAAGAAAGCTAAGAAAAAATCACTCATCTCCATCACCATCCTCATCGTCACCATCATCATCTTCATTATCAACACTCGAATCTTTTTGAGTGTATTAGAATGACGCCACTCGTCATGAAAAGCTCTAAGAGACATCATCAAAGATAGATGTTGAGCTTAGATGTCAGTCAAACGAGTATCCATGGAATCAAGGCAACCATTTATTGTGTTGTACCGATTGTTGATGGAATCAAAACTGGTAGTCATTTGATTCCCCAAATTTGTAAATTGTGAAGTAAAAAAGGCCATGAGCTCGGCATTGGGAGGAACTTGGTTGACCAGCTCGGGACCAATAGGTAGAGGTGCCTCTTCACGAATCCACTCATGTCCAATGTATTAAAAGTGAGAACGATTTAGTGAAGTCTCACATATTGGCTCTTTCACAGACTCTACAAGGTCATAAGAGCAATCTATCCCTAAATACAAAAAGAGAGCACTTAAAGCACAATCATAGGAGAATAATCGAATTTGTGGGGTATGACGGTTTTGAACTTGTTAAACTAGATCGACAAAGATGATTTGGGCTAGATTAGGACGTTTGCTTTGACGAAAGCAGTTGATCCAAAACTTGTTAACTTGTCGAATCCATGAATATTTTATATTGGCTTAAGGGTTCAATAAGCCCTTAAACTTTTATGAAAAAATCAATTAATCCCTTAAACTTTTTTGTACCCAATAAAACCCTCAAACTCACTAAAAAATTAATTTAGCCGTTAAACTATTGTAAAAAATCAATTAAGCCCTTAAACTTTTTTTGCATCTAATTAAACCCTCAAACTCAAGAAAAAAAATTAATTTGGTCCTTTGATCAACTATGACCATTAACTTTAGCATTTTTTTTAATTTTTTAACACTTGTCGCGACAAGATAATACCATTTATCGTTTTTAAGAAATTTTAAAATTTTAAAAAATATATAAAAAAATCTAAAAGTTGGAAATTTTAAATTATTTAAAAATATAAAAATATTTTTTATAATTATAAAGTAATATTTAATTTTTTATTTTTTAATCTTTTTAAAAAATATTAATTATCATTTTAAATTAAATTTTGAAATTATTTTTTTTTTATATTTTAAAAATATTTTTTCATATTTTTTATATAGTTTTAAAAATTCCTAAAAACAAAAAAGTAGTGTTATTTTGTTGCAACATGTGTTAAAAAATTAAAAAAATAAAAAAGGTTGAATTTAACGGTTAAAGTTGGTAAAAGGGTGAAATTGATTTTTTCTTGAGTTTGAGGGCTTAATTGGGTGTTAAAAAAGTTTAAAGGCTGAATTGATTTTTTTTTTTGAGTTTGAGGGCTTAATTGAGTATAAAAAAATTTTAAGGGCTTAATTTTTTTTTTGCAAAAGTTTAAGGGCTTATTAGACCCTTAAGCCTTTTTCATTTGATGGACGAAGCCACCAAGTGATAATCAAGTGTAAGAATCGATCATGGACATCAAGATTGTTGACGGATTCGATAAATCTGTCAAGGGAATTCTTATCTTTTATGCCCTTATCATTGAGTCTGAAAGCATTACATATTTCTTTGACATCCACACAAAACCGTTTTCCCATGAGATAGGACTCAAGAGCCGTCACTCGAGATTTATCCTTCGAGAAGATGCAAGTGGCATTAACATAAAAGATTTGTCCTTCGAGAAGATGCAAGTCCCATGAGACAAAGATTGACCACTTCATTATCTTCATCGGATGAGTATTCCTCATCACATCATGTGGCAACATGAGCTTTTTGTTTCTTCTTTCTCTCAAATCCTTTCTTGTATTATGGGAAATCAGATCTTATGTGACTCGGTTTCTTGCATTCGTAGCATATGATTTTGTCCTTCTTCTTTTCCATATTTTTTCCCTTGAATTCTTTCTTTCTTTCGAATCTCCTATTACGATTGGCCCTCATGAGTCTAGTTAATCTTTTGGCTACCATAGCCAATTTTTTTAGCTCTTCTTTTTTACTTGTATCTACCTCCTCTTGATGTATTGAAGCTTTGAGAGTTATTCCTTGCTTTTTCTTTTTTATCTTTATTTTCTCAAGCTTTAACTCATCCTTTTTCTTCTCTTCTTATTTTCCTTTTTTTCATGATCTCGTGGGTGAGGAGATCCCACAAGAGCATCAAGTTTCAAAGTCTTGAGGTCTTTTGCTTTAATGACTTTTGTTCTCTTGTTATCCTAAGATTCGGGAAGAGAAAATGTGAGCTTTCGTAATAGTTTTTCTTTCGGAATGATCTTACCAAATCCTTTTAGCCCATTGACGATTACCGAGAATCGATCAAACATCTTGGTGATATCTTCATCTGACTCTATCTTAAAATTCTCATAATTAAGATTTAGAAGATCGATCTTTGTTTCCTTGACGTTATTAGTGCCTTCATAGGTAGTCTCTAATGAATCCTATACTTTTTTGGCACTTGTACAATAGGACATCTTGAAGTAGATGTTGGGGCCAAGAGCAGAAAATATTATGTACAAGGCATTGTCATTTGTAGACATTCTTTTCCTCTCTTCATCGGTTATCTCATTCCTCTTTTCGATACTTGTCGATCTCCTTGTTTCATCGGGATGGATGGGCCATCTTTGGTTATGTCCTAAAGAACATAATCATTTGAGTTGATGAACAACCTCATCCTATTCTTCCAATAAGGATAGTTGTCACCATTGAAGAAGGGGAATTTGGTAATGGAATGTGATTCTTACATTCCTTGCCTAAATGTAGATGCCATGGCTTGATATGGAGGATTGATTAACATTTATTGGATCGTTTTTATGGATGTTAATCTATTCAAAAGTTAGACTCTAATACCAATTGTTGAGTGGATCAATCAATCGAATTGGCAAAGAGGGAGTGAATTGACACTTTTAAAATTTTGGTGAAATAATGGAAAAATAAAAAATGAAGACACAAGAAATTATACTAGTTCAAGCTTTAAAATAAGCTCTACATCAATTAACTTAGCTCCACTAAGGATTTTTTAACCAATTCACTAAAAAATTCAATCTTTTTCTAGGTTAAAGGGTTAACCTTTACAATCAAGTTAATCTTTCTATCCAAAGATTAACTTTCATTTCGTAATGTTTACAAGAAAGATAATGACAATAAAATATTTCTCTAAAATATATATTTTCCCTAATTATAAGTATTTCACTCCCCAAACTCAAATACAAGGAATTGAAATGAAGTACAAGAGTTAAGTGACAAAAATTTGACAATAAGGGCTAAGAGTTGGATTTGATGGTTTGGATGTTTGCTTAAGGTTCAATAGTTGTTGATAATGCTTGAATTGCTTGTTTTCACACCTTCTCATTGAATTCTAACCATTGAAGTTGTTGAGATTATAAATATAGACGTTATTTCTTCATATTCTCACCATAAATGTATTTTTGCAGCAACTGGTATCGAAATACGGGATGCATGTATCGAAACGGTACCAAAATAGAAAGAGATGTTGTGTGCATTTAATAGGGTTATCAAAACACTATGTAAGCATATCGAAATTATCTGTCTTTAAAACAAGAGAATATAGAAACAACTAGAGAGCTGTATCGAAACGTTTTGGGACTGTGAAAATCGATATCGAAACTCCCTGATAAGTGCTCAACTCACTATCACTTCTTACACCTTTCATGGGAAATAATCACTAAATCTACACCTACTTGGACTAAAGCATGTACTTAATGTGAGATATTTAGATATTCTGCTTTTGTAATATATAAAGATGATATTTATAGAAAAGGCAAATTTTACTGCACTTTTGTGTTTTTGCAGGAAAAACTATTATCGCGGTAACGATTGAGGCCGAGGCAGGTCCTGATGCCGAGGCAACAGCTGAAGGACAAGTAGCTATATTGTAGGCGAGTTGAGAAAAATGAACTGGACGTTTCTGGATAAGCAGTGCAAGGATCAGAGCTGGATAGCACGTGGAAGCCCAAGACAAAGGCCACGCGGGAAAAGCCTCCTAGTGGGAATAAACTTGGAAATATTTTATTTATGTATTTGACTTGTTTCCTACTCCAAGTTGTATTCCTACTTACGAAAGGTTCGCCCTAGGCCAAGCCTATATAAGTCATAACCGTCCAAGGAGAAAAATATATAGAGACTTAGACCTAGCATCATAGAGAGCCGACTTCATCTTAGGAGTTTTCTTTATGTTCTAATTTTCTTTAGGCTTAGGTGAAAGTTGTAGAGTATTAGTGAAAAGAGATTGAACTTTGTTTCTTGTTTCAATGCAATAAAATATCAATGTTTGCTTATTCTTTGTCATTCATTGTTCTTGCATTCAAGCTCGAGAGAGAAGTTTGTGAGTAATTCATTTATCTAATATCGTGAGAGTTAGATTCACGAAAGGAATAAGTTCGATGTTTCAATCAGGAAAAATTAACTCGGCCTAGAGATAGGTTAAGAGTTTCAGCGGCTAAAAGAAGTGTAGGATTGGTTTATGATTATAATTGATTCACGCCGAGAAGTATTATCAAGGACTGATCATCAACGGTACTTCGACTTAGAGATAAGCGGAGTCACCAAAGAATATTTTGCCGAACTTTGGTAAAGTCCACCCAAGAGAAAGAGATTGTCGGGGCAGACGAGCATCATCGCTTCGAGGCAGTAATCTGTAGTACTGCCGAGGTAGTGTTGTGTAATTGCATTGGACAGAAACAAGTCAATTAAATCCACTATACAACACAACTGGATCTTGGTCATTTCTTTAATCTGTTTATTCTCTTTTTACTTAGTTTTCTTTATTCAAGTTATCAAACCCTAAATTTACTTGTGTTATTATTTTATTTCTTTTACAAAGCAAGAAGACAAAAGAAGACATATTAAGTAGACCAATCCTTATGGAGACGATATCTGATATACTCATCACTTTATTACTTGCGACGTGTTCACTTGCACAATTTGCGCACTTTTGACACGCAATAAGGTTTTGACGCCGTTGCCGGGGATTGACAACTAAATTTTATTTTCTTCATCTTCTTTCTTTTTAATTTTAACTTTTATTTTTATTTTACTTTGGTTTTTCTTGGTGTATGACCAGGGTTAACCCAACTAACCCTTTGTACGAGCTTTATCCAGAGATCGAACGTACGCATCAAAGGTTGAGGAGACAAATCCAAGGAGCTATTGCAATCAATCAAGGAGATCAGAACTTACCTGCCGACAATGGAGGCTTTCCTCCGCCACCAATGCCACGACAGCTTACTGTCAGGGATTTCCTAGAAGAAGATCTAAATGAGTTAAATCCTGTATTGGTTACACCAGAAATAGAAGCAACCCACTTTGAAATGAAATCTGTCATGTTCAATATGCTCAACACTATTTGACAGTTTGGTGTGTCTATGACAAAAGATGTCAGGAAACATCTTAAGTCATTCATGGAAATTTGTAATTCTTTCAAAATTCTAGGAGTCCATGAAGATGTCTTGAAATTGAAATTATTCCCCTATTCACTGAGGGATAGGGCAAAAACCTAGTTAAATAGCATTCCAGCAGGATCAATAAGATCTTAGAGTGAATTATATCGTGATTTTATTACACATTTTAATCCTACAAATTTATATAATCGTATTCGTAATGAAATTATTTCTTTTCGACAAGCAGATGATGAACCTATGTATGAGGCATGGGAACGCTATAGAGAGTTACTGCACAAATGTCCTTTATATGGATTTCCATTGTGGACACAAGTGACCATATCTTACAATTTCACCAATGCCCTAACAAGGATGATGTTAGACGTTTCTATCAATAGAACACTCCTTGATAAAACACTTAAGGAAGCTATTGAAATCTTGAATAAACTCGCGAATAACGATTTTCAATTCCCTACATCTAGACGAGGAGGAGCAAGACGCCAAGCCACAGTGAATGAATTAGAAACATCAAATTCGGTGGCAGCACAATTGACCTCTCTTACTAAGATGGTGCAAAACATGCAATTACAACACAATACCCATGAGGTCAAGGCCATAGATTCTTTCTGTAATTTATGTGGAGGTAATCATAGTTCTTCTGAATGTATGCAGAATTAAGAGTCTAGCCTTTATATTGGAAATTACAATAGGAACAATATGTCTAACACATACAACCTATCATGGAAGAGGCATCCAAATTTTTCATGGAGTAATCCCAACAATACCTTGAATCCAACTACTCAACTCTCAGGTTTCCAAAAATCAATGCAACATCTGCCACAACAGCAGGTACAACAACCAATGTCGCATCAGCAACAGCTTGTAAATTCACTAAAAATTCTCTTAAGGCCTTTATGATGAAAACAGAATCATACATGGCAAAGAATATCAACTTTATCAAAAGAATAGATACATTCATAAATAGAACTGAGATGAGGTTGCAGAATCAAGAGGCAATAATTAAAGCATTGGAAACTCAGGTTGGACAATTTGCTCAAAATATAAACACTAGACCACAAGGAGAATTACCTAGCAATACTGAACTTGCTAAGGTAATGGGCCATGTACAATGTAAAGTAATTACTACTAGGAGTGGTCTATAACTTAAGGAGAATTTAGGAAACTCAACAGACAAAGTCCCATCAGTAGAACAAGAAGAATCAGACAAAGAGGACTTGGATGCTGAACCAAAAGATTATGTCACAGAAATCCCAGCAGAAAGCACTGCCCCAACAAAAACTTTGTAGTACCTCAACAAGCTGTCGAGACGGCAAAAGACCCAGTGATGCCAGATATTAAATTCCAAACTAATGAGACCCTGGAAGAGATGCGACCACCATCACCTTTTCCACAAAGGTTGAAAAAGCAAAAAAACCACCAATTTAAAAAATTCTTAGATATCTTGAAGCAAGTCTACATCAACTTGCCATTTGTAGAAGCAATTGAACAAATGTCAAACTATGTCAAATTCTTAAAAGACATTGTATCAAAAAGAAAGAGGCTTGGTGAGTTTGAAACAGTGGCTGCTACTGAAGGATGTATGGCAATGCTGCACAATCGCATGCCTCCTAAATTGAAGGATCCTTAATGTTTTACAATACCTTGTGCGATAGGTAACCACTATGAAGGAAAGGCCTTATGTGATCTTGGAGCAAGCATAGACTTGATGCCTAAATCTGTCTTCCAAAAGCTTGGAATAGGAAAGGCAAAACCTACAACAGTGATGCTCCAACTATCGGATAAATCGTATGTACAACCTGAAGGAAAGATCGAGGACATACTGGTAAGAGTGGATAAATTTATTTTTCCCGTTTCCTTATCCTTGATTGTGAAGTAGATGACAATGCACCGATCATCTTGAGGAGACCTTTCCTAGCCACTAGATATGGAAAAAGGAGAGTTAACAATAAGAATTAATGATCAACAAGTCAAACTCAATATTTTCTAAATTCTGAAAAGACATGATGATCCAGAAGAATGTCAGATGTTGTACAATACAGATGCAGCTAGTGCAATACCTTGTCTCAGCAACCACTGCCTCAGCAACAATCTTAACGATACACCATAGATCTGCCTCGGCAGTGACATTGATGATTGCTACAACAGAGTTTTAAACAATGTTGAAAGATCAGAATTTGAGGAAGCTAACTAGACAGTACACCTTCTAGGTAAGTATTTCGAACCCTTAGATTACCCAGGTAAGAATGAAAAATCCATAAGTAAGGAACCATTGGTTACGGAATTAAAACCCTTACCTAAAAAATTAAAATATGCTTATTTGGGAGCCAACCATACAATGCTCGTAATTATTTCTTCTGAGTTGCAGTCAGAATAGGAACAAAGCTTGATAAAGATGTTGCGGCAGCATAAGAAGGAAATTGGGTGGTCAATTGATGACTTGAAGGGAAAAAGTTCAACAGTGTGCATGCATAAAATCCTTTTAGAGGAATACCATAAACCCACTGTTGAAGCCTAAAGGAGACTTAACCATGCCATGAATAAGGTAGTACGTAAGAAAATTATCTACCCTATCTCTAACAGCGCATGGGTAAGCCCGGTACAATGTGTACCCAAGAAAGATGGTATGATTGTTATAACCAACAAGAATAATGAGTTGATCCCAACCAGAATTGTGACCGGTTGGAGGGTTTGTATGGATTACCGCAAGTTGAATAAGACAACAAAGAAGGATCACTTTCCATTACCCTTCATTGATGAAATACTTGATAGACTTGCTGGTAAGCCTTTTTACTGTTTTCTTGATGGTTATTCAGGCTATAAACATATTGCTATATATCCAGAAGACCAGACAAAAATCACTTTCACCTGCCCATATGGGACATATGCATTTAGAAGAATATCGTTCGGCCTTTGCAATACCCCGAAAACTTTTCAAAGATACATGATGGCAATTTTTTTGACATGATAGAGGACTTTTTGGAGATATTCATGGATGATTTTTCAGTCTTTGGAGACAACTTCAATCATTGCCTCGGTAATTTAGAAAAGGTACTGTAAAGATGTGAGAAATCCAATTTAGTCCTCAATTAGGAAAAATGTCACTTTATGGTGAATGAAGGCATAGTATTGGGCCATAAAATATCATCACAAAGAATCGAAGTTGATAAAGCCAACATTGATGTGATAAAGAATTTGCCTCCACCAATTTCTATGAAAGGATTTTGAAGCTTTTTGGGCCATGTAAGTTTTTTAGAAGGTTTATTTCTAATTTTTCTAAAATTTCTAAACCTCTTTATAACTTGCTCGAACAAGACAGAAAATTCGAATTTATTAAGAAATGCACTGAAGCATTCGAAGCTCTCAAAGAAAAACTGATCACTGCACCAATAGTAGTCCCACCAGATTGGTCCCTTCCATTTGAATTAATGTGCGACACAGTGATCATGCTGTCGGGGCAGCACTTGGATAGAGAAAAAACATGTTCCATGTCATCTACTATACTAGTAAAATACTTAATGATGCCTAAATTAATAACACAACAGAGAAGGAATTACTAGCAGTAGTATTTGCCTTTGAAAAAATTTCGATCTTATCTTATCGGAACAAAAGTGATTATCCATACTGACCATTCGACAATTACGTACATATTCTCAAAGAAGGATGCCAAGCCCAGACTGATTAGATGGATCCTTTTTTTGCAATAATTTGATGTTGAAATCAAGGATAGAAGAGGTACAAAAAATCAGGTAGCCGATAATCTCTCCAGATTAGAGGTCGAAGATAATAACAACTCACTAGAAGAAATACAAGATGCATTCCCAGATGAACATATACTGCATGTCGCAGCAATTGCAGAGGATACTACCGAGACAGAGACTACGATAGTGTATGACTATGCCATCGAGGCACTGACTGACTACATATCGGTAATATTAACAGAAGATATTGCTGCAGTCACAACCATCCCTTGGTATGCTGATCTTGTTAATTATTTAGCTAGTGGTGTTCTGCCTTATAACTTTAACTATAATTAAAAGAAGAGGTTTTAGCATAATGCAAAACATTATTTCTAGGACGACCTTCTCTTGTTCAAGCAATATGCAAATCAAGTTATAAGAATATGTATTCTAGAGGACGAGTGATGCATGTAATAAAAACACAATTGAGTGCAAGTGTACACGTCGCCAAGTAATAAGTGATAAGTATATCGTGTATCGTCTCCACAGGGATTGGTATATTTAATATGTCTCCCCTTTTTCCCTTGCTCCTGAAAATAAAGTAAAAACAACGATAAGTGGATTTGTTTTATCTAACTAAATAATTAAATAACAAAACATAAAATAAAAGGTTGAAGACGATATAGAGAAAGCAGGTAGGATCTAGTTGCGTCAATTAGTGGATTTAATTGATATTCTTCTTGTCCGATGCAATTACACAATACTGCTTCAACAGTACTGCAGATACAGCCTCCGCAATATTGGTGTTCTCTGCCGCGACAATCTCTTGCTCTTGGACAGACGTATCAAAGCTCAACATAGTGTCCGTAGTTGACTCCGCTTATCTCTAAGTTAGAGTGTTGTTGATGACTGGTCCTTGACGATACCTCTCGACGTAAATCAACGATAACCATCAATCAATCCAACACTTCTTTTAGCTGCTGAAACTCTTAACCTATCTCTAGGTCGAGTTAGTGTCTATAACATCGCACTTATCCCTTTCGTAAATCTACATCTCTCGATGCTAGATAAATATATTACTTACAAACTTCTCTCTCGAGCTTGAATACAAGAACAAGAAATGTCAATAGGATAAGCAAACTTTGATATTATTATTGCATAAGAACAAAGAAACAAGAATCAATCTTCTTTCACTAATATCTACAACCTTCACCTATCCCTAAGAAATTTAGAACATGTCGTCGTTTAGGTATAATTCTTAGGGAGAAGGGTTTCTCTAAAAGTCGGCTCTCCAAATAATATGACCGGCTAGGGTATATATAGTCTTAACCTAGGGTAAACCTTTCCTAAATAGACTTCAACTTGGAGTAAGGAACAAGTTTTCTTCAAGGGATCTGATATTTCCAAGTTTGCCACCTTCTAGAAGGGTTTTCCCGCTTGGTCTTTGAATTGGGCTTTTAGTGCGCTAGCCTGATCCAATTGGTGCGTTTTATCTTCTAGAATATTCTCTATATTTTCATCTTTCATTGCGCCTTCAATGTTGGTGCTGCCACTCTAGATTCTGTCGCGGCCTTGTCTTCTGCCTCGGCTTCAATAATGCTTCACTGCCGCTTCGGCCCTGGATATTCCTGCATGTATAGAATATATAATAATATTTGCATTCTCTATAAATATTGACTTTGTAAGTAATGATAACAGAATATCCAATATTTGCGCACAGAGTCCATATTTTGGTTCAAGTTGGTGTATAATAGATGCATAAAGTACCATGAGAAGGGTAGTAAATAACTGTCTTTTAGGAACTCATCAAATACTCCCAAACTCGAACTATTGTTTGTCCTTAAGCAATGCAAGACATCAAATTCCCGAACCTTACACCCTTTTTAGTCTTACTCTTCCATCTATTCTCCCCACCATGGTCATGTCTATCTTTCCGTTTTAGCCCCTAGTTTACCCAAGGACTTTTACTAAAAAATAAGCTATAAGGCTAGGTGAGTGTGTGCGTTTTATGGACAAGGCTGATTCAAGGCTTTCTTAGATAAAATATAAGTTCAAGACAAATAGAATCTTGGACTGAAGCTGTCTCCTTAATATAATAAGTCTTGAGCCAATTTCGGGCACCTTAAGATATGCGTTTTCTATTTTTCTTCTTTTTCTTATTTTTTTTCGTATTAACCACTTATTTAGCATACTAGAGCTAGTTTCGGGCACCTCTAGCACGAAGGAGAGCAAAACTAGAGCCAGTGATAGACACCTCTAGTTATTTTTCCAAAAGGTTCTAAGTCTTTATCACCTAAGTTTATTAAAAGAATTCCTAAATCAAACAAGTCTAAAATGTGTTTATTTTCTTTCTAACCCTAAAGCAAGCTTCTAAGTTTTATTCTATGAGTATCCTATGGTTATCCCTTCAAAACAGAACTTGGCCATGGTAAGGAGAAAGATTTATATAGCCTTAAAGGAATAAACTAAAGCAAAGCTGATGTGAGGCAGTACAAGATTACAAACAGAAATTCAAGAAAAGAGAATTGTAAGAAAAGTTTCAGAAAAAATTCTCCCTTTTCATGGTAATATCGCGACAATGGGTAGCCTCGGCAGTGCTTCTACACCTACAATCTCCCCTAAACTCAAACCGAGCATTGTCCTCAATGCTCAAAATATACAGCATGCAAAAGAAAACATGGATAGTAAAGTAGCAGGGATTAAAGAGATTCTGATTGTGATTCAGAAGAACTGCTGGAAATAGATGCCCTCCTAGGTTTTCCTACCGATGCTTTCTGTCTTGATCCTTGTCTTGGTGATTCTTGTGTTTTTGTATACCGGGCGGTTGTACCCTGGTGGGTGTTTGTTTCTACAGTGGGGCAGTAACTTCATCTCCTTCTTCTTCGTCGTTTGTATGCATCACCTCTGTTTTTCCTCCTACCTCGGCAGCCGGTATTCCTTCTTGGGCATGCAATGAGCTCTCATGGACATACTCATCAATCTGTCTAGAGAGTATCTCCAGAGAAACTGCCTATGAAGATAGGACTCTGTGGTGGAGAGTTGAAGACAGCTCTCCATTTTGATGGTCATCTGCTGCTTGATGATGATGTGGTCGTGCTCGCAGGTATGGATGGGTCGGCAGCGTGAAACTGTTGTTGTGGCCTGGTGGTAAAGAATGGTCTAGGCCTTGGGATAAGGGTTGTCTCTGTGTAAGGTGCGACAGTGACGAAAATGTTGGGAGGGAATTCTGAAAACTGCATCCCATGGGTGGAAAAATTCTGGATCAGCATGTTGGCAAGAGTGTTGTTGAAATCTCTCTGATATTTCATGTATCTTTGTTGGTGCAGGTCCATGTCTGACATCCTCTGCAAAGTCTCTTGATATGGATCTGCTGCGACAGTGGCTTGGGCATTATCATGTGCTTTTGTCGTATACTGTTCTTCAGTAGTGAATTGTTGAGGTGTTACCTACATTGGGTCTGCTTGGGTGATCTACATCATTCTGTAGTAGAATTCTTTTGTCCAACCTTGCCTTTGTGTTGTGTATTCATCGGTTTCTTCTATAGGGACACCTATAGAAATGCATAGGGCAGATATTCAATTAGGAAAATATAATGGACCTTGTTCTTTCTTACCGCAATCATAAATTTCTTAAAGAATGATCTCTCCAACATTGATGGTCCTTTTGTTGATGATTGAATGAATGAGAAACAATCTTTTTTGTCAACTGTGATGTTGTGGGAGGTGGGCATGAGACGTCGCTTGACAAATGTGCACCAAAGCTTGGCCTCAAGTTTAAGGCTGATCCTTGTTACACAACCCCTATGGGCACCAGTTTCCCATGGAGTGTTGTCGTAGCAAAGTTCGTCCTTGATGGCCTTATAATCCTCGGTATTGGTTGTAAATTCACCATGTTCATCGCGTATGAGGATAAGGCCGTAGTAATCGTTGGTTGCCTCGATATCAAGTTTTACTGGCTTGCCTCGGCAGTAGACGAATAGCGTATCCTTGTTCAGACAATGTGTATAGAATTCTCTTACAATTGTGGCATTTGCTATGGGAGGTTGGAGGCAAAATTTTTCCCAATCTTGGTCTTCGATCTTGTCAAACAAGAATTGGTCGATGCCATAGTTTTCTTTAATGGTGTGCTGGAATCCTTGTTCCTCCCATAACTGTCGTGCAACAAAAGACCTTTGGAATCATTCTGCTATAATGATATAGCAAAGCGCTTTTATGCTGCCATGGAGGATTCGAATGTTGATGAGATGTTCTTGAAAATAAGCTGTAAAGTGCAAGAATACGGGTAAGAATGTAGAGAGTATTGGGAGGGAGATTTGGTAAGATTAACAAAGAATGCAAAGTGAATAGTTTAAACAAGAAAGTTGCTTATATAGGCCTCAGTAGTGTGACCGTTGAAACCACTGATCGTTTTGTAGCCGTTTGGAATTTTTTGCCCGTTGGCATCTACTACCGCGGAAAGAATCTCGACAGACTAGCTGTTACCCTGTTCTGCCCGTTGGGACTACTGTGGCTCTGACACTATGCACTACCACGGCAGCAAACTTCTTATTGTGAAATACTTCTCTTTTATTCCTGCTTTATTGTCCTATCCTAAACATCAAGAAATATTCAACTAATGAGAAGATAATTATTCTTAAATACCATAATTAAGAGAATTCATAAAAATACCAAATAAAAAAAAAGAGAAAAGTAATATAAAAGAAGAATATAAAGAAAACTTATGGAGAGTCGTTTTCAATATTTCTTATAGTCCATTTGCACCCTCTGTCGAGTGATAATTCTGCCCAAAAAGGATTGGGGCATAATGAATACGGATAGTACCCTTTGTATTATCATGGTGGAGGTATCTTTCTTTCGTTTTCTCTTCTAATATACGCATGTCCTCCATCTTGATATTGTTTCTGAAGACAAAAATAAATTGTTAGAAAAAATTATATTAACATCCAACCACTTACTTACCTCATTGTCATTAACTTCCATCATAGTTGAATATAGCCTTCGTTGTCGTGGCAATCTTTTGTCAAAATTCGGTGTAAGTCAAGTGAAGAATCATCTTTCTTGAAGTCTTTAAGAATCAATCCACATTATTTTTTATGCTTCTCAATAGTCTCCATCAATAGAGATTCTGGCTTGAAACTAATATTAGATGAAGTTACCATAGAAATATCATCTTCCAAACAATCATATCCTATTTGTGATGCCTTCAAATCTTGTAACATTGAATCCTGGAGATATACCTGCAATGGAAGAGATGAGTTTTTAAAGAATTCAAAAGGTTCATTCAGTACCATCTCATTTTATATTATCACGGCATTGCAATCTTATTGATCGAACATGTCTTCGTGTAACTGCCCCGGCAGCTATGAGTGAGAGTAATCCTCAGCTTCCTTTTTCAGCATCATTACTGTCGTAACATCCTAAGAATCAGACTCCTCAAAATTTTCTAGAGCATTACTCCCAACGGCCTTGTTGAATGGTATCGTGATATTGCCCTGTTCAAGCTTCTCTACTGCCGCGGCAGGACTCTCGGCAGACTCATCCACTGTTTGTCAGTCTTTCTCATCAACATGTTCTAGACTCAGAGGTTCCGGAATTTCCTCTTTGTCCTCTAGTGTTGGGATTTCAGTATCCCCAAGGATTAATTGTTGGATTATGTTCTCCCTAGCATGCAATTGATTTTCTGAATCCCTCAAGGGTACATCCAATCTAGCTATATGTGCATCCATGAACCTTGATTGCTCTGTCATAAATTCTTCAATTCTAACCATTGATGCTTTCAATGTTTCCACAAGTGAATTTGGATACTCTTGAGAAGAATTATATTGCCATGGCATATCTGTAACATCAACAAAATTGTCATGATAAAAAATTTGAGCGTTTTGATCATACCATGAAGGATTTTGTTGTTGGTTCCATCTATGGTCCTGTCTGTGGTCATAGGCTGGATCCAGTACTGTATGGGCAATTGTTAACCAAATGATCATCTCCACAATTGAAACAAAAATTTACCTAGGCATAAACTTGTTGGGTTGCTTTTGGTTGGCATAGATAATCATCAATTAATCTAGGATATTCTTGATTGGTTCGATTAATATCTTCCAACATCAACTCCCAAATAGATTTGCTTCTTTCTCTTAGCATTTTGAACCTTCAACTTGAAACACACCTATAAACCTTTTTTTTAAGAAAAAGAAAAAAGAAAATATGTTAATAAAAATAATAAATAAAGAAGGCAAGAAATTTAAAGAAGACAAAATTAGTTGCCAATCCCCGGCAACGGTACCAAAAACTTGATGCGTGTAATAAAAGCGCAATTGAGTACAAGTGTATACGTCGCCAAGTAATAAAGTGATAAGTATATCGTGTATCATCTCCACAGTGATTGGTATACTTAATATGTCTCCCCTTTTTCCCTTGCTCCTGAAAATAAAATAAAAACACTGATAAGTGGATTTGTTTTATCTAACTAAATAATTAAATAACAGAACATAAAATAAAAGGTTGAAGATGATATAGAGAAAGCAGGTAAGATCCAGTTGCTTCAATTAGTGGATTCAATTGATCTTCTTCTTGTCTGATGCAATTATAAAACACTGCTTCGACAGTACTGCAGATACAACCTCGACAGTATTGGTGTTCTCAGCTCAGCAAAGTATCCGTAGTTGATTCCGCTTATCTCTAAGTCAAAGTTTTGTTGATGACTAGTCCTTGATGATACCTCTCGGCGTAAATCAACGATAACCACCAATCAATCCAATACTTCTTTATGCTGCTGAAACTCTTAACCTATCTCTAGGCCGAGTTAATGTCTACAACACCGTACTTATCCCTTTCGTAAATCTACACCTCTCGATGCTAGATAAATATATTACTTACAAACTTCTCTCTCGAGCTTGAATGCAAGAACAAGGAATGACAATAGGATAAGCAAACTTTGATATTATTATTGCATAAGAACAAAGAAACAAGAATCAATCTCCTCTCACTAATATCTACAACCTTCACCTATCCCTAAGAAAATTTAGAACATGTCTTCGTTCAGGTACAATTCTTAGGGAGAAGGGTTTCTCTAAAAATCGGCTCTCCAAATAATATGACCGGCTAGGGTATATATAGTCTTAACCTAGGGTAAACCTTTCCTAAATAGACTTCAACTTGGAATAAGGAACAAGTTTTCTTCAAGGGATCTGATATTTCCAAGTTTGTCGTCTTCTAGAAGGGTTTTTCCGCTTGGTCTTCTAGAATATTCTCTATATTTTTATCTTTCATTACGCCTCCAATGTTGGTGCTGTCACTCTGGATTCTGCCGCGGCCTTGTCTTCTGCCTCGGCCTCAACATTGCTTCACTGCCGCTTTGGCCCTGGATATTCCTGTATATACAAAATATGTAATAATATTTATAAGTAATGATAACAGAATATCCAATATTTGCGCATAGAGTCCATATTTCGGTTCAAGTTGGTGTATAATAGATGCATAAAGTATCATGAGAAAGATTGTAAATAACTACCTTTTAGGCACTCATCAACGAGCAATAAGAAGTGCTTTAGCACTGTCATGATTCACCTTGTGGAGGACATTTTGGAGGAAACAGAACAACAACTAAAGTGTTTCAATCAAGCCTTTATTGTCTCACACTCTTCAAAGATGCCCAATTTTATTACAAGAACTATGACTGATGCCAACGAACGGGAAGTATCTCTAGATGTAATGAGATGTCATTGCAACTCATACTGGAAGTAGAATTATTTGATGTTTGGTGCATAGATTTCATGGGATCATTCCCATCATCTCAAGGCAATCTCTACATCCTAGTAGCGGTGGATTATGTATCAAAATGGGTCAAAACAATTGCCACACCATATAATGATTCCAAGACTGTGCAGAAATTCCTCAAGAAAAACATCTTCACCAGATTTGGAGTTCCTAGAGCAATCATTAGTGATGAAGGTAAACACTTCGATAATAGACTTATTATCGCGGCCCTGAAGAAACTAATTGTCACTCACAGAATTGCCACGGCCTACCATCCACAGACAAATAGCAAGCTGAAATATCAAATAGAGAACTAAAATAAATCCTCGAAAATGTGGTAAACCCATCTAGAAAGGATTGGTCTCATCGTCTCGATGATGCCCTATGGGCATATAGGGTAGCCTACAAAACCCCATTAGGAACATCTCCATACAAGTTTGTATTTGGAAAAGCATGTTATTTGCTAGTGGAAATTGAGCATAAAGCCTATTGGGTAGTTGAGAATCTAAACATGGAATAGGAGAAAGTTGGCCAGAAATGACTGCTAGACCTTAATGAGATAGAAGAATTCAGAGCAGCAAACTATGAAAATAACAAGATCTACATGGAAAAGACTAAAGGATGACATGACAGTAAGCTATTGTCGAGGCAGTTTCTACCAGGGCAGCAAGTCCTCCTTTTCAACTCCAGGCTCAAACTGTTCCCTGGAAAACTCAGGTCCAGATGGTCAGGCCCATTTGAAGTTGTTCAGATTTATCCACATGGTGCAGTAATGATCAAATCAAAAAGGGATGAGAAAGAATTCAAAGTGAATGATCAACGACTGAAGCATTATTCAGTCCAACACAAAATAAGGACTATAGAGACCATCACTTTAGGAGATTCACTCACATGTATTCCTATCGTGAATTAATTCTTTCATCTTATCTTTATTTGCACTTTAGGATTAGTTTTAGTTCATATTTTTCTTTTACTTTTTACTAATTTTTTCTTGTTTATTTTAGGATAAAAATCAAGGACCAAGGTAAAGTCGCTCATAATAGCAAGGCCACGAAAATTGTTACCAGTAGCTCTTCAATGTCTCTTTAAATTTTACATATTCATGCTAATCTTATATATTTTTACTTATTTCATTTTTCTTATTTTGTTTCCTGCTATGTGCCATTAATATAAGCATTGAGGATAATACTTGGTTCGAGTTTGGGGGTGTAGATCCACTGTCAAGGCAATTCACTATCGCGCCCCTGCCATGAAAGGAGGTATTTAAGTGATTTTTTCAAAAATTTTCTATGTCCACCACCTTACTTGAATTATTGTCCATACTTTTGCACTGGTCTTCATCAATATTGTCTTAGTTTATTCTTTTAAGGCTATAGAAATCTTTCTCCTTACCATGACTAGATTCTATTTAGAAGGCTTAACTTTAGGATACTTAAGGAAGAAAACTTAGAAGTTTGCTACAAGGTTGATCTTAAAAACACTTTTGGGACTTGTTTGACTATAGAAATTCTTTTAATGAACTTAGATGATAAAGACTTAGATTTTTTGAAATGTAACTAGAGGTGCCTATCACCGGCTCTACAAATCAATCTTCTTCATGCTAGAAGTGCCCAAAATTGGCTCTAGTATGTTTAAAAAAATAGCAAAAGAAATAAGGAAATATTAATGAGAAAACACAATCCTTGAGGTGCCCGAAATTGGCTCAAGAAATTGTTGTTTTTTGAAGAGTACACTACATCCAAGTCTATTTGTCTTAAACTTAGAGTTTGCCTAAGAAAGCCTTTAATCAAACATGTCCACAAACACGCACACACTCACAAAATCTTATAGTTTGTTTCTAGATAAACCCTTGGATAACCGAAAGGTTAAGGCTTAAGAATATGCATAGTTATGGTGGGGAGAATAGATGAAAACGTAAGACCAAGAGAGAGTAAGGTTTGACAAATTGATGTTTTGCATTGCTTGAGGACAAGCAATATTTCGAGTTTGGGGTCTGATAAATATTCGACTCACTATCACTTTTTACACCTTTCATGGACAATAATCACTAAATCTACACATACTTGGACTAAAGCATGTACTTAATATAATATATTTAGATATTCTGCTTTTGTAACATATAAAGATGATATTTATAGAAAAGACAAGTTTTACTGCACTTTTATGTTTCTGCAGGAAAAACTATTACCGCGACAGCGACTGAGGCTGAGGCAGGTCCTGATGTAGAGGCAGCAGCTGAAGGAAAAGTAGCGATATTGTAGGCAAGCTGAATAGAAAAATGAGATATACGTTTCTGGACAAGCAGCGCAAGGATCGGAGCTGGGTAGCACGAGGAAAACCCAAGACAAAGGCCACGCCTATATAAACCATAGTTGTCCAAGGAGAAAAATGTATAGAGACTTAGACCCATCATAGAGAGACGACTTCATCTTAGGAGTTTTCTTTACTTTTATCTATGTTCTAATTTTCTTTACGCTTAGGTGAAAGTTGTAAAGTATTAGTGAGAAGAGATTGAACTTTGTTTCTTGTTTCAATGCAATAAAATATCAAGGTTTGCTTATTCTCTGACATTCATTGTTCTTGCATTCAAGCTCGAGAGAGAAGTTTGTGAGTAATCCATTTATCTAATATCGAGAGAGTTAGATTCAAGAAAGGAATAAGTACGGTGTTTCAATCGGGAAACATTAACTCGACCTAGAGATATGTTAAGAGTTTCAGTGGCTAAAAGAAGTGTGTGATTGGTTGGTGATTATAATTGATTCACGCCGAGAAGTATCATCAAGGACTGGTCATCAATAGTACTTCGACTTAGAGATAAGCGGAGTCATCAAAGGACACTTTGCTGAACTTTGGTAAAGTTTGCCCAAGAGCAAGAGATTGTCGCGGCGGACGAGCATCATCGCTTCGAGGCAATAATCTGCAATACTGTCGAGGCAGTGTTGTGACAACTGGATCCTGGCCACTTCTTTAATCTGTTTATTCTCTTTTTACTTAGTTTTCTTTATTCAAGTTATCAAACCCCAAATTTACTTGAAATTTTATTTTATTTCTTTTATAGAGCAAGAAGATAAAAGAAGACATATTAAGTAGACCAATCTCTGTGGAGATGATATCTGATATACTCATCACTTTATTACTTGCGACGTGTTCACTTGCACAATTTGCTCACTTTTGACTTGCAACACTCCCCTAGGACCGTTTCAAACGGGTTAAAAACTTTTAAAATTTACCTGTCAAACAATGATGAAAATATTTAAATCTAAAATAGCCGTTGAAAAAGTTAATCTGGTATCGAAACACTGACTTGACTTATCGAAACACCTTGATTTTTAATTTATTTTTCATAAGATACAGGACGGTATCAAAACGCATGTTTCTATACCAACTTTTAGTGTTTCAAAACTAAATTTTACAGTTTCAAAACGCATCGAAACGGTCCAAATCCGTATCAAAACCATTTTTAGGTGTATCGAAACACCTGTAACAAAAACATAAGTTTGGTTTTAAAAACACTTGGAGAATTTATTTTGTGTTTTTGGTTTGACTTAAAGTAATTTGTTTGGCTTAAAAACTTAGAATTTTATTTCAAATTGGTCTTTAAACTTCTTTATTATACAAAACTTAATTTTAATTTTACAGAGTATGTAATTATTATTATTGGTATTATTAAAAAACAAATCTAAAATAAATTAAATGAAAAGCCCAAATTTAATATATCATTCCAATATAACTAATAGTCCAATATTATTGATAACCAAATATATATATTACAACCGGCCCAAAAATCCTAAAATTAAATAACCTATAAACTTTAATTTTAGCCCTAGTTGGATCTGACATTTCCCATTTTTGTTTTACGTCTGCCAAGAATCTGAATCATTGATCCAACTGTTTAGATTAAAGCACAAAAAATCCCTCTGATGCCTTTCGTGTGTGCTCCCCACGAACGAGATTGCTCGCTTTCCTCCACGTGCAAACGCGCCCGACTCTCCATCTTCCCCAATTATGTGACTTGACCGTCGATAATCTAGCTGTCATCACCGACTCCGTTCAACCACCACTGCAAAAGGAGGACAAACAATAATAAAAGAGATATTTCTCAATTTTCAATCCAACCAGCCTCAAATGGTAGATGTTAGATTATTATTATTATTATAGTACCGAACATGTACAAGATTGGATATATATCAAGGAGATCTACTTATAAAGCAATTATCGATTATCAATCAATGAAAAAAAACACCATTTAAGATGTAAGAAGTTATATATTTTTTCTTTTTATATTCAAATCAAACACAGATAATACCAAAAAGATAAACAGAATAAATAAGAGTATGCGAAGCTAAACTAAAATTTAACACAACGAAGAAAGAAATTTTAATCATTGTATTTATTTTTGATAAATTCGGATCTTATTTAGATGGTAATAAAGTTATTGTATATATAGATAACTTATCACTAAAATACCTACTAGTAAAGAATGATGTAAACTCAAGTAGGGATGTAAAAACAGTTATTCGGATGAGTTTTAGGTCGAGTACTATCAAGTCGGGTAAAATCAGATACATATCATTTCAGGTTAATTTGATGTTATAACTTGATTCGGGTCGGGTCTATTTTAGGTCGGGTCCGTTTCAAGTTGGGTTCATTTCAGGTCGGGTTCAAACGGTTTGAGTCTAAATCGGATAATTGACAGTTTTATTTCAGGTCGGGTCTATTTCAGTTCGGTTGCATTTCAAGTCAGGTTAATTTTAAGTCGGTTTTGTTTCAGGTCGAATTGATTTTGGTTTTAAATTCATAATAATTAAAATTATTAAGTTTAATTTTGTAAAAGTAAGTAAATAAGAAATATTACGCAGTAGACTTAACAAAAATATCATACAATAAATAATTATTCATATCTTAAAAATAAAAATTATACTAAACTATAAAAATTAAAAATTAATAAGGAATAAATCTTAGACTACAAATTTAAAGAATAAAAATTTAAATTAAAAAATAAACATTAATAAAATAAAATATTATCTTATAATTTATTAGTAGTTTAAAACATTTCAAAAATGAAAATATGATGTACCAATTATCATGTATATAATAATATATCATGTATGTATAATGTATACATAGTACATTCATATATTATAATGACTAGATGTAATGACTAATGATGTATACATAGTATGCTAGACTAGTAGAAGTACATTAATATATTATACATAGATAGTAGTGATAGTACATTACTATATACTATACTAATATATGTATACATAGCCAATAAATATATATACATTAATATATATGTACATAATAATTATATATATCATGTATATATAACTAAATGTATAATATTTTATATACTAGATGTCTAGATGTATATATATATTATGTTATGTATCTATATATAATATACATTAGTAATTTAGTATAGTAGACTATATTATTATATACATTAGTATATTAATATATGTATATGTATTATATATGTATATTATATTTATATAATATATATTAATATATTGATAATTTAATATATGTGTATGTAATTATGTATATATACTTATAATATATATGTATAATATATTATATTATATGTATATATACTTATAATATATATATGTATATACATATATATTATAATATATTATAGTATCTATCAATATATTATAATATATATCTATTATAGTATATATTATAATATACTTCATATAAGTTTATATTATATTAATTTTTAATATATATGTATAATAGTATATATATTTATATATTACAATATATATATTATATTTTTTATATAGTACATGGTATAATATATGTATATATGTATTTTATATTATAAAGCATATAATATATTATATAGAATAATAAATATTATATATAAATATAATGGAGTCTTAAGAGGAGGGAAATCGAAGAGGAAAATGAGAGGAGGAAAAATCTAAAAATCGAAGATGGAAATAAGAAGAGGAAAATTAAAAAAAAAATGAAATATTATTAATAAATAATAGTCAATTTAAAATAAAAATAAAATTATAAGAACTAAATTACAAAAATTATAAATTAATAATAGTATTATATATACTTACATATATTATATATACCTTTTTTATATAATAATCAAATTTTATTTTAATTCCATCCAAAATTTTAGGTAACTTATATCCTCCAAAAATTTTATACTAAAAGTAAATTAATCTAAAACTTAAAAAATAAGTGATTTATTTCCCTCTAAAATTTTGTTTTTCACTCTTTTTAATATAATAATCAAAATTTATTTTTAATTCCCTCTAAAATTTTAGATAACTTATATCCCTTTAAAATTTTTACACTAAAAATAAATTAATATAAAACTTAAAAAAATTCAGATTAAATTAACTTATTTTCATTTTGAGTTAATATGATGATTAGACTAATTAAGAACTTTTTTGTTTCTAACATGAAAAAAATGTAGTTTTAGTAAAAATATAAGCTAAAATCCCACATCATTTAGAAAACACTAAATCTAATGATTTAAATATAGCGTTTTGTAACAAATTGTTTTCCTGGGCTCTAGCTCGGGCATCAGCTGCTTTCACTTTCAAGGAGTTTGACAAGGCTTAGTCCTTAGACTACACGGTTAGCTTCTTGCTTGACAGGCTGGGAATAATTGATTACCAATAACCCATTTAATGTGCCATTGGTCAATTGTTAAGAGGTTGGCTGTTGTAGGCTGTCTACTCCTTAATTACCTTCGCAGTTGATATGGCCACGTGGATTTAGGCCATCCCCCTTTTTCCCTTATAAATATTTTTTATTTCTTTTCTGTAAAGTATTATTTATATATTATATATTATATGTTTAGATATATATACGTATTATGTTATGTATCTACATATAATATATACGTATATTATATTATATTATATATGCTTATAATATATATATACATATATATTATAATATATTATCGTATACGTCTATTATAGTATATATTATAATATACTTCATACAAGTTTATATTATATTAATATTTAATGTATATGTATTATGTAAATGTATATGTATTATGTACATGTATATGTATCATAGTATATATTATAATATAATATATTATATCATAGTATTATATATTTATATATTACAATATGTGTATTATATTTTTTATATAGTACATAGTATAATATTTATATATTATAAAGCATATAATATATTATATAAAATAATAAATATTATATATAAATATAACAGAGTCTTGAAAGGAGGGAAATCGAAGAGGGAAATGAGAAAAGGGAAAATCTGAAAATCGAAGAAAAAATAAGAGAGAAATTGAAAAACAAATGAAATATCATAAATAAATAATATTCAATTTAAAATAAAAATAAAGTTATAAGAACTAAATTATAAAAATTATAAATTAATAATAGTATCATACATATACTTACATACATACTTATATATTATATATAACTTTTTTATATAATAATTAAAATTTATTTTTAATTCTCTCCAAAATTTTTGGTAACTTATATCCCTCCAAAAATTTTACACTAAAAGTAAATTAATCTCAAACTTAAAAAATGAGTGGCTTATTTCCCTCTAAAATTTTGTTTTTCACTCTTTTTAATATAATAATCAAAATTTATTTTTAATTACCTTCAAAATATTAGGTAACTTATATCCCTAAAATTTTTACACTAAAAGTAAATTAATCTAAAACTTAAAAAATGAGTGACTTATTTCCCTCTAAAATTTTATTTTTTCTCTTTTTTATATAATATTCAAAATTTATTTCTATTTCCCTATGAAATTTTGGGTACTTATATCACTCCAAAATTTTTACACTAAAAGTAAATTAATCTCAAACTTAAAAAATAGTGGCATATTTCCCTTCAAAATTTGGTATTTCACTCTTTTTTATCAATTATTTTAGTTTAATTTAATTGAGTTTAGATTAATTTAATAAAAAATTATATTTGATTTTATAATTTTTTTAATTATGTTTATAGTTTATGTTTTTATATTTTAATTTAACTTAATTAATTCAAGTTCAATAAGTTAATATAACTTAATTAAATATTAATTTAAAACTATATTTTTAATGAAATATTAATTTAAAATTATAATTTTTAATGAAATATTAATTTAAAATTATAATTTTTAATTAAATATTATTTTAAAATTGTAACTAAAATTAAATACATTAAAACTAAATAAAATAGTAAATAAATTAATTTAATTAAATATGTAATACTAAATTTAAATATTAATCCCTACTTTAATTCTTATGTTTAATTCTATTTTTTAAGACTAATTATATTTACCAATATTTTAAATTCATCAAATTATAGATATACTTTAATTATATATCATGTAAGTATTAAGTCTTGTTAATATTAGTTAAGGTCAATAACTGGCCGGGTTCAGAACAAGTCAGGTTCAAAACAGGTCGGGTAAAATTAGGTCTCGGATCAATTCAGTCGGGTAATATCGGTTATTTGCCAGGTTAGACTTGGGTTCGAGTTTGTTTCAGTCGGATGCAGGTCAGTTTTCGGGTTCACAATAACAGGTTAAAATCGAGTTCGGATCATTCTCGGTCTGATACAGTTCGGGTTCGGTTACTACAGTAACAGGTCCAACTCGGGTTTGAGTCAACATCAATCGGATACAGATCGGATTCGGATCATTATATCCTCGGGTTAAACCAGGTTCTGACTCGAACAGTTTCAGTCGGGTTTTCAGGTCAGTTCAGCTTTTTACATCCCTAAGCTTAAGTTGATGCAATGAACGTTCCTATTATAAGAATTTAACCTTCATATTCAAGATAAAAAAGGTAGTGAAAATCTAGTGGTTGATTACATATTACATCTTGAACATCATTGTGTAAATGAAAAGAACATTGTTATAAGAGGTGAATTTTCTGATAAATATTTGTTTGTAGTGAACATCATGATATGTTGATATAGTGAACTTTTTGGTAAACAATATTCTACCACTAAAGTTCTCATACTAAGAAGAAGAAATAGTAAGTATGTTTTACCTATTTTATTATGCTTGTAAAGCTTAATATATGTATATGTGTTAAATGATTCTTTTGGTATGTTTAAAAAAACTAAAATTGCAAGAATGAACCTTTAAGACTCAAAAGGTAAAAATACAATAAATGATGTTAGAATGACCAAAAAATTTGTATGCTGCTAAATTTGTTTGTTTATGTATTGCGCTCAAAACTTGGTGTAATTTAAAAGCCGTTAAGTTATTAAAAATAAAAAGTTGAATCTTTTACAATTTAGCCTTTTGTAATCGAAGAACAAATTGAGTAGGTAAATGATCTCAGTTTGTAACGGAACTTTCTGGATTAAAATTGTAAGTCTAATTACATGTTGATAAAAATATTTAAATAAGAACCTTGACTATGTAATAATTATAGTTTAGTCCCTTAAGTTGTAAAAATTTAAAATAACCCCTAAATTCGTATAATTGACTAATAAGAAGAATTGATAATCCTTAAAAGATAAAGTTCATTAATAACACGAGTCTGTTAAGTATTTAAAGACGAATGAGTAATCTGAAAAAAAAATTTGATTGTTTATAAATGTTTTTGGTAGCACACTTTGACACATTTCCCTACAAAGGAGACATTATATTTTTATATCGAGATCCAAATACATATAGAATAAGATAATATAAACATCTTTACTCATTAAGTTAATAAGATATTCTTCTCGCTCGTCTTTTGATTCATTTTTTCACTCCATTCTTATTTTCTCTTTATCCTAGCTAAGCCAAATACAACACAAAAAAGTCACGTCTTATCAAGGTAGTGGAGCCAAAATTTTCATGCGCTGGGATAGAGTAGACTACGAGGTAGGAAGGATTTTCATATCACTACAATAAATATCGTTGATCTATATCTAACAAAGTAAGTGAGATCCAGTATTTTTTATAAAAAAATCTATACAAGTTGTTTAAAAATTGCATAACCATCGCAATTGATCAATTGCACCCACTTTCTCAAGACTTTAAATCAAATAATATTCGAATTAAATTGTCTAAGAATAAAAATTACCCGCAAAATAAAATGTCCAAAAAATGAAATTGCTCAGAAATAAAATTTTTTAGGGTAATTGATAAATATAATACTATTTCAAAATATTTTTCTTTTATTCTTTTGATTTTTTTTTATTTTCTTTCTCTCACTCACCACATCCACCTTTTCTTACTAACACACTTGGCTTTCACAAAAACCACTCATTACCATACTCACCAAACAACCATTATCTTTTTTCTTACACTCTTACTCACTCACTCATTATAAATGAAATAAACAATGCCTTTATATAGATACTAGATATTACTACATAGTAAAACCTATTAAAAAACATAATTTCTATAACTCCTATATTAAACTCCATAGAGACTAGTAGCTCCTATATTAACATTTTGACATTTTAAATTTATAACTCCCCGTTAACTTCTAAATTTTATGACTCACTAAACATACCATTTAATGTTTATTTCAACACTTTCTATATTGCTCCGCCCATTCTTACCTTCCATAGCGTAACACTTCTTCAGTATTTACAGTACACCATATTTTATTTTTAGCGGCATCTATAGTGGCGTTTTTATAATAAACGCCACAACTAATCACGTTAAAGTGACATTTCTGATACAAACACCGCAAAACTTCAATATAAATGGCTTTTTATATACAAACACCGTAATAAACCCTAATATAGTGGCGTTTTGTTTGACAAACGCCGTAATTGATTGTCCATTTATAGCGTTTTTAAACAAATACCGCAATAGTGTGAACATATAATGGTGTTTCATTAAAAAACACCACAACAGTGTGAAAGGTTGTGGTGTTTGATAAAAAAAATGCCACAACTGTGTAAAACTTTTGTGGCATTTCATTCAAAAACGCCACAATATATTGTCTTTTAGTGGCATTTGTAGAAACAAACGCCGCAAGCTCATCATCATTATCAGTGTCTTGTTTTCATTTCAGACAAAATAACGACCAATTTTCCCAAAACTCGATCCCCAAATCTCTCCGTCGCCATTTTCATCCGTTCACCGTCACCCCCTCTTGTCGTTGGCATTTTCTATTCGTCGGTAGGTGCGGCCGATTCCCCTTCTTCATCATCGTTTGAATCGTACGGTAGGTAAGATCTCTGTCTTAATAATCGTCGACTCCCCTTCTTAGTTTTACATTGAATTGAGATTCAAAATATTATTGCTTATATTTAAATTTGATGCATAACTATAGAGTTTCACTAGCTTAACTGTTTAGCAAACTAAGAGAGTGAAAATCTTGAGCTATCCATGTCTTTAAATTTTAGTGTTTAGATCCAAGAGATAGTTTGAGCATAAAAACTGCTATTGAATTGAGGTAATAAAAAATAATGAATTAATTAAAGCCGTCGATATGTAGTATTTGGATATAGGAAAAACATTAGGGCAAAACTCCAGTACTATATTGATGAATTTAAGGTGTAAAACATTATACACTACTATATTGATGAATTTAAGGTGTAAAGCTTATGTGGTGAAGAATTTAGTGGGACTATGTTAGGTTCAAGCCTGTAATCTCTTATGAAGCTAATATGAAAGTTGTTCAACGACATATGATAACCAAAACAATATTGGTCCCAAAAAATAGACAAATAAGCTGTATGCACACATTATAACCGTCTTGGGTGAAAATAAACAACATTGATGAAAAAATCTGCATATGCAAGAATACTTTTCCTTTATTTAGAGCAATAAAGTTTGAAATCATTTCTTGTAAAGTCGTATGTTTTTCAGGAGTAGCAGGGATTTTATGTTATAAATTGTAAATAAGGTTTTAATAATAAAATAGAACTTGTTGACTCGATTAACTCAAATTTTTTCACTCGATTCAAGTCAACTAGTCTAGGATACCTGTATTTTCAGAAATTCGTATATGTTCCTCTCTGTTGGTTGCATTTCTGTTTAGTCCATTGCTTTGCATGTTAGAATTACATAAAACTTTGGTATTCTTCTCTTCCTCCATTTGTATAGTTGTTTTTGGTGTAGTAGAAATTAATCCATAAGTTTCTTTTATTTTTTGTGCTTGTTTCTTTATATTCTAAGAAAGTATTTGTGGAGATTTGTGATTTTTATTTAAATAAGTAACTCTGTTAAATGATAAAGATGAAAATAATTTGACAACTAAGACATTTTTTTGATGAATGATAAGCGTTGGTAAGTGATGCCTAGATTTTATTCTAGTTATGTTATTTAGTGTTGATAGTGTGGTGTTAATGTTTTTTTATAAGTTGGGGTATTCTTTGATGATGTATATTACAAAAATTCTAAATAGATAGGAGTTGGATAATTTGTCAAGGGTAAGTGCTAACTATCGAAACGGAGTGGAAACTTTTCTAAATGTAGCTTTTACGAATTCAAGCCAAGAGAATATGATTCTTTGCCTTTGTAAGAAGTGTGTTAATATTAATTGGTACAATCGTGAAGTTGTAGAAGAGCATTTAATTGTTTATGACTTTGTTCCGGGCTATAGAAGATGGGTATTCCTTGGAGAGTTAACACCTCGTACTGCTTCTTCCCAAAGTAATTTGTTTCTTCATCCTATTTCTGATCGTTCATCTATTAAAGAAGATGACATGGAGAGTATGTTACGAGATGCATTTAATATGCATGATTATCAACAGTTTATTAGAGAAGAAGATTGTGATATTGGTGTAAATGATTATACCGAGATGAGAAGAAACGAATGTGATGAAGAGCCAAATGGAAATGCTGCAAAGTTTTACAATTTGTTTGATAAAATGAATGAACCACTTTACAAGGGATCGAAGCATTCAAAATTCTTCTTTTGTATTTGTCTTTTCCACTTGAAATGTTTGTGAGGATGGACTGGTAAATCCTTTACACAGTTAATAGAGCTTTAAAGAGAAATGTTTCCGTCTGCCAAAATTCCTCAATCTAGCAAAGATGTGAAGAAAATGATAAAAGATTTGAGCCTTGGATATGAGAAAATACACAGCTGCCTAAATGATTGTATGTTTTATTAGGGTGACAGGAAAGATCAAGTGTAACCCCTAAAATTAACCTAATTACTTAGATTACAAGTTAGGGTTTACAAACAGAAAACTTGTTTCTCACGTTAGGGTTTTTACAAAAATAAATAAAATAATCCGATAAATTATTAAATAATTAATAATTTAAAATAATAATAAAATTAAACATTTACAAAATAAAGTTCAACCCATAATTTATTTAAAAAATAAATGTTGCAAAACCCAATAAATATTTAATGTTCAACTTACAGAAATTCTTATTCAAATAAAAATAATCCGAAACGGAAAAACATACTATAAATCAGTATTGAAATAGGATCCTCCAAGTACCGTACCGAGCCTAGATCTGAGATCTGAAACAAGAACCTGAGAGGGTGTAAGCTGGGGAGCCTAATGCGTCTCTAGAACAGATAACGGAATAACAGAACAGATTATGCAGAACAGACAGAGTATGCATGATATGCACCCATCTCTAAACACCACAGAAGAGTTGGTCCCCAGACCACTCTAACACCATCACACCAACAGAAGTGGTATCTCGACCCGAAGGTGGAGCCACTGAACAGAAGTGATAAAATCACTAACTTCCCTATACACAGATAATATCTCAGATGCCATGTTAAATGCAGATACAGAATCAGAATGAATGCCTTATTATCTAACAGAAGGCAACCATGACAGATAACAGAATCAAAATGGATATAACAGAATGATGCATGATCATACGGATAATAGAAATCGAATAAACAGATCAACAAAATTTACAGGATGAACGGGAGAGAACACACCTGTATCAGAAGACTCAACGACGACCCTGACGTCTACTGGACTCGGCTCTACCACTAGGCTGAGCAGGAGTAGAGTCTACAATTTATAGAAACAAGTTAGACTTTCTACTATGCGACATTACCGAAAATAATCTAAACAGAATAATTCGTACTCACGTGAAGGTCCCAAATGTGGATGTATCGGACCTCGTACAGGAGGAGGAGGAGGTAACTGCTCGGGGTCGGAATCCTCGTCACCTGAAGCAAACAAAAATTGATTCAGAACCTTTTTCAGATAATTTCCAGATAACTTATCAAACTTAAAACCCCCAAAATGACACTTCGGGTTCAAATTTCGAAAAAAGGATAGCGCCATTGGATTCAGGACGTTGAAAAACATAAAGTGGGCCCGAGTCAAAAAAAGTCAACTGCTGATGTCAACACTAGTCAACGCTGACGTCAGCAACGCTGACGTCAACAGTGATGTCATCAATCAACGCTGACGTCAGCAGATGACGTCAGCAGTGACGTTAGCGATGACGTTAGACGGGTCGGGTTTGGGTCGGAGATCGGGTTGGGCGGTCGGGTCGGGTTGGGCGGTCAGGTCGGGTCGCGGTTCGGGTCGTGTGGTTGGGTCAGGGCCGGTTCGGACTGGCCGGTTCAGGCTTGGACCGGTTCTAGGCTGGGCGGTCTGGGCCAGGCGGTTCATGCCTGGGCTGGTTCGGTTTGGGCCGGTTTCCTGGGTTCGGTTCGCTTTGTTTGTTTCTCGGGAAAATCTGGGAATTTCCCAGATTTTCAGAAATTTTAATCCCAAATTTTTTTTAGGGTTTCAATTAGGGATTTTGACTTTAATTGGGGATTTTGACTTTGATTTTCGGGTTATTACAACTCTCCCCCTACAGAAAATTTCGTCTTTGAAATTTACCTAGATCAAATAGATGCGGATATTGGGCTTTGATGACAGACTTGGGCTCCCACGTAGCCTCATCCAGACCTCGGTTACGCCAGAGAACCTTAACCATCTTAATGGTTTTCCTCCGAAGAACTCTCTGGTCCTGAGCAATAATCTCAATGGGTTCCTCCTCATAACACAGATCAGGCCGAATCTCGAAATCCTCCACAGACAGAACATGAGACGGATCTGCTCGATAACGTCTCAGTACAGAAACATGGAACACATCATGGATCCGCTTGAGTTCAGGTGGCAACTCAAGCTGATAAGCTACAAGTCCGATGCGTCTGATAATCCAGTAGGGTCCAATATATCTGGGACTGAGCTTGCCTTTACGGCCAAAACGTAGTACCTTCCTCCACGGAGATACTTTTAGGAAAACCTCGTCGCCAACATCAAACTCTAAATCTTTACGCCTCAGATCAGCGTAAGATTTTTGTCTATCAAATGCGGCTTTGAGCCGATCCTGAATCAATCTGACAGTCTCCTCAGCCTCATGTACAATATCTGGACCCAGTAAACGGTGCTCAGTGAGCTCAGTCCATCCAATCAGGGTGAGACACTTACGCCCGTACAGAGCCTCATATGGTGCCATCTTAATACTGGCCTGATAGTTGTTGTTGTACGCGAACTCTGCCAAAGGTAGGAAATCCTCACAGCTACCTCTGAAATCCATAATACATCCTCTCAACATGTCCTCGAGGATCTGAATCACCCGTTCAGACTGACCATCGGTCTAAGGGTGATAAGCAGTGCTGAAGTTCAGACGAGTACCCAGAGCAGTATGTAGGGATCCCCAGAACTTAGACGTAAATCTCGGATCCCGATCAGATATAATAGACAGAGGTACTCCATGTAGCCGGACAATCTCGGAAATGTATAATCGGGCCAACCTACTCAGAGTATAGGTGGTCTTGACCGGAATAAAATGAGTAGATTTGGTCAAACGATCCACGATGACCCAGACAGAATCTTTCTTTGACGGAGTCAAAGGTAAACCACTGACAAAATCCATGGTCACACGCTCCCATTTCCACTGAGGAATCTCGATGTGCTAAAGTAGTCCAGATGGTCGTTGATGTTCTGCTTTGACTTTCTGGCAAGTCAAGCACTTCGATACAAAACTGACCACGTCTCGCTTGAGACCCTTCCACCAGTACTTTTCTCGGAGATTCTTATACATTTTGTCACCTCCAAGATGCATAGAGTACGGACTATCGTGAGCCTCTCGCAGAATGACTTGTTTCAGTTCAGAGTTCCTCGGAACACAGAGTCGACCCTGGAAGCACAGAACTCCATCCTGGTTCAGAGAAAAATCCTGAGAAGTCCCCTCCTGAACTTCCACAATACGGTGAGCCAAATACGGATCATTAGGCTGTTCAGCCTGAATCTCAGAAATCAGTGTAGGAATCACTCGAAGCTCTACCAGTAAACTGTCATCCTCTAACAGACTCATCCGAGTAAACAGTGCTCTCAGATCAGAAATGGCGTTGCGACTCAGAGCATCCGCAACGACATTAACCTTACCAGGATGATGTTCAATCTCACAATCATAGTCCTTCAGAAGCTCTAGTCAGCGACGCTGTCTCAGATTAAGTTCCTTCAGGGTAAGAAGGTACTTAAGACTCTTATGATCAGTAAAAATATAACACTTCTCTCCATAGAGATAGTGTCTCTAGATTTTTAGAGCAAAGATCACGGCTGCCAACTCCAGATCGTGGGTAGGGTAGTTACACTCATACGGTTTCAACTGTCGAGACGCATAAGCCACTACTTTCCCATCCTGCATCAGAACACAACCCAGACCAGTGTATGAGGCATCACTGTAAACAATATAGGGTTTCCCCGATTTTGGCTGTATCAGAACTGGTGCTTGGGTCAGAACAAATTTCAGTTTATCAAAACTCTGCTACTGAGCCTCAGACCAGATAAACGGAATATCCTTCCTCAGAAGCTTAGTCAACGGAGCGGCTATGGAAGAAAAGCCCTCCATAAATCTCCGATAATAACCCGCTAGTCCTAGAAAACTGCAGATCTCTGCTACATTCTTGGGTCGTTGCCAACTAATAATAGCATCAATCTTGTTCGGATCAACCTGAATACCTTTAGCTGATACCACGTGTCCCAGAAAAACAACCTCTGAAAGCCAGAATTCGCATTTGCTGAACTTTGCATACATCTATTTCTCCTTCACAGTCTGTAAAACAATTCGGAGATGCTGCTCATGCTCGTCCTCAGATTTGGAGTAGACCAGTATGTCATCAATGAAAACCACTACAAACTGATCCAGATAGGGTCGAAACACCCTATTCATCATGTCCATAAATGTTGTAGGGGCATTCATAAGACCGAAGGGCATTACCAGAAACTCGTAGTGACCATAACGAGTTCTGAAAGCTGTCTTGAACACGTCAGAATCCTTAACCTTGAGTTGGTAATAACCAGATCTTAGGTCTATCTTAGAGAAAACCGAAGATCCTTGAAACTGATCGAACAGATCATCAATGCGGGGAAGGGGGTACTTATTCTTGATAGTCAACTTGTTCAGCTTCCGGTAATCAATACACAAGCGCAGAGAGCCATCTTTCTTTTTAACGAACAGAACTGGGGCTCCCCACGGTGAAATACTGTGTTGTATGAAACCTCTATCCAGAAGTTCCTGTAGTTGAATTTTAAGCTCCTTAAGCTCCTTCGGAGCCATACGATAAGGTGGCATAGATACTGGAGTAGTCCCAGGGTACAACTCAATACTGAACTCCACCTCCTCACGCTTAGAAGGTACACCCGGTAGCTCTTCCGGAAAAATATCTGAAAATTCACAAACTACTCGGATCTTATCCATTCCAGAATCAGGTTGTCGCCGGTCAAGGATGTAGGCAAGATAGGCTATACACCCCTTCTTGATCATCTTTTCAGCTTTCATGGCTGATATCAGATTGGACAGATAACCTCTACGCTCACCGATGAGAGTTACCTCGCGGCCATCAAAAGTTCTCGGAATCGCCCTCTTACGCTCACAGTCCAGAGTCACTCGATGAGCGGATAACCAGTCCATCCCCAGAATCAAATCAAAGTCCATAAATGGTAACTTCATCAGATTAGCAGGAAAGATTTCCCCGTGAAGTTCAAGGGGACACTCTCTGTAAACTTTGGAAATCTCCATCTGGTGGCCTACAGGGCTAAAAACTGAAACGGAACTACTAGTATTCTCCTCTGAAATTTTCAGATACCCCGCTACAGAACTAGAGACATAGGAATGTGTTGAACCATTATCTAACAATGCGAAGAAAGGAACAGTATGTACAGAAAATGTACCAACAATAACGTCTGGCTCATCTCGGTCCTCTTGCCTCCTCGTAGCATATACCATACCATACTGAGATCCTCCTAATCTGGCAGCTCCTCTGAACTAACTAGGTATGCCTCTACTACTAGTACCAGATGCAGTGGGTCTACCCTGTCCTCTTCCCCCTGTTGGGGTCTGAACTAAAGCCTGTGACTGGCCCGGAGCGTAGCCAGACTGTGGTGCCACTGGACAGTCTCTAAGACGGTGATCAAGGGAACCACATCGGAAACAAGCTCCACTCCTCATGCGACACTCTCCGAGGTGCCATTTCTTACAGAAGGTACACTGAGGTACAGCTCGGGTACTAGTGGATCCAGCTCCACTAGCAGCAGGGACAGCTGATGCTGTAGGTCTAGACCGTGTCGAACTCTATGGCTCATACTCATTGCGGCCTCTCTTTCGAGACTAGAAACCCTGACTATACTGAGCAGATAAGGCAGGCTGTCGTCTACCTCTATCCTGACCTTGGGATTCCATCTGAACCCTTAAAACCTCATTACGCTCGGCTGTCCTGGCACGCCGAGTGATCATCTTGTACTCCGTATCATGATGGGTAGCAACTGCAATCTTCAGTGGTATCCGGAGTCCTTTCAGAAAGTGATCACACTTTTGCTTCTCGGTCGTCACAATACTAGGGGCATACTGTAGTAGTCTTAGAAACTCAATCTCATAGTCCTTGACAGACATATCATTCTGTTGCAGATTCAGGAAGTCCTCTCGGCATTTAGCAAAATATTCTGGGTCCACATATCGATCCTCAAAACTCTGTCTGAAGAACTCCAATTAATCCTTTCGGAAGCAGTAACCTTTTCCTCTGCCTCCCACCAGTTCAGGGCTTCTCCCTGAAGCAATGATATCGCTGCCCTCAATTTCCTGTTAGAGGGGTATTCCATCTTGACAAACAGACGCTGGAGTTTCTTCAGCCAGTACTCTGCATCGGCTGGGTCAGTACCGGTCTTGCCGTCAAACATAGTCATCCCAGCTGCTAGGAGTTCAGTAGATATGGGTTTCCTGGAACCCTCATTCTATCGCAGAAATCTGAGTAACTCCCTCTATACGATCACTGAGTCTAAACCAACAGTCTCACGGTCCTCAGGCACATATGGTCCCTCACTCTGGACCGGCTGATCAACCTCGGCTTGCTGAGCCTCGATATGTATCTCGGGCTGAGCCTCTCCTCTTAAATTCTGTGTCAGACTCTGAGCCTGTGGCGGGTCCACAGGAGGCGGAACATTGCTAGAGGATGCAACAGATCGACCTCGGCCACGACCTCTACCGGTCACTAAACGGGTACTTCGACGCGGTGGCATAGTAGAATATCTACAGAAAGACAGACAGAATCCTATTAGAGTCGGTACTTGGAGTAATATTCGAAATAATTCAGAAATTTTCAAAAATACAAGTCAAAACAGAAATCTGGGTTTTCAAATAACATGATAAAAAACATTTTCAGGACAAAAATCATTTCGGACTTCACAGTCCGTGGGTTGAACCGGGCTCTGATACCACTAAATGTAACCCCTAAAATTAACCTAATTACTTAGATTACAAGTTAGGGTTTACAAACAGAAAACTTGTTTCTCACGTTAGGTTTTTTACAAAAATAAATAAAATAATCTGATAAATTATTAAATAATTAATAATTTAAAATAATAATAAAATTAAATATTTACAAAATAAAGTTCAACCCATAATTTATTTAAACAATAAATATTGCAAAACCCAATAAATATTTAATGTTCAACTTACAGAAATTCTAATTCAAATAAAAATAATCCGAAACAGAAAAACATACTATAAATCAGTACTGAAACAAGATCCTCCAAGTACCGTACCGAGCCTAGATCTGAGATCTGAAACAAGAACCTGAGAGGGTGTAAGCTGGGGAGCCTAGTGTGTCTCTAGAACAGATAACAGAATAACAGAACAGATTATGCAAAACAGACAGAGTATGTATGATATGCACCCATCTCCGAACACCACAGAAGAGTTGGTCCCCAGACCACTCTAACATCATCACACCAACAGAAGTGGTATCTCAACCCGAAGGTGGAGCCACTGAACAGAAGTGATAAAATCACTAACTTCCCTATACACAGATAATATCTCAGATGCCATGTTAAATGCAGATACAGAATCAGAATGCATGCCTTATTATCTAACAGGAGGTAAGCATGACAGATAACAGAATCAGAATGGATATAACAGAATGATACATGATCATACAGATAACAGAAATCGAATAAATAGATCAACAGAATTTACAAGATGAACGGGAGAGAACACACCTGTATCAGAAGACTCAACAACGACCATGACGTTTACTGGACTCGGCTCTACCACCAGGCTGAGCAGGAGTAGAGTCTACAATTTATAGAAATAAGTTAGACTTTCTACTATGCCACATTACCGAAAATAATCTAAACAGAATAATTCGTACTCACGTGAAGGTCCCGAATGTGGATGTATCGGACCTCGTAAAGGAGGAGGAGGAGGTAACTGCTCGGGGTCGGAATCCTCGTCACCTGAAGCAAACAAAAATTGATTCAGAACCTTTTTCAGATAATTTCCAGATAACTTATCAAACTTAAAACCCCCTAAAATGATACTTCGGGTTCGAATTTCGAAAAACGGACAACGCCATTGGATTCAGGATGTCGAAAAACATAAAATAGGCCCGGGTCAAAAAAAGTCAACTGTTGACGTCAGCACTGGTCAAGGCTAACGTCAACAGTGACGTCAGCAGATGATGTCAGTAGTGACGTCAGCCGGGTCGGGTTCGGGTCGGAGATCGGGTCGGGTTGGGCGGTCAGGTCAGGTCGGGTCGCGGTTCGGGTCAGGTGGTCGGGTCAGGGCCGGTTCGGACTAGCCGATTCAAGCTTGGACCGGTTTTGGGCTGTGCGGTCTGGGCCGGTCGATTCATGCCTGGGCTGGTTCGGTTTGGGCCAGTTTCCTGGGTTCGGTTCGCTCTGTTTGTTTCTCGGGAAAATCTAGGAATTTCCCAGATTTTCAGAAATTTTAATCCCAAATTTTTTTTAGGGTTTCAATTAGGGATTTTGACTTTAATTAGGGATTTTGACTTTGATTTTTGTGTTATTTCATGTCATGTATGTGGTAAATCTCGGTGGATGAATATGGATACGCAAGATGTGATGGAAGAAGAAGCTGAAGCACGATCAAGAAAGAAGCCAGTAAAGATTTTTCGATATTTTCCTCTAATACCTAGACTTCAAAGACTTTTTATGTCTTCGAAGACTTGTGAGTCTATGAGGTGGCATTATGATGGGCAAACCGGTGATGGATTGTTAAGGCATCCTGCTGATTGTGAAGCTTGGAAGTCATTCGACTAAAAATTTCCAAGTTTTGCCAGAGATCCTCAAAATGTCAGACTCGATCTTGCATATGATGGGTTTAATCATTTTAAAATCATGAGTATTTCGTATAGTACTTGGCCTGTTCTATTTGTTCCTTACAATTTACCCTCATGGATTTGCATGAAACAATCATCTTTTATCTTATCCGTGATAATCCCCGGTAAGAAAGGTCCTGGTAATGATATTGACATCTATCTGCAACCTCTAATTGTAGAGTTAAAAAAAATTGTGAGTGGGTATCGAAATATATGATGTGTTGAAGAAGAAGAACTTTAATTTACGTGCAGCTTTATTGTGGACTATTAAAGATTTTCCTGCTTATGCAAATTTGTCTGGGTAGAGTACCAAAGGTTGTTATGCTTGTCCTTGCTGTGCTGCACAAACATGTTCGAAGTGGTTGTACAATGGAAAGAAGTTCTCTTACATGGGACATTGATAGTGGTTAACTGAAAATCATCATTTTAGATTTCAGAAGAATATGTTTGATGGTACTGAAGAGTTTAGAACAACTCCTGAGAAAACAATCGGTCCAATATCTTGTATATGTTGAAAGATACCCAATTCAGCTATGAAAAGATGAGCCAACCACCAAACTCACGATCAAAGAGAAAGATGAAAGAGGTGTACGAAGGTGATGTTGAACATCTTAGTGATAATGAGTCTGATGAAGAGAATGATCCAAATGAGACAGAGTTATGAAAAAAAGAAGTATTTTCTTTAAATTGCCTTATTGGAAACATAACATTTTGAGACATAATCTTAATGTCATGCATATTGAGAATAATGTTTGTAATAATATTATTGGAACCATTCTCAATGTCGATGAAAAATCTAAAGACAATTTAAAGAGTCAAATTGACTTAGTTGACCTTAGAATTCGACATGATATTTATCCTCAGATACTTCTTAATGGAAAATCATTCTTACCGCCTTCTATTTTTGTGATGTTGAAAAGATAAAAAGAAATATTCTGTAAGGTGTTAAAAGATATAAAGGTTCCAGATGGGTATGCATCAAATATATCTCGATGCATTAGTATGAAAGATCGAAGACTTTATTCTCTAAAGTCACATGATTATCATATACTGATGCAAGATCTTATGCCAGTTGCCTTACATGATTGTATGTCAAATGAGGTGATATCTTGTATAATTGAACTTTCTAATATAATAAAAGATCTTTGTGGTAAATTTTTGGTGATTGAAGAACTCAAGAAACTCCAAGATCGAGTAGAATTGACTTTATGCAACTTAGAGAAGATACTTTCACCTTCATTCTGCACAATTATGGTGCATTTGTTGGTTCATCTCCCTCACGAAGCTAAATTTGGTGGACCAGTTTTCTATCGGTGAATGTATCCTATAAAGAGAGATAAATTTTTTGATAGTTATTTAATAATATTTAGCTATTCAACTAGTTATATAATATTGCATTTATTGTGTGTCTAGGTTCTTGCGCAAGTTGAAGTCTTATTATTGTAATAAGCGTTATCCAGAAGGATCAATTGATGAAGGGTATTTAGCAGAGGAGTGTATGACTTTTTGCTCTAGATATTTGGAAGATGTCGAAACAAGATTGAATAGACCCAATAGAAATGATGTATGCAGTACTAATAACGGAGAGACTTAATTGTTTGGAAGCTATGATGAACCACTCGGCAAAGTTGAAATTGTACAATTAGATGATAAGTTATGTGTACAAGTACATCTCTATGTTCTTTTCCATCATAACTAAATAGAGTCCTTTCGCACGTAAGTTTCTATAATTCATATTTTACAACTGAGACTTACTTTTTCCATTCTTTAACTACGTAACCTATTTTATAGTGAGTATAAGGAAGAGTTACAATCTCGTGTACGCTCAAGAAGATTAAATCAATGAGAGAGTCATAAGATATTTGCAGTAACTTTTCATGAATGGCTAGGGAAGATGGTAAGTAACCGAAGCTTTATATGACTTTTCTTGTCTTAATATCAATATGAATGTTAACCAATTTTTTATTTCACGTGTAATAGGTTTGGCATGGGAGAGAAGTTAGTGAAGAAGTAAAATGGCTTTGTCAAGGCCCGAATATAATTGTAAGAGATATAATGCCTTGCTCATTAACGGGTATAGGTTCCATACGAAATCTCGAGAAAGATTAAGGAGGACGCAAAATTGTGGAGTTATTGTTACTTCTTCAACTTCAAGTTATGCTAGTGCTATGTACAATCATCTTGTGGAGGAAGATATTGAATATTATGAAATTATTACCGATATTATTGAGTTGGATTATTATGGCAAACGAAAGGTTGTGTTGTTTCATTGTGATTGGGTTGATGTCAATAGTACCCGAAGAATTAAAAAAGATCAATTTGGTTTTACAATGGTGAACTTTTCTCGATTAATTCATATTGGCCAACAATTGATGGACGAACCATATGTATTCTCTTCTCAAGTCAAACAAGTTTTCTATTCTCATGATCCAACAAAAAATGGTTGGTATGTTGTACTCCGTAATACTCCTAGAGACTTGATTGAGATCGGGGATGGAAGTATAGATGACATTGAAACAAGATCAGAAACTTTGCCTTTTGCAGCACAAAACTTAGATGGAATATATTCTACTTCTAATTCACAGTTTCAATGGGTTTGAGACAACATGGATAAAGATTTTAATAAAAATTAATTGCATATTGTTGTAAGATTTATATTTAGCCTTATTAATTTTTTTATTAGATTTGTTGTCACTAATGACTTTTTTCCGTTTATTATAGGTATTATGCCGAGGAGGAAATTAAATAGCTTAAATATTGTTCAAGTTCCTCGAAGAGGGGAAGAAACAAATGAAGATGACTTGTCTGATTTTGGAGCTTCACAAGTTCCTGAAACAGTTGAAAATATAGAAATATAAGGTATTTTTTAAAACTTTATTTGAATCATACCTATTTGTTATTGTTGAAATGATCTTAATAAGTTTTGACTTGATATATTTGCATATAGGTGGAAATGATCAAAGGTGCAAGACTAGAGGGAGGACGACTTTGATGGAATTATACGATCTCTTTATTGGAGAACGTGTAAAAGTTTCAAGAAACGATGCCGACCAACCTATTGGTGCAGAAACATGTGTTTTGGCAAGTTATTTAGGCATTGTTGCATGCAATACTTCAATTTTGCTAATCAATTATGAGTCATGGCATCAGATGCCAAATAATAACAAAAACCAAGCTCTTGATCTTTTTAAGGTAATAATATTATTATATTAGTTAATTCATTATATTTAAATAGTAATATTTAATTTTGATTTTTTGATTTTCAGGATAAATTTTCTTTGGAGGTCTCGGACGATTATGTGAAGCATGCATTAGGAAAGAAATAGAGAGATCATAAGAGCTTCTTGAAGAAGACATATTTCAAGAACGATCTGATCCTTCAAGAGAAATTTCAAAATGTTCCTCCAGGAATACTACGGTATCAATGGGAAGATGCAGTCAGATTTTGGAGTTCAGCAAAAGGGGAGGTAACATCTACAATTTATAAAAATAACATTATAGTTTCTACAATTTCAACTTTAAGTATAATAAAAATTGGAAATTAAACAGGAAAGAGAGAGCGTGGGAGTTACTAGTACACAAAAACAAAAATTTACTCACACAGCAGGGACGAAGAGCTTTGCTCGCATAGCTAATGAAGAGGTAATATTTTTTAAAATATTATTTTTTATTTTTATTATATTACAGTTAATGTTCATGTTTATTATATTTTATAGCTTGTGAGGACTGGTTCTAGCATTGGACGAGTAAAGCTATTCGACATTAATCACACCAAAAAGGATGCCTCTCCAATGAATCTTGACGCTGAAGAAATTCTAGTATATTCATTGCTCTTAAAATTGGATTATGTAGTAAATAATGTTTTAATTTATTATTTTTCGTAAATGATTATCAGACGAAAATCAAGGAAAAAAAGAATAGAGATGGAAGCTACGGCTTCAACTGATGGTTCTGCTAATATTGCTGATATCGAGAATCAAGTTTTTGCTGAAGTTTTGGATCCTGAAAGATATGACCGAGTGCGCTGTCAAGGGTCATTCGTGAAACCAACTAAATATTTTGGATCAAACTCGTCTAAGTACATGCCATCACAAAATCAGTCCTCTCAAGCGGAAGTTCAGCGCTTAAAACAACAATTAACTCAATTCCAAGCAGAGATGGAAGCTAAAGAAGCTGAGAGAGAACGGAGAGAAGCAGAGAAAGTAGCAAGGAAAGTAGAGAGAGAAACTGAGAGAGCAACAAGGGAAGTAGAGAGAGAAGCAACATATCAGAATCTTCAGAAATAATTCCAAGATATGACGACGATGTTAAAGCAGAACCAACCAAGGAATCCGTCACCTTAGTATGTTTCCGATCATTTAGTTTGTACTTGTTACTGAACTGTTATTTTACTTAAACAATGAATTATTATATTTCACTTCATTTGATATTAGACTTTAATTTATTTTGGTGGTTAAGTATTTAGGATTTAGTAGATATATTTTTTTTAATTGTATTGTTGTTGAAATATTAATTACAAGGAAACTTTTTGTAGTAATAATAATTTTAATTTATTTTTTAAAATGCAGTACCTATAGCGTCGTTTTAGAAAAACGTCACTAAAAACACAGTAACAACAGTAAACGCCACAAAAGTACAAGACAATTGTGGTGTTTTTGATGCAAAACGCCACTATATAACAGGGTAACAACGACGTTTGTAGATACAAACGCCGCTAAAGTACACGATCTGTAGCGGCGTTAGTGAAAACCAAACGCCGCTATAAAATGTAAAGTAGCGGCGTTTGTCTACCAAAACGCTGCTAAAGATTGTGTACTGTAGCGACGCACCTTTTAGCATCGTTTTTTATGACATTTTATTTAGCGTCACGAGTACTTTTAGCGACGCTAAAAAACGTCACACTATATATCTAAAAAAACGTCGCTATAAACTTGTTTTGACGTAGTGTTATCAACAACATCTTCTTTTCATTTATGTTAGCGTATGCATGGTGCATGATAAAATGGAACAACTGTTCGCAAAACTATCCATCCACATAACGGAAAAGTGGTTGAGTCGGTATTTTTTTTTACTTAGAAGTATATCTATTTTAACATTAAGAAGAGAAATGAAATTATACATGTTTCATTTCTTGTCTGCAGATGTAACAACTATGGGAACGTAAAATTTTAATACTATGAAAACCTATACTTCGTTTAGGAAAACAGGCTCCGAAAAGAAGCTTTGATGAACTTCAACAGCAAGTTCCTCCAAGCTCAGCAGACATTCTAGACCAATCTGTCCAGTGAAAGAAAACATTGCAGAATAGGATGAGTATGCATTCGAAATTTCATGTTATATCATGTTGTTTAGTAAGAAAAGGAAAACGGTTTTAGTGACTTAAAATGATTTATTCCTTCTCCATGATTCATGTTTTGAATATCTCAATCCAATTTTTGAAGACATCCTTCTTCGAACTTGAGCCATTAAAGGCATAAATCACCTTATTTCATTAGGACCATTTCTTAGGTTCTATTAAGAAAGCATTATTTTAGTGTAAGAATCATATTAGTAAGTTGAGATTTTGGTTTTTTCCTATTATAAAATAGAGGTTATACTGTCAAATTCATTCTTTAAAACATTATCAACTTCGTTTTGGCGTGAAACATTACTTAATACCCATGGGGTTGAATCAAATGTTCGATTATAAACCTTACATTCTCTGAAACATCATTTTCATGGGGAGCATTAATAAATACCCACAGCAAATGGCCTTACCTTTACGACAAAGGAGTATAAACCTTAAACTCCAAAGTCCTCGTGATACGATCAAATTTAAGTTAGTGAATGATGCCATTATTGAATATGCTGTAGAGAAACTGGTTGAAATAAATAAATGATGGATACCTTGATGACAAACGAGTATAACACAGTCTCTTCCATGCTGCTGATGTTGAGGTGAAGAATCTCAAATGAGAATTTCTCCAGAACAGCTACTATCTTTAGAATCTGGCCGGGTATTCGTCGGCAAACGATTTTCAGGAGGACGTTGGATCCTGAGATCCTTGCTTCGACATCCGCAAGCGATGAGTTGCAACATGCGCCAGCTTCTCCCACAGTATCGATTCCGATGGGGCTATGGTTAGGTTTTGCAGGCACTTGCACAAGTAGTGACTTTGGAGTTCTTGGACTAGGGTTAGGGCTTAAACTCTTCCTTCGTTTCTTCGATTCCATAGCTTGTAAAACTTGTTGCAATTCCGTAATGAACTCTATCACACCGCCTATGATCGATGCTTGGTCACCCTAAAATCCAAAAGAATCCTTAAAGTTAGGGAATTAAGAGATGCAAAAACACAACAATCATGCGATTTGATGATAAAATAATACTCGCAACTCGAATGATCCCGAAATCTTCGTATCAAAATAGAAGAAGGAAAAGAAAACGAGAAGAATTACCCTCTTAATGTAGAAACAAGGGGTTAAAGAACGCAGAACTTTGAGGTGTTCATTCATTTCCCTTCTCCTATTTCTCTCAACAGTAATATGAGACATGTTTATAATGATTTTAATCTGTAACTATTGACTAGGGTTTATCTTATATATAAGTGATTGATCTTTCAGCACTAAAGTTTAGACATGAAGAAGTGTTTTGTTTGGTGTCGTTATTTATATACTGCGGGTTGGGGAAGTGGTGGCTGATCACTTGGTTGAGAAATAAATGGTATGTGATGCAGTCTCGTGCTTTGGAATGAGTGTAATTACGTTGGGTTCACGTTTCTTATCTTGGAACAATTACATGCCTCCTCATGTAATTTGGCTCATCTTTTAACTGTCTTTCATGTTCTTTCCCCTTTTTTACTACTCTCTTCCTACGTATGCATTTATCACACACGCTAGAGTTGATACAGAAAGAATTAAGAAAGTATTATTTAATACATAAATTTGGTAATGTGATTTTTAATAAGATGTATTATTATAATTAGGGGTGTTCATTATCCGGTACCCGAAAAATCGGGTATCCGGTTGCTTCGGGTAGTGATTTTTTGGTCCGTGTCCCGGTCCGTTTATATCGGGTACATATTATCGGATACCCGTAAAACGGGTACCCGGCTAATCGGGTAACGGGTACCCGGTTCGTATATATATTTTTAAATTTTTTATGTTAAAATTAAAAAAAAATCATATATTAAACACAAAATTTAAAATTTTATAATATATGAACAAACATAAATATTAGTGAGTTAAAGTTAATTTTAAAATATTTTAATGTATATATATACATATATATTTATTAGAGTTTATCGTTAAAATGATATTAAAAATATTAATATCATTTTTTTTTCTTTCGATATTAATAAATTAATAAAATATATTTAAAATTTTTAAAAATTAAAAGTATATAATACAAACATAAAAATAATTTAAAGAATTAAATTTAATTTTATGTACAAATATCAAGGAACTTACTATAAAAATATAATTTAAAACTAAAAAAATATATAATTTTAAATTAGTCGGGTCGGGTCGGGTACCCGGTAATTGGAAAAAATTGGCCCAAGCCTGGCCCAATTATTCTCGGGACGGGTACGCGGCCCGATCAGGTAATTTTTTTCAGAAATTATCCGTCATTTTTATTTCGGGTAGTCAGATAGTCGGGTCGAATTAATCGGATCGGGTAATTTTGAACACCCCTAATTATAATCGATGTGTTGTATTATTAAGAATGATACAAATAATTGATCTGTTGTAATATTATATTTATATTAAGAAAGGTACAGATAATCATAAATTTGGTAAGGTGATTTTTAATAAGTTGTATATGTAATAAGGGGAAATTTTTATTTTGAAAAATGTTAAAAAAATAGAATTGTCACCGTTCATTTGAATAGGTAAACCAAGAGAAATTATATTATGGGTAAGTCCCACCACGTCATCTATGAGACCAATCACTAAAAAATATTTATTTTATTATTCTTTTCATGTCATTTTTTTAAGTGAATCTTCACTCATATTTACTGTTAATTCATTTTAAAAATAATTTTTTTAAGTGAAGATTCACTTGAAAAAAATATGACATAAAAAAATTGATGAGGTGTGTGATTTTTAGTGGTTGGTCCCATGAACACGTGGTAGGACTTACCTATAATATAATTTCTCGTAAACCAAATATTGAAAAATAAAATCAAAGATTTGATGAGTTTGGGAATTGGTTACATAGATTTGAATCCCACCATATCTGAAATTGGTATCTAGTTGAAAAAAAATTATATTAATATTTGAAAGTACGAGTTCGCATTTAATTTTATTAAATTTAAGATCAATTTATAAATACGAGTTAATTTTAAAGGTTTTCCTCTGATACTAACCGAGTTTATCCTCTACTAATTAAAAAGACATCACATAAACATTAATTAATTTAAATGCAACATAATATAACAAAGCATGATATATACAAAAGAAAAAAAAAACATAAAATATAAATAAATGCATAAATGAAATAATGAAATTAAAATTGTAAAAATAAATTCATAAATTAAAAAGTTAAGTATTAGTTTAATAAACTAAACGAACCATAATAATACAAATCATATTTTATTATGGGTCATGGTAAGAGCGTAAATTAAATCGAATAAATAAACAATTTATATATGAATATAATAATCATTATAACATATACATACGTAATAAAATATGTTATAGTATAAATATTATATAATATATGTAATTACTCATTTTTGTCTACATTGTAAATATAATAGTAGTATTAATTAATTATAATTAGTATATTAATATATCATCGAGCATATATGTGCCTATTTTTATCATTATTATATTAATGTGTCTAATATCATTTTGTGTACGCATGTATATGTTTATTGCTTGTTATGTCAATTAGATATATTATGTATGTATGAATTTATGTATTATTAATATTATTATTGTATATATAATATATGTGTATGTTGCATGTATGTATGAATTTTATTACTATTCTTAATCACGTTTGAATATGTCGGTTAAAATTATGTGTTAACGTATATTTTATTATGTACATGTTTAATTTTGTATGTGTTATCGTTATATTTTATGTGTGTATGTGCATGTATAAATATATTGATATGTGTATATATATATGCATTATCCATGTATTGCATGTGTATGTATTTATTAATATTTTTTGCTAATATATTATTATTAATGGAAAAAAGTATAAAAACACATTATAAAAAATAATAAACCCAATTAAATTTTTATTAATGGTACATAGTTCTTGTTACCCTGAATATTATGTGGCCCAAAATGACTAGACCGAACTCCATTAATCTAAAACCCTAAAAATTATTTGATCTAATAATCTAAATTTCATCTTTTCTGCTATGCAGCCAATTAAGAGTCGTTGGATCAAATTTTGATACTACAACCACGATTAATTGAAGAACACCCCTTCATCTATTGTGTGGTGTGCAAGCATCAATTATCCATCTTCTCATGCGTAAGGCGTGCATACGTAAAATTGATGCCATGTCACATTTCATATTAAATCAGGATTATCCATTTTCTAGTGATCTTGATCGTTGGATCAAAAATTTAATTCAATCGAGGTTAAATTTGATTGATTGAAGACCTTTCATCTACTCCACCACGTGAATGAATATGTTGCCATGTCACATTTTATATTATATCAGGATAATCCATTTTCGAGTGATCTTGATCGTTGGATCAAATTTAATTCAATAATCAAGATTAAATTTGATTGATTGAAGGCCGTTCATCTATTCCGTCACGTACCTCTATTATTGGCTATCACACCACTCTTTTATTGACTCTCTAACGATCTAATATGATCAAAATACATATAAATAAGAAAAAGTAATCTAAATCAAGAAACAACATTTATATTTAATTGTTTTTCATACGATTGTAAACAAACTAAATCAGAAAATAAAAATATTAGAGGATATGCAATCAGATCCTTATTGTACTTAGATTCAAATTTCAAATAAATAAAAAAAATTTAAAGATATGTCTTCTCCTTTTTTTTGTGCATGCATTAGAAAGAATTAAAAAAAACTATGATACCTTTACAAAATTTAGAAGCAAACCGATTCGAGAGTGTTACATGAAACAAGCAAGAAAATCAAAGCAAGCTAATCAATTGAACAACTAGAGTCAGTTAAAAATTTTCTAACATAGCATCTTATCATTTAGGTAACAAGAAATCAATTAATATGTTCAAGCAACCTGATTCATTTAGTCATCTTAACTGATCATTCAAAATATTTGATTCTTATGACATCTCCAAGTAAGCCTTTCAAGTTACAAACAATATCACATGTACATATGGGCCATTCGAACAACATTAACTATATTAGGATATATAAGATAAGTTATTCAAATCACAAGCCTTATCATGTATAAACCATTTGATTATCCTATATTAGGGAATTAATCATACAAGACATTTGATTCTTATAACACATCAAGGCGAGACACTCAAGTCACAACAATATCATGTATTCATGTATATCATTCAAATTACTTTTAGGCTAGAGGACCACTATTTTAAACACCTATATAATCTTATTATCAAGTTTTAGTTTATTTTCAAATGATCATTTAGGTCTTACTTATATCTCAAAAATTAAAGTGATATTTTTTATAACTCAAATGATTATTTATATAATTTTAGACAACAAGTATCTAATCGTATGTATACTAAACAAACAAAATTCAACCAAGCTTTTAATATCTTAAAGTTAGGCATATTTTATTGCTATGCAAACAAAACATTCATATTACCTATATTATATATTCAAGAATCTAAAGCATGCATGACATTCAAATAGGTCATTAGACAATCTTAATTAAACATCTACATATTAATTCAAGCATTATAATATAACTACACTAGCTTTACAAGCTAATTGAACCAAGTAGCATATATATACATTTCATGCATCCAACACTTTCGACCATTTATGAGAATCAAAAGAATCAATTCATCAACTAGATATCATGCATATAACATCATTTCAAGAGTTTAGAAGTCAACCTTTAAAACTTACAAACCAATTAGATCAACTAATGCATATATAAATATCATTTACAAGAATAAAATATCATTCTAACATGATCTAGTTATAATTTTAAGTGCCATTGACTTGGAGTATTATAAAATTACTAAATCATACTTTATTTTAGCTTTGTTCTGTCCAAATTCCAATAAGATGGCTATCAAATGCTTGAACCTAAGATTTAGAAAGAAAGAAAATAAGAGTAGTAAGTATAAATTTATACTTAGTAAGGTAAAATCTATAACTAACTAATTTAATAAGATTTAGTTTATATTATTAAGTATATCTAACTAGTATTGATTGTCAATTCAAGGTCAAAGATAATACAATTAATAGTCTATGTTTCACTAAGTTAGGCAATATGTATTAATGTAACGACCCGGATTCGGATTCGAGTGTCGGGTTAACCCGAGAGTTATGAGTTTCGGTTTTGGTCTCAAGTTTAGTGGTTTTGGGCCTCGGTTTTGTGTTGGGTCTTGTTGGGCTTGAGAGATCTTAGGCCTTGAGAGTTTTATGTGGAGGATAACTTGGTAATTGTCTAAATAGGTTGAATAAGGAGTTGTTTGAGTGTGTGTGCTGGAAACCTTTCTTCACATTCTTCCTTGCAACCTCAAGAGAAAGTGAAGCATAAAGGTTGAATCTTTGGAGTTTTGAGAGAGAATCTCGGTTTTGAGCTGAAGGGAAAGTTATAGGGTTATTAGAGATCTATCTAAAGAGGTAAAAATGTGTTGGTCTTGTGAGAAAAGGGGGTTCTGAGTTGGGGTTTGTGATAAGAACGGGAATGAGGTTTTAAAGGTCTAAATCTCAGTTTCTTGAGTTCTTTTTGTTCCAAGAATCTCCTCAAATAGTGGCTAATGGTTAAGTGTCTTCCTCTTGTAGAGAAACAAGTTGGAACACCATCTTCAAACTTGGGAAAGGAGAAAGCTTAAGTGGGAGGAAAGGGTTCGTTTTTGCTGTGCTTGATGAGGTTGGTACTCCCAACTCTTTCTTCATCATCCATTCATGGTAGAATGCATAACATATAGAAAAATCATGTATGTGTGTTGTCTTGCTTGGTTTGCTTGAAAGTGGGTCATTAATGGTGAAATCCGAGTTTATGTGTTTAAAGGTTGGAAAATTGATGTTAAAACATACTAAATACACTTAGAAATGAGTAGGAAAACTTTGGAGTCGTTTAGGTGAGGTTTGGGAGTGAAACTCTAGAATTTCTAAGTGTAGACCAGTCCTTAGTGTAGGGGGTATCGATACTCGGGCTACCGGTATCGATACCCATTAGAGCTTTTTGGCTTGTTGTTCAAGGTTATCGAACCTTGTTTCGATACCGTGGATTCTAGAAACCTTTTGTATCGATACGTGTATCGATACCCCTGTGCGTCTTGGCTAAGTTGGGTATAAATTAGGGTTTTGGTGGCCTTAATAAATAAATACTTTAATCTAAAAGCTATGAAATAAATTGTCGAACTAAGATTGATGTTATAACTCCGAAAGACTAATTGAGATAATCTTAAACCTCTTGTTGTGCTATGATCCTAGGTGGATCGTTTGTGTGGTTTGAGTCTTTGTGTGTTGGGAATTCGGATATCCATAAGTGTTGGAACACGTTGAAGGCCATCCGATGTAACATACCGGGTGATGATTAAAATCTTTTATTCCGAGTGTTGGGCGGCCTCACTCGAAGATGTTCGATGTAACATTCCAAGCATGGGGTTGGTTGGGCGGCCACCACCCCTTTCCGAACGTTGGGCGTCCTCGTTCGAAGATATCTGATATAATATTCCGGGCATAGGATTTGAGGGCGGCCTCAATCCTGAGTGTAGGATTCCGGGCCTCACTCTTGTGTGTTGACTTGATTGATTTTTATATGCTGTGTACGATAATATACATTTCATTATGCCATTTGATAGGCGAGCATGCTAGATCATCATATCATGCACGAGATTTATATGCCATTCTTTACTGATTTTGATATGCATGATGTTGGTCGAGTTTGATGTATCCACTGAGCTTGTGTAGCTCAGCGTTCGAAATCTATTTTCGTGCGTAAGTTAGGTGGAGTGGGTCCCGTGGAGCACCATCGAGGTTTGGATTTCAGCATCGACTTTGTGTCAGAGTACAGTGATAGATTTAGTGGGCTAGTACTTTGCCAGACCTATATGTATTTTTGTAACTTTGTTATTTTAAGTGGGTCAACGTTTTGAATGAGTTTGTAGTAATTTGGAGTTTCGGTCACTTTAAACTATTTTGGGCTTTTGTTTTAAATTAAATAGATTTTATTCATATTATATTTGGACTTGAATTGACTTTAATATTAGACTTTCGAAGGAAATTTTAAAATGTCAGTTTTGGGCCAGAGGCCCAATGTGACATCTGGGTCGGGGTGTTACATTTAGTAGTATCAGAGTCCAGGTTGAGTCGATTCTAGGAGTCCCTGAGGGAGTCTAGTGTGTTGTATAGGTATTAGACAAGTATTGCCCACGAGTTAATAGCGTACCTTTCTTAAAGCTGAAATTTCGATAGTGTAATCCTGCTTGTTGTTGTTGTTGTGTGTGCATGGTGTGGACGAGTCTGAGTGAGAGGTTAGGCAAGGCGTGAATTATTTCACCCATTTGCACCGTGCTTTGGGTCGGATAGCGAAGTCTATTCCGAGGCATGCACCTACCCCAAGTGAGGCACCTATCGAGAAGGTTCGTAAGTAGGGTGCTACGGATTTCTTATGTTGGCTAAGATAATCTTGTGAGAGTGGATCAGTGGCTTCATGATACTCGTTGGATCTTGAGACAGATAAGGTTGAGATAAGAGGATCAACAGTCATGTGTATTGTCGCTTCTGAAGGGTAATGTGGGAGAGTGATGGGGAAACAGTTGAAATGGAGTAGTATCCCGATCAGCCGGCATTAGATGACTTTTTGGATGAGTTTGAGAAAAAGTATGTGGGCGAGATTCACATCGGTCGGTTGAGAGATCAGTTCACCCTTATTGTGCAAGGTAATAGTACGGTTTTGAGTAAGTGTAGAAGTTCCTACAGCTGAGTGGATATACACCCGAGTTGATAGTTACCGAGAAGATGAAGTGTAAGAGATTTCTGAGAGGTTTGAGGGAAGAGATCCAGACCTATTTGATAGTTAACCCACCGATAATGTTTTCTGAGTAAGCATACTAGGATGTTGGATACACCCTGTGAGACACTAGATATAAGTGTTAGTGTTACTGATTCATCAAAGATAGTGCAGTGGTCAGAAAGATGTGTAGACGATGTCCATTGATGGTTCAGGGGTATGTGTTCCTAACTGATATGATGAAATTGTCATTTTACGGTTGTGACGTGATTTTTGATATTGATTGACTAACAGAGCATTGGGTTAGAATAGACTTTGAGATCAAAAGAATTTATTTGAGGCTAGCAGAAGACCATGAGATTGTGGTTGTGAGTGAGAATGTGAAGTTCTTATTGAATGTTGTTTCAACTCTAGAGGCTCAGAGGTTAGTTGCGTTGGGTTGTGAGGCATACCTAACATATTGATGAAACCAAACATGAATGAAGCCAGACCGCAGGATATCAGAACAGTGTGTGATTTTCTTTCGAGTGTGTCTCCAAAAGAGTTGCCTGGTTTACCACCTAACAAAGAGATTGAGTTGCCATAAAGGTGTGTTTAGATTCTGCTCCTTTTGCGATTGCTCCGTATCGTATGGCAGCGAAAGAACTGAAAGAGTTGAAGACTCAGTTGCAAGAACTATTAGATAAAGGTTTTATCCGATCGAGCTCTTCGCATTAGGGTGTACCCGTGTTGTTTATGAGGAAGAAAGACGATAGTATAAGGATATGTATCGATTACAAACAGTTGAATCAGTTGACAGTGAAGAACCGGTATCCACTATCGAGAATTGATGATATGTTTGATTAGCTTAGAGGTGCTACCGTGTTTTCCAAGATAGTCTTAAGATCAGAGTATTATCAGTTGAAGGTAAAAGAAGTCGATGTGATGGAGACAATTTTTCGTACAAGGTATGGTCACTATCAAGGTATGATCAGAGTATTATGCCTTTCGGGTTGGCTCGTGCACCAGCTGTTTTTCAGGGACATCGTGAACAGAATTTTCTGCGAGTACTTGTATCAGTTTGTAGTTATGTTCATTGATGACATATTAGTGTACTCACGTACTGAGGAAGACCCTGATAGAAACTTGAGGTTAGTATTGCAGACCTTGTTGAATCATCGGTTGTATACCAAGTTGAGCATGTGGGGGTTCTGGATTAGAGAAGTTTTCTCAGGACATGTAGTGTTAGCTGAAGGGATTAAAGTAGATCCCAAGAAGATCGAAGCAATTGTGAGTTGAAAGCAACCGAAGTCTGTCATGGAGATTCGTAGCTTCCTAGGCTTAGCAGGTTACTATAGGAGGTTTGTGAATGGATTTTTAAAGATAGTGGTTCCTTTGACTAAATTACTTTAGAAGAATGTTCAGTTTGAGTGGTCAGATGCAAGACTACAAGCCTTTGAGAAACCGAAATAAGTTTTGATAGATGTGTCGATTTTGATACAGCTAGTGTAAAGGAAAGAGTATATGATCTACAGTGATGCTTCGTATGTAGGGCTAGGTTGTGTGTATATGAAAGACGGAAGATTTATAGTTTACGCTTTGAAATAGTTGAAGAACCAAGAGCAAAATTTTTCAATCCCTGATATAGAGCCAGTGGTAGTTGTATTAGCCTTGAAGGACTGGAGGCATTACTTTTATGGTGAGGGATGCGCAGTGTATATAGATCACAATTGTTTGAAGTATCTGATGACTTAGAAGGAGTTGAATCCGAGACAGTATAGAGGGCTTGAGTTATTGAAGGACTATGACCTCAAGATTTAGTACCATCCGAGTAAAGTCAATGTAGTGGCAAATGCTTGAGTAAGGAAAACAGTCGTTGAGTTGAGAGTTATGTTTGTTAGATTGAACTTATTGAATGATGATGGCTTGGTAGCTGAGCTTCAGGTTAGAACTACTTTGAGTCATTTGGACAGAGAGAAACAGTTGTCAGATGGATCTTTGGTACCTCACGTACAAGATATAATTGAAGGATGATCTACGGAGTACAGTTCAGAGATAATGGTGTATTGTGTTTCAGAGTCAAAATAGTTATGCTGAATGACAGTGATTGAAGACGTATGATTCTGACCAAAATGTACAAATGTCTTTCTGCTATGCGTTCAGGTAGTACGAAGATATACCGTGGTTTGTAGGATGAATATTTCTGGCTTGGTCTGAAGAGAGATATTACCGACTATGTGAGTAAGTATATGGTTTGTTAGAGAGTTAAAGCAGAATATTAGTTTCCGTCTGGTTTGTTACAGCCGTTGAATATTCCGAATGAAGACGGGAAGTGGGAAAATATTGGCAAAGATTTTGTATCTGGTTTGCCGTTGACCCCTTCGAAGAATAACTCAATTTGGGTTATAGTTGATCGTTCCATGAAGTGTGATCATCTTATTATTATCCTTACGAATTACTCATGAGATAGGTTGGTAGATTTGTACGTCGGTGAGATTGTGAAACTGTATAATATACAAAAATCGATTGTGTCTGACATATATTTGAGATTCACAGCCAGATTTGGGAGTATTTGCACAATGCTTTGGGGTAGCCGTTTGAATTTCAGTACTTCATATCATCCTCAGTCAGATGGGCAGTCAGAGAGAGTGATTTAGATTATTGAGAATACGCTACAATGTTGTATCATTAATTTTCAGGATACTTGAAAGAAGCACCTACCGCTGGTTGAGTTTGCGTATAACAGCAATTATCAGTTAAGTATTTAGATGGTTCCGTATGAGGCTTTAAATGGCAGAAAGTACATAATTTTGTTTTGTTGGATTGAAGCATATTAGAATTGATATTGATGCCAGTTATGCTTAAGGAGACTACCGAGAAATTGAAGTTGATTGTGATCAGTTAAGGACAGCTTCAGATAGGCAGAAATTGTATGCAGATTTAAAACTAACAAAAATAGAGTATGAGGTGAGAGAAAAGTGTTCTTAAAAGTGTTACGGTGAAAAGAGATCATCTGTTTGGAAGGAAAAACAAGTTAAGTCCAAGGTTTATAGGACCGTATGAGGTTGCTCTTTTGGCACTTGTTTTCCTTAGGTAAATTTCGAGGACGAAATTTTCTTAAAGGAGGGGAGAGTTGTAACGACCCGGATTCGGATCCGAATGTCAGGTTAACCCAAGAGTTATGAGTTTTGGTTTTGGTCTCGAGTTTAGTGGTTTTGGGTCTCAGTTTTGTGTTGGGTCTTGTTGGGCTTGAGAGATCTTGGGCCTTGAGAGTTTTATGTGGAGGATAACTTGGTAATTGTCTAAATATGTTGAATAAGGAGTTGGTTTGAGTGTGCGTGCTAGAAACCTTCTTTCACCTTCTTCCTTGCAACCTCAAGAGAAAGTGAAGCATAAAGGTTGAATCTTTGGAGTTTTGAGAGAGAATCTCGGTTTTGAGCTGAAGGGAAAGTTATAGGATTGTTAGAGATCTATCTAAAGAGGTAAAAATGTGTTGGTCTTGTGAGAAAAGGGGGTTTTGAGTTGGGGTTTGTGATAAGAACGGGAATGAGGTTTTAAGGGTCTAAATCTCAGTTTCTTAAGTTCTTTTTGTTCCAAGAATCTCCTCAAATGGTGGCTAATGGTTAAGTGTCTTCCTCTTGTAGAGAAACAAGTTGGAACACCATCTTCAAACTAGGGAAAGGAGAAAGCTTAAGTGGGAGGAAAGGGTTCGTTTTTGCTGTGCTTGATGAGGTTGGTACTCCCAACTCTTTCTTCATCATCCATTCATGGTAGAATGCATAACATATAGAAAAATCATGTATGTGTGTTATCTTGCTTGGTTTGCTTGAAAAGTGGGTCATTAATGGTGAAATCCGAGTTTATGTGTTTAAAGGTTGGAAAATTGATGTTAAAACATACTAAATACACTTAGAAATGAGTAGGAAAACTTTGGAGTCGTTTAGGTGAGGTTTGGGAGTGAAACTCTAGAATTTCTAAGTGTAGACCAGTCCTTAGTGTAGGGGGTATCGATATTCGGGCTACCGGTATCGATACCCATTAGAGCTTTTTGGCTTGTTGTTCAGGGGTATCGAACCTTGTTTCGATACCGTGGATTCTAGAAACCTTTTGCATCGATACGTGTATCGAAACAGTCCTCCCTTCTTTTGTTGACTTTGACTTGGGTCTAGTGGTATCGATACTGGTATCAATACCTGTGTGTTTCGGTACCCTCTTTGGGTGGATATCGATACAGGGTGTTCCGATACCCTACTTAAGGGTATCGATACCCCTGTGCGTCTTGGCTAAGTTGGGTAGAAATTAGGGTTTTGGTGGCCTTAATAAATAAATACTTTAATCTAAAAGCTATGAAACGAATTGTCGAACTAAGATTGATGTTATAACTCCGAAAGACTAATTGATATATTCTTAAACCTCTTGTTGTACTATGATCCTAGGTGGATCGTTTGTGTGGTTTGAGTCTTTGTGTGTTGGGAATCCGGATATCCATAAGTATTGCAACACGTTGAAGGCCATCCGATGTAACATGTCGGGTGATGATTGAAGACTTTTATTCCGAATGTTGGGTGGCCTCACTCGAAGATGTTCGATGTAATATTCCGAGCATGGGGTTGGTTGGGCGGCCTCCACCCCTTTCCGAACGTTGGGCGTCCTCGTTCGAAGATGTCCGATGTAACATTCCGGGCATAGGATTTGAGGGCGGCCTCAATTCTAAGTGTAGGATCCCGATTGTGTGTGGACGCGGGCCTCACTCTTGTGTGTTGACTTGATTGATTTGTATAAGCTGTGTGCGATAATATACATTTCATTATGCCATGTGATAGGCGAGCATGCTAGATCATCATATCATGCACGAGATTTATATGCCATTCTTTACTGATTTTGATATGCATGATGTTGGCCAAGTTTGGCGTATCCATTAAGCTTGTGTAGCTCAGCGTTCGAAATCTATTTTCGTGCGTAGGTTAGGTGGAGTGGGTCCCGTGGAGCACCATCGAGGTTTGGATTTCAGCATCGACTTTGTGTCAGAGTATAGTGATAGATTTAGTGGGCTAGTACTTTTTTTGACCTATATGTATTTTTGTAACTCTGTTATTTTAAGTGGGTCAACGTTTTAAATGAGTTTATAGTGATTTGGAGTTTCGGTCACTTTAAACTATTTTGGGTTTTGTTTTAAATTAAATGGATTTTATTCGTATTATACTTGGACTTGAATTGACTTTATTATTAGACTTTCGAAGGAAATTTTAAAATGCAGGTTTTGGGTCGGAGGCCCAATGTGACATCCAGGTCGGGATGTTACATTTAGTGGTATCAGAGCCCAGGTTGAGTCGGTTCTAGGATTCCATGGGGGAGTCTAGTGTGTTGTATAGGTGTTAGACAAGTATAGCCCACGAGTCAATAGCGTACCTTTCTTAAAGCTGAAATTTCGATGGTGTAATCCTGCTTGTTGTTGTTGTTGTGTGTGCATGGTGTGGGCGAGTCTGAGTGAGAGGTTAGGCAAGGGGTGAATTATTTCTCCCATTTGCACCGTGCTTTGTTTCGGATAACGAAGGCTATTCCGAGGCATGCACCTACCACAAGTGAGGCACCTATCGAGAGGGTTCGCAAGTAGGGTGCTACGGATTTCTTGTGTTGGCTAAGACAATCTTGTGAGAGTGGATCAGTGGCTTCATGATACTCGTTGGATCTTGATACAGATAAGGTTGAGATAAGAGGATCGACAACATGTGTATTGTCGCTTCTGAAGGGTAATGTGGGAGAGTGATGGGGAAACAATTGAAATAGAGTAGTATCCCGATCAGCCGGCATGAGATGACTTTTTGGATGAGTTTGAGAAAAAGTATATAGGCGAGATTCACATCGGTCGGTTGAGAGATCAGTTCACCCTTCTTGTGCAAGGTAATTGTATGGTTTTGAGTACGAGTAGAAGTACCTACAGCTGAGTGGATATACACCCGAGTTGATAGCTACCGAGAAGATGAAGTGTAAGAGATTTCTGAGAGGTTTGAGGGAAGAGATCTAGACCTATTTGATAGTTAACCCACCAGTAATGTTTTCTGAGTAAGCATACTAGGATATTGGATATACCCTGTGAGACACTAGATATAAATGTTAGTGTTATTGATTCTTCAGAGTTAGTGTAGTGGTTAGAAAGATGTGTAGACGATGTCCATTGAAGGTTCAGGGGTATGTGTTCCCAGCTGATATGATGAAATTGTCATTTTACGGTTGTGACGTGATTTTTGATATTGATTGACTGACAGAGCATTGGGTTAGAATAGACTTTGAGACCAAAAGAATTTATTTGAGGCTAGCAGAAGACCATGAGATTGTGGTTGTGAGTGAGAATGTGAAGTTCTTATTGAATGTTGTTTCGATTCTAGAGGCTCAGAGGTTAGTTGAGTTGGGTTGTGAGGCATACCTAATATATTGATGAACCCGAACATGAATAAAGCCAGACCGCAGGATATCAGAACAGTGTGTGATTTTCTTTCGAGTGTGTCTCCAAAAGAGTTGCCTGGTTTACCACCTGACAAAGAGATTGAGTTGCCATAAAGGTGTGTTTAGATTCTGCTCCTTTTGCGATTGCTCCGTATCGTATGGCACCGAAAGAACTGAAAGAGTTGAAGACTCAGTTGCAAAAACTATTAGATAAAGGTTTTTTCTGATCGAGCTCTTCGCATTAGGGTGTACCCGTGTTGTTTATAAGGAAGAAAGATGATAGTATAAGGATATGCATCGATTACAAATGTTTGAATCAGTTGACAGTGAAGAGCCGGTATCCACTATTGAGAATTGATGATATGTTTGATCAGCTTAGAGGTGCTACCCTGTTTTCCAAGATAGTCTTAAGATCGGAGTATTATCAGTTGAAGGTAAAAGAAGTCGATGTGCTGAAGACAGTTTTTCATACAAGGTATGGTCACTATGAGTTTCTTGTTATGCCTTTCGGGTTGGCTCGTGCACCAGCTGTTTTTCAGGGACATCATGAACAGAATTTTCTAACACGCATATCTAACACGCATCACCTAACGATTTGGAGTGGTACAAATCGGATCACTAGCACCAATATATGTTTTTACTTTTCTAAGGTAAGTGTCATGGTTTTCCCTTGATATCATATGGTATTATGCATGCGATGTTTTATACATTGGTATGCATGTGATTTGAGCATTGCTATGTTGTTAGCATGTAAGACTTGAGCTTTGTGCATTGAGGTGCACGTGTAAGCATTGCTGTGTGAGTAGCATGTAAATCTTGTGTTTTAGCTTTTAAAGCATGTGATTATAAAATGTTTTTTACTAAAATTTAATTATGGCGTTGATAGCCTTGGTTTGATGACTCTTACTAAGGTTTAAAAGTGGCATTGTTAGCCATGTGTGTTTTGTTTTATAAAGATCATGACATGTGTTTTGAATTGATGAAATCAGTTTATTATGGACTGTATTGCAAGATATTTTCAAATAAGTTTTAAATGTGTTTTATTCCCTCATTAAGCTTTATGCTTAACCCTCTTTTTTACCTTGCAATGTAGGATATAGATGTTGAGGCAGCAAGGACAAGTAAAGATTCCATGTAATCGCCAAGTACGAGCTCAAGTATGTCTTTTTTGTAATTTTAGTAGTAGTGAGAGAGCAATGAGGATGGGTTACCATGCTAATATTATTGATATGATGATAAGACTTGTTGTAGTCGTATGTTTATATATTTGACATTTATCAACATTGTTATTGTTTATATATTTGACTTTTTTGGTTATTTTGGCTTGATTACTAAAATTGATACACATTTATATTAATGAGGTATTTTGAGATCTATTATAGGTTAATTTTAATGTATGATATACCATGTTTGTTACTGTTGAAGTATGCTTATAAATTGTGTGTTTTGCGTGTGGAATTAGGTGACTTTACATCTAGGGATGATGTTCGTAGTGTGAATCACGTCTATAGGGTCTTGTATGCATTTAGAGAACCTAAACTTGTTCGATTAAATTAGGACTCGTTTCTCTTTAGTTTCTGTTATAATTGAACTCGATCCTTGAATGAACATGTAGGATCTAATTAAAGCATTTAGAAATGATAAAAGGAAAATTTAATTTTTTATTTAGGGTTGTTTATCGGGGTGAGTCTCTAGATTAGCCTCGGTATTCCCCGTGTAGCTCGTTCGAGTCGGGTGGTGTCTAGACCGTGTTGAGGGGGTTACAAGTCAAATAATAATTTTTTTAAATAATATGAATCGAACACTAATTAACTAGAAATCAGCTTGTTGTTGTATGAATCAAACTTGAAACTTGTGTAATAAGTTGAAACTTAATGGTGTAACCCTTGTTGTTTTTGTGTAGAAAGTCAAATTGTTGAAGGGTGCGAATAGCTCGGATGAAAGTTTGAGGTCCCATGAAGGGGACTATGAGGATGAGTGTGTTACCGATGCAGAGGAGAAGTTGAAAAGATCAAGGAGGCGTAAAAACATGAGTGGGTAGTTTAATCGTCAGAACCGCTCTCTTCACAAGATATTGAGAGAAATACCCAGACCGTTAGTTGCATCGCGTGAGGCACCATGAAAAGACTTTGCTGGTATGGGTCAAAGGACTTTTTAAGCTCGGGACAAGATGGACTGCTACAAGTGGTTGTATGATAAGTAATGGGTTTGATCATCTTGTGGTACATTGGTATGTGGTCATTATGAAAATAGTCACCAAGGAGTGTGTCGAAGGTTAAGCAAGAAGTGTTATGGATGTTGATCGTTTGATCATCTTGTGAAGTATTACCACGAGGAAGCAATCAACGTACCTATTCAAGCTCTGAGGAATGCCTTTCCACTCAAAGAGGGCGAGTTTTTGCTATAGATGAAGCAAGTCACACCTCCGGATATAAAAATGTGAACATCTTCCAATCTACCACTAGAGCAATTACGAGGTAGTATGTGGTGATGGCTCAATAAGAATATGATGCTATAGATGTTATCTTAGGTACATTTACCTTATTTTCAATTTCAATTGTTGCACTAATAGAATCAGGGTCAACCCATTCATATGTTCAGAGTGGTATAGTCCAATATTAGGACTTTTTTCTGAGGGGGTTAGAGGTTGGGATTAAATTTACTAGTTTTGGGGGGGGTATGATGTTTGTGTTGATAAATTTTTTAGAAAGTGTCTCATAAAGGTTTAGGGGTTAGTGTTTTTGGCGGACTTGATGGTACTACCGTTTTAGGAGTTTGATGTCATCTTAAGAATGGACTGGTTGTTTGAGCATAATGCAAGTTCTAATTTTCGGGATAATAGTCTAAAGTTTTGGGTAGCTTATGGATGTAAGATGTTTGTAAAGGTAGAAAAGAACCAATTTCTATCCCTAGTGGAGTCGACTTTAGCGACATTGAGGTTGATGCAACAAAGATGCAAGACCTTCTTGTTCCATGTGGTTGATACAAGTATTGGGGTTTCAATGCTAGATAATTTCCATATAGTGAGAAAGTTTGTGGATGTGTTTCCGGAAGAGTTCCCCAGATTACCTCTGGATAGGGTATTAGAGTTTAAGGTCGACACGGTCTCGGGTATGGCTCCCATTTTAATTGCATCATATCGAATGGTCATAATGAAGTTGAGATAGTTAAAAGATCAGATACAAGAATTGTTAAAAAGAGGGTTAATCTAGACGAGTGTCTCTTTGGGGTACACCGATTTTGTTTGTAAAAAAAAGATAGACCGATGAGAATGTGTATCGATTATAGGCAACTCAACAAAGTGACAATAAAGAACAAATAACCTTTATCAAGGATAATGTTTCACAAGTTGAGGGAAGCCTGAATGTTCTCAAAGATAAATTTAAGGTCAGGTTATTATCAGTTAAAGTTGTTAGAGGAGGATGTTCAAAAAACTGCGTTTAAAACGCGATACAGTCATTAGGAGTTTTTAGTAATATCGTTTGGCCTCACCAATGCTCCGATGGTATTTAAGAACTTAATGAACCGAATCTTTCAACCTTATCTGGATCAGTTTGTGATTTTTCTATGTATGTCATCTTGGTAAATTTATGTTTCAAGAAAGAACACAACTACCACCTTTGAGTTGTTTCGCAAACATTGATTGAAAGATAATTCTATGAAATGTTTAGCAAATGTGAGTTTTGGTTATCAGAAGTTTCCTTTTTAGGTCACATCATAGCGACTGATATGATTCGTGTAGATCCGTAAAAGATACAAGTATTAGTAGGATGAAAATCGTCAAGGAACATTATGGAGGTTATTAATTTTCTTATTCTAGTCGTGTACTACAGAAGGTTTGTTAAAGGTTTTTCAATCATCACTGCACCAATGACCAAGTTGCTGCAAAAAGGGGTTCTTTTTGCATATGACAAAATAAGGAAACAATTTTGAATAGTTGAAGGCTTACTTGATAGATGCACTAGTTCTAACTCAACTAGAACCCAAAAAAGGATTGTGTTTTTAGTGATGCTTTCATGAATGGTTTGGATGTGTACTTTTGCAAAAGGTAGAGGTTGTGGCTAATGGTTCGAGATAGCTTAAGACTCACAAAAGGCCCAACGCACGAATTAGATCTTGTTGTCATTATCTTTTCACTAAAATTATAGAGGCAATACTTTTAGGAAGAGAAATGCTACATCTATACGGATCATAAGAGTTTAAAATACCTACTCATACAAAAGGATAGAACTTGAGGCAAATAAGATGGATTGAGTTGCTTAAGGACTACGATTGTGTTATCAAGTACCATCCATAAAAGTTAATATTGTGACGGATATGCTGAGTCGAAAGTCCATGGCAGACTTGAGATCAATGTTTGTTGGATTACGGATGATCGATGATTGATGGTTGTTAGCAGAACTGTGGGTGGAACCTACCCTAGTGCAAAAAATCATGAAGACACAATCATTAGATGAGGATCTTGTTATTCAAATTGAAAAGGTTCAATAGAGTGAGCCATCGAATTTTGAGGTTCATGAAGGTGAGATCGTGTACTTTAATGATAGACTTTGTGTGTCAGCATTTGAAGATCTAAGAGTCCAGATCATGAACAAGGCATATCGTAGTCCGTTTGCTATACACCCTAGGATTAATAATATGTATCAAGATCTTCGACCATACTATTGATGGCCAAGTATAAAAAGAGATATGTTGGGCTTTCTTTAACCCATCCAGATTCCATAATGAAAGTGGGATAGAGTGACCAAAAACTTTATAACGGGTTTGCTTTTGAGACAAAAGAAGAATGATGCAATATTGGTAATCCTGAATCGGTTGACTAAGTCTACTCACTTCTTACTAGTGCATATCGACTTCACCCTTGAGAACTTGACTCGGCTATATATTAATGAAATAGTGAAGCTGCACGGTGTACCGATATCGATCATATGGGATAGGGATCCCTATTTCAGAACAAGTTTATGGAAGAAAATCTATGAAGCTTTGGGTACAAGGTTGCATTTCAATACAATTTTTCACCCCAAACCGATTATCAGTCCGATTGGGTTATATAGATCTTGGAGGACATGCTCCGTTATTATGCTGTCGAATTAGAAAAGAGTTGACAGGATTATTTACCCCTTATGGAGTTTGCTTATGAAAATAGTTACCAATCGACTATTAAGATGGCCCATTTTGAAGTTTTGTATGGGATAAAGCGTAGAAAGTCGTTGTGTTGGAATAAGTTCAATGAGAGGAGAATTATGGGGTCAGAGTTGATAAAGAAAACATAATATAATTTTAGATCATCAAAGAGAGTTTGCAGGTGGACTTCGATCATTAGAAAGCTTATGCAGACTAACGATGCAACCAATAGAGTATGAGTTATGACAAAGAGTGTTTCTCAAGTTATCATCATAGAAGAAGGTGATAAGGCTTTGGGCGAAAAGGTAATTTGAGTCCTAGTTTCATTGGTCTTTATAAGGTTATAGAGAGAGTTGGACTCGTAGTCTATCGATTGGCATTACCCCCGGGCATAACTCATATCCATAATATGTTTCATGTGTCCATATTAAGATGGTATCGTTTGGATAGTCAAAGAGTTGCAGTACAAGAGTATACGCTTAGTAACGATGTTATGAACCATGGAGTGAAAGAGGTCACATTGAAATTTGAAGAGGAAACGGTACAACTCTACACACATTTGTTTCCATAGGTAAATTTTGAGGATGAAATTTTCTTAAAGGATGAGAAAGTTATAACAATGCAGATTTTTATTGAGATCTGAAGGTCGGGTCTAAACAGGGACATTGTCCATTTAATTTGGCCTTAGAAGCTTAGTTAGGCTTGTTAATGAAATGCATCAAAGTAATTTTGAGTGAAGATAACCTTTGTTGGGGGAAACATAAATTTCTCCTGCGAAAATTGTAAGGTGATATCACCCACATTTACTCACTTTTTCTCCCATTATCAGTCATTTTCTTCTTAATTAAAGGGATTAAAGGTGTTAACTTGGAACTTTAGAAAGAGAATCTCATTTTAATGAAGAAGGAAAGAATCTTCAGCTCAAAGAAATCTTCTTGGTAAGGTAAAAATGAGTTTGATTACTGGAAAAAGTGGTTTTAGTAGGGGATGAAGGAAAAGAATGAATTTTGGGTTTGAGAGGCTCAAAATCTTAGTGTATTAATTTGTTTTAAACCCTCCTACTTCCTTAAACGTTGTAGTAACTATTACCAACCTTTGTTTTAGTGAATGATGTGGAAGAACCTTCAAAGGACCAAGGAAAGGGGAAAGGTAAAACTTGAGAGGGTTGGATATCTTGGATTATTATTGTTTCGAGGTTAGTATACTTATAACTCCTTTGTGTTTATGGAATTAATAATAATAGTTTTGTTTCATGGACTATGTGTGCTTGATCTTGGTTTGATATCTTGAATGTGGCCATGGTAAAATTCAATTTTAGCTTGTAACTTAATGAATTCGATAGTGATATGTTAATTATAATTTAGATAACTTGTGGGAGAACTTTGGGACGGTTTAGAATAGTTTTAAGTGGAGAAAGATGTATTTTCGAGCTCTAGACATGAAAATCTAGGTTCGGGTACTAGTACAAGAAGTACCTGTATCGGTACCCGTGAGGTAAAAAAATAGGCAAGTATGAAAGTGCATACTGATACATCTTTCTATGTACTGATACCCCTGTATTTTGAACAAATACAAAACCCTTTTTGTGTACATGTATGCTGGTACGTACCAGTACCACTGTTCTATTAAATTCTCGTATCGATATAGGTGGTCTTCGTACCGATTCTCAGTACCGATATACCATATAGGTTTTTTGGTATGAGTTAGTGAAAATAATTTAATTCATTCAAATGGTTTTTAATTACAGGTGATCGATTGATGAGTATTGATACTAATTAGGGGCGTACCTATACTCAATATAGGCATATCGATATACGCAGGCTAATTGATGAATACTCAAAATTCGTCATTTTTATATCATTTTCCCACTCGTTTATTGCTAATACAGAAAGATTTAAAGGCGATAATGGATATTTCCGGTTATTTTCCATAGTTTAGCATCCAAACACTAATTTTATGAATTTATCTATTATTTGGCATAAAACATATGCGTTTGATAGTTTCTTTCTTAGGCAGGAAACTATATCACAAAGACGGCCAAGTGAGAAGATAGATGCTGAATTGGAGATAAAGCACCTGCCATGGAAGCACTTTGGAGGCCGCGACAACAGCGTAAAAATAACAACTGATGCTCGACAGAGAGAAAAAAAGATGTCGATCTTAACAGAAAAAGAGCGAGAGAAAGACAGAGCCCATTTAAAAGGTTAAGCCCTTGTTAAAGTCAACCACGGGAAAAAAGAGATATTTTAGAAAACAAGAATAGAATAATACAGTTTAATTAGGAGTTATATTTCTTTCCCTTTAGAAGTCTTTCCTTCCATGGAAAACTCAACTTAAGGCTTGACCTATATAAAGAAGTTATTAGGTTTAGGTTTAGTGTGGAGTCGAGTTGGATTCTCTCTTTCATATACCTTTAGCCGCCGACTATATCATGTTCTAAACTTCTTCGAAGGTTTAAGTTGTTTATGGAGTAGTTGGGGAAGAAGGTTGTGTTATGTTTGATACTTATTAATGCAAAACTTATTTCATAGTTTATTCTCTCTTGGTATTTACTCTTCTCGCATATGAGCTCGAAAGATAGTATGTGAAGAAAAACCCATTTGCCTAGCATCAGGAGATGTAGGTTCACGAAACGAGAGAGTAGGGTCTTTGCTCATGGGCATTGACTAATCCGATTGAGAGATTAACCGCCCAAGATTTCAGCGACTAACAAGACGCATGTGTTTGGTTGTTGTCCGCCCTTGATTCACGTCGGGAGGTATCATCGAGACGTGGGTTTCAATAATTCTCGTTTTATAGGGATAAGGAAGAAGACATATAAGGATGTTGTTTCGAATTATGGAATGTTGAATTGTTGATAAGGCATAACCCCGCCTAGGCAGCTGCGGCGACCCTTTCTGAGACCCGTCGAGGCGGATATTCAACCCATTGCATTAATAAGTGGATACTTAATACAACTGGACTCTCCTCTACAAAGCACTTAATTTAGCCTTGCTTCTATCATCTTTATTATTTCGTTAATTTGTTTTATGTTTAATAGTTTTCTTAGCTATAATTCAAACTCATCAGATTACTTATGTTCTTATTTTCCGTAGTGCAGTCATAAGAAATAGTGAAGTCGAAACAGCCCCTGTGAGTTCCACAATATAAAGTATTATAATCTGACAAAGGTGAATTAATAGGATTTTCGAGCCTCCATCAGATTTGGAGTCATTGCCGGGTACTGGCGCTTAATTTTACTACTAATTATTTCTGCACCTTTTTGATTATTTTACTTTATTTAGTTTTAGTTTTAGTTATTTTAACTTACAAGGATTATTTTGTGTATGACCAGGTCCAATTCGATTATTGATCAATATCCTTAAGATCCAGAAATCGAAAAGATAGTACGAGATCTGAAATGTAGGGCATGCCAAATAATGAACGTAGAACTTGGCCAACAAAACAACGCTGGTATGAATGCTACCGTGGCAGACAACCGCGGTGCTTTCGTAATTGTTGACCCAGTAAACATCCCAAGACAGGAACATGCACGAACCGTTGGATATTATTTAGAGGAAGATTTAGATGGGTTAACTCCTTCCGTTGTGATGCTTAACATAGAGGCAGAGCACTCGAATTAAAACCGATCATGTTCAACATGATCAACACCCAAGGCCAATTTGGGGGTGCGGCTAATGAAGATGCTCGACAACATCTCAAGTCCTTTTTGGAAATTTGTAACTCGTTTAAGCTGCTGGGAGTCTCAGCCGATATCCTTAAGCTAAAATTGTTTCCCTATTTACTGAGGGATAGGGCAAAATCTTGGTTAAACAACCTCTAGACGGGATCGTTGAACTCATGGACAGAACTATGCCGAAGCTTTCTTGCCATATTCAGTTACACCAATATGAATGATAAACTGAGAAACGATATAACATCCTTTAAGCAAGATGAAGACGAATCAATGTATGAGGCTTGGGAAAGATACAGAGAACTATACAGAAAATGCTCCATGCATGGTCTGCCTGAGTGGACCCAAGTATCCATCTTCTACAAAGCAGTTAACACCCCTATGAAGATGATGCTTGATGCTTCTGCCAATGGAACCCTCTTAGACCGCCCACCCCATGAGAGTTTAGAAATTTTGGATAGGTTGGAAAAGAATGACTATCAACACCCAACCACCCGAAGTGGCATAAATAGGCGAGGTTTGACAAACTCTGATTCTACAGATTCTATCTTAGCACAACTATCAGCCTAACCAACATGGTTAAAGTTCTGCATAAACCAAGTCACGTTCGTAAAGTAAAAGCAATCACCGTTCTTTACGAAAATGTGGTGACAACCATGACTCGAAAGCATGCCCGCACGATCCTAAATCTTCCTTTTATGTTGTAAACTTTAATAGAAACAATATGTCAAACAATTACAACACATCATGGAGGAAGCACCCTAACTTCTCATTGGAGCAATCCTAACAATGCGCTTAACACGTAATATCAAACAGTGTGATTTACGGGATTCCAACAAAATAACAGAATTGCTCAGCAGCAGATGTCGCAGTAGGACCTAACGCCACAACAGACAACAAACATGCAATCTCTAGAGAAAACACTGCAAATCTTTATGGCTCAGACTCCTGCATATATTGCAAACACCAATAAGTTCATTCAAAGAGCCGACACCTTCATGGACAGAACATAAATGAGAATGTAGAGCAACGAAGTTGCTCTCAAGACGCTAGAAACTGCAGTAGGACAAATGGCACTACAGATGAAAAGTAGACCCATAGGAGGTCTCCCTAGCGATACTGAAGTCGTTAGAACTGGTCCTTATGAACAATGCAAGGCGATATCCACTAGGAGTGGATTACAACTAAAGGACCCTGAAATACCTGCTCAAACAATAGGTAACACCCCTGAAACAGTAGCCCCAAAAGAAGCTACTAATGAAACACCTATGGCAAAGGAACCAACAGAAACTGTCGATGACACTGTCACAGCAGAAGATGTAATAGCCGCACCGCATATAAGACTCTAATGCAATGAGAAGATTGAAGATTTATGCCTACCACCACCTTTTCCACAAAGGTTAAAACATAAAAAGCAAGAGTATCGGTTCAAGAAATTTCTAGATATTCTTAAACAAGTACATATCAATATACCTTTAGTGGAGACAATCAAACAAATGCCCAACTATGCCAAGTTCCTTAAGGATATTATATACAAAAGGACAAAAATTAAGGAGTTCGAAACGGTTGTTGCCACAGAAGGATGTGTGGCAATGCTACACAACAAGGCCACGCATAAAAGAAAAGATCCTGATAGTTTCATAATACCATGTTCTATCAGTGATCAATACGTGGGTAAGATACTATGTGACTTAGACGCTAGCATAAATCTCATGCCTAAGTTAGTATTTTAGAAGCTTGGTATCGAGAAAGCAAAACCAACAACGGTAATGTTGTAACTTGTAGACCGCTCTTACGTATAACCGGAAGGAAAAATTGAAGATATTCTGGTAAGAGTGGATAAATTTATTTTTCCTATTGACTTCTTAATTCTTGATTGTGAAGCAGATGAACATGCTCCAATTATATTAGGAAGGTCATTCCTAGCCACTGGCAGAATATTGATCGATTATGTGAAAGGCGAACTGGTCATAAGGGTTAATAACCAAAAAGTAAAGATCAATGTGTTTAAAGCTCTATAACATCTTGATGAACTAAAGGAACTCAAACATGATGATGAAACAGATTGTCTTAACATAACCTGTCAAGGTAGTGATGTTGAATATCGCGGCAGTTGTTTTTATGGAGAACCATGTATAGACAATCAGAATATAGAGATACAAGAAAAACAAACAGAAGAAGGTAATTGGGTGACCTCATACCCAGGTAAGTATTTTGAGTCTCTTGATTACACTTCAAATGGAAGCAAGAAGAAAAAAACATCTTTAGAACAACCTCAAAATTGGAATTAAAACCACTAACTGAGTAGTTAAAATACGTTTATTTAGGATCAAATGATACTCTGCCAGTAATTATTTCCTCTAAGTTGCAACCTGAACAGGAAAATCGACTAACTGATATGCTACGGCAGCACACAAAGGCAATAAGATGGATAATTGCACACCTGAAAGGTATCAGTCCATCATTGTGCATGCATAAAATATTATTGGAAGAAGATCATAAACTTACCATTACATCATGCAATGAAGTGGTAAGAAAAGAAATCATTAAATGGTTGGACGCAGGAATCATCTATCACATAGGTTTATTGGTATGAGTTAGTGAAAATAATTTAATTCATTCATTTTTTTATTACAGGTTATCGATGGAGGAGTACCATACTAATTAGGGGCGTACCTATTGATGAGTGCCTAAAAATTCTATTTTTATATCATTTTCCCACTCGATTATTGCTAATAGTGGACATACTTAATGGCAATAACGGATAATTCTGCTTATTTTCCATATTTCAGCATCCCCATACTTAATTTAGGAATTTATCTATTTTTGGCATAAAACAGGTGCGATTAATGGTTTTTTCTCTTAGACAGGAAACTACCACACAAGTAGTGCCAGATAGCATGATGGACGCTGGAAACTGAAGCTAGAATGTAGTTAGCACCCGCCTCGGCAGCACTTTGAGGCCGCGGTAGTGCCCGGAGAACAAATGTTGATATGATAGGCGATCTGAAGAGAAAAATAAGGTGAACGTTTTAAGACAAGCGGCATAGAAATCGGAGCTGGGAAAACACGAAAAGTCAATGTCAAAGGCCACTTGGGAAAAGAATCCTTATAGGAATAAACTTGGAAATATTTTATTTATGGAAATTATTGTAATCCTATTCCAAGTAGTATTCCTACTTAGGAAAGGTTTGCCCTAGGCCAAACCTATATAAACCATAGCCATGAAGAAATGAGGATATCTCGAAATCAAGTGTTCATAGAAAATCCTAAACTCCTCCATCGTCCCCTAGGGTTTAGGTGAAGGTTGTTGAGTATTTATGAGAGAAGATTGTACTTTGTTTCTCGTTTTAATGCAATAAAATATCAATGTTTTCTTATTCTTTGTCATTCTTTGTTCTTGTATTCAAGCCTGGGAGGGAAATTTATGAGTAATCCATTTATCTAGACTCGGGAGAGTTAGATTCACAAAAGGAGTAATTACGGTATTTGACTTGATTGGAAAATACTAACTCGGCCTAGGGATAGGTTGGAGTTTCAACGGCTAAAAGAAGTGTGGGATTAGTTGGTGGTTATAATTGATTAACGCCGGGAGGTATCATCAAGGACTGGTCATCAACAATATTTCGACTTAGGGATAAACGAAATCATCAAAGTATACTTTGCCAAACTTTGGTAAAGTCCACCCAAGAGCAAGGGATTACCGCGGAGGACAAGCATCATCGCTGCCGAGGCAGTGTTGTACGATTGCATTGGACATAAACAAGTCAATCAAATCCACAATACAACGCAACTGAATCCTGGCCACTTTTCCATCCTTGATTTCTTGATCATTTATCTTTATTACTTTAATTTTTTTCCTTAGATATAATCCAACTCAATTATATGTGTCTTTTATTTTATTTCTTTTGCAGAGCGAGAAGAGAAAAGGTTGTATATTAAGTAGACCAATCCCTGTGGAGACGATACACAATAATACTTATCAATTTATTACTTGCGGCGTGTTCACTTGCACAAAATGCACATATTTGACATGCATCACCTATACTCCATATATTCATATCGATATACGCAGGCTAATTGATGAGTACTCAAAAGTCCTCATTTTTATATCATTTTGCCACTCGTTTATTGCTAATACAGATAGATTTAAAGGTGATAATGGATATTTCCGGTTATTTCTCATACTTTAGCATCCGAACACTAATTTTATGAATTTATCTATTATTTGGCATAAAATTTATGCGTTTGATAGTTTTTTTCTTAGACAGGAAACTACATCACAAAGACGGCCAAGTGAGAAGATAGATGTTGAATTGCAGATAAAGCACCCGCCACGAAAGCACTTTGTAGGCCATGGTAGTAGCGTAAAACTAACAGCTAGTGCTCGATAGAGAGAGAAAAAGATACCGATCTTAACGGACAAAGAGCGAGAGAAAGACGAAGCCCATTTAAGAGGTCAAGCCCTTATCAAAGTCAACCACGGGAAAGAAGAGATATTTTAGGAAATAGGAATAGAATAATACAATTTAATTAGGAGTTATATTTCTTTTCCTTTATAAGTCTTTTCTTGCATAGAAAACTCAACTTAAGGCTTGTCCTATATTAAGCACTTATTAGGATAAGGTTTAGTATGGAGTCGAGTCGGATTCTCTCTTTCATATACCTTTAGCCACCGACTACATCATGTTCTAAACTTTTTTAGAGGTTTAAGTTGTTTGTGGAGTAGTTGGGGAAGAAGATTATGTTATGTTTGATACTTATTAATGCAAAACTTATTTCATAGTTTATTCTCTCTTGGTATTTACTATTCTCGCATATGAGCTCGAAAGATAGTATGTGAAGAAAAACCTATTTGCCTAGCATCGAGAGATATAGTTTCACGAAACGAAAGAATATGGTCTTTGCTCATGGGCATTGACTAATCCAGTTGAGAGATTAACCGCTGAGGATTTTAGTGACTAACAAGATGCATGTATTTGGTTATTGTTTGCTCTTGATTTGCACCGGGAGGTATCATCGAGACGTGGGTTTCAATAGTTCTCTTCACTTAGGGATAAGGAAGAAGATATATAAGGATGCTCTGTCGAACTATGGAATGTTGAATTGTCGATAAGGCATAACCCTGCCTATGCAGCTGCGATGACCCTTTGTTTGACCCGTCGAGGCGGCAATGCAACCCATTACATTAATAAGTGGATACTTAATACAATTGGACTCTCCTCTATAAAGCATTCAATTTAGCCTCGCTTTTATCATCTTTATTATTTCGTTAATTAGTTTTATGTTTAATAGTTTTTTAGCTATAGTTCTCCTCAAATTACTTGTGTTCTTATTTTTTATAGTGCAGTCATAATAAATAGTGAAGCCGACACAATCCTTGTGAGTTCCACAACCTAAAGTATTACAATCTGATAAAGGTGGAATTAACAGGACTTTCGAGCCTCCATCACTAATATATCTAAATTTTAGCCTTTGAGATCATAGGATCAACAGTTCATGTTAATAGCTTTGGTGGTTCCCTTTAAGCCTAAAAAAATTATGAAAATGAGAAATGGAAACTTTGACATCGTGTATGACTTGAATAAGGATTCATATGCTAAATGTCTCATAATGACTTGTGATGTTATGAAAGCTTGTGTATGATAATTATAATTGTTATGAAAGTTTTGGTATGGGACCCGTATACCCAAGATGTGGCTTTCGATGCTGTATGACTTCAAACCACTTATATGAGGAGTGAATTTCGATGTTTTGAGACCCCGAACACACTCAAGGTATAAGGAGAACTAGGATTTGAGCCTTAGTGATGACTAGACCCTCCTTGAATGTGTGGCTATCGATACTGTGTTATCCCGGACCACACATCTAATGTATATATATATTGATAATTAAGAATGATATGAAATTGCTATAAAATTATCATGCAAAATACTATGTATTTAGACGGTTATTATAGTACCAATCTCTCTTTCGTCACAGCATGTTGCATACATTTAATTATGAATTGCATAAATTATGGTTGAGTGAAGGTATATCCACTGAGCTTTCATTAGCTCAGCTTTTAGAATCTTTGTTTCCACGTGTAAGTTTTTAGGTGACATTTTGGTTCGAGGGGCACCATCTGTGATAGGTTTCAATATCGATCTTTTGGAGGAGTAAACTACGTGGATAAATGGATCATGTATTCTTAGTACCTATTTAAGTCTATTGTAACTCTTTAAAACCTATTTGTATTTGATCGAATGTTAACGTTTTAAATTTGAAGCTCCTTAATAGTTTGGAGCTTTTAGGCCTTTTTAATTATGAAAATGATTTGAAAAATTATTGGGTTCAGGTGGGGCTTGAAGCTTAAATGTTACACCCGGAATTGAGGGTGTTACAGGTAGTGGAATAATTTAATGGTATAATTAATACTCAAAAGCCGTTCTCTATAAAATTCCTTCATCCTTAGTTGTTCTCTACTTTGATCAATCCTTTTGATCGGTAATTAATTTTTATATTGGTTATCGACCATCAAATCTATTTTTATTATTTATTATTTTAATAAGAATCTCTGTTTTTATAACACACTCTTCCTCTGTCATTGTGAAATATTTTTGTTTTGTTGCTTGGTTCATTTATCTTTGTGTCATATTTCGACATACCCTTATAACTGATTGTTGTTCACACAAAGATTCAATCGACATTAGTTTCTGATTTATGTTTATTGGTGGTCACTTGAAAAATTATATCCCACTCGGTTGATGATTGTTTGCCGATGAAATCAATCCTAATAGCGGTATTTTTGTATGACAATTTAGATTGCGTACAACTCTTTCCTTTTTTTATGCATCTCGTTTTGACAAAGATAAATAGAAATTCAGGAAGCTTTTAAATTTTTTTAGTATACTTATCTTTATAAAAAAATTTATTTTTCTTTGTTTTGGGTTGTAAGGGTTTTAAATTATTTAATTTAATTATTTTGTTTTCTGAATTCGTTAAAGTATAATATGATAACTCTATATATAAAAGTATAAAAATAATAAAGTATAAAAACAATATATTCATAAAAAAATATAAGAACTGATCCCATTCAATTTTGAACATCGTTGGATACTTTAATTATCCTCGCATATTTACAACTTTTTAAACATCGTTAGATACTCAATTTTTACTGTGTTAAATGTAGACCTTCAAAATTATTTTTAAAAAAATTAAAATAATTTTGTAAGCATTCGTCCTGTAAAATGATAACTCTATTTCTAAAAAAACACATATTTCCGAATCAAATAACCTTCGAACCTAAAAACGTTTTCGACACAAACAAGTAAGGCTTTGTCATTTTCTCCAATATGGCTTCATACATATGCATTTGAGGAAAGAGTTGAACATTTTCAGCCACCAAATATTTAGGTAATATAAAACCAAAATTTAGATCAGTTGGTCAGAAAATGGAGAAATTATTATATGAAGTCGTTTCATCACTTAAGATATGGTTCTAATCAATTAAATTAAGACACATAATATATTTTTTCATATCATATTTACACATAAACATTGTTCAAATCATTCAATTTAATGTCTTTGATTTTAAAAAGAAAAATATATTACCAAAGATTTCTACTGTTATTTTATAGATTTTATAGATCTGGCACGTAACTGAGCTTTCATTAATTTTTTTTAAAAATTGTTTATTGTATATTTCGCTAAATGTTTCCACGAGTCCTCAAACTTTTAAGAAAAGAACTAAATCATTCATTAAATTTATTCGTTTAATCAAATCCTTAAACTTATTAACAAATTAATTAGTAACTTGAATTAAAAGTTATAACAAAATATTTGAAATTATTAAATAATTTTAAAAGTATTACAATTACAATTGTATCAAAAATTAAAAAATAATCTAAAATTTATGATAGGACGATATAGTTGTAGCGTTAGTTATCTATAGTTGAGTTGGTTACAAAAGTATTTTCATAAATGCGTGTGAATATAGTTTCGATTATAATTTTAAATCTTAAGGAGGCTTAAAAATATTTTTAAATACTACTTATTAAAAATTATTAAAAGAATATTAAAAGAATTAAAACACCCAATAATACATATCAAATTCTATTAGGATTATTTGGATAGCGCCGAGATTAAACTAAGAATATTGGTTTAAATTTTTTTAGATGTACGAATATGTATCATTAATTATATGTAATAATATGTATTATTAATTATTTTAGTAATTTTTAAAATCATGATGATTTAAAGTTTTATAGTTCCTTTTCTAGGATAAAATATGTAAAATATTTGTGTGACATTTTCTTAAATAAATATTTCTTAATTTAAATTTTAAAATTGAAAAATATAAAACTGTTTTAACGTATTTTATTTTTAAAAAGAATAACCATACTTTAAGTCTATGATTTTAAGAGTTATAAAGTGAGACATATCCATACATACGGTTAGTAATACATATAAGTATACATAATATTTATTCTACACTCATTTAATTATTCTAATTATGTTTATTTAGTAATTTAATTGTTAATTTGGGTATTAAATACCAATATAAAAATAATAAAATAAATATAAAATTATTTGGATTAAATTATTAACAATATGACTTTAAGTATCAATTTAACATAAACAATTTGAATTTGATACGTAAAAAGAATAACCTAATAATTTTTTAACAACATGAATAAAACTATAAATATGAGCCACTGTCCCCCGCATTTCTTATCATTTCTCCATACTTTCTACTAAGCCTTCGTTTCGTTTATAGTATTAGATCTTGTTATAATTAGAGTTGCCTAAGCCATGTTTTACACTGTTCCGGCGATGCTCTCACCCGATTCCACACTCCACGACAATCTATTTCCGGCACTGGAAACTGACATCATGCAGTGGGATTGGTCGGAACTTTTCTTCCCAGACCAACCAACTGGGTCGGCAGGAAGCGGTTCAGATGAACAGAAACAAAACCTCACCAACGCTACGAGCTCCAATAATGATCATCAGAAGCAAGTGGTTCCTATCATCGACGAACGAAAGCGGCGGCGAAAGATATCGAACCGAGATTCTGCTCGGAGGTCTCGGATGCCTGAAAGGAATTATTTAGAAAAGCTGAGCAACGAGGTTAGACAGCTCCGAATCCAAAACCAAGAACTAAAGAGCCAGTTGAAGAGCGTTTCCGACCAAAATCATAGTCTAAGGATAGACAACGACCTGGTCCGGTTTGAATATGGTATTCTGCAACAACAATTATTGGATATGTGACGACTTTTTCTGTTCAGATAATTTCGTTGTCATCTGCATGATCATTCCATCCAAACCCACCAAGGAGTTAGAATATTAATTTGATGAAACAAAGCATACCTTTTTAAAAAAAGAAATCACTTATTATTTTCTTATATATTTTTAATTTTACTATATAAATTAAAAGTAAAATAATAAGTGGAATAGGAGACTATAACCCCTTCCAACTATGTAACAGATTTGTTATAAATATCTTTATTTATGGTGGATATCAATATATTAAATAAGACTTTAATTATTTTACTATTAGGGTTTAATATCCATTGAAATTAGAGTTTTCACCTTATGCCTATAAATATAGACTTTTGGAGAAAGCATTGTACACAACCCTGCTTTGAGAATATAATACAAGTCTCTCTCTTTTGTCTCTCATCTTTGTTCATTTATTTTGCTCTTATTCTTTATTTTATTCATAACAAGTTATCAGCACGATACTCTAACCAACGTAGGTGTTTGTCGTTAGAATCTTAAAGGAGTTATTGAAAAGAATTTGCTACTAAAATAAATCAAAGATAAGTTCTTCTCTCTTTATTATATATTAATTATCGATTATTTTTCTCTATTAATCTTTAACTTGTTTTTTATTTTAAAAAATCATTGGTTATTTCGTATTTGTGTAATGATAAAGTGACTCAATTACCATGTTTCTTGTCAACAATTCCCGAAAAAGATTTTAACAAGATATTGGTGACTAAATCAACCATACATTTAACTTAGCTTTGAAAGTCTAATATATTTTACTTATTTATCTCGATATAGTGGATAATTAATTATTCTCAAATTAAGGGATGATTGTTCAAAGCGTGAAATAATCATGTAGTTAAAATACAATCACATATACGGATAGTATTTTGTATCTATTTAATTTGATATTTTTTATCTTTAGTTATGACCAATATTTTTTATTTTGATGATGAAAGTTTATATTTTTAATTATGTTGTAAGTATGACATAATATTGAAACAAATATTGAATCTTTAATTAATTAATATATTCTTTGTTATGTTGTTTTAATTCGAGTATATTAGTTGGACATCCCTTTCTGAGAGGTTACTAGTCTCAAAGGAGGTTCCTTTTAAAGGACCTTGTGGACTAATTTAACAATACCACATATGAGAATTATTTTTTTGTTTTTTTGTATGTATTGTATATATATTGGTTGATCAATTACTATTTAATAGTATGAATGTTATAAAGTCTATATTTGCCTTAAAGCAGTATTTTTTGTATCGAAAAACTCAACTATAGACTTGGAGAAGTTCAAGTTACAAAAATCGTCTTGATCCAAGAATTTTTATGGGAGACATTCCTTGAAGTGAATGCATCATTATGCTTATTCCATGCCATTATTTGATTTATGTCATTCCTTTAAGTGAATGCAAGCATGATGTTTATTAAATACGATTATTGAATTTATGTCATTCTCTGAAGTGAATGCAAGCATGATGTTTATTCTATGCGATTATTTAATTTGTTTCATTCTTTGAAAAGAATGCAAACATAATAATTCACTATATGGTTAGAGAACAAAACTCTGTTATGTGTCAGAGTATCACTGATGAGGATATGTTAAAAAACATGCTCCACTTTTTACACATTAATGTTGTCCTGTAGACATAATATCATAAAAAAGGTTTTAAATACCTATTAGTCTCCGTTCCATTCCCTGAAGTAAATGTGACATTTTATAATGTAAAGAATAAATGTCACATTAGTAATTGTGATCACGATTAAGGTCATAAAATAGATATGAATAAGATAATTCTTTTGAGAATATTTATATCCACCAGAAGCGTGATTATAAGAATGAAAAGAACAACAGAGATAATATCAAAATATTATGTTATCAATGCGATGGTACAAATCATTGATCTCGTACTTGTTAAACACCAAAGTATTATGTACTTTTATCCATAATCATGAATGATAAATGAAAAAAATTTAAACATATTTTCTTTGTGGTGAAAATAATCAGGGCATTGTTTGTCCAACTTAATTGGATATTGTTAATTTTTTCATAACCCTTGAAGGAAATAATTTATCATTTATTTTATTTCTCTTATAACCTCTAAAGGGAATAATTGATTGTTTATATTGATTTAAATTAATGGTAATTTATTTTATATATTATTTATTTACGCTTTATGTTAATTTTTTCTTTTAAAGAATATGATTATTTTAAGAATAAAATATGCAATAAATCATGGATATTTATGCTTAGCAGCTAGTATAAGTATTAATACTATACTTAAGCATAAGAAATATTTTTTATTTAAATAAAAGAGAAAATATGTGTACTATTTCTCAAAGTAGTAAAATATCAATACTTCGAAAGATCTTTTGAGAGTTTATCCCCATTCCCCGAAGTAAATGGTAAAAAACACATATTTTTCATTCTCTGAAGTGAATGAAATAAAGCAAATATTAAAATGTACATAATTATGCATATTTTCTCATTTTAAATATAAGAGAATAATGTGAGTAATATATTCGAAAGTACTAATATCATAGAAGGCTCCGACAGAGCAAATATATTATTGTCAAATAAAACTTTATTCCATATTTATAATGCATTATACTCGTCAAATTCGCAAAGAGACTTATTGAATTTTAAACATATTTGTAGAAATATATTGAGAATACTAGTCAATGGGATACTGACTATCTCAATTTTACGAGTATAACTAAAGGCAATAACAAAAATCTTGACAAAATTGCATGCACTAACATCTATATTATACTACAAAAGAATTAGTATAAATTGAAACTCATATTATTATAAACCAAATGTTTACTAATAATTTTATTTGACATGATCGGTTAGACTATCCTGGTTGAATTATGATGCGAAAATTTATTCACTTTCATATGGTCATTTATTGAAGAACTAAAATTTTCTTTAAGGTAATTTTTCATGTGATTCTTGCCATCAAATCAATATTATTATTCGATCATCATCAGTTAAGATCGAGTGTAAATCTATTAATTTTCTAGAATAGATACAAGATGATATATATGAGCAAATACACCTTTCTTACAATCCATCTAGATATTTTATGATTTTAATCGATGAATCAACTAGATGATCATAAGTATCCTTGTTATTAACCCGCAACTTAGTATTTGCGAGGCTATTTGCTCAGTTGATAAAATTACGATCACATTTTCCATATTATATTATAAAGATAATCGGTCTTGATAATGTTGATGACATGTTATTTTACATGTAGTATCACTAATTCGCATCAAGTCAACAAATGATCATAAGTTATCCCCATTACAAATGGTTTTCAGTTAGGAACCAAATATTTCTCTTCTTAGATTTTTTTTGTATGCGTTATATATTCTAATTGCTCCACTACAACGCACAAAGATGAGTTCTGTTGGGAATATATATCAGATTTAAATTCCATTTGATAATTAAATATCTTGAGCTTTTGATAGAAAAATTACTTATAGCTAGATTTATAGACTATCATTTTAGTGAGTCGATTTACCCAATATTAGGGGGGAAAAAATAGATGGAAAAAGAAACAAATTGGAATGATTATTATTTTCTTATTTTGATCCACGTATTCAAGAATGTGAACTATAAGTTCAAAAGATAATTTATTTAGGAAATCAATTGTCAGATGATTTTTCTAACCCTAAAAGTGTGACTAAGTCACTTATACTAGCTATGAATGCTTCGATTAACTTTGATGTTCTTGAAGAACAAACTCTAGCTGCAAATGAATCTAACTTACGCCTTTAGCGTGGTAGACAAGTAGGATCTAAAGATAAAAATCCTCAAAAAATATGATATATTTTATGATGGTTTGATCGAGGAAAAAATGAATATGAAAATTTCAAGAAGATATTAAAATGTCTCCAACAAAGATATTGGCATAACTCAGGTACCTGATAATAAAGAGATCTCAATAGATTATGTTTTGTCTAGTAATAAGTGGAATTGAAAATTTTTATTATCCGCGTTTCATCACTTTTAATATCAATACTAAAAACAAAATCAATGCTCAAGTTTTAAGTCAAAAACAATGAATTAATCACATGCATCCTACTAACACGTGCATCAAATGTATAAACCGGTAAAAATCACTTTGCTCATGTTTTCAAAACAAAACCATGGAAGCATCATATACATATAAAAAACTTTGTAAAGTCAATCTCATGAGCATTAAAACACATGCATAATCACATATGCACAACACAATAAGAGCATAACAATTAACGTTGTAAAAATAAGGCATAATATGGGAACCTTTAAGAAAGTAATACTTTAAACTTACTTTCGAGTATAGAGGGATTTTTAAAACCTTCCCTGCACCCCAAACTTTTTAAAACACATTTAAACACTATTAAATTAACAACCCTCATAATCCGCTCACCAATTTACCAAAACTTGCTAGACAAATCACTCAAAAATGTGATTCGGCTTTTCGATCTCCCTCAAACTTGTTCCTCAACATCCTAACCTGATTCAAACATCAAAACTAGAGGGTTTAGTGAATTATAACACACCGAAACATCTCTCAAGTCAGACCGAAACATGACAGCCCCTAAAAACACACCGAAACTCACTAAAAACCTCTCCAGACACCCTAAACCTTAGGTCCAGGATTATATACTTAAAAGTCGTGTTAATTACATATAAAATATTCATGATTCATGTATTTAGGTATCAAAAACAACCATGAAAAGCCTTGAATAAAAATCAAGAAAATAATCAAATTTTTATCAAGAAAACCAATTTTATTGATTCAAGACTTTAAAGATTGTTGCAATCAGCCAAGAACTTAGGAATATCATTAAAGAATTTTAGGTTTCATAGGTCTGAATGATTCTCACCCTCAAAATTGATCTCACCCCTTCCAAGGTTTAAAAACTAGAAAACCCATAAAAAAATAAAGAGATTTTGAAGAACAAAAAATATAGGAAAATAAATTAATGAAATTTTATTCAAAAAATTGATATTTACCTTGAAAAGATGATAAATAGGCTTCCTTGCAGAAGAAGAAATCGAGATTTAAAAAGGAATATTTAAAAAAAATGAATTTTTAGGTTTTGAATCAAAATTAGAGAATTTTGATTACTTATGTTAAAACTTACTTCCGAGTATAAAGAGTTTTTCACACTTTCCCTACACCCAGAAACCTTTGAAATTGTTAGTTATCCAAGAAGTGTTAGAGCTTGAGGAGAAATCTAAATTAACGAGGAGTGTTCAGAGTTTTTATTTAATATTTAATTAGAGTTTATTCCTAAAAAGTAATTTAGATTTAAGTCGGTGCTCTACTACGTTTGAGAAACATTTTGTTCTCTCTGAAAATATCTTTGTTCATCTTCTTCAAATAACAAATCTCTAACTAATGATTACACACAAACTACCGTCATTCGTTGCATCTACAGCCACCATGGCCCCTTTCTCACATGGTATTATGAGCCAACAACGATCGTTATGATGTCACTGCTATTATCATCTTTAACTGAAATATATAACAGTTTGACTTTTTTGATGCACGGTATTTTTTCACTAGTATCATTAGACCACACTCGTTCATTGGCTTCTTCCTCGTGAAAATCTTACATTCCTGGTGAAATTTCTACTCGCTTAATTTTATTGGTTCTTTATTTAATGGTTCTATCTTAGCCAATTAAAAATATAGATGAAAAGGTTATAGTTTAGCCTTAAAAACTATTTAATTCTATCTTAACCATCTGTTTTAAAAGATAGGAGAAAAGGTTATAGTTTAGCCTTAAAAACTATTTGGTTCTATCTTAGCCATCCGTTTCAAAAGATAGGAGAAAAGGTTATAGTTTAGCCTTAAAAACTATTTGGTTCTATCTTAGCCATCCATTCGAAAAGATAGGTAAAAAGGTTATAGTTTAACCTTAAAAACTAAATAATATTTTTTAAAGGATTCTACATCAAAGGTTCAAGTTGGAAATTAGTTTGTATAACTATCAAATTGAGGTGAGTGTAAATTCCTTTGATCACTTCATACATCATTCATATCAGATCTTTTAATCAAGAACCACATGTTGGGTCATCTCAATCAAAGACTCCTAACTCGAGAACAAGGAGCATTTTTCTCGAAGAAACAACGAAGAAAAAAGAGTAAGACATCACATCTAAGATCCAAGTTGTTGTTCTATTACATTTATTCATCAGCTTGAGGGGGTGTTAGTTATCCAAGTGTTAGAGCTTGAGCAGAAGTCTAAATTAACGAGGAGTGTTAAGAGTTTTTATTTAATATTTAATTAAAGTTTATTCCTAATAAGTAGTTTAGATTTATTAAAAGTCTTATTTAAATTAGAAATAAATATTATTTAAATTATAGATAAAGTATAATTTTAGTTATATTAAAACTCTATTTTAGCCTATTTAAAGGCTTATTCTATGATCATTTGATATAGAAGAATAATAAGAAAATACAGAGAAATACTTTGTTCTCTCTGGAAAATATCCTCTTTATCTTCTTTAAACAACTCATCTCTAACTACTGATTACACACAAACCACCATCATCCGTTGCATCTATGACCACCATGGCCTCTTTCTCACAGAAACCACATTTGAAATCCTGCCAAATTGGCAACCGTCATAATCCACTCACCGATTTACTGAAAATTACTCAATAATTCCCTAAAAATGTGATTCAGCTTTTCGATCTCCCTCAAACTTGTTCTTGTACCTCTTGAAATGATTCAAGCATCAAAACCAGAGGGTTTAGCGCATTACAACACACTCAAACATCCCTCAAGTCAGGCCAATACATGGCAGCCCCTAAAAATACCATAAACCTTAACCGAAACTTACCGAAAAACTCTCCAAATACCACCTAAACTTTATGAACAAGATTATTGATGAGTGCCTAAAAGGCAGTTATTTACTATCCTTCTCATGGTACTTTATGCATCTATTATACACCAACTTGAGCTGAAATATAGACTCTTTGCACAATAATGAATATTCCGTTATCACTACTTATAAAGTCAAAATTTATAAAGAATGCAGATATTATTACATATTCTATACATGCAGGAATATCCAGGAACGAAGCAGCATTGAAGCAGTGTTGAGGTCAAGGCAGGGACGAGGCCGCGACAGCATCCAGAGTGGCAACATCAACATTGTAGGCGAATTAAAGACAAAATTATAGAGAACATTCTGGAAGATGCAGCGCACCAATTGGACCAGGCTAGCGTACTAAAAGCCTAAGTCAAAGACCGAACGGGAAAAGCTTTCTAGAAGGTTGTAAACTTGGAAATATCAGAAGACTTTCTCCTTACTCCAAGTTAGAATCTATTTAAGAAAGGTTTGCCCTAGGTTAAGACTATATATAGCCTAGCCGGCCACATTGTTAGGGAAGCCGATTTTAGAGAAACCCTTCCCCTAAGATTTGTACCTACCGATATTATGTTCTAAATCTCTTAGGGATAGGTGAAGGTTGTAGATATTAGTGAAAGGAGATTGTTTCTTGTTTCTTTGTTCTAATGCAATAATAATATCAAAGTTAGCTTATCTTATTGTCATTCCTTATTCTTGCATTCACGCTCGAGAGAGAAGTTTGTAAGTAATTTATTTATCTAGCATCGAGAGAATTAGATTCACGAAAGGGATAAGTACGGTGTCGACGACACTAACTCGGCCTAGAGATATGTTAAGAGTTTTAGAAGCTAAAAGAAGTGTTGGATTGGTTGGTGGTTATTGTTGATTTACGTCGAGAGGTATCGTCAAGGCCCAATCATCAATAGCGCTCTTACTTAGAGATAATCGGAGTCAACTACGGACACTTTGCTGAACTTTGATGCATCTGCCCATGAGCAAGAGATTGCCACGACAGAGAACACTAATGTTGCCGAGGTTGTATCTGCAGTACTGCCAGAGCAGTGTTGTGTAATTGTATTGCACAAGAAGAAGATCAATCAAATCCACTAATTGGCACAACTAGATTCTACCCACTTTCTCTATATCGTTCTCAATCCTTTATTTTATGTTTTGTTATTTAATTATTTAGTTAGTTAAACAAATCCACTTATCTGTGTTTTTACTTTATCTTTTAAGAGCAAAGGAACAAGGGGAGACATATTAAGTATATCAATCCCTGTGGAGACGATACACGATATACTTATTACTTTATTACTTGCGACGTGTACACTACATAGTTGTGCTATTATTACACGCATCAAGTTTTTGACGTCGTTGCCAGGGATTGGCAACTAAATTTTGTTTTCTTTATTTTCTTGCTCTTTAACCATTCTTTATTTAACTTTAATTCTAATTATTTTTTTATTAACTTTGATTTATCTGGTATATGACCAGGATAAACCTGAGTGGTCTATTGTACGAATTGGATCCTAAAATCGAACGCACAGGACACCATCTAAGGAACAACCTGTTTCAAGTCATGGATAATCCACCAAGAGGACAAATTCCACCTGTTGATCATAATATACTACCACCAGCAATATTGCAGCAGCCACTGCTGCAACCATTGCCGAGGTAGCTCACTGTTAGAGACTTTCTGGTGGAAGACCTAAACGGACTAAACCCTGGCGTAGTCACCCCAGAAATTGAAGCAACTCACTTTGAGCTCAAACCAGTGATGTTCAACATGTTGAACACAATTGGACAGTTTAGTGGGTCTGCTACTGAAGATGCAAGGCAACATGTTAAATCTTTTATGAAAGTGTGTAATTTTTTCAAGATCCAAGGAGTCCATGAAGATATTTTACGATTAAAGTTGTTCCCCTATTCACTGAGGGATAGGGCGAAAACTTGGTTAAATGGCATCCCAACAGGATCTATAGAATCTTGGGATGAACTCTATCGAGAATTCATTATGAGATACAACCTGACAAATCTCTATGATCGCATCCGTAATGAAATTACATCCTTTCGGCAGGATGATGATAAACCAATGTATGAGGCGTGGGAACGCTACAGAGAATTGTTAAACAAATGCCCATTATATGGTTTTCTCTTGTGGACGTAAGTCTCCATGTTCTATAATGCTACTAATGCCTCCACAAGGATGATGCTAGATGCTTCCGCAAATGAGACACTTTTGGATAGAGCACCCGCAGAAGCCATTGAGATTTTGAACAAACTCGAAAGGAACAACTTCCAGTTTCCTACATCAAGGCGAGGAGGAATGAAACGCCATGCCACGGCCCATGAATTAGACACAACCAGTTCGATGGCAGCACAATTGGCTTCTCTAACCAAGATGGTTCAGAATATGCAAGCCCAGCGAAATGTACATGAGGTTAAGGCAGTCAACTCATCTGATTACATGCAAGATAAGGAAACCGGCCTGTATGATGGAAATTATAACAGGAACAATCAGATGATGTCTAACAATTACAACCCATCTTGTAAAAGGCATTCAAACTTTTCATGGAGTAACCCCAACAATGCCTTAAATCCAATCAACCAAGCCCCTGGATTCTAGCACCAAAGTTAGAACCTGCCGCTGTAGCACGCACAGCAGTCCATGCCACAGCAGCAGGTACAATAGCAGCAGTCTCTGAATACACTGGCAGATTCTTTCACGGTCTTCATGTCAAAGACTGATTCATACATGGCCGAGAATAACCGCTTCATGAAGCGTACTGATGAATTCATGAATCAAACTGAGATGAGACTGCAGAACTAGGAGGCTGCAATCAAGTCTTTAGAAACCCAAGTTAGTCAATTTGCCCAACGAAAAAACACTCGACCACCAGGGGGTTTACCTAGCAATACTGAGGTTGCTAAGGTATTAGGCCACGAGCAATACAAGGTAATTACGAAAAGAAGTGTCCTACAATTAAAAGATAAAGAAGGGAACTCAACCGATAGAGTCCAACCAGAAAAGCAACATTACGAGGACTCAAAAGCTGAGCAGGACCCTGCCGAAAGCATTGCCACGACAGTAGAACCAGCAGTACCTGAAAATCCTGCCGAGGCAGCTGCAGATAAGTTCACCCCAGGTATTAAACCCAATATCAAAGGAAACTTGGAGGACATAAGACCACCATCTCCTTTCCCGCAGAGGTTAAAAAAGCACAAACAGGATCACCAATTTCGAAAATTCCTAGACATCTTAAAGCAAGTCCATATCAATTTGCCATTAGTTGAGGCTATTGAACAAATGCCCAACTATGCCAAGTTCTTAAAGGACATAGTATCCAAACCACGAAGGCTAGGGGAATTTGAAACAGTGGCAGCCACTGAAGGTTGCATGGCCATGCTACATAATTGCATGCCGCCTAAGCTAAAGGATCCTGCATGCTTTACAATCCCCTATGCGATTGGGGATGGTTATGAAGGAAAGGCCCTATGCGACTTGGGAGCAAGAATCAATCTAATGCCCAAATCAGTTTTTCAAAAACTTGGAATAGGACAGGCAAAACCAACAACAGTTCTACTCTAACTTGCAGATCGATCCTATGTGCATCCTGAAGGCAAAATTGAAGACATTCTAGTTAAAGTCGACAAGTTTATATTTCCTGCCGACTTTCTCATCCTTGATTGTGAGGCCGACGACAATGCACCGATCATATTGGGTCAACCTTTCCTTGTTACTGGATGCACCATCATCGATGTGGAAAATGGCGAGTTCACGATGCGGATAAACGATCAACAAGTTAAGTTTAATGCTTTTTATATGCTTAAAAATCATGACAATCCAGAAGAATGCCAAGTATCAAAGACCTTAGACGAAGACTTGATACAATCATGCCTGAAAAATAACTACCTCGGCAGCGTCATCAGCAATTCTAAGCCTCACTGCCTCGGCAGTTCAGAGGACGATTGCTATACCCATGCTCTGAACAAAGTACACGAAATTGAGAGCCTTGAGGTACAAGAAATTGAGAAAACAAACTGGACAACCCATTTTTCAGGTAAGCATATTGCACCGTTGAATTATCCAAGAAAGGATAATGAGCCCCCCAGTACGAAGCCAATAATTACTGAATTAAAACCCTTACCTATCAATTTAAAATATGTTTATTTGGGACCCAACCACACAATGCCCGTAATCATTTCTTCTAAGCTACAGCCAAAACAGGAACAAAGCTTAATAGAAGTGTTGCGGCAGCATAAGACAGCACTAGGGTGGACAATTGATGACATAAAGGGAATAAGCCCAGCCGTTTGTATGCATAAAATCATATTATATGAAGGTCAAAAACCCACCGTGGAGGCCCAAAGGAGACTTAACCATGCCATGAAGGAGGTAGTTCGTAAGAAAATAATCAAGTGGCTTGATGCTGGAATCATTTATCCTATCTCGACAGTGAATGGGTAAGCCCAGTACAATGTGTGCCCAAAAAAGGTGGCATGACTGTCATAGCCAATGAGAACAATGAGTTAATCCCAACAAGAACTGTGACAGGGTGGAGAGTTTGTATGGACTACCGAAAGTTGAACAAAGCAACAAAGAAAGACCATTTTCCTCTACCCTTTATTGATGAGATGCTTGACAGACTGGCTGGTAAGTTCTATTATTGTTTTCTTGATGGTTATTTAGGATATAACCAAATTGCTATTGCTCCAGAAGACCAAGCAAAAACCACGTTCACCTGCCTGTATGGAATATATGCTTTTAGAAGAATGTCGTTCGGCCTTTGCAATGCCCCGACCATCTTCCAGAGATACATGATGTCAATTTTTTAGATATGATAGAAGATTTCATGGAAGTATTCATGGATGATTTTTCAGTCTTTGGGGACAACTTTACTCACTGCCTCGGCAATTTGGAGAAAGTATTACAAAGATGTGAGGAAACAAATTTAGTCCTCAACTAGGAAAAATATCATTTTATGGTAAACGAGGGAATAGTACTGGCCATAAAATATCATCAGAAAGAATTGAGATTGATAAAGCCAAGATTGATGTGATAAAGAATTTACCTCCACTCATCTCTGTGAAAGGAATTCGAAGCTTCTTGTGTCATGCAGGTTTTTATAGAAGGTTTATCTCTAACTTTTCTACAATTTCTAAACCTCTTTGTAACCTACTTGAGCAGGATAGAAAATTTGAATTCACAGACGAATGTACTAAAGCATTCGAGACCCTAAAGGAATACCTAGTTACAGCACCAATAGTGGTTCCACCAGATTGGACCCTACCCTTCGAGTTAATATGTGATGCAAGTGATCATGCTATCGGGGCAACACTTGGACAAAGGAAAAACAATCTTTTCCATGTTATTTACTACGCTAGCAAGACACTCAATGATGCTCAGGTAAATTACACTAGAACTGAGAAAGAATTATTGGAAGTAGTATTTGCCTTTGATAAGTTTCGTTCCTATTTCATTGGCACTAAAGTTACCGTCCATACGGGCTACTCAGCGCTTAAATACCTTTTCTCTAAAAAGGAGGCCAAACCAAGATTGATAAGATGGATTCTTCTACTAGGGTTAGAAAACAAAGAAACACTTTTTGAACTTGCTTGATTTAGGAGTTCTTTTAATAAACTTAGGTGATAAAGGCTTAGAATTGGAAAAATAACTAAAGATGCCTGAAACTGACTCTAGTATGCTAAAGTTCGCTTAAAATAAAATAAAATAAAATAAAATATAGAAAACACATATCTTGAGGTGCTCGAAATTAGCTCAAGACTTGTTGTTTTAAGGAGATAGATTTAATCCAAATTTTACTTGTCTTGAACTTAGAGTTTATCTAAGAAAGCCTTGAATCAACCTTGTCCATTAAACGCACACACTCACCTAGCCTTATAGCTTGTTTCTTAGTAAAAGTCCTTGGGTAAACTGGTGGCTAAAACGGAGAGATAGACATGACCATGGTGGGGAGAATAGATGAAAAAGTAAGACCAAAGGGGAGTAATGTTCGGCAATTTGATGCCTTGCATTGCTTGAGGACAAGCAATAGTTCGAGTTTGGGGGTATTTGATGAGTGCTTAAAAGGCAGTTATTTACTACCCTTCTCATGGTACTTTATGCATCTATTATACACCAACTTGAGCTGAAATATGGACTCTTTGCATAATATTGGATATTCCGTTATCACTACTTACAAAGTCAAAATTTATAGAGAATACAGATATTATTACATATTCTGTACATGCATGAATATCCAGGGCCGAAGCAGTGATAAAGCAGTGTTGAGGTCGAGGCAGAGACGAGGCCGCGGCAGCATCCAGAGTGACAACATCAACATTGTAGGCGAATGAAAGACAAAAATATAAAGAACATTCTGGAAGATGCAACGCACCAATTGGAACAGGCTAGCGCACTAAAAGCCCAAGTCAAAGACCGAACGGGAAAAACTTTCTAGAAGGTTGCAAACTTGGAAATATCAGAAGACTTGCTCCTTACTCCAAGTTAGAATCTATTTAGGAAAGGTTTGCCCTAGGTTAAGACTATATATAGCCTAGCCGACCATATTGTTAGGGGAGCCAATTTTAGAGAAACCCTTCCCCTAAGATTTGTACATATCGACATTATGTTCTAAATCTCTTAGGGATAGGTGAAGGTTGTAGATATTAGTGAAAGGAGATTGTTTCTTGTTTCTTTGTTCTAATGCAATAATAATATCAAAGTTTGTTTATCCTATTGTCATTCCTTGTTCTTGCATTCAAGCTCGAGAGAGAAGTTTGTAAGTAATCTATTTATCTAGTATCGAGAGAATTAGATTCACAAAAAGGATAAGTACGGTGTCGACGACACTAACTCGGCCTAGAGATAGGTTAAGAGTTTCAGAAGCTAAAAGAAGTGTTGGATTGGTTGGTGGTTATCGTTGATTTATGCCGAGAGATATCGTCAAGGACCAATCATCAACAGCGCTCTGACTTAGAGATAAGCGGAGTCAACTACGGACACTTTGCTGAACTTTAATGCATCTGCTCAAGAGCAAGAGATTGTCGCGGCAGAGAACACTAATGTTGTCGAGTTTGTATCTGCAGTACTACCAAAGCAGTATTGTGTAATTGCATTGTATAAGAAAAAGATCAATCGAATCCACTAATTGGCACAGCTGGATCCTACCCCTTTCTCTATATCGTTCTCAATCCTTTATTTTATGTTTTGTTATTTAATTATTTAGTTAGTTAAACAAATTCACTTATCTGTGTTTTTACTTTATCTTTTAGGAGTAAGGGAACAAGGGAAGACATATTAAGTATACCAATCTCTGTGGAGACAATACACGATATACTTATCACTTTATTACTTGCGACGTGTATACTGCACAGTTGAGCTATTATTACACGCATCAATTATATATTTAAAATCTATCTTAATTAAATCTAAACACTTCAAGATTTTTGTATTTAAGCATCAAAATTAGCCATTTAAAATCCATGATCGAAAATCCAGAAAACAATAAAAAAATTTATCAAGAAAACCGATTTTAATTATTCCAAACTTTAAAGATTGTTACGATCAGCCAAGAACTTGGGAATTTCACTAAAGAACTTTAGATTTCAGAGGTTTGAATGATTCTCACCTCTAAAATTGATCTCACACCTTCCAAGGTTTAAAACTTAAAAACCCGTAGAAAAACGAAGAGATTTTAAAGACAAAAATATAGGAAAATAAATTAAAGAAATTTTATTAAAAATAATTGATATTTAACTTAAAAATATGATCAAGAGGCTGCCTTAGAAAAGAAGAAACCAAAATTTAAAGAAAGGATATTTTTAAAATGTGAATTTTTTTGTTTTGGATCAAAATTAGAGAATTTTGATTACTTATGTTAAAACAAAGGATTAAAGGTTATTTATATAGACTCTTGGACGATTTAGATCAATTAGGCTTATATCAAATTACCATACAGATTCAAAGTTTTGGCTTAGTTTATAAAATTGTCTTCAAGTTTTTAATTTTTACAAAATAATCACTAATTTCAAAATCTTAGGGATTCAAGGGTTAATTTTCAAAATTGTGTTTAGCTAAGTCAATTATAAGTCAATTAAGAATTTTATAATATTTCTCCACAATTTATTTTAATTTAAAACTAATTTTTAAGTATTTAATTCTAAACTAGGCTAAATCGATAAAACTGGTCCCGTAGACCTCTAATCCGGTCACAAAACTTCTAGGCTCAATTTTGGGTGTTACAATCTCGACCGAGATGGAACTACCCCCATTGCTCGGATGCGATAGAACTAACCCTGTTACATGGCATTAGAACTACCCCTAATGCTCCACGAGAAATAACACACGTATGAATTTGTATATTATAGTACACTCACACCCTATTGACCGGTCAACATATCCGAAATCTCTAGATACATCACCTAGCCAATATACAAGTCTCAAAATATTTTTCAAATGCTAGCCAACACATGCATCACGCGCATCATTTAAATCATCCGAAAGTCTCATGCATAAACCAATGCAAAACCTTAAAATATACACCATTTTTACTTAGGTTTTCCAAATTCAAATAAAACTCCTAGGATGTTTAATTCATGGATCATATCTAAAACCAATGGAAAACAATGCAAACAACATTTAAACACAAAACACATTTCATTTCTCATGCATAAATTACATATGCAAAAACTATACTAAGAGCATGACTAAAACATGGCAAACATAAAGCGATATGGGAATCTACGAGAGCAAAACCAATTAACTTACTTTCGAGTGTAGAAAGGTATTTCACACCATCCCTAAAGCTCAAAACCTCTGATAAAACAAATAAAACCTTGCCTATATGGCAGCCCAATCACCACTTGTCTGCAACTCGCTTGCCGAAGCCAACCAACACTCTCACTTTTTCCGAAAAACTTTCAACACTTAGCTCCACACATTACCCTGTTTAACACAACAAAAATAAAGGGACTAATGCACATTGATGAATTCAATCAACCTCCAACACTACCAAAACAAATATCCCAAAAACTACACTTAAGAAAATCGAAAACCTATTTAAAACTCATCCGAACGACCTCCAGCCCTTAGCCAACAAAAACCACAACTTCTCAGCAACAAAACAAATCCAAGAACCATGATATAACATCCTAAACCAACAGCAAACATTCAGACACCCAAACAAGCCATAAACTAAAGATCTAAGACATCTAATACCACAAAAACCTAAGATCCGAGTTTACCCATCCAAAAACCTTTAATTACATGTTAAAATACATTAAAATTCATTGATTTAATCATTGAAAATCATCATGTACCACCTTATTACGGGATTGATTTATTTCAATTAAAATTAACATATAAAATCCGAAAAACATTAATTAAAACCTTAAAACAAAACAAGAAATCAAAATAATGGATCAAACCCTTTGGAATTTCAATAAAGAACTTAAATTTCAAAGGTGTGAATGATTTCTTACCTCCAAACATGATCCAACCTCCTTTCAATTGTAAAACCAATGAAAAACAAATTATAAAGTGTAAGAGAATTGAAGAAATTAAGAGGAAATTGATGTGAACGAATTTGAATCAAAAAGAAATGATTTACAAAATGATTATTAGAATGTTAGACCAGCTGAGAAAGATTGGTTTAATAGACCTTAAAGATTCTAAGTTTTTACCCAATTATATTTCAGTCATTAAAACAGTCTCGTTTTACATGTTTACAAAATTTTCACTAGTTTCCAAAATGTCAAGGTTCTAAGTGAAATTTTATAAAATTGATTTGACCAAAATCAAATATAGTTCAAATAAGAATTTTAGAGTATTTTCCCTTAATTTTTATTAACTTAAGCCCTTCTAAGGCTTAGATCAACTAGAATTAAGATTGGATCAAGGACCCTTAAAGGTTCAAAGTTTTGGCTTAGTTTATAAATTTTTTCTTAAGTTTTCAATTTTATAAAATAATCACTATTTTCAAAATCTTAAGGATTCAAGGGTCAATTTTCGAATTTGAATTGCCCAAAGTCAAAAATATATCAAATAAGGATTTTAGGATATTTTTCTATAATTTATTTTGATTTAAAACTAATTTTTAAGTATTTAATCTTGAACTAGACTAAACAGACAAAACCGGTCTATTAATTTCTAAGCCCATTTTTGGGGCATTACAACTCTCCCAAACTTAAGAAATTTCATCCTCGAAATTTTCACCGTTGAAAGAGATATGGAAATTACTCTTTCACAACATCCTTTTACTCCCACATGACTTTTCCAAACACCATGATACAACTAAAACATTTTGACTCACACGAGGATCTTACCACAAGGTCCTTTACTACCAAAACCAAGATCTCAACATACATCTCGTAAAGACAAGATTCAGTCTCATCCTAAAATCATCTGTCATCACAACTTGAAATGATACACAAAACAATATTACACCAAAAACACCATGATTCTTCTCAACACTCATTGCATCCTCAAGCCAAAAGCAAAACCCTTTTCCTCTCTAGCGACCTAATCTTTCCTTACTTAAGGTTGGCATACGAATTTCGAAAAACTGCAACAGCTCCTAACAAGCTTAACTTTCTCAAGCATATTCGAATACACAAGGCAACAACTAAAACTTTTCATCGAGTTTCGCTCAAGACAACATACCATATCTCTACTATCAGAAACATTTGAGGGTCCTAAGCCAACTACTGACACGTTTATAAGTAAACTCCATCAACAATAACACCTTCACTATGAACCTGAAAGATTCACGTCATAAACTCATAGAGGCTCGTTCACATACCTCTACTCTAGCACCTTTGACGACTACAACATTCTACAAGAATACTGGCTCTCAGGATCAACTTATCAACAAAACAAACATTCACTCTCAACTCAACCACATTCAAAACAGGTTCACTTAACAACATTTGCCCTTAAACTCTTGACGCAACTTCTTATCCCCAGATGCACAACAAACGATTACAATATACTTTGATCAAGATAATAATTTAACATAGCACCATAAAGCACAACCAAGTGACTCAAAACCTAAAGGCAAACGACACCACAACTAAAAACCCATCAACACAACCTCAATCGTGCCTCACAAATGTGGTTCCACCTAACATCCGATAGCAACTTACCTCAAAACATCTTAATCATGGAAATTTTCACCTACAACTTTGTCACTAGAACAACACTCTTCGATAAAATAAGTCAAGCCAACACTGCTCTTGACTTTATAAAACCCTTAACTTACTCCACTAAACCGACACTTGTCAAGAAATAACCCTTAAGTAACCCAAGTCACACTAAGCACTTAGTTTTAATCCATCATGCAACATAAGACACTTTTAATCTTTTTGTGTCAGTACACAAGTCTGGTGTTGATTATGTCACAGTGGGTGACACATTATTTGTGAGAAAGTGTGGGACTGATGGAGGTAGTGTCACAGTGGGTGACACATTACTTGATAAAATAAGAGACACGTGGGGCAAAGCATGCAACTAAGTACTTGGTTGACCTATCCTAAACTGAAATTGTAAAATAGATATGGGAACACTACTAAAGGAGGTAGATTTAGAACATTTACAGGCAGTGGTTCTAGAATTAAGAGTGATAGCATAAGGATAAACAAACTCATCAAATGTTAAATGCCTAGTAATATAATTCTTCTCCTCTATCAGTTTGTAGAGCTCTAATTTTACATCTGAATTGTTTTTCTTCCTGTGCAAGAAACTGAACAAATGCAACTTGCATATTTAATTTAAACTTTAAAAAATATATCCAAGCATACCGAGAGTAAGCATTAATAAAGGCTACATAGTAGCTAAAGCCATTAGAGAACAAAGGAGAAGGGCCCCAAACATAAGCTAAAATCAATTTTAAAGGATCAGAGTAAACCGTATTGGATTCATTAAAAGGTAATTTATGAAATTTATCAAACTGACAAGCAGTGCACAAAGTTTTCTGTGAAACTTTATTCAAAGGAATATTATAACTTTTTAAGGTAGAAATCAAAGTGACAGAAGCAGAGTGACCTAATTTGTTGTGTCAGATATCTACAGACACGTTATTAACACTAACAACATTACATGAACTATAACATTGAGTAGAGTTATTAATAATGGAGTTTTTAGCTTCTACAACAGGAAAGTCTAATTTGTATAGTTCTTCATGCTCAATTCTAGTTAACAAAACCTTCTTTGTACCTAAGTCCCTTACTTGACAAAATGTAGGGTAGAACTAAAGAAGAGCTTGATTGTCCTGTGTAAACTTAGACACATAAAGAAGTTTTTTAGTTATAACAGGAGCAAATAATATTTTTTTAAATTATAGACATCTAGAAGAATTAGAAAAAGCAGACTGTCCAACAAATTTAATAGGAATATGTTAACCATTACCAACTATAATATTAATTGTACTAGGATAGGTATCACCCACATTCAGATTGGTAAAATCATTGGAAAAATGATTTGTTGCACCAGAGTCAAGATACCAAGCATTATCACCTATTGTTTCAGGAGATGAAATATGTTTATAAAGAGAGGCTTAATTTGAAACTGGTGAGAGATTTGATGAAGAAAGCACAGTGTTAGCAAGATAGCATGGTGGGGTCACTGAGTAGGATGTTGGAGATCTTATTGGAGCAAAAAAAACATGAAAAGAAGATGAAACATGAGAGAAAGTGGGTTGAAAAACAGATAGAGGTGTTACAATTGAGGAATGACTCATCATTTGATGTCTGACTTGAGAAACAAATTGTGTGTAGACTAGAGGTGAGGGACCAATGAAGGTCCTACATAATACATAGTGTTGCATGGTTGATAATTGTGGCTAATGTTTAGATAAAAACATGTATTTGCTTGAGAGGTAGCCTCACTGATTTTATTGAAGTTATTTAATCAAGTCCTAGAAGACTTATTCTTGAAACTTGTATAAACCTGAAGTAACACCTTTCAGCAATATGTCCCAACTACTCCGTAATTGACATTGTGGTCGGTTTGAGAAAAATCTTCCCCCTTACCTTTACCTCAGTTATTGAAACTTTTGTTAGGATTATATCTGTTGTTGTGCCCCAGGTTAAGAAAAATTTTGTTGTTGCACAATGTGTACTTTTCCAAAATCAACAGGTTCAGATTGAATAGCAACATGTGTTGATGCATTAATCTATTCTAACATGGCTTGTTGTCTAGCCTCAGTATCAAAAAGAATAATTCTAACACACTGTATATCAGACTGAGTTGAATTAGCAATGATAATTGTGATGACAGATTCAGACTGAGGTGGTAACTCATTAAGAATAGTAGTTACATGTTCATGAGAAAAGATAACCTCTCCACAACTTGTCAAATTATCACATACATTTTTTACCTTTAACAAGAATTCTTTCATAGATATATCATTTTTCTTTTCGAAATGTAGCATGTGCCTATATGACATCAACTTAAAAGTTGTTTTCTCACTGTATAACTTATGTAAGTTAAACCAAATAACAATAGACGTAGACGTATTATGACCTATAGGTCAAAGCTCCATCTTGTTCTTCATAAATTTCATAATCAAGATTAAGACTAACAACACCTTCCTTTTTAATATACTAAGGTCAGGTTACATTAGGATCAATGTATTTTTGTAACCTATGTGTCTTTATGGTTAAGAGAACTTATTGTTGTCATAAAAAAATTATTATGATCTAGAGTGATATTAATCTTCTTTGTTGAGAAGACTTTATTGGTGTTAGACACCGAATTTTGGCCAACAACGGTATGTAAGTTTTCATTCGATTGTGCCTTAATTTCAGGACTCTCCATAGTGGTTGCCATAAACAAAAACAACCGAAGATGTAAATGACAATTACACCAAACAAATTCAAGTAAATATAAAGCACCAAAAGAATATCAGCAACTGATACCATGTTGGATTTTCTGCAACTCTCTAATATCTTTAATTTCACCAAACAATAGAACTAAAGAAATCAAAACTGAAATAACAAGGAGATAGAGATATAGTAAAGATCACATAGACTGAATTTCATTGCGATTATTCAACTCTTAGATTAAAGTATTTATAGCCTATCAAGAGGCAACCCATTTGTAACTGACTAAGCCTATATTACAGTAACTAATTAAGTCAAAGCTGGCATTTACATTTCAACTTAACTAATTCTTTCAACAGATCAATATTTCTCTAACAATATCCATATATTAAATAACATTTTAATATACTTTATTATTAGAATTTAATACTCATTAAAATTAAAATTTTTATTTTATCCTTATAAGTGTGGACTTTGTAAAAATCATTGTACACAACCTACTTTGAGAATATAAAACAAGTCGTTCTTTTTTCTCTCATCTTTATTCATCTATTTTATTTTTATTTTTTATTTTATTCAAAATAATTTTAAAATTATAAATATATATTTATATTATTAAGTTCTTCATTATTTTGTATTTAAACACATATTATATTCTCAATAAATATTGATTAAATTTATATTAGCATTCTCTGAAAACTAATTCAAGTATGCATTTTGAGAACATTATTAAAAGGGTATGCTGAATATAAGATCATGTCGGATGGGTTATAGATACTTACAATAAAGGTCGAATTATTTTATGTATTACTAAATTTTATGTTTAGTTTAAACATAGTATTTAATTAAAAATTTAGATTATTTAGTATAAAATTTTGATTTAGAGGTTAATTACGTAGCTCTGATTTAAAAGAAAATATCAAATTTAATAGAAAAACATTATTAAAATTTAAAATTTGGATAATAATATTGTGATAAGGGCCATGATCAGATTTAATAATAAAATGTATTGAATTAAATTAAAATTAAAATTAAATTAATAAAATATATAAATAAAAATAATTAAATGTGTAATTCTATATATTTAATTAATTATCATGTTAAATTTTAATTATTAGTAGATTAATAGATATTATTTAAATATTTAAATAAATGTATCGATAAAATTAAAAGATCGTATTAAAATAAATTGAAATCGAAACAGTAATTTAATTATCATGAATATAGTTTATTTAATTTTTTGTACATAGCGATAATGATGCGTAAAGATGACCGTTTGACCGTTTGTTCTATAAATTATTTATATTTATTTTTCACATTAAATCTGATATATCAAATTAAATCGAATTATAATCAGGGGTGTTCATTATCAGGTACCCGATTTTGAGTACTCGAAAAATTAGGTACTAGGTTTTTCTGATCATAAAAAATTGGTCCGTGTCTCGATTCATTTAATCGGGTAACGGATACTCGATTCATAATTTTTATTTTTTTATTTTAAAATTAAAAAAATACATATTAAACATATAAATTTTAAAATTTTATAATACATAATCAAACCTAAAAATTAGTGATTTAAAGTTAATTTTAGAATATTTGATTTATATATATATCTATATTTATTAAATTTTATCACTAAAATGACGTTAAAAGTATTAATCTAGATTTTTCTTTCAATATTAGTAAATTAAAAAAATAAAATTTTTAAAGCTTAAAAGTATATACTACAAACATAAAACTAATTTAGATATTTAAATTTAAGTTTAGTCACTATTATTAAAGAAATCTAAAATAAAAATATAATTTAAAACTAATATATATATATAATAAAATTAGTCGGGTGGGGTCGGATCAAGTACTCAGGAATTGAAAATTTTCGGTCCAAGCCCGACCCACTAATTATCGGGTCTAGTACCCAGACGAATCGGGTAAATTTTTTTCTGAGAATTATCCGATATTTTATTTCGGATCATCAAATCATCAAATCGAATCAACCGGATCTAATAATTTTAAACATCCCTAATTATAACAAATCAGATTTTTTTCTTAACATTCGAAATATGAATTTATTACCATTTATGCTTTAAAGGCCAGGAATGGAATAACTACAAAATTTATCATTTTGATATACACAGAACAATTATGAGTTGATATCGATTTTAAAAAATATATCAGTTAAAAAATAACTTGTAATATCATATTAACATAAATAAATGATTGAGATTATCAATAAAAATATATAAATTATTTTAATAAAAAAATAATTTAATCATTTGTTTATTGTATCCAGCAATTTAGAAATATGTTAGAACTATGCAAATTCAATAAAAGATTCAATAAATTTAACACTTAATATTTTAAAAAGATTCATCCTTGCTTCCAACAATTTACCACGCAAAATGCTATTATGAACTCAAGTTTAGATCAAATTTAGTGAAAAATCACAACCTCCCCTGGGATTACTAACAAATGTGCTTTATAACTTCAAAAATTATAATTTTAATAAATTCGAGTTTTAGCCATTTTGGGACACACTTCTAATGTTTGAGATGAAAAATAGATTAATTATAATTTTTTATTTATTAATATTTATATTTTGTCTCTTAATCTCTAATTCCGATCTTATCTCTGATCAGGACGAGCAAAGAAATCACCCTGCAATATCTCTTGTATCATCTCTAGCAAACAAGAAAGCAAAATCCCAACACATTTATTGATTGCTACTTATTCCATCCACACAAGCAAGAGAATAAAACCTTAATATCTGATAGAGTACGTCTACCATGGATACGCATTATACCAGTTGGAATTATCGTTGCTGAAATAGATCCCATCATCCCTCACGGACCACAAGCAAGAGTTATGATACACTCGACACCGGTGTTCGTCTCTCAAGGCATTGAAAGCCTCGATATGCCGCTCCCTCCCTTCCCACCAGATGTTGCAGAAGAAGAGTGTGGTTCTGAACAGGTTTATTTTGGTATCAAAGGTGTAATCATCATGCCGAAACATCTGCTTCTCACCTATATCTCTGTCTCCAGACTTGCAATGGACGCGCAACGGCGGATATCCCGGCGGCAAATCACTAGGCACATCACTGGTTATATGGATGTGATAATTTATAAACAACAGATCTTCACTCACTGCAGTGACGAAGGGATACAATACAGAAAGTGCTAGCAGTGAGCACACACTCTTTTTCAGGTCTGACATGGTGTAGGTTTCACAAGAAGGTTGTTTAACTTTTATACTATGGACTTGGTTAACCTAACTATACTTTAGCCGCAAGGAGAAATCCTAAAAGCTTTTAAGGTAATGATCTTTTTTACATTCCATTAAGTTATTGAATTAGAAGTCTGCATTTTGGATTATCTGATCGGATCCAATTCGAAATTTTGGATATCCGAAAATTTTAGATTGACAATTTAATGATCCGTAGTTAATCCGAAAAATTAGATATCTGATTTTTCAGATATCATCCAATTTTCCGGATATCTGAAATTTCGGATTAGATTTTCCGATATCCGAATATCTGAAATTTCGGATTAGATTTTCCGATATCCGAATATCTGAATTTATGACTTAATTTAAGTATTTTTTTTAATTTGACGGTCTTATCTATAAAATTTTGGGTTTTTCAATATAAAAATTAACAAATTATTGAATATAACAATGTTTTTATCCATGAAAATTTTAAATTTTTTATATATAACAAGTAAAAATATCGAATATAACAAAATTATACCTATAAAAAATTTAAATTTTTGGATATCAGATAATCAAATATCCGATCTGAAAGTAAAACCATTATCCTTATCTGATCTGGAATTCTCGGATATCCATTCTGAATTACCTAAAAATAAAAATGGATTGGGTATCTAAAATTTAGGATCGGATCAATCGGATCTGTTTTTTTTTTCACACCCTACATGAATTAATAAATTGAATTAATTAAATTATTTAATCTTAACAATAACTATTTGAATCCAAATTAATTAAAAATAACGTTTCCTTCTAAATTAAGACCACGAAAACAATTTTAGATTTATGGTAAGATATCTTAATTCTTTTTTCGAATTTATTCCTATATGACCGTTAACATTATTTACTTTAAATTTGTAACAAAAAGGAGGATCTAAATGGTAAAAACAATTCAAGAGTACAAAAAATCATTTAAATCATCCATATATTTATAAATAATGGAAGGTTTAAGGTTTTTCCCCTTTTCGGATAAAAGTTTCCTTTCGTCGGAATTGTGCCATAAAAGTGAAAAATATCCATTGATTTAAAAGTAAACGGATAAGGTTATATTTTTGTATTTTTTATTTTGATAAAGCTTTTAGCGTATGGTTTTCTTTAATTTTAATGTGATATATGTATTTTGATGAAATATCTTTCATATATATATAATGTCTAACATGTATTAAAATTTAAGGTTTTATACCAATAAGGATTGGTATAAGTGATAAGCAATTTGGTTCTACTTAAGCAAGTCTCAGGTTTGAGACGTTGTGTATGCAGAAAATCTCTGTTGGGAGGTTTACCCACCAAAGCTAGATGTGCGACGTGGGTCGGTCTAGTTTAGTTAGTTCCAGACTCTAGAACCAGAAGAGCAATAAAAAAATCTAGGGTTCTATATTTTAAGAATTTTATAGATGAAAAAAGTTGAAATTTTCTATATTTTAAAAATTTTATAGATGAAAAGAGTTGAAATTTAGAATGAATATAAAAGAATTAAACTTTTGAATATATTAAAAAATAAAGATATCTTTATATATACAAATAAAAAGTAGTTAAAATTAATCATGACCGTCAAAACTGACTTCATCCTAACTGTGAAACATACTAAACATTCTGTTAGCCACTCAAATTGGAGCATAAAGAATTTGAATGCTCAACTTGAAAATAAGGTGTAAAAAGACTGGTTGATAAGGCTTTTGTAAAACAATATGTTAATTGCTTGAAGCTTGAAACAGGTAGTAGAGTAATGGGTCCAGATTGGAACTTTTCTAATATTAGATCACAATCGATCTCTATATTTAGAAAAATTATACGATGAACCATGTTCACCACGTCATCCATGGTCCCAAGCAATTAGGACCATTGATCTTAATTTTTTTTCCAAGTGAATCATCACCTCTTTCCTACATGGACTTAGTGGATGGGTAGTTATTAGGTGTTTATTTAAAGATCAACGGTCCTGATTACTTGGACCATGAATGACGTGGTGAACAGGGTTCACCGTATAATCTCTCCTATATTTAGCTCTCTCAAGATGTATTGGATTTTTTGTAATTTTAATTACAGATGAGTTATCACAATAAAGATTAACCGAAAAAAAAACATATAAATGTGATAATAATAAAAAAATTTATTGTATCTCGCAAGAAACTACTACCATAGCTTTATACTTTGTTTTACTACAAAATCGTGAAATTGTTTGTTGCTTTTTTAACTTTCGAGAAATTAAAGAAGATTAAAAAAAATCAATTGTAGATCTTCTTGAATTTGAACATGATGTCCAATACGAATCAAAAAAGACATTAAGATATAATTGATTATCTGATGAAAAAAAATAATCTTTAATCAAGTGTACCGTTTAAATATCTTAAGAACCTGAGTAGCTATCATATAAATATTAGTAAAAATAGAAATAAACTGTGAAAGTTGATGGACAACAAAAGTTTTATATGGCCTAATATTAGTTAAATAAAGGAGTTTATCTATTAATTTTCGATACAAAGTTATGTCTGTTAATAACGTTCTTTTTGTTTAGATAATTTTTAGTAGTAGAAATGAGAATAGACACTGGCTTGGAACCAATGAAACCAGATTCAACTAGTAAATCTAAAGTATATTTCCTTTAAAAAAGGTTAACACCCTTAGTAGATCTAACAATTTTAAATCTTAAGAAAAATTTTAAATTTTCTAAGTCTTTTATCTGAAAAATTTTGATGAATAAAATATTTTATTTTGTTAATTTTATCAATGTTAGGATTAACAAGGATTATGTCATCCACATAAACTAAAAGAATAATCAAAGTATTTTTTCTCCTTTTATGAATCAGCTTGTTTAAAATCTTGTTTTTATAAAACAAAAGTGAGTCTTTCATTTTATTTTCTACTAGCTTGCTTCAAGCCATAGACTTCTGTTTAGTTTGCATACTAAATTAACATTATTATTATTGATGAGTACCTAAAAGTCCTATTTTTATATCATTTTTTTACTCGATTATTACTAATAGTGGACAGACTTAATGGCAATAATGGATAATTCTACATATTTTTCATATTTCAATATTCCAATAATTAATTTAGGAATTTATCTATTTTTTACATAAAACAGGTGCGGTTAATGATTTTTTCTCTTAGACAGGAAACTACCACACAAGTAATGCCAGATAGCATGATGGATGCTGGAAACTGAAGCTGGAATGCAGTTAAGCACCCGCCTCGGCAGCACTTTGAGACCGCGACAGCACTCTGATGTTGCGGGAGCATCTGAGGCCGCGGCAGCGCCCGAAGAACAAATGTTGATATGATAGACGATCTGAAGAGAAAAATAAGGTGAACGTTTTAAGACAAGCGACATAAAAATTAGAGTTGAGAAACAAATGAAAAGTCAATGTCAAAGGCCACGTGGGAAAAGAATCCTTATAGGAATAAATTTAGAAATATTTTATTTATGAAAATTATTGTAATCCTACTCCAAGTAGTATTCCTACTTAGGAAAGGTTTGCCCTAGGCCAAGCCTATATAAACCATAGCCTATGTAGAGAGGAGATATCTCGAAATCAAGTGTTCATAGAAAACCCTAAACTCCTCCATTGTCCTATAAGGTTTAGGTGAAGGTTGTCGAGTATTTTTGAGAGGATATTGTACTTTATTTCTTGTTTCAATTCAATAAAATATCAAGGTTTGCTTACTCTTTTCCATTCTTTGTTCTTGCATTCAAGCACAGGAGGGAAGTTTGTGAGTAATCCATTTATCTAGATTTGGGAGAGTTAGATTCATGAAATGAGTAAGTACAATATTTGACTTGATTGGAAAATACTAACTCGGCTTAGGGATAGATTGGAGTTTCAGCGACTAAAAAAAGTGTGGGATTGGTTGGTGGTTATAATTAATTAACGCCGGGAGGTATCATCAAGGATTGATCATCAACAATATTTCGACTTAGGGATAAGCGAAATCATCAAATGACACTTTGCCGAACTTTGGTAAAGTCCACCCAAGAGCAAGGGATTGTTGCGGCGGACGAGCATCATCGCTACCAAGATAGTAATCTGCAGTACTGCTGAGGCAGTGTTGTGCAATTGTATTGGACAAAAACAAGTCAATTGAATCCACAATACGACACAACTGGATCCTGCCCCACTTTTCCATCCTTGATTTCTTGATCATTTATCTTTATTGTTTTAATTAGTTTTCTTAGTTATAATTCAAACCCAATAATCTGTGTATTTTATTTCATTACAGAGCGAGAAGAGAAAAGGTTGCATATTAAGTAGACCAATCCCTGTGGAGACGATACACGATAATATTTATCACTTTATTACTTGCGACGTGTTCACTTGCATAAAATGCGCATATTTGACACGCATCAAGTTTTTGACACTGTTACCGAGGATTGACAACTAAATTTTGTTACCTTTGTTTTCTTGCATTTAGTTTTGAAAAAAAAAACAAAATCAGGAGGTAAATCCATATAGATTTTTTTATAAGTAACCATGAAGGAAAATATTATTAATATCAAGTTGACGTAAAAAACAATTGTATACAGCAGAAACAACTAATAAAGTTTTTATTCTAGTCATTTTAACAACAAAAATAAAAGTCTATAAAATCAATTCTTAATTGTTGAGTATAACTCTTAGCAACTAACATAGACTTATTTTTCAAAAAAATCATCAGATTTTAACTTTATCTTTATGCCCATTTACATTTTATTGTTTGTTTTCCAGGTAGGAGAGTGACTAAAGTAGGGGTGTGCATTCGGTTCGGTTAACCGATCAAACTAAAATTATTTCGGCTAATTCGGTTAGTTAATTTTTTTAAATTCGGTTAACGGTTAATTTGATTCGAAATTGGTTAATTAACCGAATTAATCAAAATTATATATATTAAATATTATATATATATTTTTAGTCATTTAACTTTTAAAATATTATAAAATGTTCATTAATTTTTTTATATTATAAAATGGTTACTCAATTTTGTATTAAATTAGTATAAAATAAAAGTTTAGTGATTAAAAAAATATTTTAACTTAATTTAGTGACCTATTATGTAATTTAACCAAAATTTATAATAAATTTCGGTTAATTTGGCTAATAACTGAAATATTTTTGGTTCGGTTAATTCGGTTAAAGAAAATTCGATTCGATTAACGGTTAAGATTTTAAAATTTTTGGTTAATTCGGTTCGGCCACCGACCGAATTAACCAAATGCTCAACCTAGACTAAAGTCCATGTCTTATTTCTTTCTAAAATCTTAATTTTTTCATTCATAATATTTTTTAATAATCATATTAAATTGCTTGGGTTCAGATAAAGCATCAACATTGTTGATATAAGATAATTGATTAGTAATGAGTTTAGGATAAGAAAGCACTTGGGCTATTGTGTGAAGGGTGGAATTAAATCCTGAAAAAGTTACTTCATAATCTATGAGTCTTTGTGAAAGTTGTTTGACTCTTGTAGACCGAGATGATGTAAGAATATGATTCTCAGACGATGATTGAATTTATGATATCTCATTATGTATTGGAACATAATTACTTCGAGAAGTAGTAAAATGTTCAGAAGAAACATACCGAAGAGTTTTAGAATTTTCAGAAGAGGTTTCTCTATAATTATAAAGTATAGAAATAATATCCTAAATAATTAGAGTGTGTGACTGTGAAGTGTTGGGTAAAATATCAAACCTTGAAATAGTTTTTTTTTTCTTATACAAAATTTCCATTAGAACACTATTATCATATTTATGAAAAAAAATAGATTGTTATCTGAATAATTTTTAAAATAATGAAAAGGAAAATGTGTCTTAGAGAAAACCAAATCCCTAGAAACAAAAATGTTATGATTGTTCAGATCATATAATCTATATCTTTTAAAGTGTTAAGGAAAGCTAATAAAAATACATCTTGTAACTCTAGAATGTAATTTTGTTTTAGATTTAGGCAAAACAAATGCATAAGCAAGACTATCAAAATTTTTCAAAGGTTCAAATTCAGATTATTTATGGTATAAAATTTTATAAGGTGTTTTATCAAATAAAAGGCATATTGTCCCGACCCAAGTTTTATAAACTCGAGGTTGTACGCCTTGTGATTGGGCTTATTGGGCCTTGTCGAGCTTAAGGTTTAGTTGGCCTTTGGATGGGTTGAGTGGATAAGGACTTGGGCCTTTTGATAATTTGCTAAAGGACGAAAAATGGGTTTTGGGGACATTTATTTTTTGCTTGTTGTAGAGAGTATGAGATCATCCCCTTCAACCTTGTTTTCTTCCTCTTTTCCCATTGTAAGCAATCACCAAAGGTATGTTTTTTGAGGATTTCTTGGTGGAATCTTGTTTTAAAGTAGAAGAGGTTTTTTAACTCCAGTTGATCTATCTCTCAAGGTAAGCTTTGTTTCAAATGGTTGAGGTAAAGTTTTTGGTGGTTTTTTTGAGGTAAGAACGAGAATGGGTTTTAAGGAGGTTTTAGTGTGATTTAATGGTTGTTTTAGCTTTCTTAAATCACCTAGATACAGTAGTAATCTCTTGGTCATCTTCTCTTTCAGTGAGGTAACAACAAGAACCTTCTTCAAGCTTGGGAAAGGAGAAATTCTAAGATTTGGTGTGGTGTTTCTTCAACTCGTTTTAGAGGTTGATACACTTCCAAATCCTTTGTATTTCATGTGCATTGTCATTTTTAACATGCTTGATTGATTTGTGATGGTTTGGCCAGGATAGAGTCTTAGTATGCTTTAATGGTGGTTTGGATTATAGTTGATGGTAATTGGTAAAATTGGTTATAAACTCACTTAAACTACTTCAATAACGTGTAGGAATGTTTAGGGATCAAAAGGTTCGGTTTAGGTTGAGATTCTTAAGCTTTTTAAGTTGCAAACTTGTATTTTCGTGCAGGGATCGATACCCATGGTAGGGGTACCGATACCACAGAGAGAAAATTAAGCTATTAAGGTAGGCGTTTTGTAATGCCTAGCCCGTGTATCGAAACCAATCTCTCCACTAGCAAACCATTTCGATAACCCCTTTGAGTTGTATCGAAACAGGGGGACGTATCGATACCCTATATAGGTGTATCGTTATGTGTTGGTCTCCCTTGGTCTTAAACCATCGCTATAGCGTATCGAAATGCAAGGGAAGCGTTTTAATACTTGGGGCATTTCGATACCCTTATACAGGCGTATCAATAAGCTTGGGCAATCTGCCCGAGTTTTTAAGGGTCGAGTTTAGGAGTTTAGTAATTCATGTTAGAGGTTCATACGGGTTGTTTAAATCATAAAATGATTAATAAAACTTGGAATTGATAAAAAGGACATTGATATGAGAAATTATGCTTGCATACTTGGTCTTGGTTGTGGAATTATTTTGATATGAGAAATTACCTTGTTTTTGTCGAGTCTTTGTTTGGTGGGATCCAGATACCCAATGGTGATAGTGTTGCAACACAATGAAGTCCATTCGATGTGAGATCCTGGGTGATGACTTTGCTCAATCTGAGATTCTGAGCCTCACTCGATGTGAGATTTCGGGTGATGAATTTGCTCGATGTGAGATTTTGAGCCTCACTCGAATTGATATTCTGAGTGAAGATTCAATGTGAGATTCCGAGTATAATAGCTCGATGTGAGATTCCGAGTAGCTCGATGTAAGATTCCAGTCTAGGTGAGTTCCCTAGTGTCGGGTTGGCAATGGAACTCACTTCTGATTTGTTTACTTTACGTTTTGGTTGCATTTTACATATCATATCATCATATATCTCATCTTACATGTTATAGTTATGATTCACTTGAAAGCACAAACGATAGGTTGTGTACCCACTGAGCTTTAGTAGCTCAATGTTTTGGAATTTGTTTCCATGGTAGGTAAGTAGGCATCGATCGTGTGGACGTGGCGGAGCACCATCATCGTAGGATATCAGCATTGACCGGTTGGTAGAGTACAGTTGCTAGATTTTTAGGCTATGTATTCGTAGGGCCATTGTTTTAATTGTAACTCTATTTGATTTGAATCGTCAAGGTCAAATTTTTTAGTAAACTTGTATTTGGATATCTATTGGATTTGTTAAACTGATTTTGATATTTAATATCGTTTTAGTTTTTATGTTGTATTTGAAGGTACACTTGGATTTGATTTGAGAAATTTTATGGATACAGGTGGTTAAGGCTCGGAAGTCCTGCTTTTATTATGAAGCATTCAACCATCCACCTTTCTCCAAATTTTAGTATTTAAGATGTTGATCCCACGAGGATTGTTGTTACTTACGCAATTTATTATTCTTGCACAATGGAGAAGTAAAAACACAGATAATTTATTTTGAATTATATCGAAGAAAACTAATTAAAGCTATAAAGATACATGATCAAGAAATCAAGGATGGAAAAGTGGGGCAGTTTAGAGTGCTTCGTAGTGTGGAATGAGAATGTAATTATCTCGTTCTGCAATAGGGTTGAACTGTCGCCTCAGTGGGTCACACTAAGGGTCGCCGCAGCTGCCTAGGCGGGGTTATGCCTTGTCGACAATTCAAAAACTCATAGTTCGACAGAGCATCCTTGTATGTCTCCTCCTTATCCCTTGATTCACGCCGGGAGGTATCATTAAGACGTAGACTCGAACTATTTTGTTATGGAGTATAAACATAAGATTATTGATGTATTAAACCTTTAGAATCATAGAAGTCTTTTAGAATGAATTCTTTAACATTATTTGTTCTTACGCATTTAATTATTTTAGAGAAATAGATTTCTATTATTTCAAAAAAAAGAATAAATAAGTTGTCTAATCTCATTTTTGTTCTGCATAAGAAAAATCCAAGTAAACCTACTATTATCGTCTACAATAGTAAAAAAATAAAAATAATCATAAATACTTTTAAATGGAAAAAGACCCCATACATCTATGTACACTAAATCAAACATACAATTAGATAGAAAAATACTAACAGAAGAAGGTAAAAGTTTACGTATGACAAACGTCAAAAAAAAAGTAGATGGTATATTAGAATATAGAGAAATACTAACAAAAATGTTGTTTGTAATGTTTCTTTATTTTTCACATCTAAGCCTGGTATCTGAAATCATCTTCGTTAGGATCTTTAATAGAACCATTGATAAATTGAAATTTATTCTTGAAAACCAACGCCATCTTCATCTAGCGTACCCAACTGTGGTAATTGTTGCCCAGAAGAAGAGAAGTCGTAAGAACAAGAGACGGGTTTTCATTTGGATGAATATAAAATTCATCGTTCCAATATTCATACTTATAAACCCAATTTGATTCCAGCGAACGAGAATCATCTTCTTCCTAATACAATATTGAAATCTAGGGTTCTGTATTTTAGGAATTTTATATATGAAAGGAGTTGAAATTGAGAATGAATATAAAAGAGAAAATAAGCTTTCGATAATATATTAAAGAATAAGGATATCTTTATATATACAAGTAAAAGAGCAATTAAAACTAATCCTAGCTATCAAAACTGATCCTAGCTGTCAAAATTGTCTTGATCCTAGGTGTAAGAAAAAAAAAACTTGATATTTTGTTAACATGAAATGAATCATCTTACTTCAATGGTTAAGGGAATGATTGTTATTCTTGGAGGTTAAAGCTTCAGGATCAATATTTGCAGCACAATGTTTAAGTGTCGATGTCTAATGATTGAGAGTATATTCTTTTATCGACCTAGATTTCGAGATTCGAGGACTGAGTTAACCTGAAGCGTTCGGGCTTAGAGATCTTTTTAGGCTAATATTAGACCTTAGACTAATGTGTTTTGGATTTTTAATAGGCCAAAGAAGTTGGGTAAAGGCATTTGTGTAATCTTACAATTTGAGAAAAAAAGGAAGTTTAATTTTTTTTTCCCTGGAGAAAGTAAGGGGATATCATCTGTTCTCTTTCTTGTTTCTATTTCTTCTTTTTCTTCTTCATTCTTTCATCCATAAACTTGGTAATTAAAGAAAAAACTATGAGAGTTCACATGTGAATCATGTTTTAGAGTTTCAAGGAAGATTATAATGTTCTAGAAGATTTATAAAATTAGGTAAGAAAGGTTGAGTTTGATGAAGGAGTTTTGTGAAGGTTAAAGAATCAAAATAAAAATATTCACCTTTTATAATACACGACTCGTACCTTAATCATTTGATATTTACTTTGGATTATATGATTTCATGAATTAAAGTATGCTTCAAATTCAAAGAATATTATGCTTATGAAAGTATCATGTTTTATTAAGTATTTTTTTATTGTATGTTACTTTCCTTATGCCTCACTAAATTATATTTAACGTGTATTTTGGTTATACACGTAAATTCAAAGAAAACCACTAATATTTATAAAACTAGAGCTTATTTTCAGGCGGAGACTATGTTGTTGTGGGTTGGAGTAGAGTCTACAGTGCTGATAACTTGGAGGATTACATATCAAAAACCTATAGTTATTCCTCGAATGGGTTAGGGTTTGAATTAGAGAAATGAGATTTTTTAGAAAGATGATAAAATATAAAATTTAAAATTTTGAGGGATAAATTAAAATAAATAAAAATGAAATAATAATCTAAGGATTATTTAGGTAATTTATCCTTTTTTATTATGTTAGATTATCTTTTCATTAATATTTAACGGTACTTAACGTTAGAGTAACTAAAATTTTATAAATAAAAAATATAAGTGACTTTATCGGTCATTTTTCAAAATCGATGATCAAATATGTAACAAAGGTAAACAAGAATAACTAATGAAGTAGTTAACCCTTTAATTTATTATAAAAAGTTTAGATGATGCATATAAAAACAATGAGATATATAGTTAGTATGTAACCCCCTCGACCCGTTCTAAACGTCATCCGACCGAGGCTAAACTGGAGACTCACCTCGATATATGACCCAGTATCGAAATGTCGGTCTAGCGTATCGATACTCTTTCGATAATCCGATTGATGCCTCGGTATCGAAATGTCGGTCTAGCGTATCTAATACCCATGTTAGGATTGAAGTTATTCCCTTCAGGAGGTTATAAAACACTCTCAACAGTAGTGTGTTTTGGGGTTTAGATGGGAATGTCATTCCCTTAGATTTCTTAGGTATTGTTTGATTCCCATTGTTTTGGACTTTAATGTCCATGAAAAAAAATTCAGTCATTCATTATTTTCACTCTTGACTTTGGTATTTTTGGCATTCAATTTAAATTTAATTCAATATTTAAAAAATAAGAAATAATTTTATATTTAAAATATAAAATTCAGTAATCTCAACGTATTTATAACATTATAAATAAATTATTTTATTAATATTTTAAATTTAAAAATAACCATAATTTAATAATTTTAACATATTAAGGCCATTGTAAATAAGTTATATTTTCCCCAAAGATAATCATTTCTGTGAACATTACCTATATATCATTATCGGTAGAAATAATCTTAAAATCAATCAATTTGTACACTTTCAAGACATTTTAGCTAATATAGATATATTGGTTTAAATAAGTCTACTCTAAAGCTTGAATACCTACATAGGTATGAAGGGTTACAAAAAATTTATAATTGCAAGCCATATTACCTATACAGGTAAATCCTATTAAAATTATGTCTAAATTTAAAACTTTTTATTTTTTAAACTCAACTTTATACTGTGATTTTCTTCATAAATATAATATTTTATAAAAATCATTTAAAAATATAAATTCTTAACATTAATTATATTAAATAAAAAAATTCCTATGAATTTTTATTTTAATATTTTTTATTTACCGATAAAAGTTTAACCGGTTAGAAATAAAATATATCATAGAGAGAGTTTGGTAAAAATTACTTTTAAGTAATCTTATATTCTCCTAACCAAATATTGTTAACTTACATTCTTGTCAAACAAACCAAATAAAGTAATATAATATTTCTAGTAATATACCAAATAATGATATATTTCAGTAATCTTATTCTCAAAGGTAATAATTTTTTCTGTGAACCAACGCACCATAACAATTGAAGGGTTATACGGTAACAAAAACTCCTGTTTGTGAATTTTACATCTAAGTGATGATGGGTTTATGATTGTAACTTTATTTTTGGTTGAGATTGTACGACATGTTAGAGGGACAATAGTTAAATTTGTGTATCTTACGTAATATTTTGTAGAATGAAACTTGATTTATACTCGATTAAAATTTAATATAATTAATAATGTATCATAATGATATATTATGTTGTATAATATTGTTTTATATTTCCTCCGTCCTAAAAATAATGTCTCTTATTGACTTTTTGAAAGTCAAATTTTTTAAACTTTGACTATAATTATATTAAATATTTTAAATAATTAAATTTTATAAATTATATATCTAAAATCTACTCGATTAAAAGTTTTAAAATATTTTTTTATATATTTTTATCAATAATAAATTTTAAATAATCAATAATTAAAATTAAAAAAATTTGACCTAAAAAAATTAATAAAAGATAATATTTATAGGACAGAGAGAGTTGATTTATTCTTTAAGCCTCGTAAATTGTATGTTGTGCATGAGAAAACTTAGAATGCAGTAAATAAGATTTTTTTTATTGGACCCATGGTACATATTTTATACGTCTTGTTTGGGGTCGGGATAATGAATACATGTTTGGGTAAGAATCATGCTATTATAAGTCAATGCTTGTTTTGATTTAAGTGTTTGTTGGTTAAACATGCTAAAGTTTTTGTTGTTAATAATGTCGTATATGATTTTTAATGCTTGGGTAGTGTTTAGTCTTGATTAGAATAAGCTAAATATCATACGTTAAATTAAGAGATTATTTAAGATTTGACATATCGATACGTATACTTAAGTATCGGTACACGAGAACTTAAATATCTTAATTTGAGGTGAAATATAATGGGGTACGAGTACGGTTAGCCACGTATCAATACACACATAAGAAAACAGTCTATGAGTTTTAGTACACGAGTTTGAATATTAATATGTCCTTTTGTATTTTATGTATTCTATCGATACACAAAAAACTGTATGGATATTCATTTTAGCTAAAAGAAATTAAGATTTTAACATTTTAAAAAGAGTATTGATATACTGAAATCCATATTAGTACGGTGATTTTTTAGAGGTCGTACCTATCATACTCGCCCACATTCCCATCAATTCTTAATCAAAAACCTTCAAGAATAACTTAAATCTAACTCTAACTTCACCTACTCTAAGCCCAGTCATAACCTAACGTTTTGATTAACCTAACATCATCAATTAACATCAAGAAACATATCTAAACCAACCTTATAACCCAACAATCTCATATCACAACAATCAACCCAAAAATTTATAAAAATAACCTAAAAATTTTATTAGATTTCTAATAACAAATATTAAAAATCAAGTTTAGGAGTAGACCTCTGATAAAAATTATTATTAAAAAATAACCCTAATAACTAGTATTAAAAAATTTAGGGCCTAAGAAAAAGTACTAAAAATTTTGACACAAGTAACAAATATCAAACAATTTTAAATTTTAAAAGTAAATTCTAATAATAAATATAAGAATATTTAAACCTTTAATAACTAATGTTAAAAAAATCCTAATAATAAATATTAAAAAAATTAGAATAAACCCCTATTATATATTGAAAAAACTTAAAAGTATAATATCAAAATTCTAAAGTCAACCCTTATCCTATTTTCATTCTTCAAGGTGTAAGTTTTCTTCAATAGTTTTAAGAGAAAAATAACTTGTTACGATGCATTTCGTTTAAAAATGATTATCACGTATAATATTTTTTTTTAAATTTGTATTTATCATGTTTAGTTTAAGAGAATTCTCACCGAGAAATATTTTTTTTTTCAATAGCGGTTCTTTTCTCTTCAAATGGTAAAAATGTTATTCACCTCATTTTCTTAGGTATTATATAATTTATTTTTCTTTGTATAATTTTATCCTTATAATAATGAAATATATTTATAATGATTCTTTATTACATTTTAATTAGGCGACTAATTATTTATGATATAAATTTATTAAGTATTTTTATTTAATATTATTTAAATATAAATTGTATTTCATATATTTAAATAATATTATAATATTTAATAATATATTTTTATTAATATTTTATTTATGATATTTCATCTTAAAATTTTAATAGATTAATTTATTTTTATATTTATTTTATTTTTTATTTTATTTTTTTCAATACATAATTAAACGTAATAAAAATTAAAAATCTAAACCTATTAATCGTTTAATATTTTTTGCTCATAAAAAATTAAAAGGAATAAAGTTATATGAATAAATATATTTTAAATGATTTAATACGTTAATTATATTATAAATATAAAATTTTTAAAAGTTTTAGATAATATAATAAAATTAGTTATATAAATTATTCTTAAATATTTTTAATTCAATAATTGAAAGTTTAACTAGTTAAAAAATATATCATAAGAGTAAGTTGATAAATTTTACTTCAAATTAATCATATATTCATTTAACTAACACTATAATCTTATATTTTTATTAAATAAATTAAATAAAATAATTTAATATTCTCAATAATATGTTTAATAATGTAAAATTTTGATAATCCCTCCTATTGTCGTCATCCCTCCTATTGTCGTCAAAGACCATACTTACGTACTCTCCTACTATCGTCAATTAAGGGCCTCAGCCTCGGACCGTAGTCCTCCCAAAACACAAGAACTCTAGACTCTAAAGCATGCCTTTTAACCAACGATTAACTAGCAACCAAGGATTTTATCATGTAGCTTTCAAATTTATATCACATATATCAAAATCATAATTATCCTTAGACAAAGAGCCTTAGCCCATTATCATATTATTGAATCAATGTAGATCATGCAAATTTTCGGCAACAATCTTACCAATTAACTCACACTCATTAAGCATCATTCATTATGCTATTTGAATCAATAAGATAGAAACAAAATTAAACAATTTCTATTAATATATTACCATTAGCTCATCCTTCCCTTAACTTACTTATAAATATAATTTAGCTCATTTTCATGTTATGATATTTACACAAAAGTTTAGACATGCATACAGGTTAGGAACTATGTCCCAACCCCATAGAAAAACTACACTCACAACTAGGGATGGCAATGGATCCTAGGCTCGATCCGAATCTATAGATTTAGATCCGTTTTGTAGGGTTTATGTAGCGATCCTTTAAATTTTTTAAAATAATAGGTATAATAAAAAGGGGGAAAGGGGGTCACTAGTGAAAAATTAAAAAGTTAGGGTTTTGAATTGAAAATTGATAATGATTTAAAAAATTAGGAATTAAGGTTAAAAATGGAATTTGGGAATTTTAAAATTGGATATTGAAATTGAAATTAGGTTTAGGGATTTGAAAAGAGGGTTTTGAAAATTAGGTTTTGGAACTGACGACAAAAATTAAAATTGGGAATTTTGAAAAATTAATTTTAGTGATTTAAAAAATGGTTTAAAAAAAGGTTGTAGTCGCCACCGGCCACTTTGGTAGATCGGACACCGTAAAAACCAGAGATTTAAAATGATTTGGGTTCAAGAGTTGGTTAAGATTAAAAACGGGATTAGCGTTTAAAACCGTCCAAAATTGGCACCTTTACAAAATATTGCTTAATTAATTTTGGAATTTTTGTTTGGAATTAAAGTGGCACTTAAATTAATTGTTGTTTAATGATTCAAATTTATTTTATTTTTACCGTGTCTTTATTCGAAGACAACTCATACACCGCCGATACTGCGTTTGAGGACGGACCCGTTACGACCGAATAAAGACGTAATTATTAAAATTCATTAATTATGGAGTGGATGTGAATGTTGAACAAATGAATCAAATATACAAATAAATAAATAAAATAAATGCGAGAAAGCAAAGTCCGTAAACTAAATTACAACAAAGTAAATATGAGAAATTAAGTAAATTACGACTTAAAAACCATAAGCTAAAGGAGCACATATAAGGGTAAGAATTTGTGTACATACACAAATGGCTACGAGTATATATAATATGACACAAAAATGATAAGGATTTGTGTATGTATACAATTCCTTACAAAGTATACACAATAGCTTACGAAAAACGTAAGAAAAAAGGTATGTACACAAATCCTTACGACTTCTAACCATGAGTTAAAGGAAACCAGGTAAGGGGAAGGGTTTGTGTACATACACAAATGGCTACGAGTATACATAATATGACACAAAAATGATAAGGATTTGTGTATGTACACAATTCCTTACAAAGTATACACAATGACTTACGAAAAACGTAAGAAAAAAGGTATATACACAAATCCTTACGACTTCTAACCATGAGCTAAAGGAGACCATCTAAAGGTAAGGGTTTGTGTACATACACAAAAGGCTACGAGTATACATAATATGACACAAAAATGATAAGGATTTGTGTATGTACACAATTCCTTACAAAGTATAGACAATGACTTACGAAAAACGTAAGAAAAAAGGTATGTACACAAATCCTTACGACTTCTAACCATGAGCTACAGGAGACCATCTATGGGTAAGGGTTTGTTTATATACACAAATGGCTACGAGTATATATAATATAACACAAAAATGATAAGGATTTGTGTATGTACACAATCCCTTACAAAGTAACGCAATGACTTACGAAAAACATAAGAAAAAAGGTATGTACACAAATCTTTACGACTTCTAACCATGAACTAAAGAGACCATCTAAGGGTAAGGGTTTATGTATATACATAAATGACTACGAGTATACATAAATTACCATAAAATGGTAAGGATTTGTGTATGTACATAATTCCTTACAAAGTATACACAATGGCTTACGAACATCGTAAGGAAAAAGGTATATACACAAATCCTTACGACTTCGAAATCATGAGCTAAAGAAGGCCATCCAAGGGTAAGGATTTGTGTATATACCTTTTTTCTTACAGTTTTCGTAAACATTTGTGTATATTTCGTAGAGATTTGTGTACATACATAAATCCTTACATTTCTTGTACCAATTTTATATGTTCTCATAGTAAATTGTGTATGTACACAAATCCTTACCTTTGGATGGCTCCTTTTGCTCATGCTGAGAAGTTGTAAGGAATTGTGTACATAACTTTTTCCTTACGATTTTTGTAAGCCATTGTGTATATTTTGTAAGAAATTGTGTACAATATGTATTCGTATATTTTTTATTCGAATACTTTTATTTGAATATTTATTATACAAATATTTTAATTCAAATATTTTTATTCGAGTATTTTTATTCGAATATTTTTATTGGAATATTTTTATTAGAATATTTATTATACGAATATTTTTTATTCAAATATTTTTATTCGTATATTTTTTATTCGAATATTTTTACTCCAATATTTATTATATTAATATTTTTATTAGAATATTTATTATACGAATACTTTTATTCAAATATTTTTTATTCGAATATTTTTATTTGAATATTTTTATTCAAATATTTTTTATAAGAATATTTTTTATTTGAATATTTTTATTCGAATATTTATTATATAAATATTTTTATTCGAATATTTATTATAGAAATATTTTTATTCGTATATTTTTATACAAGTATTTTTATTTGTATATTTTTTATTTGAATATTTTTATTCAAATATTTATTATATGAATACTTTTTATTCGAATATTTTTATTCTAATATTTTTTCTATAAATATTTTTATTAGAATATTTATTATGGAAATATTTTTGTTAGTATATTTTTATTCGTATATATTTATTCGAAAATATTTATTCGAATATTTATTATATTAATATTTTTATTCGAATATTTATTATATGAATATCTAATATTTTTTATTCAAATATTTTTTTATTTGAATATTTATTATATAAATATTTTTATTCGTATATTTTTATTCAAATATTTTTTTGAGTATTTTTATTCCAATATTTATTATATGAATATTTTTATTCGTATATTTTATTCGAATATTTTTATTTTAATCTTTTTATTCCAAAATTTTTCTTCGAATATTTATTATACGAATATTTTTATTCTAATATTTATTATACTAATATTTATTATTCGAATATTTTTATTTGAATATTTATTATATAAATATATTTATTCGAATATTTATTATACAAATATTTTTATTCGAATATATAAGAATAAATTTAATAACCATTACTTAAAAAAACACTACTATCATGGAACCGGTTACCAACAGGTTACCAAACCCCCTTATTAGAGGGCTTTTTTTAAGCTCTTTTTAGGGAGCTTTATTTAGAACTCCCCCGTTGGGTATTAACATACAAAGTCTTTACATGTTTTTTTATGAAAACAACGACTCCACTTTTCTTCATCTGTTTATTCAAAAATCGGCACCAGACCACTACTAATCGGTGCTGGGCGGCCAAAACAAAGGTCACCCAACCTCTCTTTTGTAGATAAACACTCATGTGACTCTGATTTAAAAAAGAAAACACCTTTTTTCTTTAAATCTCACAAAACCGAAACCTTTGAATCTGGGTTTTGAAAACCAAAATCAAAATCGCTTGTAAAAAATTGTTTTTGACACCCGATTTGAAGAATAAACGAAAGAAGCGAGCGACCGAAGACTCGAGGAGGAAAGCCGGTGACGGGAACCGAACCTTTGCCTCAGGTAAATCCTTAGACTATTCTGATTTTTTTGTTCGAATGAAAAAAAAAAAGAAATATGCTCTGAAATGGTATGTTCCTGTATTGCTTCTTTGGTCAAAAGTCGTCTCGGGTTACACTGATTTGTTGTGGCTTTTATAGCCCTTTTACATTGATTTTTCTTCTGAAATAAAATAGAAAAGCTCTGACGTTTGGGTCTGATTTTGTTTCTTTGTGAGAGCTGGTGGGCATTCGTACGAGAGAAGGGACATTCTCGCTCAGATATGCAGAAAAGGGGGACCATCTATTCTCTATTTTTGGCAGGTTGCAGGGGAGAGATTGTTGCCATTGCACTGTCGTTTGCGTGGCGTCGACATGGAGTCTTGGTGGAGTCGATGTGTCGCCTAGGTGGATGGCAGATGAACACCCATTTCCAGAAGTTTTTAGAATTTTTAGAAATCCAAAAGTCCCGAAGAGAGAAACGGTCGATTGGGGTAACTGAAGAGTCTCGGGTCAGTAATGGGTAATCAGGTTGGTAATGGGTTTTGCAGATTTGGGCTGACAGATTTAATTTAATTGTTGGGTTTTGGTTTAATTGTATTGGGTTATGGGTGTAATTGGGCTAAGGAGAAGGCCTGACAGATTTAAATGGGTAAAGGGGTTAATTGGTTAATGGGCTACTGTTTTGGTTAAGTTGATCGGTTTGCGACAATAAAATATTTTATGATTTACATTTTTTAATATTTATATTATTCAAAAAATATTTGTGTAATTGTTGATTTTTTAATTTATCGTTTTTTATCCTAATACTAGTTAATTAAAATCAATATTTTCTTCATCGAAGTTGTATTGTGAAAATTAATTATGACAATTTTATTACGTTAAAAATTGATCAAATAGTCTTTTTTAATAGATCCATTTTGGATCCGTTTTAAACCCGGATCTATAAGATTCATTGGATCTAGATCTAGATCTCAATTTTTTATACCCACGGATCTGAGATGATATAAAAATGCATCTGGATCCAGCTAGATCCGACCTGTTGCCATCCCTACTGACAACACTTTCAAACTAATTTTGGATGATTATTCTTTTATTATTTCTCTTAGCTTGCTTTCTCTCCTATCCTTCTTTAAGATGTTTCTCCCTTTGATGTTCTAGTAATGCATATAAATCATATAGGTAGCATTAGTAACTAATAAAGCATGACAATTCATATATTCCGATACACATTTTATAACCAATGTTCAAAAAAGTTTTTGTCGGACAACTTGTGCACTTCTTATCAAATTGCTTATATATTTTAATTCATCAAATTTTAATTAATTTATATCGTTTGAAAAATAACGAAATCATCTTTCTAGCCATATAAGCATTATATTTTAGTTATTTACCGTTTTATACAGTTTGTTATACAACTGTTAATCCATAAAATTTGGTATACAACTTCAAATTTGGTTTCGTTTTCTCCTAATGAATTTAGACATATTAATGGTTGATCCATAAAATTTTCAGCCCTAAATTTGATCTACACAATGATTGGTGTATTTTCAAAGTTACCCTATTTGCACAGATTGAATATGCCTATATAATCTAAAACAAGGTAAACATTGTTTTTCTTGCAATTAAATCATAATACAAGAATTTTAATCCAATTTAGCTTCTACCATGTATTACATTACATATTTTTAACATTTAATTTATTCGATTCATCTCCTTGAATTCAATATATTTTTTTAAAACAGTCTCTAAGTACTCTAATGTACTTGTTTCATTAACATTATGTATTACATTAAGGGCAACCCATTTTCATGATTAAAATCAGTATTTCCTTTGTTATTATAAGCTTAATTTAGTCTCATATTAATTTTTAAATGTGTAAAACAATCCTTTTAACATGTATTTAAAACATGAAGTATGCTTGATTTTCCCAAAAACAACTCATGTTTCAACATAAGTTAATCAAAAAGTCAAATTAAAGAGGAGGAAGAGTGTTATTACCTTCTTTTCCTATGTTTCTAACTAAAACTTCAAGACTAGTAAAAATTCTTTTAAAGCTTTCTCCAAGCTTCCATGGCAAGAGCTTCAACTCTCTCATTACTCTCTCGTTAATTTAGATTATTTTTTACAAATAAAAAAGAAGAAGACATTTTATCGTTCTCTACTATCTAAATGAAGCTAATCACCAAAAAATCAAGCTTGAAATGGCAACCCACTCTCTCTCTCTTTCTTTATGAAACTCACGGATAAAGAAGTAAAATGAGAGAGAATATGACTATTCTTATCCTTTACTCATTATTATAATATAATTATTAACTAAATCCACTTGTATTTGCCTTCTTACATGCAAACTCTTTTATTTATTGGTCTTCTATTTTAGCCACTTTAATTTTTGTATCCTACTTTAAATTCTCTCATTTGGTTAATTTGGATCATATACATTTCTTCTTTTATTTAATTCAATTTAGCCCTACTGTCACGCTCCTACAGTTCAAGAACCGGGACATGCGGCCTTAGGCTCCTTTTGGAGGTGATTCAGCGTCTAAGAAAGCCTATTTGATCCAAGCAAGAGGGATTAGATTCATGTGGAAACATGAAAATAAAGAGATAGTAGACAAAGAAAGAAAATGTGGGAAACACGAGCGATAGCTCGATGCTTTTTATTAAGAGTTAAAAGCTTCAGGAAAATAAAGTCTAATGCTTGAGAGCAAAATCAAGATAAAGTAAATAATGAGGTAGGGGTAAGTCTCTTTATATAGCCCCTATATTCTTAGTTCTAGTCTAACAAGGATTATTAGTCCTTCAAGGATTAAAAATCCTTGGTTCCTAATGGTGGCAGAACTCCTTCAAGGAGTAGAACTCTTAGGATCTTTAGGTGCTATCGAATTGAGCCCTAACGTATGGGCGGGCTTAGCTCCTGATGGTGCGGCAGAACTAACCCCGAGCGTGCTATCGGGTTAGGTTCTTTGGTGTGCACTGAAATCGAATCCTAGGGTGCGATAGATTTAGACTTCTAGTTGAAGACATAGTGGACCGCTCGTTGGTTGCGGACGTAATTGGCCCTTGTGGTGCGGCTTTAGTCTGGCTCCATGGTATAGAAGACTCGGCCGCTAAAGAGCAGAAAGATTTAGCACCTATGGTGCGGACAGATTCGGTACCCATGGTGCGGATAATCTCGGCCCCTATGGTGTCATTGGACTTAATCCCCTTATTGCGGATCGATGTAGCCTTCGAGTGTGCGGGTGGGCTACCCTCTGTTGTAGGCACACTTGCCTCCCAAGTGTGTGGCAAAATTAAGTCCTAAGGTGTTGGCATATTCAAAACCTTGTGGTATGTGAGACTACTTGGCCTTATTTTATTGACAAGATTGGCTCTTTGGTGTACGAAAAATTTCGACTCAATATAGCAATCCTTGACATTCTCTCACACTAGTTCTAGCGACATCCTCGTCGCTCAACAAATATGATATTGGCTTACTTGGTCTTTGAATTGCCATAGTTTCTTGGATTTTTCCAACTTCCTTTGCTATTTGGAAGTCTTTTCCAAAGGACAAAGTACTCATGTTGTTGCGTGTAAAAGTACTTCGCGATTAAGTGCAAGTGTACACGTTCAAGTTATAGTATAAAAAGTATCGTATCCACAGAGATTGATGCTTCTTCCAAACTTTAATTTCTTGCACTGAAAAATAAAGACACAATTGTTTGATAGAATTGATATTAAAATCAAATAACAAAACAAACAAGTAAAATAGATTAGAGCAATCGATGAGAGAGGCGAGGCTAGGTTATTCCGAATTATGAATGACTATCGAATGATTTCTTCTTCATGAATGGGTGCTCGCACCACCCAACTTGCTCTGACAATTGGGCTCAACCGGTTGCTTATGGCATTTCTCCGATTTGTCAGTTCGTAGATTGTTTGGGCAATGGTGATGAGGGAATTGCTTGGGCAATTTGAGCGACTATCCTTGAGGTTCGGCAAAGCATATCTTTTCTTAGCCATTGAAATCTTGCACTTATCCCTAAGCTGGATTAGTTCTTTCGCGCTTAGATCAAACCATACCTACTCGTTTCATGAATTCAATCCTCTCGAATCTGGATAAATAAATCGTTTATCGAGTCCTCTCCCGATTCTCTCACAAACAAATTTAATTTCCAAGAGTAGGTAAACCTCAATTTAGAACACACCAAACACTTGATAAAAATTAAACTAAGTATTCAAAACATAAGAATAACTCAAGCCAACTTAAGATTAGTTCATGGATGGGAAAAATATGCTAAAATAATCTCTCATGACTCGAGTAAACAAGAAAATAAAAAAGAGAATTCGGCAGCCCCATTGTGTACTTCTCTCTCACGAGCGGCTCATCTTTTATGGTGATCGGCCAACTCCTTATATGGAGATGATGAATACTCTTTGATGATAGAATAATATATAATTAGAAATAATTATGAAAGAATAAATCCAAATTATATATTATTCAAATCCTTTATTTCCTTTTTTATTCAATCATCCAAGCTTTCCATATTTTTCCCATTAACTCCATCTTTCATAATTTATTTTCATGGATAGCTCTCCATCAAGGATATCTTTCTGCAAAACAAAGAAATAAACCCAACAGCACCATCTTTTCTACTAAAATTAACCAAAAATAACAAAACAAGGATCTAAGGTGACAACTAATGAAAATGCATGAAAATATGAAATTGTAACTAATTAAATGCTTAAGTAAAGCAATACACATGAGTAAAGAGGATCTAAAAACAGTAAATTATAACACTTAACACACACCCAAACTCGATTTATTGCTTGTCCTCAAGCAAATGCAAACTTACAATTATTTGCCAGGGCATTCAATCTTCAAATACATGCTTCAAAGTTTAACTTCCAACCTCAGAATCGGGGCATAAAGTATGATTACCTTAAAATTTTTTGAACAACAAAGAAATTTTTCAGAATCAAACTATAATGCTCATGATGAAGTGTGTGTGTGGTGGTGAACAAGTTGATTTTTAAGATTCTATGTGACAAAAAAGGTTTTTACATGCAAATTGCCTGGGCATTATTCTTACTAGAGCTAGTTTCGGGCACCTCTATCAATTAAGAAATTCTTTTAAAGCTATCAACTAGAGCTGGTTTTGGGCACCTCTAGCGATTCATTGACGCACACAAACTAGAGCCGGTTTCGGACACATCTAGAATGACCAAAATCCGTCCATTTCATTTAGCTCTAGAAGCATGTTCTCTCCAGCTGCCTTGAAATCCATATTGAGCTTTTTTATGGCCCAATAAGCTTTGTGTTCTAGCTCCATAGGCAAATGACATGCTTTCCCATAAACCAGTTTAAATGGGGACATCCCTAAAGGAGTCTTATAAGCTTTCCTATATGCCCATAAAGCTTCATCCAACTTTTGAGACTAGTCTTTTCTCTTTGTGTTGACTGTCATCTCTAGAATTTGTTTGATTTCTCTATTGGAAATTTCAGCTTGGCCATTTTTCTGCGGGTGATATGCTGTAGCAATTTTGTGTCTGACTCTATAGCGTTGTAATGCCTTAGCAATGAGCTTGTTGTCGAAGTGGGTTCCTTCATCACTGATTATGGCTCTAAGGACTCCAAACCTTGTGAAAATATTCTTGTGCAGGAACTTAAGGACCGTCTTGGAATCATTCCGAGGTGTTGACACCGCTTCTACCTATTTCTTCACGTAGTCCATTGCTAGCAAGATATATAAATCACCATAGGACGATGGAAATGGTCCCATAAAATCAATTCCCCAAACATCGAAAAGCTCAACTTCCAAAATATTTTGCAACGACATTTCATTCCTCCTCGAGATGTTACCAGTTCATTGACATCTATCGCATCCCTTGTAAAATGCTCGAGCATCCTTGAAGAGTGAGGGCCAGTAGAATCCAGATTGAAGGACCTTTGCAGCAATCCTTGATCCACCAAAATGCCCACCACACGATGTTGCATGAAAATGGAATAAGATATTTTTTTGTTCTTCTTCCGATACACATCTTCGAAGCAATTGGTCAGCACATTGCTTGAACAAATATGGCTCGTCCCAATAGAAAAATTTTGCATCATGTTTGAACTTCTTGCGACCCTGGCTAGATAAATCAGGAGGCAAAATATCACTAACAAGAAAATTAACAATGTCGGCATACCAAGGTAATGCTGTAGCATATAAAATTTTCTTATCAGGGAAATTTTCTTTGATCTCAAAATTCTCTCCTAGATTATCAGGATTTTCTAGCCTAGATAGGTGATCTACAACTTGATTTTCAGTGCCTTTCCTATCCTTTATTTCGATATCAAACTCTTGAAGTAAAAGTATCCACCTAATAAGTCTCAGCTTAGCATCTTTCTTAGTCACTAGGTATTTGATGGCCGAATGATCAGTGTGTACTATCACCCTAGTTCCTATAAGATACGCCCTAAACTTATCGAAGGCAAATACTACAGCAAGTAACTCTTTCTCAGTAGTTGTATAGTTAATTTGAGAATCATTAAGAGTTCTACTTGCATAATAAATAACATGGAAGAGTTTACCTCGCCTTTGACCTAGTGTTGCGCCAACTGCATAGTCACTTGAGTCGTACATCAACTCGAATGGCTTAGTCCAATCGGGTGGTATTACTATTGGAGTTGAGTTAAGCTTCTTCTTCAGTTTATTAAAAGCGTTGTGACATTTTTCATCAAAGACAAAGGGTTGATTTTGCTGCAGCAAATTGCAGAGCGACTTAAAGATTTTCGAGAAGTCCTTGATGAACCTCCTATAGAAGCCAGCATGTCCAATAAAGCTTCTAATTCCCTTCATAGTGGTGGGAGGTGGTAGCTTCTCTATCAACTCTACTTTTGCTTTGTCAACTTCAATTCCCTTGCTTGAGATTTTGTGCCCCAAAACCATACCTTCAGTTACCATGAAATTGCATTTCTCCCAATTGAGTACAAGGTCGGCTTCTTCATAGCGTTTCAGTACCTTTGCCAGGTTGTCTAGGCATTTTTCAAAAGTTTCTCCGAACACAGAAAAATCGTCTATAAATACCTCTAAAAATTCTTCAACCATATCTGAAAAAATTGCCAACATGCAACGTTGGAAAGTTGCTATAGCATTACATAACCCAAATGAAATTCTTCGAAAAGCATAAGTCCCATAAGGGCAGGTGAAGGTTGTCTTCTCTTGGTCTTCTGGTGCTATAGAAATTTGGTTGTACCTAGAATAGCCACCGAGAAAGCAATAGTAAGCCTTTCCCACCAATCGATCAAGCATTTGATCGATAAAAGGGAAAATGATCCTTCTTAGTTGCCTTGTTCAGCTTCCTATAGTCCATACAAATGCGTCATCCTGTGACTGTCCTTGTTGGGAGCAACTCGTTGCCCTCATTTGTGATCACTGTCGTGCCTCTCTTCTTAGGAACACAATGCATAGGGCTAACCCATGAGCTCTTGGGTATATGATCCCTGCATCCAACCACTTGATAATCTCTGTTATCACTACCTTCTTCATTGCTGGGTTTAGTCTTTTTTAGGGCTCAATAGAATTGTTGTGGCATTCTTCCAGTAAAATCTTGTGCATGCAGATCGTAGGACTGATGCCCTTCAAATCGGTCATAGTCCACACTAGAGCTTTCTTATATTGTGACAGCAAATTCACAAGACTAAGCTCTTGGTCAGGATCTAATCTAGAAGAAATAATCACTGGCAAAGTATTGTGAGATCCCAAATAAACATACTTTAAATGCGGCGGAAATGATTTTAAATCTAGAGATGGTGCATGTAAAAGTGATGGTTTAGGAGGAATAAATTCAGAGAAATCAATTGATTTGAAATTTGTACCTTGTCCTGGCTTGAAATAGCTAATTTGTTGCAGCTTCAGATAAGCTTCTTCATCCTGATCATGCTTCTCCAGCATTTTTACAAAGTCCTTCATTTGTGGAGAATTGTCATAGCAAAAATATGCATCTTCTTCAGTTGCTGCAATATTTATCCCGGCTATACAGTAACATTCTTCATTATAATCCATGTACTTGAGAATGTTGAAGACATTGATGGTCATGGACTGATCTACTACTCGCATTGTGAAGTTTCCCTTCTCACAGTCGATGAGAATCCGACCGGTTGCAAGGAATGGTCTCCCCAAGATGATGGGTGCTTTGTAGTCCACATCACAATCCAAAATCAAAAAGTCTACAGGGAACACAAACTTACCCACTTTTACTATCACATCCTCCACTTTACCTTCTTGTCGGACATGAGAATGGTCCGCCAACTGTAGGATGACAGTGGTAGGTCGCGTACTTCCTATATCAAGCTTCTTGAATATTGCCTTGGGCATCAGATTTACACTCGACCCTAGGTCGCATAATGCCTTTCCCACAAAATTGTCTCCTATCGAGCATGGAATGATGAAGCTGCCAGGATCTTGCCTTTTCATGGGAAGCTCAGTCCTCTTAGAATAGAACTCAGATACTATAGCAACTGTTTAAAAATTCTCAGCTTTTCTCTTCTTCGTAACAATGTCTTTCAAAAACTTTGCATATGAGAGCATTTGATCAATAGCATCTAAAAATGAAATATTTACATGAAATTGGTCCAGCATACTTACAAACTTTTGAAATTGGAGATCCTCTTTGTGTTGTTTCAGTCACTGAGGGAATAGTGGTGGTGGTCTTGCGTCCTCCAAAGTTTGCGGTGGTGCTGCTGCTTTTGCTGGAGCATCTGCAAGCTTCTCACCAAATACCTCAGTATTTAATATTTCTCCAATTTCTTCTCGACCAGATTCTTCTTCTTATTTTTCAGATTCTTTTTGCTCCTGACTGGGGGTTTCTTCTTTCTCCTTTCGTTTGAATTGTTTCCCTGTGTTGATTTGTCTTCCACTCCTCAAGGTAAATGCGCTGCATTGCTCCTTGCCATGATTTTTAGTGACTTCAGTATCACTAGGCAGGTTGCCTCTTGGTCTTACTTGTAATGCTTGAGCAATTTAACCCATTTGAGTCTCCAGCGATCTAAGTGAAGCGCTATGGCTTTGCAGCAGATTGACTTGATTAGAGATTGTTGTGGAATGCTCCTGCAATAAGGTTTTAGTTGATGTCATGAATTCCTTAGTCGAAGCCATGAATTATTGCAGCGAAGCTTCCAAAGAATTGTTCCCTTGATGAACTTTTCCCTTGTGTTCATTATGCCATGGCATATTTCCTTGAAAACCTTGGACTCCTTGGTTTGTTGTCATGGGTTGCTGCCTATTCGAGCTGCTAGCTTGATTTGATCCTTGATTACCCCAAGAAAAACTAGGATGTTGTCTCCATCCTGGATTACACGTGTTGGAGTAGGGGTTGTTGGAATTTTTGTTGAAGTTTCCAACGTAATGAGCAGACTTTAGATAAGTTGGGTAGTCTTTATCGAAGTGGTTTCCACTACAGTGCACACAACATAATGCCTTAGCATCTCGTACTTCACTGGGCTGTTGAAGATTCCTCAACATATTTGTGATAGCAGACAGTTGTGCTGAGACAGAATCATTGGCGTCGAGCTCCAGCTTTCCTTGAGTTCGTCGTCCTGTCCCAAGCCTAGTAGTTGGAAACTGATAATCATTGTTGGCTATCTTGTCCAAAATATCAAATGCTTCTTCTGGTGACTTGTATAGCAGTGTCCCATTTGCTGAAGCATCTAACATCATCATGGTGGGTGCATTGACTCCATTGTTGAACATCACGATTTGAGTCCAATCTTGAAAATCGTGATTGATACACCTTCTTAGCAAGCTTCTATACCGATCCCAACACTCATACATTGACTCATCATCCCCTTGTCTGAAGGATGCTATCTTATTTTGCAATTAAGTGTTCATGTTGGGTGGGTTGTATCTCATTAGAAAGCTTTTGCACAAAGCTGTCCATGACACTATTGAACCGGCTTAAATACCATTCAACAATTCCCTTTCTCGGTCTCTCAAAGAGTATAGAAATAGCTTGAGCTTCAACACATCCTCGTGGGCTCCTTGTTGGCAGAACGAATCGCAAACCTCCAAGAAAACACGGATATGCTGTCGAGCGTCCTCGTGTGGAGATCCTCCAAACTGTCCGATCGAGTGGAGCATATTAAACATCATAGGCTTGAGCTCAAAATGTGTTGCCTGTATTTCAGGTGTCACTATCCCAGAATTGAGGTCATCCAAGATCGATGTCAAGTGATCTCAAATTGCCCTTGGTCTTGCTACTATCTCCTGATTTGCTGCAACATTTTGATTTGCTGCAGGCACCGCTCTAGCATTTTGATTCTGTGGATCCTGATACATGGATCTGGCTCTTTGCTCTCGCCTCCTTTATCTAAAATACCTTTCGATTTCTGGAATAAATGGTTCAAGGGCTTCCTTACGATTCACTCTGGGCATCCACTAACCAAAAACCAAAAAATAACAAAGAAAACAGAGATTAAACCAAATAAAAAGACTCAAAACACAAAACAAAAATAAAAAGATAGAAAGTATGGAAACTATGATTAAAATAGTCTATTGCCTCAATCCCCGGCAACGGCGCCAAAAACTTGTTACTTGGTTGTAGTGCTTGAATGATTGGTTAAAATATGTGATTGATTTGCATGAAAGCGTGTGTAAGTATACACATCGAATAAGTAATAAAATGTGTAAGTGAGATCGTTCCCACGAGGATTGGGTAGGTTAATTCAAAAATAGTTATCCTACACAAAAGATAAATTAGTCTTTTGTAAATTCATATGCTAAAGTAAATCTGCAAGTATCACCCAAAATGCTTTAACAAAATGGAACTGTCACCAAAGATGTTGGAGCAAAATAAAGGATGTCACGAAAATGCAGTAGCAATCAACAAATATTAGAGAAATGAAAAAAGTTGTACAAACACAACACTGAAAAACATATTCAAGCTTAAGGCAGGCTAGGCTTGCTATGGTATGACTTAACTGCTCTCCTAGATGTTACTGTTCCAAAAGTTTACTACTGCTCGACAGAATTTACTAAAAAGGCCTCCACTATCCCTAGTCAGAAGGCCTAACACTCGAAAATGCTAAGGCATTACCTCCCGGTCTCAACCCTAACACTTCTAATATTGATGAAGTACTACCCCTTTTAGTCGTTGAAACTCTACCTTATCCCTATGGCAAGTTAGGATTCCGCTCCCGAGGCAACCCTATTGTTCAAGATGGTTTAGCTTTGCCTATCCCTAGATCTAAGCTTCCCAAACCCCTTGAGCTATGGCTACCTCCCGGTGCTCTTACAAACCAAGGTGTAGAGTAAAAAGTGTTAGCATGCTTGAACAAAACACAAAGTAAACCGAAAACAATAAACATCCATTAAAACAAAATTAAAATCATCCAAAACAAGCCTTAGCCATACTAGATTAGTTCATGGCTAGGTAAGAAAAACTATTCAACTTTCGACCTTTGAAATACATATTCAACGATTAGAAAAGAGGTAAACAAAGTAAAGAGGAAGGAAGTCTCAAACGCTTGTGTCGTGACACTTCCTAGCTTGTCGCTCCTCCCGAAGTCGCGCAAATCCCTTGCTTGAAGCTCTCCTACAATGGTGGCTTGGCTAGAGGTTAATGACAACCGAAAGTGGCCTCTTTTCTTCTTTCTTCTCCCTCTTGCTTCCTTAAAGCTCGCTCCTTTCTGGCCCTTAGCTATTGATTTTTCTCTTTTTCTTGCTCTCAACAATCGGCTTGGCTCTTGCTCCTCTCGTCTTTTTTTGTTGAAGGAGGCTTGACTTTTATAGGAGGCTTCTAGGGTTTGGTGCCCTAAAGGTGCCAAGGGAATATCCCCTGACATATGCTGTAGCAGATGGCAGGAATGTCTAGTTTGCAGGAGACTCTGGCAGGTCTACAAGGGGTGGTGCAACATCTGCAGAAAATTGTAGCAGTGGTGCAGGGGCGGTGCGACGTCTGCAGGTTTGTAGAGGAGGGACAGCTGGCCTGAAAAATGCGTGGGGACAGTGGGCTGAAGGTGCGTCATTTTCTTCCGTTTTGTTTTGTCCGCCCACAATGTTGTAGCATCCTTGGAGTCTGATCCAACACTTGAGAAATATGCTACGACATCTCTTCTACTCTTTCAACTTTACTTCAGCATCTGCATAGCATTTCCAACAAAATACCCTTCAAAGCAGCATCTTTTAAAAATAAAAAGAAAATAAAATAAAGACCTAAACTAAATGCAAATGCACATAAAATACGGCTAAATGTGATGAAATGCAATGCAAACGAACTTGAAACCAAACGAAACCTTAAGTAAAAGGGTAGAAAGTATACGCTTTTTAGAGCGTTAACATCTGTCGATGAAAGGATGATGTTTGATCATACCACCTAGGAGGCTGAACCACTCGTTGTGGTTCATCCGGGGACTCATCATCATCATCATCATCATGTTCGTTATGGATATCAGGATCAACACCCATTTGCATCGAAGGTGGCGTAGCTAACATTTGTTCATGAAACGACCATGATGAACTGCTAATTGTAGTAGTCGATAACAAAGATGTCATACTACTAACACCCAGACCATCTCCATATACGGATGTAGGATCATACCCAAATTATGGTATGTATCCTTCAGCAGCATTGTACCCCGATTGAGTAAATAAATTGTCACCCCAACCGAAATTCGTTGGTGGTTGATCTGGGGCGGTTGCATAGATAGAGTCCATGATGACGGTTGCCAACCTTGCGAATCTTCAAAGTTGGTTTCATCTGTAGTTGGTTCAGATCTAGGATCAACCCAAGATAATAAATGAACATGTTTAGAGCAACATGGCTCTTCAAACCATTGACTTGAAGATTTGGATGACACTGATGATGGTTTCCCGCTCTGCAAATACCATGAATAGTACTCTGAATTCAGATCAAAATAACTTTCATCGACTGGCCTCAATTCATCTACCCACCGTGTATATCTTTGTTCCCACATCTGAATAAAACTGGCTTGTTTAATAACTCAGTTCTCATCAAATCTACCTTTTCCGGATCTGATATGAATTTGCTCTGCACTAGGAGGAGATCTAGGAATAGGTTGATGGAAGTTGAATTGCCGCAACACTCTATCAGCACAATAAAATTCAATCGTAGCGAAATGGATCAAAGGCACAACTGTATCCCAAAATGATCTATAGTGTTGCACAAATGGAGGTATACAAGCCTTTACGGAGGGAATCTCGTAGGCAACCAAACAAATTGTACGAAATAAATTTTAATTCATTAATTAATAACATAATACGTTATTTATTAATAAATAAATCAAATTATTAAAATTTAAAAACAAATACCTGCATTTTTCTGAGGGTTTCAATCTTCAGTCTAATTTCTCGAACATTATTGTGAACAATCCCTGCATTCTTTAACTTATGTTTCTATCTGCAAAAAAAATTAAACTCAAATACATAAATAGATATTACATATATTTGATAATTAATAATTATTATAAATCTATTTACCTTCCAGCAAGTGGAAATTCAAATTCAATTTGTGTTTCTACAATGGGATATGGCAATCTATACCAAGCCCAAGATTATAATAAAATCTGACATCCACTCATATCTGATATCCTTTTCTCATTGATAATAATTGTCTCCTTGCAAATTTCATGGTATAAAAACAATAATATTGCAGAGCCCCAACTATATTCCATAGTTATGCTCAAATCAGCCAACATCGGTAGATATTGTGTGTGAACTAGATTACCAGATGTATCTGGCATCAATATACCACCAATAAGTTGAAGTATATATTCTCGAGCTTCATACACAAGTTCTTGTTGCGTTGAGGTGTCTATTACGAAAAACTTAGTTTGCAACCATGAAATCTTAATACATAAACCAATCACACATTCCTTCGGAGAAATTTTACCAAGATATTGTCGCAAAACTCAAATACATTATAGTTGTTGTGCCCAACCAACGGGGTACCATTTATTTGTACACCTAACTGTATTGCGACATCTTCTAAAGTTATTGTGCATTCTTCGCAAGGAAAATGAAACTGTGCGTTTCTGGTCTCCATCTTTCTATCAACCCAGTAATCAATCCAGGAATAATTTTATATCCACGAAGAAAGGAGGCATTATAAAAACCCGAAATCTGTAAGTAATAAATTATGTGCTCTGAAGGTTCATTTTTAATCCGCAACGGCGAATTGTATGTTCTTCACCCTATATAATTATATAATAAATTAATATTAAATTAAAAATGGTCACATAATTTTATTTAAATAACTTACTTTCTCATCACTAATATGATAGGAAATATGTTTAGGATCATGATACAATAAAACTTGACCTTCACCAGATGTCATTTTAGAATAACTCTGCAAAAAAATTCAAATATTCAAACAAAAAGTTGAAATGAATATGTAAAAAAATTATATCAATAAAAAAATTAAATAAAAATATATATAAAGAGATCAAATTTAAAATAATCAAGAAAAAATATTTTATACTATTCGAATATAATGTAACCAAAAAATATATATAACGAATTAAAACTAAAATAAAATATATTCTAACAAAATTAAAAAAATTAAAAACATACCTAACAGCACTACAATTGCTTCCTCTTTGTATTCGACCTGCTTCCTTCAAAATTCGTTTGCTCTCAAAAATTTGTTTGGTTTTTACCAGTTAATATAGCAGTGAGCATGGTACCATAACGTCATACACTCTTGACGTGCTGATAAATTGAACTCTATTATTTGTACTACAACAATCAATAATGTTACTTCCATCAGGCTTTAATAATTTTACTACCATTGTCATCATTTCAAGCTTTAAACGAAAAAATACCAGGTGCAAGGCTTAACGTCAAGAGCACCTGGCGTTGTGCTCTTCCCCATGCCATTATTGGACCACCTTTTGTTTGCAAGCATGGCATGCTTTTTTAATGATTTTTGCATGTTTTTTAATGATTTGCATGTATTATTACTGTTTTTTGGGTGGCATGCATGACTGATTTTTGCATGCATTATTACTATTTTTTTTTTTGCAATTATGACAGGTTGTAATTTTTACTGCATTTGAGCTGCATTGACAGCTTTTATTTCACGTGAATTCAGCGGGGTTTAACGTCATGTAGTCTTGGTGTTATGCTACCTTTGTCGCCAGTAGAAGATGACGTTATGCTACCTTTGTCGTCAGGAGAAGATGACGTTATGCTCCATATTCTTTTCAAGCCGAACCGATGATGAGAGCTCTGGATGATTTTTTAAAAATAATATTAAAAAAACCATAATACCAAGATGAGGTGGCACTATGGTATATTTACTATAGAAACTGTCGTATTTCTCTAAATTTTCCTCAAAACCTCCTATATTTCAAATTTTTAAAAGAAAAAAAAACATATTTGGCAAAATTTGCCTTATACATACAGTAATAAATTATTATACATAATACCTACATACATACTTATATGTCATATACATCTAATATGTTAATATATATATTAATATACATGTATTATATACAATTATACATATACATACGTTATATATACATAATATATAATATACATTTACTAATTACTATATACATATACATAAAGCACATATATATGAATGTACTTACGTACTATGTATAATTAATAATTGTATATATTATAAATACATTATACATATGTTACATATATTAATATATATCTAATATATATACATATAAATATAATAATAAGTATACATATATTTTTTATAAGTACTTCAAATAAAAATAATAGTAATTAATTTAACTTTTGAAGTAAATCTCAAATGAGAAATTTTTTGATTTGATAGGGGAATCAAAATTCAGCCGGGGAGAAAATCAAAATTGAGTAAAAATTTAAGGGGTTTTCTTATTTGAGCAGGGGACGGGAAATCAATTTGAGGGAATTTTTTTATTTAAGCGGAGGAGGGGAAATGAATTTGAGGGAATTTTTTTTGATTTTAGTGGAGAAGGGGAGATAAAAATTGGCAGCCAAAAAAATATTTGTTAGCGAATCTAACAATTTAAAAATAAAATAGAAAATATAAAAATTATGCGTATTAAAAATATTAGTAAACAAATAAAAATTTAAGAAAATTCAAATCTTAAAATCTTTTCTTTTCGTATTGAATGAAATATGGAGGAAATTTGTCCGTTCATTTTTTTGAGGATTATTATCATTTTAATTCGATACTAATTTAAGAATTTTATTCTTAGATCTTTATTTTTTTAGTTTTAATTTGATTCAGTTTAGTGTCAATTTAAATTTAATTTTCTTAGATTTTAGGTTTATGTTTGAAATTTAGTGATAAATATGTGAAATATATATATATATATAATACATTAATACATATATTAAAATATATACATATACATACATATATATGCATTAAAGTATAATATATATTTTTATTATATGCTTTATATTATAAAACATAAATATTATATAATATAACATGTATATATTAAAACATATAATACATATAATATATACTTTATAATATATATTATATTAATACTATAAGCATACATTAAAGTATACATATAATATATATTCTAATATACACCTATATTATATACTTTATATTATAATCATACATATAATACATATATGATATGCATATAATATAAACATACATTTATATATTATAATATATTCATAATACATCTAATATATCATATACATATTATAATATATATTATAATATACATCTAATATATTATATAGACTATAGTATATATTAATGTATACATATATATGTATAAATACTTATATAATTATATATAAATATACGTACAATATATATTATATACATATATTAATGCATATTAGATAGTATATAAGTATACATATACATATTTATATATTATAGACATATACATGCATATCATATATATATAATATTATATATTTCATGTTTTAATATATAATATATATTTTATATTTTTCTATATAGTATCATTCTATATATAGTATAAATTTTATATTTTTGTTTTTAAAATATTGTAAACTATATTGTATAGGTATAAATTATAATATATTAAAATACATTAAAATTAGATTTTTATCGAATTTAATTATTATTAATTTATAATTTTTTCAATTTCGTCCTTACAACTTTATTTTTATTCTAAAATGCCTATTATTTACTTTTCTAATTTAGTCCAATGTTTTTAATAAGATGATATTTTATTTAATTAATGTTTATCCTTTTTAATTTAAGATTTTATTCTTTCTAGTCAATTTTTAAGATATGAATCATTTGATGATATTTTTGTTTAATATAGTGCATAATATTTATTTTTAATGAGATTCATGTTTGGTGAAAAACGTTAGATATTAAATAATTAATTCGAAATGAATTATCAACGATTCAACCCAAAGTCTATTGGTTATTTACTTGTTTGTATCAAACTCAAACTTAATAATTTTAATTAATATGAATTCAAAATCTGATTTAGTTCAACCTGAAATAAAACCGACTTGAAATGACTCCGACTTGAAATACAACCGAACTGAAATGAACCCGACCTGAAATGAACCTGTCAATTATCTGATTTAGATCCGAACCGTTTAAATCCAACCTAAAGTGAACCCGACCTGAAATAGACCCGTACCCGACCCGAATCAAATCAAAATATCAAATCAACCTGAAATAACTTGTATCTAATTTTATCCGATCTAAAACCCATTCGAATAACTGTTTTTGCATTCCTAGGTATGTGGGAGTATTTAGCCTTGTTGTATTGATAGGCTTGGCCCGTACGAAAAATTTGGGCCTCAATATGACGATCCTAACACTAGCTTAATCAAATAATTTATCAAAATAATACTTAAATTTATTATTATCCTACTAGATTGGATTTTTGTATTACAGTACGCTTATCGATTTAATTGGTAAAAGATAAAAATATGATAAAATATACTGAAAATTGAATGACCGATATTTTTACGTATACTCATCTTATTACTTTGTTACATTGAATTTAGTTGGCTCGGTTCAATTACGTAGAACTAGAATACAATTTTGCTGCTAATATAAATATAATGGTCAAGATGACGTGGGATTTGGCACCGGCGGATTTATATGTATAATTGGATGGGAATATACTTATATCAAATTTTTTTAAAAAAATTATATCTTTGATTTTATTTTTTAAATTTTTATAGATTTATCTTTAAACTTTATGATTCGTAATTGCTGAATTATAATTTTTATTTATATTCGCTCAAAAAATATTGGCATAAAGATAGTTTTCACCCTTAACGTTTATAATTTTTATTATTTTAGCCTTTATTCTTTTTTGGAATAAATTTAACCCTTGACCTATGTCTTTTTAACAAATAACTCATTTTTTAACTATCACGATAATTGAACCGTTAAAATTTTAATAATGGTAACATATCATATATGTGATAATATATTTTAAATGACATAGAATCTAACCTATTAAATATATAGATATATATAGAATATAATTTTATTCTAATATAAAATATAAAATAATTAAAATTTAAATAAAATATTTAAAATTAATTAAATCCAAAATAAAAATTTACTAAATATTCTCAACCCTAACTAAACTAAAATATCTTTATAAAACCCTAAAACTCTGATTTAGATTAAAACTAAAATACCTAAATTCTAAACTAAAATAATAAAAATCCAATTGATTATTATCAAAATCCTTTTTATCTTTTATCTTTTTATCATTTAGTAACCTTTTGTTTTAGATTTAATTAATTTTTAATGAATAAAAAAATAATTTTTAATATTTTATTTGAATTTCAATTGTTTTAGATTTTTAGATTGAAATAAAACTATATTCCGCGTGTATGTATTTGATATACTAGATGTTAAGTCATTTAAAATATATTATTACACATATATATATGACATGTCATCATTATTAAATTTTTAACGGTTCAGTTATTATGATAGTTAAAAAATGAGTTATTTGTTAAAAAGACATAGGTCAAGGGCTAAATTTATCCCAAAAAAAGAATGAGGGCCAAAATGAAAAAAAATTATAAACTTTAAGGGTGAAAATTATCTTTATGCCCAAAATATTTTAACATGTTCTTTCTTAAAACAATAAGGTAAACTACATAAATAGTTTTTCGACTATATTTTAATTATCTTTTATATTTTTCAACTATCAAAATGATTTCACGATTTAAAAATTATAATAAATTGGTTCAGTATCGTTAAAAAATTTACGGTCGATGATGTGACAGTTATTATAAATTTATATAATTACTTAATTAGCCCTCAAATTCTACATTTATTTTTATTTGACCTTAATTTTAAAAAATAAATCATATAATTTTAATAATATACCAACTTAATCCTATCTCACCCCTCACTTTTTTTCATATCTTTTCTCCAGTTATGGAACTATCAAATGGGCTCTCTAATTGATCGATTCGACGAACCTGATGACCCTGTTGGTGGCGTCCCTTCCCACTGTCTCAGCCTTTGTTTGTCTCTGGAGGTTTAGATTTCAGTTCCTTTAACCTCGATTTTGATCTTTGCTTAATAAATCAAGTTAGCTCTAATTCTTTCAATTCACGAGGACCAACGCCTTTTCTTCCCTTTGATAATTAGAACCTCGTGCTTGGAGCTTCCATTTCGGCTGTTTTTAGGTGTGTATTCGGTTCAGATTCGGTTTAATTAGGTAAGTTATTTTAGTAATCAATCGTTTTCGATTCAATTAACTTTGGTTTTCGATTTTTTCATATTAACGTTAATTTTTAAAAATTTGTATTTTATCTTGACAAAATAGCTTTATTTTATGACTTTTAAACATTAAAAGATAAATATTTTAAGATATTTTTCATAAATATTTATTTAAACTAATTTTTTAAGTAAAAAATAAAAAAAACATATATTTATAATATTTTAAGTATAAAAAATATATTTTTACCTTATAAAATTAATTAAAAATCAAAATCTATTTAATTCAGTTAATCTCGATTAACCACAATATATAAATTTATGAATCATAATATCTCAATTCGGTTTAATTTTCAGTTTTACAGTTACTTATGCTCAACCCTAAACCTGCTCGTGTGCTTCATTTAGTTCCTCACAGAATAACATATATTTTTCTCATTTTTAGTTTTTCATTGCTTTTAAAAAGTTATGCTTCTCGTTTTGTTTGTAATTTCTGATGTTTAAGCAGAGAGCGTATTAAAAAGACGTTCGAGTAAAAAGACAAGAGATTATGATCTAAATTGATAGATTATTAAAATTACATAAGTTATTGTTTAGAATTAAGGTTAAATCACACTAAGTATAAAATTTGAGGGTCAAATATGTTAGGATGAACTATTGTGCTAGTCACTTTCGTTTATCTTCAGTACACTTTTAGTCACCGATTTTGAAAAATGATCAGTAAGGTCACTATTTTTTTCGGGGTGTAAGGTTTTTATCACTCTAACATTGATTGTTGTTAAATATTGACGAAAAGATGATCTGATACAATAAAAAATAATAAATTATTTAAATAATTCTTAAAACATTATTGTATTTTTGTTTTATATTTAATTTCACTCTTAGATTTTTACCATCTTCCTCAAATATATAACCCTAACCCTTATCTCAAACTCCAACATCCGCACCCATACTTCTACCATCTTTAATTTGTTCCAAAACTATCACTTCCCATGCTTCAGGCTTCCTTTATAAACAACCCAAAAGCCACCATCACCAAGAATATAGAAATAACATAAACATCTTTGGGATCATGCCATCGATGTCCGCTCTGGATCGGGTGTTCAAAGTCATGATTGAAGCTCTTCTCACGTACATCTTTACAAGCTACATCGTGGAATAACATCAGTTGTTCGTAAAATTTTAGTTTCAAGATATATCTTATTTTTCATGTTGATTGTATATTAATATTATTGCATTTTTATGTTTAATTTAACAGGTGATTCAAGATATTTGTTTCAGTCACTTTAGCTAGTGGTTTGCGATTGTTTCATCTTAAGGGACTTGCCATATTTTTGTCTTATCCCCTTTTGAAGGTGATACAGAATCTCAAGAACTCAGTTCTCAGGGTGAAGAATCTTTCCTATCTCCAATTTTATCCCTACCATGGTGGTTTACATCTTCCTGTGTCACAAATCAACAATTTGTACTAGGTGCAAATCGTCTATCTTTTTTCAATGCCTCCATTTATGTTTCCACTTCAAATTAAAAGTTTAAGGTTTTAGTTTAAGGGTTTTGGTTAGAGTTTAAGAAATTAAAGATAAGGTGTATTTTTTTGTATAGCGTTTAAGATATAAAAAATAAGGTTTATGGTTTAAAATTTAATTTTTTAATAAATTTTCAAATGAGACATAAAAAGAAGTATAAAAAGAGGCAGAAAATTTTTGTTCATCTATACCACCCCACTACCTATTTCCCTTTCTGTTGTCAACAAGATAAAATACAGTAGTTTTGGATGGCTTACAATAAGCAATGCTACGAATTCTCCAACAAGAAAGGTTTTTGTGCCATCTAGTGCTGTTATTGTTTTTTATGATTCTATGTCATTCACTCTTCAGCATGTTGACCAAAGAACTACTCCCTTGGAACATCTTTTAGTTTATACTCCATCAGGTCATGTAGTTCAACCTGAGCTTCTCCTGTCAATTGGGACAGATTCAGGTGCTAGTAATTTAAGATTTCAGACAGCTTCATATACGCATGTACAAGACGATGACTTGACTGTGAAAGCTGAACCTGTTCAGTGGTGGGATGTATGAAGGAAGTCAGATTGGCCAGAAAGAGAGAAATGTATTTTTAAGGCTACCGTTGAGAAACAATATGTTGTCGAAGGTGTTGAAAGTAAACTGGTTAGTGAGGAAACCCAATACAGTAATATATCATTCTTATTCCAATGAGTCAAGAAACTGATTAACAAATTAAAAGTTAAATCTAACTAATTGTCAACAACTTACTAAACAACTTACTACACAGTAACTTTAAGTAGTTATACATTAACTCCCAATACAGATCACTAAATCTGGAGAAACCCCAGATTTTGATTGTTTCGCAGAAGAAGCTTTTTTAACAAGAAGGAAGATTGCGTGGTAGTAATTTGCAGTACAGACGTGGAGAAGATGATGGGGAACCTGGGGATTTTTTGTAACCGAGAAAGTAAGAAGCTAAATGAATATTCATTTAGTTTTAATGAGGTTTCGAGTCTGTTTGAAGAATAGTCGAGTTTGGTGAGCTTAAGGAAGCTTTTGATGTGTTTGATGTGAATACAGATGATTTTATTGATTTAGAAGAATTGCAGAGAGTTGTGTGTTTTGGATTGAAGGTTTGGAGATTGAGAATTGTAACAAAATGATCAGTAAATTTGATCAGTATTTTTATATACAACAAAAGAAAGTAGAAATATTTGATTTTCAGATAATTTTTGCTAAATTAAATCACAAAGTCTGGCTTAGTGGCTAAAGGGTGTTGCTTTCTTTTATGCCTAAATGTCCTAGGTTCAATTTTCTTTCACTTTCTTATGCTAATCGATGATGAAACGTGTCATCACTTTAATAAATATTAAATTTATTTTATTAAATTAAAATTAGGGTCTAATTGATAAAATATGTATATTTTGATGATTAAATATGAAATTGTATAAAATAGTATATTCGCTTTTTAAAGAATGATGATCATTTCGACACAAACTTCATAATTAGGTGATTTTTTAATATATTTTACTCTATAATAAATGATAGGTGGACAATTAACTCTTGTCTTTCATTATCATATAAAGTGATATATTGCTGAATAAATTTGTATATAACATTCATTATTTTTACGATCGACAATAAATAGTATTTTTCGATGTGAGTAACAATCTTGTGACTCTTCATCTTTTTCATCACAGAAAAAGCTATGCGTATGGATCCGTATGATTTTTTTTGGGCTTAGGCTTGCATTGTTCTATCTATATTAGAATAATGTCTAGGATGGGATTTGCATGGTTCTATTTTGTGTTGAAATAAACTTAAATGGGATATTTAGGAGTTACAGATTTATGTCAAAAGTCAATATAAGAGTATTTATGGAATTTGATAGAGAAATTATGGGAATTATTAGAATTAAGGAGATAATGAGATTATGGTCTTTATTAGTTCTTTATTATGTAATGATGCCTAATATCTATATAAAGGCATTTTTTGTTGCTTTGTAATTAGTGAGTAAGAATCTGGTGATTGAGTTAGAAAAGATTCAGAGGAATAAAATAGAAGTATTTCTGAAATAGTATTGCATTTGTTAATTGCCCGAGAAATCTTCATTCTGCGGGCAATATCATTTTATAGGCAATTTTTATTTACCTGGGCAATTTCATTCGAACTCTATTTGATTTAGAGTCTTTATTTTGATCATAGGTTACTCATGAGGAGTTGTATAGTTAAGTTCTGTCCTTAAGTTGTATTTCTTTATTTGTATGAGTGTAATTTCAAGCATTGACTAGTATGTTTCTATTTTGCACATAGGTTATGCATATGAACTTGTATGGTTATGTATTGTGTATAAGTAGCATCGTTTCAGTATAATTTTAGGTTCAAGCATTAACTGGTATGGTTCTATTTTGCACATAGGTTGGCGCATATGAACTCGAATGGTTCTATTTTGGGTATAGGTTGCATTGTCATTATATACTTATTAATCGGTATAATTTTTATTTAGATTTTTCTTGTATGTGTGAGGCTGAGCTCATTTAGCCGTAGAGCTACATTCATAGATTTAGTGCAATAGACAGACATATGCAGGTCGTTTGTATCACTAGTATTGTGCGAATGCATAGAATTGCGAATCAATGCGTGCAAATGCAGAGGGAGGAATATGCTGAAGAGAAATATGGGTTTCTTCTTTGGTTTGTGTTGCAGATACTGGCATAGCTCTAGATTTCAGCATCGTCTACAACAGCCACTCGAGGTAATGATTGCCAATCAAACAGTGGCAAAAATGAGTTCACTGAGACGGCTAGTGACTCAATTGCAATGGCATTCCTAGCTTTCGATGCTTTTATATTTAGCTCGCTTATTTTCAGTTACGAACTCTGGACCCATGAGTCTCTAAGTCAGTTATAGATTATATTTAGAATTACATAACAATCGGATTAAAACAATTTTTGGGTTGCAAATTATTGGATTTTTATTATTGTATAGAGAAGAACATATATAGCATATTTTTTCTTACAATTTTTTCTCTTGAAAAGATAACAATGTATACATACTCAATTTAAAGTCTTTCTTATGGAGTATACCGATTTATGGATTGATTAAGTCAGTTATGACCTATTTCTGCTCGCCCCTACCAATATAGATGTATCAGTCAGGTTAGTATCTTATCTATGATCATGTGTTTCTTGTTAGGGGTCTATTATGGGATTAACCTTGTTTATACAGTATTGATAATAATATTTTTAAGCTTTTGGTAATAATATTTAAAAAAAACATAACATATAATTTCTCAAAACAAACTACTTGAACTTGGGTTACTTAAGAATAACAACATTGAACCACTCATGGATTCTTATTTTGATGCAAACGAGCACACAACTTGGGAGAGATCCAAATTTATTTGATAATTTTAGAGCCCACAAGCAACTTAGAGTTGCATATAAAAGGGAAGAACTCTGCAGATAATTATTGGTGGCCTAAACTCCAAGCATCAGATGCGGTGGGGTGGAGGCATTGCTGGTGCTGGGGAAAATCTTCCAGTTACCAAAACTTCCATTTACGAAGTCATAGTAACCTCCCCTTATTGCCAATTTCCCACTGAACAGAGCATCTCTCACGAATGGATATGTCAAGAGATTTATCGCCGAGACATTCAATTGCATCTGCAACCATTTTCATTTTCCATATATTATATGTTTGCATCGAAACAGGTTTTGGGGCTTAGCGGATTAATCAATTAGTATTACCAGAGTGCAAAGCTTCACTTTTTCCTCAGGAGTCACCTGACCATGATTGTCCAGGACCCATCGCTTTGAGGGCAACCCAATTTTCACCCAATCATCTATGAAGTCACTGCACCAGTACTTGAGAAATAAATCCCAGAAAAACGCATTCATATCTCAAAAGAAAAATGGTGGGGTTTTCGTATTTAATAACATAAGCTTACAAAGTATCAGAGTGAGAGCCATTTTCATCTGGAAGATCCATAAGCCTTTTTATGCCACCACACCGACTATGTCCCACGATCAGTATGTTCTCTATCTGTCAATGTAATATTCATGTTTAATTTCTTGTCTTTCTTATCACAGTAAAAAATTAACTGAAGTTCACCTTAAGTGCTTTAATAGCATACTCGAGGATGGCACCGGTTTCAGTGCTGAAGTGCTGTGAAATCAGTTTTTTAATTAGCACCAAATCCCATAAAGTAATCAAAAAGTATATAACTCAAACTGCGGTTTAGGGTGAATCACCTGGTCTACTCGAGGGACCATATTAGCAATACTGCGGGTAACGAAGGCTCGGCCTAGCTTCATGTTCAAAACAACTGAGGGGCATACTCGTGAATCCGAGCATGCGATCACCAAAAACTGAACAGTTGATGGATTAAATTAATGTTTAAGCCTTAACAGAAACAATACTTGTATATCTGATTAATAATCTGTAGTTTGTACTACCCTCGGATGCTGTGCTTCTGCAAGTTGACTGAAGTATTCAGGATTTTTGCTGCCATTGCCAAAGAAAACGTAAGTGGTGGTTTGGATAGTAAATTTGAAAATGATGTTGATAGTGGTCCTCTAATTCTTACTCAAAAACGTTGGTCTTGAAGTGATGAAAGCCATCTGAGATCTCTTGGGTAACTGGATCAATCCTTTTCCCCTGGAGCTCAGCAACAAGAATCTCAACTTTTGCTTTAACCTCCTCATCCAGTCCTTCTTCCTCACTGCAGCTCAACATATATGTACACTTGATTACTATTGTCATGCAGTAATATTATGAGCAGATAAAAAGTGTATAATAATGGCATTGGCATTTGGCACCACTACCTGATGAGAAGCTTCTTCAGTCCTTCAACAACTTCTGCAGATTGCTTCGTAGCCATTTCTCCGCTTTCTTCACCCAAAACTTCACTACAGTTTGCAGTAATTAGTACGTTTTAAGATAGAAATAAAGCCTGCAGCTACAGGAGCAATGTAATATCAAATATGTACGTGCATATAATAATATAAACGAACCTTTCCTCCTGAGGACTTTTAAGATGAAGTAATTTTTGAACGGTACTGGATATGGATCGCTGAATACCTAGCTACAAGCTCCTATTTATATGCTGAGCCTGAGGTTCTAGATCACTTGATGTCTTCATACTTTATTTATTTATTGGAACTAAAACGTTGGTCACGTTAAAATGACAATAACACGTTTTAGATTTTAGTGTGGGTGTCATTTAGCTAGCAAGGAAAAGAATAAATGAACACGCCTCCTCCACATTTGGATTCTTGGAAAATTAACTCCAGGCTCCAGCAGTGCCATTTATGCGTGGAAGTGGAACAGACGTACGTTGACGAGGAGAAATCATATCATGAGTCAGTTCTACCACGTTATCTATGAGACCAATCAATGATAATTATTTACTTTATTATTTTTTAATTTTTAAAATAAAAATTCACTTAGAAAAAAAAATATGACATAAAAAAATTGATGAAGTACGTAGTTATCATTGATTGGTCCTATAAACACATTATAAAACTGACCCATGATATAATTTTTCATCGACAAGGAAAGGGATTTTTTCTGTCATCTTTTTAGGTGTTCTGACTTGTGATTGTATGATCCATCACAAAAATCTTATCCACGTGAACTCCAATTATGGTGCTGAAGACATGCATCTTGAAAGATAAAATGATTTAGCTTAAGTTTTGAGCAAAATTTCTTGCCTCTTTTATATGACTTTTTTATATCTTCTTTAAAAATTTGTTAAAAAATTAAATTTTAAACTTTAATTCTTATTTTTTATATCCTAAGTCCTAAATCCTATACTCAAAAAAATACATCCTACCCCTAATTTTCTAAACCCTTACCAAAACCTCTAAACTAAAACCCTAAACCCTCTAATTTAAAGTGGAGGCATAAATGAAGACATAGGGAAGGGATAGACGATTTGCACCCTTCAGTTTTCTAAATTATTAGGAAGGCCAATTTATCTAGATTCTAATAAAAGAGATCAAATATTTAAATCAAAATTAAAAAAATTGATTATCAAATTAACTTATAATAGGATCCAAGTGTAACATACTTATCGTTTAAATTATTTTTTTTATTTTATCAAAAACTAAATATCTAAATTCTAAAAGAAACAAGATATCACATTAATAATACATGTTTACGATAATAATTAAAGATAAAAACACCCAATAATTAACATAACACGAGATCTGAATAAATACCATATGAATCATATAAAGCACTAACATTAGCAATAAAGAAAAACGGAGATCCAACAAATAAAGAGTGGATGTATTTAAAAGTATATAAAATAAGCTATAATCATTAATTGATATAATTGTTTATTTTAAAATAGATCTAACAAAATCTAAAATTTTCATAAATATGATCACTAAATTAAAAAATAATTAAATCAAATTATAAATTCAAATATTTAAATATTTGATAAAAAAATTAAATACTCAATTTTTTAGATTAAATACATATCACTAAAATTTATATCCAAAGATTTTAAATATATAAAGATTCTAACATATTAAATATCTGAAATGCACACCCCTAAAAATTACTATTATGAAAGACCAAAATCACTTCTAAATTGGAGATGCACTGAACTTAAGCATAGATTCTATAGAAAACTATTAACCAATTCTCCATAAATCACTTCGAAATTTTCCCCTTGGTGATAAAAGTTTCTCAAATTCTTTCATTAAGCCAACAAGTGTAAAAACGAATTATTAACTTTAAAAAATAATAATAAAAATCACTAATTAATCATCTCACAATAAAATCTTCTAAAAATATATATAAAACACTTTAGATTTTATTCAAAATCCAGCTCAATACTGATCGGAGAATTTATATTAATATTGTTTTTGAATTTTTTTATTTTAAATATATTGTTTGAACAATATTATTTTTAAAAATATTATGATTTACTGTTAAAACTAGAAGTTTAAATGCTTTTAATCCGTTTTCAAACAGTAAAATATTAAAATAATATTTTTTGTTCAAAGACGTTACTTGCAACCCGTTTTCAAACAGTACACAACCTACATATATACATATTTAAACAATAACTAATATTTTATTTTTTTATTATTCAAAAGCTGATTGAAATCGTTAAAACAGTAATTTACAATATATTAAAAAATAAAAAGATACTAAAATTAAAAATTTCTATAACAATATTGCTGTAAATTTACCATACTCATTATGTTTTACAATCCATTCTCATTTATACAATAATCAAAGCCTTTTCCCTCTAGAATTTCAATAAAATATTAGATTTATTTAAAACCCAACTAAAAGCCTTCAACAAAATATGCATCTTATAGAGAATGATAAGACAAATAACTTCTCCTCTCATAAATTTATCCCAATTTCAACAAAATAAAAATATAAATAAAGAATAAAGTCTATCCTTATTTTCATATTTTTAAGTTGTCGTCCACATTTATTAGAGAAGAGAGAATTTAACCCATTAATATTACACTCAAATAAAAAAAATAAGATGAAGATCTATTTTATATTTTACGATTCAAATTAAAGTCTATGTAAAAATAAAAAATAATACAAAAAAACATATATTTTTTCACGTTGAATAATGAGTAGTCATGGAACGAACTTTTTTTTCTCTTTGAATACATGATATAATCTCTTATCGATCTCCACTCATATTTTTTATGTTATTTAAAAATATATATTTTTAGAAATTAAATTATTATCATAAATGATTACTGATTAAATAAATAATTTTTATTAGTTAAAGACTACGGATGACATGACGAACTAAACTAACGATATAATCTCTCTTTGAACGGATAATTGAATAGCGAAATTTGTCATAATCAGCACCGAACTGCGCCTGATTCTTTCGTTCTTCATCACCAATCAATTTTATGAGCCATCCCGTTAAGCCCTCAACGCCAAGTCTTTACCCTTTTTCTATTCTTTCATTTCAGGGTTTTTTCATCTTTCTAACTCAGTGAGCCGCTATAGCGACGACTCAGTCCCCTCCTCCCAATTCTAATGACGATAAGCCCTTTATAATTAGTGATTGTTAAACTAGTTAAATTAATTAATATTTTAGGGGGATTAGCGATGAGTCAGAAATCAATAGGGGAAACTAGCAACAAACTGAAACAATTAGAGGGAAAATTTTCGCTTTTTTAGAGGTTAATCACTCTTTAGGTCTTCCTTTATTAGATGCTTAGGGTTCAAATTTTTCAAGTTTAAATTTATTTTTTTGTCCTAACTTTTCGTTTAGTTTCTTAAGATTTCATTCAATTAGGTCATGTTTTATAAATTATATTATAAATTATACATCTAATATATAGTATATGCTATACTTCTAATATATTATATAGTACATATACATATACATATACATATAAGTATATAAATCTATATATAAAATATATATTAATGTATACATATAATGTCTATTATATACATATATAATGTATTATACATATACATATATACATATTTATATATTAGATATTATATATACATACATACATACTTATATATTATATACATAAATATTATATATATTATAGATAATAAATATATTATACTTATATAATATATTATATACATTATTATGTATACATTTAAGTATACATTAAAACTTACGTATTAAATTATACATTCATATATATAATATATACGTCTATATACATATATAACTACACGTATGTAAGTATATATGTATATTATATATATATATATTAAAGTATATATACATATATATTAAAGTGTATATATTAAAGTATATACATTTATATTCTAATTTTTATATATACTATATATTCTATATCTAGTGTATATGTATATTAAAATATATTATATATATTAAAGTATATTATACATACATACTAAAATTTAACTATATTTTTATTCATATTAGTCCCTAAAAGTTTAAGTTTTTACCGAATTTTACCCTTAATAGTTTATAATTTTTGCAATTTAGTTCAGTATTTTAGATATGAACCATTTGATGATTTTTTTTGTTTATTTTAGTCCTTATAATTTTATTTTTATTCTAAATTTACTATTATTTATTTTCATAGTTTAGTCTAGTGTTTTAAATAATATGATATTTTATTTTATTCATTTTTTAATTTTAAACTTAAATTTATTTCTTATTGATTTTTATTTTATTAATTTAACCTAATATTTATTCTTTCTAATACTTAAAACTTTATTTTTTTGAAATTGACCCTATTCTTTCTCAAGTGCCCGAGGTGGGACTCCACGCACACCAAATTCTGGTATTACAATAATTACAGCCTTTCCCAGCCCAGCTACTTGTGCAAGACTTGTAGGAGGTATTGGACAAGTGAGTGCGGTTTAAAGATTTTGGGGTCCTGTGTAATTTATTAAAATATGATCTTTAAAAGTAATTGTCCATGATTTCCACTAGTTATAGAATTGTATCCCTTAGAAGCAAATATCCTTTCTAGGGACCCCTGTGCGATCGTTTCTATTGCGTCTGTCCAAAACCTTACTAGTTCTACTGAAACAATAATAATAGTAATAATCAATAAGATTCTATAATCAATTGTCGTATTTAAGAAATAATTATAACATTTTAATAATTATAACTAATCTTTCTTAATAGCATTTTTAAAAATTTTCAATAAATTTTGAGATTAACATTATCTAATGAATGTATTTTATCAAAATTTAGGGCCGCTCTTTTTCGAAGGCCCTATGCGGTCGTTCCTATGTCCAAAAACCCCACTAGGAGGGACTCTCCTGTTGGTGTTGGTGGAGGATGCAGGAAGAACAAGAAAGTTGCTTTCAAAAAATCGAGTGAGCAACAAACATCCAACATCCCTAGGCTGGATCATCCACTTGTCATCTTCACCTCATTTTTTAATAAAAAAAGCACCGTTGAAAATAAGATTATAAAATTTTCGACTTTAAATTTACCATAAAAATGATGGAGTTTGATCCAAAGCTTGGAGAAAACATGTCCCCTCAAGACCAGCAGCCGGTGTTGCCGTACAACATCTATCTAAAACCCTTTGAAGCCACGACCCCGTCTCCATCCTCAAAGGACTATTATTTGCAAGACTTTCAACACCTCGATCAAATTCACGTCAATGGGTCGTTGTCTTCGAACCCTGTTTTTGTTTATGATTCATTCCCTTACGGTTGCTCCGCGAACAATGTCGAGTGTAAGCCGTTTGCTTCTGCAGCGGAACGTGGAGAGGTTATGGACAACTTGGGGAGCGTGGGATCGTTGAACTTCTGTCATCGTAGGAAGTCGACCGATGATTTTAGTATGGGATCGGATTACATATGGCCCCCTTTAATTTTGTGGCGGCGGATGAAATGTGGTTTGAGAGTGCAGAAAATGGTTACTGCAACAAGAAAAGAGTTTTGGCTGATCCAACGGGTAAGAAGACTAGTAATTTGATAGGACGTAAGAGTTCAAATGTTGGAGTAAAGAGACAATGGACAATGGATGAACTTTTACTAAATACCCACTGTGTTGTTGATAAAATACTGTTTATGGAAACAATTAATCGGATCTGTATTCCCATGTTTGAACTGGGTGTTGAGTCAGTTAGTTGAACAGTATGGATTGAGAAAATGGTCTCACATTGCTCAGATGTTGCCATGGAGTGAGGAGGAGGATAAGGTCCTAATACAGGTGCACATAAAAATAGGAAACAAATGGGCGGAAATTGCAAAGAGGCTCCTTGAAAGAACAGAAAACTCCATCAAAAACCATTAGAATGCAACCAAAAGAATATCCTACAGGCTCCATCTTGCAGGAATACATCAAGAGCTTAAACTTGGAGCCCTGCAGCAGCGCAAGATCCCAAGGAAAGACTACTGCAGATAAAAGTTTGGCCTAGGATGCAAAAGCATTGGATTTTTGGCCTGTCTGTGAAGTGTGACCGTTTAGTGCCAGAATATGAATATTCGTTTGATCAAATACCCACTGCTCATATGGCTTCGGCCGAGGAGGCAAAGAAGGAGCTGGACTTGGTGGAGATGATGCGGCCCACCCCCACATTTGAATCTGATTACACCGCAAAAAACAAGTAGTATAAGATAAGATATCATGTCCATGTTTAGGGTTCCTTTCCTTATATGGGGAAGGACCGATATGATGATTAGGGGTGGCAGAGAGAGGTGTGGGTGCGGATACCACTATTATATGATGATTAGAGATGGCAAACAGAGGTGGCAAACAGAGGTGTGAGTAGGGGTGTAAACCGGTCGAGTTGAGTTTGAGTAGTGGTAAGTTCGGTTCGACTCGTTAAGATTTTGAGTCGAGTTTGAGCTTGAATAATTTTAAACGAGTGAAAAATCTGAGTTCGGCTCGGCTCATTAAGAACTTGAGTCAAGTTTGAACTTTTTTCGAGCCTAATCGAGCAAAGTATTGACCGATCTTTGACCATGTTAAACTTAAGTAACTCTTATTTCTCACGTCTCATTTAAAGTCCGATGGAGAAAAAACTTTGATACACAAGTTGCTTGTTAATTTTAGGTATTAGTATGTTAATTTAGGGTTTAACACTTATGTTTATGTTTAGATTTTAGGGTTTTAAGTTTAGATATTTAGATGTTAAATTATAAAAAATAAAAAATAGTATATTTATATTTTCAAATAGCTTGTGAGCTTTTCGAGTCAAGTATCATGTAGCTCGGTTCGACTCGCCAAAAACTTGTGTTGAGTTCGAGCTCGAACCGAGTCCAATTGAGTCGAATTTTAATCGAATCGAGCTTGAGTAGCTCGTGATCTGTCTCGTCTTATTTAGAGACCTAGGAATGAGTATGGATACTCCTATTTATATTTATACACACCACTTATAATAAGTATAATTTTTAAATTCATATTGATGGGTATATTCTTAAATTTAGTTTCACATCTACTATCAATTGCACATTCATCACCAAATACATACTCATTTGTATTCGTTTGTACCCGTTTATAAGTAACTACTAATATCAAATTAATTGATAAGTATATATATAATATTTATATCGGTATAAATTTAATTATAGTTAACTAAATAATGATAACTCATGAAATATCATAATAAAAACATAATCAAAATCTAAAAAAATAAATAGTCTAGAATTTATATGATGCATAATTAGTGGACAAACAGATATGAGACGAGCGGATACCGATGAATACAATGTGGATAAAATTTTAAACTTATCACTTATCCACTATTCATGAGGGATATAATGTTTTATATTTATTCTTATTTATTATCTAATAAATTTATAAATTCATCAAAATTTACATACAATTTGTTGGAAGAATAGTATGGTAATGAACATTTTGGAGATTAAATTTATGTGGGTTCCATTAGTCAAATTAATTGGAACTAAGTGGATGATTAATCTACTATAAGAGTAGATGAAATTAGATATTTACAAGATCAAAAATGTTCAATGGGTGAATGAGAAATTGTTGCTCAATGTGACACCCATGTTGGAAAAATAAAATGAAAAATATGAAAAGTAGAATGTCCCACATTTGTTGGGAATATTGATTTGGAAAGCTTTATATATAAAAGCTCTTCATGCTATCATTGGAAATAAGCCTGGGTGTGCTTAGCCATAGTATTGATTGCTTATTATGAAAGTCAAAATGGGTCTTGGGGCCGTTGGGGTTCTAGCCAAAATTCTTGATAGTGTTATGCTTCTGTGAAGTTCGCCAGTACAGTTAAGTTGCGTTGCTCTCTTTGTTGCTGTCTACCGTTGTATCCTGTGAGACAGAATTCTATGATTTACATCTTTTAACTTGATTTGTTTGTTTTGCATTACACAATTAGATATTAGTATCCCTTATATAATCGTATCTCTTAAATATCTTGCGAATGCCGCTTCTAATGCATATTGTTAGCATGTAATGTATTTCATTTGAGTTCATTAACGAAAATTTTAGCTTTCATTGAAGAGAGATTTTTTTATAAATTTGTCAACCTACAGAAATTAACTCAAAGAACCCATCCTTCGTGATGTTGTTGAATAAAGTATAAATATAAATTCCTAAAAAAAATTGTTGCGGAAAATCTTGTTATAATCATGTAATTTCGATTACGCTTAAACCTAAAATTTTGTTACAAACATGTTATTTTATGATTAGAATTGAAACATGACCTGGTATAATAATAGTTTTAGTATCTTAAACTTATGCATTCAATCAATTTGGTCCTAATTAAAAAATTTAATAAATTCAACCTTTCGTACTTAAAATTTTTGACATTGTACTCCCTGACACACCCTTTGGTCACTTGTCACACACTATACTATCGTCCATCGTCTTAATAATTAACAAATGTAGTAATTCGAGAGACACAATCACTTCATCTTAACATACCTTAATGTCGCTGGCAAATAAACATATTCGTTTCAATAACGAATATTATAAATATGAATTGTTGCATTTATTGAATTATGACCAAATTAACATAATGTATATATTTTAAGCACTAAAAATACTATTAAACCAAATCATTTCAATTTTAACAACTAACAATTATTGTAAATTGGGAAATAAATATCAATAATTCTCAAATAAAATAAATTAAAATATAGCAAAAAACTTAAAATAATACTTGAAAATAAACCCAAGAGAAACTAGACGTTAAAAAATTAATGATTAATAACGTGACAATTAATATAAATTGATATAATTACATAATTAGGCTTAAAATTTTATATTTATTTTAATTTAACCTTAATTCTAAAAAAATCCATATAATTTTAATAATCTATTAATTTAATCTTAACCCTAAAAAATAACCTTATCTTCGATTATGTAAAAAAGTATCTCTTTTAATCTTCATATACTAAATTTACGTTTAGTTAAATATGAGTTTTAACCTGTGTTTAGCATTTCGTTCTAAACCAACTTTTGGACCAAAAGCTGATTTAGAATGCAAAAAAATGATAAACAGTTAACTTTTTTTTGGGGGGGAATTGCGTTTGAAAAGTGATTTTCAACCTAAACGCGAAAGATAAAATTTTTAGCTCTTGCGGTTGGAAAAATGCTTTTAGGAGTCAGATTACAATTTTAACCTTCATGTAGCGACCCTAAATTTCTTAAAATAATAGGTATAGTAAGAAAAGGGATAAGGGGGTCACTAGTGAAAAGTAAAAAATTAGGGATTAAAATTTGAAAATAAAAATTGAGAATTAAGTTTGAAAACTAGGGTTTGAAATTAAGAAAATTGAAAAATCTCAAAAGTTAAAGTTTAGGGTTTAAAATGAAAATTGATTTGATGGATGACAAAATTGGGGATTAGGGCTAAAAATGAATTTGGGGATTTTGGTTCGAAGAAATGGAATTGAAATTATGGTTAGGAATTTAAAAAACAATTTGAGAATTTTAGAAATTGAAAAAGGGTTTTAAAAAGGGTTGGAAAATAATTTTTAAAAGGATGAAGTCGTCACCGGTCACTTCGGTAGGCCAAAAACCATAAAAACCAGAGATCTGAAATTAAAAGGGTTCGGGAGTTGGTTACGATTAAAAACGGGGTTAGCATTTTCAAACCGTCCAAAATTGGTACCTTTGACAAAAATTACCGCTTAATTAATTTTGGATTTTATAATTTAAAGTGGCATTTAAATTAGGATTTGTTTAAGGTTCGAATTTATTTTAATTTTACTGTGTCTTTACTCGAAGGTAAACGCTCACACCGCTATCAATACGTTGAAAGACGGGTCTGTTACGACCGAATAAAGACATAATTAATTAATTCATTAATTAAAGAGTTGGTTGTAAGTTCGATTCGATAACGAGATATATAATGAAATGCGTAATAAAATAAATACAACATAAGGGTGAAAAAAAATAAGTAAACATAAATAAATAAGCAATATAAAACAAATAATATATGCAAATGAATTAAACTAATACAAATAAAAAAAATGCATGTAATAAGGCAAAATTAAATAAAGACTCATGAACATAAACATTATCAAAATACAATAAAATAAGAACAAAATTAAGTATTACATGAAAAATATGGTCAAAAATATTTACATGACTAAAATATACATGACATTAAAAACAAAATAACAAAAATATAATAAAAAATACATGTCACAATTCTAGCTATAAATGAAATATAATATAAACCGAACAAACTAAATGGTAGACATACATACCTAAAATAATGTATGAGGCAAAAGGAAAATAAATATTCATGGTAATATAACAAAATAAGGAAAACATACAATAATTTCAATAAGACATAATGAACCAAATATAAAACAAAATAAATACCTAAAATTAATGACAAATTTACAAATAAAATAATAAACCTATACACCCTAAATATACATATTCACATACCATAAAAATATAAACCTATCATGAAGAAATGCAGTCACAATAACCATGGTAATATAACAAAATAAGGAAAACATACAATAATTTCAATAAGACATAATATAAAACAAAATAAATACCTAAAATTAAGGACAAATTTACAAATAAAATAATAAACCTATACACCCTAAATATACATATTCACATACCATAAAAATATAAACCTACCATGAAGAAATGCACTCACAATAATCATACAGAATAGGCAACAATGCAACAAACGTAACCATGTCCTAAACTAATGACAATCAAATAGAAACATAATGGGGAAAAGGAATAAAATATCAAACCTACATGCGTATGAAAGGTGAACAACATATATTAATACAATAAATGACTAATGAAACAAACATGTGAATATGATTAGGAAAGAAAATATACATGGATTTAGTTAATCAAAATAGAATTACCAGATTAGAAAAGAAAGAAAAAGTCCCAAAATTAAAATAAAAGAATTGCAAACGGAATCAAATCTAAAAGAGGAAGCCGTTTTTATGGTATTTTGGTTTAAATCGGCTAAAAATCTGGGGGGTAAAAAAATAAAGCAAAATAAATCAGGACTTATTCTACAGATCAATGATCATATTGAAAAACGTAACAAAAGGGTGAGGGCTGCAAAGGTTATTTAAAAGATGCGGAATGGCTTAAAAAAGAATTCCAAAACACGAAGGGACTCTAAATTAATAAAACCATTCGAAAATAAACGATTAAGGTTAAATCGGGACAAAAATGGAAAGCTTTGAAAATTCGAAAGAACTTCAAGAGGAGTTTACGTTACACGGATGAGATTATAAAGATATTAAACCGATTTTAAAATATTTGATACATATAAAACAAACTTAAAATTTGAAAATAAAGTCCTTAAGCCATTTTCACCCTTCGAAAAAAACAACCCCTTACTTTCTCTCTATGAACACCATCATGGTGTTCATCCCTTACCCAGAAAGCTTCCGCTTTTTTTAGAATCCGGCCACCACCCACGATGGTCAGCGACCAAAAAACCTAATCCATTTCGATCCTTTTTCTTCGTTTTTAAAACCAAAATAAAAACACCCTCTTCTTTTTTCTTTAAAAACGAAAACAAGATCAAGAAAAACGAAGACCCCTCATTTCGGATCTAGAAACAAAAGAGAAGGGCAAAACCGATTCCACCTTCTCTCCTTCTATAAGGCTCACCCTGATAACCCGAAGGCTCGTGGGTTTTATCGCCAGAGAAAGATATGAGCAAAAAAAATGACAGCTGAAAATAAAAAATAAGATTCAAAAACCTTAATATATTTTTTTGTGTCTGAAAGAAAAAGAGAAAAAGAAATTATCATTGAAATTTATTTTCTATTGATTCAAGTGATTCTCGAATGGGATTACAATGTTGGGACACTTTTTTTTATAGCCCTATCTCTAATTACATTGATTAAAAACTAAAAAATGTTCATTCCTTGGTTTAATACTGATTCTGATATTTGTTGTGTTTACATTTACGTGCCTCTGAAATTTCTGTCGAATTGTTCCCTCTGAAATGCATCTGACATTGGCCGAAATTTCTCTGAAGTTTGTTGTAATATGTTGTTATAACCTCTGAAAATTGTTCCGATTTGTACGAATTTTTGCTTTGTTGGCGTACGATCTGACATCAGATTTGTTTTCATGGTGTGCATGTGATGTTCTGGCATGGATGAGGGGGCCATCGGAAGGATGCCATTGTGGTTGTCGAAGGGTATCAGTCGGTGATCGTGGAAGTTGAAAGGATGAGAGGAAATTGAAACATCTAGCCCGTTGATTAATCATTTCTTTGTCCAATTGACAATGATTCATGATCCACATCATCAAATACAATCTCTAGTGCTATATTGCATGCAAATATATTAACGACTTCGATTTAATTTCAGTTTCACACCAGACATGACATAATCTATTGAGATCTCTTTATTAACACGTACCTGAGTCATGTTAATGTCTCTGTTGGAGACTTTTTAATCTCTTCTTGAGATTTTCATAATTCATTGACTCCTCGATCAGACCATCATAAAATGTAGCTAATTTTCTATTTCAAGGATTTCTTTGGAACTTAATTGTCTACTACGCTTCAAGCGTAAGTTGGACTCATTAGCAACTAGAGTTTATCCTTCCATGATATCAAATTTAATCGGAGCATTCATAGCTGGTATACGTGACTTAGTCACTCTTTAGGGTCAGCAAAATCATCTGACAATTGATTTGCTAAATGAATTATCCATTGAATTTATAGTTCACATTGTGTAACATATGGATTAAAAAGAGAAAATGATAATTCATTCCAACTTATTTTTTCCCCAGCTATTTATTTTCTCCCCCTAATGTTGGGTAAATTGACTCATTAAAATGATAGTTAATAAATCAGGATGTAAAAAATTCCTTATCAAAAGCTCAAGATATTTAAATCTGATACATATTCCCAACAAAACTTATTTTTGTGCATTGTGGTGGAGCAATTAGAACATATATCGCATACAAAAAATTTAAAATGAGAAATATTTGGTTCTTGACCAAAAACCATTTATAATAGGGAGAGCTTATGATCATTTGTTGGCTTGATGCAAATTTCTGATGCTACATGTAAAATTACATATCATAAACATTATCAAGACTGATTGTCTTTAGAAAATAATCTGAAAAATATACTCATAATTTTATCAACTGAGCAAGTAGCCTCGCAAACACCAAGTTATAGGTTAATAATACGAATACACATAACCATCTAGTTGATGCATCGATAAAAATCATAAAATATCTAGATGGTCTTTAAGAAAGGTGTATGGGCTCATATATATCACCTTGTATCCGTTTCAAAAAAATTAATAGCACTCTATCTTAGATGTTGATGATTGAATAATCAAATTGCTTTCATAGCAAGTATCACGTGAAATATTACCATGAAGAAAATCTTAGTTCTTCAATAAATGACCATATGAAAGTGTCAGCAAATTTTCGCATCATAATTGAACCGGAATGGTCTAACCGGTCATGTCAAATAAAATTATCAGTAAACATCTAGTTTATAATAGCATGATCTTCAATTTGTACTAATTTTTATGTAGTACCATATGGATGACAGTGCATGTAATTTTATCAAAATTTTATTATTGCCTTGAGTTATACTCGTAATATTGAGATAGTCAGCATTCCCTTGACTAATATTCTCTATATATATCTGCAAATATCTTTAAAATTCAATAAGTCTCTTTACAACTTTGACGAGCATAATGTACTGTAAATATGAGATAAAGTCTCATTTGACAATAACATATTTGCTCACAAGCATAATGCACTGTTAATATGAGATAAAATCTCATTTGGCAAATAACATATTTGCTCAGTTGGAATTTTCTGTGATATTAGTACTTCCGGATATAGTACTCATATTATTCTCTTGTATTTAAAATGAGAGAATATGCATAATTATGTACCTTTTAATACGTGCTTTATTTTAATCACTTCAGGAAATGAAAAATATGTGCTTTGTACCATTTACATCAGGGAATGGAAAAATATTAAAAAAATAGCACATCATATCAAAATTTTTATGTTATCAATGTGATGGTACAAACCATTAATCTCGCACTTGTAAAACACCAAAGTATTATGAACTTTATAATTCCACTTCTGGTGGATATAAGCATTCTCAAAAGAATCATCTTATCCATGTTTATTTTATGACCTCAATCGCAACCATAATTACTAATGTGGCTTTATAATATTCATACTATTAAATAGTAATTGATCAATAATTGCATGGAATAAACATCATGTATGCATTCACTTCAGAGAATGCCTCCCATAGAAATTCTTTGATCAAGACAATTTTCGTAACTTGAACTTGGGAGAAGTTTATAGTCGAGTTTTTCAACATAAAAATAGTATTTCTTTCAAGTAAATATAAACTTTATAATATTCATACTATTAAATAATAATTAATCAACCAATATATATACAATACATACAAGGAACAAAAATTTAATCCTTATACGCAGCGTTAAACCAGTTCACAAGGTCCTATAAAAAGAACCTCCTTTGAGACTAGTAGCCTCGCAGAATGGGATGTCCAACCAATATACTCGGATTAAACCAACATAATAAAGAACATATTAATTAAAGGTTTAATATTTGTTCCAATATCATGTAATAATTAGAACATGATTAAAACATAATCTTTCATCATAATAATAAAATAAACAAATATTGGTTATAAATAAAGACAAAAGAAATCTCAAATTAAATAAATAAAACATATCGAACTTTCCATTAATTTGAATATGTGAAAAGTTTAATCACCAATATTTTGTTAAATTTTTTTCTGGAATTGTCGATAAATACCACGGGAATTGAATCACTTTATCGCTACACAAACACCAAACAACCAAAGATTTTTAATAAATTAAAAATCAAATTAAAGATCAAGAGAGAAAAATAATCGGTAAATAAAATATAATTGAGGGAGAAGAACTTATCTTTGATTTATGCTAATAACAAATTCTTTTCAATAACTCCTTCAAGATTCGAACAACAAACACCTCCGTTTGTTAGAGTCTCGTGCTGATAGCGTGTTGTAAATAAAATAATGAAGAACTAAAATAAGAATAAAGAACAAGAATGAAAAAACAAAGAGAAGATATAAAGAGAGATATTTGTATTATTCTCAATATTGACTTGTGTACAATGCCTTCACAAACTCATCTATTTATAGGCATAAGTAGTACATAATGTATTAAACTCTAATTAATGGAGATAAGATTTCTAATGATAAAATTTTTATTATGATAGACATCCATATAAATAAGTATTATTCATAACATAATACATATTTTATGGGATTTTTAGATTTAATATAGATTTATAATCTTTTTGATTTTTAATATATATTTTTATAACAGAATTAGATGAAAAATTGAAAAATAATCCATTATTATATTTTTTGTTTTTTTTTTAATTTTTTCATCATAAACGCTAAAATTAACTAAAGCCCATTATTAAAAAAAAATAAAAATTGAAAAACAAACGAGTTTTCCTCAGAAAAATTAGTGATAATACTTCATTTATTATATTTTATTATAATTTAATTTTTAAAAATACATAATTATATCTAACATAAATTATTTTTTAGTTTAAAAATTATATATATTCATGTCAAATTTCTAAATGAAGACTTTTAAAAAGCATTTTTCTCAAAAGCACATTTTAAAATTAATTTATATATTTATTTATTAATATTTTTATATTTTATCATAATTTAAGTTAATATTATAATATGAAAAAATTTGATTATCATTTAAATATATGTTCTTTTAACTTATAACATAATGCCTAAAATAGTCATTTATTTTCTTAAAAGTATTTTTTGACAACAATACTAAACACATATATCTCAAACTAAAAATTCCAAAAAGAACTTTTTCACTATACTTTTTCACCACACTTTTTCACCGCACTTTTCAAAAGCAATGCTAGACTGACCCTTTGAGTTTTCCTACTCCCGGTGGGATGTATGTAGAGGTGCATTTTGCGTCCGATTTGGATGGGGATTTCGAGGTTTGGGATAAGGGTTAGTTTTTTTTTTGAGAATATGATAAAAATATAAAGTTTTAAAATTTTGAGAGTAAAATTATAATAGTTTAAAGACTATTCAATTAATTTATTATTTTTTATTATATCAGATTATCTATTCGTCAATATTTAATGGCAATTAATGTTGGAGTGACCAAAACTTTGACCTTACTGATCGTTTTTTCAAAATCGGTGACTAAAAATGTATTGGGGTAAACGAAAGTGACTAGCATAGAGTTTACCCATTATGTACTATATCAGTTTATATTAATTGTTATGCATCAACCGTTAATTTTTTAACGGTATTGCACCAATTTATTATAATTTTTAAATCATAAGATTAATTTATAATTTTTAATAATTGAAAGATATAAAAAAATAATTATAGTTAAAAGAATATTTATATAATTTACCTAAAAAATTCTAAATCTGTAATTGAGATAGGCCTTCGGTGTATAGAGGCTCTTGGATCCCCGGATTCGTTTCTAGAGGCTGTCAACAGAGATCGTGCTGCTGCTGTTGTTGCTGTCCTATTTGTCTCTATAAATTAGCATTTGGATACATCATTCAGATAAAAAGGAATTGAAGGACTAAAATGATTAAATGTATAAAGCTAGAGGAAATAAACTTGGTTTGCCATAAATAAGTAGATGCGAGAATAGACAAATAAAAATCTTGAAAACCATGTGATCACGATTTGAACTTCAAAGTGTCCAAATTTAGGTACGCCCACGTTGCCGGTTTTAGTTCCCCAGTACCAGACTCTGCTTCTCAGTTTCACTTCCACCGATCTCTTCTCTTCTCTTCTCCACCATCACAAAAAAAAAATGCAGTACAAAAACCTGGGCAGATCAGGTTTGAAGGTGAGTCAACTCTCGTACGGAGCATGGGTCAGTTTCGGCAACCAACTCGATGTTAAAGAAGCAAAGTCACTCCTCCAGTGCTGCAAAGATAACGGGGTCAACTTTTTCGATAACGCCGAGGTTTATGCCAATGGTCGAGCGGAGGAGATCATGGGTCAGGCTATCAGGGAGCTTGGGTGGAAACGATCGGATGTCGTGGTTTCCACCAAGATCTTCTGGGGTGGTCCAGGTCCTAATGATAAGGGTTTGTCTAGGAAACATATTGTAGAAGGAACGAAGGCCTCGTTGAAGAGGCTTGATATGGATTACGTTGATGTGATCTATTGCCATAGGTTGGATCATTTAAAGATCCATTTTTTATTTGATTTTTCTGGGTTTGATGTCGATATGGGTTTCTGTTTTTGTTTCTGTTTCTTTATTTGATATTTTTCATTTGATTAATTCATTTTGTACATATTCCATGCTTTTGGATGTTTGATTTGGTGCTGTTGATGTTTTCTTGGGCTTCTAATTTTGATTTGAAGTAACATAAAAAATATTATTTTCAGTGGAGATTTGGATTATGTATTATGGAATAAGAGGATTTAGATCTTGAAGATATTTTGATATTTAGTGTTTCTGAGTCTTAATGTGTCTTGATTGTTGAGGAACTCTAATATGTACGGCTCTTTGGGGGGTAGGGGGTATAGGCTTATTTGATTAGTTCGATGTTTCACATGTGGGTGAGTGTATACTCTCTACCATGTGTAGCAGTGCAAGGCTTTTTCGTGTATCTTTACAGATCAAATTCATGTTTTCTTCCCTGATTTGTTGGAGTGTAAGTTGGAGGACTTTTCTTTTTGAGAAACTTGACATATAGCTCATTGTTTTTGTTGTTTGATTACAGGCCAGACACATATACTCCAATTGAGGAGACGGTGAGGGCAATGAATTATGTGATCGATAAGGGTTGGGCATTTTATTGGGGGACAAGTGAGTGGTCTGCACAACAGATTACAGAAGCATGGGGAATAGCTGAGAGATTGGACTTGGTGGGTCCGATCGTGGAGCAGCCGGAGTACAATTTATTGACTAGGCACAAGGTAAGTGGTTGGTTGGAACTCGGAGTACTGAATAGTTTCTATTTCTGCCTTTTAATTGTTTGTGAACTTTGTTTCGGCAATCATACATGTGATAGAATTCTTTGTATTATTTGGTTTGTGTTATATAAACTTTGACTTGCCCTTGAATTTACAGTTTTTAAACGGAAATGGTTTTTTTATGCTTCCTCTTGGGGACTTATGATTTTTTCACCGTTCTCTTATGTCTGCAGGTTGAATCTGAGTACCTTCCACTATACACCAATTATGGCCTAGGTCTTACCACATGGAGTCCTCTTGCATCTGGAGTGCTTACTGGAAAATACAGCAAAGGAACTGTACCTCCTGACAGTCGGTTTGCATTAGAAAATTTCAAAGTAAGAATCACTAAGTATTCGATTTCTTACTCTTGATCATCCTCTATTATTGATCTTGTTGCTGCAATGTTAAGTGTTCAACATAACCGTCAATAGTCATAAATGTTCCTTTGTCCTTTTTTGTAGAAATTCCTTTTAGCATGATTGATTTTAGGCTATAATTCACTATGTCTTTTGGTTCTCAGAAATCTAACATCTTGTTGATGTGTCCATGGTTGTAATAAATATCATTTCTGGTGTTGGTATCCAAAACAGAACACAAAGATCAAAACTTAACTGTATAGTGGTAGTTGCATGTGTTGATTTCATTCTCCAAGCAGCAGACTTAGGTTTCCATTTTTAGTGCTAAATTTTTCAGTTTGCATCTTTATATACGACTGAAACTTACCCAGCTTAACGTACCTGCAAGTATTAAATTTGATAATGCAGCTTTTGTTCTTCGTTCTGCACTACGAATTTTAACCTCCTCCATCGGTCATGAGTAAGGACTAAACTATGTGTTACTTGTGTAGAATCTTGCTAACCGATCACTGGTTGATGATGTGTTGAAGAAAGTCAATGGACTGAAACCAATTGCTGATGAACTTGGTGTGCCTTTAGCTCAACTCTCAATTGCATGGTGTGCTGCCAATCCTAATGTATCATCCGTTATTACCGGTGCTACAAAGGAATCTCAGGTTATTCTTTTTCGAATCTATCATCATTTTATTTCCTATTTTGTTGGACTACTATGGATCCAATGAATTTTCACTTTTCTGTGAGATTCTTCATGCGAATCCTATATAATTGATATAGGAACACTCTAGATGATGGCCATGAAAGTATGGGCAATGCAATGGAAGAGTTTTATATTAATCTTGGATTATACATGTTTACATACTTGACAATAGGTTATATGATTGCTACTGCTGATGCTAATATACTAAATACTCCTCTATACAAGCTAACCAATTCATCTTCCATCCAGATTCAAGAGAACATGAAAGCACTTGATGTGATCCCATTACTGACTCCTGCTGTCATGGAGAAGATAGAAGCCGTTGTTCAAAGCAAGCCGAAGCGTCCGGATTCTTACAGGTAGATGTCGGATGCCTGTTGCATCATTAACATGTCATTGGTGTATCAGTCTTTTGGTTGTGTAGCCTATGGTTATTCGCTCGTGTGTCGAATCGGATTTTTGTGGTTGGTATTTGCTTGGTTTGTTCATGTGGTATTTGTCACCCTGGTCGAAAGAAGATTTGGTAGATGAAATGACTTTGGATTGTGAATGCTTGCTTATGGATGGTTTGGAATTGAACTCAGTTTCTAATTTCTGTTTTGATTTTAATACTTGTGGTCCATTCCAACAGAAAATCAAGAAGATAATACTATTTAAAAATTATAGGTCAAATTTAAAATCAACCCTTTTATTCATAAATTACATGTTCAATGTAATATGAATTATCAATTTGATGACCAAATTATTATAAAGTAACAATGAAAATTACCAAAATATAACTTTTGAATTTTTTTTTGTAACGACCCCCCGAGAATACAAAGTATAAAATATGTAGGGATCGTTAAAAATTCCTTGTTTATTCGTGAAAATGAAGAAGTGAGGAATTATTTGAAAATAAATTTAATTTAAAAAGGAAGTTGAAAAATGACTTAAAAACGGGTTAGAGTTGCCACCGGTCAGAGTCAATTACGGTTTAAAAATGGTGTTAGCATTTAAAAACCGCCTAAAAATTGTCACCTTTAAAAATTATCGCTTAATTAATTTTGAAAATTTTGTTTAAAGTGACATTAAATTAAGATTTGTTTAAAGATTCAGATTTATTTTAATTTTATCGTGTCTTTATTCGAAGGCAACACATACACCACCGACATTACGTCTGAGGGCGGACTCGTTACGATCGAATAAAAACGTAGTAGTTGGATTCATTAATTAAGAAGTGGATGTGATTTGCAAAAAATAAAACAACCGGTACAATATATACGAAATGATACATGTATGATAAAGTAAAACATAAATAAAACATGCATGAAATAAATGAATAAATATTTACATAAACATGTGAATAAAGTGGAGCAAATAAATGAGTAAATATACACAAAAATATATAAATAATTAAACTACAAAATTAAAAAAAAGCATGAATAAACCACTAAAGCATGGCATAAAGATGATATGTACAAATAAAACATGATAAAAAACAAAATGTGACAAATAACAATATATACAAAATAATTACATGAAAAATAAAAAACATATATATAAACAAAATAATAAAATGCATAATGTGAATAAATATATAAATATCAAAATAAAATGCATAATTAAAGCATGAGAAAAGTAAATAAATAAATAATCAAGAATAAATAAACATACAAATAAAAACATATTTAGGTTCTGGAAATGGGACTGAAATAAAAAGAAATAAAAGTTTGGGGGTTAAATCAAAACCAAAACGAAAAAAATTAAAGCAGTGACCAAATCGCAAGATATTCGAAAGTCTCGAGGATCAAAGAAGGGATTTTAAAAGGGGAATGGTTCGAAAAAAAGCCTAAAAATGCGGAGGGACTGAAACAAAATAAACCCCTTTCTTAAAATAGCGTTTATAATAGAATTGATGACTAAATTGAAATACGGGACAAAACATGAAGGACCGCGGGAGTTAGAACTAAAACACGGAGGCCCTTAATGAGGTAGTTTAACCTTTTTACAAAAGGACTTGAGCATAAAACTCAAAACAAAACAAATCAGTCCCCCTTTAGTTATTCTTACAAACCGAAATCAAGAGCAAAATGAGATTCTATCATGTGTTCATCCATATTCAAACCCAAAAGGATGAACAACATGAATATTCATCCGAAATACCCAGAAAATGCTTCATTCACCAGAAAACCACCATGAAAATCGCCACGTCAGCCACCGTGAATGGTGGTCGGCGAGTTTAAAATCGTAAAAAAAACTCATTTCAATTCTTTTAGCCTTTACATCCGATGAAAACGAACCAAAGACTCGTATATCTTTCAAAATAAAAAACTTTTTCTTTCTTTGGTTTTCCAAGATTAGAAACAAAATAAGAAAACCTCCTTTTTTGACAAAAACAAAAGCGTAACAACTCCCTTTCGGATCGACCTCTCTTTCCTTAAAGCTGGCCCACCTCAATCGAACCCCAAAGAGGAGTCGAACGGCTTATCGCCAAGGAAGGGAAGACACCACCGCGTTCATTCAAAATCAAAGGTAACAGCAAAACCCTAACACCTATTTTGATTGACTCGATGCAAAACTGAAAAGAGGAAGAGGTTTCTACCTCTAAAATCTCTTTGGTTTCTATTGATGTTCGAAAGGTGGGAAAAACCCGATTACAACATTTTTTGGCTCTCTTATAGCCGAAAAATACATAGAAACATCGAAAGAAAAAAAATCTAAATACTATTGGTTGTCCTCATTTTTTCGCTGAAATTTATTTGTGTTTGATATTATGCTTCTGATTTCTGTGATTTGTGCTCTGAAATCTCTGAATTTTGACCGATTTCGTACTCTTAAATCACGCGTTTTTCTCTGGCATTTTATACGATTTTGGTGCGATCTGACTTGGATTTTTGTTTATATGTGCATGTATCTATCATTGGAGAAATGAGGGGACCACCGGAGAGATGATCGACGGTGACCAGAGAGCTGAAGAGTCAATCGAGCATTCGAAAGGTCAAGAGCGTGCATTGCACGCGCACGTGAGAAGCCAGCTGGTCGCGCGTGGTCACGTGGGGAATATCAGGGGCTTTCTTCCTTTGATCTCATTTGTTGGATCAAGATTAGATCCAATGGACCAGATTGGGTTGTGCATAAGAGATGAATAACATTAGCTAGGGTTTCTGTTAGGGTTTAACTGATGGGTTAAACGAGTTTGGGTTGTTAATCCGGTTTTGGGCCTAAATAAGTGCGGGCTTGTAATTAATATTTTTGGGTTATTTGATTGTAATGGACTATTAAAGTAAATATAAAACTTTGGGCTTATATTATTTACTTGTTTTTGGACTTTTGTTTAATTTTAATTTATATATACACACATAACAATAATACTTATAATAATATATAATAATAATAAACCGAAAATTAAGAAATATAATAATAGAAAATTATAGTAATAAAAATATTTAAGTAAAAAAAAACAAATAACCGGAATTGAAATAAGTCAAAATAAAATAAAAAGAGGATATTTACAACTATTTTTGGATTTTTGAGAAAAAGGTAAAAAATAACATATATAACATATTTTTTGTTTTTTCAGTTTTACTAACAACAAAATAAAATTTAAGAGAAACCAATAGATATAGTAATAACATTTTTTTTTGCATTTTTTGAATTAATTACAATCTCGTTATTCGAATGAAATGGAAATTAAAAATTGGATTTAGTTTCTCGGATAAAATTAGTGATTATAGTTGCCCTTTTTTGTTATCGTTGTAAAACAATGATGAAGCAAAGACAATAAGCGTTAATTTTATCCGACTTTCCTGTTTGGAGAGTCTGATTTGAAAGCTCTTTCCCTGTAATTTTGGTAACCCTTTCGTTCCTTGATCCCCTGATTAGCTTGCCACGACCGGTATTTTAAATTGCCACCACCTGCACATATCAAAAGAGAAATTTCAAAAGTGAATTTTGAATTCCCCGTTTTGGCATTTTCGGCACACTTGAAGATTTCGAGCTGCGAGTCCCTCCTATGTGAAACTTTAAGCTCTGAACTGTTTGAAATGTTGGTCCTTCCTACACAGAACCAATCCCTAAAAAGTTTCGAGCCTTTTCTATATAAAGCTCTTCACTAAAGTCTTTGATCGAGTCTCTCCTATATGAAACCCTAAATCTTGAAATGTTGAAGATGCTCTGATTTCTAATTATTACAGCATCTGACGATCCCTTGCTTGGAGCATGTATCGTGGTGGGCGACCCCTCTCTTCGTATGTCACGATATATGACCCTCCCTCTTCGGGTGTATGTCATAGTGAGTAGTGAATTTTTGCCTAGAGGCTTTCCACAAAAACATCGGTTCTTTGAGGTTGAGGAACCTCGATATGGTATCCCGACTTCTAATCGTCTTTTCTCACATTTTTTCTTTTTTTTTCATTTCTTATTCTTCTCTCTTTGTTCTTACTTCTTTGTTCTTTCTTTTTTCCTTTTAAAATATTCTTAAGGAAGGATCAACTTAAGAAATTTTCTAATCTTTAAGGAATGATCAAATCAAGGAATTTGCTTTGAGAAAAGCATCCTTAAGGAAGGATCAAATCGAGGAATTTGCTTTGAGAAAAACATCCTTAAGGAATGATCAAATTAAGAAATTTGCTTTGAGAAAAATATCCTTAAGGAATGATCAAATCGAGGAATTTGCTTTAAGAAAAGCATCCTTAAGGAAGGATCAAATTAAAAATTTTCTTAAGAAAGGATCAAATGAAGAAATTTGTTTTGATAAAAGCATCCTTAAGAAACGATCAAATCGGGAAATTTGCTTTGAGAAAAGCATCCTTAAGAAACGATCGAATCGGGAAATTTGCTTAGAGAAAAGCATCCTTAAGAATGGATCAAATTGAGAAATTTGTTTTGAGAAAAGCATCCATAAGGAAGGATCAAATTAAAAAATTTGCTTTGAGAAAAGCGTCCTTAAGAAAGGATCAAATCGAGAAATTTGCTTTGAGAAAAGAATCCTTAAGAAAGGATCAAATCGGAAAATTTACTTTGAGAAAAGAATCCTTAAGGAAGGATCAAATCGAGGAATTTGCTTTGAGAAAAGTATTTTTAAGGAATGATCAAATTAAGAAATTTGCTTTGAGAAAAATGTCCTTAAGAAAGGATCAAATCGAGAAATTTGCTTTGAGAAAAGCATCCTTAAGAAAGGATCAAATCTGAAAATTTGCTTTTAGAAAAACATCCTTAAGGAATGATAAAATCGAGAAATTTGCTTTGAGAAAAGCATCCTTAAGGAAGAATCAAATTAAAAAATTTGCTTTGAGAAAAGAATCCTTAAGAAAGGATCAAATCAAGAAATTTGCTTTGAGAAAAACATCCTTAAGAAAAGATCAAATCGGGAAATTTGCTTTGAGAAAAGCATCCTTAAGGAAGAATCAAATCAAGGAATTTGCTTTGAGAAAATCATCCTTAAGAAATGATCAAATTGAGAAATTTGCTTTGAGAAAAGCATCTTTAAAGAAGGATCAAATTAAAAAGATTGCTTTGAGAAAAGCGTCCTTAAGAAAGGATCAATTTGAGAAATTTGCTTTGAGAAAAGCATCCTTATAAAAGGATCAAATCGGGAAATTTGCTTTGAGAAAAATATCCTTTAGGAAGGATCAAATTTGAAGTTCAAATATAAAGTGGTACCTTGCTTAAAGAATACCTAAATATCTCGTAAAAAGTTGGTATCTCCCTTTAGAGAATACCTAATATTCTATCTGGATGTCTCGATATTTTATCGCCTTGATACACAAAAAGCTCGTTGCCCCCAAACAACCAAAGGTTGGAAGGATTTTGAAAACCATTAACATGTAATTCAAATGACTTTAGATTCTTTGCTGAGATCCATCTTTCTTCTCGTGGAATTATAGATCAAATCTTTGATCAATCTTTAAAATTCCTATTTAAAAATAAGCAAAATGCAATGATGGCATGAATTAAAATGCTCGTGATGCATGAATATCTAACCAAAATGATATATGAGTATTATTTTTTCTTTTTCTTTTCTTTTTTCTTGGAGGATAGGCTCTCGTTTTCTATTTCATTAAGCTCCTCAGGCTTTCATCCTTGCTGGATCCTTATTCTTTGCCTCGTTTTCTATCTAACCAAAATGATATATGAGTAATTCAATAGCTTTTTGTTTTGGGTGGCTGGATTCTAGTGGGTAAAGTCCTTTGCAAAGGGGCTTTGACTTCTTCTCCTTCTTCCTCATCACCAATTTCTTCGGTGGGCATTATTTCTGTATAGCCCTCATCTTCAACTTCCATTGTATCAGCCCAGGTGTGCTGAGTGCTTGGCCCGACGGTGTAATAGAGTTGTTGCCTAAAAGATTCCATCTCCGACGAGAAACTCCTCATGATTATAGGAGAACATGTTGGAGTATTGAAGGTCGTTCTCTGCTTGGATAGCCTTCTACCGGCTGATGATGCCACGGCAGGCTCTGGTGTCTTAGATAGATTTGATGCATGGAATGGTTGCGATGGTCTGGTAGCATAAAATGGTCATGATCCTCTTGGATCTAGAGTTGTTTCGGTGTATGGTGCAACCGTGACAAACATATCAGGAGGGAATTCTGGGAACTGTACCCCTTGGTTCGAAAAATTGGTGATCATCATCTGAGCTAATGTAGTGCTGAAATTTCTTTGGTACTCCATGTACTGTTGTTGTCTTATATCCATGGTCACGATCCTCTAGAGTATCTCCTGGTAAGTATCCGCTGTGGCTGTACTATGGGAAGCAGCAAGCATGTCCACCGTGTACTAGGCCTCGATAGTTGTATCGGTAGTGCCTGGCTATGGAGTTGCTTGGATTGGTTCCGCCTGGGTTATTTGTATGACTTTATGACATAACTCCCTTGTCCAACCATGCCTTTGGATAGTAATTTTTTCTGTATCCTCGACTGGGACACCTGCAGCTGTGCAAAGACCCATGATTAAACATGGAAAGTATATAGGCTCTTTATCCTTCTTACCACATTCGTAAATTTCCCTTAGGATCAGCTCTCTCATATTTATGCTTCTTTTATTGATAATGGATTGGATGAGAACCAATCTCCTTCTGTCGATTGTGTTGTTATGGGACGTTGGGATGAGGCATCGTTTTACAAACGTGGTCCATAACTTGGCCTCGGGCTTTAGGTTTTATCTTGCCACGGAACCTTTGTGGGATCCGGTTTCCCAATGGGTGTTTTCATAACAGAGGCCATCTTTATGAGTTCGTAGTCCTCGTTGTTAATATCCTCCATAAACACTGAATGGTCATCACGAGTAGGGTGGAGTCCATAGAACAAGTTGATGGTGTTGACATCAATTTTAATTGATCTGCCCCGGTAGTGGACATAAAGTGAATCTTTGCTTTGCCCATGAGCGTAAAATTCTCTCACAATCGTTGTATTGTCCTGGGCAGGTTGCAAGGAAAATATTTTTCATTCTTGATACACTATTTTATTGAACAAATAGTACTCGATTCCATAGTTTTCCTCATCTAAATACTGGAATCCTTGATCTTCCCATAACTTTCTTACAATAAAGGATCTGTTGAAGCGTTCTTCAACAACAGCAGGTGCGAATCTCTTGTAATCTGCCATGGAGAATTGGTGAAAGTTTTTAAGAAATTTGAGAAAAATAAGCAACGAATTCTAAGAAATTAAGAATGTAAGAGTGAATAGTTCAAGGTGAGAAAGTGTTTATATAGGTCTCGGCCTTGTACTGTCGTGTTAATTTTATTAACCCAACTAGTCGTTTTTAGCCGCTGGCATTTACTACCACGTCTAAAATTTTGCCCGACTAGCCGTTATGATATTCTGTCCATTGGTAATTACGGTGACCCTGACACTATGCACTGTCGCGGTAGTGGATTTTTTTTTCATGAATGACTTCACCTTTATTCTTGATTCTTATCCTAAAAATAAACATCAAAAAGAAAAGATAAAAAATAAAAAAAATAAAAAATTCTAAACTAAAACTAATCCTAAAAGTGCAATAAAACAAAGATAAGATGATGAAATTATGTCACGATAGGAGTGCAAGCAAGTGCATCTCATAAGGTGATGGTCTTCATAGCCCTCATATCATGTAGGCCAGAGTAGTGCTTCAAACGTTGGCCATTCACTTTAAACTCATGCTCATCCCTTTGTGATTTGATCGTTACTGCACCATGTGGGTAAGCCTGAACAACATCAAATAGGCCTGACCATCTGGACCTGAGTTTGCCTGGGAACAGTTTGAGTCTGGAATTGAAAAGGAGGACTTACTGTCCCGGTAGAAACTGTCTCAGCAGTAGCTTACGGTCATGCCATCGTTTAGTCTTTACTTTATAGATCATGGCATTTTCATAGGCTGCTTCTCAGAATTCTTCTATCTCATTAAGGTCTAACAATCTTTTCGGGCCAGCTTTCTCTCATTCCATGTTCAATTTTGTACTGTCCAATACATTTTATGCTCAATTTCCACGGGCAAATGACACGCTTTTCCAAATACAAGCCTGTATAGAGATTTTCCCAATGGGATCTTGTATGTTGTCCTATATACCCACAGGGCATCGTCAAGACGATGAGACCAACCCTTTCGAGATGGGTTTACCACCTTTTCAAGGATTTACTTTAATTCCCTGTTTGATATTTCAGCTTGCCCATTTTTCTGTGGGTGATAGGTCGTAGCAATTCTGTGAGAGACGCCTAATTTCTTCAGAGCCGTGGCAATGAGTCTATTGTCGAAGTATTTACCTTCATCACTAATTATCGCTCTAGGTACTCCAAATCTGGTGAAGATATTTTTTTTGAGAAATTTCTGAAATGTCTTGAAATCATTGTATGGTGTGGCAATTGCTTCGACCCATATTGATACGTAATCCACCGCTACTAGGATGTAGAGATTGCTTTGAGATGATGGGAATGGTCCCATGAAATCTATGCCCCAAACATCAAACAGTTCTACTTCCAATATGGGCTGCAATGGCATCTCATTACGTCTAGAGATATTGCCCGTACGTTGGCATCGATTACAGTGCTTGTAATAAATTTGCCATGTTGAAGAGTGTGGGACAATAAAGGCCTGATTGAAGAACTTTGGTGGCTATTCTGTTTCCTCCAAAATGTCCTTCACAGGGTGAATCGTGGCATTGCTGGAGTACTTCTTTTTGGTCTTCCTCTCGAACATATCTTCTTATAACTTGATCTGCACATTGCTTGAACAAAAGAAGTTCATTCCAGAAATAATGCTTTGCATTATGCTTAAACCTCTTTTTTTTCATTATGGTTAAGGTTATACGGCAGAACACCACTAGCTAATTAATTGACAAGATCAGCATACCAGGGAGTGGTTGTGACTGCGGCAAGGTTTTCTATCAATGTTCCCGAAATGTATGTAGTCACTGTCGTGGTGGTATAGTTGTATACAGTCGCGGTCTCTACATCGCAGATTTTTCTGCTACTGTCGAGATGTGCAAGATGCGTTCCTCTAGGAATGTGTCTTCTATTTCTTCGAGTGGGATGTTTTTCTCCTCAGCTTCTAATCGGGAAAGATGATCGGCTACCTGGTTTTCCGTACCTCTTCTATCCTTGATTTCTACATTAAAATCTTACAAAAGAATGATCTATCTAATCAATCTGGGCTTGGCATCCTTCTTTGAGAACAGGTACTTGATTTCCGAATGGTCAGTGTTGACAGTCACTTTTGTTCCAATAAGGTAGGATCGGAACGTGTCAAAGGCAAAGATCACTTCTAGTAATTCCTTCTCCATGGTGGTGTAATTGATCTGGGCATCATTGAGTGTTTTAATAGCATAGTAAATGACATACAATAGGTTGTTTTTTCTCTTCCCAAGTGTTGTCCCGACAGCATGATCACTTACACCACACATTATTTCAAATGGCAAGGCCCAATCTGGTGGGACTACAATTGGTGCAGTGATCAGCTTCTCTTTGAGAGCCTCGAATGCTTCAGTGTATTCCTTGCTAAATTCAAATTTCCTTTCCTGTTCAAGCAAGTTGCACAAAGGTTTAGAAATTTTTTAAAAATTAGATATAAACCTCCTGTAAAAACCTGCATGACCCAAGAAACTTCGGACTCCTTTAACTGAAATTGATGGAGGCAATTTCTTTATCACATCTATCTTGGCTTTTTTAACTTCAATTCCTTGTAATGAGATTCTATGGCCTAAAACTATGCCTTCATTCACCATAAAATGGCATTTCTCCCAATTAATAACTAAATTGGATTTCTCACATCTTTGCATCACCTTTTCTAAATTGCCGAGGCATTGAGTGATGTTGTCTCCAAAGAATGAAAAATCTTCCATGAATATCTCTAGGAAGTCTTCTACAATGTCTGAAAAAATTTTCATCATTTTTCTTTTAAAAGTTTTCGGGGCATTACAGAAACCGAATAACATTCTTCTAAATGCATATATCCCATACGGGCAGGTGAATATGATTTTTGCCTGGTCTTCTGGGTCTACGGCAATCTGATTATAACATGAGTAACCATCAAGAAAACAATAGAAAGGTTTATCAACAAGTATATCAAGCATTTCATTAATGAAGGGCAACGGGAAATAATCCTTCTTTGTTGCCTTATTTAATTTGTGGTAATCCATACAAACCCTCCAACCGGTTACAGTCCTGGTTGGGATCAGCTTATTGTTTTTATTGGTTATTACGGTCATGCCACCTTTCTTGGATACACATTGTACTGAGCTTACCTATGTACTGTCAGAGATAGGATAAATGATTCCGGCATCAAGCCATTTGATTATTTCCTTATGTACTACCTCCTTCATGGCATGGTTAAGTCTCCTCTGGGCTTTAACTGTGGGCTTATGATCTTCCTCTAAAAGGATTTTATGTATGCAAACGGCTGGACTTATTCCCTTCAAATCATCAATTGACCATCCAATTACCTTCTTGTGCTGCCTCAACATCTCTATCAAGCTTTGTTCTTGTTCTGTCTGTAACTCAGAAGAAATAATTATGGGCATTGTATGTTTGGTTTCCAAATAAACATACTTTAATTTGTCAGGTAAATGTTTTAATTCAATAACTAATGGTTCCTCACTTGAAGGTTTTTCGTCCTTACCTGGGTAATTTAATGTTTCGAAGTACTTACTTGGAAGGTATGTTGTCCAGTTGGCTTCCTCAATCTCTTGGGTTTCAACTTCATCAGCTTTGGGCAAATTGTCTAAAACTCTGTTGTAGCAGTCATCAACTGTACTGCTGAGGCAGAAATATGATATATTGATGAAATTGTTGTCGAGGCAGTGGTTGCTGAGATAAGGTATTGTGTTGTCTGCATCTGTGGTGTAAATCACCTGTCATTCCTCTGAATCATCATGTCTTTTCAGAATCTGAAAAACGTTGAGTTTGACTTGCTGGTCATTAACCCTCATTGTCAATTCTCCTTTTTCCACATCGATAAGAGTGCGTCCTGTAGCTAGAAAAGGTCTCCCCAGAATGATCGGTGCATTGTCACCTGCTTCACAATCAAGAGTAAGAAAGTCAGCTGGAAAAATAAATTTATCCATCCTTACCAATATGTTCTTGATCTTTTCTTCAAGTTGCACATACGATCTATCTGTCAATTGAAGAATCACGGTTGTAGGTTTTACTCTTTCTATTCCAAGCTTTTGGAAGATGGATTTCGACATCAAGTTTATGCTTGCTCCAAGATCACATAAGGCCTTTACTTCATAGTGGCTTCCTATCGCACATGGTATAGTGAAGTACCCAAGATCTTTCAATTTAAAAGGCATACGATTCTGAAGCATGGACATGTATCCTTCGGTTACGGCAACGATTTGAAATTCATCAAGCCTTTTTTTTCTTTTGGATACAATATCTTTTAAGAATTTAGCATAGTTTGGCATTTGTTCTATTTTCTTAACTAATGACAAATTAATTTGGACTTGCTTCAGGATGTCTAGGAACTTTTTAAATTGATAATCCTGCTTTTGCTTTTTCAGCCTCTGTGAGAAAGGTGATGGGGGTCGCATCTCCTCTAGTGTCTCATTAATTTGGAATTTAATGTTTGGTATCACTGGTATTTCTGCAGCATCGGCCGCTTGTTGTGGGACTATCGATTTCTCTATCGTGGGAGGATCACTTAGTTCAGCATCCAAATTCGCTCTATCTAGTTCTTTTTTTTCCACTAGTGGGACTTTGTTTGCCGAACTGCTTGATATCTCCTTAAATTGCTCATGGCCCATTCCTCTTGCAACTTCAGTATTGATGGATAATCCTTCTTGTGGTCTAGTGTTCAGATTTTGAGCGAACTGCCCAACATGAGTTTCTAGTGATTTAATGGTTGCCTCTTGGTTTTGCAACCTCATCTCAGTTTTGTTTATAAAAGCATCAATTCTCTTAATAAAGTTACTATTCTCAGCCATGTATGATTCTGTTTTCATCATAATGACCTTAAGAGAATTTTCCAATGAACTTGCAGGTTGCTATTAAGGCATCTACTGCTACAGCAGTAGTTGTTGTAACTGCGGCGGCGGCGGAAGTTGCATTGACATTGATCACTGGAAACCTGAGGGTTGAGCATTCTGATTCACTGTATTATTAGAATTACTCCATGAGAAATTCAGATGCCTTTTCCATGCCAGATTATATGTATTGGACATCATGTTGTTGTTCCGGTTGTATTTTCCCACAAAAAGGCTAGATTCCTAATTCTGCATGCAATCAGAAGAGTTATGGTTACCTCCGCATAAATTACAGGAAGATTCTATTACCTTGACCTCATGGGTATTATTTTGCATTTGCATATTTTGAATCATCTTAGTAAGAGAGACCAATTATGCTGCCTTTGAATTGGATGTTTCTAACTCATGTATTGTGGCCTGGCGTCTCACCCCTCCTCGCCTAGATGTAGGGAATTGAAAGTCAGTCTTTGCAAGTTTGTTAAGAATTTCTATTGCTTCCTCTGGTGGTTTGTCAAGAAGTGTCCCATTGGCAGAGGCATCTAGCATCATCCTTGTTGGGGCATTGGTTGCATTGTAAAACATAGTTATTTGTGTCCATAATGGAAATCCATACAAAGGACACTTGTGTAATAGCTCCCTATATCGCTCCCATGACTCATACACCGGTTCATCATCTGTCTGTCGAAAAAAGTAATTTTATTACGTATACGATTATATAGATCAGTAGGATTGAAACGTATAATAAAATCATGACATAGTTCACTCCAAGATTCTATGGATCCTGCTAGAATGCTATTTAACCAGGTCTTTGCCCTATCCCTCAGGGAATAGGGAAATTGTTTTAGTCACAAAACATCTTCATGGACTCCTTGGATTTTGACCCACCAAACTATCCAATGGGATTGGTTTACTTAATATAATTTAAGTAGGACACTCCGCAAGTAATAAAGTGATGAATATAGAGTATCGTCTCTACAGGGATTGGTGTACTTAATTTGTTTCCTTTTCTCTTCTCGCTCTGTAAAAGAAATAAAATATAAACACAGATTAATTTGATTATTCGGAATTGAAATAAAACAACATAAATAATAAAAAAACAGAGAATGAAAAAAAAATCAGATTGAGAGAATGGGCAGGATCCAGTTGAGTCGTATTATGAGTTCAATTGATTTGTTTCTGTCTAATGTAATTATACAACACTGCCCCGGCAGAACTGCAGTTTTACTGTCCTGACAATGAAGGCTTACGTCCGCCGCGACAATCCCTTGCTCTTTGGTAAACTTCTCCAAGGTTCGGCAAAGTATCCTCTGATGACTTTGCTTATCCCTAAGTCAAAGTACTGTTGATGACTAGTCCTTAATGATACCTTCCGGCGTGAATCAATTATAACCACAAATCAATCTCACACTTCTTTTATCCGCAGAAACTCTAACCTATCCCTAGGTCGAGTTAGTATTTTTCATCTAGAAAAATATCGTACTTATTCCTTTCGTGAATCTAACTCTCCCAATATTAGATAAATAAATCTCTCACAAACTTCTCTCCCGAGCTTGAATACAAGAACAATGAATGGCAAAGAATAAGCAAACCTCGATATTTTATTGCATGAAACAAGAAAACAAAGTGCAATTTTCTCCCACAAATACTCTACAACTTTCACCTAAACCCTAGAAGAATTTAGAACGTAATGAAAACAAAGAAATCTCTAAGATCTGTTGTGAACTCTCCTTCTCTTCTTCTTGAACGGAACATTCTTTATATAGGCTAAAATTAGGGCAACATCAGTCTTGGAGAAGAATTAAAGTTGGTTTGGACGTTGTTTTCCTTAAAGAGGTGAATCTCTTTAATTTAATGTAATTTAATGACTTTTGACCAAACACAAACTTTAACTTTTTTCTAACTTTTCAACGCCTTCTCGAACTCTAACTACCACACAGAGTGTCTAGCAAAATCCAGCTTTTTATTCTCTTCAAGTCGATCACCACTTTGACTTTTGGTATTATGGAGTTCCCCGCCTCGACGGGTTGTATCTGCTGCCCTGGCGGAGATCTAACTTTGAGTTTGCTCAACTTCCATCAGTAGAAGCTCCTATTTGTGGCTGGTTCGATCAGGGTCTACTTCATAGTTCATTTTCCTATTTTCGCTCATTGTCCTTCGCTGCTTTCCAGACTTTCTTATCATGTTGTAGCGACCTTAGAGTTCAGTTACTGCCCCGGCCCACATCTACCTGCAAATGCACAAAGATGCATTAAAGCTTACATTTTCCATAAATATCATCTTTATATGTCATGAAGGCAAAGCATCCAAATATTATACATTAAGCTCATGCATTAGTCCAAGTAGGTGTAGATTAAGTAATTATTGCACATGAAAAGTGTGAAAAATAATAGTCTTTTGAGCATTTGTCAGCTTGAACCGTTAAAAAAATCTCCCCAGCAAGTCACCAACTATAACGACCCCCTGAGAATATAAAGTATAAAATATGCAGGGATCGTTAAAAAATCCTTGTTTATTTGCGAAAATGAAGAAGTTGGGAATTATTTGAAAATAAATTTAATTTAAAAAGGAAGTTGGAAAATGACTTAAAAATGAGTTAGAATCGTCACCGGTCACTTTGGTAGACCGGGAACCGTAAAAACCAGATATCTAAAACGATTTGGGTTCGAGAGTCGGTTACGGTTTAAAAATGGTGTTAGCATTTAAAACCTGCCCAAAAATTGACACCTTTAAAAATTATAGCTTAATTAATTTTGGAAATTTTGTTTAAAGTGGCATTAAATTACGGTGAATGGTGGCCGACGAGTTTAAAAATTATAAAAAAAAAAACTCCTTTCACTTCTTTTAGCCTTTAGATCTGATGAAAACGAACCAAAGACTCGTATATCTTTCAAAATAAAAAAAAAAACTTTTTCTTTCTTTGGTTTTCCAAGATTCGAAACAAAATAACAAACCTCTTTTTTTGACGAAAACGAAAGCGTAACAACTCCCTTTCATATCGACCTCCCTTTCCTTAAAGCTGACTCACCTCAATCGAACCCCTAAGAGGAGTCGAACGGCTTATCGCCAAGGAAGGTAAGACACCATCGCGTTCGTTCAAAATCAAAGGTAACAACAAAACCCTAACACCTATTTTGATTGACTCGATGCAAAATTGAAAAGAGGAAGAGGTTTCTACCTATGAAATCTCTTTGGTTTCTATTGATATTCGAAATATGGGGGGAACCCCGATTACAACATTTTTTTTGGCTCTCTTATAGCCGAAAAATACATGGAAAAATCGAAAGAAAGAAAAAACCTAAATGCTATTGGTTGTCCTCTTTTTTTCGCTGAAATTTATTTGTGTTTGATATTATGCTTCTGATTTCTGTGATTTATGCTCTGAAATCTCTGAACTGTTTGGTCGATTTTGTACTCTTAAATCATGCATTTTTCTCTGGCATTTTGTACGATTTTTGTGCGATCTTACTTGGGTTTTTGTTTACATGTGCATGTGTCCATCGCTGGAGAAACGAGGGGACCACCAGAAAGACGATCGGTGGCGACCGAAGAGCTAAAGCGTCGATCGAGCATTCGAAAGTTCAAGAGCGTGCATTGCACGCGCACGTGAGAAGCCAGCTGGTCGCGCGTAAGGAATGTCAGGGGACTTTCTTCCTTTGATCTGAGTCATTGGATCAAGATTAGATCCAACAGCCCATATTGGGTTGCGCATAAGAGATGAATAATATTAACTAGGGTTTCTATTAGGGTTTAACTGATGGGTTAAACAGGTTTGGGTTGTTAATCCGGTTTTGGGCTCAAATAAGTGTGGGCTTGTAATTAATATTTTTGCATTATTTGATTGTAATGGACTGTTAAAGTAAATATAAAACTTTGGGCTTTATTTACTTGTTTTTTACTTTTATTTAATTCTAACTTATATATACACACATAATAATAATACTTATAATAATATGTAATAATAATAAACCGAAAATAAATAAATATAATAAAAGAAAATTATAGTAATAAAAATATTTAAGTAAAAAAACAAATAACCGGAATTGAAATAAATCAAAATAAAATAAAAAAAAGGATATTTACAATTATTTTTGGATTTTTGAGAAAAAGGTAACAAATAACATATATAACATTTTTTTTTTCAGTTTTACTAACAACAAAATAAATTTTAAGAGAAACCAATACATATAGTAATAATATTTTTTATATTTTTTGGATTAATTACAAGCCCGTTATTCGAATCAAATGAAAATTAAAATCGGATTTAGCGCCCCGAATAAAATTAATGATTATATTTTTACCTAAATAAAAATAAATAAATTCGTTTTAGTAGTTTACACATAAAATTCATCTTGGATTAGCGACCATGTCAACAAACTAATTGGGAGTTAATTGCCAGTTATCAAAAACTTTAGGGGTCAATTAAATATTTAGGAACAGTTTGATGGCTATTTAGACCTTTACTAAAATTGTTTGATTGAAATTTTATTTTAAGGTGATTAGTTTGTGCATTTATAATAATACCAGAAAAAATATCACAACTAAACTATTATTTTTTTGTAAATTTTTATCGTAATTTTTTGTAAATTTATATTGTAATTTTGTGTATCATCTAAATAAGAACATGTTAAGTTACATGTATAATTTTAAAATTTGTCCTGATTTTTATTTTTATTTAAAGTTGATTTTGGTGTCGATCCTTTTCATAATTTTCATCAAATTCAATTTGGATTAAAAAAATCTGTGAGAACAACTCTTCTTCTCCTAAAAATTATTCAAAGGAGGCTTATTTTATTGTCGAATGGAAAAGAAGATTTTTTTGAATCAACTAATAGTGATTACAATAGTATCTATTCTAGAGTATACTCTCAACCATTGAACATTGATCGTTCAATTACTCTACTGGTATTATTAGTGTTTGAACCCGTAATCTCTAGGAATAAGAACTATTCTTTTAACTACTAAGATTAGATGACTCGTGCTTTTTTAAATATTTATATGTATACATATTTTATATGTTTTTATATTTTGAGTATAGATTTTATATTATAGACATTTTGTTCCGGAGAAAAGAGAAATAAAAAATTATATTTTATATATAATTATAAAATGCATGAAATATATTACATCTTTTTATAATTGTTAAAAATTTTAATATTTTTAGACTTTTTAAAGTTTTTTAATGTTATAGTTAAAAAATTACAAAAATATATTAAATTTGTATTTTGATTAAAGTTTAGAAGTCAAATTAAATTAATATTTTTTTGTTAACCTATCGTATCATCAATGTATTGAGAGCTTAGTGTTCGAATGATCATTTCATGATTTATCACAAAGTAAGTGACTATATTAAAACTTATAAAAATTGAGTGGTTAAAATAGATGAAAATAAACCAAAAGTGACCTATTATGTAGTCTAATCCTATTAAGTTTATGTTCAATATATTTAATTCTTGAAATTATGGTTTTAAGAATTTTCCTAAATTTTATTCCTGGTATAGAATAACAAAAAATTTCCATCTCCAACTTTTTTTCTACTAGAGTTCAGCGCCACTCCTTTGATTTTGTTTTCAGAGAGTCAGCGGCGGCACCGATTTTAATATTTATGTCGATCGTTAGAATCTATCGCTTTGTTTATATTATGTTAATTTTAATAAATTATTTTGCTCTTGTGACATGATCTATTCTACCTTTTCGTACGTTCTTTCTACAATTATTTATTATCATGGTGATCTTTCTTGTTTTGGACCCTCGGATTGAATTTGGATACGCAGTTTGCGCTCGTGGATAGTTTATCGCGACGCTCAATTCTGATTTGCGATTCTCATTGGTCTTTCAATAAACTAATCCCCTTTGGGGGTTCGTTTGCTGATGTGGTCAGATTTGTTCGTGTCTATTTTTTCGATCGAGTCTTTGGATGAGATTTTAAACTTTTTTCATATATGATCCTTTTATGATCTAAAGTGACTAATTTTAAAAAAATATCCAAATTATGTATTTATAAATTATTATGTAATATTGGGTATTTTCTTATTAAATTAGCTAATTCTATTTAAAAAATCCCTAAATTTTTAGAACATTTTATATTTATATATTTAAATAAAAATAAGATTATACAACAAAAAATAATGAATCTACATAGTGCAACCGACGTGTCCCAAAGACATTTTCGATAGACTTTTCATTTTCGTCCTTAAAAAAGGCTCACATACAAACCTAGTTACAAGATGAGGAGTGGAACAAAAAGAAAAGACAAAAAAAAAAGTAATAATAATATTTCAAAAAAAGGGAACAAATAGAATAGGTAAGCATCCAGGGATTCCTCCATCACAATTAAAAAAGAAAAAAGAAAAAGAAGGCCTCTGTGGCCATGGTTATTACTCTAAACACTTGAATCCAGGGCAGACTGAGAGAATGATCAGAAGAAGAATAACAAAAACAAGGGCGAACACAATCAATTTCATCTTCATATTCTCATACCACATCTTTTGTTTAAGCTTCGTGCCTTGCTTCTTAAAATCTTGTGCCTAAGAGAATATAAATATCAACAAATCAAATGTACCTATGTATATTCGGTACAAGTGTGTATTTAGAAGATCATTGAAATAAAATGTCATATCTCGACACCCGAATTTAGATACGAGCACAAACACTTAAGAAAAATGAAGTGTCGGAACAACAAAGGCTTATACTGAGCATTGATTGTGAGCGAAGACAATGGAGATCATTTCAATCACCAAGAAAATGAAGTTCAGATAGGACTAACCTGTGAGCGAAGGCTATCGGTTTTGTCCACCAGCACCTCAATCTTCTCACCACGGTCGAGGACCTGCAAAATGAAAATGTTAGCAGACAAAGAAAACATGCCATATGTAATATATACGGCGTACCGTCTAATACCGTAGATACAGTGTCTTGATCTACTTTTAATACCGTAGAAGCGATCATACAGTAGAAGTGATCATACAGTGTCTCAAGACAATAAAAGTTTCAATCGAATCAAGTTAAATGATAACGAAAGAAAAATAAAAGATTTATTAAAGATAAAATCAACGGATATTTAATTTTCTTTCAACTTAACAGCCTAATTTTAATAAATTGAGCAAGACTCTTAAATTTTTGAGCCGCCTCTGTCGCATGGCAAATCGTTAACTTATAAAAGCTGGCTATGCATATTGTCCTGTTTTAACCCTCAACTACATCTAGAACATATACAGAATCAGCCTCAGGTATTACCTTCTCTATGTTTTCCATCATAACACCCTTGACTTCAGCAACTTGAGCCTTCACTTTGGCAAGTTTGCTGATCTCTTCAGGATGCTCAGAACAATACTTTATATGCTCCTTCAATTTGGACCTACATCATGTATAAACAGCTGAGCATGTCAACAAGAAGAAAAAAGAATACATCGGAGACGAAATAGTGGAATCGATACCGATATTCTTTATTAAGAGACTTTGGTTTAGCATTTGCAGCCTTCCCTCCGCCATATCTCTTGGAGAAGTCATCCTTAATTCTTTCCAGAAATGCAATTGGAATTTGCCTACCTGCAGCTTCAGTAGCCACTACACAGTAGGCTGCAGCACCAGATGTATGACAAAATGAATAGTTGAAGTTAAAACCAGAACTGAAATCAGTCAGATGGTGCACTCAAAGCACTAGGAACCTTACAAAAACAAAAACAAGCACTCATCCATGCAAAGGTGGATAGATAAACAAATATATATCAAAGAAGATTTACATGCAATACATAATAAAATAGTCTTCCATTATCAAAAGTTGCAGAGCAAAATGCTCCGGTTATGGAGGACCCCAGAGCTATAATTTAATAATTGAGAAAGAAAACATTCATTCTTACATTAATAAACAAATCCAATGATTGTGATTAATCTACCTTTGCTTCATTTTGTTTATTGATTCAACCTAAGATGTTTACAAATTAAATAGGGCAAGTATATTTAATTGAATCAAGTAAAAAAAATAAGTTAACTGAATAAATAAATTATATTTTATTGTCATAACTCAATTTAATTTCCTTTTTCAATCAAGTCAGTAAAATAAAATTTAAGTCAAAAAATTTATTCTAGTAAAATTAAAAAATAGATAAAATTAACCTTATGTTATTAATATTACAAAAAAAATTTAAAATACATAAATTTAAGATTGCATATATTTAAAGACTCCTTGAAAAGACAATACTTTTGATTTAATAATTTATTTGTTTAATAACCAAAATTTTCAACAGTTTTCATTTTAAAAAATTATTATAATTTAAAAATTTAAGAATGAAATTCATTTTTATTTTTTATAAGTTTTGAAGATCCGGAGATTTTTTATTTATTTATTTATTTATTGTTAAAGGAGTCATTTACCTATTTCTGAAATTGTCAGGACAGAGAATTATTTATAAAAAAAATATAATTTAATCTATTTGAATTATAAAATTAATTTGATTTTAACTGAAAAATTCATTTAATTATATTTGATCAACTAAAAAATTGATTTTCTTTAATTTTAATTATATATTCAAATAAAATACACTAAAATCAAGGCACTCAATGTCAAATCCCATAAGAGATTGAACCTGCTGCATCATTTCCTTTCAATCAAAATCTCAAATTCCTCCTCTTCTACAACAAATGGAAAACCCAGAATAGAAACAACAAAACCAAACAACACCATTACCTAATCAAAACTAAGCCAGGGGTAAACAAATAGCAAGGCAATCAGCCGGTCAAGAAATGTCAAATCATAATAGAGCAACAAAAAGGATGGCAAACCAGTATAATATGGGAATCATTGTCCAGTTTATTTATATTTACTTTAAACGTCAAACCATTAATAAAAAAACGAAGATTCAGATTCGAAATCGTATCCGTAAAATATTCTTACTGAATTCTTTATCAACAAGGTAATTGAAGGTGTGACCATCGCAATTATAAGTAAAGCGGTTGTTGTTGGCAGGGAGCTTCTGAAGACATTGAGAGGCGATGGTGTTGAAATTACCGGAGAACTCGGTGTACTCGACGAGGATCACCGTGCCACGTGCGACAAAGGAGTAGATCAACGATTGTTGCGCCATCTCTCAAAACCCTAACCCTAGAAATTTCACAACAAAAAATTCAATTTCCAGAAATCGATTAAAAGTCTGAAAGATAGCAACGGAGGAACTCTGGAATCGGAAAATAAAATAGGAGAAATGCTGCATTTTCTGCCAAATGGATTTATATTTATATTTATGCAATTTATTTATTTAGATCCACGAGAGGAGCCAGGCGATTAAAAGGGAGAAGCAATTCTTTCAAAATTGGCTTATTATACAAATTCTGAATTTAGTAAGGTTTTTTTAAATGGACACTTGGACTTGAAAATATATTAAAAGATCGGGACAAATTTATAACGGACGTCGAACACCATTAAATACTATTAACGTTGAATATCGCTAAACATTATTAAATTGATTAATAAAAATTAAAAATTTTAAGGATTCAAATTATAATTAGTAATTATATGTTGAATTTATCATTCTTTTATTAATTATATATTAAATCTTTAATATTTTTAATTTTTATTAATTAAATTAATAATCTTCAGTAGTGTTTAGCATTAGTGGTGTTACGATGTTCGACACCCGTCGTAAAATTTTCCAAAAGATCGTAACATTTAAGAAGTTGTAAATTAAAAGAACATTTGGGCATTGAGAGTTAATTTAATTGTATATCCTTAAATTATGATTCATATTCTAAATTGATATTTAAATTTTTAGATATTTTAATTTCATCTTTTAACTATGATTTTTATTTTAAACTGGTCCTAAAATATTTGAATGTTTACTTTTATCCCTAAACTATGACATTCGTTCTAAATTAATTTTTAACTTTTAAATATTCAAATTTGATCATCAAATTATTATTTATATTACGTCATATTATTACATAATACATATAAGTATTTTATAATAATTAACAAATTTTATATTTATTGACATAAGATATACTTAGCTTATACTGATATTTTATGAATGAAATTAAAATATTTAAAAATTTTAAATATTAATTTAAAATGAGAGTTATTATTCGATAATAAAATTTAAAAAAAAAAAACTCAAAAATTAAATACCAATTTAAAATATGAGTCATAACATGTAAGATAAACTTTAAAATTTTATTTTGTAAAATTTAATGCGTAGATATTGATATCTATTTGATGAGAAATTATTTTATAGATACTTCACATCCATGTGACATCCTCAAATTCAAACCGAAATACATCAAAACAATGATTAGAAATCAGAAAAAATAAATAAAATTAGATGATTTTAAATATTATTAATATAATACAACATTGAATAGTATTGATTTTTTTTTAATAATTTTTAAGAAAATCCTATAACTGACGTCGTACACCGTTAAACATCATTAATAATGAACATTGTTGAACATTATTAAATTAATTAATAAAAATTTAAATATCAAAGATTCAATATACAATTAAGAAAATAATGATAGACTTAATATATAATTAATAATTGTATGTTGAGTACTTTAGATTTTTAATCTTTATTAATTAATTTAATAATATTCAACGATGTTCAGCGACATTCGACGCAAGTTATAAACTCATTCTAATTTTTAAATAATTATTAAAAATCTCAAATGCTTGCCATGTAATCGTATTTGAAATATAAATACAAAAAAACATTGTATGACTCATTCTCACAATCTCATCTAGTTATACCGAATTAAATAAACTCATATTATCTTATTTTTCACATAATTTCTTATTATAAATTAAAATTTACGAATCATCGTGATCTTCTTTATATCTCATATATTTATTTTAATATATTAATGAATAGAATCGTAAAAAATATTTAACCCACGAATCAAAAAGATAAAATAAAATAGACTTATTAATGAAATTATTGCATTTCAATATCTACCCAATTCTTGATAAAACTATTTCATATCAGAATAAATTATATAAGGTAATAAGGTAACAGGGAGAAGATGATTTATAAATTTTAATTTATAAGAAATTATTATATAAAAAATAAAGATAATATGGATTTATTTAATTGGGTAGGAATGAGATTGTGACAATAATTCATAAGTTTTTTTAATTTATTTTTTTAAATATTATGACTCGAACATCTAATTTTGTTTAAAAAATTTAATATATCATTCTACAGAACCAAACAATTGTTAGTTGAATTGAATAATTTTTTTTTACTGATGGAAGCAAAAGTCATTACCTCAAAATCCTTTTAGGGTGCGTAGTATCGTAGAATACAACATTCTTAAGGGTACTATAATATTCTGAAATCTTATTCTCATGTTTGGTTTGCTTTTATTCCCACTAACCCGGAATAGATGATTACCAACAATAGCGTATTTTGTGTTTATTTCGGGAATTCTATTCTCTTGCTTTTCTTAGGTATTTGGAGATTTCGGATATTTAGAATAAAAATGTACTTGATAAAATAGAAACATTTTAATTATGTCCTTTCATTTTTATGTTAGTTTACTATTTTAAATTATTAAATAAGGCATAATTACATATAAATAAATAAATAAATAAATATTGAATAAGATACGAAGTTTAAACAATATATAATAAAAAAACTAATCTTCTTTGAAAAGGATAATATATTTTATGAATTATTATGTAAATGTTTTAACTTTAATATTAAGAATTTAACTTGTTAAAATGACAAATATATCTCAAGGATAATTTGGTAAAATATATATTTTTATTATCTTATATTTCTTCAACCAAACACTGTAATCTTACATTCCTGCCAAACAAATCAAACAAGATAATACAACATTCTCAGTAATAGGGTAAGTAATACAATATTTCGGTAATCTTATTCCCAACAATAATCTTACATTCCTGCCAAACAAATCAAACAAGATAATACAACATTCCTAGTAATAGGGTAAATAATACAATATTTCGGTAATCTTATTCCCAATGATAATCTTACATTCCGTGAACCCAATGCACCCTTAAGTGGGTATATGAGAAACCCCATAAATCTCCTAGAGCATGAGCAATGAATGGGTAGGAATTATAATATAATCTGAATTCGATTCGAAGAAAAAAAATGAATCTAAAAGAAAAGATTTGAGTCATAATAGGAGGTGGTTCGATATTATCATGATCTGATTCGGATTCAATCTGAATCTATATCTAATATGAATTTGATCCATATATAAATCTGAATAAAAATATTTAAAATTTTTAGATTTAAAAAGTTTGAATTGTTATTTTAATTTATTTTATATTGAATTATAATATTTGTTAAGATTTATTTGTGCTATAAATTTAAAAATATTTGTTTGATAAAAATTATTTTTTATTTAAATATATTTGTTTGAATTTTTACTTTAAAAAATAATTGAATTTAGATTTTTTATATTTTATCGGATTGGATTTAGATTTATATAAATAAACTTAATTCAGACTTTGATTTTTTTAAAGTTCGATTATTAATTAGATTAATTTTGAATTTTATATTATCCGATCCAAACCCGATTCATCGCCATCTCTCGGCCAATGTACCATTTCAACCGTAGCGGGCTGACGACCGAAGCCTGCTGGGCAGAGCATGCCCGGTGAATACTTTTAAATTACATGGGCCCTAGTTAAAGCTCTAACATATAAATTTCTTACGATTTACGATGATCATTTACATAAAATAATATATTGTAATAAAATAAATTTAGACTATTAAAAATTATATTTATTAATAATGTGTATTAATTTAAAAATAAAATTTTATTATAATATAAATGTATTACTAAAAATATAATATTAAATTAAGACCGAATTATTAAGATATTATAATTTTGAGATAAATTATTATTATATAATCTATGTTTTAATTTATACAAAAATTTATATATCAATAATAAATTTTAAGATTTATATTATAAATAAATACGTAAAGTATACATTTTTTTATTTAAGTATTTTAAAAAATAATTTTAATTAAATTTTTTATCAAAAATAAATAGTTAGTATAATTTTTTATTAAAATAATTTTTAAAAATTAACATGATATTGATTAAAAATACTTTAAATACCTATTATGATAAGAAATATATTTTAATTATAAAAAATATTTTAGATATTTATTTTCCCTCTAAATACATAGATACAAATATGATATACTTTAAATAATTATTTATAATATAATAAAAAATTTTAATTAAATAGTGAATTTAACTTTTGGATTGAAAAAAAAAGTTGGTAACCGAACCGAAGTGAGTGCCCTGCATTTCTTTTACCCTACAAATAAGCCCCAAGGTAAAAACAAAGAAGTGGAAAACAGCTAGCAAAGAGGGGAATGAAGTGAGAAACAGAGAGCCTTAAACAGGAACGATGAAGTCAGATATTACCAACAAATTGCCAGAAGAATGTATTTCTTATATACTTTCATTGACATCCCCAACCGATGTTTGCCGATCAAAGCTGGTCTCTTCAGTCTTCCGATCAGCCGCTGATTCAGATACCATTTGGGGGAAATTTCTGCCATCAGATTGTTATAACATCATTTCCGATGCTTCATCTTCCTCGTCTGCCATGCGGTTGATTTCTTCCATGTCCAAGATTCAGCTGTATTTCCACCTTTGCAATAACCCCATTGTTATTGACAACGGTACCATGGTAAAAATTTTATTTACTTTTTTGTTTTCAATTTTTATAATCAAATGGGGTGTATGTTTTTCTTCATATTTGGGTACTTTTCTTTTGAAGAAATTAGAGTTTTCCAGTGTATAAATCAGAATTAATTTAATTAATGGGTGTTTATTTATTATGGTAATTGACTTTTTCAGCTATGGAAAATTTAGCTTTAGTGTTGTTCTTTGTTGGAACCCAGTTGTTTGGTCTGCTTTGTGTTTGATCAGTTTCAAACTGGGAATTTTCCTGGAAAGTTGAAGAGTCGATTGTTTGGAGATTAAGTTTAGTCAAATGATTTGGTCAAAAACGGCTAATTCATATAGAGCCATTGAACCGGCCCAACCAGCAACCAGAGCCGTATGCATTATATGAACAGAAAGCAAGCGACCGGGATCATTCAATACGACAGTATGAACACGATACCAAGGCAAACCCATGGAAATACCCCTTTATCAACGAAAAATAGACACTATGTAACTTTATTGCATTGGAATACCTCCCCTTTTCGGTGATTCTTTCGGAGAAAGGATATTGTAGAAAACGTGATAGGCAGTCCATATAGATGTTTGGATGATTGGAATTCTGGAATCAGTAGGAAAGTGAACTGTGAGAAAGGAAAAGCCTGCTAAGACTAATAACATAGGAAATGTTAAACATAGAGTTTACTTAGATTGTTAGTTGATGCCTCAATGAACTGGCAGCTGGAAACTCGTATGCGAAAGGAATAGTATCCACATCGTTTTTTTGTTATCTAGCTCACACTTAAGAAGGGGCATCTAATATGCCTGGATTTGAATCTGAAACATCTACTTTCCCTTCCCTTATCCCCAAGTGGTGGCCTCCTTTATGCTAAAAGAAATGTATGAAAAGTTTGAGGTGACAACCTCCGCCTCAGTTCACTCGGGCTACATGCATTTGTTTGTTTTGTTAATTCTTTTAAGTTTTAAACAAAATGTGTACTATTGAGAATTTGTTATGAAATTAGTCATAAGTTCTTGAGAATTTGTTAGGAGTGTAATTTTAGAATTAACAGTCGTTCTGGAGTGACTTGGTCATCCATGAATGAGAGGCCAATGTTGTGGCATCCTCATTTAGGAAATACATGCCGGGAGTAGTATTGTTATGGACAAAGTCGTTATAGTTCAGCTGAGACATTTGAGTGGATAACATTGGTATGTTGACTGACTTGATACATATAAGATTACCCAATGGTTCTGATTGGATTTTAATGAGACATGTAAAGGAAGCTACTTTCTTGACTTATGAACCCAAACCAATTGAATTACATATTTTACCCAGTTTTAATCCTTTCCTTACTTGATGTGTGCATAACATTGGTATGTTGACTGACTTGATACAGAGTTTTGGCCTCGACAAAGCAACTGGGAAGAAATGTTATATGTTGGGGGCTCGACGTCTTTCAATTGCTTGGGCAAACTCATCAAACTACTGGAGATGGAAACGTCTTCCTGAGTCTAGGTGTGTCTAGTCTTTCGTTCTCTTCTTATTCGATTCAAAAGTTAATAATTATTTATGTTCTGATAAATAATGCATGTTGACTGTTTATAGGTTCTTGGAAGTGGCCGAGCTCAAAGAAGTTTGGTGGCTAGATGTGAAGGGAACAATAGAGACTAAAATTCTGTCTCCTAACACAATGTATGTAGCTTACCTTGTCTATAAATTTACGGCATCTAGATATGGATTTGATAAAAAACCTGTAGACCTGCATGTTGAGTTAGGAGAAAGTGATGCCGGGCGAACTTTTCGTATATACTTAGACCCTTCAACAAATATTCCCCAATTCTCTCGTGAAAGAGAGGATGGGTGGATGGAGGTTAAGTTGGGTGAGTTCTTCAATGAACATGGAGACGATGGGAAAGCTACTTGTAGTTTAAGGGAGGTAGATAATTATACCCCTAAAAAGGGACTCGTTATTGAAGGAATCGATATTCGGCCTAAAGATAGTTGATAGAAAAGAATTCCATACTATGATAATCATTATTGTTTGTGACATATATACAGCATATTTCATGGAAATATTTGTTACTGTGGTATATTTGTGTTATCCGAACTCTGCACTTTTCATAAGGTACCATATATATTATCTGTTACATATTCGAACTAGGGTCTAGTATGGTTCTAGAGGTAATTTGGAGTTTGAAAATTTTCATATATTTTTGTTGTGTTAGGGTCATATTGAAGGTTCTTTATGTTTATATGAATGTTGATAGGGCAGTAATTTTTGTGACATTAACGTTTTCTTGTTGTATTATGTTTTGTGTGTTGTACTTTTTTTCCCCTGATGCGTCTAACATGGTTAGGTCTATAAAGACCATGGTCCTGTAGGCTGTAAGTGCTGTTATCAAATCACTTTAGGCATAAATCCACCAACAAACTTTGTCAGGTTTAATGGGTTTTCTTTTTCCCCGAATTTAGGGGTGATTTTATTGTTTGGCAGGTAGAAAAAGGGTGAAACCTAAAATGGTACAACCCAATCTAAATATTATTTTTATAATATTTCAGTTTGTGTTTTCATGACATTTTAAAAATTATCAAATTAATTTTTGGATTTTTTTTGAAAAAACATCAGTTTATATGGTAACATTTTTGGTCGTAGGGTGAGCAAAATTTCGCCAAACAAAAATGACTGATTTAATAAATTATTGCTTTTATTAATAATCTTTATGGCTTAATGACTAGAAGAGCTACTGATAATAATGATTCACATAAAAGATTCACATAAAAGAGTTGTATAGCCTAATACCATCATACTTACGTGCATCATTAATTACTGGGATGGGAGAGTAGGCGCTAATATTGTAGATTGATGCATTTTGGTTAAAAGACCCGAAGTGGCAAAGCCTTAGGTAAAAATAACACTTGGTGCGGTCATTAACACTTGGTGCGGTCATTGCGCTTAAATTATTTTTACGTTTACACTTTTTGTTTACACTTTTTTTTTAAATTTAAAATTGGAAACCATATGAATAAGGGAACTCGATTCAATTTAAAACGGATCAACTGAATAATTTGATTTGATTTAAGGAAAAATATTTGATTTATTTTAATTTGACTTGATTAAAAAAAATTAAATAAAAATTAAGTTATAAAATAAAATTTTGAATAATTCAAAATTTTTAATAATTAAAAAAATTATTTTTAAGTTTGAGATGATATCTTTCGTTTTTTTTATCGATACCATCCATTTCTCTTAAAAGATATGAGTTTTTTTCCTTTCTTTAGATAAAATTTATTTAAAACTTAATCACTTTTTTAATTTTTGTTATTTGTATTTTAATTAGATAATTTCATTTAACTATCTAAATTAGCTCTAAAAGTAATGATTTTATTCCAACAACAGAATTAAGACAAAAATCGGATTGGAATAATGGTTTGAAATAATATTATTTATTATAAAAATTATTCAATTATTTATTATATTATCACTTATATTAGTTTAAAATTTTAAATAATATTATTTTTTATAAAAATATCAATAACACTTGAAATCATTTTTAAATTTTAATTAGTTAGTTAAATGACGGCAATATACACTTTTATTTATATATTATTTATAATATAAATATATTATTTTTATTAATATTTTGAGTTTTTTAAATAATATATTTATATTATAAATATTGTATAAAAAATAAAAATAACACACTTTTACTTATATATATAGTTATATATAGAAATAATTTATTTTATATTATTTATATATTAAGATTATTCATAGTATTATTTATCTTATAAAATAATTTGAATTCATCTGAACTAGTTTGAAATGTATAATAATTATAGTAAAACATTATATAATGTTATATTAGTTTAACGGTTAAGACTTAATCATTGTATTTAGAGTTCCTAGCTCAAACTTTTTTAAGTATATATTTTAATAATTTTCTTTAATAAATAACATTTTTTCTGGTTAAACTAGGCTCAAAATAATTACATCAAAATAATGTCATTTTGACTAAAAGAAATGTTAAAGAGTTAACGATAGAATACTACTTTTGAGTCATATATTAAAATTTAGTACGAGTTTTAAACTTTTCTAAAGTTTGGTAAAATTTTCAGATACAAATTTACTGCAATATTATTGTTGGAATTTTTAATTCTAAATATATTGTTTAGTCCATATTATTTCTCAAAATATAGTAATTTATTTTTCAAAATTTAAGACCAATAGTTTACAATCCATTTTTAAAAAGTAAATAAATAAACAGTTATTTTTTGTTTAAAGACGGATTGAAATAAAAGATACGATTAACATTTCATCCCAGGTACCATCGTAAGGTATAAAACAAAGAATGCATATGACCCACAAGGCCAATTGATTGAAGGTACACAATTTTTTCATCGACTATTTTAGGCATTTAAGTCATATATTGATGGTTTTCATCTTAAAATAGTACTCTGATGTACTGTTGATTGCAGTTACGCAAGATTGTAAGAGTAACGTTATTACGATTGCATTCGCAATTGTGGAAGGGGGGACGGGGAAGCTTAGAATTTTTTCTGACCAATTTACATTAACATGTTGTCCTACAAGATGGTGTATGCATCATATCTAATTGAGGGGCCGATATCATTGAAACAATTAATCGTATTGGAAGTCAATGGACACCTCCGCATGCATACCCGATATACTGTGTTCGTCATATCGGTAAGAATAGCTTTGAAAGATTCAAAAATCTATATATTCGAAATGAGATTACAAGCATGAGTAAGTTTCCTTTCTTGAAATATCTTTTTCAAAAAATACATAAAAAAAATTTAATAAATGCTGACATCATATATTTTATCTCAGGATATCAACTTCTACGACCATAATTTGAGAGAAAGATGGAGCATTTAAAGAAATATGACAATCATGCTTGAAGTTAGGCCAACAATATCGAAAGAGGAGGATGAACACAATCGTATGATGAAGGTGGTAGACGGTAAGGGCAAATGACAATTAACCTTGCAGAGTGTATAAACGAAATTCTGAAAAGATCACATCACCTACCAATAGCAAGTTTGGTGAAAGAGACATACTACTGTTTGACTAAGGTGTGGTCTGTTAAAGGGAAAAATATTGAAGCCTTATAAAATAGGGGCAATGTTATTGTTAATGCTTTAAAAAACGTATATTTTATACCCTTTTACTTAAGGTTTTGTTTGATTTCAAGTTCATTTGCATTGCATTTAGTTGTATTTCATTTGCATTTGTATTTAGATTAATTTTTATTTTATTTTCTCTTTTATTTTAAAAGATGCTGCTTTGAAGGGTATTTCTTTGGTGGTGGTGTGTAGATTGCTGGGGAAAAAGTTGAAGAACAGAAGAGATGCTATGACATATTTAGTATTGGATCGAACTTCAAGATGCTATAGCATTGTGGGAAGACCAAACTGAATTGTAGAAAAGGCAAACCTGCAGCCTACTATCCTTACGCGTGAATTCCAGGCCAACGACACATCTCCTATAAATTGTTGCAATTCTCTGCAAAAATATCAGGGAATATTCCTTGCATCATTAGGGTTCAAAATCCTAGAAGCCTCCTATATATACAATGTCAAGCCTCCTTCAACAAGTGTAGAAAAATAAAATAGAGAAATTGGGGTAGAAAAAGGAGTAAGCTTTAAAGAGAGCAACGAGGAAGAAGAAAGAAGAAAGACGACCACTTTCCTTCATCTTTTACCTCGAGCCGAGCCACCATTATTGGAGAGCTTCAAGCAACGGATTTGCATAACTTCGGGAGAAGAGACAACTTCGGGAAAGTGTTTAGGACTTCCTTCTTTTTCACTTTGCTTTACCTCTTTTCTTGTTGTTAAAAATGTATTTCAAATAACGAATGTTGAATAGTTTGCTAAACCTAGCCATGAACTAAAATAGTATGGCTTAGGCTTGTTATGGATGATTCTATCTTGTTTAAATGAATGCCTTTATTGTTTTCCTGGGTTTATTTAAGTGTTTTGTTCATGAAAGCTAACACCTTTTCATCTTAAACCTTGGCTTGTAGGATCTCTCAGGAGATTGTCATAGCTAAGGGGTTCAGGTAGCTTAGATCTAGGGATAGACAAAGCTAGACCAACATGAACAATGGGGTTACTATAGGAGTAGAATCCTAACTTACCTTAGGTGTAACCCCTTATTCTTTACTTAAGGTATACGTTAGGTGAAAATGATAATTTCTTAAAACTTTAGAAATAAGTAACCGAAAAAGTAATTTACTAAATAGAGATTCTGAATTAAAATATTGTACTTTAAGCAAATTATTCATGCATGAAATTAAAAATATCCCGATTCCTAATAATTTCCAAAATAACTGAAATAAAAACTCCGATAACTAACTTTCTGAAAACAATATGAAATTGAAATTCGATTGAGAGATCTGAGTACCAACTCTTATGTCCAGCTATCTGTAAAATTAAAATAAAAGGATGAGCTATAAAGCCTAATGTGTCTCTAAAATGCAGTAATAATCACAATATCATTCGGTACGCAATCATTGTAATAAAATATATATTCACGATAAATAAACACAATGAATGATAAGTGCAATGCAATATCACAGAGAATGCAATCCCATACTTTAAACTCCAATATAATGGTGGCTAAACCAACCGATCGCTGTGGAGGTAGTTCCCTAGAATCCCTCACCCCTTATTTCACCAAAACGCTATGTGATAACACCACTTTCCTCCGCACAATAAACCACATGCACAAGATATGCAAATAATGCCAATGATATCAACACAGATATCCACACAGTATATGAGTCACACGGCTCAATAACTCTAATCACAATTTCACAGTGTAACATAATGTTCACAATCACACAAGGCAGGGTCAATACATCGCATAATCTCAAATAAGCAAATAATCACAGTATACAAAATCTAGTACAAGAAGAGGACACACCTCTCGTAGTATAAGTACTATCACTGACCCGAGCGCTTTTCACGGTCTGAGTTGGGTCCTGCTCTTGTCGAGTTAGAGTGTGAATCACGAACGATACTCGCAGGAGTCGGTTGAACTCGAGGCGGAGGCGGTGAAGGCAAAATGTCCTCTTCAGAGTCCATATCGTCTTCAACTGCTCGACGAGGAAGAAGAACATACACAAACATTGGCTTCCGACGAGAGGAGGTTAGAGCAACGGTGACTGAAGGAGACTGAAAAGTTTAGCTCCCCGATCGTCGATGAAATAGAAAGAAAACTAAAGAAGGAGACAGAGATGAGAAGAGAAATCGGTAGAGGGAGGGGTTTTGATATAACTAAAAACAATTCTAATCCCATTAGGTTTAGGATTTGAGTAAAATCCCAAAAATATCCTTAATAAAATCCAAATCTTAGGGTTTTGAGATTAAGAATTTTAATTTGATTAGGTTTACCTTGATCCGATTTTATGGGTATTACATTAGGGATAAAAGAAAGTTTCAATTACTAAAAGGGGTAGAACTTCATCAACATTAGAAGTGTTAGGATCAAGACCGGGAGGTAATGCCTTAGCATTTTCGAGTGTTAGGACTACTGACTAGGGATAGTATAGACATTTTTAGTAAACTCTGTTCATCACTTGTTAAACCAATATAAACCAGTAGAACAATAAGCTTTTAAAATAATAGTGAAGTCTTTTCATAGCAAGCTTAGCTAGTCTTAAGCTTGAATACTCTGTGTTATGTTGATAGGCTTGATGCTCAAGCTCGAATCGATCACCAAAAATCGTCAAGATGGTTGTTTTTGGTGCTTGGTTGAATTTGCTAAAACCGAAAGATTGAGACAAAGAACACAACAATTTTAGAGTGGTTCGACCATGCTTACATCCACTACCTTAGCACACCACTAAGGATTTCAACCAATTCACTATGAATTGACACCTTTTTTACCGGTTCAAGGGATAACCGTTACAACCCTATCTTTTGGATTTGGCTAAGATAGAACCAACTCTAGTTTTTATATAAGGATAAACTAGAACCTCTCCTTTTACAAAGGGATATGTTTGGTAAACTAAGTACCTCAAAAAGGTGGATGTTTATAAGATTAAGCTCACAAGAGAATACAAGATTTACATTAAAATCACTCTCTTAAGACTATGTACAAGAGAAAAGGAAAATAAATATTTAAACTCAATATCTCTTGACCATGTTTCTTGGATGTTGTCTCTAACCATATTCAAGTGTCCCAAGCATGCTTTTATAGTGTGGAATCATATTCTAGCCGTTTATGACCTTTTGAGAGTGTTTTGGAGTCGTTGGGAATTAGCATTAAATTTTCACCTACATAGAGGTTTCGAAACCTTTTCAAAAATGTTTTGAAACCTTTAACAGAGGTTTCAAAACCTTTGCTAAGGTTTCAAGAAAAAAGTCATTCTGCTTGAGAGGTTTCGAAACCTTAAATGAAGGTTTCGAAACTTTCAATTAAAAACACAAGTTTGGCTATTTTAAAACATATTAAACACTTCTAAAATCTCTCAAAAACTTTTCAAACTTATTTTCAAGTTGTTTGAACATAAGAATTATTTTTGAAATTTTTTTAAATTAGTTCAAAATATTTTTCAATTTTTATATGAAAATCAATATCTCAACATATGTTTGTGCAACTTCATTTATTTCTCAATTCTCAATTTTGTTTTGCTAACAAATCTTAGTGACAATTTTATTTTGCTACAACATTTTGGTGACAATTGAAGATTTTCTTTAGCATATTTTTATACAAAGGATTTTCTTATCTTTTTGTGTATGTTAACTATTTTTGAAATTTTCTATCCAATACTTGTGGGAACAATCTCACTCACACACTTTATTACTTGTTTGATGTGAATACTTGCACGAAAACAAATCATATTTTAACCACGTCACGACACTCAATAGTTTTGCTATAGATATTGTGGCAAAATACAGAATAATATTAAGGAGACAACGAGGCTGACCGTTTATGCATTCGATCGAAATAACCAGTCTTTCGATGTTGTTGCTTCTAGACGCCATAATGAAGTACCTCACCCAAATGTATTTTAAGTCAATTTTATGCACACATGCAGTTGCAACATGTATATATATTGGGTTGACCCGTACAACTATGTTGACCAATTTTTCAATCTACTGTGGATGGTCAATATTTACAAAGTTGAGTTTCCATCGATTGCAAATACAAGTATAGGCCGTTAGTGGAGCATGAAAAATGGTTATCAAATCCCACACTTCTTAAAACTTCAAATGGGCGACCGAAATCTACTTGTATTTATACCATGATGGATCTACATCACAAAGACAAGGGACAAAGGAAGCGATGTACGATATGTAGCGGTGAAGGGCATTCAAAATCTAATTATCCAAATGAACCCAGATATATTCTTATGCCTTAGTTATTATGTTTGTACTATTAAATGTATTGATTGATTATATTATGTTTGTACTATTAAATATATTGACTTATTATATTTAATGTTTAAGGGTATGATATTGTTTTAATTAGTAACCAATTTTTATCATCAACAAATGTATAATGAGAAGACAATAAAAAATATATCTTGATAAAAATAAAGGAGAATTTACAGAAAATAACATATAAAAATAAAAGCAAATAACATATAAATTTTAGAAATATATTACACAAAATAATATCCTGAAAAATAAAATCATTTCTTTTTTTACATTCTCTTACGTAATTTTTGAAAATGAGCGGAAATAATTGAAAAATAGGTGTTTTTTGCCTTTTATTACGTTGTTGTCTTTGAAGGGCCTTAGGATCCTCTTCAGTATCTTCTTTAGCCTTCTCTTCCGTTGATGTTATTGGAGCAAGTGTTGTGAACCTGTTAACATCACTGATAGGCTTTCCCATTATCTCTGATGAATTCAGAAAATTCTGTAATACCTGAAAATTCATACATTGCTCAAAGCTAGAGTAATAGGAAAACAGTGGAGAAATAAACTCGGGTGAGTACAAGATCACATCATCAAACCCATGAGCATCTGAAGATCTTGGGCACATATCTGGTTGCACAAAAGGAGCCGATTTTTTTCCCATACAACTGACTTTACGGCAGGGTGTTCCCAAGTGTTTGACCAACCTTTTAGGTTTTTACTCTAAACGGTATTTTGATATGTTCTTGTTGAACTCTTAGAAGATTCACCCTTATCACCATATTTCTTCTTAAATGTTCGACATTGTTCCCACTCATCGACAGAAGTTAATTAAGGAATTCTGTTATCAAGAAAGTAGATCATATACTCGGACCTCTGAAAAATCAAAATCATCATCTTGGAGTGCAGTATAAAACGGTAAAATCTGAGATCTGTTATTCTACAGATAAATGTAGTCTGCATGAACGATTTCCCATTTTACATCAACTTTACCGCATCCATCCAAATCATATAGAGAGTCATGATTGAATGGAGTATTCCGAATGGACTGGTGGAAGCCAAACCACCTCAACACCTTATCGATGAAGTGGAACTCAATATATAACATCCCAAACTTTGTTTGGCCTAAGAAAATGCTACATTAAACCTTTAAACTAAATTGCCATGAATATATTACCTATTAAAATTGTTAAGAGAATTAATGAACAAATTAAAAACAATGGAAGTGTGATAACCATATTATTAGGACCAAATTGATTACTAATTCAAACTTGTGGCTTGCATGCAAATTTGAAAGTGTAAGGGATCTTCACACATGTCATAGAATGAAGAGAACTTTCCATGTGAGTGGGGGAGAGGTTATAATAATAAAATTAAATAAAAAATGAATAAATAATTAAGAGAATTAAACATCTGACAATTAAAGAGGGAAATTGAGATATGGGGGTTTCAATTGCATGGCTCGATATCTCTCTTGTCTTCTTCATTCGACAGAAAAGGGATTAGGAGGAAAGAAAATGTCAAAAATTTTCATTAAGCTTCATCGTCTCCTTTTGTCTACCTTCCTGATCACCCTAGAAAGAGAGCTATAGGATTTAGTTTGGGATACTGGAATATTTAGCACTTTGATATTCAAAATCCCTAAATTCCTTAATCAATTTGGTAAGCCCATCTTTTTACTTTTGTTTTTATGTTAGAAAACAATCGGGATTTGAGTAAAGGTTAGTGTATATAGTCCTTAGATTGTAGATAAAATTTATATATAGATATGTTTTGAATCGGTAGAAGGTTAACAATGTTAGAAGAAATTTTGCTAGAATGATGAATCTTGGAGAGTTTAACTTTACAACCGAAATAAAGATTTGGCAGAATTAGAATTCTGTTTTGGTGTTTCTTTAGAAAACTCTTGAAATTTATGTGGGAAAATTATGATATAAACGGAATATAAACATGGTGTGACGGTTTGAAATGCTTTGATTTATAGTTTATAATATTAGAATGATAAGATGAAACATGTTAGAGCACTTAGAAAACTGTTTTGGACCAATCTGGAAAATGTAAAAATTTAAGGATTGTTTTGCTTTTTTTTGAACCCATGAAGCTTGAATATATTAAGGATATACATGGTGTTTTATGGTTAAAATTATATATTTAAAATAGTAGTGTAACATAATTGAAATGTACACCAAAGTGGGTTAAATAACAAATTGGCAGACTTGATCTCTGCAAATGCCCTGTGTTAAACCATTAAACTGTATTATTGTATAGAGGGGAAAAATGTGTGCCATACATGGTTTGAAAGTTGTGTGAATAAGCTTTATATAATGGTAAATTAATTGAAATTTGGATTTGTGGTTAAAAAGTTATGGATAGTTTAGTGAAGGGTGCTCGAAACTGTCAGTTTAGGGACAACTTCATTTTGAATAAATGTTTGTGTTTGAATAAATGAATAAATATGATCAAATTGAATTCTAATATATTTTGTTATGTTTTTTTAATGATTAAGAGCAAGAGTGTGAAGAATTCTTGGAAGATTCAAGGGTTGAGCAATCGAAATGGAAGGGCAAAGGTATAGTGGTCAAGGATTCCAACTAAGCTTTGGAGTATTGTGAGTGTGTTTGCATTAGGGTTAAGATTAGTATCTTAAACAACCTTTTTCTTATTGTTGTTGAAAATATATAAAGCATGAAATAAACCTAAGCTATACTTGGTAAATTAAAAAGGATTGGAAGAAGGTATAAAGGAAAAAAGGGAATTAAGAAGCTAATGCTAGAATAGGTGTTGCGTATAAAAAGTACGCAAATAGTGCAAGTGTACACGTCGCAAGTAATAAAGTGATAAGTATTATCATGTATCGTCTCCAAAAGGATTGATCTACTTAATATGTATTCTTTTCTCTTTTTGCTCTGTAAAAGAAATAAAATAAAAACACAGGTAATTTAGGTTTGAGTGAACTAAATCACTACAGCAAAATAATTCTATAGCGGCATCCTTAGTGGCGTTTTTGGAACAAACGCCACAACTAATCTCATCATAGTGGCGTTTACTACCAAAACGCCGCAACAATTGAACATTAGTGGCACGTTTGATAAAAACGCCGTTATATCCCCAAAGATAGTGGCGTTTGGTCTTAAAAACGCCGCAACTAGTTGTGTATTTGCGTCGTTTATATTCAAACGCCGCAACAATGTGAAAATTAATGGCGTTTTACCTAAAAACGCAGCAAAAGTGAGAAATATAGTGGCGTTTTATTAAAAAAATGCCACAAAAGTAAGAAAATGTTGTGGCGTTTCATTAAAAAACGCCGCGGTAGATCGTGTTTTAGCGGCGTTTGGTTTTACAAACGCCGCAATATCCTAGGTTATAACTCTGCAAAAATCCCCAAACCCGACCCTAGTCTCTCTCTTCCCCAATTTCCGACCTCTGTAGCCGCTCTTCTCGTCGTCGTTGTCTGTTCGTCGACTGGTGAAGTCGATCTCCTTTCTTCGTCGCCGTTCGACTCCTGAGCCAGGTAAGATCGTGTATTATCCCTTTCACTTCCTGATCTTTGAGAAACCATGGTAGCATTTTTTCTCCAAGCATGTGTATCTTTTACCATATTTTTTTATGGAGAATTCTATGTTCAGAGGAGAATTTTTTATTTTTAATTGAGGTTCGGTTAGGTTTAAGCAATTCATTTGATGATTATGTGTCTTGACTTTCCTATTCATACTCGGCTTGCATGAGACAAGAAGCTTAACTGATAGCAGATAGAATTTCTCATTTGGATAATGCTCTCGTTTGTGCTGGATGTTGGTTGCTTGTCTATATCTATAGTAGTTTTCTGTCGCAGCATTCTTGGAGTCTTGGAGGGAATTGTTTTTTTATGGACAATAGTTGCGATATGAGCATTGATTTTGGATTGTCTTAGCTATTGATACGAGTTTACAGGGTTGTTATGATGATTTTTTCATTCTTGAGTATGGCTAGGCTGATAAGTGTTTATGTTGTTATAAGATAGAGAGCCCATGTTCTTGACTGAAGCTGAGATAATCTATGTTGCATTCACTCAACCAAAAGGAAAAAGAACTAGGGCAGAGGGTTGAAGGGAGAAGTCAACTGATAGACAGAAGCATCTATCACCTAGTATAATTCTTTAAAATAATGTCATTGCTTTAAAGTTTATTTTCCTCTTAGCCTTCATTTTTTACCTTATAAACTCTAATCATCCTAACCTACTCATTTATGTCCTTATATCCAATATTTATGTACCATGGGTCGTGGTTAGGTTGATGATCAATATTGTTGGTCCAATGATTTCAATTCTCCATTGTTGGGTGTTTACCAGAAACCCTACCGGACAGGATTTTTAACTTAAAGTTCTCTCATTTTCTTGTGGTTAATACATTTAGGTCATATTAGGCATAGTAATAAATTTATAGAAAAAATATTTTAGAAGTAAAAGACAATTATAAAAAAAATGGTAGGATGGATATTACAGAAATAATTAAAATAATTATGAGCAAGCCTAATATACTTTGGCTTGGTGATCTTTATTTTGTAATTGGTAGGATGGATATTTTGTAATTGATTGTTAATATAAAAATGGTAGGATGAATATTTTGTAATTGATTGTTAATATGCTATTTCTATTTAATTATGTATCTTACAGAAATACGAAATGGATAGAAGTTGGATGGATTTGTCAAGGGTAAGTGTTGGGTATCGAAATGGAATAGAAACTTTTCTAGACTCAGCTTTTGCGAATGCAAGCCAAGAGAATATAATTCTTTGCCCTTGTAAGAAGTGTGTTAATATTAATTGGCATAGTCGTGAAGTTGTCAAGGAGCATTTAATTGTTTATGGTTTTGTTCGGGGCTATAGAAAATGGGTATTTCATGGAGAGTTGGCACCTCGTAGTTCTACTTCGAGGAGTAATGTATCTTTTCCTCCTAATTCTGATCGTCGATCTGTTGGAGAAGATGGCATTGATGGTATGTTACGAGATGCATTTAATATGCATGATTATCAAGAATCTGTTAGAGAAGATTGTGATATTGGTGTTGAGCATTTTACCGAGATGAGAAGAAACGAATGTGATGAAGAGTCAAATGGAGACGCAGTAAAGTTTTACAATTTACTTGATGAAATGAATGAACCACTTTACGAGGGATCGAAACATTCAAAACTCTCATTTTGTATTCGTCTTTTCCACTTAAAATGCTTGAGAGGATGGACTGGTAAATCTTTTACGCAGTTATTAGAGTTTTTAAGAGAAATGTTTCCTTCTGCAAAAATTCCTCAATCTGGCAAAGATATGAAGAAAATGATCAAAGATTTGGGCCTTGGATATGAAAAAATTCATAGTTGCCCAAATGATTGCATGTTGTATTGGGGTGATAAAAAAAGCCAAGAGTCATTTCATATATGCGGTCAATCTCGGTGGATGAATGTGAACACAGAAAATGTGAGTGGGGAAGTAGAGGAAGCACAATCAAGAAAAAAACTAGTCAAGATTCTGCGATATTTTCCTCTCATACCTAGGCTTCAAAGGTTATTTATGTCTTCAAAGACTGCTGAGTCTATGAGGTGGCATTACGATGGACGAACCGATGATGGATTATTAAGGCATCCTGCGGATGGTTTAGCTTGGAAGTTCTTTGACCAAAAATTTCCAAGTTTTGCAGAAGATCCTCGAAATGTTAGGCTCGGACTAGCATCTGATGGGTTTAATCCTTTCAAAATCATGAGCACTTCGTATAGTACTTGGCCCGTTTTGCTTGTTCCTTACAATTTGCCCCCATGGATTTGCATGAAACAATCATCTTTTATCTTATCCATGATAATCCCTGGTGAGAAAGGTCCTGGTAATGATATTGACATCTACCTACAACCTCTAATTGAAGAGTTAAAACAATTGTGGGTGGGTATCGAAACATATGATGTGTTGAAGAAGGAGAACTTTAATTTGCGTGCAGCTTTATTGTGGACTATTAATGATTTTCCTGCTTATGCAAATTTATCTGGGTGGAGTACCAAAGGTCGTTATGCTTGTCCTTGTTGCGCTGCACAAACATGTTCGAAGTGGTTGTACAATGGAAAAAAGTTCTCTTACATGGGACATCGACGGTGGTTAACTGAAAATCATCGTTTTAGATTTCAGAAGAATATGTTTGATGGTACTGAAGAGTTTAGAACAGCTCCTGAGCAAACAATCGGGTCCGATATCTTGTACATGTTGAAAGATACAAAATTCAGCTATGGAAAGATGAGCCAACCACCAAACCCACGATCAAAGAGAAAGATGAAAGAGGTGTACGAAGGTGATGCTGAACATTTTAGTGATAATGAGTCTGATGAAGAGGATGATCCAAATGAGGCAGAGTTATGAAAAAAAAAGTATTTTCTTTGAATTGCCTTATTGGAAGGATAACCTTTTGAGACATAATCTTGATGTTATGCATATTGAGAAGAATGTTTGTGAGAATTTTATTGGAACCATTCTCAATATCGATGGAAAATCTAAAGACAATTTAAAGAGTCGACTTGACTTAGTTGACCTCAATATTCGACATGATCTTCATCCTCAGATACTTCCTAATGGAAAATCATTCTTACCGCCTTCTATTTTTGTGATGTCGAAGAGAGAAAAAGAAATGTTCTGTAAGGTGTTAAAAGATATAAAGGTTCCAGATGGGTATGCATCAAATATATCTCGATGTGTCAGTATGAAAGATCGAAGACTTTATTCTCTAAAGTCACATGATTATCATATACTGATGCAAGATCTTATGCCAGTTGCCTTACGTGGTTGTATGTCGAATGAGGTGATATCTTGTATAATTGAACTTTCTAATATAATGAAAGCTCTTTGTGGTAAAGTTTTGGTGGTTAAAGAACTCGAGAAACTCCAAGATCGAGTAGCGTTGACTTTATGCAACTTGGAGAAGATATTTCCACCTTCATTCTTCACAATTATGGTGCATTTGTTGGTTCATCTCCCTCACGAGGCTAAAGTTGGTGGACCAGTTTTCTATCGGTGGATGTATCCTATAGAGAGGTATAAATTTTTTCGAACGTTATTTAATAATATTTAGATATTCAACTAGTTATATAATGTTGTGTTTGTGCGTGTCTAGGTTCTTGTGCAAATTGAAGTCTTATTGTCGTAATAAGCGTTATCCAGAAGGATCAATTGCTGAAGGGTATTTAGCCGAGGAGTGTATGACTTTTTGCTCTAGATATTTGGAAGATGTCGAAACGAGATTGAATAGACCAACTAGAAATGAAGTATGCAGTATTAATAACGGAGAGACTTACATGTTTGGGAGCTATGGTGAACCACTCGGCAAAGTTGAAATTGTACAGTTAGATGATAAGTCATGGGTGCAAGCACATCGATATGTTCTTTTTCATCATGACTCAATAGAGCCTTTTCGAACGTAAGTTTCTATAATTCATATTTTATTGCATTGACTTATTTTTTTCCTATTCTTTAACCACGTAACCTATTTTATAGTGAGTATAAGAAAGAGTTACAATCTCGTGTACGCTCAAGAAGATTAAATAAACGAGAGAGTCATAAGCTCTTTGCAGAAACTTTTCACGAATGGTTAGGAAAAATGGTAAGTATAACTAAAGCTTTATATGACTTTTCTAGTATTAATATCAATATGCATGAATGTTAACCAATGTAACTTCTCACGTGTAATAGGTTTACTGTGGGAGAGAAGTTAGTGAAGAAGTAAAATGGCTTTGTCAAGGCCCAAATAAAATTGTTAAGAGATATAATGCCTTCCTCATTAACGGGTATAGGTTTCATACGAAATCTCGAGAAAGATTACGGAGGACGCAAAATTGTGGAGTTATTGTTACTTCTTCAATTACAAGTTATGCTAGTGCAAGGGACAATCATCCGTGGAGGGAGATGTTGAATATTATGGAATTATTACCGACATTGTTGAGTTAGATTATTACGGAAAACGGAAGGTTGTGTTGTTTCGGTGTGATTGGGCTGATGTCAACAGTACTAGAGGAATTAGAAAAGATCAATTTGTTTTTACAATGGTGAACTTTTCTCGATTAATTCATACTGGCCAACAATTGATGGACGAACCATATGTATTCTCGTCTCAAGTCAAACAAGTTTTCTATTCCCATGATCCAACCAAAGATGGTTGGTATGTTGTACTCCGTAACACCCCTAGAGAATTGATTGATATCGGGGATGGAAGTAGAGATGACATTGAAACAAGACCAGAAACTTTGCCTTTTGCAGCACAAAACTTAGATGAAACATCTTCTACTTCTAATTCACAGTTTCAATGGGTTCGAGACAACATGGATGAAGATTTTAATGAAAATTAGTTGCGTATTGTAATAAGATTTCTATTGAGCCTTATTAATTTTTTTACTAAAGTTGTTGTTACTAATATTTCTTTTCCGTTTCTTACAGGTATTATGCCGAGGAGAAAATTAAATACCTTAAATATTGTTCAAGTTCCTCGACCAGGAGAAGAAACAAATGAAGATGACTTGTCTGGTTCTGCAGCTTCACAAGTTCCTGAAACGGTTGAGAATATAGAAATTGAAGGTATTTTTTAAAACTTTATTTGAATCATAACTATTTGTTATCGTTGAAATGATAATCTAAAGTGTTGACTTGATATATTTGCATATAGATGGAAATGGTCGAAGGCGCAAGACGAGAGGGCGGACGACTTTGATGGAATTATACGATCTTCCCGTTGGAGAACGTGTAAAAGTTTCAAGAAACGATGCCGGCCAACCTGTTGGTGCAGAAGCAGGTGTTTTGGCGAGTTATCTTGGCATTGTTGCGCGTAATGCTTCAATTTTGCCAATCAGTTATGAGTCTTGGCATCAAATGCCAAATAGTAACAAAAATCAAGCTCTTGATCTTGTTAAGGTAAGAATAATATTATATTATCTAATTCATTACATTTAAATAGTAATATTTACTTTCGATTTTGTGATTTTCAGGATAAATTCTCTTTGGAGGTCTCAGACGATTATGTGAAGCATGCATTAGGAAAGAAATGGAGAGACCATAAGAGCTTGTTGAAGAAGACGTATTTCAAAAACGATTTGAGCCTTCAAGAGAAATTTCAAAATGTTCCCCTAGGAATACTACGGTATCAATGGGAAGATGCAGTCAGGTTTTGGAGTTCAGCAAAAGGGGAGGTAACATCTACAATTTATACAATAACATTATATTATTTCAATTTCAACTTTAAATGTAATAAAAATTGAAAATTAAACAGGAAAGAGAGCGCGTAGGAGTTAGTAGTAGACAAAAACAAAAATTTACGCACACAGCAGGGACGAAGAGCTTTGCTCGCATTGCTAATGAAGAGGTATTATTTTTTTATATTATTATTTTAACTTGTATTACATTGAAGTTAATATTCATGTTTATTATATTTTGTAGCTTGTGTTGACTGGTTCTAGCATTGGACGGGTAAAGCTATTCGACATTACTCACACCAAAAAGGATGGCTCTCCAATGAATCCTGAAGCTGAAGAAATTCTGGTATAATGTTTTCATCTATTATTTTTCATCTATTATTTTGTATTATGTTGTATTTGGTATTCTGGTATAATGTTTTCATTTATTATTTTTAACAAATGATTATCAGACGAGAATGAAGGAAAAAAGGACAGAGATAGAAGCTACGGCTTCAACTGATGGTTCTGCTAATATTGCTGATATCGAGAATTAAGTTTTTGCTGAAGTTTTGGGTCCTGAAAGATATGGTCGAGTACGCTGTCAAGGTTCATTCGTGACACCAACTAAATATTTTGGATCCAAATCGTCTCAGTACATGTCATCACAAAGTCAGTCTTCTCAAGCGGAAATTCAACGTTTAAAACAACAATTAACTCAATTCCAAGCAGAGATGGAAGCTAAAGAAGCTGAGAGAGAACGAAAAGAAGCTGAGAGAGCAGCAAGAGAAGCAGAGAGAGAAGCTGCATATCAGAATCTGCAACAACAATTTCAAGATATGATGGCGATGTTAAAGCAAAACCAACCTAGGAATCCGTCGCCTTAGATGATTTTAGGTTCATTTGGTTTGTACTTATTACTGAACTTTATTTGACTTAAACTCTGAATTATTATATTTCACTTTATTTGATATCAAACTTTAATGTATTTTGGGTGGTTAAGTATTTTGGATTGTTTTATTGTTGTTGTTTAATTGGATTGTTGCTAAAATAAATATTAATTACAGGGAATTTTTGGTAGAAATAATAATTTAAAATTGTTTTTTTTAAAATACAACATCAATAGCGGCGTTTGGGACAAACGCCACGAAAAGCCCATATCAATAGTGGCGTTTGTTTAAAAGCGCCACAAAAATCCATGACCTTTTGTGGCGTTTATAGGAACCAAACGCCGCAGTAGAATGCACTTTAGTGGCGTTTTAGTAAAAAAACGCCGCTATAGTATACGACCTGTTGCGACGTTTATTAAAACCAAACGCCGCTGTAAAATATACTTTAGTGGCGTTTTAGTAAACAAACGCCGCTAAAGATCGTGTACTGTAGCGGCATTTATTTTAGATAAACGCCGCTACTTTTAGCAGCGCAGCTTCTTGCGGCGTGTTTTGTGGCGTTTTTCTTTTCGCCGCAAGTACTTTTAGCGGCGTTAGAAAACGCCACTGTATGTAAAAAAAAGCGCCGCTATAAACCTGTTTTGCTGTAGTGAATAAAGAAAACTAAATAATAAGATAATAAACAGATGAAAGAAGTGACCAAGATCCAATTGTGTTGTATAGTGGATTCAATTGACTTGTTTCTATCCAATACAATCACACAACACTGCCTCGGCAGCACTACATTTTTACTGCCTAGATAGTAATAATGCTCGTCTACCGCGACAATCTCTTACTCTTGGATGGACTTTACCAAAGTTCGGCAAAGTGTCCTTTGATGACTCCGCTTATCCATAAGTCAAAGTACTGTTGATGACCAGTCCTTGATAATACCTCCCGGCGTGAATCAATTATAATCATCAACCAATCCCACACTTCTTTTAGCTACTGAAACTCTAACCTATCCTTAGGCCGAGATAGTATTTCCCGATTGAAATATCGTACTTATTTCTTTAGTGAATTGTAATCACTAATTTTATCCAGTGTCTAAATTCGGGTTCAATTTTAATTTTCATTTCAATAACGGGCTTGAGAATGTCAAAAAAGAATAAAAAATTACTTCATTAGCATATACGTATTTTTATCCAAAAAATCACAAAAATATTACTTTATATATATGTTAAAATTATACCTAACTAATATTTTGTTCTTTCTACTTCCTCTTAATATATATATATGTATATATCATATGTTATTTTCAACCTTAATTTTCGTAAATCGATTTACTATTTAAAAGCTTTACTCCATTTTGTTTATCATTATCAATATTTTCGTCCTTATTATGATATACATGTATTTCTTTTCTTTTATTTTATACATGTATTTCTCTTTTTTATTTCATTGATTTATTTGTTAATGATATTATTAATATATTATTACTTTATTTTATTATCATTCTTTATTTGTTTTTATTATTATTATTATTGTTATTTTATATTATTATTATTATCTTTTGTTATTATTATTATTATTATTTAATTTTATATAGTGTTTTATTATTATATTTTAAATAAATAAAACATAAATAAATTAAACCCAAACCCATTTCAAATAAAAAAAACCCAATGTTTATTAACAGTCCATGTACAATAAACCCATACACTAATAAACATTAAGCCCATACATCAATAATAAATATTAGGCCCGAATTAAAATATACAAGCCCAGTTTCTTTAGCCCAATCCGGTCAAAAAAAGAACCCTAATCTAACTGATGCTTATCCTTTGCGCAGCCTGATCTAGGCCGTTGGATCTGATTTTGATCCAACGGCTCAGATCAAATAAGAGAATATTCTGGAGCTTCCACGCGCTCACGCGCACCGGTTCACCTCACCACACGCGCACGTCAGGTCTACGCGCGACTGTTCGAGTATCCAGATGACCGTTGGATTTCTGTCACCGATCAAAACCTCCGATGATCCCTCCCATCGGCCGATTCATATGCAAACAAAAAAGGAGAAATGTCAGATTCGTACAAAGATACAACAAAATTCAGAAAAGCAAGAAAGGAAATTGGACAAAAATTCAGAATCGCACACCCCCAATACATATCAGAATTTTCAGAGCAGCAGAGGACATTAACCAAATCACATTTCTTTTTCTTTCATGTAATATCTGGCTATAAAAGCCAAAGAACAGAACCATGTAAAAGTTCCGATCACCATCAATATAACAAAAAAAAGTTTCAGAGGTAGATCTCTCTCGTTTTTTTAGCATGCATCGAGTAAAAGTAAAAAAATGATTTTTTTTTAGGATGGAGTTTTACCTTTGTTCTTCCGTTGAGTCGCCCTTCTCCTCCTTTTCTTCCTTCGCCGGCAATGATCCAAAGGTCTTCGGACCATCATTTGCGAGCCCAACGCGAGAAGAAAATGGGTTTCTGGTTGTTTCATTTCGAATGAGGAGAAGGGATTGATGTCTTCAGGCGTAGGAGTTGATTGTGTTTTAGGGAAAATCATATGAGAAAAGGGTTTTCGTTTTATTTCTGGTTCGAAAGGAAAAAGAAAGATTGGATTTTACCTCGCCGGCCGCCGCTAACGGCGGCCGTCGCGGCGTTTTTCTGGAAGATGAGGCGGCCGTTTTCTGGAAAAGATGAACAAGTGAAGATGTTCATCCTTTTCTGGGTTTGAGCCCAAGAACACAGAGAGAATGAGATGTTTTGTTCTTTTAATCGTTTTTAAGAAATGGTAAAAGGGGGATCAGGTTTTAATCCGTTGTATTATATAGTGAGGGATTAAATGAAAATGGTCTTTTTGCAGTTTTAAATCCCTCCGTCCCCTTCATATTATGCATGAGGTCCCTTGACCTTTGTTTCGTATTTTAATTTAGTCACCGATCCGGTGATTTTTATTATTTTAAACTTGGTTTTATTATTTTTAAGTCCCTTCGTGTATATGTAGTTACTTTCAGGCCATTCCCCGTTTCAAAATAATGTTTAGAGGGCTTCGAAGTTTCTATTTTTATTCAATTCAGTCACTTCCAGTGGCATTTTTAAGTTTATATTAAATATTTATTTTCCATTTTGATTACATGTTCATTTTATATGGTTTTATGTTATGTGACATGCATTTTTTGCTATCATGTAGTATAGTTATTTATATACCTTAGTACATATTTAATTATTAAGTTTTGGATTTACTCATATTATGCATTTCTATATTTTTAGGCTTGTAATATGTTTTGTAAATATAGTCCTTGTAGCATTTTATTTATGTCATGCTCTTATTTTATACCATGTTTTATTTAATTATTCATGCATTTTGTTTTATGTTTTATTCCATGCATATGTTATTTTTGTAAACTTTACTTGTATACACATGTTTGGATTTTATTCATGTATTCCTTTGTGCATGTATTTATGTATCATTTGTTTCGTTTTTTCATATTATTTGTTTACTATTTATTCATGTTTTTTTATCATGTATTTATTTATTTATATCTTATCTTTTATGCCTTTCATAGCACATAGTTTATTTGTAACTTTTTTTCATTCTATTATGTTTTTGTTTTCGTCATGTTCCTTTTTATGTACTTATTGTACCATGCCTTAGTTGTTTACATATATCTTGTTTATATTTACATTGCTTTTTAGTCACATCGTTGTTTTCTTTAAATTTAAGCACCTTATTCCTTTGTATCATGATTTATATCTTTTTATGCCCCTTTTTGTCCATATTGTTGGTTATATTGTTCATTTTAGTTTACTAAGTTACATCTCACACTTCATAATTAATCAATTTAATTTCAAATGTCTTTATTCGGTCGTAACGGGCCCGTGTTCCAATGCAATGATCGCGGTGTATGTGTTGCCTTCAAATAAAGACACGGTAAAAAATAAAATTGATTCGAATCTTTAAACAAAAATAATTTAAATGCTCCTTTAATTCAAAAATATCCAAAATTAATTAAGCGGTAATTTATTTTAAAGGTGCCAATTTTTGGGCAGTTTTTAAACACTAAACCTGTTTTTTAAACCGTAACCGACTCTCGAGCCCAAACACTTCGAATCTCTGGTTTTTACGGTGTCTGGCCTACCAAAAGTGGCCGGTGGCGACTCCAATGTTTTTTAATCTCTTTCAATCATTCCTAACATTTTTCAAATCCCTAATTTTTAATAAAATTCCCAATTTCCTTTTTAGGTCTTTCAAACCCTAATTCCCAAATTTTAAACCCTAAATTTTAAAATTCCATCTTTTAGCCTACTTTCTATTTTTCAAACTAGTGACCCCCATTTTTATTATTTATACCTAATATTAATATTTTTAAAAGAGGTCGCTACATGAATCTAACTCTCACGATATTAGATAAATGAATTACTCACAAACTTCTCTCCCGAGCTTGAATGCAAGAACAATGAATGGCAAAGAATAAGAAAACCTTGATATTTTATTTCATTGAAACAAGAAACAAAGTTCAATATCTTCTTACTAATACTCTACAACTTTCACCTAAGCCTAAAGAAAATTAGAACATAATGAAAAGTAAAGGAAACTCTAAAGATGAAGTCGGCCATCTAGTCTATGTCGTATGCCTCTCTCTCAAGTCTTGGGCGGCTATGGTTTATATAGGATTGGCCTAGGGGTAACCTTTGCTAAGTAGGAATATAACTTAGAGTAATACACAAGTCAAGTACATAAATAAAATATTTGTTTTATTTCCAAGTTTATTCCCACTAGGATTCTTTTCCCGCGTGGCCGTTGACTTGGGCTTTCTACTTGCTTCCCAGCTCTGAATTTTGTGTTGTTTGTCCAGAAACGTCCGTCTCATTTTTCTCTTTAGCTCACCTATAATATCGATATTTTTCCTTCAGCTGTTGCATTGGCATCAAGTCCTGCCTCAGCCTTAATTCGCTGTTGCGGCAATAGATATTCCTGCAAATGCATAAAAGTGTAGTAAAGCTTGCCTTTTCTTTAAATATCATCTTTATAAGTCACAAAAGCAGAATATCTAAATATCTCACATTAAGAACATACATTAATCCAAGTAAGTGTAGATTGAGTGATTATTGTCCATAAAAGGTATAAAAAGTGATAGTGAATTGAGCACTTATCACACCCAAACTCGAACTATTGTTTGTCCTCAAGCAAAGAAAACCATCAATTTGCCAAACCTTACTCTCTCTTGGTCTTATGTTTCCATCTATTCTCCCCACCATAACTATGCCTATTCTTAAGCCTTAACCTTTCGGTTACCCAAAGATTTACCTAGACTCAAGCTATAAGATTTTGTGAGGGTATGCATTTTTGTAGACAAGTTTGATTAAAGGCTTTCTTAGACAAACTCTAAGTTTAAGATAAGTAGACTTTGATTTAGTGTTCTCTTCTTAAAACAACAATATCTTGAGCCAATTTCGGGCACCTCAAGGATTGTGTTTTTTATCAATATCTCATTCTTTCTACTTGTTCATTTTTTAAGCATAATAGAGCCAATTTCAGGCACCTTTAGCATGAAGAAGATTGATTCCTAGAACCGCTGATAGACACCTCTAGTCACATTTCTAAAAATCTAAGTCTTTATCACCTAAGTTCATTAAAAGAATTCCTATAGTCAAACAAGTCCCAAAAGTGTTTTTAGGTTCATTCTTATAGCAAGCTTCTAAGTTTTCTTCCTTAAGTATCCTAAAGTTAAGCTTTCTAAACAGGACCTAACCATGGTAAGGAGAAAGATTTCTATAGCCTCAAAATAATAAACTAAGGCAATACTGATGAAGAACAGTGCAAAAGTATGAACAATAATTCAAGTAAGGTGTTGGACATAAAAAATTTGAAAAAACACTTAAATACTTCCTTTCATGGATAATTCAAGTAAGGTGTTGGATATAAAAAATTTAAAAAAAACACTTAAATACTTCCTTTCATGGCAATGTCTCGGTAGTGAATTGCCTCGGCAGTGAATCTACATCTCCAAGCTCTAACCAAGCATTATCCTCAATGCTTATATTAATGACACACAATAGAAAAAATATGAAAATGAACAAGTAAAGATAAAAACAGCAAAAATGTGTAAAGATTAAAGAGACTCCGAAGAACTGTTGTTGACAATTAGTTTTCAAGGTCTTGTTGCTGACTGTTTCATTTTTGGTGATGGTGATGGGTGTGTTTTTGCTTTTCGTGGCGTCTGAAATCTTTTAGGTGGTGTCTATTGCATTAGAGCATCTACTTCTTCTCTTTCTTCCTCTTTGGCAAATTTCTTCAGTGGGCATAATATCTGCCCCGCCTTCATCTTCAACATTTATTATCTCGGCATATTGAGTGCTTGGCCCAAAAACGGTTGAAGATTGATGTATATAAGCATCTATTCCCGCAGAGATACTGCCCATGATGATGAGGGATCCTGGTGGAGTGCTAAAGACTGCTCTCCTCTTCGAAGGTCGTCGACTAATAGATGATGTCGCAGTAGAGTTTGCTCCCTAGATGGGCCAACAACATGAAATTTTTGTTGAGAGCCAGTAGTTTAGAATGGTCTCGGTCCTCCTAGGGTTGGAGTCATCTCGGTGTAGGGTGCAGTTGTGACAAACATGTTGATGGGGAATTCTAGAAACTACACCCCTTGGCTGGGAAAATTGTGGAGCGTCATTTGGGCAAATGTGTTGTTGAAGTCCCTCTGGTACTCCATGTATCTTTTTTGTCTTAGGTCCATGGCTACCATCTTCTGAAGTATCTCCTGGTAAGGATCTGCCGCAACAGTGCTCTGGGCAGCATCAAGTATGTCTATCATGAATTGAGCCTCGGTAGTTGTGTCAGTAGTGTATTGCGATGGAGTTGCCTGGACTGGTTCTGCCTGGGTGATTTGTATGATTTTGTGGCATAATTATCTAGTCCACCCATGCCTTTGTACGGTGAATTCGTTCGTGTCTACCATTGGTACACCTGCAACATTGCAAATACCCGTAATTAAACAAGGAAAATATAAGGATCCTTTATCTTTCTTACCGCATTCGTAAATTTCCCTTAGGATTATCTCTCCCACGTTGATCATTCTTTTTTTAATGATGGATTGGATGAGCACCAATCTTCTTCGATCGACTGTGCTATTGTGGGAAGTTGTGATGAGGCGTCTTTTGACGAAGGTATTCCACAGCTTGGCCTCGGGCCTAAGATTCTGACTTGTCACCGATCCTCTATGGGCACCGGTTTCCCAATTAGTATTTTCGTAGAAAAGGTCGTATTTGATCAGCTCAAAGTCTTCATTGGTGATGTCCTCCATGAATGCAAAATGGTCATCACGATCAGGAGTTAGTTCATAGAACAGATTTATTGTCTCGGCATCAAGTCTAATCGGCCTGCCTCGATAGTGGACATACAAAGAGTCCTTGTTCAGTCCGTGCACATAAAATTCTCGTACGATTGTGGCATTGGCCTGGGTAGGTTATAGGCAAAATATTTTCCATTCTTGGTACTTGATCTTGTCAAACAAGTAATGCTCGATGCCATAATTCTCCTCATCAATATGTTGGAATCTTTGTTTTTCCCATAATTTTCTAGCAATGAAAGACCTGTTGAAACAGTCTTCAACAGTGGCAGATGCGAATCGGTTTTAAGTGTCCATGGATAACTAGTGGAGAGTTTCTGAAGATCTTGGAGGGTTTCCTGGAAAATTTCTATGAATGTTAAAAGAGTATAGAGTAATGCAAGAGAGAGATTTAAGCAAGTAATTCTAAAAGATTCAAGAATGCAAGAGTGAATAGTTCAAAAGGAAGAAGGTGTTTATAAAGGCCTCGGCCTTTTAGCCATTGAATCAACTAGCCGTTAACATTTACTGTCGTTGGCCTTTACTACCGCAACAAGAATTTCGGTAGACTAACCGTTACACTGTTCTATCCGTTGGGGACTGTTGTGGCCCTGACATTGTTTTTTACCACGGCAGCAAATTTCCTATTGTGAACTACTTCTCCTTTATTCTTGCTTATTATCCTAAAAAAATAAGCATCAACAAGAAAAATAATATAATAATAAAAATTAACTCTAAACTAAACTAATCCTAAAAATAAAATAAAAACAAGATAAAGAGATTAGTTCACAATAGGAGTGCAGGGAAGTTCATCTCCTAAAGTGAAGGTCTCTATAGTCCTCATCTCATATTGACCAATATCATGCTTCATTAGTTGGTCATTCACTTTGACTTCATGCTTATCCCTTCTTGATTTGATCTTTATTGCACTATGTGGTTCTGACCATTTGGACCTGAATGTGCCTGGACAATGTGTTGTCCTATTGGCTTCCTCCACCTCTGATATTTTAGTATTGTCCAGTATTCTGTTGTAACAAACATCAATTTTTCTGTCCAATGTACTGCCGAGGCATTGGTTGCTGAAACAGGATATTTTGCTGCCTGCATCTATGTTGTGAATAACTTTGCACTCTTCTAGATCATCATGTCTTTTCAACTCAGGGAAAGCATTGAGTTTGACTTGTTGATCGTTAAACCTCATTGTCAACTCTCCTTTTTTCCATATCTATGAGCGTGCGTCCAGTGGATAGGAAAGCTCTCCCCAAGATGATCGGTGCATTGTCATCTGCTTCACAATCAAGAACAAGAAAGTCAGCGGGAAAAGTAAATTTATCCACTCTCACCAATATGTCCTCAATTTTTCCTTCAGGTTGCACATACGATCTATCTGCTAGTTAGAGCATCATTGTTGTAGGTTTTGCCCTTCCTATTCCAAGCTTTTGGAAAACATATTTAGGCATCAAGTTTATGCTTGCTCCAAGGTCACATAGGGCCTTTCCTTCATAGTGATTTCCTATCGCACAAGGTATGGTAAAGCATCCAGGATCCTTCAATTTTGGAGGCATGCAATTATGAAGCATTTTCATGCATCCTTCAGTTGCAGTCACTATTTCAAACCCACCAAGCCTTTTTCTCTTAGACACAATGTCTTTTAAGAATTTTGCATAGTTTGGCATTTTTTCTATTGCCTCAACAAATGGCAAGTTAATATGGACTTGTTTCAAAATATCTAATAATTTTTTAAATTAGTGGTCTTGTTTTTGTTTTTTCAACCTTTGTGGGTGGTGGTGGTCGTATTTCCTCTAGGATCTCATTAGTTTGGAATTTTATACCTTGCACCATTAGGTCTTTTGTTGTTTCGGCAGCTAGGCATGGTATTGTCGATTACTCTGTCGGGGTAGTGCTTTCTGCTAGGATTTCTGTGGCATGATCTTTTGGTTCAGCACCCAAGTCCTCTTTGTGTTCTATTGGTAGGACTTTGTCTGCTGAGTTTTCTAACATCTCCTTAAGTTGTAGACCACTCATAGTAGTAATTGCTTTACATTGTTCATGGCTCATTACCTTTGCAACTTCAGTATGGCTGGGTAATCCTCCTTGTGGTTTAGTATTCAGTTTTTTTGCAAACTTCCCAACCTGGGTTTCAAGTGATTTAATTGATGTCTCTTGATTTTGCAACCTCATCTTAGTTCTATTTATGAATGCATCTGTTCTTCTAATGAAGTTACTATTCTCTGTCATATATGATTCTGTTTTCATCATAAAGGCATTAAGAGAATTTTCTAGTGAATTTACAGGTTGCTGTTGATGTATCTACTACGGCGGCATTGGTTACTGGACCGACTGCTGCGGCAGATATTGCATTTACACTGGTTGCTGGAAATCTGAGGGTTGAGTAGTTGTATTCAAGGCATTGTTAGGATTACTCCATGAGAAGTTTAGATGTCTTTTCCATGATGGATTGTATGTATTGGACATCATGTTGTTCCTATCGTAGTTTCCAACCTAAAGGCTAGATTCATGATTTTGCATACATTCAAAAGTGTTATGGTTACCTCCACATAAATTGCAGAAAGAATCTATGGCCTTAACCTCATGGGTATTGTGTTGCATTTGCATGTTTTGCACCATCTTAGAAAGAGAGGCCAATTGTGCTGCCACTGAATTGGATGTTTCTAATTCATTCATTGTGGCTTGGCGTCTTACTCCTCCTCGCATAGATGTAGAGAATTGAAAATCATTCTTTGCGAGTTTGTTTAAAACTTCAATATCTTCCTCAGGTGCTTTGTCCAGGAGTGTTCCGTTGACAGAGGCGTCTAACATCATTCTTGTTGGGGCATTGATAGTATTATAAAACATGGTCACTTGTGTCCACAATGAAAATCCATGCAAAGGAAACTTGTGCAGTAGTTCCCTATAGCGCTCTCATGCCTTATACATAGGTTCATTATCTGTCTGTCGAAAAGAAGTAATTTCATTAAGAATACGATCATATAAATTAGTGGGATTAAAACGTATAATGAAATTACGACAAAGTTCACTCCAAGATCCTATTGATCTCAAGACCACGTAATTTTGAATGTTATTCAACCAGGTTTTTTCTCTTTCTCTCAGTGAATAGGGGAAAAATTTCAATCTCAAGACATCTTCATGGACCCCTTGAATTTTGAAGGAATTACAGATCTCCATGAATGACTTAAGATGTTTCCTGGCATCTTCTATCATATGACCCACCAAACTGTCTAATGGTATTGAGCATATTGAACATGACAGGTTTCAGTTCAAAGTGAGTTGCTTCTATTTCTGGTGTAACCACTCCAGGATTTAACCCATTCAAATCCTCTTCTAGGAAATCTCTAACAATGAGCTGTCGCGGCAGTGGTGGCGGCGGAAAGCCTCCATTGCCGGTGGGTAAATTCTGCTCTGCTGGATTATCTACCATAGTTGTTTGGATTTGTCTCCTCAACCTTTGACGCGTACGTTTGATCTCTAGATCTAGTTCGTACAAAGGATTGGTTAGGTTTACCCTGGTCATACACTAAAAACAAAACAAAGTAAAATAAAAATAAAAAAATATTAAAAGAAAGAAAATAAATAAAATAAAATTTAGTTTTCAATCCTCGGCAACGACGCCAAAAACTTGTTACGTGTCAAAAGTGCGTAAGTAGTGCAAGTGTACACGTCGCAAGTAATAAAGTGATAAGTACTATCATGTATCGTCTCCACAGGGATTTTTCTACTTAATATGTCTTTTTTTGTCTTCTTGCTCTGTAAAAGAAATAAAATAAAAAAACAGGTAATTTGGGTTTGAGTGAACTAAATAATAAGATAATAAACAGATGAAAGAAGTGACCAGGATCCAGTTATGTTGTATAGTGGATTCAATTGACTTGTTTCTGTCTAATGCAATCATACAACACTGCCTCGGCAGCACTACAATTTTATTGCCTCGATAGTGACGATGCTCGTCTGCCGCGGCAATCCCTTGCTCTTGGGTGGACTTTACCAAAGTTTGGCAAAGTATCCTTTGATGACTCCGCTTATCCCTAAGTCGAAGTACTGTTGATGACTAGTCCTTGATGATACCTCCATGTGCGAATCAATTATAATCATCAACCAATCTCAAACTTCTTTTAGCCGCTAAAACTCTAACCTATCCTAGGCCGAGTTAGTATTTCCCGATTGAAATATCGTACTTATTTCTTTCGTGAATCTAACTCTCTCGATATTAGATAAATGGATTACTCACAAACTTATCTCTTGAGCTTGAATGCAAGAACAATGAATGGCAAAGAATAAGTAAACCTTGATATTTTATTTCATTGAAACAAGAAACAAAGTTCAATCTCTTCTTACTAATACTCTACAACTTTCACCTAAGCCTAAAGAAAATTAGAACATAATGAAAAGTAAAGAAAACTCTAAAATCTAAGATGAAGTCGGCTCTCTAGTCTATGTCGTATACCTCTCTCTCAAGTCTTGGACGGTTATGGTTTCTATAGGCTTGGCCTAGGGTAAACCTTTCCTAAGTAGGAATACAACTTGGACTAGGATACAAGTCAAGTACATAAATAAAATATTTTTTTTATTTCCAAGTTTATTCCCGCTAGGATTCTTTTTCTGTATGGACTTTGACTTGGGCTTTCTACTTGTTTCCCAGCTTTGAATGTTTTACTGTTTGTCCAGAAACGTCCACCTCATTTTTCTCTTCACCTCGCCTATAATATTGATACTTTTCCTTCAGCTGCTGACTCGGTATTAGGTCCTGCCTCGGCCTCAATTCACTGTCGCGGCAATAGATATTCTTGCAAATGCATAAAAATGCAGTAAAGCTTGTCTTTTATATAAATATCATCTTTATAAGTCACAAAAGCAGAATATCTAAATATCTCACATTAAGCACATGCACTTATTAATAGGATTTTAATATATGTATGCGTCAAATAGGTTAGAAAATGTTGTATGCATGATTGTGTCTGTTGTAATGGATAATTATATGATTACTATGTTATTGTTGTTAATTATGAAATGAATAAAATGCATGTTATATGGTTGTTGGAAATTTTACAAAGTAATGACATGAGATAGCATAGATAAAATGTTTGCATGAGATGATCGAATGACCTTGCTTGTGGATCGTAAACAACTCGTTCGCTATGTTTGAAAATTAAAAATGTCATATAAGACCTTGTTTTTTTAGTAGTCCTTAGGTAGAAGGACATGTCTTAGAGTCATTGAGCTCATTATATGGTCAGGTTGGTGTTAGTCACCTAGAAGCCTGAAGGTGGTTAGTCACTTATTATATGATTGGTGGTAAGTCACCATTCATGCTATGCATCCTCTGTTACATGATAGTTGGTATTGAGACACCTTGATACCTTGTGTATCCAAAGTAAAATGTCACATGTTTGACTTAATTAACTAGTCTATTACTCAACCAAGGCAAAACAATAAGAACTTTAATAAGATTTACATGAAAGGTAAATATTCTAAGTGGCGTATTATATGTTATGCTTTGATATGTGACATGGGTAGTGATCTATAATGATTAACATGAATCTGATTATATTTAACATGAAATGGTACAAGTAATTACAAAATAAAATGAAATGAATAAGTGTACAATGGTGATTGCTTTATTCGAATGGCATGGAAAAATTCAATAGTGAAAAGCTTGATGGTTGTAGTTAATTGCGATTGTTTAGAACTCATTTGGTGTGTTTGATTGAGTACTATTTTAGATTTGTTATTTGAATGTAAAGCATGACTATTTTCAAGAATAATTGATGTTACTTATGCATATAGTAAACTAGCTAAGTGAACTTGGAGCCTAGTTAGGTAATCTTATAAGATGGACTAAAACCTTAAAATGAAATGGTTAGATCTAGGAATCACCTCACAAAGTACATTATTTTTACTTATAATCTTTTGTTTCCTTCTTCCAAAATAAACATGTTTTGGATCTACGAAAGTTAACTGATCCGATACGGGAGCGATACAAGCTAAGCAAGCAAGCAAGTATGATATATAATTGTTGGAAATATGTAATGCTTGAATCCCACACTCTGTTTTTATAGGTTGTATGAGAGCAGTTCAGTTGATTTAAAATTCTCTTAGAATTTTAAATACTTAACTGAATAGATTTAATAACAAAATATCCGAGATTTAAATGGATATTTTCGGTTATAAAATCTACTATTTTTAGATAGATATTAACAGATTATCTGAGATTTAATTAGATTTTATCTGTTAATAAATCTAATTTTGAATAGATTTTATCCAAGATTTAAATGGATATTTTCGGTTAGTAAATCTACTATTTTTGGATAGATATTATCTGATGTTAAATTTAAAATTTAAATTTAAATCAAATTTTATTTGATTCTCGGACAGATTTGCCCCTGCTTTCAACTTATAAATAAGATATTTTTCTCTCATTTTTAAAGATCCTATTCAGAGTTCATCTGTTTTACTAAATGAGAGAATTAGAGAGAATCATTCTGTTCGACTTCGGTTCCGACGATCATTTCCTCTACAGTCCATTCCAAACTTTGGGTGTACATTGTTTAGAGGACCGTGCTAACCTTCGGGGGACAACCGCCTAAAGTAGCGAGTACACACATCGGGGCGATTTGTTTCTAAGGCAGTGACCTCCATACCACGACACGGTTAAACTTTCTATCAGTTCGTTCCTTTAATTTTTCCTGTCAATGCTAATGCCCTGTTTTGCAGTCTATTTAACCAACAATAATTTTGTTTCTTGAACTCCTAGGAGGTGGCATAGTTATATGTCAGAATGTCACATGCATTTTGAAACATTGTACATGTTAAACTTGTTTGTTTATATTAAGATATTTTGTTAATGATATGTAAAGGTTAAAACAAGTTGTTTGAAGTTGGTATGGCTTTGTTGGAATGAATACAAATACTTAATTTAGAATTAATTCTTGATATGATCTTACAATTGTTGTATATTGTTTAGATGTATTATAATTTGAATATGATATTGATCATGATGGAAATGTTTGGATTTATTTAGATGAAATGGAATCTAGAATTCATCTTGTTTGTATGAGTGATTATAATAGTGTATTGGTGTTGGTGGATATGTTAAATGATGTAGGGAGGTTGTTTTTAGTTGTTGAATTGACACGAACTAAGGTGGTTAGTTTGTTCCATTTGAATGCCTATGTTGTTTGGTTATAATTCGAACATGTTCTCTAAATGAATAGGTTGATTGTTATTAAATATGAAGGTGTACATGTTTAAAATTATAATATGCTAGGAGATAAGATATTTTGGTTGTGTATGTCGGATAATATGATAGCCGAATGCATATTATGAATTATTTTAAATTAGTTCTTAGAAGATTGTTTGTATTGGTAAACATGTTTAATATGATTAATAAATTAACCAAGTTGGTAGGGATTTATCTTTAAATGAGTGAATTGAAAAGTTGAGATGTTAAAGTAGTTAATATGATTTGTTCAATAGAGAATTAGAGAGAATGATTCTGTTCGACTTCGGTTCCGACGATCATTTCCTCTACAGTCCACTCCAAACTTTGGGTGTACACTGTTTGGAGGACCGTGCTAACCTTCGGGGGGACAACCGCCTAAAGTAGTGAGTGCATACATCGGGGCGATTTGTTTCTAAGGCAGTAGCCTCCATACCACGATACGGTCAAACTTTCTATCAGTTCGTTCCTTTAATTTTTCCTGTCAGTGTTAATGCCCTGTTTTGCAGTCTATTTAACCAACAATTTAAAAACAAATCTACTGCAAAAATGATATTATTGTCAAAGTCGTTTTGGGTTTGTTCAAGCTTGACGCACTTGACGGGTCAATAATCGAAGATGGTGGTGATCTTGAAGATAAGAATCAAAATCCTAAAGATAAGGATATTTTACTATCAGTAAATTTTATTTATTTATTTATTATTATTGTTAGTAAATTATTTTCGTGACTAACCATATATAATTTTTTATTTGAATTTTGTAGATTCAAAATGATTATGAAATATCGGTCACGATGAATTTTGGGATCATAATACAAGGAATGAAGCTGCAGGTATGATCAAAATAGACAAGGTCTACATAAATTGCGTTTCTACTTATAAGGTCAGATTATTTAATTCATGATTTATATTACATGAATTTATTTTAAGCCTTTGCCTAGTCTGTAAGCTTAGTGGATATCTTTTAGACTAGGTTGTAAAAGAAGGCTAGATGACCTTTTCTAGTAGAAAACTTATCTTGAGTATGCTTAATAATTTTTTTTGTGGGGAATATATATATATATATATATATATTAAGCATAACTTTTAAAAGACCTAAATGAGGAGAGAAATATTCATAAGAGTTTAATTGGAAAGTAGTGAGATAATTTAAAAATGCATGTCTAGGATTGGTTTTTGAAAGACTTGGTATTTAAGTGTGCTTTATGCACCACCTCCCTTTCTAAACCTACCTGGTGCATTACTATGCTCATTATTCCAATTTATAAAATACTATGACTAAATAAATATTCTATACTTAGTGTAGAAGTTAGAATAATAATCTTAATAATTTTTAAGATATCTTTCTTTTAGTCATAGTAGATGAATATTTCTAGTGGTCTTTTAAGGCAAGAACCTTGTCTAAAATAAAGAGAAAATGATAGACATTAATGCTACTAAAAGATGTTTGTAGCTATTAAATCTCTTTGAGCTCTTTTCTTCAGATAATTAAGAAGGAAGAAAAGATTTGTCTATCTTAGGAGTGTGCAGAAATCTCTATAAAAATTCTCTTTATGAAAAAGATAAAAGGAGTTAGGTCCGATAGAGATGGTGAGTTTGAATCTAAATTTCTTAAAGAGGCATATGAGACGAATGACATAGTTTATGAAACTTTTGCCCCTTACTTTCCTCAACAAAACGGTATAACCGAGAGGAAAAACAGAACTTTAAAAGAGATGATAAATTCATTGTTGATAAGTTCTAAGTTAGCTGATAACATATCGGGAGAAGTCATTCTATCGATAAATATTAAACCGAGTATCTCATAAGAAATTAGACTCAACCCCATACGAACTGTGAAAAGGTTATGTAACTAACTTGCAATACCTAAAAGTGTGGGGGTATCTGGCTAAAGTATGTTTGCCTGACTTTAAGAAGTCCACCATCGGTGCCTAAACCGTTATGTAGTATTTATTGAGTATGCTACCAACAATATCGTATGAGATGCTCTAGAGTTTGAGTTAGAGCCTAAACAAAGATAAAAATATCTTTTGGACCAGACTTTGTTACTTCCTTTATTTTTGAGATAAATGATCTAGACAACTTATCAGATCTTATAGCTCAAGTTTCTTATTAGATGAGGATCTTAGAACTTATGAAGAAGCTATGAGATCTATTGACACTAGTTTTGGAGGAGTAGTTAATGATAAACCAGAGTCAATAATGTCTAAATCATGCTTGGGAATTGGTAGACTTGCCTAAAAGATTTAAACCTATCAGCAACAAATGAGTTTTTAAGAAGAACTCATACCAGATGGGTCAATCTAGAGTAAGGCAAGGCTAATAGTTATAGGGTTCACTCAAAATAGTAAAGAGTTTGACAGTTGAGATGTCATTTATACTCGAACCCCTTTTGACTCTAGCACTCATCTCGTTAAAAATAAAGGAAGCTGTGTTTCCCAGGTTGAATATGCTAAGATTATTGAAAGCCTAATATTCTTAGTGAACTATACTCGGCCCGATATTGCCTATGTAATGAGTAGATTAAGTAGATATACTCATAATCCAAGTGGTGAACATTGAACGACTCTTAGACGCTTACTAAAATACCTTAAGGGTATTATGGATTGGAAACTCAAATTTGTTGACTATCCTGTTATTTGAAAGGATGTTGTGACATTAACTAGGTTTCTGATAGTAATGAGGTAAGCTCTACGAGTAGATATGTTTTCACTTTAGGTGAAGCTGCAATCTCGTAAAAGTCTATCAAGTATACTTATATTGCACGCTCCATCATAGAGTCAAAGTTTATAACTTTAGACTTAACTAGGCAAGAAACCGAGTGGCTAAGGAATCTTTTAGCAAAGATACCTTTTTGGGGAAAACCGACTCCTCTGATATCTTTATTGTGAGATTCGTAATTTGCGATACGTGTGGCTCTAAATCAAGTTTACAATGGTAAGAAGAGACACATTCGCATAAGGTACGAATATGTGAGGCACCTAATAAAGAACGGAGTACTCATCTTAGAGTATGTTAAGTCGGAGATGAATTTGGCTGATCCTACTACCAAAGGATTGAGCAGGAAACAAATTCTGGATTCGTCGAGGGGGATAGGTCTTAAGACCATTTGTTGAGAGATTCATGGTGGATACCTAACTTAGTTCTCTAAGTTCAATATGGTTAAACGAAACCATGAAAGAGACTCATAGTGTACATGTCCCTTTACCCAATCTCTATGACGTTTCATGTACATGCCTAGGTTGAGCTTAAATGCTCTTAATAAATTCATAGCCCAAGTTTGGGTGGTCTTAGTGAGAAAGACTTGATGAATTTACCGATTTTTGTTGAATAACTACTCTTAATAAGTTCTTAGACCTATTGTGAAGGACTAATTGAACTTACCGCTCGGAAGGATGAGTTTATTTTTAAACTCTTAATAAATTCTATCCAAAGAGGTTGAAATTGTTCTATTGAGAACAACATTATTGAATTTATCGAACAAAGAGGTTGGGTTTTTATTCTTAATGATTTCTTAGCCCAGAGTTTGGGTGGTTCATTTAATATGAACTTGAAGAAAATCACCTTATCTTCTTGTAAGGTTGAGCTTTATACAAAGCTCTTAATTATTTCATAGCTCAATTTTGGGTGGTTTATGTTGAGATAAACTTGATGAAATAACCTATGTAAGTGAGAAGAGTTAGCCGCCTTCTATGAAAAACGATGGGCTGTTTTTCTAGTACACTTACTAAAATCTCGAGGTAAGATGGCTAAATATATATACTTTATGTATATACACATCTTCACATCGCGGACTGTGGTGGATGAAGGGATTAGTTATGTGTTATGAGTTCACCCCGATCACCCCGATCTTAGAAAGTTCAAGACTAGTTTCACTTATCTAAGAGGAGGATTACTCATCATCACTACGTACTAGTTCAAGATTCGTTCACTATGTACTTAAGTAACTAATCTCGCAAATGCTCGTCTAGTGATAGTCAAACTTTGTGACATCATGAGGATTCTTTCGCATTAGTAGGGGATTGTTGGAAATATGTAATGCTTGAATCCCACACTTTGTTTTTATAGGTTGTATGAGAGCAGTTCAGTTGATTTAAAATTCTCTTAGAATTTTAAATACTTAACTAAATAGATTTAATAACAAAATATCCGAGATTTAAATGGATATTTTCGGTTATAAAATCTATTATTTTTAGATAGATATTAACAGATTATCTAAGATTTAATTAGATTTTATCTGTTAATAAATCTAATTTTGAATAGATTTTATCCGAGATTTAAATGGATATTTTCGGTTAGTAAATCTACTATTTTTGGATAGATATTATCTGATGTTAAATTTAAAATTTAAATTTAAATCAAATTTTATTTGATTCTCGAACAGATTTGCCCCTGCTTTCAACCTATAAATAAGATGTTTTTCTCTCATTTTTAATGATCCCATTCAGAGTTCATATGTCTTACTAAATGAGAGAATTAGAGAGAATCATTCTGTTCGACTTCGGTTCTGACGATCATTTCCTCTACAGTCCATTCCAAACTTTGGGTGTACACTGTTTGGAGGACCGTGCTAACCTTCAGGGGACAGCCGCCTAAAGTAGCGAGTACACACATCGGGGCGATTTGTTTCTAAGGCAGTGACCTCCATACCATGACACGGTCAAACTTTCTATCAGTTCGTTCCTTTAATTTTTCCTGTCAGTGCTAATGCCCTGTTTTACAGTCTATTTAACCAACAATAATTTTGTTTCTTGAACTCCTAGGAGGTGGCATAGTTATATGTTAGAATGTCACATGCATTATGAAACATTGTACATGTTAAACTTGTTTGTTTATATTAATATATTTTGCTAATGATATGTAAAGGTTAAAACAAGTTGTTTGAAGTTGGTATGGCTTTGTTGGAATGAATACAAATACTTAATTTAGAATTAATTCTTGATATGATCTTACAATTGTTGTATATTGTTTAGATGTATTATAATTTGAATATGATATTGATCATGATGGAAATGTTTGGATTTATTTAGATGAAATGGAATCTAGAATTCATCTTGTTTGTGTGAGTGATTATAATAGTGTATTGGTGTTGGTGGATATGTTAAATGATGTAGGGAGGTTGTTTTTAGTTGTTGAATTGACATGAACTAAGGTGGTTAGTTTGTTCCATTCGAATGCCTATGTTGTTTGGTTATAATTCGAACATGTTCTCTAAATGAATAGGTTGATTGTTATTAAATATGAAGGTGTACATGTTTAAAATTATAATATGCTAGGAGATAAGATATTTTGGTTGTGTATGTCGGATAATATGATAGCCGAATGCATATTATGAATTATTTTAAATTAGTTCTTAGAAGATTGTTTGTATTGGTAAACATGTTTAATATGATTAATAAATTAACCAAGTTGGTAGGGATTTATCTTTAAATGAGTGAATTGAAAAGTTGAGATGTTAAAGTAGTTAATATGATTTGTTCAATAGATCAAAAAAAAATTGTTAGACCACTTACATGTACTGTTATGTATATTTATATGTTTCAATTTTGTTCCGGTAACATCCTACACTCCTAACCCGGAGTTGGGGTGCTACACAATAAACGCGAAATGTATCAATGGTGTAACAGAACATCACAATAGAGAATCCACCAAAAATTCTTTAGGTACCAAATTAAAATCATTGGTGTTGTACAACATCCAGATAAACTACAAAAAATATTATTTCAATAAAACATTTAATTATAACATAAATCATTATTTATTTCAAAATATTAATTAAAGTAAAAATAAAAATAATACATACTCTTGAGCATACAAATTGATCTGAGCTCAAAAAACTTTTAAGTTGTTGTGCACCAATCCCGTGTAAGCTTTTATTCCGCACCATCAATATACACAATAAAGATTTTTTAAAAAACTAAATTAAAATAAAATTTTAAAATTACAGTAATTCTGAATAAAATTACCAAGACACAAGAGGAAACTGAAGTGATGTTCGTGTAAATGGTGTCCAAAAAGGTAATCATTGTTAAGTCCACGCTTACAACAACAATATTCATCGATTCCCCGAACCTTATGATTATCTACTATTGTAGCACCCTTGCACAACTCACGATACAAGAACGCTAATATAGACGATCCCTGACTATAGGTGGCAGCTTCCCACGGATACCTTAAAAACCGTAGATATCGTGTATGAACAACATTACCAGATTTATCTAACAACAATATGCCTCTAACCAGATTTATCTATAAATCGCACCAACCGAGCATTATTCTCTAAATTGAAAATTACTTTGTAGCCAACTCAATTTACACGACCTCCTTTCAAATTTGATTTATCCTGAACCTGTCTAAGGTAAAATGAGTAAATAGTTTCAGGTAAAGCTTTCACATTGTCGATATCGGGGTCATCAGTCAATGGACTACCGATCAATGGTGCCCTGTTTACTGGGAGCCCAATAAGTATGATCACATCTTCAAGTGTGATCGTATATTCCCTACACGGCATACGAAACGTATGAGTTTTAGGCCTCCGTCGCTCAATCAGAGCAGCTATCAAACCGGGTACCAACTTGTACCCACGAATGAAGGTGTTATGATAAAATCTAGAAGCTTTTAACCAGTCGATGATTCGATCATCTAGATGATTATGAGCCATGGTCAGATGAGGCTTAAACGTATCCTCATAATCCTGTAACACATTAAAAAAAGTTAACAAATGTTATTATTAATATAATTAAATTTTTATTAAATAAAATATAAATAAATCGGTGTCATCTCAAAAATCGATAAACTATTAATATGTTGATCATGTAATCGCAAAAGAAGAACTTGTTCAGTCATCCTACAGACAAGAGAAAATGTTTTACAAAAGTATCTATTTTTAAAAATCAATTTCCTAAACTTTATTTTTTGAATTTTTAATATTCACTTATAAATGTTAATGAACTATTTTTTAGTTACTGATTTTTATAAAGTATGTTTTTACAAACTTTATTTTAGAAAACTATTTTTATTAAATCATTTTACTAACGTTAATAAATTATTTTTAGTACCTAATTTACGAAATTAATTATTTTATTAAACTAGAAACTAATTTACAAAAATAATGTTAGTCATTAAGTTCAAAATACATCCACAAAAATAAACAGTGTACATGTTAATTTGTATAATGTTTGAAGACTTGAATAAAAAATAATTTTCCATTTATTTATTGTTTAAAAACGGATCGCAAATTAGTCTTTACTTTTAAACAATGAACTATATTTTAAAAAATAATATGAACCGATTAATATAATTAAAATTAAAAATTTCAATAATAATATTGTGGTAAATTCTCCTATTTTCAAGTTAAAATCTATATTTAAATGGTATGTAACGTAGTTAACCCTTACTTTAACCGTCAATAATTTTTAGCAAAAATATATTTATGCTATTAAATTATATATTTTGAAAAATAAAGCGTTTATATTAAACAGAAACTTTAAATGACTTGGGTACTTTATTAGCATTAATTTCAACTCTCTGCAAGTTTTTTTATTTTACCGCGAATGCAGAAAAACGTGAAAAGTTCAAAATTTCCGGCGCCAAAACCCAGAAAAAGAAAATCAGATAATTTACTGACCACAACTATCAGAGATCAAATCCAAAGAGCCAAACAATTAAAGAGGGAGAAAGAAGAAGAAGAAGCGAAGGTAAAAAAATGAATTCAAAGAAAACTCCTACGAGGGTTTTTGGACAGTCCTCCATTGCTTCAGCATTTCTCTCACGTTCTTCCCATCCGTAAGCAAACTCAAACTCAATCATCTCTCTCTCTATTTTTTACAGTTTGAGACTAATTTCCCCCCTTTTCGTTTTGGGGGTAAAATTTGTGTACGCAATTAGTTCTAAGGAAGTAAAAGATGATTTGGGTCTCAAAGGATCGAAGAAGCTTTCGTCATTATCAGATTTTCTAAATCAAAAGCTACCCAGAAGTTCTGGTGTTCCCAAAACTGTTCAGGTCCCTCCCTTTCTTTTATTTATCGTTTTCCCAGAAAATGGATTTTTTATTATACCGAATTTCTTGACGACCAAGACTTGGAAATCTATGGCGTAACTAGTTCAAATTTGTAATAACGACCCAAATTTTGGTAGCAGAAATCAAGGCCTTTTTCATCGTTATTGTCCTCAAATGAAGGGAAATCCACTGATAAGCAGAATGAAAGCAGGAAAGAAGATAAAATAGAGAAAGATGATGCTATTAATAAAGTTGTCTTCGAGCAGTTCAAGCAAAGTAACTCTGAGAAAATAGATTCCATATTAAGTTCAAGTGTTGCTGGGGAAGAAGAAATTTCAGAGAATTCAAGAAAAAGACGGAATCCATTTGAAGGTATTGGATGTTGTGTTCCTCATTTTTCTTGTTTCTTAGAGGACAACCTTAATGTGAAAGACTTTGCTTTTCATTTACTATTGAAATGAACTTAAACGAATCTAGAACTTGAGAGTTTGAAGGGTTAAGATGTCACTTTCGTGTGTTCATTATTTGATTATTCTTGCTATAGTGTGACTGTGTTATCTAGACTCGAAAATTAATGTTAGATATCTGTATCTCGACCTGAGTATGATCATTTTTTTTCTAGGTTTTCCATATATTTGAAGGATTAGTATTTATTTCCATATATTTGAAGGATTATTATTTACACATATGTTCGAATATGTGTCCAAAAAACTTGTTAGACAATTCAAAGATGAAGAGTTTAAATCTTGTAAGAATGTGTGGTGATGAGTTTTGCTCTTTAGAGATTTCTGTTTTTGTTTTGGTTGTGACTAAGGGTGTAAACTTAGATACTTATGCTTGCAAGTTATTCGGGGGGAAATTGAATTCTACTTGGTTATTGTCGAGTTGAGGTCGAGTAGACGAGTAGTCGAAGAAATTGCATTGAATGCTTGATTTTAGTCGGTAATGAAAATTTTCATGTCAAATTCTCATGATGAACTTGACATGTTTTCAAGGTTTGTCTGCTACGTAGGATTCGTTTTCCATAAAGGTTGTAGAATTTGAGGTGAAATTGTTTGGATTACACAGGTATAGATGAAAAACGCAGAACACGGAAGCCTTTTCTAGTTCTAGGGGAGGAAGATGATCCACAAAACATAAAGAAAAGAGGAAAAAAGGAGTGTTCTACAAGAAACGAAAAACAAAAACCCCATTACAATCACTGTAAGTAATAAGTATGCTCTGATTTTATAAATTTTGTTCATTTTATCATGATATTATCCTTTTGCCGACCCTTGTTCGGATTTAATTGTGAGTATTGAACATAGATTTGTTCAACTTTTTCTATGTTTTTACTTGTTTTAGAGGATCTTGGAAGAGGTTTATTTCCATGTTCATTTTGGTATTCCCATTAGACACAAGCAGCGTCTGATTTGGTTCATCTTTAATCTGAATTTTCATTTATTAGACATAAGTAGTTAAGTGAAATGAAAAATCATAGCAAAGCATAGGTGATGAGTCCCTTAAATCTTTGGTTGTTTGTAAGAGTTGTATAATGTGGTGACAGATGCAAATGGGAGTGGGTGGTGGGACTGTGAGATGGAAGGTGTGGACAGTGAGGAAGTGGGATACGGCGAAGTATGGGAAGGGGTCGGCTCCACAACGTTCGGTGGAATAGTAGACTGGCATTGATATCGGAATCATTGATGCTGACGGCAGTTAAGAAAGGTTTGTTACTCTCGTAATGATGGTAGAATCTTAATCTCTCTCCTATGTTCATATATATATATATATATCAACATGTAGATTTTGAAGTAATGGATGCTTGTGTGAGGAAGGACATAAGTTTTAAGTGTTAGAATTTGTCTTAAGACACTCTTTGATGATCAATGAAGAGACAAGAGGTTTAAAAGTTGAGTAGTAATAGCTACTTGGGTTGGACCCCAAACCATAGAAGATCAACTTTTAGATATTACCTCAAAATCCAATACAAACATGATGGTATTAAAGAGAAAGTGACTACTAGAATATTCATGTGCATGTAGTCAACAGGTGGTTGATATGTTTATTACAATGCTTGTTATACTCGTATGCAATTTGAGTTTGTCATATTTTTACGCCAAGTTCAATCCTTGAGGTGGTTTTAGGTTGGTAATGTTTAGAGATTTCCCCTTTAATTTGTTATATTTAGTTTGGGGATCAGAGGGCATATAATGCTTGAAAAGGTGTTGATGCTTAAGATCATTGGAGTGTGCGAATAAGGTGCGAGGATGAGCGTTGAAGGGTGTGGGCTAGTCAAATGAGAGTCGGATTGAATAAAGAGTTGTTAGAGTAGGGAGATGGTGTTAAAATGTATTATGAAATTGATAGATCGAGAGTAAATATAAAAGACCATATTTATTGATTTTTGAATTATGAATAAAATGATTGATTGTATAAATATGGATGACTAAATGTGTTATTTTGATAATTTTTGTTAATTGTTACATAATCGGATGGTAAATTTTTAATGATTAACTTATTAATTTTTAAGTTAAAATTATTTAATGATATTTAACATTAATAATGTTTAACAATATTTGAGGTATCATATAAAATTTTCTTTTTAAAGTTATTATTCTAAACTTTGAAAAAAAACAAATAAATTAGAAATTAGGTGACAATAAATGGGAAAAAAAACTTCATACACCCATTAGGGATATGGTAGTTAAGGTAAAAAGTATATATTTAAATTGCGTGTTTAATAAATTATTGACATTGCTCTTAATAAATTCTTGGTATTAGTATAAAAATAAATATTAAGTTTAAGGGTTCAATAAGTTTTTAAATTTTTATAAAAAAAATCAATTAAGCTCTTAAACTTTTTTTTTCACCTAATAAAGCCCTCAAACTCACTAAAAAATTAATTTAGCCCTTAAATTATTGTAAAAAATCAATTAAGCCCTTAAACTTTTATTACATTCAATTAAACCTTCAAACTCAAGAAAAAAATCAATTTGGTCTTTTGATCAACTATGATCATTAACTTTAACGTTTTTTTTTAATTTGACACTTGTCGTGACAAGATAATGACACTTATTGTTTTCTAAAAATTTTAAATTTTAAAAATATATAAAAAATCTTGAAAATTTTAAAATTATTTTAAAATATTAAAAAAAATTATAATTGTAAAGTAATAATTAATATTTTTATTTTTTATTTTTAATCTTTTTAAAAAAATATTATATATCATTTTAAATTAAATTTTAATTTTTTTATATTTTAAAAATATTTTTCATGAATTTTATATAATTTTAAAAAAATAAATTTTAAAAATTCCTAGAAACGAAAAAGTGGTGTTATTTTGTTACAACACGTGTTAAAAAAATTTAAAAAAAGTTAAAATTAACGGTTAAAGTTGGTAAAAAGGTCAAATTGATTTTTTTTTATTGAGTTTGTGGGTTTAATTGGGTATTAAAAAAGTTTAAGGGCTGAATTGATTTTTTCTTTTTAGTTTGCAGGCTTATTTGAGTGAAAAAAGTTAAAGGCTTAATGGGTTGTTGTTGTTTTTTTACAAAAATTTAAAAACTTATTAGACCCTTAAACCTAAATATTAAGATTTTTGTTTTTTATGATGAGAGAACATGATAGTATTAAGATAAAATAAGTTTTGCTCATTATTTTATGCAGTCACCTTAAATATATTAATACTTTTTAATAGTTTGTTTATTGAAAAAAATATTATGATAAATTTTGTTTATTATTACGTAATCACTTGAATGCTTTGTTGGAAAAGGATTGGTCAACTCACTTCAATTATAAAAAACATTCTTTGAGATATGAGTCTATCGTATACGTCGAAAATTATTATAAAATATAAATAATAAATATTATTAAATATTATTAAATTAATTAATAAAAATTAAAAATCTAATAAAAACTAACGTAGTTCAATTTAATTACATCTTTATATATTATATTTTTTATTTTTTTAAATAATTGAATGAAATATCAACTTTAATCAATTTAAAATGTAAAACCGCTAAACTAACATGATCATCAGAAAATTATCATCTAAATTAGCATTCTCGTCAAAACATTATATATTATAAAATTGGGAATTAAACAAAATTGAGTTTTGTTTTTGCTGAGCAGAGAAGAATGATGAATTGCTGATGATATTCAGCGGTGGTGGTGATTTTAGTATTTAAGATTTTGAGTTTTAGATTTTTATTTTTTAAAATTGATTAAAGTTGATGTTTAATCTAATTATTTAAATATATAATATATTATATAATTAATTTAATTAAAAATTTATTTTATATAATTTAAAATTATATATTAAGTCTTAAAATTTTTAATTTTTATTAATTAAATTAATAATATTCAATATCAATAAAATTCGACGACTGTTATAAATTTTTTTCGAATAATTGTAAACTTTTAGAAATCTTACTGAGATTTTGAAAGAATTACATCGTGACAATACGACATACTAAATATTTCTTTCAATTAGCTTAGTTTCTCTTCTTATTATATTAAACAATAAAATAGTAATTATATTACTATAGTTTTAAAAATTTTATTGACTAAAGATTTTAGGGATCACATTCGATTAAGTCAAATAAATTTTTTAAATTAATAAAGTTTATGAGTTTTATTTTACGGCTCAAATTTTATTTAAATTCTTTTATTCAAATCGAATTTATAAAGTTCGAGTTGACTCAAATTTTCAGGTTTTATTCACAATTTTAATTGTAATCATCTTATTCTTTAAATTATAAATTGTTTAAAATTTAAATATTTTTTATATCTATATACAATATACTTATATGTTTCTTTATATTTTTCGCATGTGATATACATATAGTAGACATAGTTGATAGACTTCACTCAAACTTAAAAATTAATTTATTAATTATATATAAATTTGAATTATTTCAAAATTTTATTTTACAACTTAAATTTTATTTAAAAATTTTAAAATAAATTTTAAAATTACGAGATAAATTAAAATGAGTTATTTTTTTAATTTATTATCTATTAATAATTTTTTAGAAAAAAAAAGTTGCAAGTAGTTGATACAATTATTAAGTTGTTTCTTCTCTCTCTCATATCATGCAAAATGAACTTGGTGGGTGGTGGGTATTAATTAAAGGCTGGTCACTCTCAACTTTATTCTTTTGTATTTAATTTTAAATATTTCTAATCTTTATTTAGTTAATTAAAAATTTGATACTCAAAATTATGAATCCTGCTATCGAGTTTGTTTATTTTTTCAGTTGCCCTCAATGTTATTCAATTACGTTAGTTAATGAAAATGTTGATCATTAACCAATTAAAAAGGATTTATTTGGATTTTTTAAGATTTCTTTTAGATTGAAGTTTGGGTAAATAAGGAATGTCTATGAACTCAAAAGGGTTTTTTTTGTTGTAGATTTTTTTTACAAAAATATTGAACTATTTAAATTATTTTTAATAATATAGTGAATCACTATTTAAATTAAAAGTTGGATTGCTTTCAATCCATCTTCGAAATGTGTTTTAATAGAATAATAAACTGTTGAGATAGTTGTTTTGATATAATAGTTGAAAAATAATTTTGTACTAAATTGAAAAGATTTTAAAAATGTTTCTTATGTTCAAACAACTTAAAAATATATTTAAGAGGTTTTTGAAAGATTTTGAAGGTGTTCAAAATGATTTAAAGAAGCCAAAGAACAATTTTTCGCTCAGGGTGTTGATACACCTCCTAGGTGTTTCGATACCGCTAAGCTTTTCAAAGGCAAAAATACACAAACGTTTTGATACGGTGTTGGACCGTTTGGATACAGTTTGTCACTGGGAATTTTGGTTTCGATATAGAAAACCATGGTTTCGAGTGTTTCGATACACCTTTAACAACTTTATGAAAAACACCCAATGACTTTATAAAAACCCCAAACGACGAGCCGTATCGAAACAGGCTTATACTCTTTCAATACGCAGAGCAAAGCGTTTCGATATGCCTTATAGGCGTTTCAATATCAATCATTAGTTGTAGATCCAATGACTATTTTCTAAAGTGGCAGTATGAAAACGAGTACCACACGTTTTGATACCACTTGCACCAGAAGCAAAAAATTTCCTGGAAATCAACTCCAAACGACTCCAAATTATCCCCAACGGCCACCAACGGCTACAAGCTCATTCCTAACTATAAATTGAAGGCTGAAGCACTTGAAGAAGTAGAGAGAACACATACAAGCAAAATGATCAAGAGAAATTGAATCTAATTCATATTTTTCTATTTTTCTTATACATAGTATTTTAAAGAGTGTTTTAATGGCAAATTTCTCATATTCTCTTATAAGCTTAATTGTTGTAAACATCTACCTTTGTGAGGTGGTTAGTTTATCAAATAAATCCCTTGTAAAAAGAAATGTTCTAGTTTAGCCTTAAACAAAAACTAGAATTGGTTCTATCTTAGCCAAGTCCAAAAGATATGTTGTAACGATTATCCCTCGAATTGAGAAAAAGTTTGAATTCAATAGTGAATTGCTTGAAATCTTTAGTGGTGTGCTAAGGTAGTGGATGTAGGCATGACTAAACCACTCTAAAATCTTTGTGTCAATTGTTCAATTTTTTTAGATTTTAGTAAATTCAACCAAACACCAAAAATAATCTTCTTGACGGTAATGGTGATCGATTCGAGCTTGTACAATAAGTTTTTCATAAAACACTATTTAAAGACGGGGACAAAGCAACCCATCTTTAAACAATGCATTTTTTTAAATTTTGATTTATCAGAGAAATAAACATTGTTCAAGCAGTGCTGAAACTAAAAGAAACACTGTTTGAAGACGGATTGTTTTCCGTCTTTGAACAATGTTTATTATTTTATTAAAACACTATTTGAAGAGGGTTGAAAGCAATCTAACTTCTGATTTGAACAATGATTCACTATATTATTAGAAATAATTTGATTGGTTCAATATTTTTTTAAAAAAATCTACAACAATATTATTAAAAAATACCACTCAAAAATAAAAAGCTATTCAAAGTTTTGATTATTATGTTATTGATTTTTATTAGGGATAAAGTTTTAGATTGAAAACAAAAAATATATATAATTAATTTATTAATGCAATTATTGTTTATACAAATTGTTATGAAATTATTATATGATTATACAATATTATCTAATTATATAAAGTATGTAACACCCTCGATCCGGTGTCACATCGGGCCTCTAGCCCAAAACTTGTGTTTTAAAATTTCTTTTCAAAGGCCCAACAAAAGTTAAGTCCAAAATCATTTTCATCATAATGAGAAATCCAATCCGTTTAAAACATAAAATGCAAATAAGTTAAAGTAGCGGAGCTCCAAAATATTACAACCCAATATAAAAGCATTCGACAAATAAAATAAATCAGAGTTACAAATTACACATATATGGTCTTAAGTACATAACCCACTATACCTAATAACAGTATTCTGACAACAGATGTCGATGCTGAACCCACCACTATGATGCTCATCTGAACAACTTCCCTTAATCTACGCACGAAAACATATTTTGAACGCTGAGCTACTAAAGCTCAATGGGTACTCGATCAACCGGTCCACATAAAGCATAGCATAAATAAGCATAAGCAACATGAATGATGACATGGCATGAGTACGATGGCGCTACCATAACCGCCTAAACACATGATATCATGATGGCATATATCGACACATAGCATAAGCCTAACAAGAATAGATCATACAACATCTCAAGTTCTTATCCCGTATTTATATCTTATATATATATATATATCGGTGTCTATATCATCTCATAGTAGTATAGAAGTAAGAAACTCATCAGCACTAAACAAGGTCCGTGGCATGTCACTCCACATAATCCGCTAAGGAACCCATCAACACTAAGCAAGGTCTTAGCCGGTCTTTCACATAATATAATACCGATAACCTATCAGCACTAAGCAAGGTTATCAATGTTACCATAATATAATATTTATCACTAGTAATCCATTAGCATTAAACAAGGTTATTAGGTATCATATCTCGTATATAATATACTCTAGGCAACCCATTAGCACTAAGAAAGGTCCATAGTAAGCCATATGACTCGAACATGTCACACCGAACCCTTAATGGTTCCACATACCGGTTTATACCATTGAACTCCATTTATTATTCGATTATCTCATTAACGAGGTCATGAGCCTATTTCTCGGTTTAAAATTCATTTATAGTTTAGACAACCTCTAAGAACCCCTATGGTAACATTATGAGGCTTTTCAACTCATTCCTAAGATAATGGGCAAAATTGCCCAGAGGTATCAATACCACTATATGGAGTATCGAAATACCCCGTATCGATACCCTCGCCAAGGGGGTATCGAAATGACCAATATCGATACCTTCCCAAAGGGGGTATCGAAACGCTTTGACCAAACTTCAAAGTCAACTAAGGAGGTCTTACCCGCTTCGACACGAGTATCGAACCGTGATGGTCACTGGACAACTTGGTATCGAAACACGATCAATGCGTATCGATACGCCTGCCTTTCTCGCCTAAGTTTCCTCTCAGGGCTATCGAAACACGCCTCAAGTGTATCGTTACCCCCTGCACAATAAGTGCAGCTTTGAGACTTCTAACACTTAGAACTCTACCCCAAAATCATCTTTTTGATCCCAAATCAATCCTAGACTCTAAGGGAGTGATACTTAGAATGTTTACACAATTTTTGCTAAGGTTCATCAACACAAACACAATTCACTATTAAAGACCACCTAAAGCTACCAAGCATACCAAACCAATCAACAACAAGCTATTAAGCTTAAACATGATATGCATGATGATTAAGGGTTGGAGAAGTACCAACCTTAGCAACAAAAACAACAAACCCGAGCTCCAAGCTCCACCTCAAGATTTCTCTTTCCTCAAGCTTGAAGATGATTCTCCTACTTATTTCTCTACAAAGGAAAAGATAACAACAACTTAGAACCACCCTAGGATGATCTTCAAAGCTTAAAAACACTAAAAAGCTGGGATTAAACTCCTCAAAAACTATTCCCGAACTCAACCTTAAAACCCTCATAAACTTTCATCTTCCACCAAACTAACACTTTCTTACCTTGTTTTATAGATCCTTGATAGACCTACAACTTCCTCTCTTGCACCAAATCGAGATTACCACATAAAACTCTAAAGATCCTACCTTTTCCTACTTTCTTTCCCTTGCTACAAGATGGAGAAGATGAGAAGAAAAGAGAGAAAAGATGAGCCCATTCTCTGTAGGGGAAATTAACACCCCTAACCTCTCTTGTCTCCCCCTATATTTAGGCATTTACCATAATTCCCCTCTGAACAAGGCCTCACTTAACACCCAACTCAAAGCCCAACAACTAAGGGTCCAACAAGGCCTAACTACTCAAACCCGGGGCCCAAAACCGAAGTCCAACTCCTCAGGTTAACCCGACACTCTAATCCTGAATTCGGGTCGTGACAAAGTATCACCATGAATCATGTAATTTTAGTGGGCAAGAGAATAATTGTTGTTTTTGAGAGAATAAATTCGAGTACCAATATTTATAACATAATAATTAAAAGGGTTAATGTTCAATGGCTGAGAGTATATTCTTTTTAATCATTATTTTTTAAAAATTTCTTTGACTTTTCTAATTAAATTTTTTTACAATGATTTTAATGTCATCAACTGGTTTTTGGTATTTTAAAATTTTTAATTTTTTTCAACGATGAACTTTATGTTATCGACTGATTTTTAATAATTATGCTAATTATATATATATATATATAGAAAGATAAAATCAATATTTTAGGTTGGTGGTAAAACATAAATATTTAAAATTGAAAGGACAAATTTATAAATAAATTATTCTTTTTAAATTTTAAAAATGACAAAAATAAAAAAATTAAGGGTGAGAGGCGATTGCTCCTACTCACCTTGGGTTTCTATATATATGATTCTTCTCTTTTAATGAGAAATCATTTATTTTTTATTTTGTATTTTTTGATCATTTTTCATCTAGTTATATGATAATTTATTTGTTTGATATTTTATCGTATTTATCTATTTTTGCGATAGTGTTATTGAGTGTTTCAAACAACAAGATAATCATAAAATGTTATTTTTCAAATTTTTTTGATAAATTATTGATGTATCAAAATCTCACAGCAAAAATAATATTTGATAAAATTTTTTTATCAAAATTTATCTTTATTAAAATTTTATTTGAAAGACAATTTTTTTATAAAGCAATTACCTTTATCTTTTATACTCTTCTACAAGTATTCATTTAAAATGTGTTATATAATTTTTTGTTTTAATTAATAAAATTCAATTAAAATTATTCGTTAAAAAATCTCATTTCAAGGTCCATAGAAATTTTCCATCTTCAGCTCCAATAGGCTCTGTTTTCTTCATTTGAAATTATTTCCCCTCTTTTTTAGTATTTATTACGCTACCAAAAACAGTACAGAACCAATAAACAAATTTGATTTTTCGTTCCTTCTATAACCCTAAACAATCAATCTTCCCCGATCCCCAACTCCGCTCAGCTGAGGTAATCACCAATCACCTTCCATCTCCAAATCCAATGTTATTGTTATATCGTGATTTTCCAACAAGTGACTGACGCTTTTTTGACTTTTGTTATTGTTTTACTGGTGGAATCAGTGTTCCCATTTCGAAGTAATCCATGGCTAGGAAGATGTTAGTTGATGAAGAAATGATCCAAACGAATCAAGAGGAGGATCATTATGATTTCGACTTGTTTGTTATCGGTGCCGGAAGCGGCGGTGTTCGTGCTGCCAGATTTTCCGCTAATTTTGGAGCTAAGGTTTCTCAAGTTTCTCGCTTCTCTTACTTTAAGCAAATCGGATTTGTTCGAAAATTTTTCAATTTCTTGATCTGTTTGCTTCGTAAAATACTGGTTTTCACTTATTCACGTGGTGATCGATTCTAAATGCGGTATTTTCCCGTGTCCTTAAATTGGCAGCAGTGATGAGTACACAATTTAAAGGGGGATTTTGTTTTGGGTCAGTGCGATAAATTGAATGGGTATTAACTGAAAGCTAAAGTTTGAAGCTACAATATATAATAACATAAAATGCTGAAGAAAGAAAATAAGTAACCATCTTTACCTGTGTTTAATTGCTTACTTCGAGACAATGGAAATGGAAATATATGCATATACGTGAGGGTGCTTTTGCTTTATGTTCTTGTATATTTTTCTGGCGCTGTAGACTTGTAGTGGGTGGTCAGCTTAATGGAAAATTTTTAATGGGATGGATACTTAAAAGTTAAACCTAAATCATTTTACTTTGCTTTTGTCAAAATATGGCACTGATTTGTTTAATCATTGCTGTTTTCTGTTGCATTAAGATATTTACTGTAGATCATGGATTATTTTGTTGCTCAGTTTCTTTTTCATTATTTTTTTTAAAATTTAATAGCTTTGTTTGTTATTGCATTTAATTTGATCGCTAAACTATTTGTGCATTTTCATTTTTGCTGTGATGGAGGTTGGAGTGTTGGTAATTATCTTCTTGCTCTTGTTCACATTGTTTTGGTGAATTTAGTTTGACATTTTTATTACTGTTTCCTCTAATTTTCTTCTCAAATATTTGTTTTTGGGTTATGAATTCAATTGTTATATGTCTATAAGGTTGGGATTTGCGAGCTCCCATTTCATCCGATCAGTTCAGAAGTCATTGGAGGAGTTGGTGGCACGTAAGTTGATCATTTTCTTAATTTCAACTTTTTGCTGCATATTTATGCTGCTATGTTTGCATATAATTTTCTCTCTATTTTGTTTCATAGGTGTGTTATTCGTGGTTGTGTTCCCAAAAAGATTTTGGTCTATGGAGCAGCATTTGGAGGTGAACTTGAGGTGAGACTGTGATTTCTTTTGGATTCACATTTGATTGAAAATATGTAAATAAATGATACTGTGACAAAGCACATAATTCTTATATACCCTTGGACTTGTCACAGTCTTGACAAATCAAGAGACCAGCTTACTAATTTGTACAGGATTCAAGAATGGTAGGATCTTTCTATAAATATCAGTCTATTCAATATGTTTACCGACTTCTTATGTACTGGTTGGATCACTGGGACAAATATAGCTTTCTGCCCATTGCCACTCCAGTCATTGTAGTTCTTATATACCCTTGGACTTGGCTCTATTTTTATGGAAATAAGTGGCAAACTAGATTGTTTTTCAATAGGAATATATCTAATTTTCCTCGAGTCATCTTGAGTGATTGTATTCACTTTTCCTTTATTCCGCTTGAAAATTCCATTCTGGTTTGATGTTTCTCCATCCTGTAATTGCTCTAATTTTATTTTATTGAAATTAAATCAAGTTGTGGCCTGTGGGAGACAGAGGTAGTAGCATTCCATTTTATATTGGGTGCATGCATTTATCATGAAAATATTGTTATTTTTCCATTAGTATCTCTTCATTTATATGTTCAGTTAGTGCCCCTCCCTTTTTGTTAGATTCTATTTTTGAACTTCAAAATTCTGATGTTTTTTTGGCATGGAGAAATCTAAGGTATTTGGTTAGTAATTGGAAATGTTAGATAAACGTATGTTATTTTCTTTCTAGGATGCTCGGAATTATGGATGGGAGTTGAATGAGAAGCTGGATTTTAATTGGAAGAAGCTTCTTCATAAGAAGGTTCTTTGCATCATCCTTCTATTCCATTTATATATAAATATATACATTGTCTTTTTGTAATTTTCTTTCATCTTTTGAACTTGTAGACTGATGAAATAATCAGATTAAATGGAATATACAAGCGGTTATTGTCAAATGCTGGTGTAAAGTTGTTTGAAGGGGAGGGAAAGATTGTAGGTCCAAATGAAGTTGAGGTGACACAACTGGATGGCACTAAATTGTCCTATTCAGCTAAGCATATACTTATTGCAACTGGCAGCAGGGCACATCGTCCTGCTATTCCTGGGCAGGTATAACACTGATTCCCTTCTAGATGATCAATGGTGTACAGTATTATGTAGAATTATGATGAAATTACTGTTCTGTTTATTGCAGCAAATACTCGTGTAAAAAGCCTTTCATATCTGATATACCTGTGATTCAGGATTGAACAATTGTTTTAATTGCTTTTAAGTTGTACTTGTTACTGGAAGCCAATTTCATTGATGTTAAGTTGGTAGCAAAATATGCCATAGAGGCAATGTTTAAATTTATGGAGTGCATAGCTTGAAAGGTGGTATGATTTTGAATCGTGGAGTGTCTGTGACCTAATTATGATGTTTTGTTTCTCTTATCAAAACCACCTGTTTTGTTTATGGATTGCATATTGTTCCAAGGATTGAGATATGGTTTGTTGTGCCTATTGTGACAATTTTCCCAAAGTGAGCAAGATTGATTTCAAGTCATTATTTATGAACATTAGCCTTTTGTTTTCACATTCTTTCTATTTCAAGTCATTTTCTTGTGCTTCATTGTTTTTTGTTTGTAACTTGTGTTAGAAATATGTCCAAACTTAGTTTATGGACATTGCTAGATTGGTTATGTTTAAAGCATAACCGTTAACATTCTCCTTTCTTGTTTCTTAATTCTCCATGTTTTATGTTTTAGGAGTTGGGAATAACTTCTGATGAAGCATTGAGTTTGGAGGACTTACCTAAGCGTGCTGTAATATTTGGAGGAGGGTATGTTAGATTTCTATTTCCATGCTTATTTTTTCATCTTTTTTTGGTTTGCTAACATCTCTAGAGGATTTGAACTTTTCTAGGTACATTGCTGTTGAGTTTGCATCAATCTGGAGAGGGTTGGGTGCTGATGTAGATCTCTTTTTCAGAAGGGAGCTTCCTTTGAGGTAGTTATTCTGTCTGATTTTATTTCTTAGTGCCAGATTTTTCTTGTATTTCATAAGAACTCCCAGATCTGATCTGATCTAATCTAATTTAATTTTACTTTATGTTTTTTTTGCAAGTCCTATAGTGATTGCAATTGCTTTACATGTGTACCCATAAAGTGTTAAGAAATTTTTGCTTCAAACTATTTTTACTTCTAATGTTTTTATGGGCGTTCATTTGGAAGCTAACGTTGTTGAATAACCTGTAATTGGAATTGTGTAATTCTTAAAAGGATCAAAAAATATTCATATGAAAATTATCAATACTGTTATGAAATAGACTGAGAAGGGCTGTAGGTCTATACTTGAGAGTAATGGTAATTTTTTTCTATGCTGCAGAGGGTTTGATGATGAAATGAGGGCAGTGGTTGCAAGAAATCTGGAAACAAGAGGAATGAATTTGCATCCACAGACGAATTTGACTGAGGTACCCATTTGTCAATTTTATTAAGGTTTCCTTTTATTCTCTATCAATATCTGCTACTTCCTACTAATATGTCCTTATTTCTGTGAATTCAGTTGATTAAAACAGATAATGGCATAAAAGTTATTACAGATCATGGTGAGGAGTTGATCGCTGATATTGTACTCTTTGCCACAGGTAAATACAACCCCATATTAGACGTCAATATTTTTTTTCTCATTTCCATATCCTTGTTTGGTTATTTCTGTTTTGTTTTTTCTCTCATATCTTGTAGAATTCACTATTGATGTCCAAGACACCGTCCTTTTCTATTCTTGGGTGAATGGCAATAGCAATTTTACGGTTCGGTTAAACTAAATAACCATTTTCCCCCAGCTTTGGTTGTTTATTCAGTTTTGTTTTGTTTTTGGAAATCAAGGTGAAATAAGCCTTTCAAGTAATAAATTGCATGGATATGTTTAATTAATTTAGTCTAAAGATGAAATTAAATTCCCACATATGAAATAACTCTGATCAATTTATTTGATAAACTCGTTTGTTTGGCTATTTATTCGGTTCAATTATTTCAGTTTTGATAATAAAGTTGTTTTGTTTTAATTGGTAAATGAACTGTTCGAATGCACACCCTTATTGGTTTATTATGTCTTTTTCACAATAATAGTCAGCTTCTTGCTCTTTGTAGTTGCTATCAGTTGATTCAATTCTAGATGTCTTAAACTGAATGTCTTCCTTGCTTCGTTTATTCAATTTGTCATAAAATTGTCATTTAGCTCTCTCTCTCTCTCAATATGTATGTATTCTCCATTTTAAATGCTTATTTTCTGGTCATTGAACAATTCCTTTAATTGGATTATCAAAGTTACATGCAGTTGTGATATTTTATTGCTGGTTATGTGTGCAAAATTGAGTATTGTGCTTGGCATGTTTGTTTTACTTGTTATTCTTGGAAGAATTTGGAAAGTAGTCACTCTGAACCATTGATACCTTGAACCTGACCTGTTTTTCTTTCGAATTTGTTTGTGAAATTTTGAATTACTTGCTACTAATTTGATGCACTTTATACAAGTTCTTAATGGTCCTGGTTAATAATTTGAACAACATTCGATTTCTGAAAACATTTTACATTTGAACTTTGATATGTTTTCGCAAACTTGGTGTACTGATGGCCTGCTATATCATTGAGAATATACACCTTTTATTTCGGGAGATATTTTGATTTTTGTCATCGGTTTGGGAGTGATGAATAATTTTCTTTTGTTTATTACAGGCAGGTTACCAAACTCGAAGAGGTTGAATTTGGAAGCCGTAGGTGTTGAACTTGATAACACAGGAGCTGTGAAGGTTACTTGTTATGCCATTTCTTATTATTCTTTCTTATTGTCAACCAAGGATGTACTAGGAAAGCCGCCAAACAATTGGATTTAGGAGCAATTGCTTGCAATTACACGTGTAGCTTGTTTGAGTAACCATTGAAATTGATGGGTCTCACTTAATTGAGTGCAATTGTAGCGCCCCAATTCCACTCTTCAATTTTAGTGAGAGGGGTGAGAATCGGAGGAATTAATAACTTTCAAATTTTTTTATTCATTCTTTAATTAATTGGTCCTACTAAATTTGTTTGTAGTTACATTTTGTCAATCAAACATGTATAAGAATTGTAATTGTAATTAAAAGAGGGTATATTGGTACCATAGTAATTATATTTTCTTGCAATTACTCTGTGGTGTCCGAACATACCCTAAGTTTTTTTCTTGAAATGAATTGGCATATGTACACTGGGTTCTTTACAGATAATGCTAACTTGCATGATTATGAGTTCATTGTGATTGATCTTACTAGTGTCACACATTCTGATGTCGTGTTTCTTTCTTTATTTCCTGTTCCTTCTTGATAATTTATTTTGACTGGTACCATATAGAATATGCATTTTTACACCTGATGTCGTTTTAAGAAGGCATGCCTTTAGAAAGAACTATGTGTATCTTCGGAGCTTATATCATGTAAAGCTGAAATAGCCTTCTTGAAGTTACATTGTGTGTGGTGCATTTTTTTATTCATGCACTCTGTTAATTTTGTCCATGAATTTGATCTTTATATGAAGATGGCTTATTTTCCTATTTTTGTTGAGAATATTTTGTTGGATATTTAGTTGACATAATTATGTTAATTGCATTGTTTATGTTCTATCGCCTGAAAATAGTGGTGGCGTTACCTAGTTGAATTTTTATTACAGTACTTAGGCCAATCTAAATTTGTTTGCAGGTGGATGAGTACTCACGCACTAACATTCCCAGTATTTGGGCTGTTGGTGATGTTACAAATCGGATGAACTTGACTCCAGTGGCCTTAATGGAAGGAACTTGCTTTGCGGCAAGTATTCTGTCTGAAGCTCTTTTATTTTCCCAGCACCTTCCCTTTTTTTCTCTGAAGCAAACACATATGATCACTTGAGTCTTGAGATATCACATTTATTATTATTATTATTATTATTATTATTATTATTATTATTATTATCATTATTATTATTATTATTATTCAATTACATGTTTTTCCATTTTTATGGCGAAATACTTGCAGAAAACTGTTTTTGGTGGGGAATCTTGCAAACCAGACTACAACAATATACCTTGTGCAGTTTTTAGGTAATGAGTTACATTTTACAACATGCCTCTGGTGTGGTGTGGTATGTGTATGTGTATGTGTATTTAATATAGCAGTCAAGAAGATCATGTTTTAATCTCTTTCTTCTGAGTGAGGACTGATGCACTTATTCTTGAAGTTTTTTTAATCTCTTTCTTCTGAGGAGTGAAGACTGTTTTTCCATTTGCTATTTTGCAGCATCCCTCCACTTTCTGTCGTTGGTCTCAGTGAAGAGCAGGCAATTGAACAAGCAAAAAGCGATGTTCTGGTTTTCACATCAACCTTCAATCCAATGAGGAACACCATATCTGGGTATGGTGATGATCTTGAGTTGTTATTTCACAGACAAAAAGAAAGAAAATGTTAACCAGTACATAGTGGCATTGATTTGGTGATATTTGTAAACGTAAATTTTTCTTTTTTCTGAAATTGAGTAAAAGAAGTGCTTTGACAATAATATCATTTCCTAAAGTAGTAATTGAAGAATCCCTAGCCAATATCTATAGGTTCCTCCTGTTTAGATGCTAGATAAATATGTAACCAATTAACCCCTCCTGCCCTTTACTTGGAGACCTCATGTTTTATCACAAGTTTTTTTATGTTAAATTTCAATGATCAAAGTGCATACCCAATAAAGTTAAGGTGTTCAACATGGGCTGAGATTGAAGAGCTTGTATAATGTGGCTTTGGGATGAAATTTGACATTCTATGTATAATTATATTTGTGGTTTCATGATGTGGGTGTGTTTTACTTAGTTTTATGCCATCAAGGTGACGAACACAAAGGATTAACTTATATAAGATTTGAACTTGAATTTGTTCTTTTTGTTATCGATTTTGGATGTTCTTGGGGTTAATTGGTTTCGCTTTCTTTAGTAAGTGCCTTGTCACCTAATATACTTCTCAAATAATCTTTTTTATTCAGTATGGTGTTGGTTAAACATCTAATATTTTTCAATGTCAAGTATGTCCTTTACTACGATCATTTGATTCTCAACCACATTAACTTGTATATACTAATAATTTTCATTTTTCTTGAATTTTGAATCTCTTATGTTTGTAGACGGCAAGAAAAAACAGTCATGAAGTTAGTCGTTGAAGTGGAAACCGATAAGGTACTTGGAGCATCTATGTGTGGGCCAGATGCACCTGAAATTATGCAGGTACCGTGTTTGTTGGTTCTTTTGATGTACATGTTTGTCTCCATATTTCAGTGTAAAGTGTAAACACTAATGCCTCGGTAACTTAAATAATATTATGGTAAACAATATGAATGTAGTCGGTAATGTGATCTGATTTTGCAAGTGAATAGTGTAACTCCTGCATTGCCCTAAGAAAATTTGATTGGATTGAGCTAGTCCATTTTGTATTTCACTGAATATTTTCTTGTTGACTTTTTACTTGATGGAAAATTCAAGTACTAGAGAAAATTGAAAATCCTGATGACAAAGAGGATGATTTTCTAGGTCACGGTACCTGCATAATTGGATTTGAGTGTGTGTCTTTTCATGCATTGAATTTCTTCTTGATCCTATTTATTTATTCTACTCGGAATTGGATTTGAGTGTGTGTCTGGCACGGGAATATTTAATTTTGTTTTCAGTATCTTTTCATGCATTTGGGGGTCGGTGAAGTTTCATATCTTCTGCCCATGTGTGTGTATATATGCATTGGACATTAATATTTCAAGAAAATTGAGCTGGAGTTATTTAGGAAACATTATGCAAATGGTAATATGATTAGATGGGCCCGTTGCCCTTGTGTAAAGTTGTTCCTTGCATAAGCTACATCAGTGGAATAAGTGTTGTTATCTCATGCGCTAGGCTGCATTCAGGGAAAAGGTGAACTACATTGCATGTTATGGACCTAATAAGTAATAACCATAACTCTAATTCTCTAATTTTGGCCTTTTGTTTTTAGGGCATTGCTGTTGCACTTAAGTGTGGAGCGACTAAGGCACAATTCGACAGCACGGTAAGTTGAATGTCTAAAAACAAGTCTCTTGTTTGACTTATGCACTCCAGTAATATATTTTGGATTGATTCAGCATCAAGCTGCATTTGCTATTTTAAACCAATTTGGTTTAGTTGTTTCTTTAGGTCGAGTTAGTTTTTAGCTAGAGCCAATAAGTAGCAAATAGTTCAGTCCCTATTTTTTGCTGAATTGCTGTTTGAAGGTGGATATGTAAACATGGTTTTAATCATTTCCAAAGCATTAAGCTAATCATTGGCTACTCGCTGTTGCGTTCCTGATATAGTTACGATTATTTATTTATTTATTTATGAAGGACGAGATTTATCTACTGATGTAAAATTACCATGGATTATTTATCGAGGATTTAGGCTATTGTATTGTTTTTTTGGTCAATTTCCACTTCATGTTTGTATCAAGTCTTTTGAACTCAGGTCGGCATACATCCTTCGGCTGCTGAGGAGTTTGTGACCATGCGGTCTGTTTCAAGGCGTATCACTGTTAGTGGGAAACCGAAGCAAAATCCGTAGACGACGTATCGTGGTCGTTTATACAGAAGCGAGACGGTCATAGATATTCTACAGGACAATGGGGAATCGATGGCTGGTAAGGCTGGTAATTTGTTTCATCTTTATTCATAATTAAGTTAAAATAGACAGGAACTATCAATGGATTTGTACCGTTTAAGTCATCAGTGTTGTGAACAATTTCAAGCTTTGGTTTCTGTAATAATGTATAATTATTTGGAGTTTTAAGAGGTTACATCCCTGAACTTTTGTCTCATATGCATCAAGTACTGGTCTTTTGAAAGAACTAATGTGATGTCATATATTGACAAAGGGGGAATGTCATAGATTATTAGTATATTTTAAATATGATTAACTGATATTATTAGAAGTTTTCAAAAATAAATACTATATAATCCATATAACCCTTAAATTTAACTTAATTTTTTAGATTAAAATTTAAGTCAGGTAAGAGGACTTGTCCCTAAAGTTGTAAATCTTAGTGTTCAATGAATAAAAATTACATCAACAAAAACTTAGAATTATACTTATATTAAAATGCAATCGTTTAAATTTGAAGATTCGACCTTTATTCAAAAATAAATATCTAAATTCTAAAAAATCCAAATAATAAAATCTCAAAATTCTTTACATAAATATCCGTAATATAAAATAAATATTGAAATTTGAAACCATATCGATAATAAAAGATATGAAATTGACAGTCCTCTAAGTATGCAATTTAAGTTTGAAAATTTGAAACAGAAATTAAAGGGGTCGTGAGCTATGAAGCTTAATGTTTTTCTAAAGTAGATATAACATATAGCATAAAAGACTAAACATTAAACACATTAATAAATATTCAGATATGTATACAATATATGATCTTATGGAATGTTAGAATACATATGATATATAAAATTAAAATGTCATGCATCCATTTTTATCGAAGAATAAGTTTTCCTAAACTACTATGATTACAATATTACTGTCTGAAGTGAAAACTCAATACAAAGATAAAGCTACTGATTTGAAGCGATGTTCAATTCGAAGGTGAAACTATTGAACTTTCTCGAACAATATATCCCAACCCAATAAAATATTATGATTCGATTTTAGAGTCCGAATGTATTCCTTATAAATAACAAGAGGCATGCATATAAAGAATCTGAGATTTTAATAAATTGTGATTCATACATTTATATAAATCTTATGGCATGTCATCACACAATCTATTTTAAAAATTGCAAAATCAAACATGTCAATAGAGATGCACTGATGTATACAGAATCAACAAACAAATATATATAATATTGAAAGAGATACACCTTAGGCAACTAAAGCTTAAGGTCGAGAATGATATCAACTAAACTCAGCCCTAGCACTAGACCGATGGAGGAAGAAAATTCACATAAGTAAACTATTATTATGTCACAACATTAAAATTTTCAAATTTAATAGTATTGATAACTCATGTGCGGGTCCTCCAACAAGAAGTTGTCAAAAAGGAAGAAAAAAATTTGTATCCAAATCGATGTCACCTAAACCATGTAATAAACTAATTTAGATTCTAATAAAGTCAAACTTCTAATTAAGTAAATGTAAAAGAAGGGTTCAAAAATAACATTTAGGGTTTGAATTTGGAGAACGAACATCACCATCGGACTCAAAGTCTCAAAAAACATAAAGTGAGTCCAGGTCAAAAAAAGTCAACCATGAAGTCAGCAAAGTCAATGATCGTGTAATGACCTGGATTCGGATCCGAGTGTCGGGTTAACTTGAGGGTTAGGGCTTCAATTTTGGTCCCCGAGTTGAGTAGTTGAGCCTTGTTGAGCCTTAAGTTGCTGGGTTGAGTGTTGGGATTAGGGGTTTAGATGGAGGACAATTTGGTAATTGTCTAAATAGGTGTTAGGGAGGGGTTTTAGAGTGGTTTCTGCAGGGGGTGAGGTCATGAGTGCAGGGGACTTTTATTCTCATCATTTTCTTCATCTAAAGCTTAAGGAGGAGTTAAAGGTGGAATCTTGATAAGTTTTGTTGTAAATCTCGTTTTTGTGTTGAAGGGTAAGTTATAGGGCTGCTAAGGATCTATCCAAAGAAGTATTTATGTGTTGGTTTTGTGAGGAAGATGGCTTTTGAGTGGGGGTTTATGTTGAGAGCGTGAATGAGGTTTTAGGTTTAAATCTCAGTTCTTGTGTCTTTTTTGTTCTAAGAACCTTCCTAAGGGACGTCTAATGCTTGGTTTAACATCTGTTTGTAGAAAGAGAAGTTAAAGAACCTTCCACAAGTCTTAGGAAGAAGAAAGCTTGAAGGAGGAAAGGGTGACATTTTTGTTGTTGTTCTTGCTAGAGATTGGTACTCCCAACTCTACCTTTATCATTCACATCATAATAGTATGCGTGACATGTAGATTTTGTGTTTGTATGTTTGAGTTGAAGCTTAAAAACCATTAATGATGGAATTCATATTAATAGTTGGAAATTATTGTTAAAATACTCTAAATAATCTTAATATTGAATAGGAACACTCTAGAATCTTTTTGGACAAGTTTGGAAATAACCTTTAAAATTTTCTAAGTGAAACCTATAGTTTCGTGCAGGGGTATCGATACCGGTGGTGTAACATCCCAAAAATCGGGTTAGTAAAGTGATTCGAATAAACCGTAAATAAAACCGAATCATATGCTAATTAAGTTAGAATAGTGATGAAATTGAATTGAAATAGAAACATGAGATTTGCATGGTAAATACATGAATTACCTAGACTACCCTTAGTGATAAAATAACTCTAGTTATGACTTAAGGGGGTAAAATGGAATTTTCACCCTCATTTAATGAGAAACAAATTCAGCCCACTTCTCCATTCTCTTCTTCATTCACGTGAAACCCAAAAATAAGGAGGGGGGGGGAGAAATCTTCATGAAAGCTTGAGGGAGAAAGCTTCAACCTTTGCATGGTTAAGAGTTTAGGCAAGAAATTCAAGTTTAAAGGCCTTGGTAAGTCCATCTTTTCCTAAACCGAAAATTTTAGAGATTCGAATCTTGGGTTTTAATTGTTTTAAGATACTTTCAAGATGAATGAGTGGATAGAAACTCAATTTAAGAATTTTGTTGATTGAGTTTAGTTATTGAAGCATGAATCTTAAATTAGAGAACTTGAATTTAGGGGATTTTCTATAAATGTCGAATATGTATTGATTAGTTCAATATGTTGATGGAATTGAGCATTAATTAATGTTAATTGAGTAATTGGAGGTGCTGGAAACTCATGAGAGTAGTTCGGATCAAGTTCGGACACTTAGAATAGAAGTTAGCCGAAAATAGCCTAAAAATGCTATTCCGAATAGCCAACTTTGAGAATTTCCCTAGGTCGGGATTTAAGGAATTTAGAGCTAAAACTTTGTACAATGATACTAATGTATACCTAGTTTAATTGAAAATTTACGGGACCATAATCCGAGTTCGATAGAGAAAGATATAAGCTGTTCCATAGGGTTACCCGAGTAGTCCCGAAAATCCGGCCAAGTCTGTTTCGGATGAATTCCGGAGCTGATCGATTAGGAATTAAAATGTAAGGTTAGTTTTACCTTGTATAGGATTCTTCTAGCTTTCCAACGAGGTATAATGGACTAAAATCGGACATCGGAGCTAAAAGATATGTTTGTTTCGCCAAAGGGTAGCGAAACTATCCGTAATGAACAAATGTATATGTTTATATTGGTTAAGCTTAAGAACACTTGAAATAGATGATTGAAAATGTATTGATACATAGATATTGTATATGGATTGTTAGATAACCCGAGAGAAGAAGTTGAAGAGCAAGAGAGGCTCGAAGCAACAAGGAAACGAGGCAAAGGGGTTGCAATCTACAACACTTGATAGCTCGGAGGATTGGTGAGTGTGGCAAACCTTAGGGTTAGGACCTAGGGTCCTAACCATCTTTTGTTAATTGAAATTGATATGCCATGTAAATTGATTAATTCATATTCGGTAAAAAAAAAGGGAAGGAGGACTAATGTAAAATGACTTGTTGATTGAATAACTTGCTTGCTAAAGTATTAGAACTAGCTTAACACATATGAATTGTTTGGAAATGCCGAGGTAAGTAACGGCACGCGGCTACGAACGTCAGGTACGCAAACCATGCATGGAGCAAGATTGTAATGATATGTTCATTGGTTGATAGCATGATATGCATGTTATTATTATTATGATGTACATGTATTGTGACATGTTATGAACATTTGACGTTGTTAATATGAATTGAATTGCTTAGAGGTTATGATTGAAGCATGATAAATTGTCTTTTCTATAGTTTGTATTGGATACTTGCTCATGATGGTATGAACTTGATTATATGATTTAAAAAGAAAAATGATCAAATGGATATTGAAATAATATTGAGCCTTGGTCTATAGTGGTCATAGGTAGTACGACATGCCTAAGGTCTTGAGCTCATTGTTTAGTGCTTAGCACTCTTGTTTAGTACTTCGGTACTCTTGTTTGATACTATGGGTACCGTGATTTGGTGGTTAGTCACCAATTGTTAGATACCTTGGGTATCTCTTGTTAGTATCTTATGATACTCTTGTTAGTGCCTTTGTGGTACTCTTGTTTAGTGTCTTCGTGACACTCTTGATGACTCGCTTACCTTGTCCTACTATACCAAGGCAATACACAAACTAAAATGAGAAATTAAAGATTAAATGTAAATTGTATGTACATGCATTGGCTTGGGAAATATTGACACTTGACCATTGATATTGAACATTGAAATGTGATTATTGCTATGAGTAGCACTTGATTGAGAAATGATTATTGATATTGGAAAATGAGTATATGGCTAAGTGTAGCCCTTGTTATGAATGATTATTGAACTTGAGAAATGAAAATGAGTAATGAGATAGGTGCATTGATTTTATGCTAGCTTAAGCATATTGAACATGACATTGATAGGAATGTTAAAAATGTAAGCATGGAAGCATGTTGCCTATGAAATTGGTCATTGATAATCTTGTACATTGTAAGAACTAATGCCATGAATTGCTATATTTGCTTAATTGAAGCATGCCATTTGATATGCCATGATCTTGATATGATGATTGAAATAAGTATGTTGTTTGTTATATGTTTCATGTCTAATATGGTTAGACTAGGACTACCTCACTAAGTACTTCTTAGTACTTACACTCTCTTGTTTCCTCCTTCCCCAAACAACAGGTAATCGAGCTAGAGAGTTAGATCAAGTTTGAACCGGAGCAAGGGCACAAAGCAAGCTAGAGTATGGTATTTTGAACTCATGTTCACTCCTAGTATGGTGGCATTAGTAGTCATATTTTATTAGTTCATGCATTTGAGGGCTTGGCCATGGCTTGTATATATTTGTGCATGTGGCACGTTATTGACTTGGTTTATAAGCCATAAAGCAACACCATGCTTTGATGAGCTTTTGACATGGCTATGGATTGCTCATGGAACCTTAGCTAAGGTATTGTGTATTAACATGTGAATGATGAGTCCTATGGTCTAATATGTAGGTCATAGGCTAAGGTAGGATTAACTAATGGTCATATACATGGTAAGGTAAGATTGGATTAGACAATGACATAAGGTTGCACCTAGAGGGGTCCTTGTCATATGTATATGGTAAGTGTGTATACATTTAATTTAAAGAGAAGTTAGATAGATTGCCATGGAGTAAAGTGAAATAACATAAGTGTTAGATTGTTTAATGGCTAAAATTAATGATACTAGACTTAGTAAGTGGTCTAGATGAGTTGTTAGGGTTGCCTAGTGTATTGAATATGTCCCTTAATGGTCTAGGGGTGAAATGAGAATCAATGTAAGCTTATAGAAATGTGTCTAAGTGTTTAAAGGCTTGAAATTACTCATTTCGAACAAGGGTATCGATACCACTAGCTTGGGTATCGATACCACCCTTGACAGAAACTTTTGGTACCGATGCTTGTATCGATACCAAACATTCATGCCTTAAGCCTTGAATTCATAGGAAGGCTAGTATCGATACCTGGTCGATCCTGGAGCTTCCAGAAACTTTTTGTATCGATACCTGTATCGAAATAGGCTCCCCAGCCTTGGTCAACGAGTCAACGTAGGCAACCTGTATCGAAACTAGAATCGATATCCCTGTTCTGATACCTTCCTATAGGGGTATCGATACCTATAGCTAATGTAGTCAAATTTGAAAATGAAAATTGACTTGATCAAAAAGATAATAATAAGGGGTGATTAAACTAATTGAAATGAGATCTATATTGGGACTTAAATTGATAATACTTAACGTTAAATGGTTAGAATGAATTGAATGATAGTTAATTTAGAATGGACGAGCAGGATCGTAATTGAAAAGTTTTAAATTGGACTCGAAATTTGTAACCATTACATTTAATCAACTTGAATTAAATTACAAAATACCGAAACGTTTTAGAAATAAACCCAAGAATGGTCTGAAATACGAGTATAAATGTCCGGTTGATACCTCCGTCTCCTAACCCGGGACGAGGGTGTCACAGGTGGCCCGTGTATCAATACCCTTAAGAGAAAATTAGGCGTTCGGTACCGAATTCTCCAGTGAGCAACTCTGGTTCGATGTTGGTATCGAATCTGGAGGGCCTCCGTGGTTGACCTTTGAGTTGGTCAAAGGGTATCGATGATAGTATCGATACCCGTGTTTCGATATCCTCTTTGGGTGGGTATCGATGTAGCCTGTTTCGATACCCTACCTAAGGGTATCGATACCCTTGTGTAATCTGTTAAGTTTGAGTAAAGATTTGAGGTTCGGTGATGATAATAAATAGTCTCATTGATCTTAAAAGCTATGAAATGAATTATTAAACTAATATTAATGGTATAACCCTGAAAGACTAAATTGAGATAATCTTAATATATCTTGTTGTGCTAAAATCCTAGGTGGATTGTTTGTATGGTTTGAGTCCTTGTGTGTTGGAAATCTGGATATCCATAAGTGTTGCAACACGTTGAAGACCATCCGATATAATATGTCGGGTGATGTATTGAAGACTTTTATTCCGAGTGTTGGGCGGCCTCACTCGAAGATGTTCGATGTAACATTCCGAGTATGAGATTGGTTGGGTGGCCTCCATCCCTTTCCTAACATTGGGCGGCCTCGTTCGAAGATGTCCAATGTAACATTCTGGGCATAGGATTTGAGGGCGGCCTCAATCCTGAGTGTAGGATCCCGATGTTACGTGGACGCGGGCCTCACTCTTGTGTGTTGACTTGTTTTGACTTGTATATGCTGTGTGCGATAATATACATCTCATTTATGCCATGTGATAGGCAAGCATGCTAGACCATCATACCATGCACGATATTTATGTCTTGCTTTACTGCTTATGATATGCATGATGTTGGCCGAGTTCGGCGTATCCACTAAGCTTTTGTAGCTCAGCGTTTGAAATGTGTTTTCGTGCATAGGTTAGGTCAAGCCGATTCTTGTGGAGCACCTTCGAGGTTTGGATTCAGCATTGACTACGTGTCAGAGTACAACTATCAGATAGTGGGCTAGTACTATGTTGGATCCTATATGTATTTATTTTGTAACTTTGTTTATTATTCGAGTCGATGTTTAAATAGTTTTATAATATTTTGGAGCTTCGGTTTCTTTATATTATTTTGGGCTTATGTTTTGACTAAATGGATTTTATAGATCGTATTTGGACTTGAGTTTGATTTTATTATTGGGCTTTGTAAAGAAATTTTGAAATACAGATTTTGGGCCGGAGGCCCAATGTGACACCGGGTCAAGGATGTTACAGGTCGGGTCGGTCAATGAGTTAGATCTGTAAATTTTCTTAAAAATCTGAATTTTTCTAAAAATTCACTTGAATACACCCTTCAATTCTGAACTTAAAATCCATTTTTCGCTTCGAAATTCATCCTTAAACACACTGTAAACAACTCAAAAAATTCAAACAAAATTTCTCTTTTCCTTTTCCATATCCAAATAAATCGGAGATTTAATTTCTACACCAACTATAAAAATAATCAAAAAAGAAAAAGACAACGTATTCTTACCGAACACATAATAAAGCAGCCCAGATTTACAAGAAGGAAGAAATGAAAATTTTCAAACAAGAAAAAAAAGAGAAGGAAAGACAATTTTACAAATATAGGGTTTTTAAATGATAAAAGGGATTAAATATTTCGCTTAATGGGTAAATTACCCATTAAGAGTCCCGATTTTACAAGCTTATCAAAAAGATTTTTAAAAGATCATAAAATTATAGAAAGATCATTGTAATTCATTTAAATTTTAATTCGAAATTTTTTAAAAATCAAGATTTTAAAATTAAAGATTTATTGATTTAAGATTTTGATTTGGGTTAAAAACGGTGTGTTACAATCAAAATATACAAATAAAATTTTTCAAAGACAAAAACCGTAAACATAGTCGAGAAAAATCATGTAAATTATATAAAATTTATATTTGGGTCATGATAAATTGACAGGAAGTGTACAATATTTTTTTCTGAAAAAAGGGGTAAAGAATTAATACAGAGATCATTTTTCTAGCCAATATGTCTGTGTGTTTTTTGACATCTAATTTAGAAAGTCACTTGGATCAACTGTTACAAGTTTGGCTGTGACCCACATGTTCCACCATCAACCCTGGTCTTCTTTAATAATTGTTAAAAAATAGGGGAGTAAACAAGTCGAGTTCGAGTAGTGTTAAACTTGAGTTGATTCATTAAAATTTTAAATTGAGTTCAAGAACGAGTATTTTTTAACGAGTCTGAGAAATTTGAGCTCGATTCGGTTCGTTGAAAACTCGAATGGAGTTTGAACTTGATTCGAGTCCAATTGAGTTAAGTGTTAACCTATCTCTAATCGTGTCAAACTCGAATAGTTCTTCATTTGTCACGTCTCATCTAAAGCCCTATCAAGAAATTAAAAGTTGATACACAAGTTGTGAAAACTCAAGCTTATTAATTTTAGGTATAATGTGTTAGTTTAGGGTTTAGAGTTTAGACTATAGGGTTTATACTTATATTTAGCGTTTATATTTTAGGATTTTAAGTTTAGGAATTTAGATTTTAAATTATAAAAATTTTAAAAAATAGTATATTATATTTTCGAGTAGTTCACAAGCTTAACTCAACTCGTTAAGAGCTCGAACCAAATTTAAGTTTGAATTGAATTTTAATCAAACTTTAATCGAGTCAAACTTGAATAATTCGAGATTTGTCTCATTTCATTTATCACCTAATTAAAAGTATAAGAAGCATGTGCAAAAATGGTTTTAAGCTCAAGATATGAACACCTATGCTGAACTGAAGCATAATTTGCCCCGGATGCACGCATAATTCATTACTTGCATGATTGGGACAAGCAAGCACTGATGGCTTAACTACACATAAAATTGTAGGGGTGTTCAAATTCGGGTATCGAATATCCGAAGTATCGAATATTTGAAAATTCAGATATTAAAAATAAAGCTCATGTCCTGATCTGAGTTTTTCGAGTATACTCGAGTATTCAAAAATCCGGATAATCGAATACCCAAATTTTTAATTTTTTATCTTTAAAAAGTTAAATCTAATGTAAATATATATATACAAATTTAAAAGTTTGAATTACATAATCTGATATCTAAATATAATATTTTAAAATCTTAATTATATAATCTAAACATAAATTTTAGACTCAAATTACATAATCTAACTCTAACCAATATAAATTTAAAAATACAAAATTAAATTAATTCTATAATTTCGACTTCCAATAATACTAATACTTTTTAAACCTAAAATGTGCGTACGTTCCTATTTCAAGATATTGGAATTCATAGAGGGAAACTATTGTACTTGAACGGGAAATGCTCTACTGCTGTTGTAACGTACATGGTAATTTCTAAATCCTTTCTTCCTCTTGTATATTTATTGTTCATGAATATAAGAATATTTTTTAAAATAATATTTATAATAATGTATTTGTTCTTTAATCGATTACGAATGTAATTGAATATAAAAGTATTTTTTTAAAATAATATTTATATTTAAAATAAAAAAAATAAAAAAAAATCGGGTTCTCGAAACTTTTTGATTTTTTGATGTGGGCCCAACCTGAAAAAAAACAATTAAAATAATATTTTACATGAAGCCTAATGTGATTTAACTATTAATTAAAATTTGTAGTTTTTAATATAATGCATAGAAATTATATAGATTAATAATATTAATAAATGGTATAATAATCCATAAAAGAGCAAGAAGATTAGTACACAATACTGAAGAAATGACATTCAAAACCCTATCAAACTAGCTACTAGTTTCTCGTTTTAAAAAGAGGTAGAGAAACGGGGAAGTGAAGCTACATTTACTGTTAATTAACTATCCAGGAGCATCAAGACAAGCATGGAACCTTTGGCTGAACATCAATGGCGGTTCCATGAGCATTGTTGCACATGCCTTGGATGTTGGGACCACCTCTACTCGATGTAATGTCGATGTTACTCATCACTATGTTACTGCAACCTACCAGGTTGTTGCAATCCAGAACGATAGCTTGTTCGCTTGCCGATGTTCCATGAAGATCCGAGTATGTCACGTCGCTCAGTTGAATGGCTTCTGCTTTCCGCAATCTTCCGTATGAACGGAGTTTGCCCTTATCCTCATAGAATTGGTTTATGATGATAGAGTTTTTGACATTGTTGAACAAGATGTGCTCGAATGAGATGTTTCTGGCATAACCCGAACTACCTTGAAATGTCTTGATTCTTACACCATTTTGTGTGTTGCTTAGGTTACAGTTTGTGACATGAACTTCCTCAACAGTGTCGTAATCTCCATCTCCGAGACTCCCAATACTGCAATCGAGCCAATTTCGATGAATTTTATTAGCAGAATGAGTTATAAAGTTTAAAGAAATTACAGTAGCATGGCTAGGAGCAAAGACCTGATACCATGGCCAGGACCACAGTCAACACGGTCGATGTTGATAAAAGATGAACCACCGTTGATGGCAACACAATCATCACCTATTGGAACAAAAGTGTGAAGAAAAGAAAAACATATGTGAAGAGTGGGAACTGTTCGATTCGATACCATTCGAATCGGGTTGTAATACCCATAAAGAAAAGTGGGAAAATACTTGGGATTGAGACTGAGATAGAGTACCAGTTCCAATGTAGGAATCTTGAATTAGAACATTGGAAGAATTAGAAATATCGATTCCATCGGTGTTCGGACTATCCTCTGATGCGGTAATGTGAAGATCAGAGACGACAACATTTTTGCAACTATTGATTGAAATATGAATCTTTGGACTATCTAAATGTGTGAGTCCCTTTAATTGAAGGCCATTGCAATTGTGAAAATACAAAGCCTAAAAATTAAAATAATCACAATTTGTAGAGATTAGAGATAATTAAACTATAATTCAACCTTATTATAAAAATTAAAGGGTTTTCCCACACAAAATGAATAAAAAATCTTACATCAGGTCGACTATGACAATTGAAGAAACCCCCCTGAAAACACGATTTCATATGTTAATTCAAATAAAAAATCAAACAAATATAATTCACGAGAAGAAAATCGTTGTGTGTGATTACAAAATATGCTGGTTTCATGCAAGGCTTCCACCAGTCTGAACCCTGCCCATCAATGGTGCCATTTCCATCAAGGGTAAGGTTCTCAACACCTGAAAATTTGATCCAATAATCCACTTGTTCATTCCCCCATGATGTGCTTGGAGGTGCAATTAGGGTTCCTCCTAGCTATAAAAATACAAAATAACAATAATTCATACGAGTTTATATTATATCTAAAATTACCACAATGCATGATATTTAACATTATAATAATTAAATAAAAATAAACTATAAAACAAACCTGAAAATGAATATTCTTAGAAAGGCATGGACCTTCAAAAACAAGTGGTGTAATAAGGAATGTTTTCCCTTGTGGCACAACAAGGGTTGCATTTCCTGCACTCACATTGGCACTACAAACAGCTTTCCAAGCATTGTTGAACGCCTTCATTCATAATATTCACCAAAAACATTATATTAAAATATAATATATAGTACCAGACATAGACATAGACATAGACATAGACATAGACATAGACATAGACATAGACATAGACATATATATCAGAAGAAATAATTACTTGAGAATCATCTGCCTGGCCATTTCCTACAGCTCCATAATCCATAACATTAAAGGAAGAAGTATTTTCTAGGTTTGGGAAATCAAAAGCAAAATCAAAAGCAGATTTTGTTTCTTCACTGAAGACTTCATTTCCCAACCCTAAACCAGTGGAAAGAAGCAGGGTTAAAACAAAAACAAGATTCATATTTTTCCACTGTAAATCCGATGGGGCTAAGTACTGAAAGGGAAGAGAGATTTATATAGAGATTAATTAGCTATGGTAATTTATTAAGAATGTATGGTAAATAATCTCTTTGATTATGTTAATTACTCCTATAATAAAAGATATGATTTTGGACCCTTTAAGCAGTTTAATGGATTCTCACTTTTGTAAAATTAACATAATTGAGGTAAATTATCAATTTTTACCATACTTATAACTGAAAAAACGGAATGGGAAGAATATTAAATAACTTATTCAATAAATCAATGCAATATTAGAAGTATTGTATGGTTGTCATAAATGAAAATTTCTTATTTTGTATCTTAAAAAGTTAAATTTTATATTTTTTTTGTATGGTTGTCATGCATACGTCACATGTGACTCATTGTTATTTTTAGTAATTGTGAGCATATAATTTTCATATTTTATTCGGTAAAAAAATCATATTTTATAAATTTATATATTTCGCACCTAAACTTGATATTTTTTCTCAAGTTGGTACTTAAAGAAAATAAAATGGTTGGTTTAGTTTTATTAACAATAAAAGAAGATAAAATCACCCAACTTGTTCAAGACATGCATGGAACTTCAGGCTGAACATTCGTGGCAGTTCCATGAGCGTTGTTGCAGGAGCCATAGATTTTCGCATTCGTACCACTTGTTACGAGAACATTACTTATCACAATGTTAGTACAACCTACAACATTGTCGCAATTAAGATCGATAGCTCGTTCACCGGATGATGTTCCTTGAAGATCGGAGTATGTTACGTCACTCACTTCTACGGCCGATGCTTTCTGCCAGATTCTGGATGATCGTAAACTGGCCTTGTTATGATAAAATTGGTTTATGACGATAGGATTAGCGACATGGTTAAAGAAAACATGCTCGAATGAGATCTTTCTGGCAAAACCCGAACCACCCTACAAAGATTTGTTGGTAAAAATGTCGTCAAAAATAATAAAAATCATGGACATTAGTCACTTTTATTACCATATTTGATATTTGACTCACCTCAATTGTCTTGATTCTTACACCATTTTGTGTGTTGCTAAAGTTGCAGTTTCTCACATGGACTTCCTCAACTGTGTCATAAGATCCATCTCCGAGGCTCCCGATACTGCAAATCGAATAATTTCCGATGAATATCAATGGTGAAATGAGTTAAAATCATTAAACTAGATCGAAATGTTAAAATGAGTGACGATCAACAAAGACCTGATGCCATGGCCCGGACCACATTTGACACCGGTGATGTTGATAAAAGATAAACCACCATTCATGGCAATACAATCATCACCTATTGGAACAAAGGCGTAAAGAAAGAAAGAATCAGAACTAGGAGTGATACCGGTAACTATTCGATTCAACAATATTTGAATCGGATTCAAATAATCTCGAGGGAGAAACGAAGCGATTGAGATTGAGTACCGGTTTCTATGAAGGAATCTTGAATTTGAACATTGGTAGATCTAGAAATATCGATTCTATCTGTGTTCGGACTATCTTCCGGTGCCTTAATGTGAAGATCGGAGACGACAACGTCTTTACAAGAATTGATTGCAACATGACTCTTTGGACTGTTTAAATGTGTGAGTCCCTTCAATCGAAGGCCATCGCATTTGTTAAAATCTACAGCCTACAAAAAGACACAAAATGTACAACTTCAATCTTATTTTACCAAAAATAAAGAGTTTTTCTCATGGAATTAGTACGAGAAAACTTACACCAGGCCGATGATCGCAATCGGAAGAATCTCCCTGAAATTAAAAACATTACATGATATCATTTGTTAATACGAATATAAAAAACAAATTAATATAATTTGTGAGACGATATCATTAAAAGTGGTTACAAAATCTGATGTTCCCGTGCAAAGTTTCCACCAAAGGGAACCCTGCCCATCAATGGTGCCATCTCCATCAAGGACGAGGTTCTCAACACCTGAAAATTGAATCCAAAACTTCATTTGTCCACTTGCCCATGATGTGCTTTGGGGTGCAACCAGGGTTCCTCCGAGCTATAAAAATATAAAATATGATATACATCGATCAAAATTACTAAAAACTCGTACGTAAATAAATAGTTAAAAATAAAAACATATATTATATTATAATTATGGTAAGATTATTAAAAAAACCAGTGAACTATTAATTTTTAACTTAACCTGAAAATGAATGGATTCGGCCTGGCATGGACCCTGAAACATAAGTGGACTTAGAAGGAATGTTTTTCCCTGTGGGACTACAAGGGTTGCAGTTCCTTCACCCACTTCTGCACTACAAACAGCTTCCCAAGCTTTGTTGAATGCCTTCATTTCAAATTTTAAAAAGATTAGGTTAATACATGATAATAGTATCCGATTTGAAACACATATCAGACACAAGTTCGTTTCATTTACTTATTTTTATATATTAAGTGAATTACACCCTAATGCCTATGTCGAATATGTGTGAAAAATAAATATAAAACATCAAGGCATAAATAATTCGAACAACATAGAATAAAAACACAACCCCATAGTTTAGGGGGGGAATGAGCAGAAAATAATGTAACATTACTTGAGCATCATCTACTTGTCCATTTCCAACAGCTCCATATTCCATGACATTAAAAGAAGATATTTTCTGATTAAGGAATTCATTTCCTAACTCAAAAGCAAAAGCAGATTTTGTCTCTTCACTGAAGATTTCGTTTCCCAAAGCAACACTAATCAAAAGAAACACTGTAAAAACAAAAGCAAGCTTCATAGTTTTGTCTTAATATGATACGAGAATACCAAATTCTTTCCAAAACAAATATTAATATGAAGAAATAATAATAATACTCGACTGCAATTGAGGTAGAGGGGAATTTATATATATTAGCTATGGTGGTGAGTGGTGACATTAATTATGATTAATTAACAATATAAGGTAAATAATCTCTTTGATCTTGTTAGTCGCCGGTTGTATGATTAATAATAATGTATGTTTCCTTTAAGCAACAATGGCTTAATTGGTTTTCACTTTATAAAATAAGCATAGATGGAAGTGACGATTATTTACCAGAAATATTCAATGACTTGTATTTTTTTAATAATTTAAAGGTTATTATTAGATTATAATCTACTTGTTTCAAAAATGATAAAGTACTCAAAATGCTTATATTTAGCATTCCCAATGATTTGTAGAATATAAGCTCAAATATCTTGCTTTCTGCAGCATCCAGAACATAGATCTAGAGTGACCTTCTCGTTACATTGCAAGCACTAGGACTGACAATTTATTGTTGACATTTATCTTCGGATGGAAAACAATTAGTTAATAAAATCGTTTCAAATATTTTTGGGGTTCTAAATGAATAATTAAAATAATTTTTTGTGAAACAATTGAAAGTATTGCATTATATACTTCAAATATTTTTTAAATAAGGATTGTATATCATTAAAAAGAAGGAAATGTACAACAAAATAAACATCAAACATAAAGAAAAAAATGGAGAATATGTCTACCAAGAACATGTACAGTGAGAAAAAATAAAACATGAAAACCTAAAGATGGTGAATAAAACTAAAATATGGTCAAAATAGAACATTTCCAACTCGTAGTAGTGGCAAACTTATGGCTCCTCATTGTAATATGTTCTTTTTGTAATAAGAAACGTATCAGAGAGTGAATGTAACCCTTTAATCTTGACTTGAGAATTAATATATTCAAACATCACAATATCACTTAGTTCACAATCACAAATATAATATATATATTTCCGTAGTAAATAAATACAGAGAGTGATGAATGCAATGTCACAGAGAATGCAACATCATACTCCAAATCCCAAACATAATGGTGGCAAAGACAATCGATCACAACGGAGGTAGTTTCCCAGAAATCATCACCCCTTATTTCGCCAAACACAGTGTGAAAAAACCATCTTCCTCTGTACAGTCTCACCCTATGTACATGTTATGCAATCAATGCCACATATGTCAAAAATCTCATCACAAATATTTGTATATTATATGAAGCACATGGTGCAGATAATCTGATCACAGTCTCACAGTGTAACTCAAGGATCACAGTATCACAGTGTAACACAAAGATCATTGTATCATACAACATGTCAACTATCAAAGAGACGTAGTAAATAGATAATTACATAACACAAAAAATCTAATACAGGAAGAGAACACACCTCTCGTAGCACAAGTACTAATGCTGACACAGACGTTTCCCACAATCTGAGCTAGGTCCTGGTCTAGCTGAGTCAAAACCTACAGATGAAGTTCAATTAAATAATCACATACTAAAATAGCACTATACCACCTAAACAAACTAAAAAGAACATATACGTGTATTTTGGGCGGTACTCACAAGAGTCAGCTGAACAAGAGGCAAAGGTAAAACCTCTTTCTCAAAGTCGACGTCGTTTGAAAATACCAACAAATTCTCATTAAACTCTTATTCTAGTCCACTTACTCAAGTTATCACTTAAAATAGTTAAAAAAGAGCTTTCAAGTTCGAATTTGGAAAAACAAACTCAAGACGTCGAGAAATGTCAAGATATGATCTTTTGAAAAAAAAATCAACTCCAATCAAAAGTCAATGGTCAAACTGGTCGAATTCAATGGTCAACGGTCAACATTTAACGGACAAAGGTCAAAAATCAATAGTCAAAGGTCAAAGGTCAACGATCAATGATCAAAGTTAAAGTTGACGTCACTATTGACGTCATCGATGACATCATATATGACATCATCGCTAACATCACAGATGTTGTCATTAACCAGGTCACAGGTTAGGTCACGGGTTGAATCACAGGTCGGGTCACAAGTTTTGGATCATGATTCGAGTCGCGATTTAGGGTTATTACAACATAGCCCAATGGTTCACATTTCTCTCAGTCCACCTAACCTAACTCCTAGCCCACTAAAAGCTTATGACCCAATCCCTAACTTAGTACCATAATCTACCCACAACCGAGAATAACCTAGGGTTTCTTCAACCTACACTACCATCGACGGACTATACCGATGACGAAATAAGACTATCAGCCACTAACTCTTCCGATAACCACCACACTCCATAGACTTCATTAACCCTAAACCCTTCGACCAAAGCATCCCAACTTAACTCACATGAAAACAACCATCCTCTCACTATTTGGCCTTTTCCAACTGTCAACACGAAAAAATAATAAATATAATATAAAATAAATAATAAAATATTAAAAAATAAAAAAATAATAAAATAAAAAATAATAATAAATAACAGAAAATCAAAAATAGTAAAAAAATGAATAAAAATAGAATAAAATTCAAAAATAAGAGATAAGGGAGTTGAGGATTTTTGGTTGGTGGAGTGTTTGTAGGGATTTGAATTTTGTTTGGAGTTTTTTACTTCAATCAAAAGTCTGAGTTTGCCTCCTATAAAAGGAGGAGGATTTCAAGTTTAAAGGGGCAGAGAAAAAACGAAGAGAAGGGGCAGAGAAAAAACGAAGAGAAGGGGGAGTTGAGATCAGAATTCAAAGGAGCAATTACAAGCTTGAGTAAGGGGAAGGATTTCAATCGGTGAGAAAGCAAAGGAGGTCGCCGGCGGTAAGTTCTTTTCCTCTTTAGTTTCAGCTTTTTTTTATGGATTATACTCCTAGATTCGAAATTAGTTGTTTTTAGACTTTAATTAGGACTTAAAATTAATTTTAAAGATTTTAAAAAAATTTAATTAGGTTCTAAATTAGAATTTAATTTAGTTTTTAAGAAAACTTTAAAATTAATTTAACCTAGTTAAATTTAATTAATTTAACCCTTTGAACCTAACAATTAGACTTGAATTAGGTATAATTTAATTCTTAAAATTTTGGAAATTATTTTAATTAATTATTTTAAATTTTAATTAATTTCTAAAAAATAAGCTTTAAAATTAACTCACCTAAATTAGGTCTAGTTTATCCTTAAACCTTAAAACATTCACCAAATTAGACTTAAATTAGGCTTACTTTAATTCTTTAATTTAGAAAATAATTTTAATTAATTATTTTAATTAATTTTAATTAATTTCTAAAAGATAAGATTTAAAACTATTTAGGTCTAATTAGCCCAAATTTCACCAATTAAACTTTAATTAGGTTAAGTTAAATTCTTAAAATTTAGAAATTATTTTAATTAAGACTCTTAATTAATTTAAATTTCTAAGATAAGATTTAAAAATTAACTTAATTAAGTTTAATCCAACCCTAATTAAACATTTGAACTTAAAATTCACCAAGTTAGATTTAAATTAGGTTTTAATTAAGATTTGAAGTTAAGGAAAATTTAATTAATTAATTAAAAATCCTAAGCTTTAAAATTAATTTCACACTTAATTAAATATAATCAATCTTTCAAGGTTTGCTTTCAAGTCCCTTTTTGATCTCTTTCAATTCAAGTCTCTTTTGTACTCTTGTGATGAGAATTTTTGATGTAATTTTGTACACCCATGATTCTAATAAAATTGATGAGTTCCTTTTATCTTGTTCTCTTATTTTATTATGTTTTTGCATGGCATATTTTAGGAAGGTCATTTAATAAACTTAAGTTAATTAATTTAGAGACTTTTTAAGACTAGTCGCTTAAATTAATTAATTTAATTAGGGAGAAAATTTAGTAACATAGCATGTGAATCTTATGTCTCGGATACACTAAAGAGGTTGGTGTTTTGACGTACCATGATGCTGACCTAGAGAGTGTACCTTGGCATCGAATTCATGTGTTATTAAAACCTAGAATTTTGATAAAATAACTTAGGCTTAGAATTAAATAAAATGGATAGGTAAGTAACTAGTAACACTAGTAGCTTAGGTTTTAAACACTTAAGCAATGGAGCCTTTTTAGGATTAGAACTTTAAATGAACAAGATAAAATGGTCATGCATCTTGCTTTAGCCTTTTGAGGCGGAAGTTACATTCCTTTGAATTTGGGTGAGGTTTCCTATCTAGAGGACGTCTCATTCAACTCAAGTTTAAAGGTGGTGTAACTTCTAAATCAAAAGGATATCCAAAATTCAAATAATGTTCATTTAACAATGGAAAATTAAATTAATATCTATCTTCAAAGTACTAATGCCACGTAATATTTTTCAAGGTACCAATTTTTTGGGCGTTCGTAAGGGCCGTCCTTACACGTAACCGACTCCCGAACCCAATATTTTTTAAAACGAATCTCTGGTTTATTTTATGGTGTCTGGCCTACCTAAGTGGCCGGTGGCGACTCCAAGTCAATTTTTTTCAAAATTAAATTATGTTTTTCCTAAAATTTGAATTTTTCAGGATTAAAATGATAATGTTAGAATTTTGTAATCGTAGAACACCTTTTCACCTAAAATCCGCATTTTTTAAAGAGGTCGCGACAGCTTGGCGACTCCGCTGGGGACTTAAAAAATAATTTTTTGTGAGTCAGGCCTAATTTTTTCAAACTTTACGTGGCATTTTTGGCATTTTGAAGTTAGATATTAATTTAATTTTTTTATTGTTAAGTGAATATTATTTGAATGAGGATAACTTTTTTACTTTCATATATCTTATCATTCATGCATAAGCTCTCGACCCAAGCTTTCACCCTTAAGTGGGAGTTAGATATTATCCGACGTGATGCTTTCCAGCTTCGAGTTTCGGATTTTTATCTGCTTCCGGTATACTAACTTTACGCATCGTGGGGTCTTCACCCCCGTTGTAAGGGACCTATACCACCGAATCAATGTCTTATCGTCGTAGTATACGGTAACGACAGTTCGGGAACCCAGTGTCTGGACCAAAAAACTGCATATAGAGTAGAAATCAACCCCTTCTAGAGCCAGACAGGAACCATAAGACAAGGCGGTATACTACCGAAATACCGCCAAACTTAGGATTTCTCTGTTAACATGCTTTCTGGTTATTTTGCATATTTTAGCATGCTCTTTGGTAATTTTTACGCAATTTAGCATGTTCTCTGGTTATTTTACGCATTTTTATCCTATTCTCTGGTTAGCTTTATTCGCATTTTTAACTGCTCTATGGTTATTTTTCAGGCACTTTTTATGTTATCTTTGTCTTTATCCTACTAACACATTCTCTTCTTGTTTTTGTTTTTCTTTGATCCTTTATGCATTTTCTTTACTTGGCATATATTTGCATGGGTATTAATTTGGAAAACAATAAATTTAGAAGTGTCCAAAAATGTCAAAAGGGATCATTATAGGCGAAGATAAATACGAAAGTCTGGATATGGTTAGAAGCAGTTCAGCACGAGAAAGATTATAGCTTGCCGTCAGAAGGAGGAGCGTGGAAGACCAAGTATGAAGCAGCGCAGCGTACCATCCAGAACCAGAGGTCGGAAGCATCACATCTTACGTACAAACGTTATCGAGAGAAGCTACAACTCTCCTGAAGCAGCCGAACATCGAGCAAGAGCATGGAGCAGCCATCATCCACCTGCTACATGAGTTGACCAACTTAGGAATTAGGGCCAACAATTTTCTGTAGATTATCTTTAAAGTTGTAGTGAATCCTTTTTGAACAGACGAATGTTTTTAAGAGATTGTTTTCCGAATTTAATACCCTCTTGCATTCATGCATCATAAAGTAGATTTATATTTAGGTTGTTTGATTTCTATCTTATTTATATTTTATTCTGTTTTTGCATCATCTTAACATGTTGATATTTTTGCATCACATCGCATAAAGGTATTGATCCAAAAGTGATTATCAAGATAGAAGGCGATCATAACAGTTAAAGGGATTTGTAGGTCGAAGACGAGGTTGAGCCAGAGCTTGAGAAGGATGGACAATTTACTTGAAGATTACTCAAATTCTAGAGACGCTGAAATGCAAGAGTTAAAAAGACAGATGAGTGAGCTGAAGACCATGATGATGAACATGACTAAAGGGAAGAGGCACATGGAAGATGAGCCGAAAAAGGATCGGTACACATACAAATCACCACTTATAATTGGTGTGAACAAGCCAACCGAAAATGTACCAGACCTAAAACCTGAGAAAGTCGCAGCGGTCCATGGAAAATCAAAAATGAAAGAAGCGTTCTGCCCGATAAAATCGGTTTGACCCAATTCCCATTTCATACAAAGAGTTATATCCTCAGTTGCTAGAAGCTCGGCTAATAACTCCGTATTTTATCTTACCATTACAACCGCCGTACCCGAAATGGTATGATGCCGATGCTTATTGTGAATTTCATGATGGAGTACGAGGACACTCAGTTGAAAATTGCAGGGCTTTGAAGCGTAAAGTTTCAGTGTCTGGTGAAATGCGGGAAGTTAAAGTTTGGAGAAAAAAGTCAGCCTAATTCAGGGGGCAGACATGAAGTCCGAGATGAAAATATTTTGAAGAAACAACATCAGTCCGAGTACGAGATTCAGGTAATGCAAGAGAGAGATAACTTGGAAGTAGAGTTACAAACCTTGCAATCAGATTACCAAGATCTCGCCAAGGATGTTAAGAAGGAATGTATAGAAAGTGAAGATGATGACATAAAAGCTGCGGCACGAGAGATGGCTCAAGAAATAGCAAGCTTAGCGGATATGACGACAGAATTGAGTCAAAAACTCAACCCGGTGATAGATCACAGTGGAAAGTTAGTAGGGTTCTTAGAGAAAGTCATGAAATTAGGGGTTAAGACTCGCAAATACCTTTAGCGCTTGATATTCGATGTAATAAATCTTTTTACCTAAAATGAAAGTTATTCTACGATAATCACTCTTAGGATCAATACCTTATTGCATTCATGCATATGTTTATATCATGCCATTATTATTTTATCAATATTGCATTAGCATACATGAATCTAAGGTGGTTGAGGGTTCCGATGACAGTTGTCATACATTAATAAAGTTTGAGGATCAGACATCATGGATAAGAACGTGAGAGAAGTTGCAAGTATCCAAGAAAGATTGCAAGAGCATATGACAAAGCCTCAACCAAGGGCAAATGATCAAATCCCGAAGCCATATTTAACTATCTACCCGGGAGTATCAAGTTCGAGAACGAATGCGTTTTCCTTAGAACGTGTTGATCAATTGACAAATATATGTACAGAACTCCAGAAAAAAATTGAGGCAAGTGAAAAAGGAGTAGACTCCGGGTTTAGTGCAAGGGAGTTTAAAACCTAGAATTTTGATGCTGACCTAGAGAGTGTACCTTGGCATCGAATTCATGTGTTATTAAAACCTAGAATTTTGATAAAATAACTTAGGCTTAGAATTAAATAAAATGGATAGGTAAGTAACTAGTAACACTAGTAGCTTAGGTTTTAAACACTTAAGCAATGGAGCCTTTTTAGGATTAGAACTTAAAATGAACAAGATAAAATGGTCATGCATCTTGCTTTAGCCTTTTGAGGCGGAAGTTACATTCCTTTGAATTTGGGTGAGGTTTCCTATCTAGAGGACGTCTCATTCAACTCAAGTTTAAAGGTGGTGCAACTTCTAAATCAAAAGGATATCCAAAATTAAAATAATGTTCATTTAACAATGGAAAATTAAATTAATATCTATCTTCAAAGGTGGCGACTCCAAGTCAATTTTTTCAAAATTAAATTATGTTTCTCCTAAAATTTGAATTTTTCCGGATTAAAAAGATAATGTTCGAATTTTGTAATCGTAGAACACCTTTTCACCTAAAATCCGCGTTTTTTAAAGAGGTCGCGAAACCAACCCTAAAACACAAACACTCATGACCCTTTCATCCCCGAACACTCATAGATGTAACCATTACAAGAACAAAACTAAAAAAAATTGCCAAACAACTTCACTTACCCACTCTTACCGAGATACAAAGACAAAGCAAGATGATTAATGACGTTTGTGATTCATAAGGCCAAGGAAATCAAGGTTGAGACATAACTAACAATGATTAAGTTTTTTCCGTTAGCTCTTCGGCACTCTCAAGGGAAATGGAGGAGTGAGACTGCAAGGAAAAGGGAGTTAATGGGTGTTGAACGGTAGAAAACAAAAGGCTCATATGTTGATATACCAAAATATTCCTAATTCTAATAGGATTGGGCCTAGATGTATATTTCCTAAAATACCTTCACTTTAAAAAATAAAACATAAAAACTCCTAAACTCTAAGGTATGAAAATACCATCACTTTAAAATACCCTTACTTTAAAAATACCCTCATTTTTGAGGCTCGGGCTTGAGTAGTTTTGGGCCGGTTGTTGGGCCTTAGGCTTATTTGGGTTGCTTGGTTTGGGCCTTAAGAGTTTGGGTGATGACATTTTGGTAAATGTCAAAATAAGAGAAAGAGACGTTTGAGGGGTTTAATCCCCCCTCAGAGTGAGCTCACCTTTCCACTTTTCTTCCTTATTTTCCATCTTTGTAGCAAGGAAAAAGAAGAGCAAAAGGTAGGATCTTTATCAGTTGTGTTAGAAATCTCGTTTTTATGTTGGAGAGAATATTGTAGAGCTGTTATAGATCTATAGAAAAAGATAAAGAAAAGTTGGTTTGGAGAAGAAAAAGGTTTAAGAGAGGGTTAAGGGTTGAGTTCGGGAATAGGTTTTAGAGGGTGTTAATCTTGGTTTTTCTAGTGTTTTAGACTCTGAGAAGGTGTCTAATTCACTTCTTTTCTTCCCCTTTGTAGAGAAACAAGTGGGAGAGTCTTCTTTAAGCCTTGGGAAAGAGAAAGCTTGAGATGGAGGAAGAAGATTGAGTTTGTTGTTTTTGCTGATAAGGTTGGTTCTCTTTGAACGCTTAATCGTCATGCATACCATGTTTTGAGCTTAAATGCATGTTTGTTGATTTTCATGGTATGCTTGGTAGATTTAGGTGGCCTTTAATGGTGGATTGTGTTTAGGTTGATGAACCTTTGTAAAAACGATGTAAACATGCTTAGGAAAGTTCCATTACATCCTAGGATCAACTTGGTATTGAAGGGATCGATTTTGGATAGGGTTCTAAGTGTTTAAATATGCAAAACTGCACTTATCGTGTAGGGGGTATCGATATCGGTGGCTCGTGTATCGATACCCCTGAGGGAAATTTGAGCTGGATGAGTAGGTGTATCGAACTGGGGTTTGATAACGAGTCGTCCAGTGTCCATTTTGGTTCGATACCCTTATTAGAGTGGGAAGTCCTCTTTCGTTGACTTTAAAATGGGTCAAGGGGTTCGATACTCGTATCGATACCATCATTTCGGTACCCCCTTTGGAAGGGCATTGATACCTGGTGTTTCGATACTTCAAATAGAGGTATTGATACCCCAGGGCAAATTTAGCCTAAATTCTTGTGGATTAAGTGGCAAGTCCCGTAATACTACCCTAAGGATCCTTAAGAGTCGTTTAAATTATAAAATAAATAGTAAACCGGAAGATAGGCTTATAACCCCGTTAAAGAGATAATTGCCTAATAAATGAAGTCTAATGATATGAACCGGTATATGGAACCGTAAAAGGGTTTGATGTGACGTTCGAGTCATGTGACTTACTAGGGACCTTACTTAGTGTTGATGGGTTGCCTAGAGTATATTATATGTATATATATACGAGATATGATACCTAGTAACCTTGCTTAGTGTTGATGGGTTACTATTGATATATATTATATGATGATAAAACTAATAACCTTGCTTAGTGTTGATAGGTTATCGGTAATATATTATGCGAAAGACTGGCTAGGACCTTGCTTATTGCTGTTGGGCTCCTTAGCGGATTATGTGGAGTGGCATGCCACAGACCTGGCTTAGTACTGATGGGTCCCTTACTTTTATACCACTATGAGGTGATATAGACACCGTTATATATATAAGTATACATATATATGAGATATAAATACGGGATAAAAACTTAAGATGTTGTGTGATCTTCTCTTATCTTGCATATTCTATGTGTCGATATATACCATCATGATATCATGTGTTTAGGCGGTTATGGTAGCACCATCGTACTCATGTCATGTCATCATTCATGTTGCCATGCTTATTTTATGATATGCTATATGTGTACCGGTTGGTCAAGTACCCATTGAGCTTTAGTAGGTTAGCGTTCGAAATGTGTTTTCGTGCGTAGGTTAAGGAAGCTTTCGGAGGAGCATCATCATGGTGGGTTCAGCATCGACATCTGTTGTTAGAGTACTGATATTAGGCATTAATGGGCATTTGTAGTTAGGACCCTATATGTGTAACTTGTAACTTTGTTTTATTTATTGTCTAATGCTTTTAAACGGGTTGTAATATTTTGGGAGCTCCACATTTTAGCTTACTCATATTTATGTTTTAATGGATTTGGATTTTATTATCTTATAATGAAAAATAGATTTGGACTCAGGTTGTTGGGCTTTTTAAAAAAAATTGAAATACAGGTTTTGGGTCGGAGGCCCGATGTGACACCGAGTCGAGGGTGTTACAATAGCCATGATGACACCATGAAACCTTGATCATCTTAATGGTATTTCCCTTGAGAACTCTTTTATCCTCCTCTAGAATCTGAACTGGTTCTTTTTCAAAACTTATATCGGGTTGAATCCCAATATCCTTAACCGGAATAATATGGCATGGGTCGGATCTATAATGTCTCAACATGGAAACGTGGAATACATCATAAATATGTTGTAACTAAAGAGGTAACTCAAGTTGATAGGTAATTGATCCCACTCTTAACAAAATTTGATAAGGACTGATAAAACAAAGACTCAGTTTGCCTTTCTGACCAAAACGATGTATCTTTCGCCATGAAGATACCTTCAGAACAACTTTACCACCCACATCATACTCAATATCCCGATGTTATAGGTCATCATAAGAATTTTTTGTAAAAACAAGCCTTAAGTTTGTCTAGGGGTGTGCATTATTTAGTTTTAACCGAATTAACAAACTGAACCGAAATTATTTTGACTAATTCGGTCGGTTAATTTTTGGTAAATTTGGTTAACGATTAATTTTTTTGAAAATTTGGTTCGAAATCAATTAATTAATCGAAATTATAAATAAAAATATATTATATATTATTTACATATAATCTTAAAGCCCCAAGTGTCCAACCCAATAAGTATATTCAAACCCTTTTAGCTTAACTCATTTTTTTTAACTCAAATAATTAAATTATCGTAATAAATGAAAAAAAAATCAAAATCCCTAAATATTTTAAAGCTTTGTCTATTTTTCTTTTTCCTCTTTTAAATTGTATTACCTTTTCATATTCTTCTTCTTTAAACTCTGCCGATTTCTATTTTCTATGATTTTAGATTTGTCGTCTTAATTCTCAACTTTCACTATATTACTTTTACCTACACAACTTAAAATTTATCGTTGTTGTTTTACATCTCTCAACGTCGGTATAAGGTAATATTTTTCTCTGTGTGAGACAAAATCCTATAATATAGTTTTTCTTTTTTTAAACTCTGTTGATTTTTTTAAGGTGTTAGATTTATCGTCTAAAATTCTCAACCCTTATAGTCTCACTCGCGTAACTGAAAACCTATTGTTTCATCTTGAACCTCTCAGTGATATAAGATAATATTTCTAGGTTTGCATGGTGATATTGTTGAAGAAAATAAAAACTTTGATGTTAATATTTATTTTATTTTTTAACTATGTTTAATTATAATATAAATTCAAATAATTTAATATAATATCTTATTTAGATTGTTTTTGTTCAATTTATGTTGATATTAATAGTTTATACAATAACTAATATAAATTATCAATGTTCAATTTATGTCGACATTAATAGTCTGTACTTAGTTTTTTGTTTTTATTTTGTTGTTTTATCATAACAAACAATAATTTAAATTACCGTTTTAAATTTTTGGTTTATTTTTAATTCTTTGTTTTTATTTTGTTGTAGATGTGCAACACAGAAACATCTCTTAAAGGTAGTTTTTCACCTTCTTTGTCAGATTCTGAACATTCAACTGCTACAGGAGCTTCAAATCAAGTCAACAAATAAAAAGGGATATCAACTAAACGAAAAGTTATGGTTTCAAGGTCAAAAGTTTGATTTCACTTTACTAAATTTGTTACTACTAAGGGTGAAAGTAAGGGTGGATGTAATTATTGTGATAAAGAATTTTATTATGAATGGAAAATAAAACCGAATGATTGAAATATCACATAATACAATGTGAGAAAAACCCTAATAATATGATTGACACTGATAAAGCCAATTAGTTTTACCAAGTAATGGTATTGATGTAACCCCTAAAATTTATCTAATTTCTTAGAATAAAAGTTAGGGTTCACATTACTAAAACTTGATTCGCAAGGTAGGTTTTTATTAAAACAAAAGATAAGAACAAACTGCTTTAAATAATTTATTTTCAAACATACTGAAATATTATCCCAATAAAATAAGGTTCAACCCAACATTAAATAGTATAAAGTCCAGAAAGTCCGAAATAAAGTTCATTACAAATAATAAAATATCCGAAAATAATAAAATAATCTGAAAACTATGAAACATACGTAATAGTCTGAAAATAGAAATCTTCAAGTACCGAAGTAGCCTAGGTCAAGGACCTGAAACAGGAAGCTGAGAGGGTGTAAGCTAGGGAGCCTAGTGTGTCTCTAAAGTACAGATAACAGGAATGTAATCTCAGAATGATGCATGATCATACGAATTTTAACAGAAAATGGAACGTACTGAAAAACAGAGTAAACAGAAGAGAACACACCTGAACAGAAAAGCTCAACGACGATACTAACGTCGAATGGACTCGGCCACTAGAGTGCGCAGGAGTAGAACCTACGAGTAACAATTATCGTTAGACACCCTACTATGCCATTTCACTAATAAGTACACTAAACGGAAATTAAACCGAACTCACGTGCGGGTCCCGTAGACTGATAAACAGGTGGTCATCCAGGAGGAGGAGGAGGCAGATGCTCGGTCTCGGAATCCACGTCACCTGAAGCGAACAGAAACTGATTCAAAAACCACTAAAGATAATTTCCAGATAAGCATTTGAACTTAAAAGGCCTAAAAACGACATTTCGGGTTTAAATTTCGAAAAACAGATAGCGTCATCGGACTTAGGACGTCGAAAAACATAGAGTGGTCCCGGGTTGAAAAAGTCAACTGATGCCAGCATGGTCAACACTAACGTCAGCAGATGACATCATCAGGTCAACATTGACGTCAGCAGTGACGTCAGCTAATGACGACAGGTGATAACGTCAGTATGACGTCAACGGGTTACAGGTCGGGTCAGATTCGGGTCGGTCGGGTCGGGTTTCGGGTCGGGCATGGGCTTGGTCAGATTTTCCAGGAAAATCTGGAAAAATTCCAGATCTTCCCCAAGTCAATCCGATTGATTTTAAGACGCTCTGAACCCCTTATTCGATTCGATTAAACCGACGAAAACTCTCCCTAACAGATTCGATTCATACAAAGCAAGGATAAACACAAAAAGGGGAAGGAAACTTTCCAAAAATAAAAAAGTGAAATTACACAAGAAGGGTCTGCACTTTTAAGGTTTCAAAACAGGGCCTTCAGATTTCAGAAATTACCAAAAAGGTCTCTAATTTCGGTTTTAAAATTCCCAAATTTTTAGGGCATAAAGTTAGGGATTTTGATTCTAATTGGGGAAAAACATTTAGGGTGTTACAACTCTTCCCCCCTTACAGAAATTTCGTCCTCGAAATTTACCTGGATCAAAAAGGTGTGGATACTAGGCTTTGATAACAGACTTGGGCTCCCAAGTAGTCTCATCAAGACCTCGGTTACGCCAGAGAACCTTAACCATCTTAATGGTTTTCCTCCGAAGGACTTTCTGTCTCTGAGCAATAATCTTAACGGGTTCCTCCTCATAACACAGATCTGGATGAATCTCGAATTCCTCCATAGACAGAACATGAGACGGATCAGCTTGATAACGTCTCAATACAGAAACATGGAAGACATCGTGGATACGCTCAAGTTCTGGTGGTAACTCAAGCTGATAAGCAACAGGACCCACACGTCTAAGAATACGGTACGATCCAATGTATCTGAGACTGAGCTTGCCCTTACGACCGAAACGAAGTACCTTCATCCAGGGAGATACTTTTAGAAAAACCTGATCGCCTACCTCAAACACGAGATCCTTACGCCTCAAATCTGCGTAGGATTTCTATTTGTCAAAAGCGGCCTTAAGTCGATCCCGAATCAACTTGACTGTCTCCTCAGCCTCATGAACAAGATCTGGGCCCAGTAACCGGTGCTCAGTAAGCTCAATCCAACCAATCGGGGTACGACACTTATGTCCGTACAGAGCCTCATAAGGTGCCATCTTAATATTGGCCTGATAACTGTTATTATACGCGAACTCTGCCAAAGGTAAGAAATCCTCCCAACTACCTCTGAAATCTAGTATACAACCTCTCAACATGTCCTCAAGGATCTGAATCACACATTCAGACTGACCATCGGTCTGAGGGTGATAAGCAGTGCTGAAGTTCAATCGAGTAACCAAAGCCGTATGTAGAGATCCCTAAAACTTAGACGTAAATCTTGGATCTCGATCAGATATGATGGATAGAGGTACTCCATATAACCGAACGACCTCAGAGATATATAACCGGGATAACTTACTCAGAGGGTAAGTGGTCTTGACAGAAATGAAGTGTGCAGATTTCGTCAACCGATCAACGATGACCCAGATAGAATCTTTCTTTAACGGAGTCAAAGGTAAGCCACTGACGAAATCCATAGTCACACGCTCCCATTTCCACTGAGGAATCTCGATGTGCTGAAGAAGTTCAGAGGGACGCTGATGCTCTGCTTTGACTTTCTGACAAGTCAAACACTTGGACATAAAGCTGACAACATCTCTCTTGAGACCTTTCCACCAGTATTTCTCTCGGAGATTCTTATACATCTTATCACCTCCCGGAAGCATAGAATACGGGCTATCATGGGCCTTTCGAAGAATAACATGTTTCAACTCAGAGTTCTTCGGAACATAGTAACGACCCTAGAAACATAAAACACCATCCTGATTCAGAGAGAAGTCTTGAGAAGTCCCTTCCTTAACTTTCGTAATCCGATGAGCCAAGAACGGATCATTAGGTTGTTCAGCCTGAATTTCAGATATTAGTGTAGGAACCACTCGAAGCTCTGCTAACAAACTGTCATCCTCAAACAAACTCATCCGGGCAAACAGGGCTCTCAAATCTGAAATGGTGTTGCGACTCAAGGCATCCGCAACGACATTAGCTTTACCCGGATGGTAGTCAATCTCATAGTCATAGTCCTTCAGAAGCTCCAACCAATGTCGCTGTCTCAGGTTGAGCTCTTTTTGAGTGAGAAGATACTTAAGGCTCTTATGGTCTGTAAAGATGTAACACTTCTCTCCATAGAGGTAGTGTCTCTAGATCTTCAGAGCAAAGATTACGGTCGCTAACTCTAGATCATGGATGGGGTAGTTACACTCATACGGTTTCAACTGTCGAGATGCATAAGCCACTACTTTCCCATCCTGCATCAGAACACAATCCAAACCGGTGTATGAGGCATCACTATAAACGGTATAGGGTTTCCTCGATTCTGGCTGTATCAAAACTGATGCTTGTGTCAGAACTGATTTGAGTTTCTCAAAACTCTCCTGCTGAGCCTCAGACCTGGTAAACGGAACACCCTTCCGCAGAAGATTAGTTAACGGAGCGGCTATAGAAGAAAAACTTTCTACAAACCTCCGATAATAACCAGCTAAACCTAGAAAACTACGAATCTCAGCCACATTCTTGGGTTGCTTCCACTCCATAGTAGCCTCAATTTTCTTTGGGTCAACCTGGATACCCTTATCAGAAACAAAATGGCCCAGAAACACAACCTCCGAAAGCCAGAACTCGCATTTACTGAACTTTGCATAGAGTTGCTTCTCTCTCAGAGTCTGTAAAACAAAACAGAGATGCTGCTCATGCTCTTCCTCAGATTTAGAATAGACCAGAATATCGTCTATGAAGACCACAACAAACTGATCCAGCTAGGGTCGAAACACCCTATTCATCATGTCCATGAATGTTGCAGAGGCATTCGTAAGATCGAAGGGCATTACCAGAAACTCTTAGTGACCATAACGAGTCTGGAAGGTTGTTTTGAACACATCAGAATCTTTAACCTTGAGTTGGTAATAACCAGATCTCAAGTCTATCTTAGAGAACACGGAAGCTCCTCGAAATTGGTCAAACAGATTGTCGATACAAGGAAGAGGATACTTATTCTTGATGGTCAACTTATTCAACTTCCGGTAGTCAATACACAGACGCAGAGAGCCATCCTTCTTTTTAACAAAAAGGACAGGAGCTCCCCACGGAGAGACACTCGGTCGAATAAAACCTTTATCCAAAAGTTCTTGTAACTGAACCTTAAGCTCCATCGGAGCCATCCGGTACGGTGCCATCGACACTAGAGTTGTCCCCGGATACAACTCGATACCAAACTCCACCTCCTCCCGCTTAGGGGGCACTCCTGGTAACTCTTTTAGAAAAACATCAGGCAATTCGCACACAACATGAATCTTATCTAACCCAGAATCAGATTGCCTCGGGTCAAGAATGTAGGCAAGGTAGGCCACAGATCCCTTCCTGATCATTTTCTCAGCTTTCAGAGCAGAAATCACGTTGGTCAAAAACCCTCTACGTTCACCGATAAGAGTCACCTCTCGGTCATCAGAAGTTCTCAGGGTAGCCCTCTTACGCTCACAATCCAGTGTAACTCTGTGAGCTGACAGCCAATCCATCCCCAGAATCAAGTCAAACTCTCTAAACGATAGTTCCATCAGATTAGCGGGAAAGATTTTCCCTTGAACCTCAAGAGGGCAATCTTTAAACACCTTAGTAACCACTATAGGGTTACCTACAGGACTATAAACTGAGACAAAACTGCCAGTATCTCTACAGGAATTCTAGATACCCCGACAAAAAACTAGAGACATACGAGTGTGTAGACCCATTATCAAGAAGTGCGAAAAAGGAAAGAACATGAACAGAAAAAGTACCAACAATGACTTCTGGCTCATCCCGATCCTCTTTTCTCCTCGTAGCATAAACCAAGTCGGGCTGAGACCCTCCTGATTTAGCAGATCCTCTAAACTGATTGGGTCTGCCCCTACTACCGGTACCAGATGCAACAGGTCTACCTTGACCCCTTCTCGTTGTAGAAGTCTGAACTGATGTCTGTGATTATCCCAGAGTATGACCAGACTGGGGTGCCACTGGACAGTCCCTGAGACGGTGATCATAAGATCCACAAAAGAAGCAAGCCCCACTCTGCATACGAAACTCTCTCGAGTGCCACTTCTTACAAAACGAACACTTGGGTAAGGCTCGGGTATTAGTGGATCTAGCTCCACTAGCAGCAAGGGCAACAAAAGCAGCTGGTCTAAAATGTGCAGAACTCTGCGGCTCAAACTCATCACGGCGCCTCTTTCGGGACTGAAAACCCTAACTGTGCTGAGCAGGTGCTGCAGGCTGTTGTCTACCTCTATCCTGAACCTGGGACTCCAGCTGAACCCTCAAGCTCTCATTAAGCTTTGCTGTCCTGGCACGCTGAGTGATTATCTTATATTCTATGTCGTGATGAGTGGCAACAACAATCTTTAGCGGTACCCAGAGTCCCTGCAAGAAATGATCACACTTTTGTTTCTCAGAGGAAACAATACCAGGGGCATACTGGAGCAAGCGAAGGAACTCAATCTCATAGTCATTTACTGATATGTCGTTCTGCTGCAGATTCAGGAAATTATCTCGATACTTGGCCAAATTCTCAAGTCTCACATATCTATCCTCAAAGGCCTGCCTGAAAAACTCTCAATTGAGCTTCTCCAAAGCAGTAACTTTCTCCTCGGCCTCCCACCAATTCAGGGCTTCACCCTGAAGTAACGATATGGCAACCCTTAGTTTCCTATCAGAGGGATATTCCATCTCAACAAACAAACATTGAAGCTTCTTCAACCAGTACTCTACATCAGCTGGATCTGTACCAGTCTTACCATCGAACATGGTCATCCCAGCAGCCAAAAACTCCGTAGATATGGGTTTCCTGAAACCCTCATTCTGCCGCAAATATTTAAGCAACTCTTTCTGCATCATCACGGAGTTCAAACCGATAGTCTCACTGTCTCCAGACTCAAATGGTCCCTTACTTTGGACCGACTGATCAACCTCGGCTTGCTGAGCCTAGGTCTGAACCTCAAGTTGATCCTCCACTCCTACCTCCTGAGCCAAACTCTGCTCCTATGGCGAATCCACAAGAGGCGGAACATTACTAGCAGAAGCAGCAGATCGACCTCGGCCACGGCCTCAACCATGGCCTCTCCCAGTAGCTAAGCGTGTACTCCTACGAGGTGGTATAGTAGAGTATCTACAGAATGAAAAACAGAATCCTATATTAGAATTGGTACTTAGAGTAATATTCAAAATATTTTAGAGAATTTCAAAATACAATTCAAAATAGAAATCCGAATTTTTAAATAATATTGTTAAAATATTTTCAGATCAAAAATTATTTTGGACCTCACAGTTCGTGGGTTGAACCTAACTCTGATACCACTAAATGTAACCCCTAAAATTTATCTAATTTCTTAGAATGAAAGTTAAGGTTCACATTACTAAAACTTGATTCGCAAGGTAGGTTTTTATTAAAACAAAAGATAAGAACAAATTGTTTAAAATAATTTATTTTTAAACATACTAAAATATTATCCCAATAAAATAAGGTTCAACCCAACATTAAATAGTATGAAGTCCAGAAAGTCCGAAATAAAGTTCATTACAAATAATAAAATATCCGAAAATAATAAAATAGTTTTTAAACTATGAAATATACGTAATAGTCTGAAAATAGAAATCTTCAAGTACCGAAGTAGCCTAGGTCAAGGACCTGAAACAGGAAGCTGAGAGGGTGTAAGCTAGGGAGCCTAGTATGTCTTTAAAGTACAGATAAAACAGGATTTTAGAACAGTATAGGAAGATGATGCGATGTATGCATGAAATGCACCCATCTCCGAACACCAACAGAAGAGTAGGTTCCCCTGAACCCCTCTAACTCCATCACACCATCAGAAGTGGAAACTCGACCCGAAGGTGGAGCCACTGATCAGAAGTGGTATCTTGACCCGCAAGTGAAAGCTACTGAACAGAAGTGATAAATCACTAACTTCCCCGTACACATATTCTACCAGATGTGATGTATATGCATAAACAGTATCAGAATACATACATTACAATAAAACAAGAGGCAAGCGTATCATGTAGCAGTAACAGGATTGTGATGTCAGAATGATGCATGATCATACGGATTTTAACAGAAAATGGAACGTACTGAAAAACAGAGTAAACAGAAGAGAACACACTTGAACAAAAAAGCTCAACGACGATACTGACTTCGACTGGACTTAGCTCTACCACTAGAGTGCACAGGAGTAGAACCTACGAGTAACAATTATCGTTAGACACCCTACTATGTTATTTCATTGATAAGTACACTAAACAGAAATTAAACCAAACTCACGTGCGGGACCCGTAGATTGATAAACAGGTGATCATCCAGAAGGAGGAGGAGGCAGATGCTCGGTCTCGGAATCCACGGCACCTGAAGTGAACAGAAACTGATTCAGAAACTACTAAAGATAAATTCTAGATAAGCATTTGAACTTAAAAGCCCTAAAAACGACACTTCGGGTTCAAATTTCGAAAAACAGACAGCGCCATCAGAGTCAGGATGTCGAAAAACATAAAGTAGGCTCGGGTTGAAAAAGTCAACACTGACGCCAGCATGGTTAACACTGACGTCAGTAGATGACGTCATCAGGTCAACACTAACGTCAGCAGTGATGTCAGCTGATGAAGTCAGCAATGATGTTAGCAATGATGTTAGCATGACGTCAGCAGGTCACGGGTCGGGTCGGATTCGGGTCGGACGGGTCGGTCGGGTCGGGTTTCGAGTCTGGTTTTGGGCCGGGCATGGACTTGGGTCAGATTTTCCAGATTTTCCCGAGAAAATCTGGAAAAATTCCAAATCTTCCCCAAGTCAATCCGATTGATTTTAGGACGCTCTGAACCCCTTATTCAATTCGATTAAACCGAAAAAAACTCCCCCTAACAGATTCGATTCATACAAAGCAAGGATAAACACTCAAAACCCACAACATCGATCAAACGAACAAGGAGGAAAAGAACGGAAACTTACCAAACACACACATTCAGAGGAGGTGAAGACGTAGTCACAACAACAGGTAAGGCAAAAAAGAATGAAAAAGAGAGAGGATCGGATTATATATATTTAAGAAATCAAAAAGGAAAGAAATGCCCCCAGTAGATTCGTACCAGAACTCGGTGAAGGAAACTTTCCAAAAACAAAAAGGTGAAATTACACAAGAAGGGTCTGCATTTTTAGGTTTCAAAACGGGGCCTTCAGATTTCAGAAATTACCAAAAAGGTCCCTAATTTCGGTTTTAAAATTCCCAAATTTTTAGGGCACAAAGTTAGGGATTTTGATTCTAATTGGGGAAAAACATTTGGGGTGTTACCATTGATGGAGAATTTGGACATATTATAACTTGAAAATTTGATAAAAAACAGTTAGAAAAGCTTTAGCCCAAATAATTGTGATTGGTGAATTGCCTTTTAAGTTTGTTAAGAATGAAGGCTTTAAAAAATTTGTTTGTGTAATGCCTTAGGTTTCGTATTCCTTCTAGATTTACTATACCTAGAGATATTTATCAGTTGTATTTGGATGAAAGGGTTAAGTTAAAACAATATTTAAAAAGTCCGTGTTCTAAAGTTTGTTTAACTACTGATATATGTATTTTTTTTTTTTTGCAAAGAGTTAATTATATGTGTCTCAATGTATACTTTATTGATAATGATCGGAATTGAACAAAAAATTATAAATTGTTGTCCAATTTTTAGTCATAAAGGAGAAGATTTTGGAATGATGATTGAAAAATGTTTGTTGAATTGGGGAATTGATAAGTTATTTACTTTGATTGTTGATAATAAAAATTCCAATGATGTTGCTATTAATTATTTAAGAAAGAAATTTAATCATCGAGAGGGTTGAATTATAAATAAAAAATATTTTATATGAGATGCATGGTACATATTGCGAATTTAATTGTTGTTGAAAGTTTAAAAGAATTGAATAAATTTGTTGTACGTGTTAGAGGGGTTGTTAGATATGTGAGACAATATCCAGCTAGACTAAAAAGGTTTATGGAATGTGTGGAGATGAAAAAGATAAAAAGTAAAAAGATGTGTCTTGATGTTTTTAATAGGTGGAACTCAAATAATTTATTGTTAGACACAACTCAAAATTTTTAAAGAGCTTTTGAAAGATTTGAAGAGCAAGATACAAACTTTAGGATTAAACATTAATCAGGAGAAGATTAACCTACTACAGACGATCGGACTACTATTAAAAACTTGAGAGATTTTCTAGAACGCTTTTATGAATTCACTTTACGAATTTTGGGAACTTCTAATGTCACCTCCAATAATTTTTTTGATGGGTTTACTGAAATTAACATACTTTACGAGATGCTCAATCAAGTGTTGATATAAATTTTAGTGTTATGGCTATAAAGAAGAAAGAAAAATTTGTTAACTATCGGGGTGATATTCATAAGATGAATATGCTTATATTTGTTAGTTGTATTATGGGTCTCAGGTAGAAATTGAGTTATCTTAAATTTACACTTATTGAAATGTACAATGCTGAAAAAAGTTTTGAAGTGATGCAAAAATTGAATGATACTTTTTTTGAATTGTATGATGAGTACAAACCTTAAGTTTTTACTGATTATGGGCAATTAAGTGTGGAAAAACATACTCCTTTAAGTGAACCATAAAAAAGTAAAGAGACATATGAAAGATTTATATAAAAAACGTGTAGCTGAAATTGGTGGTAAGGACCAAACATCTAAATTGGATAAATATTTAGGAGAAAGTACTGAAAATTATGATGATGAATTTGATCTCTTATTGTGGTGGAAAGTCAATAATCCTAAATTTTCAACTCTTTCAAAGTTGGCCAAAGATGTGTTAGCTCTATCACTTTCTACTGTTGCTTCCAAATCTGCATTTAGTATCGGGAGACATGTGCTTGATCAATTTAGGAGTTCTTTAACTCCTAAAATGTTACAAGATCTTGTGTGTAACCAAGATTTCATTCAACATTCATTAACTGAATAGGAGATAAAGAAGATTGTAGAACAAATTGAAGAACTTGATAAGATTGATAATGGTATGTTGATATCTATATTTATCAATTTTAGTTTAATAAATATAATGATTTTGAGTATTATAGTACACCATTACAGTAATTTTGTTTAATTATTTGAATTTTTATATTTATTTTGAAATGTATTTGATAAGTGTTCAAAATAATTAATATTTTGTGCTTAATTACTCCTTGATTTTATGAATTGTGTTATTGATCTTGGTGTTTTCGTGTGTTTTTATGTAGGACTATGAATGCTGAAAAATAAACTTAGATGATGATGTCAGTAAGCGTCTGATAGCTTATCATCCTCATTTTGGATAACTTATCAACCGAGATTTGAAATTCAAATTTGGATTTATCTTTTATATTTGAATTTAAATAATTTTAGATTTATTTAAGATTTATCTCTTTATTTTAGGGTTTGTAGAAGGCTATATATAACCATCTTGGGTAAGCCTAGAACATATTTCTAAATTCTTGGATATTTCATCTCTTTTCTCTTTGCTTAAGTTTTATAAACATTTTCTTTATTTATTTTTATTGTTCTTATTTTTTTATTTAATTTTATTTTTATGTCAAGCATAATTCTTTCCAGCTCGGCTAAGTTCTCTATAGCCAAGGGCTTAAGCAATGAGTCGATCCAAACGTGAGGATTGAAAAGCGCATCAATAACTTTGAATTTTATTTCTTTTAGTTTTCTTTGTTCAAGACGTGAGGAAAGATCGACTATTGAAGCAAATCCGACTTCCTAAGAATACACTTAGTAAATTGTTTGCTAAGAGAAAACTAAGATTGGATCAGTTGTTGTTGCAACAACATAATCTAAGTCGATCTTGATAATTAAATATTTTTATCTACAAACATTGTGTTAGTGGATTAATCCATAAAACAAATATCAAAGATAATACTTGGGTATTCGGTTTGAAAGTTTTGCTTCAAGGATTGAACCTTGAAGGCTAAGTACCAACGTTAAATCCCGTAGGGAAAATCTTTTCCCGATGATCTATTAAAGCTGAATCAAAGCGAGAGCCTAAGGCTAGTTTTTATTTTATTGAATTATTTTCTTCATTTCATCTTCAATTATTAGTTTTTATTCGACAACCCTCTTTTTACTCAAACATTATTCAATCTTCTTTTTAAATCACCCATCAAACAAGCATAATCAGGAAGTTTCTAGTCCTTGTGAGATCGATCCTTACTTCTCTTTTACTATATTTAATTTCCTTTATTATATGAGAATAAGGCATTTTATTTTGACACTACAGGACGCATGTAAGTACTAGAGCCCACCCTCAATTCATGAGCTCATAAGCTTCTATATTGTGAGTGTGAGTTGAAGGAAAAAGTATGCATTCTAATCCTTTTGTTTATATCATGTATGATTTATTTATTTGTTTATCTATCTTTGTTTTTACTAAAATAATATATATTCTGTAGGTATAATGCAAATGGAGATGTTCTAAACTTAGTGACTCAGTTTTTATTATGTATAATTTAATCGAAAAAGATAAAGAATTTTGAAGAGTGAACCTGCTATATTTTGCTTATAAGTTATGAAGATTTTGAAAAAATGTTATGTTTAGACTATGCAAAATGTGTCCAAGCTTAGATGTTTTACATAGCGATTTAGTTTTACTTTAAATTGTTATATGCTATATTAGATGTGAATTGTTTTTATTTAAACTGTTATGCTTAAACTTTAAATTGTTTGTTGAATTATTTTTATTTTATAAACTTTTTTGTTAAATTATTTTTATGCTAAAGAAAAGTTGTGGGATGATTAGATATTTTGTTTAATATTATAATTCTAATATTATTTAAAATAGAAAAATTAAAAAAATCGGTTAATTCAAAAATTGACCGAATTAATTTTGGTTAAGATTAAATCGGTTCGGTTAACGGTTAAAATTTTAAAATTTCGGTTAATTCGGTTATGGTTAATTTGGTTCGACCACCGACCAAATTAATCAAATACACACCCCTAAGTTTTTCTCTGATCATTTTAATTGTTTCCTTAATTTCTCGAGTAATATTTGGACCTAATACCCTGTGCTTAGTCAATTTTGTCCAACCAATGGGTGTACGAAACTTAAGCCCATATAGAGCTTCGTAAGGTTCCATCTTAATATTAACCTGATAGTTGTTATTATAAGCAAACTCTGCTAGAGGCATAGAATTCTCTCAACTTATCTGGTAGTCAACAAAACAACCTCTCAACATGTCCTCAAGGATCTGAATAACCTGCTCATATTGATCATCGGTCTGCAGATGGTAAGCAGTACTGAAATTCAATCGAGTACCTAGAATAGTGTGAAAAGATTTTAAAACTTGGTTTTGAATCTCGAATCACGATCAAATATTATATAAATTGACACTCTATGGATCTATATTATATCAGATATTTACAAACGAGATAACCCACTCAGATTGACCATCGGTCTGCGGATAGTAAGCAGTATTGAATTCAATCGAGAACCTAGAGCAGTGTGAAAAATTGGCAAACCATGGAGTACGAGATACTAAGGGGGTAGTCTACTCGAACTAGAATAAAATGTGCTAACTTAGTGAGACGATCTACAACAACCCAAATAGTGTCCTTCTTCGAGGAAGTTAAAGGAAGACCACTAACAAAGTCCATAGTCACTTGTTTCCACTTTCACTGAGGAATCTCGATATGTTGTAACAACTCAGATTGTCTCTAATGTTTTTCTTCACTTTTTAACAAGTCAGACACTTAAACACATAATCTACAATATCTTTCTTGAGTCCTTTTTACTAATATTGTTCTCGAAGATTTTTGTATATTTTATTCCCACCTGGATGCATGGAGTAGGTATTATCATGATCTTCACAAAGAATAACTTGTTACAGTTTAGAATTCTTCGGAACACAGTACTGAACTTGATAACAATGAACAACATTTTGATCAATGATAAAGTCCCTAAGAATATCTTCATCAACTTCTTTCTTGCGATGCATTAAAAACACGTTGTTCGGCTGTTCTGAACGAATCTTAGAGATTAGAGTAGGGATAAACCGAAGGTCCACTAAAAGATTACCATCCTCGTATAAACTCAGACTAGCAAAAAGAACTCATAGATCTATAATTACACGAGGACACAAAGCGTTGACTAACACATTAGCCTTTCTGGGGTAATAATCTTAGATTGATGGATTAGCTAGATCCGTGGATAGACATCCATGTTTTGTAGTTGACCCTGGAGATTATGGTGGTTTTCGAGAAGCATCTAATGACAAAACAAATATCTTATGATGTTACCTTTTGTATTTTTATATCGGATTATGAGTTAGAATAAGAAAGTACATATGTTTCAGTTGGTTTTGAATCTCTATTGTGATATCTGGAAATTTCGATGATAAAGTTTCTTTTATAGGATGGAGTATTGTAACACTTTTTTCACCAAATTAAAAAATCTAATTTGATATAAATCCCTAATTTTGAAATCAGTAATTGAGGAATTATGTTAGAAACCTTATTTGTGAGATTGGATGATTTTAAATCTTTTTTAATGACTACTTTATTTATATCAGAAGTTTTCGACTTTTTATTATGCGGGATAAAGTATAAGACTTTTCCCATGTATTTGAACTTTTCTTTATGATTTTTATACCATATTATTAAAGGTTCAGAACCTTATTCTGCAGAATTTTTTTTATTGCGCTGCTAATCTTTCGCTATTTCTCTTTCACGTTATCTCTCCTTCTCTTGTGAGTCTCTAGTGATCATCTAATCACCCTCGTTGCCTCATCCTTTCTTTGCGCCATTTTTTTCAGCATGTTTAGCACCACTTTGTGAATCCAAACTAACGTTTAATTAGTCGTGTTAGCCGATAATTATGGAAGAACGGTAAGAAATTATTTTTCCCTTCTTTTCAATGCTTTACTTCGTTACTCTTTATTCCAGATTCAATTTTGCGGTAAGATTTTGCATCGTTCTTTTCGGTTATTTTTTGTAATGGTCGAGATCTTTGGTAACTGTCATTTTTGTTCATCTTTTGTTGTTGTTTTCTTATCGTGGCCTCCTCATTATCGTCGTTTTTTTATAGTGAAACCACCGTCTGATTTAAGATTTTTAGGGATTAATATTCGAATAAAAATCCTCTGTCTCTTTTCTGTGTCTCCCTTCATGCCTCCTTTGTATTTTTGTAGAAAATTGAATTTTAAACCCTAAACACTTATTTTTTATATCTTAAACCTTACACCCTAAAAAATACACTCTACCCCTAATTCCCTAACCCATAACCTAAAACCTTAAACCCTAAACCCTCTAATTTAAAGTGAGACATAAATAGAGATAAATAGAGACATGAGAAAGAAGCAGACGATTTGAGTTACTAATATTCGGGTTATTGTTATTTGGATTGAGTTAGGGGTGGTGTGGTTGGGTAAGTTTTGTATATGTTTTCTTGGTAATGGCAAAATGCGTCGAGTCACCAAAATTTTTATCGCTAGCGAGCCACATCATTGTGCTCAGCTAAATCTACGACCTTCACTTGGTCTCATGAAGCTAGTGCCGTTAGAATTAGGGCTTGGAATTCTAGTGCATTGTTTGGTTGTTTAATGGAGTTCGATTGATGGTAAGGATGACAATATAATTCGAATTCATTTGATCTAAAGAAAAAATTTTATCCAAATTCGATTAAAAGTAGTTCGAATCCGAATTCAAAAAAGGTTCGCGTTCTAATAGGAGGAGGATTGGATATGGATATTGACATGATCCGATCTGATTCGATCCGAATTCAATCTAAATTTATATCCGATATAATCCGATCCATATATAAATCCGAATAAAAATATTTAAAATTTTAGATTTAATATAGATATTTATATATTAAAATCTTAATTAAGTTTATATACAGTTAATATTTTAGATAATTAATATCTTCTATAATTTTATTTATTTATTTCTCTTATCTTTATAGGCTTTTGTTAAGCTTCAGTGGAATAATAAAAGCTTGATCGTCACAAACTTTTTTTCTCTACGTGCAATGCTAATAATCGAACATTTTGATTATATTTTTAATTTATTTTTTTATATTATAATATTTATTAGATATTTTATAATTGTGATGTGGAAAAGAGATATATTAATAGACTAGTAAGATAATAGTAGTTTATGTAAGGATAATTTATTTATTATTAAGTTTTTAAATTATATTTTAAGTTGCTATTTTAATTTGTTTTATATTGAATTATAATATTTGTTGATATTTGTTTGTGCTATAAAATTAAATATATTTTTTTGATAAAAAACATTTTTTTCATTTAAAGATATATGTTTGAATTGTTACTTTAAAAATATAATTGGATTTGAACTTTTAAATTTGGATTTGAATTTTAGATATTTTATTGGATTGGATTTGAAATTAGATTCTTTTGAAATCCGATTTTTAATTGAATTGGACTTATACTTTATAAAATCGGATCTAAATCTAATTCATTATCATCACTAATTGATGGTGGATTAGGTGTTGGGATAGATAGAGTAGGTTATGTGGGTGTGGGTGATGTGAGGTGTATTATTGAGTGACTGAAATTATGGGGATTTGTCCCAAAATGGTTTTGTAAACCATTTTTTTGAACTGACTATGCCCTAACTTGGACCTTGGAACCCGACCCAAGCTCTTGGGTTCGACCCGCGTTTGACTTAGACCTTTGACATTAGATTTTGATTAGTTTGACTTTAACCATGGATTTTGATTTTTGAGTTGATCTTCGACTAGATTGATCAAATTTAACTTTCAACCTTTAACTAATCAAGTCAAAGTTGACTTTAACCAAAAGTTGACTTTTTAGATAACCTTCAACCTAACCTTTTTCGATATTCTAAGTTTGAATCTATTGTTTGTTTCATCAAATTCGAACTTGAAATTCATGTTTCATTATTTTCATTTAAGTTGTTTAAGAGTTTGAGGAATTTGTTTTTTGAAATCTAATTTAGAATACCCTTTGTTTAGGTAACTACGTTTATGAGGCCATTAAGTTATCTTTAGTTGTTCGGACTGATTGGACACATTCTTCGAGATTGTCACATTTTGATTCATTTAGATCGTAATGTGTGACGTGTCCTTCTCGACACTAGAGCTATTGTTGCCTAAGGTGTATCTCATTTTGTGATACATATTTGTATGCTTATATTATGTTATTTGTATGTTTGTGAAAGGTCATTTTGTACTCTGCTTGATTGAAAGGTTATTTTGTACTCTGCTTGATTGATATCTGAGATTGTTTACTTGAACACATATGGAAACATTATGTATAACATGAATAATTGTATTTTCAAATCAAGCATCTGATTTTTTTTGAAAATAAGTTACTCGTAAGAGTTCATATTTATATTTTTTTTTACAAATCATATCATGATCATATGTTAGAAATATGTTTGCAATTATATTTGAAAAAGTGAAGGAAACCTCCACTCTGGCGAGGATAATCCTTTACTCTATATGATATCAGATATTGGGCCCTCAAATTTTGAGTCATGCATCAAACATCATAGTATTATGATTCAGATTTTTTTTTTTATTTTGGAAACCTTTTTAGAAAATAAAATATGTTTTGTTTTTTATTCTTTGCACCGTAGAGACACACTAATTTGTTTAGTTTATGCCCCTTTAGTCTTTTTTTTTTTCAGATTCTTAGACTTGTTTAGGCGATCTAGTACTTCGAACACCTCACATATTACTTAGATAATTTATTATTCAATATAAACTCTCTTAAAATACTTTAAATTAATGATTTTATATATTTTAGAATATTTTATAGTTTGGGTATTGAGAACTTTTAATTTACGACTTATTGGATACATGATTTTATAGAATTATTTTTGAATGTTTTAATTGATTATTTGAAATAATGTATTAAGGTTTTGGTTTATAATATCAAGATATTTAATGTATTTTACCTAATTATCAAATAACCTAAATTTTAAACTACTTAACCCTAAATTGCATTACTTGAGAAAAAAGTTCAGATAAATTGACTTTAAAATTTTAACTTAAAAAATTAGGTTAAAATTGGGGATAACAAGAGAAATAGATAATATTAGTTTTGGTGGAAGTGAGATCAATTCTATTAAACCAAGGCTTAGATATAAGATTTAGAAGAAAAATCTTAAAATTTGAGAGTTTTTGAGAATTTTAAGGTTCTGGTACAATGATCAATTAGAACCACACGACGATTGAAGGTTGGGAAGTATGGGGATAACAGATTAGGTAGTTAGAGTAAGGGAGTGATTTAGATTAAACTACAGAATTAACAACGGGATTATACCGATGTTCTAGGATTAATCTTATTCTTGAAGAACAAGGATGAATACCAAACAAAAGTTTGGTGTTTTGATTATTTTCAAGGGTATTTTCTGGGTAAAGGAGTGTTTGAATTGAGAGAATTTTGGAGAAGAGTGAAAGAAGAGAGTGAATGGGCAAAATGATTAATATGACTTAATTTAGTCTATTTATATATTAATTCAAATGGTGTCGTTTTGGTACCAAATCAACCCGATACCCGCATGTTTTAATCCAGGTTGTCCAAGATGATCCATGCTTTTTTTAAAAAGGGTTAATCACACTTTTGATCTCTAGAATTATGAATTATAATTCAATCAAGTCCTGAATTACTTTTTAAATTGAGCCTTAAAGTCTGAATTCTTTCAATTTGATCCTTATTTCCTCAGTTGAGCTCTTAATTCTTTTTTTCAATTAGGTTCCCTAATTCTTGTAATTGTGTTATTAAACTTTTAATTTTTTTCAATTTAGTCACCTAAATAATAAAATCAACATCAATTTACATTTATTTTCAATTTAATCATTAGTTTTAATTATTTTATATTTGTATACTTGGTTAATGTCATATTAGAAGCATTGCTAGGAAATTAAATTCATGTAAAATTAATTAGATTAGAGCCTTTAGATTAAATCTCTTTAATTATATTCAATAATTAAATAGGATAAATAATTATAGTAATCAAATGAATATAGAATAAGATATTTAGGGCTCCAAATTTAATAGGGTCCTAGACTATTTGAGCATTATTTAATAGGACTCCTAAATTAAATATTTGATATCCATTCTCACATTAAAAAATAATTAAATAATATAAATAAATAATTAAAGGCAAGTTAGGATTAGAACTTAATTAATTAGTCTGATTAATTAATTGAGTATTATATTTGGAGTTTAACACGGCTAATACCCTAAATTAACTGAGTGTTGACACGTATATGAATTTTGAATTAAATAATATTCATAAGATAAATAAAATTACCGGAGCTTATCTAGGGTTAATACTTAATTAAACAAGATTTGATTAATTAATATAATATAATATTTAGGGTCCAATATAAATGATATACTGAAGTAACTTGGTGTTATCAAATACAAGTTTTGAATTAAGTGATGTTCAATAAATAATATCAACTAATTAATTAGATCCTATTAGTTTAGGGCTTAAAATAAAGGCCACAATATACATGCATAATTTTTTTGGCATAGACAATATTATTTTGAAATATAAATAAGGGCACCTTAATATAATTAACTAGGTATTTTTATTTTATATTTGAATAAAAAAATAGTTTATACATGAAAGAATATTTTTATTTTTAATATAAACTCGTTTAATAATTAAGGATCAAATTAAATTTAAATTACTATCATTAAAACTGTCAATATACCGTACAAAATTCGAGATATCATTAACGGGCGTTTGTGGGGTACTAATCTTTCCTCACGTGTATCGATTCTCGAACTCGTTTTATTTTTTTAAAAAAATCTCTAATTTATTTTTATGGTCTCCGACCTATCAAAGTGGTCGGGGCAACTCTAAATGTTTCTAAGTCAAATATAAGGATAAATTTTAAAAAACGTAAATTTAAAAATAGAATTAATTATAATTAAATAAAAGATTTTTTTATTAATATAAAAATTCTATTTTAGAGATTAAATGAGTTATATGATAAAATTTTGATTTTTCGAGAATTAATGTTCAAATTATTTTACACTCATTTAAAAGGAGTTTAAGCTCATATTCAAACCAAGAACACCAAATCAAACAACAATCACTATTTTTATGATCTTCAGGAACAACTCAAAAGTTAGTAATGTAGTAACTTTAAATTTGCTCCACAAAGAAGCCCTCGAGACCATCCTTCAAATATTCCTCTTTTCTTATTCTTTGGAGGAATCTTCAACTTTTTTCACTACAAGAAGCGTTACAATTCATGTTATAACATTGTCGAAAATTTTAAGAGAATAAAAATATAAATTAAATTAATTAATAGATTTTTAAAACTATATTCTCGTTTTTTACTTTGAACATTTCTCTAAAATTCATCTTCACCAAAATTTATAGTGTTTACCTTAAAATATAAATCCTCGAATACCGTTTAACCTTTACTTCAGTATTAATCTAAAATTCTAGATTAAAATGATTAAAATAACACCTTTAAACTTCACCACAAAAGAAGAGAGTGAATGAAGGTAAGAAATGAGAACAAAGATGAGCTCCTCCCTTACTTTCTCTACAGGGATTTAAGTAAAGAGCAACATTTTTTATAAAATTTATCAAATTACCTAAATAGCCTTGGATCCATCTTCCAAACTCAAAGCCCAATCCAAAATACAAGTCCATTAACTAAAAACAAACCCAATAAGGCTCAGTGGGCTCTAAATGTTCGACTCAAACCCGAAAGTTATACTTCGTGTTAAATCGACCATCAAATTTTGAAATTTGGATCGTTACACCCACATTGTCAATGATGCGAAAAGAATAATTTTAGTCTTATGAATTACATGGTATGGATAATTTTAGAATTTATATTTATAGTGAGTCGTGAGACGAAGATGAAGAAGAAAATTCTTGACTAGGATGTGACGGCAAGAATAATACCCTTCACATTCACCCCCTAATTGACATCCCTAGTGAGAGCATGGTCCTCTTAAAAAAATTAAATAATTTTAAGTTGGAGTAATAATAAAATTATATCATAATCTTCTAAATAAAACATGTAATTTGTATTATTGATCTTTGAATTTAAAATATTTTTAAATATATACTTTAATAACATTGAGTTTCGCAATTGTTTCTCGATTTAAAAGATTTAATCATCATTAATAAAAAAATTCAATTATCATTATTTTTTAAAAAAAAATGAAATGTTTTAATTCTTGAATTATACTCTTTTATGGGAGGGGCTAAAAAAAGCTCAACTAAATTAAGCCTAAAAGAAGCCCCTGTAATAGAGGGGTATGGGAAACCGGCTGTTAGCCGGTTCCAATTTAATTATTTTTTATAAATAATGGTTATCTAATTTATTTTTATATATTCGAATAAAAAATATACGAATAAAAATATTTATATAATAAATATTCGAATAAAAATATTCATATAATAAATATTCGCATAAAAATATTTGTATAATAAATATTCGAATAAATATATATACGAATATAAATATTCATATAATAAATATTCAAATAAAAATATTCGAATAATAAATATTTGAATAAAATATTCAAATCAAAAGATTCGAATAAAATAAATACGAATAAAAATATTTGTATAAAAAGATGTTCGAATAAAAATATTCATATAATAAATATTTAAATAAAAATACTCGAATAAAAATATTCGAATAAAAAATATACGAATAAAAATATCCGTACAATAAATATTCAAATAAAAGCATTCTTATAATAAATATTAGAATAAAAATATTCGTATAATAAATATTTGAATAAAAATATTCATATAATAAATATTAGAATAAAAATATTCGAATAAAAAATATACAAATAAAAATATTCGTATAATAAATATTCGAATAAAAATTTTTGAATAAAAATATTCGAATAAAAAATATTAGAATAAAGATATCCGTATAATAAATATTCGAATCAAAATATTCATATAATAAATATTGGAATACAAATATTCGAATAAAAAATATACAAATAAAAATATTCGTATAATAAATATTCGAATAAAAGTTTTTGAATAACAATATTTGAATAAAATATATGTGAATAAAAATATTCATATAATAAATATTCAAATAAAAATATTCATATAATAAATATTCGAATAAAAATATTCGAATAAAAAATATACGAATAAAAATACTTGAATAAAAATATTTGAATAAAAAATAAACAAATAAAAATATTCGTATAATAACTATTCAAATAAAAATATTCGAATAAAAATACTCGAATAAAAATATTCGAATAAAAAATATACAAATAAAAATATTCGAATAAAATTTTTTGAATGAAAATATTCGAATAAAAATTCTGTATAATAAATATTCGAATAAAAATATTCATATAATAAATACTCGAATAAAAAATATACAAATAAAAATATTCGTATAATAAATATTCGAATAAAAATTTTTGAATAAAAATATTCGAATAAAATATATTTGACTAAAAATATTCATATAACAAATATTCGAATAAAAATATTCATATAATAAATATTCGAAAAAAAATATCCGAATAAAAAGTATACGAATAAAAATACTTGAATAAAAATATTTAAATAAAAATATATGAATAAAAATATTCATATAATAACTATTCAAATAAAAATATTCGAATAAAAATACTCGAATAAAAATATTCGTATAATAAATATTCAAATAAAAATATTCGAATAAAAAATATTCGAATAAAAAATATACAAATAAATATTGTACACAATTCCTTACAAACGATACACAATGGCTTACAAAAACCGTAAAAAAAAGGTATGTACACAATTACTTACAACTTCTCACCATGAGCTAAAGGAGCCATCCAAAGGTAAGGATTTGTGTACATACACAATTTACTACGATTTTCGTAAGCCGTTGTGTATACTTTGTAAGGAAATGTGTACAAACATAAATCCTTACCATTTTGGTGCCATATTGTGTATTCTTGTAGGAAATTGTGTATGTACACAAATCCTTACCCTTGGATGCCTCCTTTAGCTCATGATTTTGAAATCGTAAGGATTTGTGTACATACCTTTTTTCTTACGGTTTTAGTAAGCCGTTGTGTATACTATGTAAGGATTTATGTACAAACACAAATTCTTACCGTTTGGGTGGCATATTGTGTATTCTTGTAGGAAATTGTGTATGTACACAAATCCTTACCCTTGGAAGCCTCCTTTAGCTCATGATTTTGAAGTCGTAAGGATTTGTGTACATACCTTTTTTTCTTACGGTTTTAGTAAGCCGTTGTGTATACTTTATAAGGATTTGTGTACAAATACAAATCCTTACCGTTTTCGTGCCATATTGTGTATTCTTGTAGGAAATTGTGTATGTACATAAATCCTTACCCTTGGAAACCTCCTTGAGCTCATGATTTTGAAGTCGTAAGGATTTGTGTACATACCTTTTTTCTTTCGGTTTTAGTAAGCCGTTGTGTATACTTTGTAAGGATTTGTGTACAAACACAAATCCTTACTGTTTTTGTGCCATATTGTGTATTCTTGTAGGAAATTGTGTATGTACACAAATCCTTACCCTTGGAAGCCTCCTTGAGCTCATGATTTTGAAGTCGTAAGGATTTGTGTACATACCTTTTTTCTTACGGTTTTAGTAAGTCGTTGTGTATACTTTGTAAGGATTTGTGTACAAACACAAATCCTTACCGTTTTCGTGCCATATTGTGTATTCTTGTAGCAAATTGTGTATGTACACAAATCTTTACCCTTGGAAGCCTCCTCGAGCTCATGGTTTTGAAGTCGTAAGGATTTGTGTACATACCTTTTTTCTTACGGTTTTAGTAAGCCGTTGTGTATACTTTGTAAGGATTTGTGTATAAACACAAATCTGTATCGTTTTCGTGCCATATTGTGTATTCTTGTAGGAAATTGTGTATGTACACAAATCCTTACCCTTGGAAGCCTCCTCGAGCTCATGGTTTTGAAGTCGTAAGGATTTGTGTACATACCTTTTTTCTTACGGTTTTAGTAAGCCGTTGTGTATACTTTGTAAGGATTTGTGTTTATACACAAATCCTTATCGTTTTCGTGCCATATTGTGTATTCTTGTAGGAAATTGTGTATGTACACAAATCCTTACCCTTGGAAGCCTCCTCGAGCTCATGGTTTTGAAGTCGTAAGGATTTGTGTACATACATTTTTTCTTACGGTTTTCGTAAGCCGTTGTGTATACTTTGTAAGGATTTGTGTACAAACACAAATCCTTACCGTTTTCGTGTCATATTGTGTATTCTTGTAGAAAATTGTGTATGTACACAAATCCTTACTCTTAAAAGCCTCCTCGAGCTCATGGTTTTGAAGTCGTAAGGATTTGTGTACATACCTTTTTTCTTACAGTTTTAGTAAGCCGTTGTGTATACTTTGTAAGGATTTGTGTACAAACACAAGTCCTTACCGTTTTCGTGCCATATTGTGTATTCTTGTAGGAAATTGTGTATGTACACAAATCCTTACCCTTAGAAGCCTCCTCGAGCTCATGGTTTTGAAGTCGTAAGGATTTGTGTACATACCTTTTTTCTTACGGTTTTCGTAAGCCGTTGTGTATACTTTGTAAGGATTTGTGTACAAACACAAATCCTTACTATTTTTGTGCTAATTTATGTATGTACCGTTTTTCTTACAGTTTTTGTAAGAAATTGTGTATATAATTTTATGTGCAAATATGACCGGTAAACAAGTTTAGGCTTATTTTAGACTTTTTTTTAGCTAGCTTTCTCCAGAACTACCAACTCTTTCATATTTGATAGGTTAATCGATCTTTTGGCTCTCGATCTTGACTTTAATTTGGAAATTTGACCTTTACTTTTTGGTACAAAATTTTTAGTATTAGTTTTGATTTACAATTTGGCCTTGAACCTTCATATAGAATTTGATTCTTATTTTTTCAGTATAAATTTATATTAAATTTAATTTTAAAATACAAGTATTTAATACCTAAAATAACATAATCATTATTTTAAAATTGTAAAAAAATAGTTATGAAAAAAAATGTAAATAAAAAATCAAAGAAAGATATCCAAAGGTATATTGATTTATTTTGACACTTAAAGTTTTGATTAATAAGCTCGATTAATTTAAAAAATTAACTCGGTTCGATCCAATACTAAAATCTAATATATAGGGGTGGGTAATATCAGGTACCCGGACAATTTGAATAGAATTAGTCTCAGTCTCGATCTCGATAACCACAGGTTCCTGAAAATTAGAACTAGTCTCGATCACACCGGTTCCTAAATTTTAAGAACTGATCTCGTTATTGGTGAAAACCGGTTAGAATATCGGGTACCCGATCAATTAATTTATTCTTTAAAAAATTGAGTAATTGAAGGGGAAAAAATTAAACATCAATAATAATATTAAATAATAAAATTAGAATATTGTAGGCTTAAAAATTAAAGTTTTAAAACTAGTCATACTCATAATATTCATATATAAAGATAAATTTTGATAAGAAAAATAAACAAAAGAAAATCAATATCGGATATTTGGTATTGTTCTCAGTTCTATGGGTACCCACCGGGTACCGGGTCCAAAAATCAAGATCCAGTCCTGATCTTGATTATGACCGAGACCTAGATTTTGAATCTAATCTCGGTCTTACCAGAACCAATGCTTAGATGTGGCAAACGGGTCGTTCGATTCGGTTTTAATTCGGATTGTTTCAGTACGGTTCATTTCGGGTTTGTTTATATTCTTTTTAGATTCGGTTCGGGTCAGTTCGGGTTTCAATTTTGATTTTAATTCGGTTATATGATAATTCGAGTCGATTCGGATATTAGATCAGTGATTCGAGTCAATATTGGTTCAGTTGTTTTTTGTCGGGTCAATATCAGATTTGATGTTTACGGGTCGGGTCCATATCGAGTTGTTCAGATCGATTCGGATCGGGTCAATCTTTGAATTTTCGGGTTAATTTGGTTTGAGTTGGACTTGAGTATGAATCTAATTGTGTATATTATATATAGAATTAACCATATATTCTTGTTAAAATATATCTTTTTATTTGTTTGAGGATAAAATTAATAAAAAGAAAAAATATAAGGACCAACTTGATAACCATCTTAATAATTATTATTATTCAATAAATGAATAGTTCACATCAATACAAGAAAAAAGGTGGGAATTAGATTTTCGGTGCAATATTTTTGTGAAAAGCTATAAAAGGAAAAAGTTTCGATTTTAAAGTTGGATAATCATTTGACCTCCAAATGTTATAAAATTTTGAAGAATAATGTAGGATGACTCGAGGAGTATGATATTTCGTATTAGCATTGTTTTGAAATTTTTTGCCTCGGTTTTTATTCGAGTAAGGGCAATATTGGTCATTTAAGGGCTAATGTCATTTATGTAAATACATGGATTCAGATTAAAATCATAAAAATAAATTATTCATTTAAGGTTTAAAATAAATTATTCTTTCATTTTTAAAAAATAGTAAAAATAATTTTTTGTAAATATATGGATTCAGATTAAAATCCTAAAAAAATAAATAATAGTACAAATAAATTATTTATTCACTTTGACTCAATTATCGGGTTAAAATCAGATTGATGTCAGTCTAGATCGATTTTGAGCAAGTTAATTTTGGGTTGCTTTCGGTTCGGGTGAAAATCAGTTATGAATCAAATCGGTTATGAGTCAAATTGGTTCTTCTAGAATTCAGATCTGTTTCAGTTTCGGTTCGATTAATCAATTCATTTTTTATTCTTGAATCAAGTTTTTCATATATACTAATATTAGATAAAAATTTACTGAGTCTTACTGGATCCGAGACCGAAATCAAATAATCGAATAGGGGTAGGGCCCAATATTTAACATAAGGCAAAGCTTGAATCGATGAATCATAATTAAATGTTTGACGGAAAATGAAAGCTTGAATCCGATAGGGGTAGGGCCCAATATTTAACATAAGGCAAAGCCGGCCTCTCTCCCACTCTCATGGTCGCCATTTTGTATTTTTCACTTTCCTTCCTTTGGGTTTCGGAAGGAAAAAATGGAAAAACAGGAGAAAATCGATGAAACCCTAATCGAATCTAACAAACAACAATCTCTGAAACAACAACACCCACAAGACGGGGAATCAGCCGATATTCTTCCCGCTGAGGAATTCCTCGACGAGTTCCAGTGTTGTGTTTGCCTGTCAGTTTCTTTTTTTTCAATTCCCAATAATGCCTCTCTTTTTTCCTCTTTATATATTACCTGCCTCTTTTTTACATATTTGATAGGGAATGTAAAATTTATCTGAGTATGATCATTACCCAAATGAGTTCTTATAGGAATTATTAAGCAACTTTTGGGGATATAGATACACGCAGCTTCGAATTTCTATTAGACATTTAGAATTTAGCTAGGTGGCAATTCTGTAGATTTGATATTTATAAAACTATTATTGAGATTTGAAACTGACTTTTCCATTTTTGGTGATTTGGAATTTTATTAGGTTGCTTTTGTATCTTTTTGTTTCTATATAAATTTAGATAGGATTAAGATATTGTTAGATAGAGTTTCCATATAAATCTAGATTAGGTAAATTTAGTGGCTGTAATTTTTGACATCAGCTTAGTTTATTTGTCTAAGTAATGAATTCCTTGGAAGTTAAGAAGGAGCTTGTGCTTATGGTGGTTTATCTCAATATATCAATAAAATTTTGCCAAAAGCTACCTACGTGAATTCTGCATCTGACTGTTTTGTAACGGACTATAGAACCCTTTAAGTTCGCTGTTAGCAGCAACTTCATGGTTATCTAGCAGCTAGAAGAAAATGCACCTGTTTAAAAACTTTTGAAATTTGAATTAAAATGTGGTATTAGTAATTTCTGTCACAACTCATAACTTGTTTGCTTTATTGCTGTGTTTTCTCATTTATTGTCATAAACCCATAGCCATAACATCATATAAAACATTCTTATATTGGTAATTATTAGAAAAAAGGAATCATATATCGACCAGTGAGCAGAAGTGGATTGTTTAGTCACCAATCTTATATAGTTTACTACTGATGATTTGGTTGCACTTGGTAGTTATTGGTTTACTTAAGCTCTTGAATGCATGTTTGAAGGTGATTTCCTTGTGTTTTTCAGGGAACTACTTTACAAGCCTGTTGTATTAGGTAAGCAATAAATGTGCTTAAATAAGTTTTGACGTGTAAATTTTCCTGTAAGCTTTCTTTATGATCCATAATCCATTTTTTCAGCCTGTGGCCATATGTCATGCTTCTGGTGTGTCTACAATGCAATGAATCACTTTCATGAGTCCAATTGCCCCATTTGTCGATGCCCATACAATCATTTTCCGAGTGTCTGTACGTTGCTGCATTTTTTGCTCCTGAAATTGTATCCTATAGCCTATAAGAGAAGGGAAAGACAAGTGAGAGGTACCTTTCTTCTTCTCCCTTCTTTAAGTGCTAAGCATTTGTTAATAAATTACAAGTTTTTGCTAGAGATTTTTGTTTTACATTTTTCTTTAATCCTATCTTAAGCTTTTAAATTTTCGGAACGTAGATATGGGGTTATTGTTATATGGACTTAATCTCTCCCACCCATTAGCCAAAATAATAGAGCAATGATGGAGTTCAACTTTGCTCCTAAATACTGCAGACGCTTGTATGCTGTGATGGTGTGAATTACTGTAAGATTATATATATATATATATATATAAGTCTATAGGAATTTGAGTTAGGATCTATTACTTAGAGATAATTTTAGTAGAATTAAAAGTCTTAAGTTAATAGGATTAAAAGTCTAAATTAATTAGGACTTCTAATCCCATTCAAAGTCCTATTCTAAAGCCTATAAAAAGGCATTAGCTTGTGTAAACAAATTCATTCATTCAACAATAGAAAATCAATTATGTTCTTTGTTCCTTTTCACAAAAAGCTTAAATTTTCTTTTTTTTTATATTATTTTTATTTTTCCATAAAGTTGGAAGTTGATTTTCTACAATTACTAACTATTTGCTAGTACTAACCTGCTCCTGTAAAATCAGATTTTCTTTTGATAAGTTAGTATGAAGTAGTCTGCAAGGAAATGCTTAAGATGCACGGTAGTTAAAACTTTTAACCAAAGTCCTCTTTGGTCATGTGGAAGACTTTTTTGGGAAAGAAGTTTACTTATTGAAATAAATTACCTAGTGAGATGATACGAACTCACTGACTAAGATCATATCAAGTGGGGAAACATTTTTCCCATAGACTCCCCCTCCCCCTGCATCTTTCAGAAGTGGAAATGAATTATTTTATTGTTTCCTTGTTCAGAAGAAGAGAACAGGGCCGGCCACTTCTCAGTTCAATTTGATATAAATTTAGTTGAATCAAAGCTTTGTGAGAATTCAGATATTTTTGGGAATAACCACTCCCCTTCTCCTCTCCAAACGGGTGGGCATTCAGAAAGTTGTTCTAAGGATTCAGAATTATCCTCATTCAGAGATTCACTAAAAACACCTATGCATGATGAAAATGGTATACCAATTAAACCGATGCCATTTTCGGAGAGCCCTGAAGTTGCTACAGATGCTATGAACCAAGGAAAGACTTTGCTAAGCAATGACTCCGAACATGAAGATCAAAAGGTGGTTTCTGTTGCAGATTTACTCTGTGCTGCATGCAATAGGCTTCTCGTTCGACCAGTTGTTCTCAATTGTGGCCATGGTAGTTGACATTTCCTTTGATCTGTTCGTCAAAAGTTAAGGATTAGAAGATATTATTGTTGACTATGTGCTTTGGTCTCTTCTTCGGTGCAGTATATTGTGAATCTTGCTTTGTTGTTCCAAATGATGAAATCCCTAGGTGTCAAGTTTGTAAAAGCTTGCAACCGAATGGATTTCCTGGTGTTTGTTTAATTCTACACTATTTCTTGGAGAAGCAGTTTCCTGAGGAATATTCGGAACGACTCAAAGAACACAATTGTCGGTATCCTGCTCTCATAGTCATTTATGATGCTGTATCATTTATTTTTCAACATCAATTACCCTAAGGTGCTCTGATCATTTTACTATTGTTTCATGCCTTACAAAGTGATTTAACTTGAGCTGTATTTTCCTTTTTAAGTTTCTTGTGGGAACTTTGTAAATAGCTATTAACTTATTGGATTTTAAGGATTTAATTGTAATTTTAGCTTGGAGGCTTCCTTTTTCCCCTCAAGGAAGAGGTTTAATAACTTATGATTAGCATAGAAAAACACATTTAAATTACAAGTATTCTGTATTCTATTCGTTGGCCTCATCAAACCAGATGTACCGCTTACCTTTTGTAGTCTTGTTATTCATCAACTTGCCGGTTTTGTTCCATTTTTTATTGATGTTAATGATAATTCTCTAAAACTGTTCTATTTCATTCCTTTGTTTTTCTATTTCTTGTTCTTAATTGCAACCTCTTTAATGGGTTGCAAAATCTACCTACACATACAACCACATGCTTATATGCTTGTCTTAATGAGAACATAATCGATCTTTTGGTCAATCCATAGTGCATTTCCCCAAAATGTTAGCCAAGCATTTTATGCCACAGAAACACAACAATGGTGCAGGAGTTAAAGAGCAAAATAGTTACTTAACACCTTCGAGCTGTAGCTACTTGTGCCGTTTTTGACTCTGTTTCTCAAATACTCATGAATCTGTGAACACGAAAAATTCTGTTATAGTTGAAATTTTTCTTAGGAAAATCTATAGGTTCTTTTCCTTTTCATTCATAACCTGACAATTAGGTGTGTAAGAATATATACTTTTAATGTCAATCATGTGCTGCAAAGGTTTAAAATCATAGACCTTTTTGCTTCATTGCCTTGCTTTTTTGTTTGTTGCCTAACTCATAGCTGCTGTTTGAACTTAGGTTCAGCACAAGCTCAAAGCCATGCAAACCGGGTGACGTCAATTTCTAGTGATGTCTACTCATCATGGTATTTCGGCAATGGGCCAAAAGTTCATGTTGGAGTGGGCTGTGATTATTGTGGGGTAAGTTTGATTTAAAATTCTGTAATTTGCAATACTTTTGCTTAATAGGTTTCTGGTAGACGAAACATTAATTATAGACTTGTAATATTCCTTTTATTTATTTCAGAAAAGAGCAATTCTGTTATCAGAAGGGATATTTCTCTTTGCTAGTAGAAAATGTGAAACAACCATTTGATGTTTGAAAGGAAATGAATGTCTCCCTCAACCCGTTTAATTACATGCTTGTTATTGTAATTACAAGTATCACTTAGATTGAGATCTACAAATAGTCACTTTTATCATTCTATATTTGCATCATGTTTACCAATTTAAACTTCGGACTTTGGGATGCCTTTACCGAAAGAAAGGAGATTAACTTGTTTATCATATAGACTGATTTTCTTGTCAGTAAGAAGTTCAATTCCTTTCACTGATAATCTGCTTTTTATTTTTCTCAACTTGAATTTGGGCTAGGATTACAAGAAGTCTTAAGAATATGTAATTTACCTGTATTCGAAAATGGAGGGATTTTTTTTTCTTGTTTTTAAAACAATTACTAATGATAGTGATGAACTTAAAGAGCTTAGGATAGAAGATGAGAGAGGATTTCCTGAATTTAGGATCTAATAGAGATTCATTGGAACAATATTCTCATGGATCAGAAAGTGTACAAGGGGGACCTCTAGGGAAATAAAGTGTCAAAACACTAGTCTGTATTTGATACTTACACCTGATTCCAAATAATATAGGGTTGTAACATGCCAAGTCTTGTTACATTCATAGCAAACTTCCGATTCGGAAACTACTTTTTTTCCCTCATATTTGGTGCCACACTGATCTTAGAGTAGATATGGTGTGTATACATTTTTGCAATTGCAAGCTTTATGGTTGTTTATTTCTATGGCAAGAAAAACGCATTTGAAGAATACCTGTTTCTTACCTTTCTGTTTCAGATGTCTCCAATAATCGGGGAGAGATACAAATGCAAAGACTGTGTCGAGAAAATAGGTTTCGACCTTTGCGAATCATGCCACAAATCTCCAGCCAAGATACCTGGCCGATTTAATCAGCAGCACAAACCAGATCATCAATTTGAAATAGTACAGCCATTAAGCATACGCGACCTTATATTCAGGTTGAACTCAGAACAATCTGATGAAGATGATGATGATGGCGGCACAAATGCTTCGGAACATATGGATGGTGCTTCTCATACTCATGCACAGTCGGCTGTTGTTGAACCGGACGAAGGTAATGATGTTTCCCAAGAGCCTGAAGATATTTCTCCTTTGATTTTTTCCGGTGATGTCTCCTTGCATCAGGAGGGTGCCCCTGCTGATCCAAGGTTTGACTTCCACTAGAGACCCTTGTGAAGTTTTTCAATATACATCCAATTGTTGTTGAACTTTTATACCTTAAATTAAATGCCTTTAACAGAATCCTACTAGTCTAGGGCTGAGACAAAACCAATTTATTCGAACATTAGTGCTCTTTTTGATGATGAAGACATGAAATAAGCCGCCCTAGGAACAGAGACATCATTGAATGTTGAGAGAGGTCAAATTACTGAATTTTAAATATAAAGATTTTTAAATATATTCGATATTTCACTACTTTAAATAAATAATATATGATTGAGATTTTTAATGCAATTCCACTCTTGTCCATCAAAATTAGAACTTTGAATTTTCTCGCGGAAAAACATAAATTACTTTATTGGTCGTTTTTTAAAATAGGTGATCAACTTCATACCAGGGGAAAACATAAGTTACCCTTTTTCTAATATATACTTGCATTTTCTTGCCGACCAAACAAAAAAATCTATCCATTTAGAGTTTTGAATTATGTGTTTAAAAAGTGACTTTTATCGTAGTTAAAATATGAATATGATTTATCTGTTTTTTCTTATTTGGTTGATATTTTTTTATTTAAGATGAATTTATTTGGTTATTCGGAATAGAGATATAAATATAGTTTGTATTTAGATACTTTAAATTGGTTATATATATAATTTAATAAAATAATAGTTGATAATTGAATTATTTAATCAAAAGATTTTAAATATAAAAATTAATAATTTAAATGGTAAAAATTAGTTTATCATGTTATAATATAATAAATTCATCAAATCATATGTTTTCTAATTACATGTAAGTTAAATATCAAATTAGGTTAATATCAGTTCAGATCATTAATATATTGGGTTCAAAACAAGTCAAGTCAATTAACAAGTCAAATTTAAAATAGGTTGGGTCAAATCAGATTTTAGGTCAATTCGATCGAGTAATATAGATTGTTTGCTAGGTCTGTCTTAGGTTTGAGTTTGTTCAATCGGCTCTAAGTCTTCGAATCCACAATAACATGTTCAATTCGGGTTTGAGTCATTCTTGATTGGATACAAGTCTGATTCAGGTACTATAATTATAATTCTAACTCAAATTCGAATCAACAATAATCAATTATAAATCAATTTTGGTTTAAACTAAATTTTAACTCGAATAAATTTTAATCGGATTTTTAGGACAAATCAATTTTTTTTTTATTTTCCGGCTAAGCAAAAGGGGAGAAGAGGTGATATAAAGAGATGAGAATGAAAATTAGAAAATTGCTACTTGACCCTCAATTCTTTAGTTTTTTTTAGTACGGACCCCAAACTATCAAATTTTAAAAATTAGACAAAGTGTAAGTTAAAAAAAAGAGAGTAGAATCCAACAGTTGTTAACGTTGATGCTTGACAATGACCAATGACACAATTGAGTTGAAAATTTTTAGTCAAATTTAAGGGTCAAATTAATATTTATTTAATTTTTAATGTTTAAATAGTATTTTTTTTAACTTTAGTAATAAAATAAAATATTAGTCCTTTTATTAATGTGTCACGTCCTCTAATTAACGATCTTTAACATCTCAGTGACCAAAATATTATAAATCGATAATATAAATGATCAGATTTAAATTTGGTAAAAAAATATAAACTTATAAAACATAAGTGATCAACCAAATAATTTACCCAATAAAACAAGGGTAAATTGTAATGGAAGTTATTTAATTATGGGTATTGTTACATTTGAGTCACCAAATTATTGAAAGTTATATTGGGTCACTCATTTATGGGTAAGGTTACATTTGGGTCACCCAATTATTAAATATTATATTTGGGTCACTCAATTATAAGTAAGATTACATTTGGGTCACCCTTTATATTTGAAAAAGTACATCAATTTGGTTGTTTTTCTTCTAAATCACTTGGATACCCTTGTTAATATTATAATGCTTCATTTGAAATCATTAATTAATCTAATACACAAATTGATAAACTTTTTTCCAAATATGAAGAGTGACCCAAATATAACCTTACCTATAATTGACTGATCTAAATGTAATCTTTAATAATTGGGTGACCCAAATATAACTTTACCCATAAATATTTGACTTAAGTGTAACTTTTAATAATTAAGTGACCCAAATATAATTATATCCATAATTAAGTGACCTCCATTGTAGTTTACCCATAAAACAATAACGTAAACTTTTTAATCAACCATAGAAGGGATCCCAATTTATTCGAAAAGCCTATGACCCAAATACACATCAACACTACTATAAATCTGACAAAACCCTAAATCCTCCTCTCCATTTCCCTTGAGAGAGAGAACAACGATAGCAACTGAGGAAAAAAGGGAAGATGATCTCAGGGTCGGGATTTGCGCCAAGAGAGTGGTGGTGGATGCAAGGCATCACATGCTGGGGTGGTTAGTGTAACAGTACTAATTAATCAGAACAAGAATTAACAGAGAAGAAGAGAATGAAGATTGAATTAATAAGAGAAAAAGAAGTCTGAGACAGAGAAGAATTCCATAACAACATTCATAACCAACTCTCCCAGGCCCCTCTTCTCTTATAACCTATTATTGACCAAAACGCAGAGTTTTGGTTCCAGCTTAAGTTGAAACGTTGCGTTTCAACTCACGTGTTTTGAACCTGCAAAAAGACAAATTATAAAAGCTATAATAACAAACTTTTAAACCTCTATCCTAACGGTCAGGAATTGAAATTCCAGCCGTTACAATGCTCCTCTCTCAACAGTATCCTTGTCCTCAAGGATCAAAGTTAGGAAACTGCTACTTAAGTTGATGAAGAACCTCCCAAGTTACATCCTCAGAAAATGAGTTGGTCCACTCAACAAGGACTTCAATTACAACTCTATTCCCTCGTTTGTCAATTCTTCTTTCCAAAATCTTCAAGGGTTCCTTGTTGATTCCTCCATCTGGCCCAACCAAAGGTAATTGTGGCTGGACCAATTCATTCTCTATTCTCTTCTTCAGTTGAGAAACATGAAATACTAGATGGATCTTTGACTCCACTGGTAATTCGAGCTTATAAGCAACCTTTTTAATTCTCTCAATCACCTGAAAAGGTCCATACCACTTAGGGGCTAATTTTTGATAAATTCTAACATTCACACTTTGTTGTCTGTAGGTTGTAGCTTCAAGAAGACCCAATCTCCAATCTACAGCTCACATTCTCTCCTTCCCTTAACTGTCTGCATTTTCATTCTATCTTGGGCTCTTCTCATATGGAACTTCAACATTTTGATAGCTGCTTCCCTCTTCTGTAAGTTTCTATCCACTGTTGCCACCAATGATTCGCCAACAACATAAGGAAGGTGTACTGCTGGCACCTGTCCATACAAAACTTCATGAGGAGTTACCTGAATTGCTGAATGATAAATGGTGTTATACCATCATTCAGCAAGATGAAGCCATTCTTCCCACTCTCGAGGCTTCTCTCCAGCCATGCATCTGAGGTAAGTTTTCAAACACTGATTCAACCTCTCTCTTTGCCCATCAGTCTCAGGATGGTAAGCAGTTGAGGTTAGCACAGCCACTCCCAACTTCCCAGACAATTCCTTCTAGAATGTGTTCATGAATATTCTGTCCCTATCACAAACAATATTCAGAGGTAGCCCGTGTAATTTGAAAATATTTTCGAGGAATACCTGAGCTACATCCTTGGCAGTAAAGGGGTGTGACATGGCTATAAAATGTCCATATTTTGAAAGCCTGTCAATCACCACCAAGATACAATTTTTCTTCCTCGACTAAGGTAAGCCTTCAATGAAATCTATACTTATGGATTCCCATAATGTTCCAGGTATTTACAGTGGTTGCAAAAGGCCTCTAGGATGCTGTAAATCACCCTTATTCTTTTGACAAACCAAGCATTCCCTCACCAATCCTTTGACTTCTCTCCTCATACCTTTCCAAAAAAAAAAAAAAACAGAATTCAACCTGAGTATGGTGACATGGGCTCCTGAATAGCCACCTACAGCACTTCCATGGAAGTATTTCATTAGTTCCATCCTCAGTTCCAAGTCATTTCCCACGATCAGTTTTCCCCTTCTTTTTAACATTCTTCCATCCCAGCTATATTTGGAGTACTTCTGGGAACCTTCTTCTAATGCCTTAATTATTTTGCATAATTTTTCATCAGTTTGCCAATAAGTTTTCACCTTCTCCAACAACTCAGTTTTCACATGTTCACTGTCAAATTTAAGCAACTCACCTCCTTAGGCCTCCTAGACAAAACATCAGCCACAATATTGTTACTTCCCTTCTTATATTGGACTTCATAGTCATACCCCATCATCTTGATTGCTCACTTTTGTTGGAAAGGAGTAATGGTCTTATTCTCAACTAAGAACCTTAAACTTTGGTGATCTGTTTTGATCACAAAGTGCCTCCCTGTCAAATAAACTGCCCATTTTTTAACAGCCATCAACATAACCACCATTTTCTTTTCATACACAGATAAGCTTCTATATCTAGGTCTCATACCCTTGCTGGAAAAGGCTAATGGCCTCCCTTCTTGTATCAAAATTGCTCCAACACCATGATCTAATGCATCTGTTTCAACTGAAAATTCTAACTCAAAATTAGGTAATGCCAATACTGGGACACTGGTTACAGCAGTCTTGAGTTTATTGAAAGCTTCTTATTTTTTCACTTCCCACTTCCAACCATCATTTTTAAGCAAATCTGTCAATGGTCGAGCTATAATTCTATAGTGTTCCACAAACCTTCTATAGTAGCTAGAAAGTCCCAAAAATCCTCTGAGTTCTGTCACTGACCTGGGTTTTGGCCATTCCTTAATACATTTGAATTTGTCATTTTCCATGGAAATATGTCCCTTAACAATCACATATCCCAAATAATTAACTTCCTTGGCCCCAAAACAACACTTAGATTTCTTTGCATACAACTTTTGACTTCTCAAAATAGTTAACATTTCCTTAAGTTCTTGTAGGTGCAACTCCCAATTAGCTGAGTATACTAATATGTCATCAAAAAATATCAAAACATATTTCCTTAGTTGCTTCTTAAAAATCTTGTTCATAAGGTCTTGGAAGGTGGCTGGTGCATTGGTCAATCCAAAAGGTATGACCAAAAATTCATAACGGCCCTCATGTGTTTTAAAAGCAGTTTTAGGTATGTCAGCCTCTCTCATCCTGATTTGGTGGTATCCTGGCCTCAAATCTAGTTTGGAGAAGTAAGTGGCTACTCCTAACTCATCCAGTAGTTCTTCAATTATAGGCATTGGAAAGCTATCCTTAATGGTAAGTTGGTTAAGCTTCCTGTAGTCAACACACATTTTCTAGGAAGTATCCTTCTTCTTAACCATAACAATAGGAGAGAAAAAAGAGCTGTTGTTGTTTCTGATTACTCCACTAACTAACATTTCTCCTACTAACTTCTTAATCTCATCTTTTTAATGTGAGGGATGTCTATAGGGTTGAACTTTGATTATTGCAGCCTCATTTATCAAATCAATCTTGTGTTCATGATTTCTGTCTGGCGGCAAACCTTGAGGTTTTGCAAAAATATCTGCAAAATTGTCTAGTAACTGTTTTAGTCCTTCAACTACATTTTCTTCTTCTTTCCTAACTTCCAACTGGGCCTTCATTACCCAAATTGAAGTTGTGCAAGAGTGTCTTCCTGAGCATCTTATTACACAATTTAGAATCTATGAGCTGCAAAGGTGGTGTTTGCATTTCTGTCAACACCACATGTTTCCCTTCCTTAACAAATCCCATAGTCAATTTAGCCAAGTCTCACTGGACTGACCCCAACTGAGTTAACCACTGAACCCCAAGCACCACTTCACAATTCTTCATTGAAATTACTAAGAAATCTGTTTTGAAATAGTGGCCTTGACATCCTTATTCCACTTTCTTGCACTCTCCCATGGTAGTCATTGCATTCCCATCAGCTACTACAACTCTCAATTGTGTCTTTTTGATCATCCTTAAATTTAATCTTTTCACATCCCAACTCAAAAAATTGTGGGTGTTTCCTGAATCCACCAAGGCAATACAGGTCTTCCCTTCTATCTCCAACTATAATTTCATAGTCTCTCAATGACAAGAATCCCACATAGCATGTAAAGAGAGCAGTGGTTCTTCTTGCTTGACATTGCCTTGAGTTCCCATATCAGTTTGGTCTTCATAGTCCAAAAATACTTCCTGCTCCTGATCATCTTCAGTCCCTTCCATTACAATTTGGAACACTTGGGATCTAGTGCATCTATGTCCTGGTGTATACTTAGCTGCACACCAGAAACATAAACCTCTCTTCCTTCTATCCTTAATTTCACTGGCAGTTAGTCTCCTACCTTCATTTTTATTGGCTCCACTGTTAGGCAACCTAGGACTAGTGGAACCTACTGAAGCATTCGAAAATTTAGATGTTGGTTGTCCTCCTTGATTCCCAGTGCTCGAATTTCCCTTAATCAAATTGTTGTTGCTCCTGGTAGGTACAGTTATCTTCAGGGGTCCTGTAGGTGTTGGTCTCACAGGGTTGGCCATTCCAGTCTTCCTTGAATTTGGTTGCATCATTAATTCCACATGCTTAGCCAAATGAAATGCCTTAATTAAAGATTCAAGTTGTAGCAATTTCACCAACTGACTAATCTCAATTTTGAGATGATTATTAAACATACTGAGAACATAAGCTTCAGGCAGTTGGACTTGGTTCAACAAGTTAATAAATTCCTCATAAAACTGATCTACACTCATATTCTCCCCCTACTGCAAAGCTACCAAATTAGCAAAAGGGTCATCAAACCCTCCAAGTGCAAAACGATCTCGCATTCATCCCATATACACACTCCAAGTAACAACATTCCAATTAGCATGAGACTTAGCTAAAAACTGGTGCCATTGGAGTGCTCCCCTCCAGGAATGTTTTTAGCTTCAAAATATTGTTCCACCTTATACAACCATTCCTTAAAGTTTGACCCATCAAATCTAGGACACATTAACTTGTAAGAAAAGTTAATCGAGTTTATAGGTTCCATACCTTCCTCCTTTTGGTCATTGGCTTTCACCAGATTCACAATCAAAGCACCTGGAACTGACTCTGCCACTACGGGTGCTTTGTTCTTTTCCCTCACCTCCACTGCTGGTGGATCCACTAGGGTAGGAAGAATTCCAGGCTGTTCCTCAAATGAATTCACATCCAACTTTCTTCCCAAAGCCATCTCCAACAACCTCTGCATGTTTGTCATCATGGTTGTCTGAATCCTCTGAATCTTATCATTCATCGAAGTCTCTAACCTTGCAATTTCTGTGTTCAACTCCTACTGAAGTCGATTAGTTTTCTGTCTCAATTCTGGAGGTTGTGCTTCACTAGTTAAATCTCCTCCAATCAACAAAGCCGTTTGTCTCTGAGTCTCCACCATTGTTCTAGATTGAACGAGGCCTCTGATACCTTTGTAACAATACTAATTAACCAGAACAAGAATTAACAGAGAAGAAGAGAATGGAGATTGGATTAAAAAGAGAAAAAGAAGTCTGAGATAGAGAAGAATTCCATAACAACATTCATAACCAACTCTCCCAGGCCCCTCTTCTCTTATAACCTATTATTGACCAAAACGCAAAGTTTTGGTTCCAGCTTAAGTTGAAACGCAGCTATAATAACTAACTTTTAAACCTCTATCCTAACAGTCAAGAATTGAAATTCCAGACGTTAAAGTTAGCTTCCATATTGGCCAAGGAATTGTTGAATGGTCAAAAAGTTGTGGTTATCAGATGCGAAGAGATTTGCATGTCGGGTGGGTTAGTGAGGCAGAAAATGAAATATACGAGGTTTCTGAGAAAGCGAATTAACACTAAGCCCTCCCACAGTCTCATATATTTTCGTGCTCCTTCTAAGATCCTATGGTGTACCATTCGTGGGTATGTTCCTTTTTCGTTTTAAAGCCTTTTCTTTCATTTTTTCCGTTCTGTGAAAGGAAATGAGTTTCGTGATTTACATTTTTGGTCTTTCATGTTGCTCTATGATTTCGGGTTTTGCATTACCTAGTTTTGACACATTAGGTATATTTATATCGTATTCATAATTAACCCTTTTTTGTTTAATGTAAATGTATTATTGATATTGGCCTGATTTGGTTAGATTCTCTCCAGGGTTTTTATTTTTGAATTTCTTTAATTTTTTAGGATATTTCATTTTAGCATCTTCTGATGCTTGTTAATTTGAGGAGAAATTAGAGAATTCATTGTAAGCTTTGATTTTATTTATTTGAAATCGAGTTTAAATGTTTGTTGTTTGATATTAGAATTGATAATGGGAAAGATACGATTTAGTTTTAAAGTGTTGATTTTGGGAAAGATTCTCTATTAGTTGGTTTCTGGGAAAATTTTGGTATGAAATAAAAAGAATATTTTGAGTTTTCATGATGTTATGATTATTTGGTCTAAGACCAATTAAACTGAGCTAATTTATTAAACTGATTGGATAAAATCAATTAAAAAGAAAGAAAATTAAAGCGGGTTTATCTGTCATTTTTAAACATTAAAACGTAAATTCTTTTTGTTAATCTTTGAATCTTAATGTTATTTTGCTGCAATATCATTGATGAAATTTCGGGGCTTTCGGGCTTGCTCTATGACGAATGATTTTGGTATTGTGTATTTGTGTTGCAGAATGATTCCTCACAAAACAAAGCGTGGAGCAGCAGCGCTCGCTCGATTGAAGGTTTATGAAGGGGTTCCTGCTCCGTATGATAAGATTAAGAGAATGGTTATTCCTGATGCTCTCAAGTGAGTCTTACTGGTTTCGTGGAATATAGAATTAGATTCTCGCTTACTTCATTTGGTAGCTACATTCAATATTCTTAATTGTTATTTTGGGTCTGGAATTAGGGTTTTGAGGCTTCAGAAAGGACACAAGTATTGCCTTTTAGGCAAGCTTTCATCTGAGGTTGGATGGAACCACTATGGCACTATTAAGGTGAAAACCAATTATCCTGTTTGGATATTTTACTACGGAATCGTTTACGTATATTTTTATTTCAATATTTGTATCCGAGCCTGAGTGACATGTTTATAACATTGTTTAACATCTTGTTGGTTTGTTCGTTTTCCCTCCAGGAGCTTGAAAGAAAGAGGAAGGAGAGAGCCCAAGTGGCATATGAGAGAAGGAAGCAACTCACAAAGCTTAGGGTTAAAGCCGAAAAGGTTTCGGAGGAGAAGCTCGGTGCACAACGGGATGTTATTAATCCGATCAAGTTTCGATTCACCAGCAATATTTCCGGGTTAAGTTCAGTTCAATTTTCATAACAGCTCAATGATGTTATTGTCTGTTTCTTTTTCAAGTAGATTATGCTTATTTGCATTTCTATGACATTTTGTTTTGAATTCATCCATATGTTTGCTCTTGAAAATTGTATATTGGGTATTGGAGTATATGATTATTTAAGTTCAAAATGAATTTATTTAAACATTTATATATGAAAAAAGAAAAGATCTGTCTCCCTTGCCTGCAGTATCTCTTCATTTTCAAAACATCTCATGCACATCTGTTCTATTTTGTGAATAACAATTTTAAGGAGCACTAGTCTGCACCAGTAATTCGAAATGATGAAAAGAACAGCTCGAATGAGCACAATTGAGTTGCAGCTTAGGAACAAGCACAAATGTAGTTACATTGTAAATAGGTAACTTTTGTTCAATTTATGGTGGTTTATGTTCGGGATTCATGGTTCTCACTCCTAATAATATTTTATCTAAGGTTAGAATCTGTTCCTCTCCTTGGGAGAATAATGTACTTTGTCGTAAATAGGTAACATATTTGAGGAACTAAAAAAATACTCAATGACAATAAGGGATGGTAGATGAGTACAATTTTACCGATTTCACACCGCACTCACACTAGTTGAACTGGGAATGGGTACGAATTTTGTGGGTAGTAGACGGGTATGGATGCAAAAAGTTGTACCTATCATGGGTAGTGGGTAGGTGATGGATTTAAGACCTTACCCACACCGTGTTCACTCGCCCCATTCCCACTCGTTTCGTATCCGCCCGCCATATGAATTTTGAACCATTTGTATTTGTTGAATTTGATTATGATTTTTATATGGTATTTTATGTACTAAGATATTAATTTATTTTAAAATCTATGATAATGCTTAAGTTTGTAAACTTTAAACTCAATTAATTTAATTTAAAAAACTGATGATTTAAGAACGTGCTTGAATTAATCAAGTTAAAAATTTCTAATGTGTGGATAAGCAAAATTTTAAAAAGTGAATATATTTTTAACTAAGTAAACTATATATATTAGTTAGTTGTAGTTAAGTAGAACATATTTCAGTAAAAATGTGTTTTAGTTAAATTAGTTATCGTTAGTTAATTAGCTGTAATTAAATTTATATAAGTATAAATATGTTATATATACACTAAATTAACTATATGGTTTCTTCTTTTGTTGCAATATACATCAAATCCTCAAGGTTCGAGGTAATATTTGGAGGAAGGGTAAAATCGATTGTATTGCTTGGACATGTATCTGTGGCTTAATCCTTCGCCATCTAGATCCATCCAAGAAGAGGTACTTGTTAGCATACAACATTAATGTCATGGTTATCTTCCCTAAGGTTTTAGGGCATACAGATTACGCGGTGACTGATTTATTCGATAAGCTCAAAAAGAATGTCACCCGATACCCGTTATCTTAGCCGAGATATTTCGGTCATTGAATTTCTACCGGAAAATGGGTGAAGGTAAGTTCCTAGGATATGTGTACCACTGCTCGAAGTATGTATTCGAAGTTAATTGTGGAATTTGAAGTTCTCTAATCAAATGTGCATCACCACTTTTTCATTAATAAAAAACATTTCTGGAGGAGTATCAAGCAGAAGTCATGACTGAGGAACAGTGGATAGTTGGATTTCGGGATCTCCAGTATTACACGATCAACTGGAAGGTATCGTGGCTGATCATAAGCGAGTTCCTTTATCGATGTGGGGAGTATGACTGGGTACCCTTGCTAGGCATCTGGGTGGAATCGGGTATTGCCCATTGCTTGTATCCCATCAATTTGGATCAATGCAATTCATCCCAGCAACTCAAGGTTTAAAAGACTCTAATTTTGCATACCAAGGTGACGATTATAAGAGAGAAATCAAAAGGATGAGTCGAGCTTGAAAGAATATGTACATGATTGAAATTTATGATGCTCTATTTACCTCCAATTATGACTAGTGGGGGGTTACTAGATCAATGATGTTATCCTATTTGGAAATCAACAGAATACTTGACCTATGGATCAACACATGGAAAATGCCCCTTCTGACTAAGAGAAAGCTAAAAGAGCACATGAGAAGGAGGTCAGAGCTTTAGAGAAGCGTATTTCAAATCTGAAATCGACAAACTACTTAGCTTCACTTGATGTGAAAAAATATAAGCATAAAGGTAAAAATATCTTGAAACAAAAAGAGATACTAAAAAAGGACCATGAAGAGTTAAAGAAGAATTGGAAGGAACTAAAAACAAAATTGCGTAGGAACAGTTTGAGTACCACCGCTAAGGAGTTGACTGGTAAACTTATAAAAAAGAGAAAGAAGGGTGATCATTATGCCTGAAAGTATGAGGCAAGTCAAAAATTAGTTAGAAACAAGGCTAGAGAATTAGAAGCATTCATTTAGGAGTTAACTGATAGCCAAGACCAGAATCAAGATCTGATATTGCATAATGAAGATTATAAAGTTCAAATTATACGAATGGATAAGCTTTTGCAGGGTTATCATAATCAGGACCTTGTTGTTGCCATAAGTTTTGCGTAAAATGAAAAAAGCTGCTGAAAAATAGGGTTGTTGAACTCGAGAATGCCCTTCAGAACTGCAGAGAAAGACTGTTTTTTTTTTTGAAAGAGTGCTACAGGAGGATAACAGTCGAATAGTATACGAACTATAACAAGCTGAACAGTTAATTCGGGATCAATATCATGCAATGATGGAAGTTATACAGCAGGCGCGGTGAGTGACTCACTTTATTCAGGAACTAGCGATAGAAGCCCACAAGTTAAGGCACGTGTCAGTCCCGGGACACCACAAGAGTCCCGTGTTCATAGGCTATTATAAGAAATAAAAGTCTTAGACGTAGAGGCTAACCGTTATATGTAATTAGCGTTATGATGACTTTTTGTAATCAAACCTCTTTATCTGAATAAAAGTCTTTCTAATGCTACTTAAGAATCAAAGCCTCCATTGCATTCATTTCAGCATGACATTATATTAAATTATGCATTTTAAATTTCATGCATATATTATTAAAAATAAAATAAATTAATTAATCATGTGCACATCATGACAAAATTTTAATCCAACTTGCAATCATTTCGCACCGTTATGGTACGCGTTAGAAGACCAAAATCATGGAATATAGAGTGGCCAACTTAGAACGGGGCTAGAAGGATATTGAGTCCCGTTTTGATCAGGCCGAACAAAATATCAGTCAGCAGATCGCTTAGGCTCAAACGAAGATCCTAGCTCAAATAAATGTAATGTAGAGTAAAGGAAAAGCCACAGAAAACCTTACCGAGGAATCAGAAGACACTACTACAAAATCTTATGTTTAAGGTCCAAATCGACACATTGACACCTGAGAAGAGGATATACTTTAATAATACGGGAACATCTATTATCCAACCAGAGGCAACAACTATGAAACAATCAGTTGACTTGGATGCTTTACAAGATGAGGTGTCAGATTTGGATGTGGTAGAAAAAATCAGAGCTGAATTAGAAAGCAAAAATGACGAAAACTTTCGTCTCTTCACAAAATAGCTCAAGGCTACAATTGTAATAAGCGAACAAGGGAACGCGACCAATGATTTAAGCCTCGTGTCAGATTTGGTTCTCACGCCAAAATTTAAGACATCGAATTTTGATAAATATGACAAAACCACGTGTCCATTCGGCCAATATCATCATGTACCGCAGAAAGACGATACCCTTTATAAAAATGAAAAGTTGTTGATTCACTATTTTCAGGAGATTTTAATCGGATCTGCCATGCGCTGGTACACATAATTTAGTCGGGACAACATTAAATCATGGAAGGACTTTTCTAGAGCATTCGTTGAGCATTACAAGCACGTTTCTGACATGACCCCAGTAGAGCCATGTTAGAAGTGATGGAACAGAGTTCGAATGAAAGCTTACGCTAGTATGCTCAGACATGACATGATGTGGATGCGTAAATTCACCCATCAATCTTTGAACATGAAGTCACTCTGTTGTTTGTAAATACTTTAAAAGGGGTATTGTTTGACCGTCTGATAAACAATACCGTTCAAAGCTTTGATAACCTCATTAGAACGGGTGAATCAATTGAAATGGTTATAAAAAGTGGAAGGACTGATGTTGGGAAAAACTCCCGAAAGCACTCCCGGAGGAAAGACAATGAGGTGAATGTCGCCAACACTTACAATACCTCAGGAAACTTCACCATCACCCAACCACTGGCACCCACCAAAAATTAGGGGTGAGCAAGACAGGACACCCGATCAATTTAAATAGAATTGCTCTCGGTCCCGATAACTACCAGTTCCTAAAAATTAGAACCAGTCAAGGTACAACGAGTCCTAAATTTTAAGATTCGATCCTGTTATTGGTAGGTACCGGTTTCAATACCGGATACCGATCAATTAGTTTATTTAAAAAATGAGTAATTAGAGAAAAATAAATTTCAACCACCAATAATAATATTAAATAATAAAATTAGAATATTGTAGACTTGAAAATTGAAGTTTTAAAACTAGTCATACCCATAATATTCATACATAAAGAGAAAGTTTGATAAGAAAATTAAACAAAAGAAAACTAATATCGGATATTTGATATTGGTCTCGGTCCTATTGAAACCAATGCCAGATAAAAATTAACCAGTCTCGGTCCTGGTTATGACATGGACCTAAATTTTGTATCCAGACCCGGTTCTATTGAAACCAATGCCAGATAAAAATTTACCGAGTCTTATCGAGTCTGGGATCAGGATCGTTTAATCGGGTATTTTGCTCACCCCTACCAGAAACACGTAAAATTTGAAGAAGAGACAGGAAACTGCTCTTAAAAGAGAACGGGTGAAGATCTTTTTACCCCGCAGCCGATACCATATACTAAGTTGTATGCTCAGTTGTATAAAGCAGACTTGGTGCGGTTTTATCATGTTACTCCTTCTAACCCCTCATTTCCTGCTTGGTATGATGAAAAAGTTAATTGTGATTATCATAATGGTGTTCCTGAATATTTTACAAAAAATTGCATTGCTTTCAAGAAAATTGTCTAAAATTTGATAAATACGGGGATTTTGAAGTTTGACGACCCAAGCATAACTTCTAATCCTTTTCTAGGTCACGGAGGGCATAATGTGGATATAATCAAAGATGAGAGTGATATAAAGGTTAAAAGGAGTGTGAAAGAAGAGAAATCCCCCTTAAATGTGTTTTTCAACAATTGTACATGACAAATATGATAGAAGGAAGAATGGAGGTAATCCGAGAAGGATGTGACCTTTACTATGAATATCACCAAGAAGAAGGTCATGAAATTCAGAATTATGAACAATTTAAATAACTAGTTCAAAAAATGATGGACAACAAGGATATGGAGTTTTGTGAGAAGATTGAAAAAAATAAGTTGATGGATATGTGTGCATCAGATAGTTCAAATATCAAATACAATTTTGAACGATCATTTATAATTTCACCGAGAAGAAAAGAAAACAATCCTTTTCACGTGAGAAATGAAAATACGTCTAAGATAATAATCACACTTTCTGTCCCTTTTCCATTCAAAAACATGCAGAAAGTCCCATGAAATCATGTTGTTAATGTTTTCATACCCAAGACACAACAAGAAGAGGTGCGAGCTCCAAGAGACTCTATACAGAAATAGGAGGTTAAAGAAACTGAATTTATTAATGAAGTGGGGAATTTCACGAAGAGTGGATGCTGCCATCCACCAGATGTTTCAAACTCTATAGAGGTTGAACTAGTCAAGTAAGCGTTGAACCCCAAAAGATATTCGGAGAAGATCCGCCTCAGAAGATAAATGAACAGTAACCGAGGCACAGACACATGAATTTATGAATTTTTAAAACATAGTAAATATAATATTGTGGAGCAATTTTGTAGGCAGCAAGCTAGAATTTCTATACTGAAGCTACTTTTAAACTAAGAGAAACACCATGAGGCATTAATGAAGGTTTTAAATGAAACATTTATGCTAGAAGACATCTCTGTGGCCAAGTTGGACCAAATTGTTGCTGATAATTATATTACATTCAGTAACGACGAAATTTCAGATGGTGGAATGGGGTCCACCAAGACACTGAATATCACTACACACTATAAAGGGTTTGTGTTACCCGGTGTGCTTATGGACAACTGTTCAATATTAAACGTACTACCGTTAGTCACCTTGCCAAAGCTGCTGGTAGATAGTTCTCATATAAAATCATATCATAATTTAGTGAGGGCTTTTGATGGAACCCATAAGGAGGTAGTAGGAAAGATTGAGGTGCCGTTGTTGATTGGGCCGAGAGAATACGTGGTTGAGCTTGTTGTTATGGATATAAAACCAACATAAAACAACTTACTGGGAAAGCCGTGGATTCAATTCAGTTCACTCATCATTACACCAAGAGTTGAAATTTGTTTTTGAAGACAAGTTAGTCAGTATCAACGCGGAAGAGGACATTATCGCCTATGTAAATGTTGATACCCATTAGATTCCACCTGAAAAGGATGCAGTGGAATGTTCATTCAAAGCATTAGAGTTTGTGAATGCGACCTTTGTTGCAGAAGGGGTAAGATCCCAACCCCTAGGTTATCTAATAGCACCAAGATAGTCGTTCACCAAATCTTGGGACGAGAAAAAAATTTCAATTTCAGGTGTAGTGATAAGGGAATTGAACCGGCCGAATGAATCCACGGCCTCCCTAGTAAGCAATTATATTTTGGCTTTATATCCATAACCACAAAGTCAACCACGTATTTTTTCGGTCCAATTAACAATGGCACCTCAATTCTTCTTACTATCTCCCTTAGGTTTCATCAAAAGCCCTCACTGAACTATAAAATGATTTTATATGAGAACTATCTACGAAAGCCTTTGTAAGGTGGTTAACGGTAGTACGTTTAATACTAAACTATTGTCCACAAGCATATTGGGTAACTAATATGTTTTGTAGTATGTAGTGATATTCAGTGCCTTGGTGAATCTCATTCCACCATCTGGACTGGCTTCGTCACTAAACGTAATATAACTATCAACAGTAATATGGAAAACAATCTGGTCCAGCTTGGCCACAGAGATATCTTCTGGCGTAAATGTTTCATTTAACTCATTCATTAATGCCTCACAGTGTTTCTCTGAGTTCAAAAGTAGCTTCAGTACATAAATTCTAGCTTGCTGCCTACGAAGTTGCTCCATAATATTATATTCACTATGTTTTAAAAATTTTAGAAATTCTTTTTCCTGCGCCTCGGTTATTGGCTCATTTATCTTTTGTGATGGATTTTCTCTGAATATCTTTTGGGGTTCAACGCTTCCTTCCTTAACTGCTTCAACCTCTACAAAATTTGAAGCATCTGGTTGATACCACCGTCCACTCTTCGTGAAATTCCCCACTTCATTAATAACTTCAGCTTCTTAACCTTCTCTTTTTGTATAGAGTCTCTTGTAGCTCGCATCTCTTCTTCTTGTGTCTTAGGTATGGAAACATTAGCAACATTATTTCATGGGACTTTCTGCATGTTTTTGAATAGAAAAGGGGTATGAGGTGTGATTATTATCTTGGGCGTATTTTCATATCCCACGTGGGTGGGATTGCCTTTATCTCTTCTTGGTGAAATTACAAATGATCGTTCAGTATTGTATTTGGTATTCGAAGTATCTAATACACACACATCCATCAACTTCTTTTCATAAGTTTTCTCGAAAAACTCGATCTCTTTGTTGTCCATCATTTTTTGAACTAGCTATTTAAATTGTTTACGATTCTGAATTTCATGACCTTCTTCTTGGTTATATTTATAGTAAAGGTCACATCTTTCTCGGATTACCTTCATTCTTCCTTCTATCATATTTGCCATGCACGATTGTTAAAAAACTCGTTTTAGGGGGATTTCACTTATGCCACACTCCTTTTAACCTTTCTATCACTCTCATCTTCGATTATATTCACATTATGCCTTTCGTGACTCAGCAAAGGATTAGAAGCTATGCTTAGGTCGTCAAACTTTAGAATCCCCGTGTTTATCAAATTTTGGATAATTTTCTTGAAAGTAATGTAATTTTCTATAGAATGTCCAAGAATACCACCATGGTAATCATAATGAACTTTTTTATCATACCATGTAGGAAATGGGGGTTTAAAAGGAGTAACATGATAAAGTCGCACCAAGTCTTCTTTATACACTGAGCATACAACTCAGCATACAGTATCGGCAGCGGGGTAAAGAAGATCTTCTTTCGTTCTCTTTTAGGAACAGTCTCCTCTCTCTTCTTCAAATTTTACGTGTTTCTTGTGGAAGCCTGTGGTTGGGTGATGGTGAAGTTTGTCGGTGTTGTAAGTGTTGGCGACATTCACCTCATTGTCTTTCCTCCGATAGTGTTTTCGGGAGTTTTCCCCAACATCAATCCTTCCATTTTTTATAGTCATTTTAACCGACTCACTCGTTCTAATGAGGTCAGTAAATTTAGCGGTATTGTTTATCAAGCAGTTAAACAACGCCCCTTTTAAAGTATTTACAAACAATTGAGTGATTTCATATTCCAAGATTGGTGGGTGAATTTGTTCAGCCACATCACGCCATCTCTGAGCATACTGGCGCAAGCTTTCATTCGAAATTTGTTCCATCGCTTCCAATATGGTTCTATTAGGGGTCATGTCAGAAATGTGCTTGTAATGCTCAACGAAGGCTTTAGAAAGGTCCTTCCACGAGTTAATGTTGTCCCGACTAAGCTGTGTGTACCAACACATGGCAGACCTGGTTAAACTCTCCTGAAAACTTTGAATCAACAACTTTTCATTTTTTATGAAAGGTGTCATCTTTCTACAGTACATGGTGATATGGGCCGATGGACACGTGGTTCCGTCATATTTATCAAAATTCAGTGTCTTAAATTTCGTCGGGAGAACCAAATCTGACACGAGGCTTAGATCATTAGCCATGTTCTCTTGTTCGCTTATTCCCAATGTAGCCTTGAGTTGTTCTATGAAGAGATGAAACTTTTCGCCACTTTTGCTTTCTAATTCAGCTCTGATTTTTTTTATCACATCCAAGTCTCGCACCTCCTCATCTTGTAATGCATCCAAGTCAACTGATTGTTTCATAGTTGTTGCCTCTGGTTGGCTAACGGATGTTTCCGCATTATTAAAGTATATCCTCTTCTGAGGTGTCGATGTGTCGGTTTGGACTTTAACGTGAGATGTTGTATTAGTGTCTTCTGGCTCCTCAGTAAGGTTTTCTGTGTCTTTTCCTTTGCTCAGATTGTAGTTATTTGAGCTAGGATCGTCGTTTGAGCCTGAATGATCTACTAACTGATATTTTGTTCGGCCTGATCAAAGCGAGACTCGAGATTTTTCTGGCTTCATTCTAAGTTGGTCTCTCTATCTTCCACAATTTCTGACACGTGTTCTTTCAATGGCCGTTCACGGGAGCAAATGAGAGAGAGCGTGGTAGCTACGCACGACCAGTTGGCAGAGACACTAAAGAGGTGGCGGCGGGTGGTGCTTGTTGTTGGTTAGGGTTATTATTATTTAGTTAGGGTTTAGTTTAGTTACAATTAGGGTTTGGGCTGAGGTGGATCATTGGATCTGAATTGGGTCATTTTTGTATCTGGGTTTGTTTAATGAAATGCGCTTTGGTTAATGGGTTGGATCTGATATGGGTTCTTGTAATGGATTGGTATTAATAAAATATTGGTTCTTTTATTTGGGTTGAAAATGGCTATTACAAGTTTCAATGAAATTGGTAAAAAATGACTGACATAATATCAAAACTTTCCATATCAATATAGACCATTGATCATCTTTAAACAATCTAATAGTATTCTTGTTTCTCTTTGCAACAATAGCTGGGTGAAAGAACTTTGTACCCAAATCTCTTTCCTTAAGCCATTGCACCCACGCTTCTTGTTTGTAGAAAGGGTAAATACCCCTTTTTCAGTCTCGAAAGTTCATCCTAAATGACTCTCTCAATCAACGTGCCTCTCATTGAATAGATTAAGAATGTATTTCTTCAGTTACTTTCTCTTTAAATCTATTTTGTTCGAAATATCAGCATAATAAAACATAATGATGCATTAAATGCATCGCTTTATATGTGAAAAGTATGGGAGTTTGAACCTCAAGCGTGAGTTAGTACCAGAGGCGTAAGAAACGTTATTACACATTTACGGTAGAAAATGGTATCAATATGTGTTCATGGTTGTATCGAAACGTGAGTTTATATCGAAGGGTATCGAGCGAGATACCGAAAGAGTATCAAAACACTTAAGCATTGTTTCGATATCTGTTTTAATAGTGTATTTTAGTTTCGAAACAGGGCCAAGGGATTTCGGTATCCCTAACTGTTAAGTTAATTATAAGTTGAAATACAGTTTTAAAATTTGAGCATGCATTTCAATGACTTGTGGATCTCGTGTTAAGCTGAAATTTGAGACTTAAGCATATAATGATTGCTTGTATGCTCACCTTAAAATATAATATTATATTTAGATAAGTTTAAAAAATGGACGTTCTTTGTTATAACTTTTTCATTTTATTTTAACAAATCCTATATAATTTCTTTGATTTCGTTTACAGTTAGACCAGATCGAAAATATTACACAAAAGTTTTAGCCTTTTTAAGGGTTGTATAGCTCATTCTCATAGTTTAGTTATTCTTAATTTAAATAATGATTTTAATAAAAAATAACGAAAGTGTTTAGTTGGACCTCCTCCATAAATTAAGATGGGGTTACTTATGTTTGAATATTATTTATATGTTTAGGTTTTGATAATCAAAATGTTTTGGTATTGTTTTACTCACTTGACATGATTTTCTATTTTCTAAATATTATGTTAAGCGATCGTTGATATTATTTATTTATTTATTGTACCTTAATATCTCAATAGATTTGGGTGACAATAATTAGTTGTCAGATTCTAAGGTGAAAAGCTATTAAAAAATATTAAGTATTAAATAATCTTATTATTAATAATGATATTAAAATCATATTAAATAATCATTAGTATTAAAAAATATTATTAAATAATATTAAGTATTAAAAAATATTAAGTATTATTAAATAATAATGATTATTTATTTTAATAATGATATTAAATAATCATATTAAATAATCATTAGTATTAAAAAATATTATTAAATAATATTAAGTATTAAAAAATATTAAGTATTATTAAATAATAATGATTATTTATTTTAATAATGATATTAAATAATGATTAAAAAATATTAAATAATGATATTAAAATCATATTAAATAATCATTAGTACTAATAATGATATTAAAATCATTAGTATTAAAAAATATTAAGTATTAAAAAATATTAAAATCATTATTTATTTTAATAATGATTTTTATTATTTTTAAAAATAATATTAAGTAAAAGTATTATTAAATAATCTTATTATCTAGATTTGATCGGATTTAAACTTTTTATTGGATATGAAATTTATTTTAATTAGTATTAAATAAATCATATTATCTAAAATTTGATTGAGTTTGAATTCCTAATCAGTTAAAATTTTATTATAAATTATAATTTATTTAAAAGTGTTTTAATTAAAATATAATGGTGAACTTAATCTAATCATAACCAAGTCATATATATATATATAAAGGGTTTTTAGAGAACTAGACTTTTAAAATCTTGATTTAAACTAACGTTTTGATAAGGTATAAAGATAATTTTAACTCCTAACGTTTATAATTTTTATCATTTTAGCTCTCATTCTTTTGGGGATAAATTTAGCCCTTGATCTATTTTTTTTATAAATATCTTATTTTTTAATTACTATGATAATTGAACAGTTAAAACTTAATAATAATGACATGTCTTATATATGTGATAATGTATTCACTACAGCAAAATAGGTTTATAGCGGCGCTTTTTTATACATACAGTGGCGTTTTATAGCGCCGCTAAAAGTACTTGCGGCGAAAAGAAAAACGCCACAAAAAACGCCGCAAGAATCTGCGCCGCTAAAAGTAGTGGTGTTAAACGCCGCTACAGTACACGATCTTTAGCGGCGTTTGTTTACTAAAACGCCACTAAAGTACATTTTACAGCGGCGTTTGGTTTTTATAAATGCCGCAATAGGTCGTATACTATGGCGGCGTTTGTTTACTAAAACGCCACTAAAGTACATTCTACAGCGGCGTTTGGTTCCTATAAACACCACAAAAGGTCGTATACTATGGCAGCGTTTGTTTTAGATAAACGCCACAAATATTCTGTACTTTTGTGGCGCTTTTAAACAAACGCCACTATTGTTATGGGCTTTTAGTGGCGTTTGTCCCAAACGCCGCTATTGATACTGTATTTTAAAAAAAATCATTTTAAATTATTATTTCTACCAAAAATTCCCTGTAATTAATATTTCAGCAACAATACAATTAAACAACAACAATAAAACAATCCAAAATACTTAACCACCCAAAATACATTAAAGTCTAATATCAAATAAAGTGAAATATAATAATTCAGAGTTTATGTCAAATAAAGTTCAGTAATAAGTACAAACCAAATGAACCTAAAATCATCTAAGGCGACGGATTCCTAGGTTGGTTTTGCTTTAACATCGCCATCATATCTTGAAATTGTTGTTGAAGATTTTGATATGCTGCTTCTCTCTCTGCTTCTCTTGCTGCTCTCTCAGCTTCTTTTCGTTCTCTCTCAGCTTCTTTAGCTTCCATCTCTGCTTGGAATTGAGTTAATTGTTATTTTAAACGTTGAATTTCCGCTTGAGAAGACTGACTTTGTGATGGCATGTACTGAGACGATTTGGATCCAAAATATTTAGTTGGTGTCACGAATGAACCTTGACAGCGTACTCGACCATATCTTTCAGGACCCAAAACTTCAGCAAAAACTTGATTCTCGATATCAGCAATATTAGCAGAACCATCAGTTGAAGCCGTAGCTTCTATCTCTATCCTTTTTTCCTTCATTCTCGTCTGATAATCATTTGTTAAAAATAATAAATGAAAACATTATACCAGAATACCAAATACAACATAATACAAAATAATAGATGAAAAATAATAGATGAAAACATTATACCAGAATTTCTTCAGCTTCAGGATTCATTGGAGAGCCATCCTTTTTGGTGTGAGTAATGTCGAATAGCTTTACCCGTCCAATGCTAGAACCAGTCGAAACAAGCTACAAAATATAATAAACATGAATATTAACTTCAATGTAATACAAGTTAAAATAATAATATAAAAAAAATAATACCTCTTCATTAGCAATGCGAGCAAAGCTCTTCGTCCCTGCTGTGTGCGTAAATTTTTGTTTTTGTCTACTACTAACTCCTACGCGCTCTCTTTCCTGTTTAATTTCCAATTTTTATTACATTTAAAATTGAAATTGAAATAATATAATGTTATTGTTATAAATTGTAGATGTTACCTCCCCTTTTGCTGAACTCCAAAACCTGACTGCATCTTCCCATTGATACCGTAGTATTCCTGGGAGAACATTTTGAAATTTCTCTTGAAGGCTCAAATCGTTTTTGAAATACGTCTTCTTCAACAAGCTCTTATGGTCTCTCCATTTCTTTCCTAATGCATGCTTCACATAATCGTCTGAGACCTTCAAAGAGAATTTATCCTGACAATCACAAAATCGAAAGTAAATATTACTATTTAAATGTAATGAATTAGATAATATAATATTATTCTTACCTTAACAAGATCAAGAGCTTGATTTTTGTTACTATTTGACATTTGATGCCAAGACTCATAATTGATTGGCAAAATTGAAGCATTACGCGCAACAATGCCTAAATAACTCGCCAAAACACCTGCTTCTGCACCAACAGGTTGGCCGGCATCGTTTCTTGAAACTTTTACACGTTCTCCAACGGGAAGATCGTATAATTCCATCAAAGTCGTCCGCCCTCTAGTCTTGCGCCTTCGACCATTTCCACCTATATGCAAATATATCAAGTCAACACTTTATTAAATCATTTCAACGATAACAAATAGTTATGATTCAAATAAAGTTTTAAAAAATACCTTCAATTTCTATATTCTCAACCGTTTCAGGAACTTGTGAAGCTGCAGAACCAGACAAGTCATCTTCATTTATTTCTTCTCCTGGTCGAGGAACTTGAACAATATTTAAGGTATTTAATTTTCTCCTCGGCATAATACTTGTAAGAAACGAAAAAGAAATATTAGTAACAATAACTTTAGTAAAAAAATTAAAAAGGCTCAATAGAAATCTTATTACAATACGCAACTAATTTTCATTAAAATCTTCATCCATGTTGTCTCGAACCCATTGAAACTGTGAATTAGAAGTAGAAGATGTTCCATCTAAGTTTTGTGCTGCAAAAGGCAAAGTTTCTGGTCTTGTTTCAATGTCATCTCTACTTTCATCCCCGATATCAATCAATTCTCTAGGGGTGTTACGGAGTACAACATACCAACCATCTTTGGTTGGATCATGGGAATAGAAAACTTGTTTGACTTGAGATGAGAATACATATGGTTCGTCCATCAATTGTTGGCCAATATGAATTAATCGAGAAAAGTTCACCATTGTAAAACCAAATTGATCTTTTTTAATTCCCCTAGTACTGTTGACATCAACCCAATCACACCGAAACAACACAACCTTCCATTTTCCATAATAATCCAACTCAACAATGTCGGTAATAATTCCATAATATTCAACATCTCCCTCCACGGGATGATTGTCCCTCGCACTAGCATAACTTGTAATTGAAGAAGTAACAATAACTCCACAATTTTGCGTCCTCCGTAATCTTTCTCGAGATTTCGTATGAAACCTATACCCGTTAATGAGGAAGGCATTATATCTCTTAACAATTTTATTTGGGCCTTGACAAAGCCATTTTACTTCTTCACTAACTTCTCTCCCACAGTAAACCTATTACACGTGAGAAGTTACATTGGTTAACATTCATGCATATTGATATTAATACTAGAAAAGTCATATAAAGCTTTAGTTATACTTACCATTTTCCCTAACCATTCCTGAAAAGTTTCTACAAAGAGCTTATGACTCTCTCGTTTATTTAATCTTCTTGAGCGTACACGAGATTGTAACTCTTTCTTATACTCACTATAAAATAGGTTACGTGGTTAAAGAATGGGAAAAAAAAGTCAACGCAATAAAATATGAATTATAGAAACTTACGTTCGAAAAGGCTCTATTGAGTCATGATGAAAAAGAACATATCGATGTGCTTGCACCCATGACTTATCATCTAACTGTATAATTTCAACTTTGCCGAGTGGTTCACCATAGCTCCCAAACATGTAAGTCTCTCCGTTATTAGTACTGCATACTTCATTTCCAGTTGGTCTATTCAATCTCGTTTCGACATCTTCCAAATATCTAGAGCAAAAAGTCATACACTCCTCGGCTAAATACCCTTCAGCAATTGATCCTTCTGGATAACGCTTATTACGACAATAAGACTTCAATTTGCACAAGAACCTAGACACGCAATAAACACAACATTATATAACTAGTTGAATATCTAAATATTATTAAATAACGTTCGAAAAAAATTATACCTCTCTATAGGATACATCCACCGATAGAAAACTGGTCCACCAACTTTAGCCTCGTGAGGGAGATGAACCAACAAATGCACCATAATTGTGAAGAATGAAGGTGGAAATATCTTCTCCAAGTTGCATAAAGTCAACGCTACTCGATCTTGGAGTTTCTCGAGTTCTTCAACCACCAAAACTTTACCACAAAGAGCTTTCATTATATTAGAAAGTTCAATTATACAAGATATCACCTTATTCGACATACAACCACGTAAGGCAAATGGCATAAGATCTTGCATCAGTATATGATAATCATGTGACTTTAGAGAATAAAGTCTTCGATCTTTCATACTGACACATCGAGATATATTTGATGCATACCCATCTGGAACCTTTATATCTTTTAACACCTTACAGAATATTTCTTTTTCTCTCTTCGACATCACAAAAATAGAAGGCGGTAAGAATGATTTTCCATTAGGAAGTATCTGAGGATGAAGATCATGTCGAATATTGAGGTCAACTAAGTCAAGTCGACTCTTTAAATTGTCTTTAGATTTTCCATCGACATTGAGAATGGTTCCAATAAAATTCTCACAAACATTCTTCTCAATATGCATAACATCAAGATTATGCTTCAAAATGTTATCCTTCCAATAAGGCAATTCAAAGAAAACACTTTTTTTTCCATAACTCTGCCTCATTTGGATCATCCTCTTCATCAGACTCATTATCACTAAAATGTTCAGCATCACCTTCGTACACCTCTTTCATCTTTCTCTTTGATCGTGGGTTTGGTGGTTGGCTCATCTTTCCATAGCTGAATTTTGTATCTTTCAACATGTACAAGATATCAGACCCGATTGTTTGCTCAGGAGCTGTTCTAAACTCTTCAGTACCATCAAACATATTCTTCTGAAATCTAAAACGATGATTTTCAGTTAACCACCGTCGATGTCCCATGTAAGAGAACTTCTTTCCATTGTACAACCACTTCGAACATGTTTGTGCAGCGCAACAAGGACAAGCATAACGACCTTTGGTACTCCACCCAGATAAATTTGCATAAGCAGGAAAATCATTAATAGTCCATAATAAAGCTGCACGCAAATTAAAGTTCTCCTTCTTCAACACATCATATGTTTCGATACCCACCCATAATTGTTTTAACTCTTCAATTAGAGGTTGTAGATAGATTGTCAATATCATTACCAAGACCTTTCTCACCAGGGATTATCATGGATAAGATAAAAGATGATTGTTTCATGCAAATCCATGAGGGCAAATTGTAAGGAACAAGCAAAACGGGCCAAGTACTATACGAAGTGCTCATGATTTTGAAAGGATTAAACCCATCATATGCTAGTCCGAGCCTAACATTTCGAGGATCTTCTGCAAAACTTGGAAATTTTTGGTCAAAGGACTTCCAAGCTAAACCATCCGCAGGATGCCTTAATAATCCATCATCGGTTCGTCCATCGTAATGCCACCTCATAGACTCAGCAGTTTTTGAAGACATAAATAACCTTTGAAGCCTAGGTATGAGAGGAAAATATTGCAGAATCTTGACTGTTTTTTTTCTTGATTGTGCTTCCTCTACTTCCTCACTCACATTTTCTGTGTTCACATTCATCCACCGAGATTGACCGCATACATGAGATGACTCTTGGCTTTTTTTATCACCCCAATACAACATGCAATCATTTGGGCAACTATGAATTTTTTCATATCCAAGACCCAAATCTTTGATCATTTTCTTCATATCTTTGCCAGATTGAGGAATTTTTGCAGAAGAAAATATTTCTCTTAAAAACTCTAATAACTGCGTAAAAGATTTACCAGTCCATCCTCCCAAGCATTTTAAGTGGAAAAGACGAATGTAAAATGAGAGTTTTGAATGTTTCGATCCCTCATAAAGTGGTTCATTCATTTCATCAAGTAAATTGTAAAACTTTACTACGTCTCCATTTGGCTCTTCATCATATTCGTTTCTTCTCATCTCGGTAAAATGCTCAACATCAATATCACAATCTTCTCTAACAGATTCTTGATAATCATGCATATTAAATGCATCTCGTAACATACCCTCAATGCCATCTTCTCCAACAGATCGACGATCAGAATTAGGAGGAAAAGATACATTACTCCTCGAAGTAGAACTACGAGGTGCCAACTCTCCATGAAATACCCATTTTCTATAGCCCCGAACAAAACCATAAACAATTAAATGCTCCTTGACAACTTCACGACTATGCCAATTAATATTAACACACTTCTTACAAGGGCAAAGAATCATATTCTCTTGGCTTGCATTCGCAAAAGCTGAGTATAGAAAAGTTTCTATTCCATTTCGATACCCAACACTTACTCTTGACAAATCCATCCAACTTCTATCCATTTCGTATTTCTGTAATATACATAATTAAATGGAAATAGCATAGTAACAATCAATTACAAAATAAAGATCACCAAGCCAAAGTATATTAGGCTTGCTCATAATACATAAAAAATACATGATAAAGAAGTTGAAGATTTTTATCCAAAAAACTGTCTGTATCCATTATTGAGAAACGAAGTAAAAATTAGGCTTGCTCATAATTATTTTAATTATGATATAGAATTTAAAAACTTGGTTTCAAGTTGTTTACACTTATAATCATAGACTCGGCATGTTTCGAGTATTGAGTTTGATCTAAACTACATACTCCGATGTGAATTCGAAGTATTATTTTTCCAGGAATGGGGTTACTGCTATAAACTAAGCAAGATAGGAAGATTACAGTTTTTTCCCAATATTAGGCCAGGAATTGAAACCTTGTTCTCCTGGCACCTAAAGTTCCACAAATAAAAGTAGGGCCACATTCAGAGACATTATGTATAACTAAAATGTAAGTCAAGCGTCTACAAAGCTTTAATCAATACAGTTATTTCAGGCATTGGTAATGAACTAAGACAGATACAGGTGACCGAAAAATAATACGAACATTATCATTGGTCGAAACGAGCCAAATTAAACCGAGTTCGAATCAACGAACCTTTAATGGAAGATCAGTATAACCGACCCGAGCTTTATGCCTCTCAAAAAGATCCTGAAGAGCTGTTACGAATTGGGCATGTACTTCAAGGACCTATCAAAACATGTTCGATCAATGCATGTAATGAAAGTTTAGCAAGCTCATGGAAAACAAGTTGGACTTAGGCTTGACAGTTCAGATATGAGTCTGTGTCTAATACGTATACGATTATGTATTTATAAGTTATATCTTCATGTCCTTGTTTCAGACACAAATATTTCATGAAAAATGATCGGCCATGGAGTTTTCAACTTCTTTCTAACTCTCTTTTTTTTCCCCTAAAGTACTGAATTCAAGATTCGCAAACCATATATGATATTGAACATATCGGACCATACCATGTTAAGCACATATCCATATCTAATATTCGACTTCAGTCCAAGTATTAATCCTAGTCTTTTTTAGAATGATTTACTCACTAAGCAACATCATGACTTAGGAATTTGCATATAGTAGGGAATGGAAGGCTGTACAACAATAGCAAACTCTACCAATGAAGCATTATAAGAAAATACCTCTTCATTAGTAGGTTGGAGTATTGGGAAAAAGTTCAAGTTGCGGAAAACAATATTATTAGTAAAAGATGGAAACCCGAAACCCTTTAATAAATTCCAAAGTCAAAGGCATTTCTCCCAAATAAATTTTGAATTACCTCGAGTATTTGTCCTTTTTTCTTCCACAGCGGCTTGACGATCCCCAATTGTGATCGGTGAAGCCTGAAATGCCATTCAGCATAAAACAGTAAGAACAGAGAACTTGAACAAGAAAATGAATCGGCATGAATCGGCATTACTTGAGCAGTAACCTGTTGGACGACCGAAAAGGATGGACGATCGGAAATCTTGGACGACCGTCGAGGAAGAAACGATGGCGACTGATGGCAGAGATCGTGGACGATAATTTCATGAGAAACAGGGGAGGCAGAGGGAAATAGGGTTAGAAAATTTGGGGAAAGAGGAGAAGAAAGCTGAATCGGGGGACATATATCACGTTTGCGGCGTTTTAAATAACAAACGCCACTACCGTTCTATTAATTGTGGCGTTTATTTTCAAAAACGCCACTATTGTACTATTCATTGCGGCGTTTCTTTTTTAAAATGCCACTATTGTACTATACATTACGGCGTTTTAAATAAGAAACGCCACTACTGGACGATTCACTGCGGCGTTTATGAAAAACGACACAAATTTACAATCTTTTGCGGCGTTTATAGAGAAAAACGCCACAAATATAAAATCTATAGCGGCGTTTGTAGCCAAAACGCCACAACCTTACAAGATGTTATGACGTTTTTAAATAAAACGCCACAGATGTTTGAGAATTGCGGCGTTTGTAGAGTAAAACGCCACTAATATAGATTTATTTGTGGCGTTTGAGGTAAAAACGCCGCTCCAAACGCCGCTATAGAACAAGTTTGGTGTAGTGATTTTAAATGACATAAAATCTAACCTAATAAATATATACATATATATATATAGAATATATTTTTTCAATATAAAATATAAAACAATTGAAATTCAATTGAAATATTAAAAGGAAGGCTTTGTATAGTTTGTTACTGGTGAATCAAAGATAAATGATTTTGATATTAATCAATTGAGTTTTTATATTGGAATAAAATTATATTCTATATATATATAAAATTTTAATAGGTTAGATTCTATGTCATTTAAAATATCCTATCACATATATATAACATGTCATTATTATTAAATTTTTAACGGTTCAGTTACCATAGTAGTTAAAAAATAAGATATTTATAAAAAAAAAATATAAGTTAGAGACTAAATTTATAAAAAAAAATAAAAGCCAAACGATAAAAATAAAAATTATTTTTATGCCTTTTGATAAGTGTTTGTGGATAATCGGATTCCAATTCCCCTGTTCCCTTTGAGGGCTGCGTCTGATTCTCACTGGTATCACTGATTAAGAAATTCCAAGTTTGTAATCTGCTACAAGAAATGGATATGATTTGCAAACTTCAAAACCCCATATTTTCTGGTAATTAAGTCACCTATCCAGATTTCTATACATGAAGGTTAAATTTTTTAAATAAAATTATAAATTTGAATTATATTATTACGAATAAAATCAGGTTGAGAAGATTAATTTTTTTCGAATTATGTTGATATGGTTGTAGACATTGGATAGGGGTGTGCATTACTCGGTTTTAATCGAATTAACCGACCAAACCGAAATTTTAGTCAATTTTTAGTCAATTTGATTAACGATTAATTTTTTAAAAAATTTGATTAACGGTTAATTCGATTCAAAATCGATGAATTAGTCAAATTAACCAAAATTATTATATATTAAATAATATATATTATATGTTTATTTTTAGTCATTTAACTTTTAACTTTTAAATATTATATATATTATATATTTATTTTTAGTCATTTAACTTTTAAAAATTATAAAATATTCGTTAATTTTTTATATTATAAAACAATAACTAATTTTTTATTAAATTAGTATAAAATAAAAGTTTAGTGACTAAAATTTATTTTAATATAATTTAGTGATCTATTATATAAATTAACTAAAACTTATAATAAATTTCAGTTAATTCAACTAATTAACCGAAATAATTTTGGTTTGATTAATTCGGTTAAAGAAAATCCAGTTCAGTTAACGGTTAATATTTTAAAATTTTCGATTAATTTGATTTTGGTTGATTTTATTCAACCACCGACCAAATTAACCGAATATAATATGGTAGGATATGAATTGTAAATCTATGAGATGTTAGTGGCTAAATTTAATGAGTAGAACTGGATGTTGACATATGATAAATGACAAATGACAAATGACCAATGAATCTCCCTGTATATAGCTTGGTTTAGCTCCAGACAGCAAGTCGGAAAGTGGAAATATCTAGACACAGGCTTTGGTTTCATGGGATGCAAGTCTGCATCCCCACAGCTCCAAATATATTGTTTCTGCTTTCTAATTTTATCTCCTACCAACTTAATCATAAAACTAGGGTAAATGGAGTTAGAAAAAATATTAGGGTAATGGGTTTTCGATAATATTTGAGGGAAAGATCAAAAACAAAAATTTTCTTTGATCTTTTGTCCTCGCCACTTTTAAATGGTGAGATGCGTAGTATTTGTTAAAATAATAAAAAATCATTATGTTTTCAGTATCTAACAACTTACATATATTTTGTCATCTGAATATAATAAGATTCAAAAAATATTATTTTTTTAACTTATTTTCTCGAATATTTTTCAAATACATCCAATAATTTAAATTTTCTGCTAACCTTATTATTAATCTAAATTCACTGAACCTCAAGCATTTGGTATATAGGAAAGTATTAAACAAACAATTGTAGTGTTTCTAGGTGAGCAACCTCCCTTTTGTCGTCGACCCGTAAATCATTAAAAGACTACTCCTATCGATTAATAGTCGGCTGAAATTATTCTAAAAGCTAATTCATAAAAACAAGATCTAATTTTTGGACAGTTCCACTCTACGTGTAAACATCAAACTTTAGTATAAAAAGTCGAGTAAAGTCACCCCAGTCTGAAACAACCAAGGCAGAGAAACAGAAACACAGAGAAATGGAGTGGAGATCATGTTATTTGGACATGGTTTTAGTGCCACTAAGCTTAGCCATGAGCTTGGCTTATCATTGGTGGCTATGGCATAAGGTTCGCACGCAGCCACTCTCCACCATCGTCGGAACCAATGCCGCCGGTCGAAGATTCTGGGTGGCCGCTATCATGAAGGTACTCTCTCTATAGGTTGTAAAATTTTCAAATACTTTTTTTTCTAATTTATGGTAGAGTTTTTTTTAGTATATAAACAAATTTAATATATATTTCGGATGGAAATCATCTACTTTTTTCTCGTGCCTCCTTTCATGTCTCTGTTTTAAATTAGAGGGTCTAGGGTTTAGAGGTTGTGAATAGGGTTTAGGGAATTAGGGGTCGAATGTATTTTTTAGAGTCTAAAGTTTAGGGTTTAGGATATAGAAAATAAGGGTTAAAGTTAAAAATTTAATTTTTAAAATATTTTTGAAGCAGACATGAGAGGGTCACTATAAAGAGAAATGATTTTTACCCATATATTTCTTATAATATGTATTTATACTATGTTTTGATTCTTTTTATTTTGTTAAAATTATATCTAAGATATTTATATTTACACAAAATTTGATTTAGTTAGTATTATATACGATTTTATATATTATTCTACTAATAAAATTTAAAATATATTTATATTTTAATTATTTCTCAAATTGTGGTGGATGATTGAATACATATGGGATTAATGCAAGGTAGACACTGAATCCACCCTTAGCTTTATTTGTTTTTTTCTTCTTTGAGTTCACTCATTGATCAATCCATTCTACTGCTCTCTTTTCCCTATAGGAGGAATATATGGTCATGTGCCAACAGCCAATGTTAGGAGACTGAAAATGAAATTTAATTTTAACTTCTACCTTCAAAATATTTATTTATTAAAATAATAATTAAGAACAAGTGACAAAACTTTAACCTGAAATAAAAAATCAATATAAAATTTTAATATTGATAAGAGTGGTAAACAATAAGTTTAATATTTTGTATTTTTTTCGTACCATATTTTTAATTAATTTTTCGTAATATTATTCCCAATGGATTTCATGCATGTGGCATGCAGGACAATGACAAAAGGAACATCTTAGCCGTCCAAACACTACGAAACATCATAATGGGATCAACCCTAATGGCGACAACCTGCATCCTTCTCTCTGCCGGTCTAGCCGCCGTCATCAGCAGCACTTACAGCGTCAAAGGGCCGCTCAATGACTCCGTCTTCGGAGCTCACGGCGAGTTAATGGTGGCTGTAAAATACGTCAGCATGTTATGCATCTTCCTCTTCTCCTTCTTCTGTCATTCTTTGTCGATCCGGTTCATTAACCAGGTTAACATCCTCATCAACTCTCCCCAAGATCCTGCTTCCTCCGTCACTCCGGAGTACATCTCTGAGTTGCTCGAGAAAGGGTTCCTCCTGAACACCGTCGGAAACCGGCTTTTCTACACGGCGCTTCCGTTGCTGCTTTGGATATTTGGGCCGTTGTTTCCTTTCCTCTGCTCTACCACTATGATCCCTGTGCTTTACAATCTTGATTTTGTCTTCGGGCATCATAAGCCAGTGAAAACCGAACGTCCAATCAATACTTGTAGGGTCTGTGAATCAGTGTAATAATATATATAACTGTTGTCGGAATTGTGTAGCAAAGGTAGGCACTGGCCTTCTTCAAATGCGTATTCTACCTGTAAAAAATATGTAGTTTTATATTTAGAGTGGCTCTCATCTACAAAAATAATCAAATGCATGGTAACTACAATGAAATTTTGTTATTCATTTTATTATAAATAATTTAATACGTTAGTATAATTATAAAATAATATCTTTTAATCATTTAATAACATACATACGTCGCACTTGAACTCGATTCATTTTAATAAAATATATAATCTTTTATTGTGTGGATCGCTCAACGGGTTGAATTTATTATATATTTTTAAAACTTTTATTGCGTGTTTTCTAGGATGATCCTGGCTTACTACGTAAGCCGAAAGGTAATTGGAACAATTTATTTATGAGTAAATATTTTATGTACCAAAATTTTTTATAAGTAATTTTTTATTTTTGTTTTTGAAGGTTACGGGTTCGAGCACAAGCGATGCCAGTAAAGTGATTGAGCGATCAACGTTAAATGTTAAAGATTATATTCTAGAATAGATATTACTGTAATCACTATTAGCTTGTTCAATAAAAAAAACTTAGGTGTTTAATTTAAGGTTTAAAAGTTTAAGCTTTAAGGATTAAAATTTAAAGTTTATGTTTAAATTTAGATTATAGAGTTAGGTATAAAGTTTAAATTTTAAAAGGCATAAAGATGATTTTTAATCTTTAACGTTTATATTTTTTGTCGTTTTGGCCCTTATTCTTTTTTTTTTTTTGATAAACTTAGCCCTTAACTTATATCTTTTTGACAAATAGCTTATTTTTGAACACTATGGTAACTGGACCGTTAAAAATCTAACAATGATGACATGTTATATGCATATGATAATATATTTTAAATATCATGGCATCTAACCTATCAAATACATATATATATAATATAATTTTATTCTAATATAAAATATAAAATAATTAAAATTCAAAAAAAATATTAAAAATTAATTAATTCTAAAATAAAATACTATTAAATATTCTTAACCCTAAATACGATAGAATTAAAATCCTACCTAAAAAATTAACTAATTTCGAACTATGTTCATATTTTTCAAGATAGGACTTTGATTCTATCATAGTTAGGGTTAAGAGTGTTTAATAGCCTTTTATTTTAGAATTAATTATTTTTTAAAATTTTATTTAAATTTTAATTATTTTATATTTTATATTAGAATAAAATTATATTTCATATATATATATTTGATAGGTTAGATGTCATGTCATTTAAAATATATTATCATATTCATATGATATGTCATCATTGTTAGATTTTTAACGGTCCAGTTACAATAGTAGTTAAAAAATAAGCTATTTGTTAAAAATATATAGGTTAAGGGCTAAATTTATCCCCAAAAAAGAATAAGGGCCAAAATGACAAAAATTATAAACATTAAGGGTTAACATTATCTTTATGCCATTTTAAAATTTTAAGGTTAGAAACTTTAATTTTAAATTTTAAAATAAAAAATAGCATATTTTTTATAAAAAACAAGTTTTTTTATTACTCGTGTATAATAACCCTTTATTTATTTGGTGTATTTGCGATCGTTTTCATATTTTTATTGTAATATTTCTTTTATTAGTATCTATGTCAATATATGATATTTCAAAAATCTATTTGTTAATAATTTTATTTAAATTATATAATTTATATTTTTTTTATTTGGATTAATTATAGGAATGCACGAGCCCTCTAACTCAAGTGATTAATGGAACGGTTGTTGTTCTTAGAGGTCACGGGTTTGAGCACCAACAATGTTAGCAGAGTGATTGAGCTAATATTCTAAAACAGATACTACTGTAATCATTATTAGCTTGTTTAAAAAAAATTATAGGAATAGTAATTTTGTTTTTTCTTAATACAAATTTGGTCACTGATTTTAAAAAATGATAAAATTATTTACATTTTTTATCTGTAAATTTTCTCACTAGAACGTTTATTGCTGTTAAACTTTAACGATAGATTGTTCTGACATAATAAATAAAAAGATAAATTACCTTGATAGTCTCTAAACTATTATTTCACTTATATTTTGATCATTATATTAAAAATAAGGATGAGTCTACCACGTGCGACGAACATCGTTGAACAACACTATTGTTGAACATTATTGAACACTGTTAAATTAGTTAATACAAATTTAAAACTTGAAGGACTCAATATATAATTAATAATTATTTTTAAAAAATCAATTAAATTAAATTTATTTCCATATACGTTAAAATTTAAATTTTTTTAATAAGAATAAATTATATACTTAGTATCTCATTTATTTTTATATTTCTATTTTGGTACTCAAACAAATTTTTTTAATAGAATAATACCTAATGGTACATACAATTTTTATTTTGATACCCAAATTATTAAAATTAAAAAAAATATAATATTGTTTGGTCAAATAACAATCTTAGACCCTAAAACTTATATAATGTATCAATTTATTCTACAATGTTATCAATTTAAATATTATTTTTAATTTTTAGATTAAAAATATAAATTCTCTTCTTCTTTTATCTAAAGTATAAAATATTAGATATCGAACATTTTCTTTGTTGTCAATATTATTTTTTTAAAATTTCATCTATTTTTTAATTTGTCCAAAAATAATATTGACTTTAATAACAATAAAAAAGTAAAATATGGAAAAGTAAAATTCAACTAAACAAAATTAAAAAATAATAGCCGATTCTACAATGATGTTGGATTTTTTTGAAATTAAAATTAAATTAAATTAATCTTCGTTTTTAGTTAAAAAATATTCTTTGCGTTAAGAGTTTTAAACAAAAATATTTTTTTCCTAAAAGTTTTTTTAAACAAATGATATTTCTATATATTTGATCATCGTTTCACTCTGGATTTTTTTAACCAACCAAAATTTATTGTTTAATTTTGTTTTTTAATGGGTTCAACTTATTTTGATTTGCGATATCTTTGAATTGTTTTAATAATTGTTTCTTTTCTTTTCTTTTCTAGTTTTATATTATTTCATTTTGTTCCAGAGTCGAAAGCTTTTGGTTTCAAGTTCTTCGATAATGTGCTGTAAACAAAAAGATGCTCTTTGGGGATTGTAGGTCTTTGTCAAGGCTCAGAAAATCAGGGCTTACTTCAACCAAAAATTAAAAATAATGTTTAAATCGAATAAAGTGATAAATTGTATAAATTTTAGGGACTAAAATTATTATTTGTTCAAGCAACATCTTTGTTTTCATTTATTTTTAATAGTTAAGGTACCAAAATAGAAATAATGTGTAACGTTAGGTACCATTTTATTAAAAAAATTAATTTGAGTACCAAAATAGAAATACAAAAATAGGTGATATACTAAATGTATAGTTTACCCTTATTTAAAAAAATTTAAATTTTAATATATATGAAAATAAATTTAATTTAATTGATTTTTTAAAATAATTAATAATTATATGTTGAGTCCTTCAAATTTTTATTTTTTATTAATTAATTTAATAGTATTCATCAGTGTTCAGCGATAATGATGGTAAGCGGTATTCGACGTCCGTCGTAGAATTTTCCTAAAAATAATTTATATTTTTAGTTGTTTTTCAGGAAAATAGCTCCTACCATTTTTTTCTCTTTGCATTTTGAGCTGTTTTTACCGGTTGAGTGTTAAAAAATAGTTTCTTTCGCTTTTTATATTACATTTTCAGTTGTTTTTATCCATTGTCTAATTAAAAAAGTTGCATCTCGGAACATGTTTGGAATTTGGATAGTGAGAAAATTCTGCACTTCTATAATTGCATTTTGAGCTGTTTTTGTCAATTGGAGGGTTAAAAACTGTATCAACCGAATGTTTTCCCCAGCTTTAAATTTTCCAGGAAAATAGTTTCCTAGAATTTTTCTTTCATTTTTAGATGCACTTTTATAATGGAAATAACAGTGGCTCCAATGGTGAATTCAACAACTTTTGATGATTCATAGGAAAATCTTTTCATTGATACTGATCATAAGATTCTTGGGGTTTCATCTTTTGCAACAAAGGGTACAAAGATTGCAGTTGCAAGAAAAATGAGAGTCAAATTCTCCGTTTAGTAAGGCTTAGGCCGAAGTCAAAGAAAGAGAAAGTTGAATCAAGTTATAGCCATCTTTTTAAAATCGAAATTGTATTTTTTTTATTTTGGAAAAATATTTGAATATAAGAAATTTTTAAAATTTTTATATCTTTTAAAATAAAAGATTCGGAGTTACCACCAATTATCTAGATAAGTTAAAACCATAAAATTAGAGATCTATTTGAATTAATAATCTCCGTCAAGCTTTCCCCAATTTGAACATTTTACGTGTGTATATGTTGTGTACATGCTTTCCAAAGTTTTGGTATATAACATCTGCAGTTTGGTTTGGGAGAATCATACTCGAGTGAAGGATGTCACATTAATTTATCGAAGTGAATTTGTTTCGAACATATAAAAATATACGCATTTTTTAATATTTTTTATGTTCTAGATGCATTATAAAATCTTATATGATTTAATTTGGTTATGGATCAAGTTTCATGCCGAACAGATTACAATTACCCATTCAATTAAGCACATTTTATATAGAGACTAAAATATAAATCTATAAAATCACAGGGCTAACACATTTTTAAAACCATCTTACTGCAATTAGTTAAATTATAAATATGCGTGTAAAATCTCAGATCAAACGGATAATTTACATATTCAATTAATGCATAAAATTTAAAGATTAAATGTAAAATTATAAGTTTTACAAGATTTTATAATTAAGATTAATTGATCATATCAATACACGAGATATCATACTAATATAGGCAAACATCAAAAATAATTTCAAAAATAATAAATCATATTCAACCAAAAAATCTAGAAATATACTTCCTATCTATATAAAATAATTTTCAATATGTACCAAAAATAATACCCAAAACATAGGTTATAAATCAAATATAACTAAAGGCACATGATTGTATACCGGAGAACTAAACCATCTATTTAATCATTATTTAAACCATTCTAAAATATTTGGAGATAACCATCAAACATACTTAACACTAAAGTTAAACAAACATTATAAACAATATAGATTGTCATCATCTAAAATAATGCAAATTTAACCAAATTATCATATTTTATATAATATAAAATATTGTAATAATTATCGCACATTGTCTTATTACAAATATCGAAGAAACTATAAATATACTCTTTAATATATTTATTTTAGAATATTTTTTCACAAACCGCTACCCCATATTATTTTTTTTTTGAAAGTCGCTACCCCAAATTAGCTTAGTTCACTACGTGCATGATGTATCAAGTTTTATCACACGATATGCTTGTGTCACGTCCCACGCATTGGGATTTGTGACAGTCACGCACAAGTCCGACAACAAAGTCTATCGGACTTGTCAAGGCCACCATACTTGGCCCAACACTTGAAAAATATTAAAGAGAACGTTTCAGAAATAGAAAGAGACAACTTATCATATAAAAATAAGGAAGAATCTTGCCATATTGGGGGAGATGAACTATGCAAAGAAACTTTCCTATGAATTGATGTATTTAATCGGGAAAATCTTGGTCATCCGTATAATTCGATCCTGACCATTGATTGAGTGAGAGCTTAACTATAAATAGAGAGCTTTCACCACCATTTGTAATCACTCAATTCCATCCATTCTCTATTTGAGAAGAGTAATAAAAAGCTCTAGCATTTACTGTATTTCCTCTTTAGTGTTTTCGCGTTCTTTCAAAGTTCTTCGAAGCCATTCTCATAGTTAGCTTCCGCTTAAAACAATCTTCCGTTCTTGAGTTCCTTGGAAGTTTGATCTTCCAGAGTGAGATTTAAGGATGACTTAGTCGTTTATCTTGAGGACTCGACTAAGGCCGCATGGGTTAGTTGGTTCAGAATTATAGCCCCGTGACAAGTGGTAGCAGAGCAAGTCTAGGGGAATTATGTTCGAATCTGCTTGCAATTGCAGTCAAGCAAATTCGTGAGAAGTTATCGAGATGGCAAGACGAAGACGTGGTGTTACTACATAGGTATTTGAGTCCTTTAAAAGTAGCATCATAGGTAAAGTTCAAGACATTTTCGACGAGATGTATGAAAGATTGAAAAATGAAACTCAAGATAGTTTCAAGATCTTTTCCGTGAAGTTGAGGATCCAAAATGCTCCATTCAAACCACAATGGAGGCAATGAAAGAAACTCAAGGGGTCTTGGAGTCCCGTCTTAACCAATTACAATCCATGGAGGACAAGCGTTAAGACGAGACCCAATGTGTTCTCAAAGAGTTAGAGACCATTAGAGAGAGTAATGCTTGTAAAGCTGAGATGAAGGTTTTACGGATCGAGGTGGATGATCTCAAGAATGAGCTACTCAATTCCAAGACAACATTGAGTGAATGGGGTGTGCTTAAAACCTTCTTGACGAGACTTAGATCAAGGGTAGAACTTGTCTCGGAGCAAGGAGATGCCCATGTTTCTTCAAAGGCCAATGATCAGACCCAGTTGCTGGCCGAGCTTACAGGAGACAAACCAACTAGCATCAAGACGTCCAAGCCCATAAAGAAAGACAGTGTGAATGGAGAGACTATGTTCGTGCAAGAAAAAAAGCCGAGTAGAATATTGAAGTACTACTTTTGTGATGGACCACATTTGATAAGGAGTTGTCCTGAGAAAAATCGCCTTGCGGCCATCGTCAAGGAACCAGATGAGCCACAAGGGGAAGTACTGCGACTTGATACGATTACATATTCAAGCAAGCCAAGTAAGAACCAAGGTGCGACTACGAGTACCAAAGTAGCCGAACCAAGGTCGAGACCCGAATGCGATAGCAAATGACAAAGCCGTCAAGCCGAGGGTAAGAGGAAGCAACTGAAGTGCCACCAATGCAAGGGGCCACACAAGTTGAGAAATTGACCATTTAATTATGCTACAACCTACATTAGTAGAAAGCTAAAAGAGCTATCCATGTCTAAGAAGGATACTAAGGATCTTGCCGAGAGTGTTCGTGGGAAGAACACTTCTTCAAAGACCATGATCAAGAAGGGTCGAAGAGAGCCAAGCCGAAGAGGGACATAGCAACTGTGGAGACACAACCCATGGGCAAGGTGGGAAAGAAACGGAGGACTTCAAGCAAGAAACAACGACTCAAGAGGAAGCATCGAACTTCAAGGAAGAAGGGTCGGTGTAAGAAGTAATCTCCAAACATTAAATCAGATGGACGAATGCGACCGAGGGTAATAAACTTCGTAGAAGGGCCGATGCAACATGGTACAAAGAACATTGAGGCAGAAAGTTTGATGCAAAGGGGGCCGGACTTTGTGGAGACAGAAGGGCTAACCCAGTTTAGAATAAATACGATAACTGAAAGGAAGGTACATCTCAAACTCAACTCTAGTGTTCTTGATTTTCATTTACCATCGTTGTTGAGTGTAGGTCGAGTACGATGACTGAAAGCAAGGTACATCTCAAACTCAACTCTAGTGTTCTTGATTTTTATTTACCATCGTTGTTGAGTGTAGGTCAAGTCAGACCTGACTTATATTGCGGAGAAGACAAAGCTTGGAAAGGACCTTTCAGAGTTCTAAGGAGCCAAACATATGTGCTGAGGAGTTTGAGAGTTCGTCCAGTGTTCAACGTGGTGACACCTAAGACTTTGCCGCAGAACCAAGAGTGTCCGCTTCAATGTAAATCAAGTCATGAAGGAGATGTATCCGAAAGCTTCTTAGCACGCGACATTACTTGGTGGGAAAAGTCAAAACAAGCAGTCCTTATGGGGGACACGAGCAAGTCGAGACACCGAGAAGCCACCAAGATGATGTGAGGAAACATGTAGAGGATTAAAGTAGTTAATGGTGATAGGAGCCAATGCAAGTAGTTCTTATGAGGGAACTGTATCAAGCCGAGACATCGAGTAGCAGCACCCAAGATAGACTAACCCATGATCATTCTAGTGGAGCAACGAGGGGGACGCTAAGTTTAGTGGAGGAGAATGTCATGTCCCGCATATTAGGGTCCATGACAGTCACGCACAAGTCCGATAACAAGATTTCATCGGGCTTGCCAAGACCATCAGACTTAGAGATGGAAAATGTGCGGGGCGGGTGTGGATACCCCCTTCCCTATACCCAAAGCCATCTAAAATTTTTATATCCACCATCTATCCATCATCCACGGTGGGTATAATTTTCAAATCCACACCCGCCTATACGGGTATATTCTTAAATCCATCCCCACACCCACCACTCAAAATGTATTGGCTTGTACATGCCTACAAGCAACTACTAATATCGAATTATGTAAAAATAAATTAGACTTTTATAAAAAGAGTAAAATTTCTTATACTTTATTGATTAATTAAGTGTGTATATATATAACATATTTACACTTAAATTAAATTAATTGAGTTTAAAATTTACAAGCTTAAGAATTAACATAAATTTTAAAACAAACTAATATCTTAGTACATAAAATACCATAGTAAAAGGCATAATCAAAGTCTATAAATAAAAATGGTTTAAAATTCATATGGTGGGAGGATACGGAACAAGTGGATATGGGGCGGTGGAAACGATGCGATTAAGGTCTTAAACACATCCCCTACCCACTACCCATGATGGGTATGACTTTTTATATCCACACCCACCCACTAACGTCTTACCGATCCATACTCCAACTGGTACGGGTGCGGTGCGAAATCCGCAAAATTGTACCCATCTGCCATCCCTAACCAGACTTGGCCCAACACTTAGAAAATGCTAGAGAGCCCATTTCAGAAATGTAAAGAGACAACTTATCAGATAAAGATAAGGATGAATCTTGCCATATTGGGGGAGATCAACTATCTAGGGAAACTTTCCTATGAATTGATGTAATTTGATAGGATTTGATAGAATTTCCTTAGATAGCTGATTTTGTATTTAATTCAGGCAAATTCTGGCTATCCGTGTAAATCAATCATGACCATTAATTGAATGAGAGCTTAACTATAAATAGAGAGCTCTCACCATCATTTATAATCACTCAATTTCATCCATTCTCTCTTTGAGAAGAGTAATAAAAATATCTGGCATTTACTCTATTTTCTCTCGGGTGTTCTTGAGTGTTCTCTACGTTCTTTCGAAGTTCTTTGAAGTCATTCTCATAGTTAGCTTCTGCTTAAAATGATCTTCCGTTCTTGAGTGCCTTGGATGTTTGATCTTCTAGAGTGAAATTTCAAGCTGACTTAGTCATTTGTCTTGAGGACTCGACTAAGACCGTACGGGTTAGCGGTTCAGAAGTGTAATCCCGTGACACTTGCATATTACAATTAATTGCATGTATTTATAAAGTTCTTTAATTTTATGTTTGCTCGGACTCTCAAAGGGAGATTAATGTTAAGTGTATCAAATATTAATTTTTAAAAACTAGTTTCATTTCTCTCTTAGGGGTATCGATATCGGTAACCCGTGTATCGATACCTTTGCATGATTTATAGGTTTCACTTAGAAATTTCTAACGATTCGACTCCAAACTCAACATAAATGATCCTAAAGTGTTCCTACAAATTATTAATGATGTTTAGAGTGTTTTAACACCATTTTCTAGTCCTTAATCTCATTAATACGAAAATCACCATTAAAGATCATCAAGCTCATGCAACCAAGCACACATACATGTATTTACATGAAATGCATTCTACCATGAAAAGAATGATGATTAAGAGAGTTGGGAGTACCAACCTTAGCAAGCAACAACAACCAAACAAGCTCCACCCCTCTTCAAGCTTTTCTCCCTCCTAAGCTTGAGGATGGCTCACAAGCCTTTTTCCCTTTCAAGCACAAAACGGGAATCCAAAGCAAATGTTGCGTGTCAAAAGTGCACAAATTGTGCAAGTGAACACGTCGCAAGTAATAAAGTGATGAGTATTATCAGATATCGTCTCCACAGGGATTGGTATACTTAATATGTCTTCTTTTTTCTTCTTTCTCTATAAAAGAAATAAAATAAAAACACAAGTAATTTGGGTTTGAGTGAACTAAATGAAGAAAACTAAATAATAAGATAATAAGCAAATAAAGAAAGTGGCCAGGATCCAGGTGTTGTATAATGGATTCAATTGACTTGTTTATGTCCAATGCAATTGTACAACACTGCATCGGTAGTATTTCAGATTATTGCCTCGACAGTGATGATGCTCGTTCGCTGCGGTAATCCTTTGCTCTTGGGTGGACTTTACCAAAGTTCGGTAAAGTATCCTTTTATGACTCCGCTTATCCCTAATTCGAAGTACTGTTGATAACCAGTCCTTGATGATACCTCACGGCATGAATCAATTATAATCATTAACCAATCCCATACTTCTTTTAGCCGCTGAAACTCTTAACCTATCTTTAGGACGAGTTAGTATTTACCGATTGAAATACCGTACTTATTCCTTTCGTTAATCTAACTCTCTCGATATTAGATAAATGGATTACTCACAAACTTCTCTCCCAAGCTTGAATGCAAGAACAAAGAATGAAAAAGAATAAGCAAACCTTGATATTTTATTGTATTGAAACAAGAAACAAAGTTCAGTCTCTTCTCACTAATTCTCTATAACTTTCACCTAAGTCTAAAGAAACTTAGAACATAATGAAAAGTAAAAGAAAACTCTAAATCTTGAACAGTTGCTGGTAATGCATTGAAATTTACTGTGGCATTTTTCGGCTTGGCTGAAGGCTAAGCAGATGCTGGGGCATTTTCCTCTAATCCCATCAACTTAAGGTCTTCTTCAAAGATATTCTTTGTCGTCCCTTCACCTTAAAGTCCTTATCATTCTCGAACACTCTCTTTTTCCTACAGAGTGTTGTAATGAGGTAAGGTAACGGAAGAGGGCTTTGCTTCCTCTTGAGCGCAGCATAAGCCTCTTCGAGAATGATCTTCCCCACATTAATCTTTCTAGTCCTCAACATTGAGTGCAACAATTGTAGTCGGCCCAAGTTGACAGTGGCCGTGTGAGTTGTTGGCATCAAGTTTTGCTTGATGAAGTGCATCTAGATTTTTCCTTCTGGCTTCAAGGAAGTGCGGTCCACAATTGTGTTTGCTTCCTCCCAAATGCTTCCTTCGACGCAGAGTTCTTGAAGTAAGAAGTCCTGGTCTTGCCCAAACATAGATGCGACAAATATTGAGTGTTGGTCGTCTTCATCCAGTCCATATAACTGGTTTATGTCTTGTACAGTGAATGACACAGCATCTCCTTTGACATACACTGTTGGTTGCCTCGGTCTGGTGAAGTGGGCGTGGAACTTCTTGACCAGTAAGATGTTGAGTGGTTTGTCATCCTTCTTTGCTGTGAAGTGTCAAGCCAAGTCTTCCCACTTGTGGCGTTTTATGGTGAGGGTAACTTGCTCCGACAACTTCTGGAAGGTTGCGGTGTTGTAGAGGAAACCTTTCTCTTGGTGAACCGTTCTTGCCTTAAGCTTTTGGAAACGGTCCTTCGCAGCATCATCCTTGAACTTTCTGATTTTAACCGTCCGAGCTTCAGCAGCATCCCTTGAAGACTCCTCAGTGTTTTTGCAACGGACCATTGTGATAGAAAAAGTTGGGTTAGATGCTCTCATTGTTCTCGAAGGAATGATGAGTTTTGTGAAAATGAGAGTTGGTTATCTTGGAGAAGAAGATGAAGTAGTGGGAAAGAGAGAAGGACGAATACTTGCTTTGGAAGGGGAAAGGAAAGAGAAAAAGTAATTATGGATTATGTAAGGGTTTGGATGGCTAGGGTTCTTGGGAAAGTAAAAAGGTGTTATGGGGGTTTAAATGGATGGTATGTTGGAGAGAGAAAGGTTTGTGTAATTAATGAAAAGTAATTATAGGTTAAAGAAGGGTTGAATTTGAACCAAACTCTCTCTTTTCCCTTTGAAAACCAACCGAATTCTCCTTTGTGGGCCCTTTATCTTCCTCCTTTGGTGGCCCAAATCAAATAACTCCAAAAGTTTTTTCTCCAAAAATGGTAGTCGTACAGTCCTTTTTAGTTCCCAGGCCTCCCTTGCACAAACTGTGCACTGCCCACTGTCCTGCCTTGGTATGCCACGCCTCTGCTCTCATGCAGACTGTTGCAAGGACGCACAGTGGTGTGAGCTTGTACCTTCAAAAATTAAAAGCTGAATAGAGACAAAAAAGGAAATAAAAGTATCTAAAAAGAAACTAAATAAAAACCTCTACTTTTTATTTGAACTGAAATTTAAATGCCAAAGCAAAATAAAATAAAGGGATAAAAATGCTCAGGCATTTTGTAGATTATGGTCGTCCTTGTCACGCACAATGGGAGCTCTATTATAGATCTTCAATCTTTGACCATTGACCTTGAATGTTCGATCTCCATCAAGTGTTTTGATTTCCACAACTCTATAAGTATAAACCCTATGTATTAGGAATGGTCCTGACCATCGAGACTTCAATTTTCCAGGAAAAAGTTTGAGTATTGAGTTATAGAATAACACTTGTTGGCCCTCTGAGAAATATCGTGGCAAGATATGTTTATCATGCCACCTCTTTGTTTTTTCTTTGTAAATTCTAGCATTCTCATAGGAATGTGATCGAAATTCGTCCATTTCATTTAGCTCTAGAAGCATGTTCTCTCCAGCTGCCTTGAAATCCATATTGAGCTTTTTGATGGCCCAATAAGCTTTGTGTTCGAGTTCCATAGGCAAATGACATGCTTTCCCATAAACCAGCTTGAATGAGGACATCCCTAAAGGAGTCTTGTAAGCTGTCCTATATGCCTACAAAGCTTCAACCAGCTTTAGAGACCAGTCTTTTCTCTTTATGTTGACTGTCTTCTCTAGGATTTGCTTGATTTCTCTATTGGAGGTTTCAGCTTGGCCATTTTTCTATGGATGATATGATGTAACAATTTTGTAAATGAGCTTGTTGTTGAAGTGGGTTCCTTCAATGATTATAGCTCTAGGGACTCCAAACCTTGTGAAAATATTCTTGTGCAGGAACTTCAAGACTGTCTTGGAATCATTGCGAGGTGTTGTCACCGCTTTTACCCATTTGCTCACGTAGTCCACTACTAGCAAGATATACAAATCACCATAGGAGGATGGAAATGGTCCCATAAAGTCTATTCCACAAACATCGAAAAGCTCGATTTCTAGAATATTTTGCAGTAGTATTTCATTCCTCCTCGAGATGTTACCGATTCTTTGACATCTATCGTATCCCTTTTAAAATGCTTAAGCATCCTTGAAGACTGAGGGCCAGTAGAATCCAGATTGAAGGACCTTTGCAGTAGTCCTTGATCCACCAAAGTGCCCACCACATGATGCTGCATGGCATTGGAATATGATATCTTTTTGTTCTTCTTCCGGTACACATGTTCGAACCAATTGATCAACATATTGCTTAAACAAATATGGCTCATCCCAATAGAAAAAATTTGCATCATGTTTGAACTTCTTGCGACCCTGACTAGATAAATCAGGAGGCAAAATGCCACTAACAAAAAATTAACAATGTCTGCATACCAAGGTAATGTTGTAGCATATAAAATTTTCTCATCAGGAAAATTTTCCTTGATCTCAAAATCTTCTCCTAAATTATCAAGATTTTCTAGCCTAGATAGGTGATCTGCAACTTGATTTTTAGTGCCTTTCTTATCCTTTACTTCAATATCAAATTCCTGAAGCAAAAGTATTCACCTAATAAGTCTCGACTTAGCATCTTTCTTAGTCACTAGGTATTTGATGACAGAATGATCATTGTGTACTATCACCCTAGTTCCTATAAGATACACCCTAAACTTATCGAAGGCAAATACTACAGCAAGTAACTCTTTCTCAGTAGTGGTATAGTTAATTTGAGCATCATTAAGAGTTCTACTTGAATAGTAAATAACATGGAAGAGTTTACCTTGCCTTTGACCTAGTGCCGCACCAATTGCGTAGTCACTTGCGTCGCACATCAACTCGAATGGCTCAGTCCAATCGGGTGGTATTACTATTGGAGTTGAGGTAAGCTTCTTCTTCAGTTTATTAAAAGCGCTGTGGAATTTTTCATCAAAGACAAAGGGTTGATTTTGCTGTAGCAAATTGCAGAGTGGCTTAGAGATTTGCGAGAAGTCCTTGATGAACCTCCTATAGAAGTCAGCATGTCCTAGGAAGCTTCTAATTCCCTTCACAGTGGTGAGAGGTGGTAGCTTCTCTATCAACTCTGCTTTTGCTTTGTAACTTCAATTCCTTTGCTTGAAATTTTGTGCCCCAAAACCGTACCTTCAGTCACCATGAAATTGCATTTTTCCCAATTAAGTACTAGGTCGGCTTCTTCACGGCGTTTTAGTACCTTGGCCAGGTTGCCTAAGCATTTTTCAAAAGTTTCTCCGGATACAGAAAAATCGTCCATAAATACCTCCAAAAATTCTTCAACCATGTCTGAAAAAATTGCCAACATGCAACGTTGAAAAGTTGTTGGAGCATTACATAAACCAAATGACAATTCTTCAAAAAGCATAAGTCCTATAAGGGCAGGTGAAGGTTGTCTCTCCTGGTCCTCTGGTGCTATAGCAATTTGGTTGTACCCAGAATAGCCATCAAGGAAGAAATAGTAAGCCTTTCCCGCCAATCGATCCAACATTTGATCGATAAAAGGAAGGGGGAAATGGTCTTTCTTAGTTGCCTTGTTCAGCTTCCAATAGTCCACACAAATATGTCAGCCTGTGACTGTCTTTGTCGGGAGTAACTCATTGTCCTCATTTATGATCACTATCGTGTCTCCCTTTTTAGGAACACATTGCACAGGGCTAACTCATGAGTTGTCAGAAATTGGGTATATGATCCCTGCATCCAACAACTTGATAATCTCTTTCATCACTACCTTCTTCATTGCTGGGTTTAGTCTTCTTTGGGGCTCAACAGAATTGTTGTGGCATTCGTCCAGCAGGATCTTGTGCATGTAAATCGTAGGATTGACGCCCTTCAAATCGGCCATAGTCCACCCTAGAGCTTTCTTATATTGTGACAACAAATTCACAAGACTAAGCTCTTGGTTAGGATCTAAGCTAGAATAAATAATCACTGACATAGTATTGTGAGATCCCAAATAAACATACTTTAAATGCGACGTTAGTGGTTTTAAATCTAGAGATAGTGCATATAAAAATGATGGTTTAGGAGGAATAAATTCAGAGAAATTTATTGATACGAATTTTGCACTTGGTCTTGGCTTGAAATGGCCAATTTGTTGTAACTACAGATGAGCTTCTTCTTCATCTTGATCATGCTCCTCCAGCATTTTTATAAAGTCCTTCACTTACGGAGAATTGTCACAGCAAAAATCTACATCTTCTTCAATTACTGCAGTATTTATCTCGGCTATACAGTGACATTCTTCATTATCATCCATATACTTGAGAGTGTTGAATACATTGATGGTCATAGATTGATCTACTACTCGCATTATGAAGTCTCCCTTCTCACAGTCGATGAGAATTCGACCGGTTGCAAGGAATGATCGCCCCAAGATGATGGGTGCTTTGTAGTCCACTTCACAATCCAAAATAAGAAAATCCACAGAGAACACAAACTTACCCACTTTTACTATCACATCTTCTACTTTGCCTTTTGATCAGACATGAGAATGGTCCGCCAATTGCAAGATGACAGTGGTAGGTCGTGTACTCCTTATACCAAGCTTATTGAATATTGCCTTGGGCATCAGATTTACACTCGAACCTAGGTCGCATAATGCTTTGCCCATAAAATTGTCTCCTATCGAACATGGAATGATGAAGCTGCCAGGATCTTGCCTTTTCATGGGAAGCTCAGTCCTCCCAGAATAAAACTCAGATGCTATAACAATTGTTTCAAAATTCTCAGCTTTTCTTTTCTTTGTAACAATATCTTTCAAAAACTTTGCAAATGAGGGCATTTTATCAATAGTATCTAAAAATGAAATATTTATATGAAATTGATCCAACATACTTACAAACTTTTGAAATTGGATATCCTCTTTGTGTTGTTTCAATCGCTGAGGGAATGATGGTGGTGGTCTTGTGTCCTCCAAAGGTTGCGATGGTGCTGCTTCTTTTGCTGCAGCATCTGCAAGCTTCTCACCAAATGCCTCAGTATTAAAGTTTTCTCCAGTTTCTTTTTGAGCATATTTTTCTTCTTGTTGTTTAGCTTCTTTTTGCTCCTGAACGAGGGTTTCTTCTTTCTCCTTTCGTTTTAGTTATTCCCCCGTGTTGAATTGTATTCCACTCCTCAAGGTAACTGCACTACATTGCTCTTTGCCATGACTTTTAGTGACTTCAGTATCACTAGGCAAGTTGCCTCTTGGTCTTACTTGTAATGTTTGAGCAATTTAACCCATTTGAGTCTCCAGCGATCTAAGTGAAGCATTGTGGCTTTGTAGCAGTGCGCCTTGGGTCTGCAATAGATTGCCTTGATTAGAGATGGTGGTGGAATACTCCTGCAATAATGTTTTTGTTGATGCCATGAACTCCTTAGTCGAAGCCATGAATTCTTGCAGCGAAGCTTCCAAAGAATTGTTGTGACTTTGATGATGAACTGTTCCCTTGGCCGTGGCATATTTCCTTGAAAACCTTGGAATCCTTGGTTTGTTGCCATGGGTTGCTGTCTATTCGAGCTGCTAGCTTGATTTGATCCTTGATTACCCCAAGAAAAATTAGGATGTTGTCTCCACCCTAGATTATACGTGTTGGAGTAGGGGTTGTTGAAATTTTTGTTGAAGTTTCCAACATAATGAGCATACTCTAGATGAGTTAGGCAGTCTTTATCGAAGTGGTTTCCACTATATTGCACACAACATAATGCCTTAGCATCTCGTAATTCGCTGGGCTGTTGAAGATTCTTCAACATATTTGTGATAGCAGAAAGTTGTGCTGAGACAAAATCATTAGCATCGAGCTCTAGCTTTCCTTGAGTTCGTCGTTTTGTCCCAAGCCTAAAAGTTGAAAACAGATAATCGTTGTTGGCTATTTTGTCCAAAATATCAAATGCTTCTTCTGGTGACTTGTCCAGCAGTGTCCCATTTGCTGAAGCATTTAAATTCATCCTTGTGGGTACATTGACTCCATTGTAGAACATCACGATTTGAGTCCAGTCTTGAAAACCGTGATTGATGCACCTTCTTAGCAAGCTTTTGTAAAGATCCCAACACTCATACATTGACTCATCATCCCCTTGTCTAAAGGATACTATCTCATTTCGCAATTGAGTGTTCATGTTGGGTGGATTGTATCTCGCCAGAAAGCTTTTGCACAAAGTTGTCCATGACTCCATCGAACCGGCTGGAATACCATTCAACCATTCTCTTGCTCGGTCTCTCAAAGAGTATTGAAATAGCTTGAGCTTCAACACATCCTCATGCACTCCTTGTTGGCGAAACGAATTGTAAACCTCCAAGAAAGCACGGATGTGCTATCGAGCGTCCTCGTGTGGAGATCCTCCAAACTGTTCGATCGAGTTGAGCATATTAAACATCACAGACTTGAGCTCGAAGTGTGCTGCCTGTATCTCAGGTTTCATTATCCTAGAATTGAGGTCATCCAAGATCGGTGTCAAGTGATCTCGAATTGCCCTTGATCTTGCTACTATCTCCTAATTTGCTGCAGCATTTGGATTTGCTGCAGGTATTGCTCTAGCATTTTGATTTTGTGGATCCTGATACATGGCTCTTGTTCTTTTCTCTCGCCTCTTTTGTCTAAAATACCTTTCGATTTCTGGAATAAATGGTTCGAGGCCTTCCCTACGATTCACTCTGGGCATCCACTAACCAAAAACCTAAAAAGATAATAAAGAAAACAAAGATTAAACCAAATAAAAAGACTCAAAACACAAAACAAAAATAAAAAGATAGAAAGTATAGAAACTATGATTGAAATAGCCTATTGCCTCAATCCCCAGCAACGGCGCCAAAAACTTGTTGTGCACGCTGGAGTACTTAAAATATGATTGTGATTCGCGTGCAAGAGTGTGCAAGTATACACATCGAACAAGTAATAAAGTGTGTGAGTGAGATCGTTCCCACGAGGATTGGGTAAGTTAATTCAAAAATAGCTATCATACACAAAAGATAAAGTAATCTTTTGTAATGACATATGCTAAAGCAATTCTACAAGTTTCACAAAAAATGCTTTAACAAAATAAAAATATCACCAATGATGATGGAGCAAAACAAAGATTGTCACAAAATACAGTAACAAATAAACAGATATTGAAGAAATAAATAAAGCTGTAAAAACACAACACTGAAAAGATATTCAAGCTTAAGACAGACTAGGCTTGCTATGGCATGACTTCACTGCTCTCCTGGATGTTACTGTTCCCCTGGTTTACTAGTGCTCGATAGAGTTTACTGAAAATGCCTTCACTATCCCTAGTCAGAAAGCCTAACACTCGAAAATGCTAAGGCATTACCTCCCGGTCTCAACCCTAACACTCTTAATTGTTAGAGTATGCCCAAAGACCAATCATATGATGATTGTAAGGATACTTTTATTTACCAATTTTATTGAATAAAGGTATTGCCATTGTTGTTTTCAGATATATGTGTCAATGCATAACATAAACTGAGAAACAATAAGGTCCATATAATAATATATGTATTATTATGAAAATATCCTTAGTCAAGTATTATTATGGGTATGGACAATAATAATACGCTTAAGACTAACATGTGATTAATTGATGATAATGAGTTGTCATTGACATAGAGATGTTAGAATTAATACATGAATATATTAGTAGAGAATAATATATTGGATTGACCTACTATGAGCATATATCTTAGATTATTATGTGATGGTCACGATATTGCTCATAGTGACAACTATATGTATGATCCTTAGACTTGACATTATTACTATCTCAATATATGTTGTTTTATGTTTTGATGTAGTTAAACGTGTCTCGTAATTAGTTACACTATAAAAACTGACATTGGATATATTATAATGTATGTAGTGAGTTATGAATGATCAAGATAGGATTTGTCCTTCCTACATAATAGGAAAATATATCAAAGGCCACTTGATTGAGCGAGACTAGAAATGCATGGCCATGCTTGAATACGTTGATATGAGATATCATAAATTATTCATTAAAAGTAGTTCACTCTAGAAATTAAGAAACATTAAAATAGGCTATACAAGTGTTACTATTCCAAGACTTGTGCCGATTAAAGATATAAAAGGATAAAAGGATATAATAAATTAAAAGAGTTGGTCACGGACATGATACATCGAATCATTATCTCTTGTAACTTAGATGACAATGATATATTGCTAGATGTCACTCATTGTTTGTCATATTATAATTGTTCTAATATTATAACTAACGTTACAATGAGCCTACAAGGTCACACCCAATGGTTGAAAATAAGCAAAAATATATATGTATAAGTAGATTATATTTAATCCCGAATTTTAAATATAAAGGATATAATTAATGTAATTATATCCCTTTTCAAATTCAAATTAAATATAGATTCCGAAATTTAAGAAAATAATAATAATAATATTAATTATTTCCTAAACAAACTCGGAATCAAACTCTTATACCTAGGGTTACACATATAAAGGATCTTTTGGGCTAGCAGTCAACATAGAGAATTCTGAATTCCAAACCCTAGAATCACGAGAAATAGTTTTTCGAGATTTTCTCTGTTAACCGGGTGAACTGAGTAGAGGCCGAGACGATATTCGTAGAGGCTAAAAATTTGTATTATCGAACAATCGTGATTACCGCAAATCCAGTTGTTGTTTTTGCTGTTTATCAAGTAACCCAATGTAAGTTATCGTAACTCTTCCTCTTGATTCTGGATTAAACGTACATGGATCACTGGAAAGACCGTCGTAGTTTTGTTTCGCTGCTCCATGGGGTGTGCCGACAATCCCAACACTAATGTTGATGAAGTGCTACCCCTTTTAGTCGTTGAAACTCTACCTTATCCTTAAGGCAAGTTAGGATTCTGCTCCCGCAACAAACCCATTGTTCAAGTTGGTCTAGCTTTGCCTATCCCTAGATCTAAGCTTCCCAAACCCCTTGAGCTATGGCTACCTCTCGGTGCTCTTACAAACCAAGGTTTAGAGTGAAAAAGTGTTAGCATTCTTGAACAAAACACAAAGTAAACTGGAAACAATAAACATCCATTAAAACAAATTAAATATCATCCAAAACAAGCCTTAGCCATACTAGTTTAGTTCATGGCTAGGAATGAAAAACTATTCAATTTTCGTCCTTTGAAATACACATTCATCAACTTAGAAAAGAGGTAAACAAAGTGAGGAGGAATAAAGTCTCAAACGTTTATGCCGTGACACTTCCTAGCTTGCCGCTACTCCCGAAGTCGCGCAAATCCCTTGCTTGAGGCTCTCCAACAATGGTGGCTTGGCTAGAGATTAAAGACGACCAAAAGTGCTCTCCTTTCTTCTTTCTTCTCCCTCGTGCTTCCTTAAAGCTCGCTCCTTTTTGTGTTCTTTAGCTACTAATTTTATCTTTGATGTGCATCCGGCTCCACTCGGCCCTCTTGTTGAAGGAGGCTTCTAGGGTTTGATGCGCTAAAGGTGCCAAGAGAATATCCCTTGACATTTGCTGCAGTAGGTGGCAGGAATGTAGGGTCTGCAGGGGACTGTGGCAGGGTACAGGGGAGGTGCGATGTCTGTAGAATTTGTAGAGGGGTACAACTGGCCTGGAAAATGCATGGAGATAGTGGGCTATAGGTGTGTCCTTTCTTCCGTTCTGTTTTGTTTGGCCACAATGCTGTAGCATCCTTGAAGTCCGATCCAACACTTGAGAAATATGCTACAGCATCTCTTCCATTCTTTCAACTTTGTTTCATTATCTGCACAGCATCACCAACAAAATACCCTTCAAAACAGCATCTTTTAAAAATAAAAAGAATAAAATAAAAACCTAGACTAAATGCAAATGCACATGAAATATACCTAAATGCAATGCAAATTGACTTGAAACCAAACAAAACCTTAAGAAAAATGATAGAAAATATACGTTATTTAGAGCGTTAACAGATGAGGTGTCTTTTGATGAAGGTATTGCAAAGCTTGGCCTCGGGCCTAAGATTTTTCCTTGCCACTAATCCTCTATGAGCACCGATTTCTCAATGAGTATTGTCGTAGCAAAGGTCATCTTTTATCAGCTCATAATCTTCATTGGTGATGTCCTCCATGAATGCAGCATGGTCATCACGATCAGGGGTTAGGTCGTATAACAGATTTATTGTCTCGGCATCAAGTCTGACCGTTCTACCTCGACAGTGAACTTACAAAGAGTCCTTGCTCGGACCATGATCGTAGAATTCCCGCACGATTGTGGCATTAGACTAGGTAGGTTGTAGGTAAAAGATTTGTCATTCTTGGTACTTGTTCTTGTCGAACAAGTAATGCTCGATGTCGTAATTTTCCTCATCAGAGTGTTGGAATCCTTGTTCTTCCTACAATTTTCTAGAAATGAAAGACCTGTTGAAACGATCCTCAACAGTGGCAGGTGTGAATCAGTTGTAAGTGGCTATTGATAAGTAGTAGAGAGTTAAATATCTTGGAGATGATCTTGGAGATTTTCTGAAAGTAATAAAGAAGCTTGGAGATAAGTAGAGAGTATTGCAAGAGAGATAGTAGCAAATAATTCTAAAAAGTTCAAGAATGTAAAAGTGAATAGTTAAAGAATGAGATGATGCTTATAAAGGTCTCAGCCTTGTAGCCGTTTGAATAAACTAGTTGTTAGCCTTTACAACCGTTAGCCTTTACTGCCATGGCAGGAATATCGGTAGACTAGCCGTTACACTATTCTGCCCGTTGGGACTACTGTGGCCCTGACACTGTTTACTGTCACGGAAGAGTATCTCCTACTATGAATTTCTTCACCTTCATTCTTGTTTATTGTCCTAAAAAAATAAACATCATTAAGAAAAATAATTAAATATAATAAAAATTAACTCTAAACTAAACTAATCCTAAAAATAAATAAAAGTAGAAATAATTTGAATAGATTATGTCACGAGAGGAGTGCATACAAGCGCATCTCCTAAGGTGATTGTCTCTTGTTGGCCAAAATAGTGCTTCAGATGTTGGTCATTCTCTTTGGACTCATGCCCATCCCTTTTCAATTTGATCTTTATTGCACCATTTGGTTCTGACCATTTGGACTTGAATGTGTCTGGAAAATGTGTTGTCCTGTTGGCTTCCTCCATTTTTGGCTTAATCTTTCTACCCAGTATTCTGTTGTAACAAGCATCAATTTTTCTGCTGAGCTTAGCGTCAAGGCAGTGGTTGCTGAGACATAAAATTTTTCTGCTTGCATCTGTGTTGTGGATAACCTTGCACTCCAATGGATCAACATGTCTTTTTAAATTATGGAAAGCATTGAGTTTGACTTGCAGATCATTAATCCTCATTGTCAACTCTCCTTTTTCTACATCTATGAGCGTGCATCCAGTGGCAAGTAAAGATCTCCCCAAGATGATCAGTGTATTGTCATCTGCTTCACAATCAAGGATAAGAAAGTCAACGAGAAAATAATTTTTTCCACTCTTACCAATATGTCTTCGATTTTTCCTTCAGGTTGTAAATACGATCTATCCGCTAGTTGGAGCATCACTGTTGTAGGTTTTGCCCTTCCTATTCCAAGCTTTTGGAAGACATATTTAGGCATTAAGTTTATGGTTGCTCCAAGGTCGCATAAGGCCTTTCCTTCATAGTGGTTACCTATCGCAAAAGGTATGGTAAAGCATCCAGGATCTTTCAATTTAGGAGGCATACGATTGTGCAACATTGCCATGCATCCTTCAATTGTAGCCACTGTTTCAAACTCACCAAGCCTTTTTCTCTTAGACACAATGTCTTTTAAGAATTTGGCATACTTTGGCATTTGTTCAATTGCTTCTACAAATGGCAAGTTGATGTGGACTTGTTTCAAGATATATAAGAATTTTTTAAATTGGTGGTCTTGTTTTTTCTTTTTCAACCTTTGTGGGAAAGGTGGTGGTGGTCGCATTTCCTTTAGGGTCTCATTAGTTTGGAATTTAATACCTGGCACCATTGGGTCTTTTGCTGTCTCAGCAGCTTATCGAGGTACTGCCGAGTTCTCTGCTAGGGTAGTACTTTCTGCTGGGATTTTTATGACATGATCTTTTGGTTCAACATCTAAGTCCTCTTTGTCTGATTTTTCTTGTGCTACTGGTGGAACTTTGTCTGTTGATCTTCCTAACATTTCCTTAAGTTGTAGACTACTCCTAGTAGTAATTGTTTTACATTGTTCATGGCCCATTATCTTAGTAACTTCAGTATTGCTAGGTAATCCTCCTTGTGGTCTAGTATTTATATTCTGAGCAAACTACCAACCTAAATTTCTAGTACTTTGGTAGCTGCCTCTTGGTTCTGTAACCTCATCTCAGTTCTATTTATGAATGCATCAGTTCTTTTGATGAAGTTGCTATTCTCTTCCATGTATGATTCTGTTTTCATCATAAAGGTCTTAAGAGAATTTTCCAGTAAATTTGCAGGTTGTTGCTGATGCATCTACTACTACAGCAATGGTTGTTGGACCTGCGGCGTCGGCAGATATTGCATTGGTTGCTGAAAACCTGGGGTTGAGTAGTTGGATTCAAGGCATTGTTGGTATTACTCCATGAAAAATTTGGATGCCTCTTCCATGATGGATTGCATGTGTTGGACATCATATTGTGTCTATTGTAGTTTCCAACATATAGGTTACGCTCTTGATTCTGCATACATTCAGAAGAACTATGGTTACTGAAAAGTGCTCAACTATCTATCACTTTTACACCTTTCATGAAAAATAATCACTAAATCTACACCTACTTTGAACAATGCATGTGCTTAATGTGAGATATTTATATATTCTGCTTATGTAACTTATAAAGATGATATCTACAAAAAAGACAAGCTTTACTGCATATTTGTATCTTTGCAAGAAAAACTATTGCCGCGGCAACAATAGAGGCCGAGACAGGACCTGATGCCGAGGCAACACCTGTAGGGCAAGTATTGATATTATAGGCGAGCTGAAGAGAAAAATGAGTTGGACGTTTTGGACAAGCAGCACAAGGATCGGAGCTAGGTAGTACATGGAAAGCCCAAGTCAAAGGCCACGCGGGAAAAGCATGCTAGTTGGAATAAACTTGGAAATATTATATTTATTTACTTGACTTGTGTCCTACTCCAAGTTATATTCCTAATTAGGAAAGATTGTCCTAGGACAAGCCTATATAAGCCATAGCCATCCAAGGAGAAAAGGAACTTAGCACTTAGCATCATAGAGAGCCGACTTCATCTTAGATTTAGAGTTTTATTTTACTTTTCATTATGTTTTAAGTTTCTCTAAGCTTAGGTGAAAGTTGTACAGTATTAGTGAGAAAAGATTGAACTTTGTTTCTCGTTTCAATGCAATAAAATATCAAGGTTTGCTTATTCTTTTTCATTCTTTGTTCTTGTATTCAAGCTCGGGAGAGAAGTTTGTGAGTAATCCATTTATCTAATATCGGGAGACTTGGATTCATGAAAGGAATAAGTACGGTATTTCAATCGGAAAATACTAACTCGGCCTAGAGATAGGTTAAGAGTTTAAGCGGCTAAAAGAAGTGTGGGATTGGTTGATGATTATAATTGATTCACGCCGGGAGGTATCATCAAGGACTGGTCATCAACAGTATTTCGACTTAGGGATAAGTGGAGTTATCAAAGGACATTTTGTCGAAACTTGGTAAAGTCCACCCAAGAGCAAGGGATTAGTTTAGAGTTAATTTTTATTATATTTAATTATTTTTCTTGATGATGTTTATTTTTTTTAGGACAATAAACAAGAATGAAGGTCAAGAAATTCATAGCAGGAGTTATCAAAGGACTCGTCCTCCGCGAAAATCCCTTGCTCTTGGGTGGACTTTACCAAAGTTCAGCAAAGTGTCCTTTTATGACTCCGTTTATCCCTAAGTCGAAGTACTGTTGATAACCAGTCCTTGATGATACCTCCCGACATGAATCAATTATAATCATCATAAAATCCCACACTTCTTTTAGCCGCTGGAAACTCTTAACCTATCTCTAGGCCGAGTTAGTATTTCCTGATTGAAATACCGTACTTATTCCTTTCGTGAATCATCATGATGGGTTATACTCGTAATCATCATGATGGGTTGTATTTGTTGGACATCATGTTGTTTCGGTTGTAGTTTCCAACATAAAGGCTAGATTCTTGATTCTGCATACATTTAGAAGAACTATGGTTACCTCCACATAAATTACAGAAAGAATCAATTGCCTTAACCTCATGGGTATTGTGCTGCATTTGCATATTTTGACCATCTTAGTAAGAGAGGCCAATTGTGCTGCCACTGAATTGGATGTTTCTAATTCATTCACTGTGGCTTGGTGTCTTACTCCTCCTCGCCTAGATGTAGGGAATTGAAATTCGTTCTTTGCGAGTTTGTTCAAAATTTCAATAGCTTCCTTAGGAGCTTTGTAAGGAGTATTCCATTGGTAGAGGCATCTAACATCATTCTTGTTGGGGCATTGGTGATATTATAAAACATTATCACTTGTTTCCACAATGGAAATCCATGCAAAGGACACTTGTGCAGTAGCTTCCTATAGCGCTCACATGCCTCATACATTGGTTCATTATCTACTTGTCAAAATGAAGTAATTTTATTACGGATACGATCATATAAATTTGTAGGATTAAAACGTGTAATGAAATCACGGTATAATTCACTCCAAGATCCTATTGATCCTGCTGGAATGCTATTTAACCAGGTTTTTGCCCTATACCTCAGTGAATAGGGGAACAATTTCAATCTCAAGACATCTTCATGGACTCCTTGGATTTTAAAAGAATTACAGATCTCCATGAATGATTTAAGATGTTTCCTAGCATCTTCTGTCATAGACCCACCAAACTGTCCAATAGTATTGAGCATATTAAACATGACAGTTTTCCGTTCAAAGTGGGTTGCTTCTATTTCTGATGTAACCACTCCAAGATTTAACCTGTTCAAATACTCTTCCAGGAAATCTCTGACAATGAGTTGCCGCGACAATGGTGGCGACGGAAGACCTCCATTGCCTGCGGGTAAGTTTCGTTCTCCTGGATTGACTGCCATAGCTTCTTGGATTTGTCTCCTCAACCTTTTCCGTGTACGTTCAATCTTTGAATCTAAATCGTACAAAGGGTTGGTTGGGTTTGCCATGGTCATACATCAGTAAAAACCGAATAAAAATAAAAATAACTAAAAACAAGAAAATAAAGAAAAAAAATTTAGTTCTCAATCCCCGGTAACGGTGCCAAAAACTTATTGCGTGTCAAAAGTGCGCAAGTAGAGAAGTGAACACGTCGCAAGTAATAAAAGTGATAAGTATTATCAAATATCGTCTCCACAGGTATTGATCTACTCAATATATCTTATTTTATCTTCTTGCTTTGTAAAATGAGTAAAATAAAAACACAGGTAATTTGGGTTTGAGTGAACTAAATAACTTGAATAAAGAAAACTAAATATTAAGAGAATAAATAGATTAAAGAAGTGGTCAGGATCCAGTTGTGTTGTATAGTGGATTCGATTGACTTGTTTTTGTCCAATGCAATCGCACAATATTGCCTCGGTAGTACTGCAGATTAATGCCTCGACAGCGATGATGCTCGTCCACCGTGAAAATCCCTTGCTCTTGGGTGAACTTTACCAAAGTTCGGCAAAGTATCCTTTGATGACTGCGCTTATCCCTAAGTCGAAGTACTGTTGATGACCAGTCCTTGATGATACCTCCCGGCGTGAATCAATTATAATCATCAATCAATCTCACACTTCTTTTAGCCACTGAAACTCTAACCTATCCCTAGGCTGAGTTAGTATTTCCTGATTGAAATACCGTACTTATTCCTTTCTTAAATCTAACTTTCCCGATATTAAATAAATGAATTACTCACAAATTTCTCTCCTGAGCTTGAATGCAAGAACAAAAAATGGAAAAGAATAAGCAAACCTTGATATTTTATTGCATTGAAACAAGAAACAAAATTCAATCTCTTCTCACTAATACTCTACAACTTTCACCTAAGCCTAAAGAAACTTAGAACATAATGAAAAGTAAATGAAAACTCTAAATCTAAGAATAAGTCGGCTCTCTAGTCTCCGAGATACTAAGTGCTTCGTTCTTCTTGGTTGGCTATGGCTTATATAGGCTTGGCCTAGGGCAAACCTTTCCTAAGTAGAAATACAACTTGGAGTAGGACACAAGTCAAGTACATAAATAAAATATTTCCAAGTTTATTCCCACTAGGATGTTTTTCCCTGGCCTTTGACTTGGGCTTTCCATGTGCTTCCTAACTCCGATCTTTGTACTGCTTGTCCAGAAACGTCCAGCTCATTTTTATCTTCAGTTCACCTATAATATCAATACTTGTCCTACAAGTGTTGCCTCAACATCAGGTCCTGTCGCGGCCTCAATTGCTACCGCGGCAATAGTTTTTCCTACAAAGATACAAAAGTGCAGTAAAGCTTGCCTTTTCTATAGATATCATATTTATAAGTTACCAAAGCAGAATATCTAAATATCTCACATTAAGCACATGCATTAGTCCAAGTAGGTGTAGATTTAGTGATTATTGTCCATGAAAGGTGTAAAAAGTGATAGTAAATTGAGCACTTATCAACAAACAACCAAAGATCCCACCTTTAGCCAAACTCTTACTTGTGTTTAAAAGAGAAGAAGAAGAGAGAAAAAACTTAAAACCTCTGACCTCATTCTCTTCAGCAAAAATAAACCCTCTTAACCCCTCTTATCCTTTAATTATGCATTTACCAAAAAGCCTTCAACTAACAACTCATAAGCTCAACAAATAGATAAGCCCAACAAGTCTAAGGCCTAACAAGGCCCAAACTACACAAACCTGAGGCCCAACACCGAAGCCCACAACCCACGGGTTAACCTGACACTCGAATCCGAATCTAGATTGTTACTGTCTCGCCTATTATGCCCTCACAGCATAATGTCTCGTCGGTGATCTAGCAGTGGATTGAAAGGTGACTCTTGATGCATGTCTAGCTCCGCCACGCGAGAACCCATGACCCCTCTGAGTCTAAAACACATTCCTCTGAGCCTGACCTGGTGGTGACATTACAACCTCAAGGAAATCCCTCATAAAGTGCTCCAAAGACCTACACTAAAAGCAAACTCTAGCATTGCCCTAACACGGTCCTCAATGATTTCGACCACACTGATTGTAAACCTGCACACTGATGCTCCTTTGTAAACTCTCGGGACCTCCAACAGAAGAAGACACAGACAACCTCCTACATCCCACAGACTCTGACCTCTGATTCGACCTCGAACTCTGTTGTGATGCTCCTCTGTTCTAGTTCCAATGGTTCCTATTTTTGTCGGAGTGAGACTGAGAGTTACCCGCATGACTCTGACTAGATCCACCTAAGCCTCCTTGTCCCATAAACGGCCCATAGGTCAAACCCTGAACCTGCTCAAGGAATTTAGCACTGGAATCTAACTCTGAAAACACTGTAGGTGGTCTAGCAGTAAGATAAGTCTAGATCTCCTTCCTCAGGCCTCTCAAGAACCTTTTGCATCTCATCTTCTCTGTAGCAACAAGCTCTAGGGCATAACGGCTCAACTAAAGGAACTCTAGCTCATAATCAAAAACTGAATGATTACCTTGGACAAGATGGGTATACCGCACTCTCAAGGTGTCAATGTAAGTCCCGCCCACATACTTACTCTCAAACTCCTCAAGGAAGTCTTCCCACGTGGGACAATGAGGATACCAAACCTGCTCAACTGTCTCCCACCACTCTCTCGCGTTGCCCTTCAGAAGCGACAAGATACAATACAGCTTGTCCTCTGATCTCAGCCTCATTTACCTTATTATCCACCTAGTATCATGCAGCCACTGATCCGCCTGTACGTGATTATCTTGTCCTGTACCAAAGAAGTCGACAGCTTCATGCCTCTACACCCTCTCCACCGGTGCCTCACGAGGCGTAGAAGATGGCCTCGGTATAACTCTCACTATCTTGTGCAGAGTACGGTTCAATTGAGCAAAGTAGTTGGCCCCTAAACCAACTGCATCATCCGATGAAACCTCCTCATCGGGATCATACTCGTAGTCAGAGTCTTCTCCTCAAGAACCACGACTCTCCTCCTAATCTCTCATATGTATGGGCATGCTAAACAACTTCTACACAACAACAACCACAAACAGGATCACACCATTGAAATTTCAGCTTTAAAAGAAGTATTATATCGACTCGTGGGCAAGTACTAGTCTAACACCTATATAACACACTAGACTTCCCCGGGGACTTCCTATAACCGACTCAACCTAGGCTCTGATAACACTAAATGTAACACACCGATCCGGATTTCACATTGGGCCTCCGGCCCAAAATCCGTATTTCAAAATTTCTTTTAAAGTCCAACAAGTAAATCTAATTTTAAGTCCGAGTACGATCCATAAAATTCATTTAAATTAAAATAAAAGCCCAAAATAGTTTTAATCAATCGGAGCTCCAAATTATTACAAAACCATTAAACATTTGACTCAAATTAATAAATAGAGTTACAAAATTACATATAAGGTCTAACATAGTACTAGCCCACTATCTAATAAATGTACTCTAACAACACGGTCGATGCTAAAATCTAAACCTCGATGGTGCTCCATGGAACCATCTTCACCTAACCTACGCACGAAAACATATTTCGAAAGCTGAGCCACAAAATCTTAGTGGATACGCCAAACTCGGCCAACATCATGCATATTATAAGCAGTAAAGCATGACATATAAATCTCGTGCATGGTATGATGGTCTAGCATGCTTGTCTATCACATGACATAAATAAGATGTATATTATCGCACACAACATATACAAATTAACATCACACAAGGTAGTGAGGTCCGCGTCTACACAGCATCGGGATCCTACACTACGAGTAGGACCCACGTCCACACAGCATCGGAATCCCATGCTCAAGGATGAGGCCCGTGTCCACACAACACATGTGACACCCTCGCCCCGGGTTAGGAGACGGGAGTGTCGACCGGACATTTAAATCGAATTTGCATTCATTGTAAAACATTTCGGGATTAATTTAAGACAATCTCATGTAATACTTGTTCATTTTTGTGGCCAATTTTAAACTTTTCTCTACTTATTCAATTAATCAGTTCGATTCCTAATTTCCAATTATACAACATTTATAATTTCCATTGAACTTAGTAATTTACCCTTAATCAATTTCCGTTCATTTAGCCATCGTTAATCTTATCAAATTATTCAAGTCAATTCCATTTTTACATGTTTAAATCCATATTATTAAAGGTATCGAAGTCAGTATCGGAACAGGTATCGATACCTGGTTTCGATACAGGCTGCCTACGTTGACCCGTTGACCAAGGCTGGGAAGCCTGTTTCGATACAAGCATCGGTACCAAAACTTTCTGCCAAGGGTGGTATCGATACAAACATCGGTTCCAAAACTTTCTGCCAAGGGTGGTATCGATACCTAAGCTAGTGGTATCGATACCCCTGCTCGAAATGGGTAATTTCAAGTCTTTAAACACTTAGACACATTTCTATGGGTTTACATTGATTCTCATTTCTTCCCTAGACCATTAAGGAACATATTCAACCCTTTAGGCAACCCTAGCATCTTGCTTGAACCACTTGCTAAGTCTAGTTTCAAAATCCTGGCCATTGATCAATCTAACCATTTTATAGTGTCCATGACCATTAGTTAATTCTACCTTAGCCCATTTGTGACTCAAGTCTTTAACCCTAGACTATAGCATTCAAGTTGACCATGTCATGTGCCTCACACTTTAACAACTTGTATGTTCATGATGTAGTTTGAGGTACCATATACTAAGCTACCTAGTTCATGCATGATATGCCAAGTCCATTAGTTCAAACCATCTCCAAACCACCTATGCCTACTATGCATCCTAGGCCAAGAACCCATAACATGTGGGGTTAACCTACCGTGAGCATTATGCCTTATGGCTTACAAAACCAAGTCAATGAACAAGAATCATGCACAATTATATATATACAAACCATGGGCCAAGCCCTCAAATGCATGAACTAACAAAATATGTTCTCTAATGCCACCATACTAGGAGTTAATCAAAATACAAGATACCATACTCTTGCTTTCTTTGTGCCCTTGCTCCGTATCAAGCTTGATCTACCTCTTTGACACGCGAACCTGTTGTTTGGGAAGGAGGAAACAAAGGGAGTGTAAGTACAAAGAAGTACTTAGTGAGGTGACCCTAGTCTAACCAAATTAGACATGATGCAATAACAAGATATATCATGGTTTAATTAAACATACGATTTAAATTCATGGCAATGGTCTATTAATGCACAAATCAACAATAACCAGATATCATAGCAAAATTCTCTCATAGATAACATTTATGTCATTCGTATCATATCATGGTCTATATGCTCAAGCTAGCATAACATTAATGCTCCTATCTCATTAGTCATTTTTCAATTCTCATGCCATCATTAAGTAATCCATTTCAAGGTCTACCTATAGCCATATGAACATTTCAATATCAATAACCATGTTACATTCAAGTGCTACACTTAGCATCAATTACATTTCTATAGTCAATATTAATGCACGGTCAAGTATCAATACATTCGAGTCATTACATGTAAGTATGAGTCACATTTAAACTTTTAATCTTTCAATTACATTTGTGTGATGCCTTGGTATAGAAGGACACGGTAACGAGTCAACAAGAGTGTCACTAAGACACTAACATGAGTACCACAAAGGTACTATCAAGAGATACCCATGGTATCTAACAATTGGTGACTCACCACCAAAACACGGTACCCATAGTACCAACAAGAGTACCGAAGTACTAAACATGAGTGCCGTAGCACTAAACAATGAGCTCAAGACCCTAGGCATGCCGTACAACCTATGACCGACTATAGACCAAGGCTCAATAACATTTCAATATCCATTTATGTTATTAAGTTCACATTACCAAGAACAAGTGTCACTTACATGTTGATAAAAGGCAATTATAATACTTCTTTCAATTTATTTATAGCAATTCAATCATGTCATCATGTGGAAATATCCAAGGCAAGTATATCAACCAATACATTACAATTAACATGCATACCATGTTATCAACAATATGTCGCCTCACCAATACATGCTCTATGCATGATTTACGTACCTGGCATCCATAGCCGCGTGCCATATATACATTGGCATTTCCAAGCAATGCATATGAGCTAAGATAATACTTATAATCTAGCAAGCAAGTCATTTAACATTAGCCTCCTTCCCTTTTTACCGGGTATTTGATTAATCCATTTACATGCTATGTTAATTCAAATAAGAAAAAGGGTGGTTAGGACCCTAGGTCCTAACCCCAAGGTTTGCCACACTCACTATGTTTCCAAGCTATTAAGGGTTGTAGATCACAACCCCTTTGCCTCTTTTCCTTGATGCTTCGAGCCTCTCTTGCTCCTCGTTGATTTCTTCTCTCGGGGTATCTAACAATTAACATATACATGTACCATTCATTAGGACACACATTCAATCATTTAATCCAAGCAATACTAGTCTTAACAAAGATAAACATGTATATTTATTTGTTACGGACAGTTTTGCTATCCTTTAGCGAAACGGTCATATCTCCTAGCTCCGATGTCCGATTTAAGTCCATTTTACCTCGTTGGAAAGCTAAAAGAATTATCTACAACGTACAATTAACCTCATATTTTAATCCTTATCTGATTAGTTCCAGATTTCGATCGAAACAGACCTGGTCGGATTTCCAGGACTGCTCGGGTAGCCCTACGGCAACACGTATATCTTTCTCTACGGAACTCGGATTTAGGTTCCGTAAATTTCCTCTTAAACTAGGTATACATGGGTATTATTATCCAAAGTTTAAGATCTAAACTCCTTAAATCCCGACCTAGGGAAATTCTCAAAGTTGGCTACCCGGAATGGTGTTTCTAGGCATTTTCGGCTACTCTTCATTTCATACATTTAATTCCAAAACTCTAAGCTATTTCCAAGAATTTCCAGCATCCTAAACATGAAGTTAACATCACCTAACACCTCCTTCTTCCATTATTTGAATCCTTTAATCCATATACACAACATTTACGTAATCTAGGTTTCAAGCTTCCTAACAATTTCGTTCATGCTTCAATAGCTAAATCCAACCAATTAAAACCCTTAAACTAATATCAAGACATCATATAACATTAAAACCCCAAATGCTCAAACCCTAATTTTCGGTTTAGGGAGAAGAACTTACCAAGCTAAACAATTGTGGGTTCCCAATCCAATGATCTAACCATGCAAAGCTTCAACATCCCCTCTTCCTTTAACTATGGTGATGGAAAGATGGAGGAAACAAAACTCTCCCTATTTCCTTTTTCTCTTTCCTTCCAAAATGAGGGAGGAAAGGGGAAAATTTTGCTCTTTTGTTTGCTTATAATTAAGGGTGAAATGTCTACTTTGCCCTTAATGAAATACCTTGTCTCAATTTTATTGTGGGGGTAGTCTAAGGAATATCCAATTTTATCATGCAACCCCAATATCTTTCTTCTCATTTAATTTAGTCCTTTTTGGATTCTCATTTATTTGCTCAAGACTGGACTTTAATTATAATTGTATTCGAATCATTTTATTAATCCGGTTTTTGGGGTGTTACAGCATAATGATCCTACATCCGGAATTGAGGCTCGCATCCATACAGCATTGGGATCCTCCAAATCCCATACTCAGAATGTCGCATCGAGTATCTTCGAATGAGGCCCGCATCCATACAGCATCGGGATCCTACATCCGGGATGGTCGTCAAGTCATCACCTAGAATGTTACATCGAATGGTCTTCGACGTGTTGCAACACTTATGGATATCCAAATTTTCAACATACAAGGACTCAAACCATATAAACGATCCACCTAGGATCTTAGCAAAACAAGATATATTAAGATTATCTCAATTAGTCTTTCAGGGTTATGATATCAATTTTAGTTAATAATTCATTTTATGACATTTAAATTAACGAGACTATTTATTAAAATCTTCGAGCTCTGATTTTCTATTCAAACTTGGCCAATTTATACAAGGGTATCGATACCCTTATGTGGGGTATCGAAACACCCTACATTGATGCCCATCCAAAGAGGGTATCGAAACACGGATATCGATACCCTTTGACCAACTCAAAAGTCAACGAAGGAGGCTTCCTGATTCGATACCAGCATCGAACCACGAGCAAATTCCAAGGTCACTAAAGAAATTGGTATCGAACCATGGTTGGATACCCTTGGCCAAAAGCCTATTTCTCTCTCAGGGTATTGATACCGGTAGCCCATGTATCGATTCTCCCTACACGATTTGCATGTTTCACTTAGAAATTTCTAACGATTCGACCCCAAACTCAACATAAACGATCCTAAAATGTTCCTACCAATTATTAATGATGTTTAGAATGTTTAAAAACCATTTTCTAGTCCTTAATCTCATTAATATGAAAATCACCATTAAAGCTCATCATGCTCATGCAACCAAGCACACATACATGTATTTACATGAAATATATTCTACCATGAAAAGAATGATGATTAGGAGATTTTAGAGTATCAACCTTAGCAAGCAACAGCAACCAAACAAGCTTCACCCCTCTTCAAGCTTTTCTCCCTCCTAAGCTTGAGAATGGCTCACAAGTCTCTTTCTCCTTCAAGCATAAAACAGGAATCCAAAGCAAACAAACAAAGATCCCACCTTTGGCCAAACTCTTACTTATGTTCAAAAGAGAAGAAGAAGAGAGAAAAGGCTTAAAACCTCTGACCTCATTCTCTGCAGCAAAAATAAACCCCCTTAACCCCTCTTGTCCTTTAATTATGCATTTACCAAAAATTCCTCAACTAACAACTCATAAGCTCAACAAACAAACAAGCCCAACAAGTATAAGGCCCAACAAGGCCCAAACTACACAAACCTGAGGCCCAACACCGAAGCCCACAATCCACGGGTTAACCCAACACTCAGATCTAAATTCGGGTCGTTACACATATTTTATTCTACGAAAAAAAATTAAAAGATAAATTTTATTGGGGTATATGTTTTGATTCTTAGTTATGCCCAGGGTGAAGGTTAAATTTTGCACGATAGTGATCGAAGACAAAATACTCTAGAGCAAGAGGTGAGTGTAAAACAACATATTGACTCAAGATATTAATATCCATTTTTCAAGATATTTATGTATTCATTTCTTAATTAATTGTTCTTATTGGTTTGAGAACTTAGTTTCTCACTAATTTAGAGGGTTTAGGGGGAAGGAATGTACTTGTCAAAGTTATTAAATTGATTGTTGTCCTACCATACCAAACTTGGTATATAGCAACACTTTCAGCTATGTTTGTGCTAAAAACTCATATATAGTGATGTTTTTGAAAAAAGCCATAATACACATACTTTAGTGGCGTCTTTAACGAAACGTCACAATTGTTGAGTCTTTGATGGTGTTTGTAATATAAAATGATGCAATATCGCATTTATAAGAGAGATTATTAGGTGAACCTTGTTCACCACATCATCCATGATCCAAACAATCATAATCGTTGATCTATAAATAACTATCTAATAATTACCCACTCATTAATTACATATAGGAAAGAGATGGTGATTCACTTAAAAAAAATAAAAATGAACGATTCTGATTGATTGAGACCATGAATGACGTGGTGAATAGGGTTCACCTAATATTTTTTTTTTCCTTTATAGTGCGTTTGTGACTAAAAGTCACAAATACTCGTACGTTAGTGGCATTTGAATTGAAAACACAAGACTTATTAGTTATATAGTAGCGTTTATAATTAGAAATGAATAAAATCTCTTATTTAACCCTAATTTCCCAAATATTTTTTAATCCTTCGTACCCCTTATAGTCTTCATTTCCATTGGAGCAGCTTTCTCGTTGCCGCTCATCGTCGCTCATAGTCACTCACTATTAGTCTGTTTTTTGATTTATTTAAGGTACTTCATAAAAAAAATCTATTTTTCTTCCTCTACAAACAAAAATTTCTCTGTAAATTTCAAATCCTATTCCTTTATTTTAATGCTAATCAAGCTGCTGATGAAATGGTTTCTATCATAGTGGATAATTTTTTCTATTGTAGTGTGAGTAATGGATCTTATTTTCTCAGGCATTGTCAGACAAGGCTTGTAAGTCTAATTCCTGAGGTAGTATCATTTTCTATATTTCTTGTTTCCTCTTTTATCAAACATCCTTTAGTGAAATAACATTGATTTTCTTGGCAATAACACTCGAGTCATCTTGTGAATTTAATAAAATTAGATCAATTATTTTTACAGATACTAATGCAGTTGGAAAATGGAAGGAAGCTTTGGCAGTTTGTAGATCAACGATTTTGGTGTACAAAAGTATGTCATTGTTTGATTTAGATTGTGTAATTTATGTTTTGATAATAGAAACCGTAATTTTAACCCCGTATATGAATAAAATGAAAAAAATAATGAGATTCAAGTTTGTTTAATCTATATTTTGATAATGACGAATGATGTAATTGTTTTGTAATTTTGTTTTGTGTCTTGTGAGCACTTGTATGATGAGATCCAGATGCTCAAAATTATGTTACAACAACATGGTAAATTGAGGTTTTTATATCGATGTTAAATGACCCGAGCCTCATTTGTATATGTTCGAGGGATATTGTAATGCCCCAAGTTTGGTCTTAGAAGTTAGTGGGCCGGCTTAGTCGGTTTAGCCTAGTTCGGGATTAAATACCTAAAAATTAGTTTTCTATTGAAATAAATTGAGAGAAAATATTCTAAAATCCTTAAATAATATATATTAGACTTTGGTCAAATCAAATTTTAAAATCGACTCTTGAAACCCTAAGATTTTAAAATTAGTGATCGTTTTGTAAAAATTGAAAATTTAAGGGCAATTTTATGTAACAAGCCAAAACTTTGAATCTTTAAGGGGATTTGATCCAATTATAATCCTAACTGATCTAGGTTTTCTAAATATTAATTAATTAAGCCCAAAATGTATTTTAAATTAAATAACTTAATTAAACCCAATTTAAAACTCTTAAAACCCTTTTTAATTAACCTAAACATCACATATTTTTCTAATTTTCATTTTCCCACTTTGGAGGTAGCCGTTCATCAAGTTTTCAAGGTAAAAACTCATTATTTTCCACTAAAAATCATTTACAATAATTATCTTAACTTTTCTCCTTCAAATTTTCTTGTTTTATCATCGTTTTCTCATTTTAAAACTTGGAAAACAATTGGATCAGTTTTGGAGGTGAGATTTTGTCAATCCTTTATAACAATAAAGTTTTTTACTGAAATTCTCAAGTTCTTGGCTAGGAGAAATCGTTTTAATCCTTCGATTTCATAAAAATTGTTTTTTCGGTTAAAAATCTCAATTTTTGTTCAAGGGTTTTTATCCACTATTTTTGGATCCTAAATGGATTATTTTTAATGTTTTAGTATATTTATAAAGTGTTTTTAAAATCCCTAATCCCGGACTATAGGCTTAGGCAAAGTTTGATGTGTTTCGGAAAGTTTTCGGTTAAGGTTTTGATAGGTGTTAAGAGTTGTTGTGTGAAGATCCGACTTGGGGTTTGTTTTGTATGATTATAAGCACTAAATCCTTATTTTTTGATGGTTGAAACATGACAAGAAGTTGATGATCACGTTTGAAGAAGTTTTAGATCGAATCGGTGACTTATCGGACAAGAAACGGTTATTGGTGAGTAGATTATGAGAGTGGGCTGCTTCGGCAGTGTATTACTTAGTTTTTCAAAATTTTGGGGTGTGGGAAAGGTGCGAGAAACCTCCCTACACTCCGAAGTAAGTTTTAAGTATTGCTTTCTTAAAGGTTCTCATATTATGCCTTGTTTTTACAATGTTATTTATTATGCTCTTGTTGTATTGTGCATATGTGATTGTGTATGTATATAAATTCTACTGAAACTGTTTTTAAAGAGATTTTATATATATTCGATGTTCCACAGTTTTGTTTTGAAAAATAAGATAAAAATGGTTTTATCGGTTTTTGCAAGTGATGCATAAAAAGTGGGATACAGGTGATTTGAATTCTATTTTGAATTAAGTTTTGAGCATTGATTTTTGATAATATATTGACTAGTTAAGTGATAAACCTTATGGGATAAGTTGATCGATCAATAGGGTCTAGAGTGCACTATAAACATCTAAAAGTCGTATGTGTATAAATTCCTTGTGTGTTGCATTTTGCCTTTTATTCTAATGCTATATGATGGGAGTGGAATTGTCACATACGGATTGATCGGAGTGGTACTGTCACCGGACACCAAGGTGAGATAATTCATGTTGAGAGTGGTATCAACATGCACATGCTTTGGGAGTGGTACTAACATGCGATATATAATTCATGTTGAGAGTGATATCAACATGCGCATGCTCTTGGAGTGGTACTAACATGCGATTGCACGTTTATCCTAACGATTTAGAGTGGTACAAATCGGATCACTAGCACCAATATATGTTTTTACTTTTCTAAGGTAAGTGTCATTGTTTTCACTTGATTGTATATGGTATTATGCATGCGAGGTTTTATGTATTGGTATGCATGTGATTTGAGCATTGTTATGTTAGCATGTAAGACTTGAGCTTTGTGCATTGAGGTGCACGTGTAAGCATTTCTATGTGAGTAGCATGTAAGTCTTGTGTTTTAGCTTTTAAAGCATGTGATTACAAAATGGTTTTTAATAAAATTTAATTATGGTGTTGTTAGCCTTGATTTGGTGACACTTACTGAGTTTTAAAAGTGGTATTGTTTGCCATGTGTATTTTGTTTTATAAAGAGCATGACATGTGTTTTGAATTGATGAAATCATTTTATTATGGGCTGCATTGCAAGGTGTTTTCAAATAAGTTTTAAATGTGTTTTATTCCCTTACTAAGCTTTATGCTTAAACCTCTCTTTTATCTTGCAATGCAGGATATAGATGTTGAGGCAGCAAGGGCAAGTAAAGATTCCATGTAATCGCCAAGTACGAGCTCAAGTATGTTGTTTTTGTAATTTTAGTAGTAGTAAGAGAGCAATGGGGATGGGTTACCATGCTAATATTATTGATATGATGATAAGACTTGTTGTAGTCGTATGTTTATATATTTGACGTTTATCAACATTGTTATTGCTTAAGATATGGCTTAGTGAACCTATGTGTTTTTGATTATTTTGGATTGATTACTATAATTGATACACATATGTTAATGAGGTATTTTGAGATCTATTATAAGTTAATTTTAAAGTATGATATACCATGTTTGTTATTGTTGAAGTATGCTTATGAATTGTGTGTTTTGCGTGTGGAATTAGGTGACTTTACATCTAGGGATGATGTTCAAAGTGTGAATCACGCCTATAGAGTCTTGTATTCATCTAAAGAATCTAAACTTGTTCGATTAAAGTATGATATGCCATATTTTTTATAGAGTCGAGTGGCGTCTAGACCAAGTCGAGGGGGTTATAGATATTTTCAAGCTAGGTGTATAAATCAATGATGAGTGACTCGGTGTCACCCAAAGTGTATGTATTGATGCTATATGACATGGTCTCATACAAGGTACGTGTTTGAATGTTATATGACTTAGACTCATCTGAGTGTCATGTTTATGTTATACGACTCAGCATAACTTTTTTTGGTATAATATGTTGAACCTTATAAGTCCTTGATTTTGATTGATTGTTGATCTACTAATTGCATGTATTTTGGCGATTAGTTGTGCCATATGGAATTCACGCTTACTTATCATCTTATATATGTTTATGTTTATGATCTGTAAGAAGCATGATAGAATAAAAGTGTATCTACTGAGCTTTTGAGCTCAATATTTGAAATTGTTATTTCCTTACACAGTTTTTTAAATTAATGTATGCTTGCAAAGAGTTCATCTACGACTCAATACATCGGTATGTAGAAGAGTACAGCTCTTAGATTTATATGAGAATTGTATTTATAACTTTATTTTGTAAGTAACTCCTTTTAATTATCATTCGTATTAAATATTTTTAAATTAATATATTTTGATTTAAAATTATAAAATAATATTTATTTATTTTTATAACTCTTTTAACAATGATTTGATTTATGAAACTTAGAAATTTAAATTAAATTAATTGAGAAATTTTTTATATAGGTTTGAGCTTGAAATACAATATAATATGATTTATGATATTACATCAAGTTTAAAATTATTTTTTATTTAAGTTATATCAAAATTTAATATTTCAATAAAATATTAATGTTTTAATTGTGCTTATCAAAATAAAATTTAATCATCAATTTTATGTCTTTTTAAAATCAAATCATTGAACCGAAACTTACAAAAAGAAATTAGATTCATTCGAAAATCACAATCGAAACTTATTTTTTTGATGGGTAAAGAAGCGTACACTCTTGTGCCTCGCTAAAAAACCTCCCTACACCTAAATAGAGGGGAAAATAGTACACAAGCGAGTACTTACAAGAACAGCGCCGTAAATGACTACAAGAAAACAAAATATTAATCAGGGACCAAATCAACATGGACTAGCTGAATAACCTCATTAGGTGGTGTATTATAAAAACACAATACAATTGGTTTACCTCTCATCATCCCAACAAGACAATCCGCAACCATGTTCAGTTGTCGCCTCACCCGCCTCACGCGTACCTCTCATTGCCTATTAAGCAAATCATACATCAAATCTATAATCGTTGTACCTTGTAAGGCCTTGGTATTTCGATAATAAATATTCACCGCTTGACCATTATCGGATTCAATAATTACTCTACGAAAACCATACTTCCATGAATGGACCAACCCATCATATATTGCACATAATTCAGATAACAGAACCGAGCAAATCTCAATACTACACCCGAAGACAAATAACCATTCGTTGTCCGCACCACGAATGACACCCTCGGTAGAAGCCATACCCATCGCACCACCAAATCCTCCATCCACATTGACCTTGACCCATCCCTGATCTAGGCAACCCCATTGTCATTTTGGAGCAACCGAACCACGCAAGACGCTCGAAACAGGCAAACAACCCTGCACATCGTTTGCTAGCCTTTGTCCGACTATCATAATACTCCTTTGATTATATTGTCCGAGTCAAACACACGCAGGCACCGCTGCTTCCATAGCAACTAGTAGCCGATCGCGAACTTCACCACCCAATCTGTTGTGTTTCACGCAAAGCCGTATAGTCCCTGTAAATTACCGATAAACCATGCATCAAAATCCATGTTCAAAAACAAAACCAGTAAGACCAGATTAACCCATTGCTTCCATAACCGATGAGCCTCTCCACAATCCTTTAGTACATACGCTAATGTTTACAACCCCGCATGACACACAGGGTAGCTACCCGACGATGATAGATGCCTCCTAACCCTTTCGGCTTTGGTCAAGAGTTTACCCTGCAACGCTAACCAAAGGACCACCTGGATGCAATGAGGAATTTCATATGCCATAACCACGACCAACTAGGTAAACCTGACTCACCCTGAAACCTCATTAAGAAGGCGCAAACAGACTTGGTAGTGAATTGACGGTCGCCTTCCCACCGTCATCCTGGTCGATCAAGCCCTAAAGTAGCGTGAGGTGGTGGTGATTACGTTGTTCACTACACCAAATATAGCGGCAGACACTTCGATAACGATTCTCAGTTCCACTCGCTAGTTGCTGTAAGCATTGTTGCAACCGGTTGAACACGATATGGCATATTAGATCCAACACTGTCACGATATAAAGTTATTTTGAATTGAATTGAGATAAAAATATTTTTCAATGCAAATTTAAAATTATAATAAATTATTGGAGCAATTAAAGTATAAAATAATAAAAAATAATAATAACATTAGATCCAACCGTTTGATGCTATTTCTAGAGACTATGTTAATGTATAATGGAATTTATTCTAACTTTAAAAAAAATGATTGCACGAATCATCTAGCCTCAATGGTTAAAGGAACGGTTGTTGTTCCTAAAGATTGCAAGTTTGAGCAATAATAATGTCAGCATAGTGATTGAACGATCAATGTCCAATGATTGAGAGTATAGTGTAGAACATATACTACTGTAACACTATAGCTAATTCAAAAAAAAAAATGGTTGAGGGCCAATCAAAGCAACAATAGTGACTAGATTGATGAACATTGTAATTATTGAGGGGTTAAATTCATGATTCTACCAATTGTTTAGAGGAGTTAGCGGAAAAAAGTTTCCCAATGGACTGAAAACGAGCTATTCGAAAAGGAGAGGGACCAATTTTGAGGAAATAAAAGTAGAGAGTCGATCCATACACCAACTCCACCAAGGCAACTCAAAGATCCCAAAAGCAGTACGTTTTTGTTTCGTTTCTTATTTATCTATAGACTTGGGGAAAGGGTCAAGAATCTGGAGACGTTTGATCCTCAAAAATCCATCAATGGCAGGGGTGTCTTTGAAGTGTGGGGATTGTGGGGCGCTGTTGAAATCGGTGGAGGAAGCCCAGGAACATGCCGAGCTCACCTCCCATTCCAACTTCTCCGAGTCCACTGAAGCTGTTCTCAATCTTGTTTGCGCCGCTTGTGGCAAACCATGCCGATCCAAAACAGTATAACATCCGCTTTTACTTTGATCTCATTAGGGTTTTATTTCTGAGTCGTTTGTTGTTATATATTTTTTTTCTTGTTTGAATTGGGTTCAAAGAAATTGATTTTTTATTGGGTTTAATTTAAGTTTCCTGCTGAAATGAGTTGCAATTGCAACTTTGCATTGTTTAGGTTTTAAGTTGATTTTTATTGAATTTCATCTAATTGGAAAGTTAATGGTTTTATACTAGCTTGATTTAATTTAAGGGTTTTTGCTCATCCGGTTCTTACTCGCGTTGGTTAAGGATTTTTTTTAGTTACCACTTAGTTTTTTTTTTTTTTTTACATTTAATATATTATATTTACTGATTTTAAGAAAGTTGTGTGTTAATTGCATTTTGCTTTAACCAATGTTGTTAGGCACTGGTTAACATTTATCTTAATTTAATTTGTAAGTTTTTTCTTTTGTGCTGGATTTGTTTTGGTTTGAACACTTGCATTAGGGAAAAGTTGAAGGTTTGATAGTCAGAAAGTCTTTTCTTTATATTAAAAGATTTGATTTTTTAGGGGGCTTTGGTTGTGGAGAAGGTCTCACCATTGTGAAGTTTTTGTGCTCTTATTTGTAAACACAGAAGGTTGTTTTTGCTTCCATGAACTTGTTTTTGTGGTGTCTGAGATTAAATCTTAATTTTTATCTTTCAAGGTCAATTTTATGTTTTGAGAACAAAATCTCTAATGGCTTAGAACTCTGTGATGCTATTCTTTTTCTTTTTTCCTGGCGAACTAAGTAGTGCAATTGGTTTTACCTATGATGATCATTGGAGCTTCACTTTTGTTTCATCTTGAAGGAAAGTGATTTGCATACAAAAAGAACAGGGCATACTGAGTTTGTGGATAAGACTTTGGAGTCAGCAAAACCAATCAGTTTGGAGGTTCCGAAGGTAGCTATGGACTCAGAGGAGGCTGTTGATGCAGGTAGCACCAGCCAGTCTGAAGGTACATATGCAATGGTTATTTTAGTTAAAATTTTAAGGAATGATCTCTTGTGCAAAAGATTTTTCTGGGTTTAATTGATCGGTGGATTCTTGTTTGTTACATGGCCTTGTAGTTTTTTTCTTTAAGGTGATGGTATGATGTTTCCCCTCCATTTCATGTTTGTACTGATTTTTTATTGCAATTTGATATGCCTTTGGCTTTGTGATATGATATTTGTGATAGCTAGAGCATTATTTGCCAAGTTCTTCTTTGATGAGATAATTCTTTTTTCTTTTTTTCTTCTTTTATTGGTGGAGGATAATTGATGAATTATTCTAAACTCTACCCTGGGGAGATTTTGGTAGAGTTTATTGCAACTCATCCTGCAAAGTGCTGATGGACATTAACTCATTAAGTGCTTTCTTTGCTGTTATATATGTTATGTATGTGTCTATACATGTGTATGCATCATTGTGACTAATTGTTCTGTTTTCCTTTGTTTTGACAGAGATGGTTGTGCCAGAGGTTGACAAAAAGCTGCTTGAAGAACTCGAAGCGATGGGTTTCCCTACATCACGAGCAACACGTGCTCTCTATTTTTCTGGTATGGTCATTTACATTCTGAAAGTGCTTTAGTTTACATTTTGTCTTTATTTCTTATTCTCCCTTTCCTGCTAGGTTGTAGATCTTATTACTTATTTTGTTGGATGTAAATGTCAGGTTGTGAAATTTGCCATCAAATATTGTGTTTGCTCATCTCCATTTTAAAAGTTAACTCAATAATCCAATGTCTCTTTTCATAAATTTAGTTTTTTAAAAAGTTATTTTCTTCTCTCTCTCTCTCTCTCTCTCTCTCTCTCAATTTCAAAACATCAATATGGACCACTTCACTTTTTTTCTTCTTCTTTTAGGTGATTAACATTCATGATTTTGATACCAAAAGTACAAATAAGGAAATAACAATATGTTCATCAAAAGTTTCAGACAGTACTTATGAAGGTGCAAGTTCATGGCATATTTGTTATTGTGTAAATGTCGGGTTTCCCTTCTGCAGGTAATACAAGTCTTGAGGCTGCTGTGAACTGGGTAGTTGAACATGAGTCTGATCCAGACATAGATGAGATGCCCATGGTATATTATCTTTGCACCCTATACAATACAGATTCCATAAGTATATAAATAATCCAGTCCTATTAGGTAGGAGTGGGCTGGGTGTCAGCCTAAAACCTGGCTATAGTCACCCCAATATGTGTAACACATTCCCTAGCATTTATATGGAATTTCACTTGCATTTTTCTTCTCAGGTATCTGTCAACAAAAATGTTGAAGCACCTAAACCTTCTCTTACACCGGAAGAGATGAAGATCAAAGCACAAGAGCTAAGGTATAGCTTATAAAGTTGCATTCTTTGGTACTAAAATTGAACGCATAGTTCTGTCATCGGTGATTAGCATTTTCCATTGTTTTTTTCTGCCTATACTACTACTTGGACTTGGGTGTGAGTGTCCAACAAGGGTATGTTTAAGTTTTTTCCTAAGTTTTTCCATGTATTTTGAGGATTCTTAGAGGTCCGTATCCCGGTACCCATGTCTAGATATGTGTTGGACACAAATTCATAAAAAAATGAAGATCAGAGCAACATAGTTTCCACTTTTGGTAGAAACCTTAACCATTTTGCCAAACTCCTGATGTCCAGCCTGTTTTACATGGTGAAAAGCTTTGTTGGTCTCTTTCTTTTTCTTTTCTTTTCTTTTTTATTTTGTGAAAAGTTTGGAAGATCTGATTTGTCTTCTGATGAAGAACTATGACACATTTCAGATATATTTTGAGTTGTTATGCTAACTTTTATGTTTGTGGGACATTGTGCTTCTGTTTTATATTCATCATTTTTTGTAAATAATAGGGAGCGGGCTCGGAAAAAGAAAGAAGAAGAGGAGAAGAGGATGGAAAGAGAGAGGGAAAAGGTGCTTCTTCATCTATTGTTATGGAAATCTGTCGTCTACTAATTTTCATCACTACACACACACACATATATATGTATGTATATTTAATATTCTATAACTAGTTCTTATAGGTGTTTCCTATACATTCTCTTATTATGTTTTGCATTGGAAAAAATGATTTTAGTTGCTTTTTTTATGACTCACTGTGACCAGATTCACTTCTGTTGTACCCATAAAATGTAATGGAAGGACATGAAAAATACATAAATATTTCTTTTAATCAATTTTCTATTGATAAATACATTAATGTGTATCAGAATCGTTTGTAATTGGTCAGATATTGTTTCATTGTGATCCTCTGCTTGGTAGAAATGTTCACTTGGGTAACTTAGATGGCATTTATTCTTCTGAACTTAAACATGGACCGCACCCACATTATTCTCATAAAAGAAGCCTTCCCCACCACATCATTTTCTTTGAGGGCTAAGTTAATGATCGATGCAAAAATGAGGCCCCTTTCTACAGTTCTTCGCTTCTCTTGTTTGGTCTTCCTTTCACTCTGTTAGAGATCGTACTTTGTCATGGAGCATTTGTAGATCATAAACCATGTAGAATTTGTCACTCTTAATTTTTTTCCTGAAGCTTACTTTAACATGATTTTTGCATCATAGATCATTTTCCATATGTGTGACAAAGTTCACCATTGTCTCAGGAGAGGATTCGAGTAGGCAAGGAGCTGTTGGAAGCAAAACGTATTGAAGAAGAAAATGAGAGAAAACGGTTTGTCGTAGTCGCCGAGTTTATATTATGTTTTTCCTCCCTTTTAATGATTTTGTCAAACTTTGATCGGATAATAACTGTTATTGTTTCATTTATTTTTTGCTTTCACAGGTTGATGGCCCTGCGGAAAGCTGAAAAAGAGGAAGAGAAACGGGCACGGGAAAAAATTCGTCAGAAATTAGAAGAAGACAAGGTTCTAATTTTTTCTTTCCACGTTTCCTTTTTTTCCAACATTTCTTATCAGTTTATCCACTATGTTACTCTTGATACGAGCAAGTGTCCAGATTGGATATGGTCCATTTCTTTTTATAAGTTTTTCTGTGTATTTGAAAGGTCTTTAGATGGTGATATACATGTATCTATGTTTGAATTTAAGATAGCAATATTGGACACGATGCATGACATTGTTACTTCAAGAGAAATGAGGAGTTTGGTAACATAAATTCGCCGACAGTGTTAACAACTTGATCTCATTAAGCAGCTAACGAAACAATGTCTATATTGCTATCTTAAATTTTATGGCATTATCATTACTCTGTTCCATTTTGAGATCCCGTAAACAAATTTAAATATCTCTCGTAGGCAGAGAGAAGGCGGAAGCTAGGGCTGCCACCAGAGGAGCCTTCATCAGCACCGAAACCTTCTGCACCTGTTGTGGAGGAGAAAAAGGTAAATAGCCTTTCTGAATAGTACGTATTGTTGTAATCCAAGATTTTTGTACAACTCTCTCTTTCTGTATTGCAGAGTGCATTGCCAGTTAGACCTGCCACAAAGGCAGAGCAAATGCGCGAATGTTTGCGATCTCTCAAGCAAAATCACAAGGTAATAAAATGTAAATCTTGATCTTTCTTGTTATCATCTCTCTCACCTAGGAAGAATAGACATTACAATTATAATAGAGAAACGTTTTTGAAAATTACTAAAAGAATTTATATCATAGTAAATACTAAAAATTTTCGCCATCCAATAAGATGCCCTTTATAGCACATTTGAGCGGCGGATCATTGTTTTGGCCTGATATTTTTTTCTTTTTTGGATAAGGATGATGATGCCAAAGTGAAGAAAGCGTTCCAGACTCTTCTCACCTATATAGGAAATGTTGCCAGGAATCCTGATGAAGAGAAATTTAGAAAAATTAGACTCAGTAATCAAACTTTTCAGGTAATAAATTCAACCTTTAATCATATTACATATTAATTTCAACAACATTTAAGTATATGCCAGATTATTCTTATATGCATTTTGTTATTATCTTACGGAAGCTTTTATGTTTAATGCATTACTTTCACCGAATTCAAGAAAAAACAATTTATTACTTGCATTTTTCTTGGTTTAAATATTGCCTTAACTAATACCAGTAGGCACTAGTATTTCATTACATGCATTTTTCTTGGTTTAAATATTGCCTTACCTAGTACCAGTAGGCACTAGTATTTCATTACATGCATTTTTCTTGTTTTAAATATTGCCTTACCTAGTACCAGTAGGCACTAGTATTCAAGTGTCAGGTTACTCATCTTAAGTTAAAAGCCTGCCTAATATTCGAAAGGCATTAGCCAAAAATCGAGCCAGGTTTTTTTTAACTCCAATATTCGAGGCCGTTGCCTTGCTGAACTTTGGACAAGTTTGTACTTTGTATACAGTATATGGTGTTCATACTATACATAGGTTGGAGCCGAACTTGATTAACATTTCCCTATGTGATTAATACTTCCCCGAAATCATGCGAACATGATAGGAATATGTAATACCAGATTATTAATGCATTTATATTTTATGTTTTCTTTTAGCCGTCATCGAAATTATGTTGATGAAACGTCTTGACACAATACTGCCCCTATCATGATTTAAGTCGTGTTGTATTACAGGATAGAGTTGGATCTCTCGAAGGAGGAGTGGAGTTTTTGGAGCTTTGTGGATTTGAGAAAGTTGAAGGAGATGAGTTCTTGTTTCTGTCCAGAGACAAGGTTGACATGCAAGTTCTCAACACTGCTGGATCTGAGCTCAACTCTGCCATCAATAATCCCTTTTTTGGGATTCTGTAACTTGGAGAATGAAAAATTGATCCATAAAATTATATAATCTTCTTTCAGACTTATAGAAGATCAAGGGGTATTGCAGTTACTGATGTTTTATTATGAAGACATTGATTTTTTATCTGTGGATTTAAATATATAGAAACTGAGTTTACTGTTGCATTGCCTTTAAAAAGTGATTTTAAAAGTTGTCGTAAACGGGCAATGTTCATGCTTCTCCACAGCTCTGGTTTCTGTTGCCAGTGCTATGTTTTTCTTCAATCACTATTGAAGATTTCTGTTGCTCATGTTCTGCAGATGGTTCTGTATGTCAACATTTGATAGATTATGGATCGGTTTTCAAAAAGAAAGTTTGCGTCTAGGTTTTAACTCACTCCTACGTTTAATACGTTAATTCAGTTAGGCCATTGAGTTTAGAGTTTTTGCAATTAGGTCATGATTTTGCATAATTGATTAATAAATTTGCTCATAAATATGGCGTTTAATTCATTTTAATCCTTTTGATAAAAACTCTGTGATTAATTTAGGTTTTCATTTTTTTATTGGCTAATTTTATTGTTAAAATGCATGTATGATTTGTTTCATAATAATAATAATATATTATTATTAATATTATCCAACGTTATGCAGCTTAGTTCATTTTTTAAAACAAATAAAAATTTATTTTATTTTATTTTGGACTAGTTAACGATCTTTTTTGAGTTGAACAATAAGTAATTTGATTCATCTTGTTAAAAATTTGAGTCGAATTAAAAATCAAGATCAATTGAATCAATTATTGATCAATTTTAATCAAGTCAAATTTTAATAGATCTTGGTTTATCTCATCTTAATTGCTTCACAATAATAATCAAAATACTCTAAAACAAAAAACTTAAAATATTATTCACCAACCTAAAATGTTATACTTAGTATAACATGTTAAATTGATGGTCAAGTATCAAAACTTAACTTCTTCTATCGTTACTTATCCCGATTTAGACTGATAAATAATAGTTTAAAGGTTAAGCTACTCTAATGACCATTAAATTATATGAATATATTTATTTTGACCATAGAATCATTAGACTTGTCAATTAATCCACTAACTTATTAAATTAACTTATTTTATTAATTGTCGTTAAAATTTTAACGGAAGGGTGGTGTCAGGACTCGGATTCGGGATCTGAGTATCGGGTTAACCCGAGGAGTTGAACTTCGATTTTGGACCCCGGGTTTGAGTAGTTCGGCTTTGTTGGACCTTTAGTTATTGGTCTTTGAGTTGGGTGTTAAGTGAGGCCTTGTTCAGAGGGGCATTATGGTAAATGCCTAAATCTAGGGGGAGACAAGAGAGGTTAGGGGTGTTAATTTCCTTTGCAGAGAGTGAGCTCATCTTTTCTCTCTTTTCTTCTTCTCCATATTTGTAGCAAGAAAAATGAAAAGCAAAGGTAAGATCTTGAACATCTTTGTCAGAAATTCCGTTTTTGACTTGAAAGGAAAGTTGTAAGACTTTCAAGGATCTATAAAACAAGCTTAATAAGAGTTAGTTTGGTGGAGAGAAGGGTTTAAGTGAGGGTTTAAGCTTGAGTTCAGGAATGGATTTTTGAGGGTGCAAATCTTGGTTTTTCTAATATTTTAGATCCTAAGAATCATCTACTTGGTGTCTAATTCACTGCCCATCTTTCCCTTTATAGTATGCTTGGTAGTTTTAGGTGATCTTCACTGGTGAATTGTTTTTTTGTTGATGAACCATCATAAAAATGGTGTAAACATGTTTAAGATCACTCCCTTAGAATCTAGGGTCGATTTGGGATCAAAAGGATGATTTTGGGTAGAGTTCTAAGTGTTAGAAGTCTCAAAACTGTACTTATCGTGCATCGAATATCGATACACTTGAAGGGTGTTTCGGTACCACTGAGAGGAAACTTAGGCGAGAAAGGTAGGCGTATCGATACGCCTTGTCCGTGTTTTGTTACCGAGTTGTCCAGTGATCATCACGGTTCGATACCCGTATTGATACGGGTAAGACCTCCTTAGTTGAATTTAAGATTGGTCAAAAGGTTCCGATATCCCATTTGGGTGGGTATCGATACCTTCCATTTTGATACCTCTTGGTGAGGGTATCGATACAGGGTGTTTCGATACTTCAAGTAGGGGTATCAATACCTCTGGGCAATTTTGCCTATGGTTTTAGGGACAAGTTGGAAAGTCTTATAATGTTACCATAGGGGTTCTTAGAGGTTGTCTAAACTATAAAATGAACTTTAAACCGAGAAATAGGCTCTTAACCCTGTTAATGAGATAATTGAATAATAAATGAAGTATAGTGGTATAAACCGGTATGTGGAGCCAATAAAGGTTCGATGTGAGATGTTCGAGTCATGTGGTTTACTAGGAACCTTGCTTAGTGCTGATGAGTTACTAGTGATAAATATTATATTATGGTAAAACTGATAATGTTGCTTAGTGCTGATGGGTTATCGGTATTATATTATGCGGAAGACCGGCTAGGACCTTGCTTAGTGTTGATGGGTCCTTACTTCTATACTACTATGAGGTGATATAGACACTGTTATAAATATAAGTGTATATATATATGAGATATAAATACGAGATAAGAACTTGAGATGTTGTGTGGTCATCTATTGTCATGTATATGTTATGTGCCGATATATGCCATTATGATATCATGTGTTTAAGCGGTTATGGTATTGTCATCGTACTCATACCATGTCATCATTCATGTTGCTTATGCTTATATATGCTATGCTTTATGCGGATTGGTTGGTCGAGTACCCACTGAGCTTTAGTAGCTTAGCGTTCGAAATGTGTTTCCATACGTAGGTTAATGAAGCTTTCGAAGAAGAATAATCGTGGTGGGTTCAGCATCAACATCTGTTGTCAGAGTATTGTTATTAGGCATAGTAGGCTTTGTACTTAGTGTAAAACTAAATTTGATTTTGATATAACAAATTAATTATAACGATTAATTTGAAATAAATTTTTAAGTCTCTAAGCCAAACTTTCGATTTTAAGTCAAACCAAGAGCTTTGAAATAAAAAAAAAATTCTAAGTGTTCTTGCACGAGGGTATCGATACCCCAAGAACAGGTATCGATACACTTGGGTTTTTAAAGCCTTGTTCATGAAATTAAGAACAAGTATCAAAGCACCATTCGATACCTTTTCTTCATTGCCATCACACGTTTCGAACCAGGTATCGAAACATTTCAAAGACTTCAAATATTTTTTAAATCCTTTTAAAATTGACTCCAGGTATCGATACTGGTATCGATACACCCCTTAATCCCCACGGCTATTTTAGCATTAAATGAGTCGACCGTTGGTGATAGTTAATTTTTGATTGGTGGTTAGCCTGTACCGAAACATTGTTCGATACTCAACCTTATAGATTCATAAATTTATCGAAGCATGATTCGATACCCCTTGTATTAAATGCACAACGACTCTTTCTATTCTTGGTGTGTTTCGAAATAGGTAGCTCGTGTTTTGATACCACCTGCTGCAGAGTGCATTTATGAACGGTAGATGAAGTCTCAACGGCCTTATTTACATTCCCAACAACTACAACGATTAGAAATCAATGACAAGGTATAAAATGAAGCATTTTCAACAGCATTAAAGACTATTGAACCTCAAGCAACATCTAAGCACACAAATCCAACTCAAAGCACTTCATTGCATATTCCTGCTCCCAACTCTTGTAATCTTTCTTTGATCTTTTGTAATCTGAGTTTGGAGAGAGTTTGTTTGTATTTGGGGCAACATATATCTTGTGAGAGATTATTCATTTGCCTATTTTTCCCTTGTATTACTTTGTGAGGATTGAATCAGTTCTTGGGTAGAAAAATTGATTCGAATTGTAATGGTTATCCCTTGAACCGAGAAAAAGGCCGAATTCTATAGTGAATTGGTTTCAAAATCCTTAGTGAGAGCTAAGGTAGTGGATGTAGAGCTTGTTCGAAGCTTGAACCACTATAAATCTCTTGTCTGTTAATTTTAGCATTTTTACCGAAAATTTTCCGATTAAAATTTTTATTGCCAATTCACCCCCTCTTGGCCATACTTCAAGATCGATCAACTCAATAATTGGTATTAGAGCCTAATCTTTGAAGAGATTCAAATCTACCAAAGAAGATCCAAGGCATATTGATCACATCTACGACTCATACATAATGACCTCTACCTTCGGTACACGGAACGAGTCTCACTCCATCACCAAGACATCATTCTTCAATAGGGATAACTACCCCTATTGAAAGAATATGATGAAGCTATTCATCAACTCAAATGATTATGTCCTTTGGGATATAATTGAAGATGGACCCTCAATCCCTATAAAGCAAGAAAGAGACCGTCAAGTGCCAAAGAAAAGGAACGAGATGACAGATGAAGAAAGAAGGAGGATGTCCACAAATGATAAAGCTCTCCACATCCTCTTTTGTGCGTTAGGGCCCAACATCTACTCCAAGATGTCTTCATGTACAAGTGCCAAAGAGGTTTGGGACTCTTTGGAAACTACATATGAGGGCACCAATGACGTGAAGGTATAAGCTATGCGACCTTCAAGATGGAGCTGGATGAAGACATCACCAAGATGTTCGATATATTCTTGGTGATCATCAATGGTCTCACGGGTTTCAGTGAGATCATTCCGAAAGAGAAGCTCATTCGAAAACTCATCTACTCTCTTCCCGAGTCTTGGGATAGCAAGAGGACGACCATTATTGAAGTCAAGGACCTCAAGACTCTTAAACTTGATGCTCTTGTGGGATCTCTTCTCACCCATGAGATCATGAAGAAAGGAAGAGAAGAAGAGAAAAAGAAGGAAGAGGTGAAGATTGAAAAGTGAGAGGTTGAGAAGAAGAAACAAGGGATTGCTCTTAAAGCTTCAATGCCACAAGATGAAGTGGATACAAGTGAAGAGGAAGAGCTAGAGGAATTGGCCATGGTGGCCAAAAGATTCACTAGACTCATGAGGGCAAATAGGAATAGGAGATTCCAACGAAAGAAGGACTTCAAATCAAAGAGTAAAGAAGAAGAAAAAGATCAAATTATTAACTATGAATGCAAGAAGCCCGGTCACATTAGGACCGATTTCCCTCTATAAAAAAGGAAGGGTTTTGACAAGAAAAAGAAGCAAAGGCTCATGTTACCACATAGAGTGATAAGGAGTCATCATCCGATGAAGACAACGAGGTGACCAACTTGTGTCTTATGGCTCTTGATAAGCCTAAGGTAACCCTTGAAACTTCTTGCAATGATCTTTCCTATGATGAATTATATGATGCATATGATGATTTGCAAGATTTTTATGATGAGTTGGTTTTAAAATTCAAAGAATCAATTTTAAAAAGCAAGAAAACTATTTCCGATTTAAAAATGAAAAATGATTTTTTGACAAAAACTATTTTGGATTTTGAGGAAAAGGTTGTTGATTTGAATGATGAATTAAAATTCTTTCAAAAAGAAAATGTTGATTTAAACAACCTTATTTCTAGCTTGAGTGAGAATCACTACAAGGTGGTAAATTAGCTTAAAGAACAAATCAAGGTAGTTGGAATTTCAACTTTTGAAAAAGGAAGCTCTTTAAAACCCAACCATGTGAAAAAGAATTTTTATAACCACAAACAAAGATTTTTTTCAAAGGCATTTTAGACAAAAAGATTAGAAGTGTTTGGGTACCTAAGGAACTTATTGTTTCTAATAATTTTAATGCCATTGCTTCTTGGATTCCCAAAGAAACCAAGATTTTAGGGACTAACTCTCATGGACCCAAAATGATTTGGGTACCAAAAGTCAAAAACTAAATCTTTATTTGTAGGTTGAGCATTGCTTCAAGGCCAAAGCTTCAAGTCAAAACATGTGGTACCTTGATAGTGGATGCTCAAGGCATATGACCGGAGACAAGGGACGATTTAAGGATTTAGAGCTCAAAAGGGGTGGAGTAGTGACATTTGGTGACAACTTCAAAGGTCAAATTGAAGGTATTGGTTCTATTGGTAATCACTCTTCTATTTTAATTGAAAATGTCTTGCTTGTTAATGGTCTTAAGCATAATTTTTTAAGCATTAGTCAATTATGTGATAAAGGTTTCTATGTTTCTTGTGATAAAAGTAGTTGCAAAATAATAGACATAGAATTCAATAGAACTATGCTCATAGGTCATCGCATAGGAAATATTTATATGGTGCATCTAGATGACATTAATCTTTCTTATGCATGCTTAGTTGCTAGTGATGAAAATGGTGCATGGTTATGGCATAGAAAACTAGGTCATGCTAGCATAAATGTTTTAGAGAAACTAGCCTCCTAAAATCTAGTTAGAGGTTTACCGAAGCTTAAGTTTTCTTTAGATAAAATTTGTGATACATGTGCTAAGGGTAAACAAAAGAGAGTTTCTTTTAAGTCCATTAATGATGTTTCAACTAGTAGAGTATTACAATTAATCCATATGGATCTCTTTGGACCTATTAGGACTACTAGCTTGGGTAAAAAATCATATGCATTTGTCATTATGGATGACTACTCTAGATACACTTGGGTGTAAAATCATATCCATTTTTGGGCGGAAGCCGCAAACATTTCTTGTTACATTATAAATCGAGTAATGATTAGGTCAATTTAAAGAAAACTCCTTATGAGATTTTAAAATCCAAAAAGCCTAACATTAGCTATTTTCACCCTTTTGGGTGTAAGTGCTTTATTTTAAACAATAGGAAAGACAATTTAGGTAAATTTTATGCAAAAAGTGATGAAACTATTTTTCTTGGATATTCTTTAAATTCAAAGGCTTATAGAGTTTTCAACAAAAGAACCGTAGTTGTAGAAGAGTCTATAAATGTGGTTTTCGATGATAACCTCCTTCCTAGGAAGGATTCTTGTGATGATGTAGGAATCATTAAAACCATTGATGATGGACAAGCATCAAAGGTGGATGGGATTCCAACCAATGAAGAAACACAAGATCCTCCAACTGAAGCTTTAGGAAATATAAAGCTTGAAGAAAAGAAAGTGAGCTACCCAAGGGAGTTCAACTATGTCAAAAGTTATGAAATCTTGGGTGATCCACCCAAGGGGGTAACTACTCGTTCTTCTCTTAAATTAATGAATCATATTGCTTTGATCTCGTGCATAGAGCCTAAAAATATCAAAGAAGCATTAGGTGATGATTATTGGATATTGTCTATGCAAGAAGAAGTAAATCAATTTGAGAGAAGTAATGTGTGGACATTAGTTGATAGGCCTAGTAATAAATCTACTATAGGAACTAAATGGGTTTTTAGAAACAAACTAGATGAGAGTGGTAACATTGTGAGAAATAAAGCTAGATTAGTTGCTCAAGGTTACACTCAAGAAAAGGGGATAGATTTCGATGAAACCTATACACCCGTAGCTAGAATAGAAGCTATTAGGATGCTACTTGTATTTGCATGTTATCATGATTTTAAGCTTTTCAAATGAATGTCAAAAGTGCTTTCTTAAATGGTTTTATAAATGAAGAAGTGTATGTTGAACAACCATCGGGTTTTGAAAATGCAAAATTTTCAAACCATGTTTTTAAATTAACAAAAGCTTTATATAGTTTAAAACAAGATCCTAGAGCTTGGTATTAAAGACTTTCAAACTTTTTTATTGAAAAAGGATTTGAAAAAGGAAAGGTGGATACTACACTTTTTATAAAGAGATTTAAAAATGACATCTTAGTAGTTCAAATTTATGTTGATGATATAATTTTTGGATCTACTAATGAATGTTATTGTCAAGAATTTTCTAAGCTAATGCAAGGTAAATTCGAGATGAGCATGATGGAGGAGCTCTCATTCTTTTTGGGTCTCTAAATTAAGCAAAGGAAGGATGACACATTTATCAATTAATCAAAATATATTAAGGATATGCTCAAGAAGTTTGGCTTGGAAAATGTGAAGCCTCAAGCCACTCCTATGAGCTCATCTCTAAGCTTGACAAAGATGAAGGAGGTAAGTGTGTTGATTCTAAATTGTATAGATCCATGATAGGTTCTTTGCTTTACCTTACCGCAATTAGACCGGATATCATGTTTAGTGTTTTCTTGTTTGCTAGGTTTCAAGCTAGTCCTAGAGAATCACACTTAGTAGCCATTAAGAGAATTTTTAGGTACCTTAGAGACACACCTTGTTTAGGCCTTTGGTATCCTAAAGTCTATTCCTTTGATTTACACACTTATTCGGATGCAGATTATGGAGGTTGTAATATAGATAGGAAAAGTACTTCCGGAACTTGTCAATTCCTAGGTAGTATGCTCATATCTTGGTTCTCTAAGAAACAAAATAGTGTAGCTCTTTCTACCACCAAAGTGGAGTACATATCCTTAGAGAGTTTTTATACTCAAGTTTTATGGATGAAACAAAAACTCTTAGATTATGGCATTAAGGTAGAAACCATACATCTTAAGTGTGATAATACTAGTTCCATATGTCTTACGAAGAACCTCATTCAACACTCTAGAACCAAATACATAGAAATTAGACACCACTTTATTAGAGATCATGTGTCCAAAAATGATGTTGTTATAGAGTTTGTTGACACCTTAAACCAATTAGCGGATATTTTTACCAAACCTTTAGATAAAGAGCATTTTTGGACCCTTAGGAGAGAGTTAGGACTAACTAGCCTATCTTGACCTCTTAAGTGTTATTTTTATGCAAATTTGCTTGAATCTTGAATGAAATCATGCCTATGTTGTTTTTGTATCTTGATGCTTTTATGCATGTTTCTAGGAGGAGTATGAACTTGTTCATGCATATTAATCATGTCATAATATCATATGCATGCATCTAGGGGCTTTAGAGACTCATTTCTAGTAATTTTAGAAGCCTAAAATGCAAAGCAAAGCTCGAGGGTATCGATACAGCTAACTCTTGTTTCGATACCTGTTCATCAGTTCATCTAAAATTTTTCTGGGAAGAACAAGTATCGATCCCTGTTTCGATACCTGTTGATGCGTGTAATAAAAGCGCAATTGAGTTCAAGTGTACACGTCGCCAAGTAATAAAATGATAAGTATATCGTGTATCGTCTCCACAAGGATTGGTATACTTAATATGTCTCCCCTAATTCCCTTGCTCTTGAAAAGAAAGTAAAAACACAAATAAGATGATTTGTTTAACTAACTAAATAATTAAATAACAAAACATAAAATAAAAGGTTGAGAACGATATAGAGAAAGTGGGTAGGATCCAGCTGCGTCAATTAGTGGATTCAATTGATCTTCTTCTTGTCCAATATAATTACACAACACTGCTTCGATAGTACTGCAGATACAGCCTCGGCAGTATTGGTGTTCTCTACCGCGACAATCTCTTACTCTTGGGTAAAGGCATCAAAGTTCAGCAAAGTGTTCGTAGTTGACTCCGCTTATCTCTAAGTCAGAGTGTTTTTGATGATTGGTCCTTGACGATACCTCTCAGCATAAATTAACGATAACCACCAACCAATCCAACACTTCTATTAGCTGCTGAAATTCTTAACCTATCTCTAGGTCGAGTTAGTATCTACAACACCGTACTTATCCCTTTCGTGAATCTACACCTCTCGATGCTAGATAAATAAATTACTTACAAACTTCTCTCTCGAGCTTGAATGCAAGAACAAAGAATGACAATAGGATAAACAAACTTTGATATTATTATTGCATAAGAACAAAGAAACAAGAATCAATCTCCTCTCACTAATATCTACAACCTTCACATATTCCTAAGAAATTTAGAACATATTGTCGTTTAGGTACAATTCTTAGGGAGAAAGGTTTTCTCTAAAAATTGGCTCTCAAAACAATGTGGTCGGCTAGGGTATATATAGTCTTAACCTAGGGCAAACCTTTCCTAAATAGACTTCAACTTGGAGTAGGGAACAAGTCTTCTTCAAGGGATCTGATATTTCCAAGTTTGCCGCCTTCTAGAAGGGTTTTCCCGCTTGGTCTTTGACTTGGGCTTTTAGCGCGTTAGCCTGGTCCAATTGATGCGCTACGTCTTCTAGAATGTTCTCTATATTTTTATCTTTTATTGCGCCTCAATTGTTGGTGCTACCACACTGGATTCTACCGCGACCTTGTCTTCTGCCTCGACCTCAACATTGCTTTACTGCTGCTTCTGCCCTGGATATTCCTGCATGTACAGAATATATAATAATATTTGCATTCTCTATAAATATTGACTTTATAAGAAATGATAATGGAATATCCAATATTTGCGCAAAGGGTCCATATTTTAGTTCAAGTTGGTGTATAATAGATGCATAAAGTACCATGAGAAGGATAGTAAATAACTGCCTTTTAGGCACTCATCAAATACCCCCAAACTCGAACTATTGCTTTTCCTCAAGCAATACAAAACATCAAATTGCCGAACCTTACTCCCCTTTGGTCTTAGTCTTCCATCTATTCTCCCTACCATGGTCATGTCTATCTCTCCGTTTTAGCCATTAGTTTATCCAAGGACTTTTACTAAGAAACAAGCTATAAGGCTAGGTGCGTGTGTGCGTTTTATGAACAAGGCTGATTCGAGTCTTTCTTAGATAAACTCTAAGTTCAAGACAAATAGAATCTTGGACTAAAGTTGTCCCCTTAAAACAAAAAGTCTTGATCCAATTTCGAGCATCTCAAGATATACGTTTTCTATTTTCTTCTTTTGTTTATTATTTTTTTCTTATTAATCACCTATTTAGCATACTAGAGTCAGTTTCGGGCACCTCTAGCACGAAGGAGAGCAAAACTAGAGCCAGTGATAGGCACCTCTAGTTATTTTTTTAAAGGTTCTAAGTCTTTATCACCTAAGTTTATTAAAAGAATTCCTAAATCAAACAAGTCCAAAAACTGTTTATTTTCTTTCTAATCCTAAAGCAAGCTTCTAAGTTTTATTCCATGAGTATCCTATGGTTATCCCTTCAAAACAGAACTTGGCCATGGTAAGGGGAAAGATTTTTATAGCCTTAAAGGAGTAAACTAGAGCAAAGCTGATGTAGGGCAGTGCAAGATTACAAACAGAAATTCAAAATAATAGAATATTGTAAAATATTTCAGAAAAAATTTACTCCCTTTTCATGGTAATGCCGCGGCAGTGGGTAGCCTCGGCATTGCTTCTACACCTACAATCTCCCCCAAACTCAAACGGAGCATTATCCTTAATGCTCAAAATATAAGGCAAACAACAATGAAATAAGAGATGCGGTGTTGGATCAGTCTTCACAGATCTTCTCGGAGATTTCTTTTGTGATTCTCTATTCTATCTAAAACACAACAAAAAGAAACAATAAAAACGAAAATAAAAATAAAACTAATAATTAAATGCTTAAACTTAAACCAGAGGAGGATTTCATGTAGGTGCATTGCCTAAAGTGATGGTTGTCATCGTTTTCGTTTCTTGATATTCAGAGTAATGCTTCAACCGTTGGCCATTCACTTTGAATTCAACACCTTCTTTTTGTGACTTGATTGTGACAGCTCCATGGGGATAAACCTTAACAACTTCGAAAGGACCTGACCATCTGGATTTGAGTTTCCTCGGGAATAACTTGAGTCTAGAGTTAAAGAGGAGGACCTGCTGCCCCGGTAGGAACTGTCACGGCAGCAGTTTACTGTCATGCCATCGTTTCGTCTTCTCTTTATAGATCTTGGCATTATCATAAGCGTTTGTCCTGAATTCATCTAGTTCATTCAGGTCCAGTAGTCGTTTTTGTCCAGCTTTTTCCCATTCCATGTTTAGATTCTTTACTTCCCAGTAAGCTATGTGCTCAATTTCCACGGGTAAATGACAAGTTTTGCCAAATACTAATCTATAGGGCGATACTCCCAAAGGCGTTTTGTAAGCTGTTCTATACGTCCATAAAGCATCGTCAAGCCGATGAGACCAATCCTTTTCGAGAAGTGTGTACTATCTTCTCGAGGATTTGTTTCAATTCACTGTTTGCAAGTTCAGTCTGGCCATTTGTTTGTGGATGATATGTCATAGCCATTTTATGAGTAACACCTATTTTCTTTAGTATCGCGGCAATGAGTCTATTGTCAAAGTGCTTGCCTTTGTCGCTAATGATGGCTCTCGGTATTCCAAATCTTGTGCATATGTTCTTGAGGAATTTGTGTACTGTCTTGGCGTCATTGTAGGGCGTGGCGATTGCTTCAACCCATTTGGACACATAATCCACTGCCACTAAGATGTAGAGATTTCCTTGAGATTAAGGGAATGGTCCCATAAAATCTATTCCCCATACATCGAATAATTCTACTTCCAATATTGGCTTTTTTGGTATCTCGTTTCATCTCGATATATTGCCCATCCTTTGACATCGATTACAAGCCTTGCAATAGAGGTGGGAATCTTTGAAGAGCGTTGGCCAATAAAATCCTGATTGAAGCACTTTTATTGTTGTTTTGTTTCCGCCAAAGTGTCCTCCACACGGTAGGTCGTGACATTGTTGAAGAATTGCTTGTTGTTCCTCTTCTGGGACACATCATCGTATAACCTGATCTGCACATTGTCGAAACAAGAGAGGTTCGTCCTAGAAATAATGCTTGGCATTATGCTGAAACCTCTTTTTTCGTTATAATTCAAGTTATAAGGAAATATTCCACTGACTAAAAAGTTAAGAAGATCTGTGTACCAGGGAGTTGTCGTTACTGCCTGTATGTCTTCCTTGATAGACTCTGAAATATATGCAAACAGTGTCTGGGCCTCGTAATCATGTACTGCTATGGGTGCTACCTTGGCAGTATTGGCATCTTTTGTTGCGACATGCAATATTTGTTCATCTCGAAAGGTGTCTTGTATGTCCTCCAGTTTATAACCTTCATTCTTCATTCTGGATAAATGATCAGCTACTTGGTTTTCAGTACCTTTCTTATCTTTTATCTCTACGTCGAACTCTTGTAGCAAAAGAATCAATCTTATCAATCTTGGTTTGGCATCCTTTTTGGAGAAAAGGTACTTAAGTGCCGAGTGGTCTGTATGGACGGTGACTTTAGTGCCAATGAGATAGGAATGAAACTTATCAAAAGCAAACACTACTGCTAGTAATTCTTTCTCGGTTGTAGTGTAATTTATCTGAGCATCATTGAGTGTCTTGCTAGCGTAGTAAATAATATGGAAGATATTGTTTTTCCTCTGTCCAAGTGCTACCCCGACAGCATGATCACTTGCATCACACATTACCTCGAAGGGCAGGGTCCAATCTGGTGGAACCATTATCGGTGCTGTAACTAACTTTTCCTTTAAGGTTTCGAATGCTTCAGTATATTTATCGGTAAATTTAAATTTTTTATCTTGCTCAAGTAAGTCATAGGGATGTTTAGAAATTATAGAAAAGTTCGAAATAAACCTTCTATAGAAACCTGCATGTCTATGGAAGCTTCGAATTCCTTTTACAAAGATGGGTGGAGGTAGATTCTTTATCATATCAACCTTGGCTTTATCTACCTCAATTACTTCAGATGATATTTTATGGCCAAATACTATGCCCTTGTTTACCATAAAGTGACATTTTTCCCAGTTGAGGACTAAATTGATTTTCTCACATCTTTGTAGTACTTTCTCCAAATTGCTAAGATAGTGAGCAAAGTTTTCCCTAAAGACAGGAAAATCATCCATGAATACTTCTATGAAATCTTCTATCATATCTGAAAAGATTGTCATCATGCATCTCTGGAAGATGGACGGGGCATTGCAAAGGTCGAACGGCATTCTTCAAAAAGCGTATGTTCCATACGGGCAGGTGAATGTGGTTTTTGCTTGATCTTTGAGAGCAATAGCAATTTGGTTATATCCAGAATATCCATCAAGGAAACAATAATAGGATTTTCCAGTCAGTTTGTCGAGCATCTCATCAATAAAGGATAGAGGAAAATGGTCTTTCTTTGTTACCTTGTTCAACTTTCGGTAGTCCATACAAACTCTCCACCCTGTCACAGTTCTTGTTAGGATTAACTCATTATTCTCATTGGTTATGACGGTCATGCCACCTTTTTTGGCACACATTACATTAGGCTTACCCATTCACTGTCAGAGATAGGATAAATGATTTCGGCATCAAGCCACTTGATTATTTCCTTTCGAGCTACCTCCTTCATGGCATGGTTAAGTCTCCTCTGAGACTCCACAGTGGGTTTTTGACTTTCATCTACTATGATTTTATGCATACAAATGGTTGATCTTATTCCCTTTATGTCATCAATTGTCCACCCTAATGTTGTCTTATGTTGTCGCAGCACTTCTATTAAGCTCTATTCAAGTTTTGGCTGCAGCTTAGAAGAAATGATTACGGGTATTGTATTGTTGGGTCCCAAATAAACATATTTTAAATTAGCAGGCAAGGGTTTTAGTTCAGTGATTACTGGTTCCGTACTAGTGGGCTCCTTTCTTGGATAATTCAGAGGTTCAAAGTGCTTACCTGGAAAGTGGGTTGTCTAGTTTGCTTCCTCGATTTCTTTTTTCTCAAGGTTATCAACTTCTTGTACTTTGTTCAGAGCATGGGTATAGTAATCATCCTCTGAGCTGCCGAGGCAGTGATGCGTCGAATTGCTGATGACACTACCGAGGCAGTTGTTTTCCAGACATGGTTGTATCAAGTCCTCGTCAAAGTTTTCTGATACTTGGCATTCTTCTGGATTATCATGATTTTTTAGCATATGAAAAACATTGAACTCGATTTGTTGATCATTTATCCTTATAGTCAATTCTCCATTTTCCACATCTATTAAAGTATGACCGGTAGCAAGGAAAGGTCGACCCAATATGATCGGTGCATTGTCGTCGGCTTCACAATCAAGGACAAGAAAATCTGCAGGAAATATAAACTTGTCGACCTTCACCAGAATGTCCTCAATTTTGCCTTTAGGATACACATAGGAACGATCCGCAAGTTGGAGCAGTACTGTTGTTGGTTTTGCCCGTCCTATTCCAAGTTTTTGAAAAACTAATTTGGGCATAAGGTTGATGCTTTCTCCCAAGTCGCATAGGGCCTTTCCTTTATAACCATCCCTAATGGCACAGGGGATTGTGAAGCATCTAGGATCTTTTAGCTTGGGCGGCATGCGATTATGCAACATGGCCATGCAACCTTCAGTGGCTGCCACTGTTTCAAATTCCACTAGCCTTCGTCGTTTGGATACTACGTCCTTTAAGAACTTGGCATAGTTGGGCATTTGTTCAATAGACTCAACTAGTGGCAAGTTGATATGGACTTGCTTCAATATATCTAGGAATTTCTGAAATTGGTGGTCATGTTTGTGCTTTTTAGCCTATGTGGGAAAGGAGGTGGTGGTCTTATATCCTCCAAGTTTCCTTGGATATTGAGTTTAATACTTGGGGTGAACTTATCTGCAGCTGCCTCGGCAGGTGGTTCTGATACTTCTGGTTCTGCTGCCGTGGCAATGCTTTCGACAAGGTCTTGCTCAGCTTTTGAGTCCTCATGATGTTACTTTTCTGGTTGGACTCTTTCGGTTGAGGTCCCTTCTTTATCTTTTAATTGTAGGCCACTTCTTGTTGTGATTACCTTGCATTGCTCGTGGCCTAACATCTTAGCAACTTCAGTATTGCTAGGTAAACCCCCTGGTGATTGAGTATTTTGTTGTTGGGCAAATTGACCAACTTGGGTTTCTAGAGATTTTATCGCGGCCTCCTGGTTCTATAGTCTCATCTCGGTTCGGTTCATGAAGTCATCAGTATGCTTCATGAAACGGTTATTCTCAGTCATATAAGCATCAGTCTTTGACATAAAAGTCGTGAGAGAATCTGTCAATGCATTCAGAGACTGTTGTTATTATACCTACTGTTGTGGCATGGGCTACTGAGTGTTCTACTGCGGTAGGTGCTGGTTTTGATGTTGGAATCCAGGGGCTTGATTAATTGGATTTAAGGCATTGTTAGGGTTACTCCATAAAAAGTTTGGACGCCTTTTACAGGATGTGTTGTAATTGTTGGACATCATTTGATTATTTCTGTTATAGTTTCCAACATATAGGTTGGTCTCCTCATCTTGCATGTAATCCGATGAGTTAACTGCCTTAACCTCATGTATGTTTCTCTGGGCTTGCATATTCTGAATCATCTTGGTCAGAGAAGCCAATTATGCTGCCACCGAACTGGATGTATCTAATTCATGGGCTGTGGCATGACGTCTCATTCCTCCTCGCCTTGATGTGGGAAATTGGAAATCGTTCCTTGCGATTTTGTTTAGAATCTCAATGGCCTCCGCGGGTGCTCTATCCAAAAGTGTCTCATTTGCGGAAGCGTCTAGCATCATTCCTGTAGAGGCATTGGTAGCATTATAAAACATGGAGACTTGCGTTCACAAGGGAAAACCATGTAGTGGGCATTTGTTTAAAAATTCTCTATAGCGTTCCCATGCCTCAGATGATGTCTTGTGCGTTCGATCTCAGGATCCAATTCGTACAATGGTCCACTCGGGTTTGCCCTGGTCATAAACCAAATAAATCAAATTTAATAAAGAATAAAATAAATAAATAATTAAAATTAGATAAAGAATAGTTAAAGAGTAAGAAAATAAAAGCGCAATTGAGTGCAAGTGTACACGTCGCTAAGTAATAAAATGATAAGTATATCGTGTATCATCTTCGCAGGGATTGGTATACTTAATATGTCTCCCCTAGTTCCCTTGCTCTTGAAAAGAAAGTAAAAAAACAAATAAGTTGATTTGTTTAACTAACTAAATAATTAAATAATAAAACATAAAATAAAAGGTTGAGAACGATATAGAGAAAGTGGTTAGGATCCAGCTGCGTCAATTAGTGGATTCAATTGATCTTCTTCTTATCCAATAAAATTACACAACACTGCTTCGACAGTACTGCAGATACAACCTCGGCAGTATTGGTGTTCTCTACCGTGGTAATCTCTTGCTCTTGGGCAGAGGCATCAAAGTTCAGCAAAGTGTCCTTAGTTGACTCCGTTTATCTCTAAGTCAGAGTGTTGTTGATGACTGGTCCTTGACGATACCTCTCGGTATAAATCAACGATAACCACCAACCAATCCAACACTTCTATTAGCTACTGAAACTCTTAACCTATCTCTAGTCCGAGTTAGTGTCTACAACACCGTACTTATTTCTTTCGTGAATCTATACCTCTCGATGCTAGATAAATAGATTACTTACAAACTTCTCTCTCGAGCTTGAATGCAAGAATAAAGAATGGCAATAGGATAAGCAAACTTTGATATTATTATTGCATAAGAACAAAGAAACAAGAATCAATCTCCTCTCACTAATATCTACAATCTTCACCTATCCCTAAGAAATTTAGAACATATTGTCGTTTAGGTACAATTCTTAGGGAGAAAGGTTTTCTTTAAAAATCGGCTCTCAAAACAATGTGGTCGGCTAGGGTATATATAGTCTTAACCTAGGGCAAACCTTTCCTAAATAGACTTCAACTTGGAGTAGGGAACAAGTCTTCTTCAAGGGATCTGATATTTCCAAGTTTGTCGCCTTCTAGAAGGGTTTTCCCGCTTGGTCTTTGACTTGGGATTTTAGCGCGCTAGTCTGGTCCAATTAGTGCGCTGCATCTTCTAGAATGTTCTCTATATTTTTATCTTTTATTGCGCCTCCATTGTTGGTGCTGCCACACTGGATTCTACCGCAGCCTTGTCTTCTGCCTCGGCCTCAACATTGTTTTACTGCCGCTTCTGCCCTGTATATTCCTGTATGTACAAAATATATAATAATATTTGCCTTCTTTATAAATATTGACTTTGTAAGTAATGATAACGGAATATCAAATATTTGCGTAAAGAGTCAATATTTCAGTTTAAGTTGGTGTATAATAGATGCATAAAGTACCATGAGAAGGATAGTAAATAACTTCCTTTTAGGCACTCATCACCTGTGGTTCGATACTAGCATCGAAACAGGTCTGTTTCGATACGGTATCGATACTCGAGGACGCAGATTGCTTTAAAACACTTCAAACCTAATTTTAATCTCATTAAAACACTTTCATAATTAAAACTCTCAAACCCTAGTCGACCCTCCTATAAATCACTTTCAAATTTTTCATTTTTAACACGAAATCAAGAGATCTTTTTTGGGGTTTTTGCATCCAAACATCAAAGTGTTGACAATATCATCAATCGGTGCTCCACAATCCATAATTTCTTCTTAATATGAACTCAAGGTATTATTTCGAAAAAACTTATTTTCGTTTGATTATAGATTGTTAAAATTAAGATTTTAAACATATTTTGAATGTCTATTGTATGAGTTTCTATAATCCTATAAAATTTTTCAAAAATCAAAAATTTTCTCAATCGAATATAAATTCTTTTTCGATTTTTTTTGTTTTTCAAAATCTTTCAAGATTTACAAATACCTTGAATTATTAGATTAATACTTAGGATTGAATTTGATTGTAAGAACATACATTGTTTTTATCAAACTAATCCATATTTGTATAAATCTCTAGATCATGGCACAAAAGAAACGATTCCGTACCGAGGTCGGTTCTTCTTCATCATCTCGTGCCTCTCGTGTTGATATCCAAGAGGTTTTTGCAAGATGTTTGGACACCGATAGTAGGGTTGATAATTTCAATCTTTTCCGTCATCTTCCTCTCAAGAAGGAACGTTGTGTGGATGTTCACTTCATGAACTCACACAAGTTCCCCTTCAAGTACTATTCAAAACTCATCGAATGAAAGTTTTTGATTTTTCTCACACATTCCGGCAAGTTTTTTCCTACTCTTGTGTTTATCTTCTATACTAATTCCAAATGTGTTTTTGATCCTCTAGACAAGAAAAAGGTAGTTGTCATTGAATCTTTCCTCATGGGCAAGCCTTTCTAAATTGATGTCTCTACCTTTGTTGATGTGTTTGGCCTTGAGGATGAAGGTAATACCGATGAAACCTCTCTTGGCTATTTCACCGGTTCGGTCACCCAACTTGAAGTTCATGATCGATTTCTTCACCTTATCATATCTTGGTGGATTTGTCCATCCAATGGTAAGTTTTCTCATATACGTCAAGTGGATAGTTATTGGATTAAATGTTTTGGTCAAAACGTTTGACCCAATCTTGCACAAATTGTTTTCTCGGACATTATTTGACATGTCCAAAATCGTGCTACCCCACTTGTCCAATCCTTTTCATATGCATGCATTCTTAGTTCCATCTTTTTACATTTGGAAATCGATTGCTCTTTTGACAAAGTGAGATCTCTAAAAGAGCTCATTGGTGAGACATCCCTCAACCGTGCTCACTTCCAATACATCTCAAATGGAGAATCGGTTCGTGGTACTCCTCCTCCTATTGATCCCGAGCCTCTTCGCCAAGTTGCTCCCAACGAAGACTTGATGGCTTTTCTTACCACTCATTTCGACAACTTGGATGCATAGTTTGGTACTTTGACCAATGACTTTGATACTTTGCGTACTCGCTTGGATACTATGGATGACAAACTTGACTCTATGTCCACTCAATTCCAATCTAGCTTTGATTCTATGAGCATTAGATTGACGGGATTAGAGACCCAAGGCCATGCCATGCGTATCTCCATTGAGGCCCTTCGATATAGTCAAAAGCTTGATGAGAAAGATGAGGATGACAATGGAGACAATGAAGAAGATGAGGAATAAGAAGAAAACGAAGATCATGATGATGATGATGAGATGGGCGATTAGTGTACCTAGCTCTATCTTTATGCTTTGTTATTTGGCTTTTTAGGACTAGTTATGTTTCCTTAAGCATTATGTTGCATTTATGTTAGAACTTATGCACTTTGATATTTTCTTATGCTTTGGTTTTATTATGTTGGATTTGGATTTAAGTATTTTATGCTATGGATTATCTTTATGAACTATTTTTCCTTTAATGCTTTATCTTGCTTTATTTCTTGCCTTATATATTTCCATTGATTTTGATCTAACAAAAAGAGGAAGAAATTTTTGTGTTTTTAAGTTTAGGAAACCACCAACTTTCAATATTTAAATTCATGCACATATTAAGACGGAGTCTTCAAAAGTTTTTCAAAGTTTCAAAGTGTTTGAAATCCAAAAATCTTGATTTAAACTTAAAAATTTTCAATGGTTTTGTTATATCAAAAAGGGGGAGATTGTAAAACTAAATTTAATTTTGATATAACAAATTAAGTATAAGGACTAATTTGAAATAAATTTTTAAGTCCCTAAGTCAAACTTTCGATTTTAAGTCAAACCAAGAGCTTTGAAATAAAAAAATAAAAAAAAATCGAAGTGTTTTTGCACGAGGGTATCGGTACACCTGGGTTTTTAAAGCCTTGTTCTTTAAATCAAGAACAAGTATCGAAGCACCATTCGATACCTTTTCTTCACTGCCATCACACATTTTGAACAAGTATCGAAGCACCATTCGATACCTTTTCTTCACTGCCATCACACATTTTGAATCAGGTATCGAAACATTTCAAAGACTTCAAATATTTTTTTAATCCTTTTAAAATTGACTCCAGGTACCGATACTGGTATCGATACATCCCTTAATCTCCAATGACTATTTTAGCATTAAATGAGTCGACCGTTGGTGGTAGTTATTTTTTGATTGATGGTTAGCCTATACCGAAACATGGTTCGATACCCAACCTTACAGATTCATAAAGTTATCGAAGCATGGTTCGATACCCCTTGTATTAAATGCACAACGGCTCTTTCTATTCTTAGTCTGTTTCGAAACAGGTAGCCCGTGTTTTAATACCACCTGCTGCAGAATGCATTTATGAATTGTAGATGAAGTCTCAACGGTCTTATTTACATTTCCAACAACTACAACGATTAGAAATCAATGAGAAAGTATAAAATGAAGCATTTTCAAAAGCATTAAAGACTATTGAACCTCAAGCAACATCTAAGCACACAAATCCAACTCAAAGCACTTCATTTCATATTCTTGCTCCCAACTCTTGTAATCTTTCTTTGATCTTTTGTAATCTGAGTTTGGGGAGAGTTTGTTTGTATTTGGGGCAACATATATCTTGTGAGAGATTATTCATTTGCCTATTTTTCCCTTGTATTAATTTGTGAGGATTGAATCAATTCTTGGGTAGAAGAATTGATTCGAATTGTAACGGTTATCCCTTGAACCGAGAAAAAGGTCGAATTCTATAGTGAATTGGTTTCAAAATCCTTAGTGGGAGCTAAGGTAGTGGATGTAGAGCTTGTTCGAAGCTTGAACCACTATAAATCTCTTTTCTTTTAATTTTAGTATTTTTACCAAAAATTTCCCGATCAAAATTTTTATTGCCAATTCACCCCCTCTTGGCCATACTTCAAGATCGATCAACTCAACACTTAGGATCCCATATGTGTAATTTGAAATCTATTTTATTTTACTTGTCGAATACTTTTATAACGGGTTATAATATTTTGGTGCTCCGCTACTTTAACTTACTTGGATTTTATGTTTTAAACGAATTAAATTTCTTATTATGATGAAAATGGATTTGGACTTAACTTTTGTTGGGCTTTTAAAAGAATTTTTTGAAACACGGGTTTTTGGACGGAGGCCCGATGTGACACCAGGTCGAGGGTGTTATATTTAATGATATCAGATCCTAGGTTGAGTCGGTTTTGGGAAGTTCTTGGGGAGTCTAGTGTGTATATAGGTGTTAGATAAGTACATGCTCATTTGTCGAAATTTTACTTGCTTAGATGCTGAAAATTTGATGATCTAACCTCGTTTGTTTGTTGTGTGCAGTAAGAATGCCGAGGAGGAACAAAATTGTGGAGGAGAGTTAGGGTTCTCGAGAGGACTTCGAGGATGAGTATGTGCTCGTTGTGGAGGCACCTTTTGAGGATGCGGTTGGTTAAGGGGCCAACTACTTTTTACAGCTGAACCGGGCGTTGGATCGGATCGTGAGAGCTATACTGAGACCGTCTACTACGCCTCGAGAGATATCGGTGGAGAGGGTGTGAAGGTAAGGAGCTGTGGATTTTTATGGGACGGGACAAGACAATCCCGTGCAGGCTGACCAGTGGTTATATGATACCTGTTGGATCATGAGACAAATGAGGCTGAGATCTGAAGATAAGTTGTCGTGTGTTCTGTCACTGCTAAAGGATAATGCACGTAAATGTTAAAGAAAAAAAATAAAAATATTAAAAGAAGAATCAAACCTAAGTCACTATAGAATATTAAATATTCCAAAGACTTATCGGATGTTATACGTAAATTAATCAAATATTTAATATTCGAAAATAATTTAGGTTTGGTTCGTTTTTTTCAACCATTTTTATTTTCTCTAATTCAAAAATAATTTAATTAAAATTAAGATGATATAACAAATAAATAATAAAAACTAAATATATAATTTTATAAATTTTCGTTCACTCTTCTATTAAAATTTTTATAATGGTGATCAAAATAAGTCAATTTAATAACTCAACTCATCACAAAAATTATCTTGGAGTCATGCTAAAGGTACGAGGCTTTCCCCATAAAATTGTGGGTTTAAATCTCTATCCAATTAGATGAAGATAAATGTTGCCATTTAATTGATTAATTAATTCTAAAAAATTAAATTAAAAATAAAAATAATTAATATAATAGATAAATTAAATAAATAATTTTATAAAATTTTATGGTTATATTATCCGTCCATTTATAGCTTGATTAACCAGTTCGATGTTTAGCCGATAAATAAAACTTTGAATTCTTCGACTCCCAAATCAATCCCTCAAACTTTCGTCGATTTGCTTTTCTGGAAGATTTTTCAAAATTGAGTAAACTAGCCAGTGACCAACAACTAATTGGGGATATCTATTTTGGCCACCCAACTAAAGAATTCGTCAATCAGGTCATCCAACTTTGAAACCCTACCTATTTGAGCCATCGCGTTAAAATTCTAATAGAAAAGGTAACAACAGTGACATGACAGTTAAATAAAATATGTATAATTACATATTTAATCTCTATAATTTATTTATTATTTTAATATAATCTTAAATTTAAATTAAATAAAATTAATCACACAATTGATTGATGACACGTGTCACCAACGAATTGGATTATTAATTTTATTTATTAATTAATATATTTTTCTCTCTAATTAATTTATTTATTATTTATTAAGAATTAAACCTAAAACCTTCATGGTTGAAAGCCAACACCCAAACCACCAAACTAAAATCAAATTTGTTTCATAATTCACAATATATTTTATTTAAGGATTACTTCGCTGGGAATCACACCTAGTTGAGAATCTTTGTGTCACGAATCAAATTTAACATTCGAATAAAATTTATTAGATATTTAATTTACGAATGTTAAATATTAATTAAAATATTCTAATTTGATTCAAACATTTGAAATATCAAATTTAGCATTCGTATATGAAATATCTAATAAATTTGAGTTGAATATTAAATTAACAAATATTTAAAATATTAAAATATTCAATCATAATATAAAAATATTTAATATTTCAATTAAAATATTCAATTATTTCAATATTTGAATCAAAATATCTAATAAATTTGATATTTTAAATACTCGAATCAAATTTAACATTAAACAATAGTTAAAATATTAGATATTTAATATACGAATGTTAAATAATAATTAAAATATTCGAATTTGATTCAAATATTTAAAACATCAAATTTAAAATTTGTATATTAAATATCTAATAAATTTGATTCGAATGTTAAATTAACGAATATTTAAAATATTAAAATATTAAATCATAATATACGAATATTTAATATTCGAATTAAAATATTCAAATATTTTAATATTTGAATCAAAATATCTAATAAATTTGATTTGAATGTTAAATACACAATTATTTTATTTTAAACATTAAATATTTTAATATTTTAATTTGATATCAATCAACTTTAAATCCCGTTAATTTCATTTTATACTCTTTAATGTGGTTCTAACAAAGTAATCTTTAAATAAAATGTATCGTGAATCATGACATAAAATTGGCATTAACATGGTTGTTTGTGCGTTGGCTTTCGACCATGGAGGTCATGGATTTAAAACCTTCTTAAATTTGTAAATTTTATTTTTCTCTTATTTCTCACTAATTAGGTGGTAACACGTGTCATCACCTGATTGAAGAGAAAAATATATTAAATAAAAAAAATAATTTATTCACCACTAGATTGGATGATTAATTTTATTTATTAATTTAATATTAAAATTAAATTAAAATAATAAATAAATTAAAGAGACTAAACGTATAGTTTTACCGATTTTAATAACAATCATATGATTAGGGTGGGGCTAGAAAAAGCTCACTTAAAGTGAGCCTAAAAAGAGCCCCTCTAATAGAGGGGTATGGGGAACCGGCTAACAGCCGGTTCCAATTTAAATCAGTTTTTTTTTAAATAATGGTTATTTAATTTATTTTTATATATTCGAATAAAAAATATACGAATAAAAATATTTATACAATAAATATTAGAATAAAAATATTTATAAAATAAATATTCGAATAAAAATATTCATATAATAAATATTTGCATAAAAATATTTGAATAATAAATATTTGAATAAAATATTCAAATCAAAAGATTTGAATAAAATATATACGAATAAAAATATCGCATAAAAAGATATTCGAATAAAAATAGTCATATAATAAATATTTGAATAAAAATACTCAAATAAAAATATTCGAATAAAAAATATAAGAATAAAAATATCCGTATACTAAATATTCAAATAAAAGTATTCTTATAATAAATATTAGAATAAAAATATGCATAGAATAAATATTTGAATAAAAATATTCGAATAAAAAATATTCGAATAAAAATATTCGTATAATAAATATTCGAATAAAAATATTCATACAATAAATATTGGAATAAAAATATTCGTATAAAAAATATACAAATAAAAATATTCGTATAATAAATATTCGAATAAAAATATTTGAATAAAAATATTCGAATAAAAAATATTCGAATAAAAATATTCGTATAATAAATATTCGAATAAAAATATTCATATAATAAATATTAGAATAAAAATATTCGAATAAAAAATATACAAATAAAAATATTCGTATAATAAATATTCGAATAAAAATATTTGAATAGAAAATATTCGAATAAAAATATTTGTATAATTAATATTCGAATAAAAATATTCATATAATAAATATTGGAATAAAAATATTCGAATAAAAAATATACAAATAAAAATATTCGTATAATAAATATTCTAATAAAAATTTTTGAATAAAAATATTCGAATAAAGATATTCATATAATAAATATTTGAATCAAAATATTCATATAATAAATATTCGAATAAAAATATTCGATAAAAAGTATACGAATAAAAATACTTGAATAAAAATATTTGAATAAAAAATATACGAATAAAAATATTAATATAATAACTATTCAAATAAAAATATTCGAATAAAAATACTCAAATAAAAATACTCGAATAAAAATATTCGAATAAAAATATTCTTATAATAAATATTCAAATAAAAAATATACACAATTCCTTACAAAGTATACACAATGACCTACAAAAATCGTAAGGAAAAAGGTATGTACACAATTCCTTATAACTTCTCACCATGAGCTAAAGGAGCCATCCAAAGGTAAGGATTTGTGTACATACACAATTTACTATGATTTTCGTAAGCTGTTGTGTATACTTTGTTAGAAATTGTGTACAAACATAAATCCTTACCATTTGGTTCGCATATTGTGTATTCTAGTAGAAAATTGTGTATGTACACAAATCCTTACCCTTGGATGCCTCCTTTAATTCATGGTTTTGAAGTGGTAAGGATTTGTGTACATACCTTTTTTCTTACGGTTTTCGTAAGCCGTTGTGTATACTTTGTAAGGATTTATGCACAAACACAAATCCTTACCTTTTTCGTGGCATATTGTGTATTCTTGTAGGAAATTATATCTGTACACAAATCCTTACCCTTGAAAGCCTCCTTGAGCTCATGGTTTTGAAGTGGTAAGGATTTGTGTACATACCTTTTTTCTTACGGTTTTCGTAAGCCGTTGTGTATACTTTGTAAGGACTTGTGTACAAATACAAATCCTTACCGTTTTCGTGCCATATTGTGTATTCTTGTAGGAAATTGTGTATGTACACAAATCCTTACCCTTGGAAAATTCCTTGAACTCATGGTTTTGAAGTGGTAAAGATTTGTGTACATACCTTTTTTCTTACGGTTTTCGTAAGCCGTTGTGTATACTTTGTAAGGATTTGTGTACAAACACAAATCCTTACCGTTTTCGTGCCATATTGTGTATTCTTGTAGGAAATTGTGTATGTACACAAATCCTTACCCTTGGAAAATTCCTTGAACTCATGGTTTTGAAGTGGTAAGAATTTGTGTACATACCTTTTTTCTTACGGTTTTCGTAAGCCGTTGTGTATACTTTGTAAGGATTTGTGTACAAACACAAATCCTTACCGTTTTCGTGTCATATTGTGTATTCTTGTAGGAAATTATGTATGTACACAAATCCTTACCCTTGGAAAATTCCTTGAACTCATGGTTTTGAAGTGGTAAGGATTTGTGTACATACCTTTTTTCTTACGGTTGTCGTAAGTCGTTGTGTATACTTTGTAAGGATTTGTGTACAAACACAAATCCTTACCGTTTTCGTGCCATATTGTGTATTCTTGTAGGAAATTGTGTTTGTACACAAATCCTTACCCTTGGAAAATTCCTTGAACTCATGGTTTTGAAGTGGTAAGGATTTGTGTACATACCTTTTTTCTTACAGTTTTCGTAAGCCGTTGTGTATACTTTGTAAGGATTTGTGTACAAACACAAATCCTTACCGTTTTCATGCCATATTGTGTATTCTTGTAGGAAATTATGTATGTACACAAATCCTTACCCTTGGAAAATTCCTTGAACTCATGGTTTTGAAGTGGTAAGGATTTGTGTACATACCTTTTTTCTTACGGTTTTCGTAAGCCGTTGTGTATACTTTGTAAGGATTTGTGTACAAACACAAATCCTTACCGTTTTCGTGCCATATTGTGTATTCTTGTAGGAAATTGTGTATGTACACAAATCCTTACCCTTGGAAAATTCCTTGAACTCATGGTTTTGAAGTGGTAAGGATTTGTGTACATACCTTTTTTCTTACGGTTTTCGTAAGCCGTTGTGTATACTTTGTAAGGATTTGTGTACAAACACAAATCCTTACCGTTTTCGTGCCATATTGTGTATTCTTGTAGGAAATTGTGTATGTACATAAATCCTTACCCTTGGAAAATTCCTTGAACTCATGGTTTTGAAGTGGTAAGGATTTGTGTACATACCTTTTTTCTTACGGTTTTCGTAAGCCGTTGTGTATACTTTGTAAGGATTTGTGTACAAACACAAATCTTTACCGTTTTCGTGCCATATTGTGTATTCTTGTAGGAAATTGTGTATATACACAAATCCTTACCCTTGAAAGCCTCATCGAGCTCATGGTTTTGAAGTGGTAAGGATTTGTGTACATACCTTTTTTCTTACGATTTTCGTAAGCCGTTGTGTATACTTTGTAAGGAATTGTGTACAAACACAAATCCTTACTATTTTTGATGTATGTACCGTTTTTCTTACAGTTTTTGTAAGAAATTGTGTATATAGTTTTATGTGTACAATGTGACCGGGTAAACAGGTTTAGGCTTCTTTTAGGTTTTTTTTTAAGGGCTTTCTCCAGCACTACCCATATGATTTCCATTGATTTAAAATTAGATAACTTAGATTAACGAATTCTTTAGTAAATGACTAAAATAAATATTCACAATTAGTTGGGTGTTCAATGACTTAGTTAACCTTCAAAATTATTTATATTTCTGAAATGAACAAGTCTCGACTCCAATCTTGAAATGGGGAAGGATCGAATACCTGATTGGCTCAACAGTTCGCTGTGGTCCACAACTCTCAGCGACGACGACCGCCTCCACCGTTACACCCCTTACCCCACCACCACCGCCTCCGCCTCCGCCGTCCCCGATCCAATTTTTCAGCCTCCTGTTCCCGTGCCTCCTCCCACTGCAGCCTCGAGTCCTCAGTCCACTGTTACTTCCCCCAAATCTGAATTCAGAGATCAAGTTGATAAAAATAGCAACGATAACAGCAATGATAATAACCAGAACACTAGCTTTTCCGCCGTTTCTCCAGATGATATCTCTCGCCAGGCTCAGCTTTTAACCGAGGTTTTTAATCGATTCTCCATTTTATTACTGATTTTCTTCCTTCTTTTTAATTCCCAACTTCTTTGTGCCAGTTGTCAAAGAAGGTAGTAAATTTGCGGGAATTGCGGCGGGTTACGTCGCAGGGGATTCCTGACGGTGCAGGAATCAGGTCTACAGTGTGGAAGGTGGTCTCTCTCTCTTTGCTATATGGTTACTGAGAAATTTGAAAATTGTTGAAATTACGATATTTCTAGTATCTGAATCGAATGAATTGCAAATTCGGATGCATTGAAATTCTATTTTCCTTTTTTTTTTCCGGATCCATACTGAGGTAGTGGTTGTTTGATTGCTTTGGCAGTTGTTATTAGGGTATCTACCACCTGATCGTGCACAGTGGTCGTCCGAGTTAGCTAAAAAACGGTCTGAGTATATTCAATTTAAAGAAGAGCTATTGATGAATCCTGTAAGTGTTTCCTTTATCTGTTGCATGTTAAAATACTTGTAATATATGAGTCCATATACGTCAAAACTAAAATTTAGTTTTAGTACTATAAATCGGAGTAATTTAATCTTCATATATTTGATAATGTGACAAGCAAGTAAAATTAATAATGGTTAATGGAGAAGTGTCTAAATGTTGACACAGATTTCTGAAATCTGACGATACGTACCTGTAGATAGAACTAGAGTGGTGAAAGAATTGTCTATTAAAGAACATATGTTTTTGAAATTTGAACTCATAAACTTTGTCAGATTTTAGTTCATGTCAACTTCTTATTGTTTTCATGAACACTGTTATTAATATACCTGTTTACACCACGCAGATTAAATTACAGCCCTATTTATTGAGAAAAAAAGAAAAAAAGTTCTATAGTATAAGTAAAATGGATATCGGTATTGATGGAAAGCTGTCTAAATGCTAAGACGGGCTCCTGAAATCTGAAAATACTGACTTGTAGAAAACTAAAGCAGCAAACGATTTTCTTCTATTATAGAACAATGGTTTTATCAATTATCGATTCATATGCTTTGTTAACTTTTAGAAGTTCATGTCATCATTTATACGACACAAACATTGTTATAGATTTTGCTTGTTATACCATACTTACTCAATTCTTTAATACAAGGAATAAATTTCACTTCAACTATAGTACAAAGACTGTCTAGACACTTTAAACAAATAATGTATTAATAAGTTCATTACAATGCTATACATTATGGGCAAGTAAGTACTAAGTACGATACTATAAGTTCCTTTGGTTATCGCCATGTTAAAATTTTAACTGCATTTATAAGGTTATCTTGTGTGTTTGATCTCTTTCTCTCTGTTTCTGTGAAAGTTTCGGGTTTTTGAATATTCTGTGGTTAGTCAGACAGAAATTACAAGGAAGTTGGAGAAGTCTGCTGTCCATAACAATGATCATTCAAAATCTGAAAGCAGTGGTCTGCTGTCAAGATCACAGGTGACCCATGGAGAGCATCCTTTAAGCCTTGGCGAAAGCAGCATATGGAATCAGTTCTTTCAGGTATGTTTTTAGGATCATTTGAAAATTAGGTATTGATACTGTACTTCATCTGCGGTGTTTTTCTTTTATGTTGAATGCTTTAAATAAAGATTGTGAACACTTTGTTGAGCTACCTCCCATCAATTTAGTTCATTTTTTTATTGGAGCCTGACTTCTAGTGCTTAGTTGGCATTAAGGATAGAAGAAAGAGAGAAAAGGATAACAACTATATGGACAAAAGTGAAAAAAAAACATTGAAGGGGTATTACACTTTGATGTAAAATCTACTGAATTGTAATTAAAGATTGAATAATTTCTTGCAGCCTTCATACTAGTTATTCCAGAGGTAGTTTGCACAATCGTGCTGTTGTTAGCATTGCAGTATATGTCCCATACATTATCTTTAGCTTTAAGTACTAAGAATAATCATCAGTTCTATATTGGATTATCTGATTATCTCTGTTATTATTATATCTTGATATTTGGTATTTATAATCGTTAGTGTTATATAGCATTATAGTAGGAAAGACGAGAAGAATATCTAAAATTTCTTATTGATAAATGTCTTAACTGAAGTTGGACGAGGGGAGAACAATTCATGCTACTCAAACTAGTTTTTGGTCAATACTTAGTTGATAGTACATTAGCTTAGTATTACTAGTTTACTACTGTATTTGTAATTTTGTAATACCAGTGTGTACATGAAAGTGGTGGCGGAGAGTTATGATTTTTCAATTATTAATTGAACCTGTCATTTATTTTTGTATTCTCAAGTACGTACAGTTTTCCTGATTTAGCTTGGATCAGGGAAGAGTTTTTTTGCCCCATTTGTTTACTTGGTTTTCTTGTGATGTTAGTCATGTTGATGAGCCCAGTTTTTTTTAAATGTTTTCTTTCAAGTTCTACATAATGATTAAGGGACCAATTTTTTGGGGGGTTGGTGTTTCTAGGACTCTGAAATTATAGAACAGATTGATCGAGATGTGAAACGAACTCATCCAGACATGGACTTCTTTTCTGGAGACTCGATGCTTGCAAAGTCTAACCAGGTATGCATTTTCTTATGATTTTCTTGTTTCACCCTTTGGACTTAAGTTTTGATATGAAACAAAGCCATTTCTGACTTATATGAACCTTGCTCATTCAGGATGCATTGAAAGACATATTAATTGTATTTGCCAAGTTAAATCCAGGTATAAAATATGTTCAAGGGATGAATGAAATCTTGGCACCTCTATTTTATGTATTCAGAAATGATCCTGAAGAAGAAATGGCGGTAAAGATCTCATTATCTTTCCTATCTAGTCTTTATTCTTTGTTTTAATGTTTTTCTCCGTGCCAAAAATTATTTTCTACGTCCGGAAACTTCCTCTTTGTTCAGCTTTTAGATCTACATCATTTTTGTCAACCGGTGTTCTTGTCAAATCTGGCTTACCCATTTCTATCTGAAACACCATTGCCACAACTCCCTTTTTTGTCTCAAGCAACCTGAAATGATGTGACATAAAAAAATTTCAAATGGATGTGGAGCTTCTAGGAAACAAAACATGATGATGTTCTTTATCATTTTTTCTTTTACTTAGTTGAACTTGTATTGCTTTGACTCTATATTCATCTTGAAATACTTATATTTGATGCATATAGAGACATGGATTTGGACTTAGGAGATATGACCCTACAAGGACTATCCAAATACTACATGACTTTTTTTCCCTAAAAAAATTGAACGTACCCATTTCAGATACATTTTTCGCGTGTTGCACTAATATTTGAGTCCGAGTAACATAAACTGATGCATACAAGCCATAATTTTTTGTCTACTCCAAAATTGTTGGAGTATATATGTCGACAGATAACCACGAATCAATCATGTTATGGTCCCGACTGATAGATTGAGTCACCGGTTGATGTTTCAAAGGGCTCTTTCCCTATTTCTATTTCTTCCTCAATTATGACCTATGGTTATCAAACAGAACTCTTTGAAGGGAATTCCAGAGCTTAGACTCATTTGAGAGAATCTTAAATCTGGTAGGGTTTTCTATTTTAAATTCTGACCTAAAACTTTATTGATGCTAATCACCCTCTTTAAATAGAGTTTACATGCCTTATGTGAATAAGAGACTTATTAAGCAAGTAATCCTACTAAAGAAAGACTTCTAAGAATATAAAATACTAATAAATAGAATCTCCTAATAATAATAGTTGTATGACGCAACCCTTAACTTCACATGTAACAAATTACATGGTTAATAACTACGGTAAAAGTAACTCTTTTATCATTATGATCAATATGTTTGAGATTATTGTTATGCTATGCTTTATTCTTTTCTTTCATCATTTTCTGCATTGAACTCTTGCAGGCCGCTGCTGAAGCTGACTCATTCTTTTGTTTTGTTGAGTTACTGAGTGGATTCCGTGATCATTTCTGCAAGCAGCTTGACAACAGCAATGTGGGAATTCGTGCTACAATTACTCGGTTGTCACAATTTCTGAAAGAACACGATGAAGAGCTTTGGCGTCATCTAGAGATCACAACTAAAGTAAGATAACATTGCACAATTCAAATATCATATTGTATTGTTTAGGTGCTATCTTTTCATACCTTTCTTGTCATCTTCTGTATTTGGCTTGAGCTCTAAAAGCTTGACTTGAAACTGAGAACTTGAATTTTGGCTTCAGCTTAATCAAGTTTCACGTTTAAAGCTTGAGCTCAATTGTGAAATAAAAATTGATTTGCTCAATTTATTTTGTTTATCTAGTAAAAAAACAAGTTTAATCCTATGCTTTGACTTCAAACTCAATTAGGCTTGATTAGAATTTATATCAAATAGTTGGAATTTAGATTTTTCAATATTAATTAAAAATGTTAGATATTAAATTAGGCTTGCAAGCTATTTGAGTCTAGCATTAGATATTTGAATTCAAATGGCTCAATAGCTCGAGCTTGATTAGATTATGACTGATCCGTATTATTTTATTTTCTTTTGGGCGGAATCTGAATACCTTGTGAGTGCAAGTGTTTCATTTACCCTCTTAAGCCCCACTACCCTGTAATTCCAGCCCCCTTTCCTCCCTCATTTTCCTGTCTAATGTTAACTGCTGTGCATAATATTACAGGTCAACCCCCAGTTTTACGCATTTAGGTGGATTACTCTGCTCTTGACACAAGAATTCAATTTTGCGGACAGCCTTCGTATCTGGGACACACTTTTAAGTGATCCTGAAGGTCCTCTGGTATGATTGCAATTTTTACCCCTCCCCTCCTTGATTTTCGCTCGAACCTTATTAGCATGATAAATGGTTCTAGTCGTCTTTGCAATTTGATCAAATGTTTTTGGGCTGATACGATCCAAATTTTCCCTTATTCTGAAATTGGATTCATCCCTTTTTCTTCTTGTTTGGAATTGATTTAAAGTTCTATTGATCAAATACAAATGATTACTGAAGCTTGGGGATGTCTATATTGCTTTGACCGAGTCCTCGTTTTTGTTGAACTGCAACTGCTGTATCCTATACTCTTTGATGCATACATGGAATATGAGTCTGGGAAAATGCCCCTCAAAACTATGTTCAAACATTTAGAAAAAATGAATATTTATCTGTTCGACACATACTCGTACCCAACACTCGAAATAGAATTCAAGTAGCATAGGTGATTTTTACAAGTTCTAAACCAAACATACATGTCTTTGCAGGAGACGTTGCTTCGGGTATGCGGTGCGATGCTGATTCTAGTTCGTCATCGCTTGCTCGCCGGGGATTTCACTTCTAATCTTAAGCTACTCCAAAACTATCCTCCATCAAATATCAGTCATCTGCTCTATGTTGCAAATAAGTTGCGCCCACAAGCTGCGAGGTAAAAGCCTGTCACTGGTTTGATCTTTTATATCTGGTTCGAATCCGGCAGGTTGGATTCATTTTCCTTTTAATTCCATTGCATTAAAAGTAGAAAACGAGTTGAAGAAAGAGAATGATTTCGACATAAATTTGCGCTCATCGAATGATCTAAAATCAATATAAGACTTTTTCGTTTTAGTGGGTTCTATATGATGTAAAAATAAAACTAAAAATGTTTAAATTTTGTAGCGTGTATTTTACAGTCGAGGATTTTTATATTTTCAAATATTTATGACATTTACATTCAAATATGAGAATAAGATACAATTGTTTAAATTATTTTGGACTAAAATGTCCTTAAAATTTTATTTTGCATTCAATTAAATTATTATTTTCTATTTCTTCAACAATATTTTTTGTTTTGATATTTTAAAACAATTATTTATATAACCTAAACTATTGCATAGTAAGATATATATAAAATACACTCATCATTAAAAATTAATATTAAACATTAAAAATATTTTTAATATTATTTTTTTAAAAGAATAATGTTTTTTTTTATTTATATGGTAAAAATCTGTATTATTTTATTTTAAATTATATTATAAAATTTATTTTAAATTTTAATGAATGATTTTTGATTTTACAAATAATACAAAATATGTAGTAAAATATATAAATATAATATTTATAATTAATTATTAATATATTTGATTTAATAGCGAATGTGATAATTATTATATAAATTTATTTTTTATATTTTTAAATATAAAAATATGCAATATTATATTATAATATTAAAAAATAATAACCATATTCAATTATTTGTGTAAGTATTTTATAAAAAAATATAAATTAAGAATAATAAAAAAATATATTTTAAATTTTTAAGTAAATATTTTTCTTTAATATTATAAGGATAATTTTATAAAATATACATTATAATAATCTTATAATGTACCAATCAAATACCGTAATTTTATATTTTTATCAAATAAATTAAATAAAATAATATAATATTCTTAATAATAACGTAAGTGATGAATAATTTCTGAAATCCTATTCCAGAAATAATATTACATTTCATAACCCAAATTCACCCTAAATGTTTTTGGCAATTCCCCGTTTGCATTTGAAGAGCTTTTATTTATTAGTTAAAAATACACTATTAGAACATGAAGTATACGCAATTTCTGAGTTTAGTACATTTGTTTTTTTCGTTTTCAGTTTCATACATGAATTTTTACTCGGTCAATAATTTTGTACTTTTCCATCACAAAAGCTGATGTGTACCATTCATATTTTGACACATGTTTAGTCCTCTACGTTTCATAAATTTTCAATTTTGTCCGTAATCTTTAAAATTGTAAAAATATTTATTTTCTGATACTCAAGCTGACTCATTCTTGACGAACAACCTCCGAATGCTGATTCAAATCCCATCGCGCTTGGTCCACATGTTCCCAGACGTCTTCGGAGGAAACTTTTCTTTACTTTGTCCATTCATACCAAAAATATTTAACTCGTACGTTAAAAAACTATTTTATTCAAATTTGAGTTTTTAATCTCGAAAGGTGTTTCAATCCCTGGCATTATCCATATATTGTCTACGTATCAAAGAATGTAAAAATAGGAAATTGGATGGGTTTTGAATTAGGTTTTGTTAAGTCGGTTCAAATCAGATATAGATCATTTTAGGTTGATTTGATATTTTGACTCGATTCAAGTCGGATACGGATCAATTTTAAGTCTAGTTTATTTTATGTTGATTCATTTTATGTTAATTTTATTTCAGGTCAGTTAAAATGGTTCGAGTCTGAATCAATTTATTGAAAGGTTAATTCGGTTTTGGGTGGACTTTAGGTTGGGTTCATTTTAGATTGGGTAATTTCAAGTAGATGAAAAATGTTGGAGTAGATTAAAAAATAAAAATTAATAAGGTTTAATCTCGGTGAAAAATAAAATATTAAAGACTAATATAAATAAAAATATTATCATATATTCCTTTTAAAATATTAGACTAACTTATAAAAAAATAAATAATGGTCAATTTAGAATAACATAAGTTTTAAGGACTATAATGATAAAAATATTAGACTAAATTATAAAAAATGAATACAAGTTAACTTAGACTAAAAAAAGGTTTAGGTACTATAATAATGAAAAATATCATCATATTAAAAACATTGGACTTGATTATAACATTGGACAAGTTACAAGTATTATTCACTATTAAATAATAAATAAAGTACAAGCATAATTTCTTAATCCAACCCATAATCTCTAAACTAATTCCTTAAAGCGAATTCTCTAATTCCAACATTTAATCTTTTAACTAATTCTCTAAGACTAATTTTAATTTTCTAAGCTCAATTTTCGACTCTCAATCCATAATACCTAAATTAATTCACTAAACTTAATTAAAGTAATAATTAAAGTTTAATCTAATTCCCTAAACCTAATTTAAATAAATTAAATATCAATATAAATTAAAAAGTATAATTTTTAATAAAATATTTATTTTCTAAATCCAATTCTAATTCCTGAAATTAATTCTTTTAAGTCCAAACCCTATTCTAATTCTCTCAACCCAATTATGTATTCTTAAGTGTAATTTTTAATCCAACCCTTAATCTCTAAACTAATTTTTTAAGCCTAGTTCTTTAATCTCAACCTTTGATCTTAAACTATTTCGTTAAGCCCAAACTTAATTTATATTTCATAAGCTTAATTTCAACTCTCTAAGACCAATTAAAAATTATCTCAACCTCTAATCCCTAAACTAATTCCTTAAACAAAGTCAAGTCAAACCAAATTCTAATTTTCTAAGTCTAATTTCAATTCTCTAAGCTCAATTCCCTGATCACGACCCATAATCTCTAAACTAATTCCCAAAGCTCAATTCCAATTTCCTAAAACCAATTAAAGTACAATCACAATTTTGTAAGCCCAATTTAAATTTATAATTTAAATAAATTAAATATTAATAATTTTAATTATAAATTAAATATTAATTTAAATTAAAAACTATAATTTTTAATTAAATATTAATTTAAAATTATAATATAGATTAAGTATACAATAAATAAATTAAATATTAAATAAATTAAATATATAATACTAAATTTAGATAATAATCCCTAAATTAATTCCCTAAATCCAAGCCCAATACTAACCCTTAGCTCAATTTCAAATTCTTAAGCCTAAACCTTAATCCCTAAATTAATTCCCTAAACCAAATTATAATTCCCTAAGTCTAATTTTTATTTCTTAAACTCAATTCTTTGTCTTAACCCTTAATCCCTGAACTAATCTTCTAAGCTTAACTCCATTTCTCTATGTCCAACTAAAATAATAATTAAATTGCAATTCAATTCCTTAAATTCAAATTTAAATAAATTAAATATAAATAAGTTTAATTAAATATTTTATAATTAAATATTAATTTAATTAAAATAGATGAATGGATGAAAATTAAGTCTTGATGATAAAATTTTAATTTTGTTTTGATAATAAAATTTTAGTCTTGAAAAGTAAAACTTGAAATCTAAAAAAGTTAAAAAAGAAAACAAAATAAAGTTTAACTATTTACACCTATTAAAATCTTTTAGAGAATCATTCATAATTTTTTATTATTATTTTTTAAATCATGATTGTCTTCATGTAAACTTTTTGTGATAATTTTATTATTTTAACCATTACTTTTATCACTTTTTTGGGGTTTTTTTTAATATTTTGAAAATCTTAAAAAAGTTGTCATCATATTTTTCATATGTAAAATATTAAAATTTTTTATTATTATCTTAAAATTTTTTAGCACCATCATCATCATTATTTTTTTTATGATTGTGATGGAGGTATTGACTTTTACAAGATCAATAGTATTAATTGAAAATGATTTCTTCTGATTCGGAGCTCATTGAACTTAATATTTCTGTCATCAATTTTTTATATTTTTTTATTTTTGACTTGAGCTAGGACTGTATTTTCATTTGAATTTGTCTGTACAAACTTTGTTGTGCCCTTATTAGAGAGATAAATGATTTGTAAAGATTTAAATTTTTGGTGAAAAATTATCTAAATATTTGATGTCATTTTTTTTATCATTGAATTTGTCCTACCATTTCGTTTCGAATATCCTAATCAATCAAAGGATATTTATATTTTTTTCTCATTATTTTTATTAAATTTTGAGAAAACAATAAAATTTAAAAATTTTGAGTGTGGCTTTTACATCAATATTAAACCGATTTGTAAAGGATTTTATTATATATTTACATTTTTCAGTATATTATAAGGGATATACACTATTCTTGATGACACACTGTAGATATATTATTGTTTTTATTTTGGTCTTCATTTAACTATTTACACGATTATTTAGAGACTTTTTTATAATTTTTCATCAAGATTTTTTGAAATCATGATTGTCTCCATGTAAACTTTTTGTGATAATTTTATTATTTTGATCATTATTTTTATCATTTTTCTTGGAAATCTTAAAAAGTTATTACCATATTTTTCATATGTAAAATATTAGAAACTTTTATCGTTATTTTAAAATTTTTTGGCATCATCATTATCATTTTTTATTTAATTTTTTGTTTTGATGATTGTGATGGAGGTATTGTCTTCTATAAGATCAATTATTTTAATTAAAAATGATTGAAAAACTTTATTTTTCTCTTCTTCTGATTCAGAACTCATTGAACTCAGTATTTTTGTCATCAATTTTTTATTTTTTTTTTATATTTGACTTGGGTTAGGACTGGATTTGTATTTGATTTCGTCTGTACAAACCTTGTTCTATCCTTGTTAGAGATAAGTGAAATATAAAGATTTAAATTTTTGGTGAAAAATCATTCAAATATTTAGTGTCATATTTTTCATCATTGGATTTTTTTAACCATTTTGTTTTAAATGTCCTAATCAACCAAGGGATATTTAGATTTTTTTTTCTTAATTTCATAACTGTATCTTCAAGATCCAGAAAATACACAATTTTTTTAAAAAATAAAGAGTATGAGATATGTATTTTTGTTCTAATTCAAGCTATTTTTTTAAAAAAAAAATTGGTCAAAGAGTTTGAATTTCTTTTTATTTAAATTTTTATGTTGCAAAAAGCTCATTTTCTTTTCATTTAACAAGTATAGAACATTTTTTTTGAAATCAACCTCTTTTTGATTTATTTCTTTCGAAATCAGGAGAAATCAATACCTTTTTTCTCTGTTCTTCATCTGAATTTCTTAAAAAAATTAAGAACATTTTGAATGTTCTTCTGGGAAAACTCAGAAATGAAGAACACAACTCAAACTTCACCGTTAAATCCAGACTCCGGCCATCGCCCACGGTGTCCGGCGAAGTAAAAAAAAAACTTTTACCTCTTTAAAACCAAAAATCAAAACCCCTTTTTAAAACCTCTTTTTCAAAATCGTTTTGAACCCCAAAAACCTTATTCGACCTATGATTATCATTCAAACGCGTAAAAAACCGTTTTTAGAAATAAACGATCAATAATAATAATATATATAAATATATCAACTTAACGATCAATAATAATATTTTAATATATAAAAAAATTAATTTAAAATATTTATAGGTAATATAATTTATCTGTATTAAAAATTTAGAAATCAAATAATATTTTAAATACATAAACACATACAATAAATTGATGAAATTTATTAAAGATACTTGACAGTGAATTATACTAGAAGATAGGTGATTGGAATTAAAAGTAAACAGAAATTATTGTAATTAAAAAGTTATTTTTAACTTGGGAAAATCTAACGTGAAAATTGTAAAAATGAGGCCAGACAGAAATACATATAAAAATGATAAAAATTGTATATCGACTCAAAGGATTTTAGAAGTATATAAATTTTTAGAGAAATCGATAAATATTTATATATATCAAAATAAAAAGGTAAAAACTAAATCAATTAATCGATATCATTAAAAAATAGTATAATAATTGTATACATTCACTTTTCCATTCTTTTTATGTAATAAATTATGTATATTTTTAATAATTTTTGTAGATATTTAAATTCTTATAATTTTTATAAAGAAAATGGTTATCTTGTAGTCATTTCTTTGTGTACACAAATACTTACCATAAATTGAGTTCTTTTGGTTTGGATGATATCAGGTAAAGATTTGTATATATACACTTTTGCTTACCTTTTCAATAATAAATTATATATATTCTGTACTAATTTTTATACATACTCAAACACTTATCTTTCTTGTAAGAAATCTGGTTATCTTGTAGTCTTTTCTGTATGTTTACAAATATTTACTATAAGTTGAATTTATTTTGAATTAATTGATATCGGGTAAGAATTTATGTACGTACACTTTTGCTTATATTTTTATAATAATTTATTTATATTTTGTAGTGATTTTTGTAACGACTCAAACTCTCATATTTTTGTAAGAAAAAATGTTAATTTGTAACTTAATTTGTGTGTACAATAATACTTACCATAAGTTAAGGTCTTTTTGTGTCACAGCCCGAGTTTCGAGACTCGGATTCGGGTTAACCCGAGGTGTAGGTCTCGTGTTGGGCTTGTTGGACCTTGTTTGGGCTTAGAGGTTTGTTGTTGGGCTCAAGCTTGAAAGAGAGTTTGGGGGTAGTTTGGTAAATGACTAATTGGATGATGGAAAAGAGAAAAGAGGTGTTTAATTTTTTGCATTTTTGTAGAGAGCGATATCACTTCTCTTTATCTTTTTCTTCATCCTTTCTTCACCCATTTTCTCCCCCAAACACCATCATCAAAGGTTGGTTTTTTATAGTCGACTTGTAGAATCTCGTTTTAAGGTAAAATGGGTTTTTGTTCAACTCTAGAAGATCTATCTTCCAAGGTAAGTTTGGTTTTTAATGGTGGAGGTAAGGTTTTAGTGGGGTTTTGAGGTAAGTTCGGGTTTTGGTTTTGGGAGGGTTTTAGGATGATTTTAAGGTTGTTTCAGCTTCCTTAAATCACCTAGATGGAGTAGTAATGTTTTGGTTATCTTCATTGTAGTTAGGGAGCAAGGAGAGCCATCAAGGAGCTTGGGCAAGGAGAAGGTTATCTTCCTTAAATCATTGTAGTTATGATTGATGAAAATGGATAAAATTGATTAGAAACTCACCTAAACTATTTTAATAATAAGTAGGAACATTTTGGGATTGATTGGGTAATTTTTGGTTAAGGTTCTTAAGAATTTAAAGCTCCAGACCTGCATTTTGTGTAGGGGGTATCGATACACGGTCACCGATATCGATACCTTTGAGAGAAAAATAGGCTATATGGGCAGGGGTATCGAACTATGGTTCGATACCAAACCCTCCAGTGGTATCTCCAGTTCGTTGTTGGTATCGAATCTAGAGGGATTCCGCAGTTGACCCTTAAGGTGGTCAAAGGGTATCGATGCTAGTATCGATACTGATATTTCGATACTCTCTTTGGGTGAGGTATCGATATAGGGTGTTTCGATACCCATGTGAACTTTTGCTAGGAGAAGTGGTATTCAAGGTCCATTAAGGAAAATTAAAGGTCCTAATGAATCTTAAACCAATGAAATGAATCGTAAACCATTATTGATAATTTTACCTTGAAAGACTAAGTTATGATGGTTCGTGATAAGACTTGTTATGAGAAATTATTCTTGCATGTTTAGTGCTGGTTTGGTTGTGGTATTACTGTGATGTGAGATCCTAGGTGGATCACCTTGTTTTGTATGAGTCTTTTGTTTGATGGGATCCGGATACCCAGTGAGTGATAGTGTTGCAACACAACGAAGACCATCCAATGTGAGATTCCGAGTGATGTATCGAAGGCCATTCGATGTGAGATTCCAGGTGATGACTTTGCTCGATGTGAGATTTCGAGCCCCACTCGATTAGAGATTCCGAGTGAAGACTCGATGCGAGATTCCGAGTATACTAGCTCGATATGAGATTCCGAGCAGCTCGATGTGAGATTCTGAGCAGCCCGATGTGAGATTCTGGGCCGAGTGAGTTTCATAGTGTCGGGTTGACAGTGGGCGAGGTTCCGAGCCCCACTCGATGAGAGATTCTGATTGAAGACTCGATGCGAGATTTTGATTATACTAGCTCGATGTGAGATTCCGAGCAGTCCGATGTGAGGTTCTGGGCCAGGTGAGTTTCTAGTGTCGGGTTGGCAGTGGGCCTTACTCTTGATTTGTTTATTTTACGCTTTTGGTTGTATTTAGCATGTCATATCATCATATTATGTTATCTCGCATGTTTATAGTTATGATTCACTTGAAAGCACAGTCGATAGGTTGTGTACCCACTGAGCTTTCGTAGCTCAACGTTTTGGGATTTGTTTCCATGCGTAGGTTTGTAGGCGATGATCGCGTGGACATTGCAGAGCACCATCAACGAAGGACTTCAACATTGACCGGTTGGTAGAGTACAGTTGCTAGATTATTGGGCTATGTATTCGTAGGACCATTGCTGCAATTGTAACTCTATTTTATTTTAATTTATCAAGGTCAAATATTTTATTAAATATGTATTTGGAGCTCCGATAATATTTTGGGTTATGAAACCACCTTAAATTTTAATATCGTTTTTAAATTATTTCATATTTCATGAATTGATTTGAAATTTTACGGATAAGAGTTTGGGCTTATGACCTGAATGTGGCACCCGGGTACAGGGTGTTACATTTATGATTGGATTATCTTAAATAAGGATTTGTGTACGTAGATTTTTGTTTACCTTTTATGTAACAATTTATATAGTTTTTGTAGTAATTTAAATAGTTGCTGAAACTCTCATAGTTTTTGTATGAAAAAAATATTTTATAGCCTTTTTTGTGTGTACACTAATGCTTATCTTAAGCTTAGCTTCTTTTAGATTAGATGTTCTTAGGTAAGGATCTCTAAACGTTCATTTTTGCTTACCTTTTCTCTAATAATTTATGTATATTTTATACTAATTTTACACCTAATAAAATTCTAATCCTTTTGTAAAAAATAAGGTTTCCTTATATTCCTTATTGTGTGTAAACAAATGTTTATAAAGTTGAGTTTCTTTTAAATTAAGTGATCTTAAGTAAAAAAAATTGTGTACATATTCTTTTTCTTATATTTTCTATAACAAGTTATGTATATTTTATAATGATATTTGTAGCTATTTAATTTATCACTTTTTTTAAAAAATTATCGTGTAGCTTAATTTGTGTGTACATAAATACTTATCATAAGTTAAGGTCCTTTTAGATTAGGTGATCTTGGGTAAAGAATTATATATTTAAACTTTTGTTGTAATATCCATTTTTGGCTTGGTAAAAAACCTGATTAGAGCATGTTACTATAAGTTAGTATGTGTTTGGTAGGGGTGAGCAAAACTCGAATCGAATCGAAAAAATTGATTTTTTTTTAATTTCGAGTTATTCGAGTCGAATTGAATAACTCAAAAAAATTTCGATTTCGAGTCGAGTTCAAATTTTCAAAGTTCGAGTTACTCGAAAAATTGAAAAATCGAAAATTTCCAAGGTCTAATTATACATTTAGTCCCTGTAGTTTTATTTTTAATTTTATTTCAGTCATATCTTCTCTTTTTTATTATTTTTACCTTTTAATTTTCATTTATTCACAATATGATCACTTTCCATATTTATTTTTTATTTTATTTAATATGATTTTTATTTATATTATTTAAATTATTTTATATTTTTTAATTTATTTATTTATATTATTTTATTTATTTATTATTATTTTATCTCGTTTTGGCCTTTTATAAATAAGAAAAAAGTTTTTGACGAGACTTATAATTTAATAAAACGACATATTCATACCTAAGGTATATGATGATGATAATAATAATAATAATTTAAAATCTTATTTATACATGTAAAAAATATGTATGTAGATATAAAGATAGGATCATTTAAATTAGAATCAAAATGTACAATAATATTATAAATAGTGCAATTAAAATTTATACATAAATACGAAAAATCAAATCGACTCGAACTCGCAAAAACCGATTCGAATCAAAAAAATTTCAAAAAGAGTTCAAATCGTAAAATATATTGACTCAACTCGAATAACTCGAAATTTTTTGAACCGACTCGACTCGCCCGAACGCTCACCCCTAGTGTTCGGTACAATATTTTAATCAATATTTCAAAATTTAATAAGGATTTGACATTTAATTATGTACATTATGAGCATGGTAGGGACAATGAATTTATATGATATTGGAATTATCAATTTTAGACCATTTTAAATTTTTTATAATTTTTAGGGATTAATTTTTAAATTAAATAAGTTAAGGGTTATTATTAAAAATTTAGAGTTAAACTATGAAATTAAACCTATAAACCTTAAGTTTATAAAATTTTAAGACAGTTAGATATCTTTTATATATTTAATTTAATCTTTATTCATTTAGTGATCGTATTAAAACCCTAAAAATTTATTTTAATCCCAATTAACAAAATTAATTAATTAAGGATCGATACGCACTATAGCTGTACTGATACGCCTTAGAAGAGTTTGATAAGTTTATTATGAGATTAAGAGTTTGTACCAATACGTTATTTTCCGTACTTGTAGAGTTGGGTCTATAATCACACTATTTTATCCCATTTTTACTCATATTACCTTACGAATTTATACCAAATTCATTAAAATTTTATCAATAAATATGTATTAACCATTGGTAATAGCAAGCATGCAAAGTTTTAAAGCTTTTCAAATTGTTTATTAGTGTTTTTACCTTCTTAAGTTCATAATGAACTTTTTAAACATTTTAAGCTATTCTGAAAAGATTATTTAAACTATTTAAACCTACAACATCCAATATAACATATACTTTTAAAAAATGATAAAAATAATTAATACACACGATGTGTCATCTTCCTAGAAGTCTGTAGGTAGATTACATTAATTTTGTAGTGACTTGTCAAAAATCTTTAACGATTCTAATATCTTAAAAATAACTTCTTTAATTTGAAAATATATGAAATAAAAAAATATAATACATACTTTACCTTTTGAAGTGGTCATAAACAATGTCAATAATATTATTATGCATTACAAACATGCCTCATCAATAACAATGCTATACTTTATGATTCAATACAATGTTTCAATAATCAATACTAGGTATCAATTTTCAATGGAAACATATATATTTTCTCAATATTAATTCTTGGATCAATTTCAAGATAGTGAATACATAAATTCACACGCCTCACCAAATCAATAAATGGTTTAATCCATTCGTTTCCTCGTCAATTAAACAACATAAGATCATTCTGCTTTTCTAATGTAATATCGTAACCCACAGATTATATTCCAATCATACTAATGATCTCATAAATTATATGACATATCAATTTTATTCAATATTTATTTGAATCTAATGTCCGATGATTAGGTTAATAGTAATACAATAACCATTTCAAAAGTCCAATAATTTTATAAAAATGCATTTGAGTAGTAAGGCCTTATTCAATGATATGATGAGTCCGATAACGGTAACAAAAGAGGTAGCCAATGTCAATATCAGTATCAATGATGATAATAACAATAAATCAATGTTGATAGCAATGTTCTAATAACAATGACAATATTCAATAGCTATCTCAATACAATTTTAAGTTTCAATAAACAATAATTTAATATTTTAATATATCAATAATCTCAATGATAATAAAAATAATTCGATGGTCAATATTTTAATATATCAATAATTTCAATGACAATAAAAATGATTTGATGGTCAATGTTTTAATATGATATCTTACCGATGGTTACCAATACATTTTCTGAAGAGGTTCGATATAATAACCTTAAGACCAATGTTGGCCATACAATAACCAATGACAATGAAACTAGGAAAAACACCTAGCAAATTCTCGAGACTCTAACCGTACTCACCTCAAATTTCGAAACTCTCATGACTCTCGAATAGTAATTCTCTTGTTACTAACCTTTGTAGGAGAAGATGAACCTTCCTCTAACACTTGATTTAGGCAAAAATTAAGAAAAATGGTTGGAAATAAAACTAATGATTCAGAATTAATATTCAAACTCGCAATAACTAAAAATTAAACTCCAATTTTCTATGGATATAAGAAATTTTGGGGACTTTTGCTCACCGATTCAAAAGTTATATAATGATGAAGAAAAATCGATGAAAACTTAAACATCTAATGAGGTACTTGCTTAAGCTAAAGCTCGAAGATAACAATAGAGGTGCTTGTGTCTTTCTATAGACAAAGGTGAAGAGATATGATTAGCAATGAAAGAAAGACTCAATGATGTTTATAAAAGAATTAAATAGTGGTTTACAATTGTAATAGCAGTAAAAGTATCATCGAAATCTTGATACTCCTAACTGTTATGTTTGTAATAATATTCGTTATTGAAAATATTTACAATTATTATATATACCATGACTATAGAAATATTTATAATCGCAATTATAATAAATATAATATAACTGAAAATATAATCTTAACTGTAATTTAAATTTACGATTAATTATTTTTATTTTCGTTGACATTCTGTGCAAGAGTCAAGTCATTTGAAGAAATTGTCTCATCTTTCGTGTATGAATTTTGCAGAACATTTACTTCCGTGCAGATGACTACATCCGTGCAACAAATTATTGACATAAAGATAATTTTAACCCTTAACGTTTATAGTTTTTAAAACGACAAAAACTATAAACGTTAGGGGTTAAAATTATCTTTATACCTAAATTATTTGAGATGTAAATATCAAGTTGTGTTTAGCCTAATCTTTTAATTCATCACAAATGGTTGGATATAAATAAATGGGAGGAAATTAAGGATCTAACAGATTAATTAAGGTTAATAAGTTTAAAACGATAAAAAAAATATATAAATTAAAATCTTATCTCACAATTTAAAAGATTATATTTTTTTATGTGTTTTGAAATTTAAATTATAATTTTATAACAAATTTTAAAACTTGACGTTAAGTTAAAATATTATAAAAACTATAATATTTTATATGAGTGATACTATTTTTAATTATATATTTTTTTAATATTTTAAATTATGTCATTTTTAACCTCTAATATTTTAATTAAAGTGTTGTAACGTAGAGTCACCCTAATTAATGAGCAAAGGGATTTGATAGTTGATTTTGTGAAGCGGACAGGCTGATTTTGCTGAAATGCAAATGCAGTTAATCTGACAAATAACATTCATATATCTATAATTCATCTCTATATCTAAAGGCGTACAGAACAACAAAATAGATAGTTTACATGACAAACACCTAGGGACACCTAGGGACGGACAATGAAAATAGTTATACCCTTAAAAACTTTATTTTATATATATTCTATTATCGGCGCCTCTTATGGGAAATCTTATACCTATCCTTGGGGGCACACTCGAATCACAGCTTCTTTACCAAGAGATGGACTCCATTTTCTGGCTCTATCACCAACCTTAGAACAGGGGAATGGGTATAGTTGGGAGACAGGGATAAAGAGAAGTTGGACAAAAGGAGAGATATTACTAGTTTCAGTTCAACCATCGCCAAGTTCTGTCCCAGGCACACTCGAGGCCCGACCCCGAACGGCATGTACACTTGTGGCAGCCTACAAGCACCCGCTATCCCTTTCGCGAATCGATTCGGGTCGAATTTGTAGGCCTCTTTACCCCAAATTTCAGGGTCAGTGTGCAATGCCAACACCATAAGCCAGATGTTTACACCTTTTGGCACGAAAATCTTGCTGAATTTCATGTCCTCCAACGCTTCCCTCGACACCACGGGTACGGGCGGATAAAGTCTCAGCGACTCCTGAATCACCATAGTAAGCTGCATTACACAAAACAAGGATTTCAAGATTAGTTCTCAATCTAATTAGTACTATTATTCTGTAATGTACACAATGTACCTGTTTCATCCTGCGAAGCATATCGGCATCCGGAATACGACCCCTACTAATTTCGAGAACCTCCGTCCGTACCTTATGCTGCCATTCCTGATTGGCAGCCAAAAGCATGAGGCACCAGGTAGCGGAAACAGCAGTAGTCTCATATCCAGCTAAGTATATGTTCTTGCAGTTATCGACGATGAACCGCTCAGTAGCTTCTCGAGTTAGATCACTGTTTTTAGCACCCTCGACCACCATTTGCAGCAAGTCCTCCTCATATGTTCCCATCTTTCTCTCTTTTACCACCTGCAATATGAGATCATGTATCTCCTTTTCTAATGTCCAAGCTTCTCTGTTACTTTTTGTGGGAAGATATCTGCAATCACTCAAAAATGTCAATACAAATTAATCATACAAGAAACAAAAATTGCACACGATCGATAGGACTTGAACCTCATTCCGGGGACACCAGAGGATAAACCTTTCTTAGACATGGCCTCCTGTAACGCTCTTAGCTTCAAGAAGATTTCTTCTCCCTTACAATAACTACTTCCGAAACAAGCTCTCGAGATGACATCTCCGGAGAAACTTCGCATGTACTCATCGATTTTGATGTCGGCAACTCCTCCCTCGGCCTCGATCCTGGTCTTCCATGACTCGAGTACCACCGATGTAGACTCGACGATCAGGTCCACCATTCTCTTAACCTTGTCCATGTATAATTCTGGAGCAAGAAGTTTCCTCTGATGTACCCATACTGCCCCATTCGAAGTTAGAATGCCTTGGCCGAGCAAAGCACCACGCTCTTTTTGCTGATAGGAAGGCTTCCCCAAGGCTAAGGACGTGCATGTTGAAATCTCTTTCACAGCATCAGGTTTATTCACAAACAATATTTGAGCGTTACCAAGAGAAAACACAAATACTTCACCTGAAAATCAATAAAATAAAAAAGTTCACTCCACCATGACCATCCAATACAGTTAAGACTTAAGAGGAATGAGAACTCCGTACCGTACTGTTTCCTCCATTTGTAGAAGAAAGGGAAGAGAAGCGCAGCGCAGTTGTGAGTGTCCGGTGGGAACGCCGTTGTATCCTTAACAATGGTGGCTTGTGAGTGCTTGATCTCTCGTATGTTTCCGAGTAGCAGAGTCGGGGGCGGTCCATTGATGCCTTGCCGGCTTAATGTTGCTCGAAGCTTCATCGGCTTTACTACTAACTCATGATACAAAGATAGGATGACTCCCAAGACAGCAAGAGCAAGAAGACTGGTGAGAGGTTCCATGGCTTGAAGTTTGAAGTGTGTTTGGCCATGGAAGTTGGCTATGGGAATTCTTATATAGAGGGAAAGGAGATTAAGGAAAGTGGTAGGAAGGTTTGGTCGTAAACAATAAAGCAAGAGTGCAAGACTCTCCTTTTCTATCGAAAGAAAAAAAAATAAAGCAAGACTTTTGAAATAGGATGGAAGTCGTCTGTCCATAAATATATATTTTTTAAGTCTCATTTTAAAATAATAAATTTAAAATTTAAGATTTTAAGTAAAATTTTTAAAAAATAAAGATAAAATATATTTTTAAAATTATAAAATTTAAAATTAATGTTAATTTTAAAATTAGTATTTAAAATTTAATTATTTTAATATTTTTATAGTAAGACGGAAGGGATATATTTAGTAATAAAGGTTTTTTATTTTTTTAAGTGAATAGAAATCATTTATTTATAATTAATTTAATATTTATTTTAAAATAATAGATTTAGAGTTCCAAACAAAAATTGTCCAAACAATGGATGAGACGAAGGTTGTTCCAAACAATGCGTTAATTACATTTGATTTTAAATTTTAAATATTAGTTGTGGTTGTTTTTAATAATTTAGATTAGGTATTTGAAAAAAAAATCAGATTTGATCTAAATTGAGGTATTTTGAATTTTAAATTATTCAAAATTTTGGGAGAAAAAATAATGTCTTTTGTTATATTGTGGTTAATTACTATTTTGGTTATTTCTCTTTTGACTGTGGTCTAATTTTGTATAATTAATTATTATTTACATTTTATTTTTATTCAATTTGTCGCGACCGTTTAAAAATCGAAAGGTGTGAAAAATAACCTAGCGAGTGAATTTTATAAAAGTCGATTTAATTGCTTTTAAATATGAAAAACCAAATTTTATCGAAAATATTTTAAAATTAATTTGGAGTCGCCACTGACCACTTTGGTAGGCCAGACACCATAAAATAAACCAGAGATTCATAAAAAATATTTGGGTTCGGGAGTCGGTTACGCGTAAGGACGACCCTTACGAGCGCCCGAAAATCAGTACCTTTTAATTACACGTGGCATTTGGTATTGCGAATAATAATATTAATTTAATTCGTCATTGACAAATAAATATCGCTCGAATAAGAATATCCTTTTGGATAAAAAGATATATTTCTTTTAAATACGAGTTTTGAATAAGACGTCCTAAAATAGGAAACCTTGACTCGTATTTAAAGAAATATAAATTTTGACCCAAAAGGTTTTAAAATGCATGATCGGTTATTATCTTGTCAATTTTAAGTTCTAACCTAAAAAAGCTCCATCAATTTAAATATTTAAATCCTATTAAATTATTAATTTTACCTGGTATATTATGATAACATCCGAATGCACGGACACTACCATTTCGACACTAAACAAAATTAATAATTCTATTGGTGCTACTAATCTTTACCTAATTAATTTTATTAAATTCTAACCTTAAATTATTTATCATTTTCTACGTTTCGATGACGCGCCGAATACGATACCGAAGTACACTCTTGGCCAACATAATATCATTTCATAATACTGACCACTTAGTGTATCCAAGGTATAAGATTAGAACGCCATCGTTACTAAATTATCTCCCTATTTAAATTAATTATAATTAGAGTGACTAACCCTAAAAGGCTCTAATTTAATTATCTAAGTGTGAAAATTAAGTGTTCTCCTAAACAAAAATATTCTATATGATTTTTAAAAACGCAAGCAAACATATAAATTAAATAAATAAAACATTAATAAATAAAAACATTAATTAATAATAAAGAAATTAAATTAAATTTTATCTAAGAACATAATGATTCGAATACGAAAATCATGTCAAATAGATAACCAAGCAAGCAACGCAAACAAATAATCTAATTAACAGTGATTCGAATAAATGTTGAATTGAGTAAACCAATACCAACCATGGGAATGGAATGGAATTCATGTTCGTTTCATATCAAATTTTAAACTAATAGAAAGCAATATGGAGTAAGAAAATATACCGATATCATGAGAATGGTTCCAGTGAAGCCTCCAAAAAGTGATCCTTTGCTCTTTGATTTAGTAATTTTTCCAATTGCAATTATGGTGCTTTAATCCAGCAAAACCTCCCTTTGATTTCAAAATACCAGAGAAACAAAAATCCAAATGCCTCTCTCCCTTAGTTGCCGCATGCCCTAGAAAATAGAAACTAATAATAACTTATGAAAACCTCCCTTATAACCGCATGTTCATTTCTTTTTATTAATTAAATTTTATTATTTTATTTTATTTTTTTAGTAATAGTTTATTTTTATCTATTATTATTATATTTATCATTTTTTAATTTTATTTATTTATAATTTACATCATATCATTATTTATTTATATTTAATATTTACTTGTGACCTTATTTTATATTTGAACTCAGACGAAATTCGGGTATGACAGCTGCCCCTCTTTGTTCAATGCTGTGGAACAGGAGATGAACAAAGACTGAAAAGACACGAATTTCGTCTAGACTTCTTGGCCACTATTACATTAACAAAGCTTGAAGTTGTTCTTCTCATTATGAATTTCTTCAAGCTTAACATCATGCCCGAAAGACTTAAAGATGACCCGAAGGATTTAACGTCATGCCCGAAGGACTTATTGATGATCCGAAGGATTTAAGATTGAATTGCCTCCTTGATTGTTTAAACGATATCATCACTCCTGAAGGTGATGGCCCGAAGGACTTAACATCATTCCCGAAGGACTTACTGATGATCCGAAGGATTTAAAATCGAATTGCCTCCTTGATTGTGCAAACGATATCATCACTCCCGAAGGTGACGGCCCGAAGGACTTAACATCATGTCCAAAGGACTTACTGATAACCCGAAAGATTTAAGATCATACCCGAAGGACTTATTGATGACCCGAAGGATTTAACAATGGAATATGGAGTTGTTCTTCTTATTACGAAATTCTCCATCTCCATTGAAGAGTCTGAAGTTGTTCTTCTTATTATGAATTTCTTCAGACAAAAAGTGATGGAATCCGAAGCTGTTCTTCTTATTATGAAATTCTTCGTATCCATGGAACTTTGTGTTATTTCTTCATATTGAATTTGGAGTTGTTCTACTCATTTGAACTTCTCCAAAGTTTGAAGTTGTTCTTGTCATTTGAATTCCTTCAAGCAAATCTTGGAATCTGAGGTTGTTCTTTTCATTTGAATTTCCTCGAACATCTGGTAAACAAAGATTTTTATTGAAAACCGCATCTTCAGGCGGAAAATCTTGCTTAACTTCATCCTCTTTGTTGAGATCTTTCTCCTCAAATAGAAATCTGTATTGGTCTCTGCCGACCTTCTAAAATGATTGTTTTCAAATTTCCTTCCTCTGAGATATTTACTTGTCCTGATCTAGATTGCTTTGTTAATCTTGCAAATTCCTGTTAAAATTAACCAAAAATATTATGAATGCATGGGTTAACATTTTTTAGCCTATGGATGCCTAACCATATGATGTATGAACCGTGTTTATTGAGGGACATTTGGATGTACTTTTATCTTCTTTATTCTCTTTATTGAACCTTTTTCTGTTATGACAGCAACTCACCACAATAACTTTGTACTCTGTCTGATCTTCTCGAGTTTCCTTTCTCAGACTCTTTTATTCATTTTGATATGAAATCTCACGTGCAATAATATTTTACTGATCTTTTATCATACTGAGTTTGCCCCACTTTCATCATTTAGGGCGTGCAAAATGTCATAGGTCCCTGAACTTTCTCCTGGTCCTTAAACCTTTTCTAGTCCCTGAACTTCCATCAAGCTGGACTAATATTCATCATTATCACCATGAAATTCGGCAATGACTACAGTCTGTACGTGATTGCCCCATGTTTACTTGTGTCATCTTTGTTGTTCGATATCTTGGCATTTCGAAGCTTCATTTGTTCCTCGTCATACCATTCATCATTAATCAAGTACCAAGGTCATCTCTTGTCCTGCCTGCACTTAAAGGATTAATACATCATAGTAATTCCCATGAAATCCTTTGCTTTTTTGTATCTAATCAATTTATCTACAAGATGCTTGTTAAAACAATATGTAAAAAAGCTCAAAAAATAATTTTACTAATTTTGAAAATATTGAAAAATTTTAACTGTCGTGGCAAACAATAAAATTGGGCCTTTGAATACCAAGTTCGACAAAGTCTTTGAATCAATTTGCAAAGATCAACTCTGATGTGACCATTTTTCAATTTATTAGACTTTTAGGAGAAACATTTCCATTTCCCTAATTCTACCCCGTTTAAGTGGCACTCTTTGCCTCACTAACTCATTTTGCCCAATCTTTCCCTCTTTTCTGATCTCGATCAAGCATTAGAAGACTGAAAATCTTTGAAGAAAGGTTAACCCTGATAGGCGAGATGTATTCTGAAGACTAACTCTCCTTATTTCAATATCCTCATATGGTCAAAATGGTCTTTTGTGGCTTGTAATGTGGGTTATGGTTCATGACTACCAAAGAAAAGGATATATATAGGCTCAAATATTATTTAAGGGTAAAACCAAGGGTCATTGTTGCACTAATCTGGATATACTCTGATGAAATATTTTTCTCCTTTTTTGCGGACCACTCTAGACTGCCCTTTTTGGGCTCCTAGAGGTCATTTCCTTTTCACCACTTATTTTGTTAGTGGTTCATCTCTTCAAAATATCTTGCGAAGCTTTCTATTTATTTTTCTTTTGTCGATTGCTTCAACTTTTGTGTCAACAATTTGAACTTGACTTGTTTTTCTTGATCTTGTATTTTACTTTTATTTCTTTTCCCTAATTCTCAAAGCATCACAACCAAACATATTTCACTTTCGAACATATTTTCATACTTTTTTGCCCCTAGTGTAGGGGTGACCCTTGGTTTGAGTTGAATCAAAAGAAAAATAATATCAAGCTCAAAGGGGACAACAAATGATATCTTTCTTATTTTCTTTCTTTGAGAAGGGATATCAAAGAATGTCAAATTCCATCCCATACTTGGATACCTTTGAAGAAAAGCAATATTCAGTTGGATGAAGTTTTGGGTTATCACTTCATTCAAAAATCTTAGTCAATAATGCTTAAGAGGAAACTCACTCAAAATTTATATTTTGGATTTTCCGTAATTCCTGAACACTCATTAATGTCCTCTTTTTGGCCTAAATAAAGTAGAAATGAGTCACATCGGTGAAGTTGATCTATGAATTTGGTTTAAGGTCAATCCTGTAATTAGTATTCAAGATTTGAAAGAATAATGTTAGTGATGATGTATATATATAAATGTATGGGCAATCAAAAATTAACCCATAACAAAGAATGTTTTCTATGATAGTGAATAAAAGAATTAAAGAATCAAAGAATATGAAATGTTTTCCACTTGAGAGAAAAATATATATGAAACAACCATCATGAGCAAATGAATTGAAATAGCTTCCCTTTCAAAGGACCCCCAATGCTAGCGGGCAAAAGAAACTGGGATGATTCAGGGTATTACTCCGCAACGATCCCAAAACACCTTTCTCTTAAGATGAAAACTTTCTTGATGTTTTGACATGGACAAGACAGATTTTTTATAGCTCTAAACAATCTTGGAAGAGCTAATCCTGGCGCTCTGAATCTTCAACGGGCATATCATCTTGAACATTTTCTTTGGTCTTCTATTGTTGCACCAATTCCTTTGTCAAGACTCCTTTATCAACTAGTTTCTTGATTTCCTCCAACAAGGGTCTACGTTTATTAGTAGCATGACCTGGTAATCCCATATGGAACTCACAAACATTGTTGGGATCATAGCTATGAGCAAAAGGGCTTGGCGCTTTCTTCATTGGACTTGGAGTGAGATATTGAGCTTCAACAAGATAAGGAAATAGATCGGTAATAGGCATTCCGAATATCTTCTGATCTATGCTTTTTGAGGAATCTTTTGTTGTCGTTTTGAAGAACTGGGTGATCTTTTCCTTTTACGACCTCGGGAACCTTGAACATTACACTCATTCACCTCTTTCGGCTTCTTATCTTCTGTAGAACTTTTAAGCCTGGGTTCAATTTTCCCTTGTTGGATTCCAACTTCTATTACCCCACCAAGGGCCATAAAATCTTTAAAGTTGCCCCTTGAATTCGTAAGCATTTTATCGAAGAAAGGAGACGGCAGGGTCTGATGAAACATTTCGGACATTTCCTCTTCTATCATGAGTGGTTGCACCTGAGATGCTAGTATCTTCCATCTTAATGCATAGTCTTTAAAGCTTTCATCATCTTTCATTCTCATATTCTATAAAGTCTGAAGATCTGGAGCCAAGTCTATGACATACCTGTATTGCCCCAAAAATTCTTTCGCCAAATCAACCCATGTTCGAATCTGCTCTCGACTCAATCTGTTGTACCATGTTGTAGTAGGCCCAGTCAAGCTATCATGAAAATAGTGAATCATCATTTGGTCATTATCTAGATATCCTTCCATTTTCCGATAGTACATCGTCAAGTGAATTTTAGGACAACTAGACCCGTCATACTTCTCAAAAATATGGATCTTGAATTTTGGTGGAATAACCAAATCAGGGACCAGACAAAACTCTCTTGCACTAAACTCGGAGTTTGCTCCTTTTTTACTTGCCTCAATTTTCTTTTGTAGCTCTGTACACATATTTGTCAATTGATCAACACGTTCTAAGGAAAACGTACTCGTGCTCAAACTTGATACTCCAGGGTAGATGTCAGACATGGCTTCAAGATTTGGTCATATGCCTTTGATTGAGACTTTGTTATCTGCTCTTGTGATCTTTCTTGAATACTCGCAACTTCTCCCATATTCTTATCCATGATGTCTGATTCTTGAACTTTTATTAATGTTGAGTTACTGTCATTGGAACCCTTGACCACTTTAGATTCATGTATGTTAATGCAATGTTGATAAATAATAATATTATGGCATTAAATATGAAATAAATATATGCATGAATGCAATAAAGTATTGATCCAAGAGTGATTATCATAGAACAACTTTCATTTCAGGTAAAAAGATTCACTACATCTATTATCAAACACTAAATATATTTGTGAGTCCTAACCCCTAATTTCTTAACTTCCTCTAAAAACCATACTAGCTTCTCATTATGATCTATTGCCGGATTGTTATTCTGACTCAGTTCTGCCATCACATCTACTAAACTTGCTATTTGTTGAGCCATCTCTCGTGCATGAATAACTGCAACCTTTATGTCATCATCTTTTTCTTGTAACTTTACCCTTAAACCTTGTAGCTGGACACATTGTTATTCTTCGCTTTCTGAGCATTCCTTCTTAACATCCCTAGCAAGATCTTGGTAGTCTAATCGCAAGGCTTGTAACTCTATCTCCAACTTATCTCTCTCTTGCATCAACCTAATTATCTAAACCTCGTACTCGGATTGGTACTGCTTCTTTGTAATACTTTCATCTCAGACTTCATGTCTGCCCCCTAAATTAGGCTGATTCTTTTCTTCAAACTTCAATTTCCCGCATTTCAATAGATCCTGAACTTTACGTTTCAAAGCTATGCAATTTTCAATTGAGTGTCCACGTAATCCATTGTGAAATTCACAATGAGCATCGATATCATACCATTTCGGGTATGGCGATTGTAATGGTGAGATAAAATACGAAGTTATTAGCTGAGCTTCTAGCAATAGAGGATACAGTTTTTTGTATGAAATGGGAATTGAGTCAAATCGATTCTTATAACTTTCTGTCTTCTGGGAACTGGGAAAAGGGATCTTGGAACCTGAACTTTGCTCTGGATGATTGACCGACTTTATCGGGCTGAGCACTTCTTTGATTTTTGATTTTCCATAGACTGTTATGACTTTCTCAGGTTTTAAGTCTGGTGCATTTTCGGTTGGCTTGTTTACGCTAATTATAAGTGGTGATTTGTATACGTACTGATTCTCTTTCGGATCTTCTTTCTTTTCCATGTGCCTCTTTCCTTTAGTCATGTCCATCATCATAGTCTTCAACTCACTCACCTGTCTTTTCAGCTCTTGCATTTCAGCGTCTCTAGAGTGTAATGAGTAATCTTCAGGTAAACTGTCCATCCTTCTCAAGCTCTGAATCGTAATTTCAACCTCGTCTTTGACCTACGAATCCCTTTAACTGTTATGATTGCCTTCTAACTCAATAATCACTTTTGAATCAATACCTTTATGCGATGTGATGCAAAAATATCAACATGTTAAGATGATGCAAAAATATTATAAATAAATAAAATAAAATAATAATAAATAAAAATAAATAAATAAATAAAAATCAACATAATTATGTACAACAACTTAAATATAAATCTACTTTTTAATGCATGAATGCAAGAGATATCGATTTCAAGAGCTAGTCATTAGACCACACTCATATAACTAAAAGATTGAATATAATGAGAAGTCAATTTGTTGATAGAAAACAACTGGCCTGAGTTTCTTGGTTGATCACCTCGTTCGGTCTGGCTCGGCATCTGTCCTGGTATGTCGATGAAAATCTAACAAGTCTTCAATTTTATCAAGCAAAAACCCATGTATATTTGACATTTCCTGTACTTGATTCTGAAGTTGATCACTAATTCCATTCAGCATAACCTTGATGACTGGCTCGGTCCAGCTTTCAACATGTTGTTCTTCACTTGAAACATCGGCTTAAAAACTTGCAAACTGATTTTCTACATGTCATGTCCTACTTTCTGATGTCCTCTTCTATTAGCTGTTATTCGTAAAATTTGAATCTAACTCTTAAGTTCACAATTCTATTTTCCTCTTTGAGTCTTTATCTATCAACAATAACTTTAGGATACCCCTAATTTATCCGCCAAATATCCACTTCTTGACTATCTTCGCCTTCTAATTACCGTGCCTTAATTATGTCTACACTTGTCCCGATACCTGACTTGAAGCTCGAAGAAATGCTAAACCCATTATAAATCTAATTATTTTCACCTATTGGAACAATGTAGCAAAACCTCGTAGTTGTTGGTGTTGTAACCATTCCCCTGACGGTAACTGAAACTTTATCAAAGATGGCTCTTCGCGTTGTCGTCCAAAAATTCCCAAATTACCCTTAATTATGGCAGACATGCCCCATGCTTGAAGTCTTCTGAAATATTCTTGTATGATTGGTACTAGGTCTCCTCGAACATTAACTCTGATCTTACATTGGTACTAGGTCTCCTCGAACATTCTAACCTTAAATTATTTATCATTTTCTACGTTTCATGACGCGCCGAATACGATACCGAAGTACACTCTTGGCCAACATAATGTCATTTCATAATACTGATCACTTAGTGTATCCAAGGTATAAGATTAGAACGCCATCGTTACTAAATTATCTCCCTATTTAAATTAATTATAATTAGAGTGACTAACCCTAAAAGGCTCTAATTTAATTATCTAAGTGTGAAAATTAAGTGTTCTCCTAAACAAAAATATTTTATATGATTTTTAAAAACGCAAGCAAACATATAAATTAAATAAATAAAACATTAATAAATGAAAGAATTAATTAATAATAAAGAAATTAAATTAAATTTTATCTAAGAACATAATGATTCGAATACGAAAATCATGTCAAAGAGATAACCAAGCAAGCAACGCAAACAAATAATCTAATTAACAATGATTCGAATAAATGTTGAATTGAGTAAACCAATACCAACCATGGGAATGGAATGGAATTCATGTTCGTTTCATATCAAATTTTAAACTAATAGAAAGCAATATGGAGTAAGAAAATATACCGATATCATGAGAATGGTTCCAGTGAAGCCTCCAAAAAGTGATCCTTTGCTCTTTGATTTAGTAATTTTTCCAATTGCAATTATGGTGCTTCAATACAGCAAAACCTCCCTTTGATTTCAAAATACCAGAGAAACAAAAATCCAAATGCCTCTCTCCCTTAGTTGCCGCATACCCTGGAAAATGGAAACTAATAATAACTTATGAAAACCTCCCTAATAACCGCATGTTCATTTCTTTTTATTAATTAAATTTTATTATTTTAGTTTACCCAGACCCTAACTCTTTTCTATCCATTTCAGTCAAGATTAGTGCGCCTCCAGAGAAAGCATTTTTGACAACGTAAGGCCATTCCCAATTCGGCATCCATTTTCCCCAAAAATCTCGGTGTATGGGCAAGATCTTTTTCAGTACCAGATCCCCTTCTCGGAATACTCGCGGTCGAACTTTCTTGTCGTAAGCCCGGATCATCCGTTTCTGATACATTTGGCTGTGGCAGATAACTTTCAACCGCTTTTCTTCGATTAGATTCAACTGATCCAAACGAATCTGTATCCACTCTACATCACTTAGTTTTACCTCTGATAATACCCGAAGAGATGGGATTTCAACTTCAAGAGGTAATACGGCCTCAGTACCGTATACTAAGGAGTATGGTGTTGCCCCGGTAGATGTTCTGATCGAAGTCCGATATGCAAATAAGGCAAAAGGAAGCTTTTCATGCCAATCTTTGTAAGTTTCAGTCATCTTGGATATGATCCTCTTAATGTTTTTGTTTGCTGCCTTAACGACTCCATTCATCTTTGGCCGGTATGCTACTGAGTTGTGATGAATTATTTTAAACTGCTCACAGGTTTCTGCTATCAAACTATTGTTGAAATTGGTAGCATTATCCGTGATGATCCGCTCTGGTAGCCCATACCGACAAATAATCTCTTTCTTCAAGAACTTGCAAACCGTTGTTCTTGTGATGTTAGCATAGGAGACAGCTTCTATCCATTTGGTGAAGTAATCGATGGCCACTAGGATAAAACGATGCCCATTTGAAGCCTTGGGGTGAATCTTCCCGATTACATCTAATCCCCAAACAGAAAAAGGCCAAGGCAAATTTATCGTATGTAACGGTACTGGCGGAGAGTTAATTTTATCTGCATAGATCTGACATTTGTGACACTTTTTGGCATACTCTATGCAATCCTCTTCCATAGTAGACCAGTAATATCCGTATCTCATTATCTTACGTGCCATCGAGAGGCCATTGGCATGCGTTCTGCAAATTCCGTCATGCACCTCTTCCAAGATACTTTTTGCCTCATGGCATTGACACATCTTAGCAGCACTTGATCTCTGCTTTTTCTGTACAAGACGTCACCATCCAGTACGTATGCAGCAGCCATTCTTCTGATCGTTCTCTTTTCGACGTTGTTAGCTCCAAATGGGTAAGCTTGAAACTTGACGTATTGCAGAATGTCAAAATACCAAGGATTGTCATCTTCTTCTTCCAAGTTGCAGCAATGAGCGAATGTTTCATAGCTCTGCATCCGGATTAACATCATATCCTCCGGTCTGTTTGCTTGGAAAACTGAGGCCAGTGTAGCTAAAGCATCTGCCATCTGGTTGTCTTCTCTAGGAAGGTAAACGAATGTTACTTCTTCAAATTCTTCAATTAATTCTAGAATCAACTTTCGATATTCTACCAACTTCGCGTCCTTGGTTTCCCATTCTCCACGTAGTTGATAAATAACTAAAGCTGAATCCCCGAATACCTCCAAGGCTTTTATTTTTCGATCTATGGCAGCCTTCAATCCCATGACACATGCTTCATATTCGGCCATATTATTAGTGCACAAGAATTCCAACTTACACATGCTTCAATACCATACCACGTGGAATTCTCGCACGGATACCTCCCATGACACATGCTTCAATCCGATTCCCCTTCCGAGGGCATTGACTGCCCCATCGAAATATAATTTCCATTTTTCTGTTTCTTTGTTCTCTTCGACGGAGATAGTCATCACATCCTCATCAGGAAAATCGAAGCTTAGAGGCTCATAATCATCCGAGGCTCTACTCGCGAGAAAGTCCGCTATTGCACTTCCCTTGATTGCCTTCTGGCTGACATATACTATATCGAATTCGGATAGCAGCATTTGCCATCGAGCTAACCTTCCAGTTAATGCGGGTGCTTCCATTAAAAACTTCAAGGGGTCGAGTTTCGAGATCAACCACGTGGTATGGTATAGCAAATATTGCCTGAGCCGACGAGTAACCCAAACGAGTGCACAACACATCTTTTGGATAAATGGGTACCGTGCCTCGCATTCGGTGAATTTCTTACTCAGGTAATAAATTGCCCTTTCCTTCTTCCCACTATCATCATGTTGCCCCAGCACGCATCCCATGGAATTCTCGAACACCGTCAGGTAAAGAATTAATGGTCTCCCAGGAACTGGTGCCACCAATATTGGCGCGTTGGATAAATATTGTTTGATTTTATCCAATGCTTCCTGACATTCATCATTCCATTCGCCCGGGTTGTTTTTCCGAAGCAATTTAAAAACGGGATCGCACCTATCGGTTAACTGAGAGATGAACCGAGACACATAGTTTAATCTCCCAAGGAAACCTCGAACCTCTTTCTGTGTCTTTGGAGGTGGCAAATTCTGAATTGCCTTGACCTTATCAAGATCGATTTCGATGCCCCTTTGACTGACAACGAAACCAAGTAGCTTGCCAGATGTAACCCCGAACGTACATTTATTAGGGTTAAGCTTCAGCTGATACTTCCGTAGCCTTTGGAACAACTTTTTCAAATCCTACACATGTCCATCTTCTGTTTGGGACTTAGCTATCATATCGTCCACATAAAATTCGATTTCTTTGTGCATCATATCGTGAAAGAGTGTCACCATAGCTCTCTGATATGTGGCCCCGGCATTCTTCAACCCAAAAGGCATAACTTTATAGCAGAACGTGCCCCAGATTGTGGTAAAAGTCGTCTTCTCCATATCTTCCGGATTCATCTTGATCTGATTGTAACCCGAGAACCCATCCATAAAGGAGAACCATGAATGCCCCGAGGTATTATCCACTAGGACATCGATATGAGGTAGAGGGAAATTGTCTTTCGGGCTTGCCCTATTCAAATCCCTATAATCTACACACATTCGAACTTTCCCATCTTTCTTAGGCACATGGACTATGTTCACTACCCATTCTGGATATGCTGCCACCTGTAGGAAGCCCGCATCAATCTGCTTTTGCACTTCTTCCTTGATTTTCAATAACATCTCAGGTCTCAACCGTCTGAGTTTCTGTTGTATAGGCTTGCAATCTGGTCTAATAGGCAACCTGTGAACCACGATGTCAGTATTTAAGCCCGGCATATCTTGATAAGACCATGCGAAGACATCCTTGAATTTTCGCAATAAGTCTACCAACTTCTGTTTTGCCCCTGGTGGGAAAGCTGCACCGATCATAACTTCCTTTTTCTCTTCTTTTGTACCCAGATTTAGAGTTTCTATTTCTTCTTTGAGGGGCATGATTTGCTTATCCTCCTGCTCCACCAATCTTAACAATTCTTCAGGAATCTCGTAGTCTGCATTGTCTTCACACTCATTGATTTCTGTTAGACAAGAGATCCTTTTCGAATCTATTTCGGGTTTAGGCCCGGAATCATACATGTGATCATTGTTCGAAATCCTGCAAAGAAGAAGTTGTATAGTTGAATGAGAATAGAAAAATGAATAAGGATGAAATGAATGAAGCGAAATGAAAGAAAAGAGAGAGAAAAAAAGTTTGCCATTGTTGAAAGGGAAAAAGCATCTTTATTTGCTGAAAAACATGAAAAGCCCTTTACAGAAAATTCCCTACACTCGCGGGCAAAAGTATAGGGTGGTTTATGGCATTACTCTGTTTTATAAACTACAGGTAAATCCTCTATAGTCCAGTTGTCCAGAGTCTCGCCAGGGAGGCACGGACGAATCCTATCTAGCATATTCATCCTAGGGCCCTCGGAGATCCCTCCTACCATTAATCCCTCGAATGCTTCCACAAAGATTTCCTCTTCTTGCAATCTGATGGCTTCCAAGCGATTCTTCTCCGCCTGTTCTGTGACATTCACATAATCGTAGGAGATGAAGTCGATTTTTATGCTCAAAGATGTCGGCTTCTTGGCTGCAATTCTTCCATATTTGTTCCAATATGCCTCGATCGAGAAGCCTAGCCCAGCTCGCCCTTTCTTCATGACTACAGGCCTCGGGCGTAAGCTCCCTTGTAGTCTTCTTCCTAGCCCTTTTTCGGCTTTGGCTCCCTTGCCGAGGGTCTGTTTGACGGTCATCTCGGTACAATTTGAAAGCTTTGGACAGGGGAATGTCGCACCTTCAGCTACAAATACGGCATTGATAAATTCTAGGGCCCGAAAAAAACATTCTAAAGCCTGCTCATTTGCTTGTACATACGGTGTATCTGTAGAGACGGATGCGATGATGTCCTCCTCTACCCCGACACATACGAGCTTGCCATCTACTACAAATTTCAGCTTCTGGTTTAGTGATGATGGAACTGCCCCAGCAGAATGAATCCAAGGTCGTCCTAGCAAACAATTATAGGTGGGCTTAATGTCCATTACAACAAAATCAATGTTGTATACGGATGGCCCAATCAGCAATGGGACTTCAATCCTTCCCAACACATCCCTTGTGGTCCCATCGAAGGCTTTGACCATATTCTGATAACTCTTCATATGTGTGACATCAATGGGCAACCTTTGCAATGTTGCTATGGGTAACACGTTCAAAGCTGAACCGTTATCGACTAAAACTCCTGGCACCACATGACCCTTGCAGTGGGTCGTAATGTTTAAGGCTTTGATAGACCCCATTCCTCCATCAGGGATCTCATCGTCGGTGAACGTATGTAGTTGTCTGAGGTGATGTGATTAACGATTTGGTCCAATTTGTTCACCGATATGTCCTTCGGGACAAAAGTTTGATTCAATACTTTTAAGAGGGAATCACGGTGTCCCTTCGAGCTTAATAGTAAGTCGAGGATGGAGATCCTAGCGGGCTGCTTCTTCAACTGCTCCACTATACTATATTCACTGTGTTTTAGGAATCGCAGAAATTCGTGTGCCTGCTCTTCGGTAACTGGCTCGTTTACCTTTGGAGTTGGATCTGTGAAGATCTTCTTCTTCTCCGCAGGCTTTGTTTGATCCTCTTCCTGAGCTGGTGAGTAACACCTCCCGCTCCTCGTAAAATGACCTACTTCATTTACGGGTTCTACTTCTTCAACAGTTTTTGGTTTCTCAGACTGTACCTCATCGATGGGCCTCGAACCACTCGGCCCAGCCACACTTGCGGTGTAATTCCACGGGACCCTTCGTGTATCTTTGAACGGGAATGGTGTTGGAGGGGTAATTACTATGCGAGGAGCACTTGCTGACCCGACTGGGTTGTTGCCCCTTGGTCGGGCTGAGATGACTAACGGCCTGCTCGTACTGTATCTCGGCCCGGTATCCTCAGACGCACATACGTCTATCATTTTCTGCCCATTTTCCTTGGCGAAGAATTCTACCTCCTTGTTATCCATCATTCTTTGTAACAAGGCCCTGAAGTCATCACACTGCTGGATTATATGCCCGCGCTCTTGGTGAAATTCGCAATATGAGCCTTCCTCGGTATTTTCCTTCACTTGCACCCCTTGACAAATGAGCCCGTTATCAAACAGCTGTTTAAAAACCCACTTTAAGGGTGATCGGATTTCTGACACCTTCATTTTAACTTGTCTCGCTTGATCTTCCTCGATTGCATTCACACCACGACCGCCATGATTCGGGAGTGGGTTTGTCGAGACACTGGGCTCGTCGAATTTCAGAACCCCGGTATTTATCATATTTTAGACGATTTTCTTGAAGGTCGTGCAGTTCTCGATGCTATGCCCCTGGACATTGGAATGATACGCACACTGGGCCTTCGTGTCATACCAGTGTGGGTAGGGGGGTTTGAGCGGAACAATAACATATGGGCGAATCAGATCAACATCGTGTAGCTGAGTGTACAACTCAGCATACGTGACTGGGATTGGTGAGAAATTTGACTTTTCCCATCTTGAGTTCTTCTTGTTTGAACCCTGTGAACCACCTGCCCCTGACCCGGGTTTGGAGATCGTCACATTCTTCGGGGGTTCATATACCACCGCGTTGTTTACTTCACTGTCTTTCTTCTTAGAATTCTTCTTAGAATTATCAGATCCTTCGATCCTCCCACTTTTGATAGCTGCCTCCACCAACTCTCCGGTGGCAACTATTTGGGAGAAACTTTGCATGGAGGTGCTTGTGAAGAGACGTTCATACATCGGACCCTTCAATGTTTCTACAAACATGTGAGTCATCTCTCGCTCGATTAACGGAGGCTGTACCTGAGAGGCCAGATCTCTCCATCTATGGGCGTATTGTCGGAAAGTTTCATTGGACTTTTGCCCCATTTGCTGCAACATGACTCGGGTGGGCCCCATCTCTGTGACATGTTTGTAATTCTCCATAAATGCGTGATAAAGGTCCTTCCAGGATTTTATACTATCCCGGCTGAGTTGTGTGTACCATCGGATAGTAGATCCCGTCAAACTATCCTGGAAGCAATGGATAAGCAGCTTCTCATCCTTGCTGAAAGCGGCCATCTTTCGGCAGTACATGGTCATGTGGGCGCTCGGACAAGACGTCCCATCGTACTTCTCGAAGTCGGGCATTTTGAATTTTGGCGGCAGAACCAAATCAGAAACCAGGCTGAGTTCGAATGCATCGGTGCTTTTATCCACCGGTCCCTGGACTTGAATTTGCTGGATCTTGGCTTCGAGGGCCTTGAAGTGATCAACATATTTCTTCTCCATTTCTTGTCTCATTTTCTCCACTTCGTTCATAAAGTTGAGATCTGGGACTTCATCGGTATTCGCAGAAAACTCTTTAACTTCCACGGGGTGACTCGTGGATGTCCCTACTGCATTGAACTGTACTCTCCCCGGGGCTGAATACGCTTCCGGTTGCCCCCTAGTTGCCGTTTCTACCTATCCGTCAGCCTCATCTCCCCCTTCCAAGGACGCTTTACCCCTTTCATCATGCTTCGTACCCAAAAGAGCGGTTAACTGACTGATAAGATCTGTTTGGATTTTAGCGAAGCCTTCTTTCATGCTCGCCTCTATCGTATCTAAACGCTTTGCGAATGCGGCATGGTTATCCTCTAGTCTTTGTAGTCTTTCTTCCATTGCTACTCTCTTGGTACGCGAGCGCGTTGAATACGTGTATAGTATGTTTGCTATTTTTTTAAAATTCACTGCCATAAAACCTTTGTTATTAAACTTTATTTTAATTAATAATAATGCAGATGATGTATGAATGCATGAATGCATGAATGCAGGCGGGTATTAAATTCAAAAAACAATCTCTTAAAAACATCTGTCTGTAAAAAAAGGATTCACTACAATTTTAAAGATAACTACAAAAGACTGTTGGCCCTACTCCCTAAGTTGGGATTCTCCCTTGAAGTCGGCTAACTTTTCTCGCAACTCCTGTACTTGACCCTCGAGTGAGATAATCTTTAGCTGAAGTTCCTCCTTCTCTTCTTCTAGTTTGACTTTATCTTCGTTATGATACTTAGCCACCAGTTCTTCTAACTGCGTTATTTGGGCTGTCAACTCGTGAATCGTCGCTCGGTCCTCGTCTGATGTCTTCTTGGCTTTGGAGCTTACCTCTTTCGCTTCAGGGTATTTCTTTTCGTAGAGCTTTTTGTACGCCTCCTTTTCCTTTAAAGCCTTGTTCAAACGGTCAGAACTGTCCTCGACGCTTTCTCTTTTCCTTTTATGCCCCCCGGGCATTGGTATTGCTTGCGCTTCTCTTAACTCTTGACGCAGCTTCTCGATCTGGGTTGCCATATCTTTTTCTCTCCTTTCATGGGTTTGTACCTGGTACTTTGCAAGGTTCAACTCCTGTGTGAGCTCGTAGATCTGCTTATCTCACCTCTGAGAATCCAAGTCCCGATCCTCCTTAAGTTTTTCCAAAGCCGACGGCGCCTCTAGGGTTACCTTGCTTGAAGACGCTCCCTCATCCCTCGGTACTCCACGGAAGACTCCATCATTTGCCCTTCGTTCTCTCCACTCATCATATCGGGCCATGATCTCAAACTCTCTATAAGGCTGAACCCTCCTCGGTGAGTCCCAAGTCTTCACAATCCGGGCTAGCTTAGCTCTATATCCCTCACTCTGGTGTGAAAAACCAAAACTGGCCATTCCCGCTGTGGCTGGAATAAACTGTCTCGAACCGAACTACCTTGAGACTAGTAAAGGGCAGTAGGCCATTCCACCCCATATACCTGCTATCGGGATCCAATCGCAGTCTCCGCAACGATATCGGTAAGTCGACCCTCTATTCAACCAACAAGCCTTCCAGACGATATCCGAGTCTGACAGATTTTGGAAAAGCTCATTCCACTGGGCTTCAGTCTTCTTCTCCACAATACAACTCTTTAGGTGCTCCTCGATGGGTGAGTAGGTAGTCCTGAACCTTAAGGCGCTGTACGGAGAGTTCCAACAGTGGCCTCTGAACCAAACCTCTAAAAGCTGAGCACATCCCAAGAATCTACCTTCACTGGCCCTCTTACACGCGGTGAGTGATCGATAAGTCTCGGCTAGTATGGCTGGCACTGGATTTATTCCCATGGACAACTTCTCGAACAAACCGACTGTGGACGGGTCTATGTGCTCGGGAGTTCTAGGAAACAGTACTAACCCGTATATGCAAAGAGCGTACAACCTTCTTACCTTAGTGGGTTCCTCGCTGCACGAAGCTATCAAATCCTTAAAGACCCTCCGGCTCACTCTCTGACTCTCTTCGCTTGGATCCTCGTGACCCGTCACCTTCCGGTCCCAAAATTCCTTGTCCTTCCCAGTGATTTGTGTCAGCTTCTTCTTAAAGCCCGAAGTGTTGTTGGGCTTGACATAGATCCTATCAGACTTAATCACTGGGCAATTGATCAGAACCTCATACTCTTCTAGTGTGGGTGTCATGTCTACCTTCCCAAAGGTGAAGCAATTATAGGCTGGATTCCAGAATTGCACCATCGCCCTCATTAAATGTCTATCAACGGGGACCTTCACTAACAAGGCGATATCCCCAAACTCCTTCTTGAACTGACTCTTCATGTCGTCACTCCATTGTTCCCATACCTCTTGGACCTCGGAGAGACAAGAATTTTGATTCGTGCTCATTCTGACATACTTGTTCAATATGGAGACACTCCCTATCGGCAGACTGTCACCTTTCTCGTGCTGAACTGATTCAGACCAAGTCCAGACTTCTGTGTTATCTTCGCCTATAATGATCCCTTCTGACATTATTGGACACTTCTAACTTTATTATTTTCCAAATTAATACCCATGCAAATATGCCAAGCATAAATAAATGCATAAAGGAAAGAAAAACAAAAAGGTAAAGTGTTAGTAGAATGAAGGCAAAGATAAAGCAAATAAGAAAGTGCTGGTAAAAACATAACGCAAATAAAGTAAACCAAAAAACAGGATAAAATGTGTAAAATAACCATAGAACATGCTAAATTGCATAAAAATAACCAGAGAGCATGCTAAAGTACGCAAAATAACCAGAGAGCATGTTACAGAGAAATCCTAAGTTTGGCGGCATTTCGGCAGCATACCGCCTTGTCTTACGGCTCCTGTCTGGCTCTAGAATGGGTTGGTTTCTACTCTATATACGGGTTTTTGGTCTAGACACTGGGTTCCCGAACTATCGTTACCGTCTACTACGACGATAAGACATCGATTCGGTGGTATAGGTCCCTTACAACGGAGGTGAAAACCACACGATGCGTAAGGTTAGTATACCGGAAGCAGATAATAATCCGAAACTCGGAGCTGGAGAGCATCACGTCGGATAATATCTAACTCCCACTTAAGGGTGAAAGCTCGGGTCGAGAGCTTATGCATGAATGACAAGATAAAAGTAAAAGTTATCCTCATTCAAATAATGTTCACTTAACAATAGAAAATTAAATTAATATTTAACTCCAAAAATACCAAAATGCCACGTAAAGTTTGAAAACAATTAGGCCTGACTCACTAAAAAATAATTTTTTTAAGTCCCTAGCGGAGTCGCCAAGCTGTCGCGACCTCTTTTGAAAAACGCGATTTTTAGGGTGAAAAAGTGTTCGACGATAAGTTTTTAAAAATGAATTATCAAATTTAATTTTGAAAATCCCAAATTTTAAAAAAATCTTAATTAAACTTGAAAAAAATTTGACTTGGAGTCGCCACCGGCCACTTAGGTAGGCCAGACACCATAAAAATAAACCAAAGATTCGTTTTTTAAAAAAGTTGGGTTCGGGAGTCGGTTACGTGTAAGGACGACCCTTACAAACGCCCAAAAACTGGTACCTTTTTTAAAAAAAACATTACGTGGCATTTGATATTTTGGAGAAAGATATTAATTTAATTTTCTATTGTTAAATGAACATTATTCGAATTTGGATATCCTTTTGATTTAGAAGTTACACCACTTTTAAACTTGAGTTAATCGAGACGTTCTCTATATAGGAAACCTCACCCAAATTTAAAAGAATATAACTTCCGCCTCAAAAGGCTAAAGTAAAATGCATGATTATTTTTTTATCTTGTTCATTTTAAGTTCTAGTCCTAAAATAGGCTCCATTACTTAAGTTTAAAACCTAAATTACTAGTGTTACTAGTTGTTTACCTATCCACTTTTAATTCTAAACTTAAGTTTTTATCAAAATTCTAGGTTTTTAATAACACATAAATTCGATGCCAAGGTACACTCTCTAGGTCAGCATCTTAGTGTGTCAAAACACCAACCTCTTTAGTGTATCCGAGACATAAGATTCACATGTTATGTTACTAGATTTTCTCCCTAATTAAATTAAATTAATTAATTTAAGTGACTAACCCTAAAAAGGCACTAAATTAATTAACTTAAGTTATTTAGGTGACCTCCCTAAAGCATGCTATGCACAACATAAAATAAAGTAAACGCATGATAAAGGAACTTCAATTTTATTAAAAACATGGTACATCATATTACATCAAAAATTTCTCATGAGTACAAAAGGGACTTGAATGTAAATGATTACAAAGGATTCGAAAACAAACCTCGAACAAAGGATAAGACTTAAATTAAGTGAAATTAATTTTTAAAGCTTTAGAAATTTTTAATTAAGTTAATTAATTAAACTTTTCTTAACTTCAAATTTTAATTCTTAATTAAAGTTTGATGAATTTTAGGTTCAAAGGTTTAATTGGGGGTGAGTTAAACTTAATTAAGTTGATTTTTAAATCTTAACTTAGAAGTTTTAAATTAATTAAAAGTTTCAATTAAAGTAATCTCTAAGTTTTTAAGAATTTAATTTTAACTTAATTAAAGTTTTGGTGAAATTAAGGTTTATTAGACTTAATTAAATTTAAATCTTAACTTTTAGGAAATTAATTAAAATTAATTAAATTAATTAATTAAAATTATCTTCCAAGTTTTTAAAACCTATTTAAAGTCTAAGTTGGGTGAGTGTTTTAAGACTTAAGGGCAAAAACTAGGCCTAATTTAGTTTAATTTTAAACTTAAATTTTTAGGAATTAATTGAAATTAATTAAATTAATTAAAATTATTTCCTAAGTTAAAGAATTAAATTAAACCTATTTTAAGTCTAATTTTTAAGGTTTGGGTTAGGTTAATTTATATTAGAGTTAATTAGACTAAATTAATTTTTAAGTCTTCACAAAATTTAACTAAGTTCTAATTTAGGACCTAATTAATTCTTAAAGTCTTAAAATTAATTTTTTTACTCTAATTAAGTCTAAAGTAAATTAAATTAAACCCTAAGAGTTTTAATCTAAGGTCAAAGGGGCCTAAATGAGGTTCTAGGGGACCTAGTTGAATTAATCTAAAGGTTTAGGGACCTAATTGTGGTTCTAGGGGACCTAATTGAGGTTCTAGGGGATCTAATTGCATAAATCTAAAGTCCTAGGGGCTTAATTAAGGTTCTGGGGATCTAATTGAATGAAGGACTAAAGTTTGAGGCTAAAAGGAGATGCGGCTCAAAGTTTGGGGACCTAGGGGGTAAATTTCCCTATCCACATAAGAATACGCGGATCCGGGTTGAACCCGGATCTGACCCGCTCCAACCGGCTGCCAAAACGGCAGCGTTTTAATGGGAGACAAAACCCTCCAAGGCCGAGTGGACTCGGCCATTTGTGCTGGGTCTTGACTCGGCTGGACTCAGTGCTCAACAAATCCTCTGGCTTAAACACATTAAGCCCAGAAACATGAGGCAGAATGGATCAAAGCGGGGTGTTTGGCTATGAACACCATGAATGTTCTTCGTGTTCACGAAGAACACGAAGAACACGGCCACCAACCGCCGCACGCACCGCCGCTAGATCCGGAGCGCCACCGTGGGGTGTCGCTCCGACGAGTTTTCCGGCCACCATACCAGAACCACCGATCAACCGCCCGACGACGTTTCTGACACCGGAAAGGGATTCCGACGCCGGCGAATCAACCGGTAACACCAAAAACACCCTAAGAACAACTAAAAACCCTATTTCAACAACCTAAACACCGATCTAGGCCAAACCTAAAACCCCTAAAATCAAACCGGCCACCTGAAACACCAGAAACAAGTTCAACACATCAAAACAAAAGAGAAGGAAAAACCGATCTGAAAGCTTACCTTCCAAGCCTTTTGATTGCTCCTCACTGCTACTGCCGATGGTCTCAAAATCCGATTGAAACAAAGCCTCCGATCACCTCACAAACAAACTCCTAAAACCGAGAAATCTCTTCAATTGCCGATCGAAAACTCCAAGCTCCCTTGCTACAGTCGAAATCCTCTTCAATTGCTGCTGATCACTCTCGCAAAATCCTCTGTCCCCTTTTTGATTCGGTTGAATCCCTTTTAAAGGGATTCAACACAGAATCCCAACTCAAGGCAAACACTAAGACCACCACAAACAAACCTAACTACCCTGAAGACTCGGTCGGACCTCCCCTCAATCCCAGATTCTTCGACTGGATTCTGTTTTTTCTGATTTTCGTTTAATTTTTTTTTAATATCATATTATTATATATTATTAATTAATATATTAATTATTAATTAATATTTATTATTTATTATTTATTTATTATTATTATTATATACCAAAAGTATCGTGTTGACAACGGGAAAAGCAATCAGTCTTTGAATAGTGTGTTTTCACTCAAATACTGTTTCAATAGTGTTTTTTCCTAATAAAACAAATTTAAAAAGAAAAACATTGTTCAAACATGGGTTCCTTTCGCTATGTCTTTGAACAGTGTTTATTATTTTTATTAATTCATTGTTCAAAGACGGGTTGAAAGAAACCAATCTTCTAAACTCAACAGTAAATCACAATATAATGGGAAATAATGGTATGGTTTGAATTAAAATTTCCAGTCACAATATTTCTATAGTTTCTCCGATATTACCCTAACACCTAAAATTATAATCATTAAAATTTAAATCATAATCATAAATCTAAAATTCTAAAAAAAATCTACCAGTCCCTCGATTTTAAATTTTAAGAATTCTATCTAAGGTTTAGTGTCTAGGATTTTAAATATATTAGTTTTAAATTAATGTAGTGCGATTGGAATATGATAAATATTTAAATTACGATGAATACATTTGTAACTAATATATTACGACCATATATTATAATTATCACATTATTAAAAATACAATATAATGAATACATTTATATGAATTAACTAAAAAAACTTGATTATAGTTAATATATTACTATCATATATTATAATATTTCATTACCAAAATATACCATAATGGCATCTAACGTTACGAACCTAATTTGACCGAAAAAAATTCCTAACGTTAACAGAAGTCTTAGTTTAGTGAGTTAGTTTTCTATTAAACCATTATATTTTTAAGCTTTTGTTCCTGTTTCTAGTGTTTCTAAAGCAGACTCTTATACGGGTAACGGGGTTAAACCGGTAAAAAAAAGACAGATGGAGTGACTTTTCCTCCAATACACTATCCTCTTCCGGTACAAAATTTGTAGTGTGATGAGAAATAATACAGTGAAACGCATTCATCTCATCATGGATGGGTTTGAATCATTGCTATATTTAGTTGGGTAAATTCATTACATTACTAATTTACTATTAATAAAATCGATAGGTATTGAACATGAGCCCTCTAGCCCAAGTGGTTAAAGTAACAATTGTTGTTTTTAGAGATCATAAGTTCAAACACCAACAGAGTGATTAAACGATTAAATATCAAATGATAAAGATTCTATTCTAGAACAGATAACTATTGTAATTACTATAGTTTGTTCAAAAATCGATAGGTATTGAAAAAGAAAATTCTTAGAACTTTTATAAGAAAAACAGTATAACTATTTTTTAAGCCCATCGTTCCCTAAAATTACCTATCGATGATGCCGATATTCGACAAGAATGATCAAATGAGGGTGCTGGTGGTAATGGTTCACCTCCTCTCTGTTAAACTCCTTTTGATATGGATGGAGAGCCGCTCTTTTTGGTCAAGGTCGAGAAGATGATGAATAGTTTGATCATGCTTGTTTGCTGTCAAGATTTGCCAACCCCAACCCACACCTATCATTATGAATATTTACCATGGAGTAGTCAGAGGACGTGCCAGGTGACCAAACTTTCAGTTAAATTTGTGCTTGGACTTGCCCTATTTACTTCCCTTGGAGTCTGGGAGTTGAACATAGACAGGTGCTAACATGAAGTCTTCATTAGTCAAAATGAAACCACATATTTTCTCATTTTGCAACTGCCATACAAAGGGCTGGTTTGGCTTAAATCAATATCCATATTTCTTCTATTTGAACACACATTAAAATAAAAAAGATACAAAGATGCATCAACCGAATGCACGAGTCGGATCACCCCTTCCGAGACATTTTTCAATTGTTTCTCTTCATTCTCAAGGACCGTGATGAACTTAACATCCAAGAATCAAGATGTGAATCATTTGAATTTACATTAACCATGTTTGTTCTTGGTCCATACCTGTCAAAACCTGGCATCAAAAACATAAACCTTCATTTCAAAACATAACAACGAATTAAAGTTATCTGATTACATGTATGGTATAGCAAGAGAACCTACTGCAGATAATGGTAAGGTGACACTGTAAATATCGAGAGAGAAAATATGGCAATGAGAAAACAGAACATATCAACCAGTTGGATCAGTTCAAGCAAGAATAATTTCTTGTCCAGTTTTGTTAATTCCCAAGGATCACGGATTAAAAAAAACTAGAAAGAAACAGGATCAACCAGTCAAAAATGATAAAAATGGAGATTTGTTATTAGTTTATTAAAATTATTTTGAACGAGATAAGATTCAAACCTTCATATATTCAAGACTACACCATTATGCTAAATATGTAATTTTTTAACTTATGCAAAATTAAAGTAATTTGATCTCAGGTGCACAAAACCATACCAGCATCACAGGTCACTCAGCTACTGCATGCAAAGAACTTTCAGTGTTCCAAAAGTCTAATTTTCTCAAGACAGTTCTGCATATGCTGGGCAACATCTGCTGAGAGTCGTGCTCCAACCATAAGCTTGTATTGCTCGAACTTTAATTCGTCACACTTCAAGGCAGCATTTTTACATGCCTTTATACTTCCTATATGAAGGAAAAAACGGAATTCAATATTAAACAATCTGATCTGTTTCAGAAATCTCAAGAATATCACAACAAATTGAGCACACTGTTCAAATCTTAGCATTTCAACATCCAAATATGATTTGTAGCACATGAACTTGAACCATTAATGAATAAATTCCCCGACTCCTACCATTCACCCCAAAACTTGAGATCCATTTCCAAAAATTTACAAACTAAATCAAATGCATGCAAAAAGTTATGGTAAAAACTAAAATATATGTACTATAATTATAAAAAAGTTGAAGAGACGCATTTTGGAAAGTATCCAAAATGAGGCAAGGAGATTTTATCTAAAACTATCTCAACTCAACCCTGATTTTCAATAAAAAAACACTGACCCAACTCTGAACTCGGTTTTTGTAGAAGCAAAGCCCTTTAGGTTAGGGTTACTTTGCAATCCTATATGACTCGGGCTAAGTGGTAGCATGGATGCTAAGCATCCTTGACATCAGGCAATCAGCCTTCTAGTTTAGCAAACATGAATTCCAAGCTCCCAAAACTAAAACGATAACAATTCTTTATCCTAAAGAATAATCCAGCTAATATATTGCAAACATACCGGTTTGTCTTCACATATAAATAAAACTTGTATAAAATCATCTCAATATACTGACCAATAGTCAACTAAAATATTAGACATTCCAATTTGACTTCATATTTAAAGAACTTACCACTAAGATCCAGCAAGTTAAATATCACAGGGCAATTCCCAATGCTCCTAACCAAGCTTATTGAGGACCAAATTTTTTGGTACTCATCTCTTGAAGCTCTAATTACGCATAACTTTGTAATCGGATTGACATATTTTACTGAAAGCGAAATAAGAAAACCATTAGAAGTAACAGTGGACAAGAATGAAACTTCGATTCAACAGAAATCAATAGGAAACCAGACTAGGCACCATTGTTTATATTATTCTACCTTGGAAAGCTCCGATCGAAGAAGCTAGACCACATTCACCGAAGTTGATAAGAATGCTATCCTTGATTGCTTTGGAGATGTTAAATTGGGTAATTACAATGGGATCATCACCGGAAATTTCCTTATTTGGATCCAACATTACCTCCATAACCATGTATCTGTTCTTAAATCCCACCATCGTACAGATTTAACTGCGATATTCTTGACAAAATAATTTGTTTTTAAATTATAATTCCTTCTGAGAAAGAAATTCACCAAACACACAAAACTCAAGTTATATAAAATGTATAAGCAGTGATAAGCAAGAAGGGATACCTGAAGCAAAAAAGCAGTACTTGAACGTCGTTGAGTCCTGACTACTGAGTTGCTGAGGAGAGAAAACTGAGTCGTTCAAATTGAAAATATACGCAGAAAAGTACGGCTCTATATATAATGCCCTAATCTATTAGCGTTAAATTGGGCTTAAAAATTTATCAAAAGATAGATAGTACATAAGAAACCCAATTAGGGTGAGCTCCTTAGAGCTGGAGCGAGTTGCTATATATATATATATATATATAGTAAATATTAGGGGTGTGTTAAACATAATCCACCGTAATCGTTAATTAGTATAATCGTTATATTTTATAAATTAATTAATCGAATTGTTAAAATTAAATGATTTCGTTAACTAAATCGTTAAAAGCTATAATTAATGGTTATGTTTATAGTTATAAATGTTAACTAATGATTAATCTATAAGTTAAGTATTATTAAATTATTTATATATATTTAAAATATATATTTTAAAACTTCGATGGTGTATTGTTAAAAAGTTGTGTTGTAAACTTTTAGACTTTAAACTTTAAAATATTATGAAGTTGTGTGCTTTATCTTATGTCGAAACTTTATGATATGTATGTATTTTTTTAATTATGACATAAATTGTAACAATCCGGGTTTTTTGTATCCGAGTGTCGAGTTAACCCGTGGTTTTGGTCTTCGTTTTTAGGCCGGTTTTTTGTGGTTTGGGCCTTTGTTTTGGGTTGCCTCGAGACCAAGTGTTGGTTTAAGGACTTTTTGGTCCTTTCTTGTGTGGAAGACAAGGAGGGGAAGGGGGTTTAAACTTTCTCTGCAAAACAAAGGAGTGAGGTCACCATTTCTTCCTCTTGTCTTCACCCATCCTTCACCTAGTAACCAACAAGAAAATGAGCTATCTTTTGGTTTTCAAGTGAGAATCTTGTTTTAGTGGTGAAAGGTATGTTGTAAAGGGTTTTGTGATCTACAAAACAAGGTAAGAATGCTTGAGTTTGATGAGGTTGAAGGTTTAAGTGGGGTTTATGAGTTGAGTTTGGGATTGGATTTTTTGAAGTTTAAACCAGAGTCTTTTAGTGTTTTTAAGCTATAGAAACCATCCTTAAAACATCCTTAATCGTTGTTCATCTTCCTCTTGTAGAGAAAGAGGTTGGAGAACCATCTTCAATCTTGGGAAGGTGAAGGCTTGTGTGAAAGAGGAGCTCGGGTTTGTTGTTGTTGTAGCTCAAGGTTGGTACTCTCAACTCTTCTAATCATCATGCATTTCATGGTAGCTAGCATACATGTAGATTTTTGTGCATGAATGCTTGGTTTTAAGCTTTGGGGTGCTTTAATAGTGAAATTTGTATCTATAAATTTGATGATTGAAAAATAGTGTTAAAACACTCTAAACATCAGTAATAATTAGTAGGAACACTTTAAGATCGATTGGATTAAATTTGGGAATGACCCTTAAAAAATTCTAAGTAAAACTTGCAATTTCGTGCAGGGGGTATCAATATCGGTGACCCGTGTATCGATACCCTTGAGAGTAATTTTAGCTTGGTGAGAAAGGTTATCGAACCATGGTTCGATACCGAAACCTCTAGTGGCATCTCCAGTTCGATGCTGGTATCGAATCTGGAGGGCCTCCGTTGTTGACCTTTGGGTTGGTCAAAGGGTATCGATGCCAATATCGATACCTATGTTTCGATACCCTCTTTGGGTGGGTATCGATGCAGCCTATTTCGATACCCCACATAAGGGTATCAATACCCCTACGTAATTTTACCTCGATAAGTTGAGATTGAGGCTCGGTGATGGTAATTAAGAGTTCTAATGAATCTTAAACCATGGATGATTTTAACCTTGAAAGACTAATTTGAGATAATCTTAATACGTCTTGTTGTGCTAAGATCCTAGGTAGATCGTTTGTGTGGTTTGAGTCCTTGTGTGATAGAAATCTGGATATCCAAAAGTGTTGCAACACGTCGAAAGCCATCTGGTGTAACATTCTGGCTAATGATTTGATGACCATCCCGAATGTAGGATCCCGATGTTGCATGGACGCGAGCCTCATTCGAAGATACTTAATGTGACGTTTCGAGTATGGGATTTGGAGGATCCCGATATTGTGTAGATGCGAGCCTCAATCTCGGATGTAGAATCTTGATGCTGTATGGAAGCGGCCTCACCCTTGAGTATGAGATCCCGATGCTGTGTGGAAGTGGGCCATACTCTTAGTGTAGGATCCCGATACTGTGTAGACGCGGGCCTCACTACCTTGTGTTGACTGTTGTGATATATATGTTGTGTGTGTCAGTATACATTCATCTATGCCATGAGTTAGGCAAGCATGCTAGACCATCATGTCATGCATAGGATTTATATGTTCTGCTTTACTACTTATGATATGCATGATGTTGGCCGAGTTCGACGTATCCAATGAGCTTTTATAGCTCAACGTTCGAAATATGTTTTTCGTACGTAGGTTAGGTGAAGCCAGTTTCGTGGAGCACCATCGAGGTTTGGATTTCAGCATCGACCGCGTTGTCAGAGTACAATTAGTAGATTTAGTGGGCTAGTACTATGTTGAACCCTATATGTATTTTTTAACTCTGTCTATTTTAATTTAGGTCGAATGCTTTAAATGATTTGTAACATTTTGGAGCTCCGATTACTTTATATTTATTTTGGGCTTATGTTTTAACTTAAATGGATTTTATGAATTACTTTTGGACTTGGATTTGTTTTATTGTTGGGCTTTGGAAGGAAATTTTGAAATACAAGTTTTGGACCGGAGGCCCAATATGACACCGGATCGAGGGTGTTACATTTAGTTGTATCAGACCTTAGGTTTAGTCAGTTCTAGGAAGTCTCCGGGGGAGTCTAGTGTGTATATAGGTGTTTGAAAAGTACTTGCCCACGAGTCGATATGGTACTTCTTTTGAAGTTGAAATTTCGATGGTATAATCATGTTTGTTGTTATTGTTGTGCCGAAGTTGTTAAGCATGTCCAAACGTGTGAGAGATCAGGAAGAGAGCCGGGGTTATCGAGGAGGAAACTCCGGTTACGAATATGAGCCCGATAAGGAGGTGCCATCAGGAGATACTGTTGGTCAAGGGGCCAACTACTTTGCTCAGTTGAATCGAACCTTGCGCAGAATCGTGAAAGCTATTGTAACCCCTAAAATTTACCTAACTTCTTAGGTTAAAAGTTAGGGTTTACATTAAGGAAACTTAATTTGCAAGTTATGGTTTTTATAATATTAAAATAATATTTAGATAAATTATTAAATAATTAATAATTTTAAATACGGAAAATTATACATTTAAATAACTGAGTTCAACCACAAACTATCAATTAAATTCCAGAGTCCAAAGTTTATTACAAAATAATAATAAAAATATCCAGAATTAAATATAGTTTCTGAAATAACATTAATAATCTGAATACTGAAGACATACATAATATATCTGAAAACAGGATCCTCCAAGTACTGTACGAAGTTTAGATATGAGATCTGAAACAGGAAACTGAGAGGGTGTAATCTAGGGAGCCTAGTGTATCTCTAGTGTGTAGATAAGTAGGATTACTGAACAATATAATGCAGATGATGTGAAGTATGCATGATATGCACCAATCTCCGAACACCAACAGAAGAGTAGGTTCCCCTGAACCACTCTAACTCCATCACACCAACAAAAGTAGAAACTCGACCCTTTGGTGGAGCCACTGATCAGAAGTGGTATCTCGCCCCGTAGGTGGAGCCACTGAACAGAAGTGAATAAATCACTAACTTCCCCGTACACATGTAATCCAACCAGATGCAATGTTATCTGCAGATACAGAACCAGAATGAATGCCTTAATATCTAACAAGAGGAATATATGATAACGTCGGAATCAAAAATATACTTACAAGATGATGCATGAACATACGGGATTTAACAGAGATTGCACACATAGAATAACAGAATTGATTGAAGAGAACACACATGAAGCAGAAGGTCAACGCCTAGAATGATGTCTACTGGCCTCAGCTCTACCACTAGAACGAGCAGACGTAGAGTCTACGAGTAATAAATATCATTAGACACCCTACTATGCCACTAAACCAATAAGTACACAAAACAAAAGTAATTGAATATTCACATGTGTATCCTGAATGATGCTGAACAAGAGGTCGTCCAGGAGGAGGGGGAGGCAGATGCTTAGGGTCAGAATTCTCGTCACCTGAACCAAACAGAAACTGATACAGAATTCGATACAGAAAACTTCTAGATAAATATTCAAACTTAAAAGCCCTAAAAACGACACTTCGAGTTCGAATTTTGAAAAACGGTCAACGCCATCGGACTCAAGATATTAAAAAACATAAAGTGGGACCAGGTCGAAAAAAGTCAACATTGACGTTAGCAGTGACATCATCAGGTCAACGTTGATGTCATTAGTGACTTCATCAGGTCAACACTGACATCAGTAGTGATGTCAGCGGATGACGTCAATAGTGACGTCAACGGATGACGTTAGCATGACGTTAGAGGGTCACAGGTCGGGTTGGTTGAGTCATATTTTTAGGTCGGTCGGGTCAGGTTTTTAGGTTGGGTCACTGACAGATTCCTAGGATTTTCCCACCTTGTCCAAGGTAACCGTTCGATCTTTGCTTATGAGCAAGAGTTTCTGCAGTTGAGCCGTTATGCCCCAAAGCTTGTTGCTACAGATAAGATGAGATGCAAGAAGTTTCTGAGAGGTTTGAAGAAGGAGATCCAGACTTATCTCACTACTAGACCACCTACGGTGTTTTCAGAGTTAGTTGCAAGTGCTAAATCCCTTGAGCATGTTCAGGGATTGACCTATGGGTCGTTAGTCGGCCAGGGAATCTCGGGTGGAGCTAGTCAGAGCCATGCGTATAACTCTCAATCTTACTCCGGTAGGAGTAGGAACCGTTGGAACCAGAATAGAAGAGCTTCGAATCAAGGTTCAAGGTCGAACTAGAGATCAGAGTCCGTGGGGAGTAGAAGGCAATCTGTGTCTTCTTCTGCTGGGGGTCCCAAGAGTTTACAGAGGAGCGTTAGTGTTCAGGTTTGCAACCTGTAAAACTAAAATTGATTTTGATATAACAATTATGTATAATGACTATTTTGTAATAAATTTTTAAGTCCCTAAGTCAAACATTTGTTTTTAAGTCAAACCAAGAACTTTGAAATAATTTTTCTAAGTGTTTTTATACGAGAGTATCGATACCCCTATCATCGGTATCGATACCGCCCTACATTTTAAAGCCTTGTTCTTGAAACCAAAAACAAGTATCGAAACAGGGTTCGATACCAATACCTCACTGCCAATGCCTGTTTCGAACCATATATCGAACCACTTCGAGGTTTTTAATTATTTTAAATATCTTTTAAAATTATGACTCTTAGTATCGATACTGGTATCGATACCTCCTTTAATCCCCAACGGCTCTTTTGGCATTTAATAAGTCGACCGTTGGTGGTGGTTAAGTTTTAAATGATGGTTAGCCTATTCTGAAACAACGTTCGATACCAACCATTACAGTTTCATAATGGTATTGAACCATGTATCGATACCCCTTATAATAAATGCACTATGACTCTTTCTACTTTGATCTGTTTTGAAACAGGTAGCCCATGTTTCGATACCGCCTACTGCAAAGTGTATTTATGGTGGGAAGATGAAATTCCAATGGCCTTATTTACATTCCTAACAACCACAACGGTTAGAAATCAATGAGAGGGTATAAAATGAAGCATTTTCAACAACATTAAGGACTATTGAACCTCAAGCAACATCCAAGCAATCAAATCCAACTCCAAAAACACTTATTGCACATCTTGACTCCCAACTCTTGTAATTTCAATTTGATTCTTTGTAATTTGAGTTTGGAGAGAGTTTGTTTGTAATTGGAACAATTTTTATCTTGTGAGAGATTATCATTTGCCTTTATTTCATCCTTTTTAACTTGTGAGGTTGAATCAATGTTTTGGTAGAAGAATTGATTCGAATTGCAACGGTTATCCCTTGAACCGAGAAAAAGGTCGAATTCCATTAGTGAATTGGTTTCAAAATCCTTAGTGGGAGCTAAGGTAGTGGATGTAGAGCTTGTTCCGAAGCTTGAACCACTATAATTCTTTGTGTCCTTCACTTTCATATTTTTACCAAAATTCCTCCACTAAAAAATTTTAATTTTCAATTCACCCCCTTTTGGCCATCTATCAAGATCGATCAACTCAACACAACAAGTGTGTCCGGAATCATCAAGGACCGTGTTGGGACAATACTAGGGTTTTCTTTTAGTGTGAGTTTTCGGAGCACTTTGTGAGGGATTGCCCTGAGGTTGTGGTATCACCACCAGGTCAGGCTCCGAGCTTTGTGTTTCAGGCTCAGAGGGGTCGTGGTTTTCGCGTGGAGGAGCTAGCCATGCATCGGGAGGTACTTTTCAGTCTACTGTTAGAGCACCAGCGAGACAGTATGCGGTGAGGGCACAGAAGGATTGTGCTGCTACAGATGTGATCTCAGGTATGTTCAGTTTGTTTTTTGTATCTATAGTTGCTCTTGTGGACTCGGGGTCTACCCACTCATATATACGTAGTGGGATATCCTAGTAGTGGGGGTTACCAGCGAAGGATCTTGAGGTAGAGGTCCGTGTGACAAGCCCGTTGGGGTTGGATGTGTTGGTGGATAAAGTATACCGTAGATGTCCTATCGAGGTGTAAGGGTCTATCTTCCAGGCCGATCTTATGGTCTTACCGTTTCAGGAGTTCGATGCAATCCTAGGGATACATTGGTTGTTCGAACATGATGCGAATTTGGGGTGTAGATTTAAGATTTTAAAGCTTTGAGTGGCAGATGGTTCTAAGCTTGTGGTGAGGGGTGAGAGGAACTCGTTTTTCCTGAATGTTGTGTCAGCTTTAACAGCTCAGAGGTTGATCCAGCAGGGTTGTAAGGCTTTCTTAGCTCACGTGGTGGATGTGAGTGTCGAGAGTCCAGTGTTAGAGAGTTTAAGGACAGTTTATGAGTATCCCGATGTGTTTCCGGAAGAGTTTCCTAGTTTACCTCCCGACCGTGAGTTGGAGTTCTGGATAGAAGTATTGCCAGGAACGACACCGGTGTCTATAGTATCGTATCATATGGCACCGACGGAGATGAGGGAGTTGAAATAGCAGATCCAAGAGTTGCTTGAGAGAGGTTTTATCAGACCAAGTGTGTCACTGTGGGGAGCACCTATTTTTTTTGATAAGAAGGACGGATCGATGAGGATGTGCATCGACTACCGTCAGCTCAATAAGGTCATGATCAAGAACCGTTATCCTCTACCTAGGATCGATGATCTTTTTGATCAGTTGAGAGGCACCTGTGTGTTTTCTAAGATATATATGATATCAGGGTACTATCAATTGAAGGTGGTGGATGAGGATGTCCAGAAGACCGCTTTTAGGACGCGGTATGGACACTATGAGTTTTTAATGATGTTGTTTGGGCTCACGAATGCACCTGCAGCTTTTATGGATTTGATGAACCGGATCTTTCAGTCGTATCTAGATCAGTTTGTGGTTGTGTTCATCGATGATATCTTGGTGTACTCACTCTCAGAGGAGGAGCATGACTATCACCTAATAGTGATTCTTTAGGTGTTGAGGGATAGATGTATGTACGCCAAGTTTAGTAAGTACGAGTTTTGGTTGTCTGAGGTGGAGTTTCTTGGCCACATAGTTACAACGGATGGTATCCGAGTAATCCCCAAAAGATCCAAGCTATGGTGGAATGAAAACCACTAAGGAATGTATCGAAAGTTCGTAGTTTCCTTGGACTTGCCGGATACTATTAGAGGTTGGTTAAGGGTTTTTCGATCATAGCGACACCTTTGACCAAGTTGTTTCATAAAGGTGTTCCTTTTGTGTGGAATGAGAGAAGACAACAGAGTTTTGAGTAGTTGAAAGCTTATCTTATAGAGGCACCGGTTTTGACGTAACCGGAAACGAGAAAATATTATGTGGTGTTTAGTGACGCTTCCTTAAATGGGTTAGGTTGTGTGCTCATGCAAGAGGGTAAGGTGGTAGCTTATGCCTCGAGGTAGTTAAAACCCTGTGTGAGGAACTATCCCACACATGATCTTAAGCTTGCAACAATTATCTTCGCTTTGAAGATATAAAGGCATTATCTTTATGGAGAGAAATGCTACATCTACATCGACCACAAGAGTTTGAAGTATCTACTTACCCAGAAGGAGCTGAACTTGAGACAATATCGGTGGATAGAGTTGTTAAAGGACTATGATTGTGTCATAGAGTACCATCCTGCAAGGCGAACATGGTCGCCTATGCCTTGAGCCGGAAGTTCATATCGAACTTGAGAACTTTGTTTGCTCGTTTGAGGATGACCGATGATGGAGGTCTTTTGACTGAGTTACGTGTGGAGCCCACACATGTTCAGGAGATAAAGAGGGCACAGATGTTAAATGAGGAGTTGTTAGCAAAGTTAGAGGTTGTTCAAAGAGGTGAGTCGTCAAACTTTAAAATACGTGCTGGTGGTTTCTTATACTTTCAAGGTTGGTTGTGTGTTCCAGATTTAGAGGATCTGAGAGATCATATCTTGAGGGAAGCTCACCGCAGTCCGTTTTCTATTTATCCGGGTAGTAACAAGATATACCAGGATCTTCGTCCTTTCTTTTGGGGGCCGTGTATAAAAAGAGATATGTCAGAGTTTGTAACAAGGTTGTAATCACCCATTTTTAATCGGAGAATTTTTTTATTATTTTTCATAATTTAAATAAGGGCCTTTAATTTTGTATTATTTTATTTTTTTTCGTTTATGTGTTTTATCGATAGTTCTAGTATATATTTTTTTACGTGTTATTTATATGTGTTTTTGTGTTAATTATGTATGTTATTTATGTGTGGTATTTATGCATGTGTTTAATTAATATGTTTATTTTGTGTGTTATTATGCCAATATTTTATATTATTATTAATCTAGCCCATGTTAAATAAAATAGAAAATCCATAAAATTTAAATAATTATCAGTCCAAATCCATATTTATTATAAAAATCATTCTCAAATGTTATAAAGCTCAAATTCAAGCCTGATACTATTAACCCTTGTAGTTGTTGCAGTCGTCTTGCAGGCTGACCGTCAGATTAAAAGAACAATGGATGACCACGATTCAAATCTGAAGGAGGATCGCCGTTGGTAGTTGTTGATTTGCCCCTCACGTGCGCGTGACACCACGCGTCCATCTTTTTCGCTGCCAACATTGATCTTTCATCTGTCACCTCGCCTGCACGCCACGTTTTGTCCAGAAAACCTTAAAAAACAACCAAAGAGAAATGTTAGACCTACATAATTTGGACATCAGAAGGGGCGAGCTATTTCTGGCAAGTAGAAAAGATCAAACAAATCTTTAAAGCCATAAAATCAGAAAAATTCATAGATGATAATAACAAGGAGAGATCCATGTGTTGATATATTGAACCATTCTGCTAAAAAAAGGGGATCCCTTCTTCGATATCTTAAAAAAATCTATTGTAAAATTTTTCCACCATCAATTAAAAAAAGAAATACAAAGAGTTTCTATGGTAAACGCTCATCTTCTTCTACCAATTTTCACATGCATGCATAAACGATAAACAGAAAAGAAAGTACAAAAAGAAGGGTTTCAATAACTTCCTTGTTCGGCCGATGCGTTATTTACTGGCGATAAGCCCTCTGGGATGAGTCAAGTACAAACAAGGCCAATAGTTTCTTTATCTTTTTTATTTTTTTTACTGGGTAATCGTTTTGACAAAGGAGATTTCTTCTCGTTTTATATCGGAATGAGGGGATCGAGGATGGCGAAGGTTGGTTGCAAACCAAAACCTTGCCAAGATCTAGGTTCTCCGGTGGTTGTGATAAGAAGGAGACTTACTAATCTTTCTGGGTTTTAAAATCGATTTAATTTTGAATCTGGTTCGAAGCTTCTGGGAAAACATTTGTTTTTTCTGGGTTCGAAGCTTCACGTTTCTAGGTTTGCTTAGCTTTTTTTTGAAATATCTAAGGGTTTCAAAGGTTTTTGGTCTTGCTTTATTAAGTTTTAAAATTTCAAAATGAAAAAGAGTTTTTCTGATCGATGGGGTCCTTCTATGGACTAAGTGATTTCTGTTTTTGGGACTATTGACGAAACAACCCCTCCTTGTTTTCTTTCACACTTTCAAGGGTCTCCTCGTGGTGTAATAACCCTTTCAATCCTTGTGTCTTCTCATCCCTCTTCAATCAGACCCCAAAATCAAATAATAATTTTATTTGCATGGCATAATCATATATATATATATATATATATTTGAATCTGTTTGTTTCACATGTTTTAATTATGTCTTATAGCTGTTTCATTTCAGTTCATTTAATTTTATTTTTATTCCTTCATGATCATGATACGTTTTAGTATTAGGGGTTTTGTTTGTTTAGGTTCTGGTGGTTTTATCTTTTGATTATTAGTAAAATAGGTTAGTCACATTGTTTAACAATTTTGATTATGCATTAGTAATATGTTAAGATTCAAATTTTATTAAGAAAATAGAAATATAAAAAACGTAGCATCCTTTATATTTTAATCTTGAGTATGGTTCGGGTTTGCTTCATTATCTGTTATTATAGCATTTGTACTTTGTTTTCTATATATGTTGTTTTTATTAAGAATCGCATAACCAGCTATATTAATTTGTTAATGCGGACCCTTAAATTCGGTTGTAAGCGAGGTCAACTCCAGTGTAGTGGTGGTGGTTCGGACGCTTACCTTCGAGTTTAGGTGCTTTAAAATAAATGCGTAAATCCAATTAAAAACTAATTTGATCGTCAAATTATCCCAGGAAATTTAATATTAATAAAGCGGTAATTAACTAAAGTACCAATTTTTGGACGGTATGGGGATGCTAATCCTTCCCCATCCGTAATCGACTCCCGAACCCCAATTATAAAATCTCTGGTTTTACGGTGTCTGGTCTACCTAAACGGTCGGTGGCGACTCCTAATTTTATAAAATTATTCTAAACCGAAAAACCCCACGTGGAAGACATTAATTTCCAAAGACACATTAAGAAATATTTTCACGTCGAGAAAGAATATTTTTAGCGACACTATCGAAACTCATTTTTTTTAAGATCGCTACAATGACGACTCCAACGGGGAGACAAATTTGTTTTTTCAAAAACAAAAGGAGAGTCAAGCTTTTAAAACGATTGTGGTTTCATTAATATTAAAGATTTCGGGCTAAAGTGGCGATCAAATTAATTTTTAATTGAATTTGTGATTTTATTTTTCCGCATTTAAAATTTACATCTAAACTCTTCTTTGTAAGTGGGGGGAAAAGACTAATACTTTCGTGGAGATATTGTTCTCCCGTGTAGGCCCTAGCTGAAGTACCTTCGGGGTTCCACTACCTTATGCTCTCGTAAGGATATCGTTCCTTCGTGTAGGCATAAACGAACGAGTCTCCTTGAATTGAACCCGATCAAAATGAGCCTATAATGGGTGATGATCGGGGGCCTTGCTACTCTTAGTAAAGGATAGCTCGGACAATTCGAGTCCCCTTTTAGCACCAACACTGCATATAGAGAACTAGGCTACCCACCCGATTAGAGCCATGCGGATACCCTAGGTGAATTAGACAAGATATCTAGGGTTGTTCTTATATGTTTATCTTTTTACGTTGTTTACATCGATTTACTTTTATACAATCTATTTTTTCATCATTACTAACTTATTTTCTTTGTTTTTCTTTTTGCATCCATCGACATTTTTTGCATTTTACGTTAAAGACGTTGGTTTGAGTGGTTCATTCAGCGAAGGATATTCTCACCATGAACAATAGGTATCTAAAGAAAGAAAGCCTTAATTCAACCGCCAGACATTGGTCAGAAGTCAATCAATGGGTTCAAGGTAATAGCTTGCCAAGCGAACGAATAGTCGACGGATATACTTATGTGAGCCTACAACAAAACGACTGATGGGAGATCCAACAAATTTGGGAACAGTGGAATACAAGACTAAAAAATTTGTTTAGTCGTAGATATGGAGACATTGCTCAATTAATCTATGTCAGGATTAACCAATCATTGCTCAGAGCTATCTTTCGATTTTGGAATCCGGGCTTTTGTTGTTTTACCTTTAATAGGCAAGACCTGAGCCTACAACGGAGGAGTACACTGCTTTACTTAACCAGAAAACTGTACATAAGGATTGGATCTATTCAAAAACCCCTAAGAAACACAACTATGAGCTAAGATTGAAGAATTTTGCCGAAATGAGTGACGAATGGGTAAAAGGTTTGATACGAGTTCGAGGAGATAATATGGCCTTTGCATGGGAAAACATCCGTGAAATTATCCCAACACACCCGGATGAAGTGCTAAAGATGGATCTGCTCGCATTGGCGATATATGGGTTGATTATCATTCCAAGGGTTCTCGGTAATATCGATATTTCCCTACTGGACCTGTTCGATCGTTTAAAACAAAGAGCTAATCTAGTACCTACAATTTTAGCAGAAACCTTCATGTCCCTAAATACAAGCAGACGACATGAGAAAAGCCGATTTCAGGGATGCGCTCAATTACTACAAGTATGGATTCAAAGTCATCTATGGAAGACCCTGAAAGGATTACTGCAAGGCTTCTCTTTCAAACATTTTTCACCACTGCGAGAATATCTGACACAAGAATGACGTGAAGACATCAGTCACAAAAAGTGGGCACATATCCTTAGAAACATTCAAGCCGAAGACATAGTTAAGAGAGTTCCTTGGATGTAGAGATCAAGCAATTTCTTGTTCAGTTGCGGGGATTATGACTGGTTATGGTTATTAGGGTTGTATGGGGGGATCGGTTGTGCCCCGCTTTTGGTTTTGAGACAGTTCAATTCATGTCAGTTCATCCCTGTAACCGCTGGTCTCAGCCAAATGAAATTTTTTCAAAGGAGAATATCGAGAAAAGGTTCAAACTATCATGAAAGCATGGGACCATTGTTTTCGAATCCAAACAGAAAAATCTTCAAATGTATGACCACCCCGGATTATGATCTTTGGGATCGTCTAAGAATCAATAATGAGCTACCACGACCGGACGAATGACCAACTTTATCCTTGGAAGAACACATGAAGATAGTACCATCTGAAGCTAAGATTTTACGAAGTGAGCTTGAGGAAATCAAAAAGAGAATGGAAGTCTTAAACACCCAGCATGCGGAAGAGCTTTTTAGGGTCAGTTTGGATGTCGATGAACGTGATGGAATGATTAAACACCTAAAGAAAGTGAACAATGAGTTAAGTGAGAAGAATGCTATTTATCAACAAGATATGGTCAAGCTACAAAACCAGGTGAAAAATGCAAGTCGACATAAGTTTCTTGCCGTTGAATAGGAAAGAATAAAATACGAACAAATCTGAAGGAAGATCGTCGTTGGTAGTTGTTGATCTGCCCTCACGCGCGCGTGACACCATGCGTCCATCTTTTCCGCTGCCAACGTTGATCTTTCATTTGTCACCTCACCTGCACGCTACTGCTTTGTCCAGAAAATCTTCAAAAACAACCAAAGAGAGAAATGTTAGACCTGCATATTTTGGAAATCAGAAGGGGACAGTTGTTTCTGACAAGTAGAAAAGATCAAACAAATCTTTAAATCCATAAAATCAGTAAAACTTCAGAGATGATAATGACAAAAAAAGATCCATGTGTTGATATATTGAACCATTCGGCTAAAAAAGGGGGATTCATTCTTCAATATATTAAAAAAATCTATTGTAAACTTTTTCCACCATCAATTGAAAAAAGAAATACAGAGAGTTTCTCTGGTAAACGTTCATCTTTTTCTACTAATTTTCACATGCATGCATAAATGATAAATAAAAAAGAAAGCAGAAAAAGAAGGTTTTCAAGAACTTCCTTGTTCGGTCGATGAGTTATTTACTGGCGATAAGCCCTCTAGGATGAGCCAAGTACGAACAACGCCAATAGTTTCTTCATCTTGCTTATTTTTTTACTGGGTAATCGTTTTGAAAAAGGAGATTTCTTCTTGTTTTACATCAGAATAAAGGGATCGAGGATGGCGAAGGTTGGTTGCAAACCAAAACCTCGCCGAGATCTAGGTTCTCCGGTGGTTGTGATAAGAAGGAGACTTACTAATCTTTCTGGGTTTTAAAATCGATTTAATTTTGAATCTGGGTTTAAAGCTTCTGGGAAAACATTTGTTTTTTTTGGGGTTCGAAGCTTCACGTTTCTAGGTTTTCCTGGCTTTTTCTCTGAAATATATAAGGGTTTCAAAGGTTTTTGGTCTTGCTTTATTAAGTTTTAAAATTTCAAAATGAAAAATAGTTTTTCTGATCGATGGGGTCCTTCTATGGACTAAGTGATTTCTGTTTTTGGGACTGTTGACGAAACAACCCCTCCTTGTTTTCTTAAACACTTTCAATAGTCTCCTCGTGGTGTAATAACCCTTTCAATCCTTGTGTCTTCTCGTCCCTCTTCAATCAGACCCCAAAATCAAATAATAATTTTATTTGCATGGCATAATCATATATATATATATATATATTTGAATCTGTTTGTTTCACATGTTTTAATTATGTCTTATAAATATTTCATTTCAGTTCATTTAATTTTGTTTTTATTCCTTCATGATCATGATACGTTTTAGTATTAGGGGTTTTGTTTGTTTAGGTTCTGGTGGTTTTATCTTTTGATTATTAGTAAAATAGGTTAGTCAAATTGTTTAACAGTTTTGATTATGCATTAGTAATATGTTAAGATTCAAATTTTTTTAAGAAAATAGAAATATAAAAAACATAGCATCCTTTATATTTTAATCTTGAGTATGGTTCGGGTTTGCTTCATTATTTGTTATTGTAGCATTTGTACTTTGTTTTCTATATATGTTGTTTTTATTAAGAATCGCATAACCAACTATATTAATTTATTAATACAGACCCTTAAATTCGGTCGTAAGCGAGATCAATTCTAGTGTAGTGGTGGTGGTTCGGACGCTTACCTTCGGTTTTAGGTGCTTTAAAATAAATGAGTAAATCTAATTAAAAATTAATTTAATCGTCAAATTAGCCCGAGAAATTTAATATTAATAAAGCGGTAATTAAATAAAGTATCAGTTTTTTGGACGGTATGGGGTGCTAATCCTTCCCCATCCGTAATCGACTCTCGAACTCCAATTATAAAATCTCTGGTTTTACGGTGTCTGGTCTACCTAAACGGCCGGTGGCGACTCCTAATTTTATAAAATCATTTTAAACCAAAAAACCCTACGTGGAAGACATTAATTTCCAAAGACACATAGAGAAATGTTTTCACATCGAGAAAGAATATTTTTAACGATACTATCGAAACTCGTTTTTTTTAAGATTGTTACAAAGGTGTTTGGCATGTCAGCAAGTGAAGACGGAACATCAGGTTCCTTCAGGTTTGCTTCAGCCTATCCAGATTCCACAGTGGAAGTGGGATCGAGTGTGTAGAACTAATGTTTTGATATAATAATTGAAAAATAGTTTTAGACTAATTTGGAAAAATTTCAAAAATGGTTCTTATGTCCAAACTACTTGAAAATATATTTAAAATGTTTTTGAGAGATTTTAAATATGTTTTAAATGATTTCAAGAAACCAAATAAGTGTTTTTAACACAGGTGTTTCGATACACCCTTAAGGTGTTTCGATACCTGTTCATCAATGCCAGGTTTTCAAAGGCAAAATGACAGTGGTATCGATACTGGTATCAATACTTTTTTACCACTTTGATGTTTGGTTTCGAACCTTGTTTCGATACCCCCAACGGTCATAAAAAGATTTTATGAAAACCCCCAACGGCTAGAAGCGGTATCGATATTGGTATCGATACTTGTTCATAAATGTAGGTCAATGACTATTTCCCAAAGAAGGTGTTTCGATACCAGTTCCAGGGGTATCGATACCGCTTGCACCAGAAACAGAAATAAGCCTTGAAAATAGCTCCAAACGGTCCCAAAACATCCCCAACAGTCATAAACGACTATAAGCTCATTTGGGATGATAAAAGGAAGCCTCAAGCATCAAGGGAAGACTAATGCTTCAATTGTAACATCATGATCAAGAAATTGTCTTAGTGCTTAATTTCCAATATTTGGGTAGACAAACACTTGTGAGCTCAATTACAATGTATGCTCAAGTATATTAGGATTGAGTGAGTGCTTAGATTGCAAACACTAGCCTTATTAGAAGGATTAACAAGTTTGCTAAGTTTTCTCTTTGTGAGTGAATTTCCTAAAGTTCGGGTATGAACTTTGAATGCTAGATTCGGGTTTGAGTCTAGGATTGTAAGGTTATCCATTTGGCCTCAAAAGGTTGAATTGTTAGTGAATTGTGGAAATCCTTAGTAGGAAGCTAAGGTAGTGGATGTAGGCGTGGCCGAACCACTATAAATCCTTGTGTTCATTGTCCAATTTTTTCTTCCACCACAAACCACCCAAATCACCGATTCTTCATCACTTGACAAGCTATATCAGTTATTCATTGAGCACCTCTAAGCCCAAAAGAGTAACCATGGACTTTGTCACTAGGTTATCGATAACGTTGAGGAAGCATGATGCTATATGGGTCATAGTTGACCGATTGATCAAGTCTGCTCACTTCTTACCGGTTAGGATGGACTTTAGCTTGGAAAAGCTAGCTTGGTTGTACATCAAGGAGATAGTGAGTTTGCACGGTGTACCATCGTCGATCATATCGGATAGGGATCCGAGGTTTACAGCGAGGTTGTGGAGGTCTATCCATGAGGCTTTAGATACCAAGCTGCACTTCAGTACAACTTTTCATCATCAGAACGATGGACTGTCTGAGAGAGTCATCCAGATCTTGGAAGATATGCTTCGGTGTTGTGTTGTGGACTTTGCTCATAGTTGGGAGGAACAGTTATTGTTGGTAGAGTTTGCTTACAACAATAGTTATCAGTCAAGCATCAAGATGGCTCCTTTTGAGGCCTTGTATGGGCACATGTGTAGGAAACCTTTGTGTTGGACAAAACTCAATGAGAGAAAGATAATGGGTTAAGAACTTGTTAAGAAAACCAAATAAAAGGTTCAAATCATCAAGGAAATGTTGTAAGCAGCTTTTGACAGACAAAAAGCTTATGCGGATAAGAAGCGTAAGCATATCGAGTATGAGCTTGGTGAGAAAGTATTTCTCAAGGTATCTCCGTGGAAAGGTATCATTTGGTTTGGTCGCAAGGGAAAGTTGGGTCCAATGTATATCGGGCCTTATGAGGTTCTTTAGATAGTTGGACCGGTAGCTTATCTACTAGATTTACCTCTAGAGTTGACACGTATACACGATGTGTTCTACGTGTCTTTGTTGAGGCGTTACCGTTCTGATCCTTTACATGTGGTTCAGCTTGAGGAAATCGAAGTCAATATGGATTTAACATACGAGGAAAGGCCTATCGAAATCGTGGATAGAGGAGTTAAGGAACTTCGTAATAAGTGTATACCTTTGGTAAAGGTTTTGTGGAGGAACCACGGAATCAAAGAAGCAACATGGGAAGCAGAAAAGGACATGAGAGCCCAGTATCCTCATCTCTTCCTGACAGATAAAATTTGAGGACGATTTTTTAGGATAGAAGAGTTGTAATGACCCGGGTTTCCCGTATCCGAGTGTCGGGTTAACCCGTGGTTTTGGGATTCGGTTTTGGGCTAGGTTTTTGTAGTTTGGGCCTTTTTTTTGGGTTACCTTGAGACCAAGTGTTGGTTTAGGGGTTTTTTGGTCCTTTGTTGTGTGAAAGACAAGGAGGGGAAGAGGGTTTAAACTTTCTCTGCAAAACAGAGAAGTGAGGTCACCATTTCTTCCTCTTATATTCACCTATCCTTCACCTAGTAACCAACAAGAAAAGGAGCTACCTTTTGGTTTTCAAGTGAGAATCTCGTTTTAGTGGTGAAAGGTATGTTGTAAAAGGGTTTGTGATCTACAAAACAAGATAAGAATGCTTGGGTTTAATGAGGTTGAAGGTTTAAGTGGGGGTTATGAGTTGAGTTCGGGATTGGGTTTTTGGAAGCTTAAAACCTGAGTCTTTTTAGTGTTTTTAAGCTATAGAAACCATCTCTAAACTGTCCTCAATCGTTTTTCATCTTCCTCTTATAGAGAAAGAAGTTAGAGGACCATCTTCAATCTTGGGAAGGTGAAGGCTTGTGTGTAAGAGGAGCTCGGGTTTGTTGTTGTTGTAGCTCAAGGTTGATACTCCCAACTCTTCTAATCATCATGCATTTCATGGTAGCTAGCATACATGTAGGTTTTTGTGCATGAATACTTGGTTTTAAGCTTTGAGTGCTTTAATGGTGAAATTCGTATCTATAAGATTGATGACTAAAAAATGGTGTTAAAACAATCTAAACATCAGTAATAATTAGTAGGAACACTTTAAGATCGATTGAATTAAATTTGGGAATGACCTTTAAAATTTTCTAAGTGAAACTTACAGTTTTGTGCAGGGGATATCGATATCGGTGGCCTGTGTATCGATACCCCTGAGAGTAATTCTGGCTTGGTGAGCAAGGATATCGAACCATGGTTCGATATCAAAACCTCTAATGGCATCTCCGGTTCGATGCTGGTTTCGAATCTAGAAGGCCTCTGTGGTTGACCTTTGGGTTGGTCAAAGGGTATCGATGCTAGTATCGATACCCATGTTTTGATACCCTCTTTAGGTGGGTATCGATACAGCCTGTTTCGATACCCCACATAAGGGTATCAATACCCCTACATAATTTTACCCCGATAAGTTAAGATTGAGGCTCACTGATGGTAATTAAGAGTTCTTATGAATCTTAAACAATGAAAGAAATTATTAAACCCCTATTGATGATTTTAACCTTGAAAGAGTAATTTGAGATAATCTTAATACGTCTTGTTGTGCTAAGATCATAAGTTGGATTGTTTGTGTGGTTTGAGTCCTTGTGTGATGCAAATTTGGATATCCAAAAGTATTGTAACACGTCAAAGGACATCCGATGTAATATTCCGAGTGATGATTTGACGATCATCCCGAATGTAGGATCCCGATGATGTGTGGATGCAGGCCTCATTCGAAGATACTCGATGTGGCATTCCGAGTATGAGATTTGGAGGATCCCGATACTGTATGCACGCGGGCCTCATCCTTGAGTATGAGATCCTGATGTTGTGCAGACGTGAAACCTACTCGTAGTGTAGGATCCCGATGCTGTGTGGACGCGGGCCTCACTACCTTGTGTTGACTATTGTGATATATATATGTTGTGTGCGTCAGTATACATTCATCTATGACATGAGTTAGGCAAGCATGCTAGACCATCATGTCATGCACAAGATTTATATTTATGTTTTACTTCTTATGATATGCATGATGTTGGCCGAGTTTGGCATATCCACTGAGCTTTTGTAGCTCAGCGTTCGAAATGTGTTTTCGTGCGTAGGTTAGGTGAAGCCGGTTCCGTGGAGCACCATCGAGGTTTAGATTTTAGCATCGACCGTGTTGTTAGAGTACAATTAGTATATTTAGTGGGCTAGTACTACGTTGAACCCTATATGTATTTTGTAACTCTTTCTATTTTAATTTGGGTCGAATGCTTTAAATGATTTGTAATATTTTGGAGCTTCGATTACTTTATATTGATTTTGGGCTTATTTTTTAACTTAAATGGATTTTATGAATTACTTTTGGACTTGGATTTGTTTTATTGTTTGGCTTTGGAAGGAAATTTTGAAATACAGGTTTTGGTCCGGAGGCCCAATGTGACACCAGATTGAAGGTGTTACATAAATGATTACAATATTTTTATTTAAGTATTTTTATGAATATTTTAATATATTATTTATCAAACAGATAATTATAGGTTAATTACTGTGCTAGTCACCTTTGTTTACCTCAGTATAGTTTTAGTCATCAAAATTAAAAAAGACAAGGTCACTTATTTTTTCTGGGTGTAAATTTTTTGTCACTCAATCATTTATTGTTGTTAAACCTTAACAAAAGGTTGATCTAGAACAATAAAAAGAATAATAAATTACTTAAATAATCTATAAACTATCACATCAATCCTATTTTGGCCACCAAAATAAAAATAATTTATATAATTATAAATTCATATTTTTTTATTTTTTCCCTCCTCAGTGTGTCCTTTAGGTAATCTTGTAAAACATTTTCATTTGTCTAAATAGAAAATGGAAGGCAAATTAGGATGCATAAGGAAAAAATATTCAAAGTTCAAATATTAAGAAAATCAAGTACCTTCATCATAGATTCAATTTTCCCATACTTCCCGAGAAAATGAAGAAGATGATGCAAAAGCCCAATAAAAACTGAAGGGAATCAAGGCTCCATTAATTTTATCAGGTCAATTGTGATCCTCTAAATCTTGTAAACTTCATTCAAACTCCTAATATTAGTTTTCAAAAAGCAGATGAAGCATACCGAATTTTATGTGATGGAAAAAAATATTTATTTAAAAACTTCAAAGCAAGTGCAAATAGACATTTAAAGAAAAAACTATATTAGGATTATGCAGTATAAGCTAAACACTCAAGAAAAATCGAACTTTTTTCTCAAAAAAGAATTCACCTTTTTTTGTCTGAGTGTCTCTCATATTTCAACCTAAATTCAAACTTTCTTTTCTTTCTTCATCGTTTTTTGTCATAGCTTCATCATTTTATCTTTTTAAGAGATTTTTTAAGAGAAAATTTAAAAGAAGTTTGGCTATAACTTCTCAACTTGATCTTTCTTTCATGAGAAAAGTTTTAAACTCCAACATCTTAGTTTTTATCAGATTTCTTAACCACTATCGAGATGCATGGTTAAAAGTCTTTGTACAGATTGGCAGGGAAAATGTTTTCGAACGATTGTACAAGAATTTTATGCTCATTTAGTGACTAAAGATTCGTCCTTTTGATGATACAAGGTAAAAATATACAAGATTAAGGATATGTTAACTCATTATTTTCTTTACTTATTATAGAAGATAAATACTTTGAATACCTAAAAAATTTGTCAACTGTCAAACGAAAGAAGATTTTGTAAGATTTGTGTGAATTGAGAACTTCTTAGACTCTATCGTTAATCTGTCATAAGACGGTGAAGAGTTTGACATTGAAGCCGCGAGTATGGGGTTGAAACCATTTTATTAAACACAACCTGATTCTAAACTTCACACAACGACATTATTTCAGAAGAAAGATCAGCATTGCATTGTAAAATAACAAAAGATTGAGTGGGAAAGCTTATTATTGAGGAAAGTTAAAGGGTGCCGCGAAAGGCAAAAAGAGTTTATTCTTTCTCATATTGATTTTTAAAGTCTTTTTTCGACAGGATGTGTCGTTTAGATAATGAGAAAGGCCAATTGATTAAGGGTACAATCATAGGTTGAGTCCATATATTGCTTCCTATAAAAATAGTAGAATGTTAAATTTTAAAATATATTCGAAGAAAGTAATCGAGTTACAGATGCAATGACGAGACTAAACTCTCAAAATAAAATTGAATCAAAGCATTTTTTGTCTCCTCCTGATGAGATGTTAAATATCCAACATGACTAGTTTTGTAGCTAGCTTTGTGTTATTTATTTTCTAAAATTAAGTATTTCAAGCATGTTTTTTAATATTATCATAGGTATTTTTTTATTCATTAAGTTTTAAAGAAATTCTTAACGAGACTTAAGATAATATTTTATATTAAAAAAATTTAACAACATACTATTTAAAAATGATAAACGGACCTAATTACATGGATTATAGATGACATGATAGAAAGAATTTATGATATGATCCCTCGTTAACTATGAGAAAAAAAAATGGCACGACAACCGCCCACATGTATTTTTTCTCTCATAGTTAATTTATTATTTATTTTTAAATGATGAATATCAAAATAAAAATAAAATATAACCTTAAATATTATTTAATTTAAAAATAATTAAATAGTAAAATAGTAACGCAAAAACAAATGAATATTATTATTTATATAGATTTTTTAGGCTAAATAGTTTATTTAGAAATTTTAGAAAATATTTAAGACAAACTTCAGCAAAGATTTAGGGTAAAGTTTCTATCAATTTCATATGATTTATTGGTAGAAAAATTAAATCTTTCTGCTAAAAATATTACAAGTATAATAAATGCATAAATTCAAATTTATTATCAGAAATTAAGAAAAATAAAAGAAATGGCTCCATCCCAAATCGAATTGGTTGATCCATTTTCACACTATAATTACGTAGCGTATGGTGGATGAGTCAAGTCTCTCCATTGGGTTGGTGTTTTCCAGGAAAAATCCCCTTGATCATCTTCTTCTTATTGCTTCTCTATATTTTCTAACCTCCCAAACACTCTCTACAACTTCTTAATCCCTTTGGTTATGGAAAATCAAGATCAGGGAAACGATCACTCCTCAGGTTTTTCTCTTCGTTCCCTATTTTTTATATGATTCTGGGCATGTTGAAGTTGTTTGGTGTTTTTCTCGTTTCTTATTGAAAAATTCTGGGATTTTCATCATTTTCTAGGCTAGTTGAAGTTGTTTGACTCTTTTTCCCCGGGAAAAAAAACAACCTTCTGGGTTTTATTGTAAAAAAAAAAACTGGTTGTATAACTTTTTCTTCCTACTGTCATTAATTTCACTTTAATAGGAAAACTCTTTTATATTTTTCTGCTTCTTCGTTCTAAATTAACTTCTTTTTTCTTTTGATTCTGATTACTGATGATTTTTTCAGAGAAATCGATTTCGATCTTTTCCCCACTCAGTTCTAATCTAATGTGCCGTTTTGGTGAATGTAGTTCACACAAAGATCATGAACCGGCGTGGCTCGGAGAGAAGCTTCGGAGGAATAGGAGCAATGTCTACTAGATCTGAAGAGGATGTATTTTCCGATGCGGTGACGGAATTTCAAGACAGCGCGCTCGATTCGGCCGAACCCGACAAGTTATTGGATCTTACTCCCGCCATTTCTTTTAAAGATTGTGAAGAATTTGGTAAGTTTTTATGATACCTGAACGATAAATTGGCCTTAATTATATTGATTGTGGGAAACTATAATTCCATATTCATGGGATTCGGGCCGAAGGCGACAAGTTAGCGGATCTTACTCAGTTCTAATCTCGATTTTCTTGTATACATTCGAAAGATCTTCGGAAATCACATCCTTACTTTCATGTGTTGGACAAACATACTACAAGAACAGTTGAAAGAAGTTGCTTGTCTGTTCTTACTTAGTTTTACTAGAAGTATCATGTCTAGTGGACATTCGAGCATGGACGTAGAGATATGATCTTGGCTCTCTAAGTACATGAAAAAACACTAAAGAATGTTAATGATACTCGTATCGGACACATACAACCGAGTCCGAGTATTGTAGAGCATTTGTAATCTGCAGATAGACAGCTATTAACCAGTAGTTTGACTCCCTTTGTTTAGTTTCCAGGTAATATATTAAAGAAGACACTTGATTGTATAATTGGATGATACAATATATAATTTTTTTATTAGTACTGTTTTGCATAATTTATATGTTACTGGGATTCGAATAGCTGTTCGATACGAATATGTTTCAATGACATGGATTTTTTTTGGGAGGGGGGATAATACTCTTGCTTGCTCTCCTGCGCAAATCCGAGTATATGATAAGCTAAGCTTCTGAAGCATAGAATGTTAAAGATAATTAGTTAATTAACTGTTAAGAATCTGTTATTAGTTTGTTGAATTTGCTAGTCTGTTGGGTTATTCTTGGTTTGTGCTATAAATACCCAATATTCATGTAATCCAATTCAAGTAAGCCATTTCCAATAAAATCAGATTCACATTTCGATATCCTCTGTGTTTTTTAACCACATACTGGTCTGGCCACCATGCCGGAGTTCTAACATAGTAAGATTTAAAAGAAAATGGAAGTCTAACTAACTTCACGGTGCTTTTGATGTTGATGGTATCAACCGAGATGATATTCTAGCATTAATGTTGATCTCATTTTAACAATTCAGTTTCATTTACATATGCAGATACTCTTCAATCATCTCTGGATTCCGCTTACGAACGACAAAAGGAAAATCCGGTTCTGAAAAGCATGCCTATTCTGCCGATAGACACAACTGAGCAAGATGATGTTGGCTTGAGCTACGGTAAAGATTCTGGAGATAAAAGTGGTTCCGCTGGTGATGTGGTCTCAATCAAAATGGAAACAGTAAAGGGGGGTTTGGGAGAGTGGAGAGAAGCTGATGCTGATGCCAACGAGAACGAAGACAGCAAGTTGAACAAAAACCTGTCAAGTGTCTCAGTTCAGCCTAGCAAACATGCTGGCGAAATATCTGAATCAGAATCTATTTTGGAGAAGAGACTTGATGTAACTTCAGATATGGTTCAATTGAAGGAAGAGTTCAACGATAGGTTGCCCTCTAATGCACCCATGAGTGGAAATGGTGAGCAAGAGATGGACGGAGAGGGAAACCCCAAAATTTGTTTTGGAGAAAATATGATGGATGCAAGTTTAAAGTCCAAAATTACGGAGGATTTAACTTCAGAGACTGGCGTTGAATTAGAGAAGAATAGTGATAAACTGGTTCTCAACATGGTCATTGATGATCTTTCAACCAAGGCCGAGTCTGCAAAAGATATTAAGGTTCCTACAGATACCTGTGAAATACAGACTGATGCTGCACACGTTATGGACTCATCCATTGCTGTTGATTCAGATGAGATTGGTGAAAAAAAGGAGAAAGAAAGTGTTTATGTGCTTTCCATTCCCGGTGATATTCCTGTTGTAGATGATGCTGAAATCAAGCTACTTGGTTTTAAAGATCACAAAGGAGTTAAGTTATTTCAATCCAATGCTGTAGATTCTGAGGAAATAATCATTGATAAGGAAGACGAAGTCAAAGACTGTGCTTCCCAGGAGAAATCCGATACTTTTGTGTCAAATCCAATGGATGAAGGCATTGTTACTGAAGATAGCTATAAATTTGGTGTAAATAATGAAGTCAAAGACCGTGCTTCACAGGAGAAATCCGATACTTTTATATCGAATCCAATGGATGAAGACATTGTTACCGAAGATTGCTATAAACTTGGTGAAAAAAATGAAGCTATCGTTAAAGAAGTTCTCTTTGTCGGGAATGCTGATACAATTCAGATCGATAAAGGGTCAGATGCATTTTCTCCTGTTGATGCTGATACAACTAAGAATGAGAAGGATCGGGAAGTTCGATCTCTTATAGAACAGCAGACGGTTTATGTTGCTGATGACTTACATCATGACGTGCCTGATGTGAAACATATGGTCACAGATACTGAGGCGGAAAAGTTAAATAATGTACCTGGAGAAGAAAATAATGCTAAATACATGGGAACATCATGTGAATTTAGTAATAGTTCTTTGCATACTATTCCAGCATCGGACTTGCTTGAAGTTGAGGATTCTGATGATGTCAGGATAAGAAAAACTCAAAAGTACAATATCAATGAAGTTGAAGGTGGGGAGGAACCAGAGGGAGAACATGTTTCTAAGAAGACTGACTCTACATCCGATGTCAAGACAAGAAAAATTCAAAAGTACAATATCAATGAAGTTGAAGGCGAGGAGGGACCAGAGGGAGAACATGTTTCTGTGAAGACCGACTCTACATCCGAATCAATTAGCACTCACCGCCAATCTGTAATTGTCACTGAACTGAATGAGCCTGAAGGCCCGCAGTCTGATAGAGTTTCTAACTGTCAAGATGACAAAAAGGAATCTGAAACAAATAGCTATAACAAGGTACATGGAGAGAGTGCCATTGAAAATCTTATTGTTGCTGCCGTAGAAAATAGTGAACAGAAAGAGATCAAGAGAACATCAGTCGACCAGTTGAAGAAAGAGTTGATTCATTCTGGTGCTGTCAGTGGTAACCATACCACAGAGTCGGGAGCTGCTTCTTCTCAGACTAGCGCTGTAATTTTGCAAGGGGAAGCCAATAGTAGATTTGTTAACCCCCAACTCAATACAACAGTAGGTGATGTTTCAATCGATTCCAGTAGTCAAACTGATAGTTTGGAAGGCCATTGGGGATCCATTTCAGGTATGTTACCATCTATTTTTCTTATTAAAGATGTGTGAACTTTTATGATGATAGTGAAGAGTTACTAATCTGACTTACCATTGATGAACCTATATAAAGTTCAGAGCTGATTTGATTCTGGCTTAAATGTCAGATATGAGTACGTATCTGACATGTCCAACCTTTTTCATGTTTTTTCCATATACAGAGGATCAATGGAGCGTCTCATCTCCATGCCTATGTAACTCTAGTTTTCTATTCCATTTTTAATATTTATCTTTCTGTTTCGTTTCTTTTATTGTTCTGACATAGTAAAACATATCCAGACATGTACGTGTATCTTATATTGACACTTGAGTTCGATTAACATATATAATTATATGCCAAGAATTAGGTTGATTTCTTGTTTTTGTGCCGTGGAGTACAGTTCTTTCAACCCAATCCGACAACCCGGCTGCCATTGACACTGAGACTCAGCCATCTATAATAGGATCACAAGCACTCTCAGAAGCAGAGAAAGCAAACATAAAGAGTTCAAAAGAACAACATTTCGACATATCCGATGAATTTGAGCCACCATCGTTCATGACATTGGTTGAAGGAGGCAGTGACCCAAAAGATGCTACTGTTTCTGAAACTCCTGCAGGACAGAATGCCGAAAACCCTAGAGCCGGTTGGTTCCCTTCACGTACTCATGTTGCGAATGAGTCTCATGGAAGAAAAAAGAATGAAAAGATCATAGAAAAGGTGGCTAACTGGAATATCAACCGGCACAGTACTCTGAAGAACTTAGCCAATAGTGAGCCTAACGATGGAACCATGGGTGACAAAGTGAGCTCAACAGTGGGAAAGGTAGGCCATTTTGGGTACAGTTTTCATGTTGCTCATCTGTAAATTAGGATTATTTGTTAAGCACTTGTGTTTGACACGTATATCAGACATGAGGATAGGAATTTCAAAAATATTTTGAATAAATGATAAAACTTTAAAAGAAATGTATTAAAGACATTAATTTAATTAAATGTCTTTAATACATTATGTGTTTATAAAATTTCTATGTATTAAGTATACATAATATTTATTGTTGTCCACTAGAACACTCTTTGATCGGAGAAATTATATCATGGGTCAATCCCACCATGTCATCCATGGGACCAACCAATAGAAACTGTCCATCTCATTATTTTTTAATTTTTCAAGTGAAGATTCACTTGGGAAAAAATTATGACATGGAAAAATTGATGAGGTGGACAGTTTTTATTGGTTGGTCCCATGGACAGGTGGTAGGATTGACCCATGATATAATTTTTCTTTTGATCGTCCTGCCACGTTGATTCTACAAATATTAACTCATTCTGTTTTAGGCCTGTCTTCGCCTTGGAAGAACTCAATATCATCGATCCAAGCTTGTAGTCCTCACTCGACTTGGACTTGTCTTCCTTAGATTGTTTGTCTCGATTCGGACACTCATGAACTAAGTATGGTCCCTTGCACTTGTAACATTGCTTTCTCACTGTCAGCTTGATTGCTTTAGCACTAATAATTGTACCGAACATGCATTCTCCACATTCTTGCTCGTTATACGCATCTTTGATGACATTGGGCGTCTTTTCTTGAGACAATCTTTCACAAAGTATGGACCATCGTAATGGTAATACTTCAAAGGCCCTTGAGGTAATACTTCAAAGGCCCTTGATCCTTCTTTTCATGGTTTAATAAACTTGTGGTGTTTTTTTGTCACTATCACTTAAATGGTGATCATCCCTGTCTCTCCCACTATTACCATTGTCTCGAGTCTTAGAAGACTTGAACTTCCTAATTTTGAACTGAGTTATGGACTCGGTTGCAATCAATGCTTTGTTTCCCTATAATTGAAGCTGCGGAGCTCTATCCATTTATTCACTCGACCTAACTTTGAATTAAATTCATTTTTTTTGTTCCGCACCAAAAATTCAAAGACGATTTTTTTGGATTGATCTGGAAAAAAAATAGATTCTTAAAATTCTCCATTGATACGATAAGCTTTTTTTTTCCATCCAACCCTTTTAGGATCAATTGTGGTCTTACAAACTCTATCGATGATATGAACGAATGTCTTTCTTCATACAAATGTGTAAAAGATGCTAGTCGCACTTAAAAACCGAGTACTCTACCATTGAGTTAACAACCCCAAAAAATTATAAAAAAAATTAGAATATGTAGATACAATCGGAATAAAAAAAAAATTGAATTGCACGAGGCAATAAAAACACGAATTAACAAAAATTAAAAAAAAAATTAAAAAGACACGAAATTCTCAATAAAAACATAACATATAAATAGAATAGGTAAATTTGTGGACCGCCTCCCTTCTTATTCATTCCATTGTTATCCATTTTTTTGTTTTAATACAATTACAATAAAAAAATTTATTATATCATAACAAAGTTTATAAAAAAACATTATTCGAATGAAGTGAAGTGCTAAACTTGTGGGTGTGGATAAATAAATCTATTTATCTATGATCAAATTATATTTTATTTAATATGCTGTTGTCAATATGATTGTAAATTTTAAATAAAAAAGTTGAGAGTTGAGAAAAGAATAAAGAATAGAAAAAAAGACTATAAAAAATACAATAAAAAAAGAATTAAGTAAAATTTTGTTATTTTTTATTAATTATTATTTTTTTATGATAATTAGTTTTTATTAATCATTATTAGTTTCTATTTTTATATGTTGTATATGCTATTTTATCTGTTTTTTTTACCTTATTTTATAGTAACATATTTAAAAAAATGCAATTACTTCATTTATTCAATTGATTTTTTTCTTTATATTTTATATGAAATAAAATTAGCTCTATAAAATTTGATTTTGTTGTTATGAAACACGGTATTCTATAGAATATATTCTATAGTAGAGTAGTAATATTATATAGTAGCATAATAATAAAAAATACGAATAATAAGTTTATTAGTATAAACAAAATAAAAGAGAGATGAATAGAACAAAAGAGGGACAAATGAAAGGAGTCTCCCATCGTGAATCATCTGAATTTCATTTCTATTTTGAATTCGAAGATAATTCTAATTTTTTAGTCTAAAAAGAGTTTCATTTTAGTTATTTCTATTTAGAACTCTAAACTAAATAAAATTAAATAATTAAAATAAATTTTAAAATTAAAAGAAAATATAATTATTATATTCTATCAACATTAGATTGAATATTGAATATTATATTAATTATAATCTCGACTAGTATCATGCTCGAACTACGCTTCAATATCAACTATCACGTGGTTTGATTTTTGACCTAACTGAATCGTAAGACCTTATTCAATATTCTTATAGAAATGACTAAGTTAGTCTAAAAACTCGCTTTAAAAAATTAAACTTTCAAGACATTAAGAATGATGAATCGTTTTAGCTTAAAGTAAACTATGAGAAAAGCAACACAAGAAAGAAAAGAAGAACACGAATAACACTTAAGAATAAATCAGAAGATTTTAGAGTAAATACGCTAATTACTCAAAGATAAAATGATACAAATGTATGAGGCAGAGGTCTCTATTTATAACGATTCAACTTACATCCGACAGTTCTCATTGATGTACATCAATGGTCAGGATTAAATCTAACCAATTACAACGATATAATTTTAAGAATATTAATTAAGAAAACAAATTCTAATATACATAGAAACTTTGAATAGCCAAAATAGATTATCTTCGAGAATGCTCCTAGGATCGAACTTGAATCGGTGGTCTTTTTAGTCTAAAATTTCTCTCGAAATCTCTTGAGTCACTGTATGCGTGCATGACTCAGACTCGAGCTAACGATCCACGACGATAGTTATAAACTTTATGCGACAATTTGAAAAACATATAAGCTCTAAACCTTCCCTTTACGTAGTCACTTCTAGCACGCTCACATTCACGAAAATCACAGAACCCGTCTTCCTAGACAAAAATTCTATAACATAAAGTCACTCATGAGCTTAAAATAAAAAAAATAAATAAACAAACATGAACGTGTCACAAAAAATAACTGAATTATCAGTTCCTTTTGTTTTCCTTTGGAACGATCAAGTGCATTCCCTCTGTAATCCCACCTGCAAAAGAGCAATTTGACCTAATGAACGTTAAAGAGTTTATACCAATGGCATTTTACATTTATTAGTAATTAAGCTGACGTTTAAGTTCTCTTACTTAGGTGGTGGATAAGAGGCAGAAACCTGCAAAACATTGTAGAAATCCACTTTAATAAAGGAGAAGAATCTGAATCTGAACATAAACTTCGTAACGTCAGCTGCAGGAGACAGTTAACCTTTGGAAGTCTGGCTTCCATTATCACTCACAGAAGAAGGCAAGAGAGATTGGGAGATAAATAGAGCATTGGAGGCAATAAGGAATATTATCAAACATTTGGAGAATTAACTGTATAATTATATAAATTATGTTTATTTTAATTGTTAAAATAGAAGTAAAGTAATAATTTAAGGATTATTTAGATAAATTATCTTTGAGTTAAAGCGCAAAGGTAATCTTTGTTTGTCCCAATATAAATCTGGTCACCGATTTTGAAAATCGATCAATAAGATTACTTATGTTTTTAGGCCGTAAATTTTTTGACACTTCAACCTTAAATTTTATTAAGAGTTGACGGAAAGATGATTTGATATAATAAAAAAATAATTATTTAGATAGTCCCTAAATTATTTGGTGGTGAATTCAACTGCTGCTTGTCTTGTAAGTCTTTTTTTCATGGCTAACCATTGAGACGAAGAGGAGAAAGCAAGAGGGTCAGTTTGTGCACGGTGGCTGGTGACAGTGCAAGAAGGAGAAGGGGAAGGGAAAGGGAAATTGAAAGGGAGGGAGATTGAGTTGGTGGCCGACGATGGGCAAGATGAGAGAAGGAAAAGTGGTCAAAGGAGACATGTTTTTTAGGATATTGTAATAAATGATTTTGGTAATAAAAATGTTGGTGATGAAGATGAGAGAGGAGAAGCAGCAATGGTAAGTATTTACCACCTAAGAATGCTTTATTGTTGATGATCCTGTTAAAATGGTTTCTCTTGCTAATAAGTTATGGGGAACTCTATTGCCAAAAGATAAAAACAACAAGAAGAGCAGGAAAAAGATGGAAAAGAAAGTGAAGAGAAAGAAGACCAAGAGAAAGATATTGCGGAAGAGGCAAGCAGAGATATATTTGTTTCTTGTGAAACAGCTGAGGAACAAGAAATCACAGCAACTCAGGCTGAATTTGTTTTGACAAAGGATGAAACTGATGAATTAAAAATATTGGGAACAAATTTAAAAGAGGAAACAATTATATAATGTCACGGTCGAGGACATGAGCCCAAGGATTTAAAAAACGTTTTCGGTCGCGTTTTTAGTCACGTCGTGTTTATTGCGATTATGAACATAATGTTTGCTATCGCGGTTGTGGCGGGTGTCGCGGTCGTGAATTTTTTTAAAACTCGCACAACTTATTATGGGAGTTTTTTTAAAATAACGGTATAATAGTGACAATAACGGACTGTTATTACCATTATCGATTATTATCTGTTAAATAACGGTTGTTATTGATCGTTATTGGTGTGAATTTAAATCTCATTGTTGTTTTTACAAGTAACGGTTTAAGATAACGACGTTACCGTTAAATAACGATCGTTATAACAGTAACAGACTATTTTTTAAATCCCTGCATGAGCCACAAACTAAAAAAATCATGATCAACAAGAATCGAAAGAAGAAACTTTACCCAAGCTTCATTGGAAGAAAAGGCTCAGGTTGAAGAACTACAATCAAATGAAAATGGGAGTGTTGAAGCAGAGGAAGAAGAGGGTTAACATTGGAGGATGAAGAAACAAAGTTGGAAAGGAACATAATTTTTTTGAAAGATGATGAAAAGATAAAATTTTAAAGGTTAAATTAAAAGTGAAATAATTATTTAGGAATTATCTAGATAATTTATTATTTTTATTATGTTAAATTATCTTTTTTTATCCTTAATGACAATTTAACGTCGAAATTATCAAAAATTTATAGTTCGAAAACGTTAGCTTGACGTTATTGCCTGATTTTTAAAATCGATTACCTAATTTGTACTAAGAGTAAACAAAGGTGATCTTTGCGATTATTAACCCTTTATCTTTTTTATTGTGTCATATCAATCTCTCATTAAAGATTAACAACAACAAACATATAAATGATTGAAATTTTACATATAAAAATATAAGGTATAAGGATAATTTTAACCTTAAACGTTATAATTTTTATCATTTTGACTCTCATTCTTTTTTGGAATAATAACCCTTAACCTATTTTTATAAAAATAACTTATTTTTTAACTAACATAATGATTAAATCGTTAAAAATTTAACGATATTGACATGTCATATATATGTGATAATATATTTTAAATAACATGGCATCTAGCCTCATTATACATATATAACATGTCATTATCGTTAAAATTTTTACGATAATGACAAATATATATTTAAAATATAATTTTATTCTAACATAAAATATAAAATAATTAAAATTCAAATAAAATATTAAACTTTAATTAAATCTAAAATAAAAGGCTACTAAGCATTCTCAAATCTTAAATATCATTTTACATATATATATATATGACAGATCATTGTCATTAATTTTTTTAACTATTTAATCATTATGTTAGTTAAAAAATAAGATATTTGTCAAAAAAATATAGGTTAAGGGTTAAATCTATCTTAAAAAATTATGGAGGCCAAAGTGATAAAAATCATAAATGTTAAGGGTTAAAATTATCTTTATGCCAAAATATAAATAATTTTATTATTTATTTTTTTTTAATCGATGACCAAATTTATATCGAGAAAAAACAAAAATAATTATTTTAATAATTATTTTTTTAAAAAAAATCTCTAAAAATAAATCTAATCTAATTTGAGCGTTGAAACTTTCTCACTAAAGTGTATGCCAGGAAATAGTTGGATTTAAGGCTTCAATTTTTTCCCTCAACCCAAGCTAAATTCAATATCAATAATTATTTTTTTATTAATTATTGTCAAGAAAAAAATAGAACAAAGTATCCTAAATTAAGCCTTGGATTTTCTATGCTTACTGTAATCACTAATTTTATCTAAAGTAAATCCGTTTTTATTTTTCGTTTTATTTTTGTCTTAAATAACGAGCTTTGGTTAATTTTAGCATTTATAGCAAAAGATCAAAAAGCAAAAAATATAATAATGGGTTCATTTTTCAATATTTATTTAGTTCTTTTTATTTATAAAAGTATATTAAAAAATAAAAAATATTATATACATTAGACCAAAATTTCTCACCAAAAACATTATAAATTATTACTTATTTAATTTACTTATTGTTTTAATTTTATTTTTGTTTACCATGTGTCCTATTTTGATATTATTTTTATTGGTATTATGTGTTAAGAATATTTTATTTATGGTGAATATCCATGTATTAGAGGAATACTTAATGGGCTTTATAATTAGGATTTAATACCCATTGGAATTAGAGTTTTCATCTTATGCCTATAAATATAGACTTTTGGAGAAAGCTTTGTACACAACTCATCTTTGAGAATACAATAAAATCTCTCTTTTCTCTCATCTTTATTCATCTATTCTTGTTCTTTATTTTATTCACAATACGTTACCAGCACGAGTTTGCTCAGAAGATTTTTATTACAAGTTTCTTCAAAGATTTACCCAAATATGATTACGTCACAAATACAATCTGCAAAATATGGTGACGACTTATGCTTAGCGGACAGTGCAAGTACTCATACAATACTTAAGCATAAGAAATTTTTTTCCCATTTAACAATGCAAGGAATAATGTGAGTACTATATCCGGAAGTGCTAATATCGTAGAAGGCTCCGGAAAAACGCATGTATTATTGCCAAATAGAACTTTATTCCATATTCAAGATGCGCTATACTCTCCAAAGTCGGAAAGAAACTTATTAAGTTTTAAAGATATTCGCAAAAATGGATATCATATTGAGAGTATTAGTCAAGGAGATGTTGAATATCTCTATATTACGAGTGTAACTCAAGGCAATAAGAAAGTGCTAGAAAAATTACATGCACTGTCATCCGGATTGTACTACATAAGAATTAGTGCAATTGAAGCACATGCTATTGTAAACTATAAGTTTACTGATAACTTTATTGTTTGGCATGACCGGTTAGGCCATCCTGGATCGACTATGATGCGAAGAATTATTGAGAATTCATGTGGTCACTCATTGAAGAACCAAGAGATTCTTCAATGTAATGCCTTTTTATGTGATGCTTGCTCTCGAGGTAAATTAATTACTCGACCATCACCAACTAAAGTAGATTATGAATCTATTAACTTTCTGGAATGGATACAGGGTGATATATGTGGGCCCATACACCCTTCTTGTGGACCATTTAGATATTTTATGGTTTTAATTGATGCATCGACTAGATGGTCAAATGTATCCTTGTTATCGACCCGCAACTTGGCATTTGCGAGGTTACTTGCTCAATTAATAAAACTACGAGCATATTTTCCAGATTCTCCCATAAAGATAATTCGTCTTGATAATGCTGGTGAATTTACTTCTAAGGCTTTTGATGATTTTTGCATGTCGATTGGAATTTGTGTTGAACATCTTGTAGCTCATGTTCATACACAAAATGGTCTTGCAGAATCATTTATCAAACAACTTCAATTAATTACAAGACCGTTATTGATGAAGTCCAAACTATCAATTTTTGCTTGGGGATACGTAATTTTACATGCAGCATCACTGATTTGCATCAGGCCAATAAGTTATCATAATTTCTCCCCATTACAAATGGTTTTTGTTCAGGAACCAAATATTTCCCATCTTAGAATTTTTGGGTGTGCGGTTTATGTTCCGATTGCTCCACCACAACGCACAAAGATGGGTCCTCAAAGGAGGTTGGGAATATATGTCGGATTTGAATCTCCCTCGATAATTAAATATCTTGAGCCTTTAATGGGGAATTTATTTACAGCTAGATTTACCGATTGTCATTTTAATAAATTGATTTTCCCAACATTAGGGGAGAAAATAAACAGCTGAGAAACCAAATAAGTTGGAATAAATTATCGTTATCACACTTTGATCCACATACCCAACAATGTGATCTAAAGTTCAAAGGATAATTCATTTCCAAAAATTAGCAAATCAATTGCCAGATGCTTTTGTTGACCCTAAAAGAGTGACTAAGTCATATATTCCAGCTATGAATGCTCCGATTAATATTGAAGTCCTAGAAGGACAAACTCTAGTTGCTAATGAGTCAAACACACGCTTAAAGCGTGGTAGACTAGTAGGTTCCAAAGATAAGATTCCACGAAAAAGAATAGGAACTATATCTTGTGATGGTCCAATTATGGAGTCAACGAATCATGAAATATCTCGAGAAGAGATTGAAAGGTCTCCAGCAGAGACATTAGACATGACTCAGGTACCTGATAATGATGAGATCTCTATAAATTATGTCATATCTGGTAATAAATGGAACCGAAATAAAATCGATATTGATAATACTTTTGCATGCAATATAACACTAGAGATTTTGGATGATAATGTGGATCATGAACCATTTTCAATTGGACAATGTAAGCAAAGAGATGATTGGCCAAAATGGAAAGAGGCAATTGAAGCGGAACTCAAATCTCTCTCAAAAAGAGAAGTCTTTAGGTCTGTAGTCCGTACACCAGAAGGTGTAAAACCAGTGAGGTATAAATGGGTTTTTGTGAGAAAGAGAAATAAAAAAGGGGAAATTGCGAGATATAAAGCTCGTTTGGTTGCACAATGATTTTTACAAAGACCTGAAATTGATTATGAAGAAACATATTCCCCAGTGGTGGATGCAACCACTTTTCGATTTTTAATTAGTTTGACAATAAAAGAAAGACTTCATTTCCGCTTAATGAATGTGGTTACAACCTATATATATGGGCCTCTTGATAATGATATTTATATGAAACTTCCAAAAGGATTTAAACTGCCTGAAGCAGTCACTTCAAGTTCTCGAGAACATTATTCAATTAAATTGAATAAATCCCTTTATGGATTAAAACAATCTGGGCGTATGTGGTATAATCGCCTCAGTGAATACTTATTAGCGGAAGGCTATAAGAATGATCCAATTTCCCCGTGTATTTTTATTAAGAGATTTAGCTCCAGATTCGTCATTATTGCTATGTATGTTGATGATTTGAATATCATTAGAACTCCTGAAGAGATCTCATTGACAGTTAAATATTTAAAGAAAGAATTTGAAATGAAAGATATCGGAAAAATAATTTTTTTCTTGGATTACATATTGTGTACTTAAAGGATAGAATCCTTGTGCATCAATCAACATACATAAAAAATGTTGAAGAGGTTTTACATGCATAACGCACATCCGTTGAGCACCCCCATGGTTGTTAGGTCACTTGATGTTAACAAAGATCCATTCCGTCCTCGAGAGAAGAATGAAGATATTCTTGGTCCAGAAGTACCATACTTAAGTGTTATTGGTGCATTGATGTATCTTTCTAGTCAAACATGACCTGACATATCATTCACTGTCAATTTGTTGGCAAGATTTAGCTCATGCCTAACCCGAAGACATTGGAATGGGGTTAAACACATATTTCGTTATCTTCAAGGTACGAAAGACATGAGATTATTTTTCCCTAATATATCCAAAACCGAATTGGTCGGTTTTGCTGATGCAGGATACTTTTCTGATCCACATAATTCTCGATCACAAACTGATTATATATTTACATACGGTGGTACAACAATTTCTTGGCGTTCAATGAAACAAACTATTACCGTCACTTTTTCTAATCATGCAGAGATTTTGGCTATCCATGAGGTTAGTCGTGAATGTGTGTGGTTAAGGTCTGTAACCCAACACATTCGAGAAAATTATGGTTTACTCTCTCAAAAAATCTCTCCAACAGTCTTATATGAGGATAATACAGCATGTATCGCCCAACTTAAGGAAGGATACATAAAGGGTGATAGAACAAAACACATCTCACTAAAATTTTTCTTCACTCATGATCTACAAAAGAATGGAGACATTGATATGCAACAGATTCATTCATGCGATAATTTGGCAAATCTATTTACTAAGGCGCTCCCTACTGCTCCATTTGAGAAGCTAACTTAAAATATTGGATTACGTAGTGTCAGAGATCTTGTCTGATGTATTTATGAGGGGGAGTCAAATACACGTTGTACTCTTTTCCTTATCCAAGGTTTTGTCCCATTGAGTTTTCCTGGAAAAGGTTTTTAATGAGGCAACATATTTTGTGTATTAAAGATATGTGCTCTTTTTCCTTCACTAAGCATTTTTTTCCCACGGGGTTTTTATCTTAGTAAGGTTTTAACGAGGTACAATATCTTCATGGATATTCAAGGGGGAGTGTTAAGAATATTTTATTTATGGTGAATATCCATGTATTAGAGGAATGCTTAATAAGCTTTATAATTAGGGTTTAATACCCATTGGAATTAGAGTTTCTATCTTATGCCTATAAATATAGACTTTTGGAGAAAACTTTGTACACAACTCACCTTTGATAATACAATAAAATCTCTCTTTTCTCTCATCTTTATTCATCTATTCTTTTTTTTTATTTTATTCACAATATTATGTTTGTTTTTGTAGCATATTATTATGGTTACCATTTATATATTTTATTTTCATTTAGTTTTCGGTTTTGTTTTTGTTACTACTTATTATTTATTTATCATTATCATCACACTTTATATTAAATAAATCTTGTTATTTACCTTTTTAATCTTTTTATTTTCTCTTCATTATCATTTTTAAATATTATATTACTATTGTTATTAATGTGTTGTTTAAAACAAAAACTAAAAAATATTATTTTCCCATTTTATTTTTAATCTTTTATATAAATAACTATTTTCTTTCCTTCCGATTTTGTCTTTACTATTAATATTTTTATATTATTATTATTAACTATTATTACATATTCAAATTTAAAATTCCAAAAACATTATAGTGTTAAATTTCATTTCTTTTCATTTCCAATTCCGGTTTCCATGTTTTATTATTATTATTATTATTATTATTATTATTTTCCTTTATTATTATTAATACTATTATTATAAGATAAATATTAAATAAATAAATAAATAAAATGTAAATATTTAAAACCAAAAAGAATATAAGATTAAATAATTGCTGCCCAAACTTTATTAAATTTGAAAGTCCATTTACAAACCAATAATTAAAACCCGTATTGAATAAATCAACCCATACATAATTATCTATTTAGTCCATATACATCTCTACAAACCCAAATGTCTAATAATAACATAAGCCTGTTATTTAAATTACAAACCCAATTCGGGCTCTAGCCCGTTTACAAGCCCAAACCCGGTTATAACCAAGAAACCCTAACCTATCTTGCTCCCTTGCGCAACCGATCGTGGGTCGTTAGATATGTCCCATATCTAACGACCACGATCACACCCAAAAGAAGGATCTGGATTCACACGCTCCTCCACACGCGACTGTTGGAGTGCTCCACACGTGCGTGCCAGACACTCGGGTGACTCTTCAGATCCCAGCCTTCCATTTAGCTCCCGATTTGGCCGCTCATCTTTCGTCCGATCGTCGGCAACAGTGGTCCCTCCATCTCGCTCCGATAGCCACGATGATAATGAAAACAAAAGCAAATGTCAGATGCACACAAAATATTAGAATCGTACAAGGAAGAGGCCAAAATGCAGAGGATTTTAGAGCAATTATACTAAAATTGACAACCATTCAACCATTACGAATCGACAGAAATATCAGAGATTGTCAGCCAACAATTTTAGAGGCAATACATAAAATATCAGAGGCCAATCGGACCAGCAAAAATCAGAGAATAGATTAGGGATAAGCTTTCTTTTTTCTTTCTAATCCATGTAATCATAGAAGGGGCTATAAAAAAGAGAACAACCCTAGCATTGAACCATTAGGAACCACTTGAATCAATAGAAAACAAATTTCAGTGGTAATTTTTCTTAACCTTTTTTCTATAGCATGCATTCAAAATAAACAAAAAAAGTTAAGTCTTTTTACCTTCGTTTCGAGCCAACGATCCTCTTCCCTTTCCTCATCTCGCCGGTGATAAGCTAGCGTCTTCGGACTGCAAATAGTGAGCCAAGCCAAGGAAAGGGAGGAGTTCTCATTTTTTGGTTTTCAAAAGTTTTAGGATTTTGGTAATCGAAGAAGGTTATTTATTTGAGTTTGGTTTTGAAAAAGAGAAGAAGAAAGGGTGTTTTATTGTCTTCGGTTTCGAAAACGAGTGAAAAACGTTTTTTTATTTCGTCGGCCACTGTGGGTGGTAGCCGGAATCTGGGAAGTGCGGTGGTTCTTCTGGGATTCATGAAGGAGAAGAAGAACATTCATGGTTGTTCTTTGTTTCTGGGTTTTTGGAAAGAACAAAGGAGAGAAGTCTCCAGATCTTTTGGTTTTCGGATGAAAAAATGAAAGAATTGAGTATTTTTTTTTCTTGTATTTGTATTATATACTTCAGGGACCATTTAAAAAATGGTTTTATTTCATCATAAACCAACCTGTGTCCCTTTAATTCTCCCCGCAATCCTTCAAGGTTTTCAAAGTTTTTCAATTTGGTCCCAATCTGGCCTTAATCGATTATTTACGAAAATATTTTATTAACTTCAAGATCTCTCTGTTTTTTGGATCTTTCTGTCAAGTCCATCCACTTTCTTAAATGATTTTCGTGACCCTTGTAGTTTCATTTTGCTTTACAAAATGGTCAAATTTCTAGTAATCAAATCCCTCTCTTATAACTTCATTTTTTATTTATTATTTAATCCTCAAATCTGGAAATAATGTCTTTTATATTTTATTTCTTTTTATGTGCATAGTCTCATGCAAATAAATGTGTTATGTTAGGCATCTTGTAATATGATTCTTGTATATATATATATATATATATTGCTTGTATGTCATATTTCCATGCATATGGTATGTTTATGTTTTTTGTGATATACGAGTATGCGTATTTGGGGATGTATAGGTTTATTCTTCTTTTAATTATAAATTTGCTATATTCGGTACTTAATTTTAGGTATTTATTTTATTTTATATTTAGTTCATTGTGTCTCATTAAAATTATTGCATGTCTTTCTCATTTTGTTTTGTTGCCATGAATATTTTTTTTCCATTTGTCTTATATATTATTTTTGGTATGCATATTTACCGTGAAAATTGTTTCATGTTTTATTTATATTATATTTCATTTATAGCTAGAATTGTGACATGCATTTTTATTACTTTATTTTTTTTACTTTTTTTTAATGTCATGTGTATTTTAGTCATGTAAATATTTTTTATCATATTTTCCATGTAGTATTTAATTTTTTTCTTATTTTGTTGTATTCTTTATTTTATTATCGTTCGAACTCACAATCAACCTTAATAATTAATGAATTAATTAATACTTTACTCGGTCGTAGCGGGCCCGTCACCAAACGTAGTGGTGGCGGTGTATGCGTTTATTTTCGAGTAAAGAGGTATTTAAAATAAACCCGAATTTATAATTAAATACCAACTTAATTGCCACTTTAATTTAGAAAAGCTTAATATTAAATAAGTGATAAATATTTTTAAGGTACTAATTTTGGGCGGTTTGAAAATTCTAACCCTGTTTTTAACCGTAACCGACTCCAGAACTCTTGTCTTTCAAAATCTCTGGTTTTACGGTGTCCGTTCTACCAAAGTGACCGGTGGCGACTCCCTTTGTTTTAAATAGTTTTTCAATTAATTTTCAAATTATTTCCCATCATTTCTAATTTTTTTAACCATATTAAATCCATTTTTAAATCTTTCCAATTATTTTCCTAATTATCCCTAAATCTCCAAAATTCTCAATTTTCAATTCAATCCTTTTTAAAACCTAATTCTTTTTTAAAATTTCCTTCCCCAAATTTTAAATCCCTAATTTTTTAATTTTTTAATTTTCAATTTTAATTCTTGATTTCCCCAATTTTTCAATTTTCCTTTTCAACTAAAATCCCTAATTTCAAAAGCCCTTTTTTAATTTTAAATCCCTAATCTTTTAAAACCCTAATTTTAACCTAATTTTCAAAATTCTTATTGTCAAATCAAAATTTCTTTTTTCAATCCATATTTCAGTTTAATCCCAAATTTTTTAATTTTAACTTAATTTTTTCACTAGCGACATTTTATTTCTAAACTCGATTTCAAAAAGGATCGCTACACTTACATTTGATATTATTCAAGGTAAAAGTGAGTTTAATTTGAGACGTTTACTCTACATATTTAAAGAGGTGATATTTTAAAAGATGACTCGTGCTTTCAACTTAAAAAATAAATTGTTTTTTTAACAATAAACGATAAAACTTTATTTTGAAAAAATACATTATTCTTTTATATCAATGTTAACGCTCTAAAAAACGTATATTTTATACCCTTTTACTTAAGATTTTGTTTGATTTCAAGTTCATTTTTGTTGCATTTAGTTGCATTTCATTGTATTTGTATTAGATTACGATTTTATTTTATTTTCTCTTTTATTTTAAAAGATATTGATTTGAAATGTATTTTTTCTTTGGTGTTGTTGTGCAGATTGCTGGGGCAAAGTTGAAGAACGGAAGAGATGCTATAGCATGTTTAGTGTTGAATCGAACTTCAAAATACTATAGCATTTTAGGTGCACCAGGACAGATTTAAAGAAAAGATAATTATGCAACCACTATCCTTGTAACCCTCTCGACCTGGTCTAGACGTCACCCGACTCGAACGAGCTACACGGGGAATACCGAGGCTAATCCGGAGACTCGCCCCGATAAACAACCCTAAAAAAAATTAGCATTTATCTTTTCTAAATGCTTTGATTAGATCCTACATGTTCATGCAAGGACTGAATTCAATTGCAGCGGAAACTAAAGAGAAACGAGTCCTAATTTAATTGAACAAGTTTTAGGGACCTAATTATAATTTCTAGAATTTTATACCCTGATTGTGAAATTAAAGTTATCAATATTTAATTAAGTATATTTCATGCTTGAACGTAAATTTAAGACTTAAAATAATATCTACAAGTCATTTAATTGCATGCTCAAAGTTTAGGGACTATTTCCAGCTTCCAAAGGTTTCATGACGTTCTCTATATGCAAATTCACCTAAAAACACTTTAAGCACATGTCATGACATATTATCTAGATGCACTTCAAACTAGTTAACAACAATATATTCAACTCCTAAGTAGTCATGCTTTATTATAAACAACACTCAAATTCAAACATAGGGATATCAAGAACCAAACTTCAAAATAACTATATTATAACTAAAGGAATATCAATGCGAAATTCAAGTCAAAGTCACGAGTTAACATCAACATATAACCATTTCAAGTCTCAAAAGCATAGACATTATTCATAATATGATAACTCATCCCCATTGCTCTCTCACTACTACTAATGTTATAAAGACACACTTGAGCTTTCATTTGATGGTTACCTGGATTCTTGCTTCTTTTTGCTGCCTCCACATCAAATACTCTACATTACAAGGTAAATGAGAGGGTAAGCATAAGCTTAGTGAGTGAATAAAAACAAGTATAAAAACACCTTGCAATGCAGCCCATATTAAACCAATTTCATTAATTTAAAACATATCATACTCTTTATAAAACAAAACACACATGGCTAACAATGCCACTTTTAAAACGCAGTAAGTGTCATCAAACCAAGGCTAACAATGCCATTATTAGATTTTAGTAAAAATCCTTTTGTAATCACATGCTTTAAAAGCTAAAACACAAGTCTTACATGCTACTCACATAGCAATGCTTACACGTGCACCTCAATGCACAAAACTCAAGTCTTACATGCTAACAACATAGTAATGCTCAAATCACATGCATACCAATGCATAAAACCTTGCATGCATAATACCATATGCAACCAAGTAAAAAACATGACACTTACCTTAGAAAAGTAAAAACATATATTGGTGCTAGTGATCCGATTTGTACCACTCCAAATCGTTAGGATAAACGGGTAACCGCATGTTAGTACCACTCCCAGAGCATGCGCATGTTGATACCACTCTCAACATGAATTATCTCACCTTGGTGTCCGGTGACAGTACCACTCCGATCAACCCGTATGTGACAGTACTACTCCCATCACATAGCATTGGAATAAAAGGCAAAATGCAACACACAAGGAATTTATATATGTACGAGTTTTGAATGTTTATAGTGCACTCTAGATCCTATTGATCGATCAACTTATCCCACAAGGTTCATCACTTAACTGAACAATATATTATCAAAAACCAATGCTCAACATTTAATTCAAAACAGAATTCAAATCACATGTATCCCACTTTTTACGTATCACTTGCAAAAATCGATAAAACCACTTTTATCTTATTTTTCAAAATAAAAACTATGGGAACATTGAATGCATATAAAATATCTTTAAAAAAATCTCATGAGAATTTATATACATGCATAATTACATATGCACAACACAATAAGAGCATGGCAAATAACATAATAAAAACACGGCGTAATATGAGAACCTTTAAAAAGTAATATTTTAAACTTACTTCAGAGTATAGTGAGGTTTTTCACACCTTCCCTACATCCCCCAAAACTTTGAAAAACATTTAAAACCATTTCAAATTGGCAGCCCTCAAAATCCACTCACCGATTTACTGAAACTTGCTCGACAAGTCACCCGAAAACGCGATTCGGCTTTCTAAACTCCTTCAAACTTGTTCCTCTATCTCTTGACCTAATTCAAGCATCAAAAATAGAGTTTTTAGTGTATTAAAACACACCCAAACATCCCTCAAGTCGGACCAATACATGGCAATCCCTAAAAACACCATAAAACTTAACCGAAACCCACCGAAAACCTCTCCAAACACCCCCTAAACCTTAGGTCCGGGATTAGATACTTTAAAGTCATCTTAATTACATATAAAAACTTCAAGATTCATGTATTTGGGCATCAAAAATAGCCATGTAAAACCCTTGAACAAAAATCAAGAAAACAATAGAATTTTTATCAAGGAAACTGATTTTATTGATCCAAGACTTTAAAGATTGTTTCAATAAGAGAAGAACTTAGGAAATTCATTAAATAACTTTAGGTTTCATAGGTTTTAAGGATTATCAACTCCAAAATTAATCTAACCCCTTCGAAGGTTTAAAAACTAGAAAACCCGTAGAAAAACGACAAGATTTTGATGAAGAAAAATATAGGAAAATAAACCAACGAAATTTTATTAAAAATAATGGATATTTACCTTGAAAAGATGAAGAGGCTGCCTTGAAGAAGAAGAAGCCGAAATTTAAAGAAGAGATAATTTTAAAAAGTGAATTTTTGTGTTTTAGATCAAAATTAGAGAATTTTGATTACTTAGGTTAAAACTAGAGATTAAAGGTTGTTTATATATGCTCTTAGAAAACCTAGATCAAATAGGATTAGGATTATATCAAATTACCTTAAAGATCCAAAGTTTTGGCTTAGTTTATAAAATTATCCTCTAGTTTTCTATTTTTACAAAATAGTCACTAATTTCAAAATCTTAGGGATTCAAGGGTCAATTTTCAAAATTGATTTGACCAAAGTATAATATATATTATTTAAGGATTTTGGAATATTTTTTCTCACTTTATTTCGATAGAAAACTATTTTTTAGGTATTTAATCCCGAACTATGCTAAACCGATAAAACTAGTCCACTAGACCTCTAAACCGGCCTCTAACCTTCTAGGCCCAATTTTGGGGTGTTACAATCATTTCTCATGAAATTCAGATCAACTGCATTTCTCTTGCACGTCACTGCAATTCTCTATAGAAATGTTAGAGAATATTCCTTACACCATTAGAAAACAAAACCCTAGAAGCCTCTTATAAATACAATGTCGAGCCACCTTCAACAGAGAGGTAGAATAGAATAGAGAATCAAGGCAGAAAAAGGAGGGAACTTTAAAGAGAGCAATAGAGGTGGGAAGAAAAAAGAAAGGTGGCCACTTTTCTTCATCTTCTAGCTCAGTTCAACCACTATTGTTGGAGAGCTTCAAGTAAGGGATTTGCAAGACTTTGGTAAAAGCGACAATTTAGAAAACTTCACAACCGAGAGTTTAGGACTTCCTTCCTCTTCACTTTGCTTTACCTCTTTTCTTGTTGTTGAAAATGTATTTCAACGACGGAAGTTGAATAGTTCTCTAAACCTAGCCATGAACTAAACCAGTATGGTTTAGGCTTGTTATGGATGATTTTATTTTTTTGAATGAATAATTTACTGTTTTTGGTTTACAATGTGTTCTGTTCATGAAAGCTAACATTTTTTTCACTTAAACCTTGGTTTGTAAGAACTCTCGGGAGATTGCCTTTACTAAGGGGTTTGAGTAGCTTAGATCTAGGGATAGGCAAAGCTAGATCAACATGAACAATGAGGTTATTGTGGGAGCAGAATCCTAACTCACCCTAGGGATAAGGTAGAGTTTCAACGACTAAAAAGGATAGAACTTCATCAACATTGAAAGTGTTAGGGTTGAGACCAAGAGGTAATGCCTTAGCATTTTCGAGTGTTAGGCCTTTTGACTAGGGATAGTGGAGGCATTTTTAGTAAAATATGTCGAAAACTTGTTAAACCAGTAGAACAATAAATAAACATTCAGGATAAAAATAGAAGAACTTTCCATAGCAAGCCTAGTCAGTCTTAAGCTTGAATACTCCTATGTGTTGTATTTGTGCAGCTTTATCTATTTTTCCGTTCTTAATTTTATTTTGCTACAACATTTTGGTGACAATTGAAGAATTGATTTTTATATGTTTATACAGAAGACTTTCTTATCTTTTATGTATGTTAACTATTTTTGAAATTTCTTACCTAATCCTCGTGGGAACGATCTCACTCACACACTTTATTACTTGTTCGATGTGTATATTTGCACGATAATCAATCATATCCTGAACGATCATCAATCAATTTTAGTTTTTTAAATCATGTATGAAAATCTTTATTAATGATTTATATATCTTATCATATCTTATATTATAGATGTTTAAAAATTTATTTTTTATGAAAAACTTAACATCATTTTCTTATGATTATTTTAAACTCTTTTTTAACATTATTTTCTTAATATCATGCTCTTGAGATATCAATAATGACTTGAAATATTTAGCATGCTTAAAAAACTTATTGATAGCGAGGGGTTTTAACATTATAATGTAAGCATAAATCAAGCAAAAACGCAGCGAAAAAGATCGAAATAAATACCTCTAACCATTTTCAAAATTGTACGCCAAGTTGAAATGTGATTGCTTTATCGTCTAGAATGTCGAACCATCGTGGTAACACCTCGAACCACCTTGAAAATTATAGAACTCGACTACAAAAGAACAAAAATATCCAAGATGTTTTAAGCATTCAGGAAATCTCACTAGATAGAATAAAATACTTTGATTCTTGGTGCTTAGAGACCTTGTGCCAATGAGTATTTATATGAGGTAATTTCCCATCAAAATCACCGATTACACTCTCATACTTCACATGTTCTCAGTACGAGATAGTGGAACATGGCAATATGGAAACGTGGGAAGCCATGAACCGCCAACTCTAACTTCAGTTAGTTACCCACGTCAAACATGTAAAGGCCACGAACCACACTAAAGGTGGTTTACGAGTATTGAATGGTTAATCTACGAATATTGAATCCTGAGAAAAATTACTCCCACTGATTGAGTCATTCTCAAGAAATTTTGTAGTTCTTGATTTCACAATTCTAGTGATATTAGATGGACAATAGAATCTTTAATCTTTAGACTTTTTGGTATATCCAATGAAATACCCACTAATAGTCCTTGGGTCCATTTTGTTTTCTTGTGGGTTATAAATTCTCAATTTAAACGGGCATCCCCATACGCGTATATGTTGCAAAATCGATTTCCAACCTTTGAATAACTCAAAATGTGTCTTTGAGACAACCTTGATTGGGACCCGATTTAATATATACAAAATTGTCTTGAAAGTTTCAACCCATAAAGACTTAGACAACTTAGAGCTACTAAGCATACTTCGCGCCATGTCCATTAAAGTTTGATTTTTTTTTCGCAACACCATTCTGATCATGCGAGCCTAACATATTGTATTAGGCAAAATACCGTTGTCTTGAAGAAACTAAACAAATGGACCATGTGTTTGTCCATCTGTATTGTATCTACCATAATACTCACCACCTCTATCTGTTCTCACAATCTTTATTTGCTTAACGCATTGTTTCTCTACTTTAGCCTTGAAAACCTTAAAGGCTTCTAACGTTTCGCTTTTATGATAAAGTATGTAGGGATACATGTATCGTGAGTAATCATCTAAAAAAGTGATGAAGTATTTCTGACCTTGTATATCCATATTTGGGTAACAAATATCAGAATGGATGATTTCCAATATGGTTGAACCCCTCTTGGCATATTTATTTGACTTGTTAGTTTGCTTACTGGTGAAGGCTCAGAAGTCCTATAATTTCTATCTTTTACCAAATTGTAGTATTTGAGGTTTCCGAACTCATAGGTATTGTATCGAATTTACTACTTTTTAAACCTGCACTTATAAAAATAAAGACACAAGTAATTTGATTGTTTGGAGTAACTAAATTAACTAACTTAAAAACTAAATAAAGAAGAAAATAAGAATAAAAGTGAGGCCAGGTTGAGTATTTTGTAGAGGGGAATCCAGTTGTATTATTTATCCACTTATTAATGTAATGGGTTGACTTGTCGCCTCGGCGGGTCGCACTAAGGGTCGCCGCAACTGCCTAGGTAGGGTTATACCTTGTCGACAATTCAACTTTCCATAGTTCGACAGAGCATCCTTGTATGTCTCTTCCTTATCCCTAAGTGAAGAGCTCTATTGAAACTCACGTCTTAATGATACCTCTCGACGTGAATCAAGGGTGAGTAACAACTGATTGTATGCTTCCTTTTAGTCGTTGAAATCTTGGGTGGTTTATCTCTAAACAGGATTAGTCAATGCCCTTGAGCAAAGACCTTATTCTCTCGTTTTGTGAGCCTAACTCTCCCGATATTAGACAAATAGATTTTTCTTCACATACTATCATCTGAGCTCATATGCAAAGAAGAGTAAATGTCAAGAGAGAATAAACTATGAAAATAGGTTTGCATTAATAAATATCAAAGATAATACAACTTTCTTCCCTAACTACTCCATAAACAACTTAAACCTCGAGAGGGTTTTAGAACATGGTGTAGTCGACGGCTTAAGAGTTTATGCTATGGAGAATCCGACTCGACTCCCTTAACCTAGACCTAATGGGTGACTTATATAGGCCAAGCCCTAGGTTAAAGTCTTCCACATAAGGGAAGAGTTATACAAGAAAAACAATATAACTCATAATTAAATTAGGACACTTTATTTTATTTCCTAAAATAACTCTTTAATCCCGTATTGACCTTTGACCAAGGCTTGACTCCTTTAATCAGTTTCGTCTTTCTTTTACTTTATGTCCGTTATGATCGGCATCTTTTCTCTATCTGTCGAGCAAAAGTTGTTATCTTTATTCTGCTGTCGCTGCCTCTAAAATGTTATCGTGGCGGGTGTTTATCTGCGTTCCAGCTTTAAGTTCCAACATCCATCCTCTTAATTGACCATTCTTATGATGTGTTTTCTGTCTTAAGAAAGAAAACCATCAAATGCATATGTTTTATGCCAAATAATAGATAAATTCATGAATTAAGTATTTGGATACTGAATATGGAAAATAAACAGAATTATCTAATATTGTCCTTAAATCTGTCATTTATTAGCAATAAATGAGTGAAAAAATGATATGAAAAATAAGACTTTTATACACTTATCACTTACCATTAATATAGTATACACAAATATCAAAATCAATAAAATCTAAGGTATTTAGTACCCCCATCATTTACTAATATTTTAATTCTTTCAATAGAGATATGTCCTAATCTCCGATGTCATAAAATAGAAAAATCTTCATTTATAACATTGTAACGACCCTCCCCTCAACGCAGGTCGTTAATAAAATTATTAATTTACTTTTTTGAAAAATTGACAATAGGTAAAAAAACAAGAATTAGAGATAAAGTTAGGGTTTAAATTGATAAATTAGGGGTTTTCAAAATTAGGGTGTCAATTTAGAAAATTGGGAATTTTAGAAAAATGGAGATGTTATTTAAAATTAAGGTTTAAAAGGATTTTAAAGAATATGATTTAAAAAAACAATAAAATTGGTATTTATTTAAAAATAAGAATTTAGGTTAAAATGGATGAATCTGGGATATTAAAAATAATTGTGGACCTAATTAAAATTAGGGTTTCGTTTAAATATTAGGTTAAAAAGGAATGAAAATTATTATGAAAACAAATTGAAATTATTTTGAAAAAGATTAGTGTCACCAACAGTCACTTTGGTAGACCGGACACTGTTAAAATTAGAGATTCTAAAAAATGGGTTCGGGAGTCGGTTACAGATGGATATAAAAATACTCTACACCGCCCAAATATTGGTACCTAATCGAATATAATTGCCCGAATTGAAAATTTTCAAGTTTGAATTTTTATTAATTTATTATCCGTTTAGGAATGCAAACAAATTTTAAAGACCTCGATATTCGAAGGTAAACACATACATCGCCACCATTACGCCTGGTGTCGGGCCCGTTATACCGAATATTGAGATACCGCATTTTTTATTAATTAAGATTACTGTGTTTGAATGTTGAATAAATGAATAGAATGTACAAATAAATAAAATAATGCGGAAATTTAAAGGTAAATAAAGTAAATTACAATAAATTAAATGTGAGAAATTAAGTTGCAGAAAATTAAAAACGGTAAATTAAAATGTGGGAAAGTTAAATTGCATAAAGTTAATTGTAATAAAGTAAATAGCGATAAATTAAATTGCAAGAAAAATAAATCCGAGAAATTAAATGTTAGATGATAGGTGTTAGAGGTTAGAACGAAACAGATTATAAATAATACGGATCATTCCCCGTTACGGGTCACCGTAAAGTCGAACGAATGAATAAAGAAAGAAAGAACCATAAAAAGATATTAATAATATAGATGATAAAAAATGCTTTATTATAATTTAATATATAACATTCAATAAATATATATAATTTATATGAACAAAGTAATAACATAAAAAATAATTATAATGTATAATGCTATTTCTTTAAGTAATGTATATAAAATATATGACAATATATAATAAACAACGAGTGATATGCAGTGGATTAGAAAGAAAATCAAATTAAAGGCATTGAATGTCATGAAAAAGATAAAAAAACAAATTAATTGGTTCATTCCCCTTTACACGGCGAAAAAAAGGAAATTAAAGCTAATAAATTTAAAGAAGGTAAATAAATTAATGAAAAAAATAAATCAAATATTTGAGAACTGGAAAATAAATTATAAAAAGTCATTTTTCAGTAACCCCAAGTTAATAGATTTTTAAAAAAAGTAAACTCGATCAAATAAATAAAATAAGAAAGAAAATATAAACATGGTCAAAATTTTTATAAAAATTGGTTGCTATTAGTTACATGATAATTAAGGTAAAACAAAATGCATGGCCAAAATTAAATAAGAATAAAACAAAGGGGCAGATTCGAACAAAAATAATAAAGAAATAGACAAAAGTAAATGGAAAAATAAATTCAGGGGGATTAAAAGGGGATTAAATTACGCCTGAAATCGAAACGGCAAGGGAAACGAGGGACTGGAACATGTATTAAACCATGACGAAAAATCAAACGTCCCATGATTTAAAGGACTGTCTCTATTATTAGCTCATTGACCAAATACGAGAATCCTCTCCCGGATCCGGCTTACCACGCGGGTCAAGAGCCCTTAAAACTTCTTTGTTTTGTAAGTAATATAAATATAAAAAATGTAGGCCACAAATAGCCTTGGCTTTCATTCCTTCTCCTTTTCCAGACGAAAAAAGAGAGAAAATCTCTCTGTAATTTAATAAACCACTCACAACTTTTGAAAACCCAGAATCCGGTAGAGTATCGTCGCCTTGGTCACTGTTAGCGACTACCGACGACTGCGGGAACATTCGAAAACCCCCTTTTGTTTTAGAAAATCCGATAGAACCCCAGATCAACTAAAGAAAACCCTTATTCTTCGTTTGAAAAAAAACAAATCAAACACCCCTTTTTCAATTCGGAAAACTAGAAAACTTTTGGTTTTGAAAGCCTCTTTGAAAACTCGATTTTGACGAAGAGAAGGATTAGAATAGAGAACGTCGGTGACGGAAAACTAGTTTCGATTCAAAAGGTAAAACCCTAAATCGTTTGTCTCTTATTAAAAAAAACAAATGCTCTGAAAATTCCTTGCTTGTATTATTTTTTTGTAATGTTCCCTTCTAGGGTTACAAGTGATTCGTGCTTTGCTTTATAGCCGATTTTTACATGAAAATAGAAATAATAAAAATCTGATTTTGGTTGTTGTTTTGCCTTGTCTATTTGCTTTTGTAAGATTGAGAGACCATCATTGTCCTCTTTAGAGGATGTTGAGACCATCCGAGGTGGTTGGATTCAAAGGGGGAGAGATCTATGCTGATATGGTTATCGGCATGAATCCATGGGGGCATACGTGTCCTTGTCGTGGCGATGAGGTAGTGCTCGCCATGGTTGCATACATGGAAGGAAAGCGATCGGTTATGAAAGAAGGGCAGTCAATTCTGGAATTCTCCAGAAACTGAAACGCCTGCTAGAAGGGGAAAGGTCAGGTCTGTACCCGGGTCAACCGGTTACCGGGTTAGGTGATCGGGTATGGGCGATCTGTTGTAATTGTTGAGTTAATGATATGGTCCGGTTATGGGAAATGGGTATTGGTTATAATTAGGAAATGACTTTATTGGTTTGGCCTGCCGGTTGGGCTAAGAAAATGGGTGGGGGTTTAGTTGTAAAGGGGATGATAATTGGGTTTGTTGTATGTGGGCTTGGCAGATTATAAATGGGTTTTAAGAGTAATGGGTTTGGTTAATTTATAATGGACTATTTAATTATAATTTACTGTATAATAATAATAATAATATATTTTTGGACTTTAAAATTATGGTTTTAAAATTATGGTTTATTTAATATTACGAATATTAATATATATAATATGGTTTAAGGATTTCGGTTTAGGGTTTAAGGAATTTAGTTTAAGGTTCATCAAATTCCCGAATAAAAATGGTTATTACAGTTGCCTCTCTTTGTTTGTCGTTGTGAAACAATGATTGAACAAAGACATAAGATGATCATTTTTGTTCGATCCAACTGCCACTCAACCCACGTCACGATCTTTCTCTTCAACTTTGAACTAATTCACTTTCCAATCTTGCTCCACCAGACATAGACATGTCAGCACACTAAGACGTTGTTATCTTGTTAATTTGTCCACTCCTAGTCACATGATAACACAAACAACTCAATTTTTCCCAATCGAACTGACTCAATCTTTCAAATTCCTTGAGAAATGAACTCGTCTATTGACCCGCTACACCATCGAAGAAGAGTCAATGTTCGGTTAATTTGTTAATCTCTTCGTTTCATTGTAAGACAAAACCTGCACAAATAAAAAAAAGTGTTTCAGAATACGGTATCCACATAATTATTTAAAACTGCAAAAATTAAATGATAAGGGTAAAAGAGAAAGTTAGATATGGTTGATCTGCTACGCCACCGACGAAGAGACGAGATCTGTTGGTTGGGTCATGCTATGACTCTAATGAAGAGGCATGGCCCGGTGAGTTTGGTGGTCAAGCTACGGCTCCGACAAAGAGGCATGACCGGGGAGTTAAAGGTGATCAAGATACGACTTTGATGAAGAGGCATGATCGAGATGTTAGAGGCGATCAAGCTACAAATCCGACGAAAATGCATGACCAAGATGTTAGAGGTGGTAAAGCTACGACTCCGACAAAGAGGCATGACCGAGATGTTAAGGGTGATCAAGCTACGACTCTAATGCAGAGACATGATCGAGATGTTAGTGAGGGGTGATCAAGCTACGAATCTGACAAAGAGGTATGATCAAATGTTAGAGGTGGTCAAGCTACGATTCTGACGAAGAGGCATGACCAGTTTGTTAGGAGTGATCAAGCTACGACTCTGACGGAGAGGCATGACCGAGGTGATCAAACTACGACTCTGACGAAGAAGCATGATCGTTTATGTCGAAACAAGCTACAACTCTGACGAAGAGTCATGGTCCGATTTTTTTGGATGGTCAAGCTATGACTCCTACGAAGAGGCATGACCGAATTTTTATATATGGGTGTGATCAAGCTACGACTATGACGAAGAGACATGATCAATTATGTTGAACCAAGCTACAGCTCTGACGAAGAGGCATGGTCTGATTTTTGGGGTAGTCAAGCTACGACTCCGACGAAAAGGCATGACCGAATTTTTATATATGGGTGATCAAGCTATGAATTTGATGAAGAGACATGATCAATTATGTTGAACCAAGCTACAACTCTAACGAAGAGGCATGGTCCGATTTTTTTGGATGATCAAACTACGACTCTGGCGAAGAGGCATGATCGAATTTTTATATATGTGTGATCAAGCTATGACTCTGATAAAGAGGTGTGATCAATTATGTTGAACCAAGCTACAACTCTGATGAAGAGGCATGGTCCGATTTTTTTGGGTGATCAAGTTACGACTCTAACGAAGAGACATGATCATTTTTTATGTGGTCAAGCTACGACTCTGATGAAGAGGCATGACCGGTTTATTGATGTTGATTGATCCACTTCACCATTGATGATGAGACAAGACCTGAAAAGGAAAGAGAAATCCATGGTTATTAATTTTTTATTTTAAATTACATTTTCTTTGTTTTGTCTCTCTTTCTTTTGCATGATTGTCCTCCATTTTGAGGTTTCAACTCTTTTGTTGATTTTAGCTTCCTTCTTAATTGAGGTTTTGTTTGATTTGTTCTTCGTGGTTGAGAGCTTTGTCTTGAATCTGCATGATGCACTTAATTTGATGTATGGTATGATGCTAATGCGATGCAGGGTAGCTATGACGTAATATGTGATGCATGATATGAATGTATGAGTGTAATAATGTTGATATGAATGACATGTAATGTAGTGGGCCATGAGTACGAGGGGATGCTTATGATGTACGCATTTAGATGTATGATGATTTGATGTATGGCATAATGCAATGATGTTGGACATGAGATGCACTTGATATACGATGTATGCATGTAACTATAGTGTTTCTATGAATAATGATGAGGATGCTTTATGTTTTAGATGATGTATGCATTATGTGAATGCATGACAATAAGAAGAATAACATGTGCCATGAATGATATGTGATAAAAAGTAGACATGCTATTGTACATATGTATGATAATGATGTAATGTATGCAAAAATGATATGCATTGATACTGACTTTTTTTATTGATTTTTTTTATAATGTGATCATACCCTAACCTTTTGCGGGTTTGACCGTCTTCTTTCGAATTGTTACCTTTCTTGGTGAAGGTCAATTTATGAGTCTTGTACGCGAAATGGAAAGGCACCCTTATTGTTGGCCCCTGTACTTTTTGAATTTTGTGAATGCTTATTGAAAAACTTGTTTCTTTTTCCTCTGAATATATCGAGCTAGATTGAGTACCCCGAATATCAAGTGCACAAAAGAAGCTGAAAAAGGCTTAACGGGGATTACCCTAAACAAATCTGCATGTAGAAGACCTCAAAAGTTGAATTGATGTTTAAATATGTGAAATGCATTTTTGCTTCTTTGGTGTGAGACCACTTATTTTGGTTGATTCATTTGTTTTTTTTATTTTATTTTGGGGAATTCAATTCATCATATTTCTTTGGCTCGAAATAAATGATAGAGCAAACAACAAATTCTCGAGTTATTCGGCATTATCATAATGTTGAAAATTTTATCATCACTCATGAAGCGAAGGGTATTCGATTAGAATGGGCTTCAGCGGAGTGCTGCAAAAATTCCACACTCTTATTTAGAAAAATCTATTATCAGGTTTCGAACATTTGATTGCTTTTGATTAAGGCATAAAGCTTTGATTGCAGTTTTTGTCTTTTGTTTTTTTTTTTCATTTTTTCTTCTTTTCTCTTTTGATTGATTTTCTTTTCAGTCCATGTGGTCCTTAGTATAAAAAATGCGAGTCACATATTCGTAATCTTCACAATTAAAAGTTCGATTAGACACGAGTTGCTTGGAACCAATCTTCGGGTCAAAGTTGATGTCCCTTATGTAATTGATATATGAGGCTCACAAAAAACATCTTTTTGTTTAAAACCGGAAGATCTAGGTCGAATTATTTGATTTTGATTTTTTTTTGTTTTTTTATTTACTGGGTGCCCCCAAATGTGTAACCACTTTCACTGTTTGTTAATGTCGGTTATCATGTTGAAGGATGAGGCTCGTCATTATGTACCAGTTGAGGTATCACCTTTATTGGAAATGGGGGATTATGATGCCCCTAAATAAAATGTTAATATACAAGTATTGATGCAGGTCTGATGCAATTATGATATGAACAAATAAAATTATGATTAAATGCTTATGCATGTATATTAAGAGCTAAAATGAGGCGAGTGGATGCGAATAATATATGAAATTATGACTGAATGCTTGTGTATGATGATGGCAATTATTATGTGAAATATGTAATTTTCTACTATATGCTTGTGTGACATAATTATTGTACAGATGATGCTATCATGATGTAATGTAATGAGAAAATGGTGATGTAATGAAAATAAACATTAGATGATGTTATGATGTAAAATGTCACAAGAAAACAATGGTTAGTGTAGAATAGAATATTTACAAATAAATGACAAAAATAAACATGACATGTCTTAAGCATAAAAATAAATCCTAATCACATGATATTCTAATTTCTAGGGTTACCGCATGGCTCTAAAGGGTGGGTTACTTAGATTCTATACATGCAATTTTGGTGCTAAAGGGGTACTAGAATTGTCCTCGTTGTCCCCTACTAAGAGTAGAAAGACCCTCGACCATCACTCATTATAGGCTCATTTCAATCGAGTTCAATTCGAAGGGACCCTTTCTCTATGTCCATACGAGGAAACAATATTCCCGCGAAAACATAGGGTAGTCGAGCCCCGAAGGTACTTACTAGGCCCATACGGAGGAACAATATCCCCACGAAAGTGCTAGTATTTCCCCTCACTTAGATGGACAAGTTGTTATGTAAAGTTTTAAAATGCGTTAAAATAATATTCGTATTCTTAAAAGGATATTAAAGTAATTCAAAAAATGAACTTGTAATTTTCAATTAGGGCAAAAATATTCTTTCTAAGTCTTGACTCTCTTTTTTGTAAAAATAAAATTGATCCCCAGCGGAGTCGCCAACTGTAACGATCCTCCCCTCGGCGGAGGTCGTTAATAAAAATTATTTGTTTTCTTTTTTGAAAAATTGGCACTAGGTAAAAAAAACAAGAATTAGAGATAAAGTTAGCATTTAAATTGATAAATTGGGGGTTCTCAAAATTAAAGGGTCAATTTAGAAAATTGGGAATTTTAGAAAAAATAGAGATTTTATTTAAAATTAAGGTTTAAAGGGATTTTAAAGAACATGATTTAAAAAAAAATAATAAAATTGGTATTTATTTAAAAATGGGAATTTAGGTTAAAATGGATGAATCTGGGATATTAAAAATAATTGTGGACCTATTTAAAATTAGGGTTTAGTTTAAATATTAGGTTAAAAAAGAATGAAAATTATTATGAAAACAAATTGAAATTACTTTGAAAAAGACTAGAGTCGTCATCGGTCACTTTGGTAGACCGAACACTGTTAAAATCAAAGATTCTAAAAAATTAGTTCGGGAGTCGATTATGGATGAGATATAAAGATACTCCATATCGCCTAAAAATTGGTACCTAATCGAATATAATTAATTGCCTGAATTGGAAATTTGCAAGTTCAAATTTTTATTAATTTATTATCCGTTTAGGAATGCGAACAAATTTTAAAGACCTCGATATTCGAAAGAAAACGCATACACCGTCACCATTACGCCTGGTGTCGGGCCCGTTATGACTGAATATTGAGATACCGCATTTTTTATTAATTAAGATTAGTGTGTTTGAATGTTGAATAAATGAATCGAATGTACAAATAAATAAAATAATGCAAAAATTAAAAGGTACATAAAGTAAATTACAACAAATTATATGCGAGAAATTAAATTGCGAAAAATTAAAAGTAATAAATTAAAATGTGGGAAAGTAAAATTGCATAAAGTAAATTGCAATAAAGTAAATAGCGATATATTAAATTGTAAGAAAAATAAATACGGAAAATTAAATGTTAGATGTTAGAGGTTAGAGGTTAGAGGTTAGAACAAAACGGGCTATAAATAATACGGATCATTCCCCGTTGTAGGTCACCTTAAAGTCGATCGAATGAATAAATAAATAAAGAACCATAAAAAGATAATAATAATAATAATAATAATAATAATAATAATAATAATAATAATATAGATGATAAAAAATGCTTTAGTACAATTTAATATATAACATTATATATATATAATTTATATGAACAAAGTAATAACATAAAATATAATTATAATGCATAATACTATTTCTTTAAGTAATGCATATACAATTATGATAATATACAAAAATAATAAACAATGGGTGACATGCCGTGGATTAGAAAGAAAATAAAATTAAAGGCATTGAATGCCATGGAAAAGGTAAAAAAATAAATTAATGGTTCATTAAGTCAGACTTATGTGAGACTTATCAAATTCTGTGATTAATTTAAAACTTCTTTTAATCTTTAAACTTATATTGTTTTTTAATTGGAAGTTACTCATAATCTTAACTTATTCTAAAATTTGGGACCCATTCTGAACTTAAACCGACCTTAGTAACCACTAAAACGAAATATAGGATCTTCAAACTTCATCCTCAAAAGTTTGGACAAAATGGCAGAGGTATCGATACTGTCGGTATCGAAACACTTCCTCAGGGTTTCGATATGCTAGCTCGATGACATAAGGACATGATATCCTATATGTATCGATACACACCCAAAGAGGTATCGAAACAATTTCGCCATTGGAGGTTTGGGTATCGAAACAGTGGCTAGGCGTTCTAAAATGCTTTCCCATCATGCTTGAGCCTTTTTCGATGGGATATCGACACACATGCAAATGGTATCGATACCCCTACACAATTTTGCAGGTTCTAAGCTTTTAATTTACTTACACTCTATCCAAAGGGCTCCTATCTAGCCTCAATTCATTTCTACTCTCTAGTGATAGTTTTTGCATGTTTAGACATCAAATAACAAACATACCAATTCTATAATCTTTAACGAAATCATCATTCACTAACATTCATGCCATTCAATTTAATTTCACTATGGCAAACTAATACAAACCTAAGCCTACAAGCCAACATATTTAGTTCAATAGCTTTCATGCCAAATACACAAAAGATACTATATAATTTCATGGTTAAAATCCCAAAATGTACAATGCTAACATAACATGTTCACTATGCCACCATTTCTAAGAGTTAAAAAAGCTACAAAATACCATAATTGACTTTCTTATTGTGCTTGCCTTCAATATCGACTTTATTCTAGCTTCTTAGCTTGATAACCTGTTGTTTTGGGAAGGAAAGAAACAAACGAGTGATAAATAGTTTTTAGGAATTTAGTGAGGCAACCTTAAGTCTAACCGTTTTTAGACATATTTCATATAGCAAAAATAACATGTTCCATTCAAGCAACAAACCAAGTTCATAGCAAACGAATTTAACCAATTATGCAAAGATTATCAATCACCAAATATCATGTTTATCATGCTTCTAGCATGCAATCCAAGTTCACAATCTATATGCTCATGCATAAATTGGCATATATCGAATTCTTGTCTCATAGGTTAAATTCCATATCAATGCTCAAAATAACAATTCTCATACATATGCTTTTTACATATTAAGCCTTTAAATTTTTAAATTAGTTACCATACGATGTCTTGGTGTTAGTTAGACCAGGTAATCGATTCAACAAAAGGCATAGTAAGTACCTAATAAAAGTACCAAAAAGGCACTAACAAAAGATACCTAAGGTATCTAGCAAATGGTGACTAACCACCAACCAAAAGTACACGAAATACTAAATAAAAGTACCGAAGTATTAACAGACGAGCTCATACTTTAGGCATGCCGTACTATCTAAGACTAATTATCGACCAAGGCTCAATGAAAGCTTCATTAACCATTACGTTCATTTGATCATATTTTGATACATACTAACCATGTTTCTTATCACATAAGCAAGTATCCATATCATGCTATCAGCAAGAACATTCATATAATGTTACCAAAGAAGAACATTCATATAATGTTATACATGTTTCGTGCATGATTCACATACCTGACATCCCATACCCGCGTGTCATTACTTACCTCGATATTTCTAAGCTATGCACATGAACTAAGCTGGTCCTAACAATATAACAACCAAGTCATGGCATCACACATGTTATCAAACAAATTAGCCTCCTTCCTTTTTTTACCAAATATAAGTTTAGTTCAATAACATGACAATTCAAATAACAAGAGGATGATTAGGACCTAGGTCCTAACCCTAAAATTTATCACACTCACAAATATTCCAAGCAATCAAGGGTTGTATATGGTGATCCCTTTGCCCTTCTTCCTTTCAAGCTCTAGTCTTTTGTCCTTTTCATTATCTCCTTCGTTCGGATTCTCTAATAAACCATACATACATAATCGTTCAATAGGATATATTAAAACCACTTAACTCAAGTGTTCATACACATAACAAATGCAAAAATTTAAATCTGCCCACTAGGGACAACTTTGCTACCTCTTGAAAAAATTAACATATCTCCTAACTCTCTTCCAAATTTAGCATAATTTATATCCTTAGAAAATCCTATACATGAACATGTTAATCTCACATTTTAATTTCTAACCATTTAACACCAGATTTCATTTAAAGCTATAATTGTCCGATTCCGGGATAACTTGAACCACCTTTATTAATTGCCTTATAACTTTTACGACACAACTCCAAACGAGGTTCCATAAATTTTCACTTAAAATAGATTTATAGGGGTATTAAAATTTAAATTTTCATCCTCTAAATCCATAAATTTCGTCCTAGGGACTGTTTCTAAAATTGCTACCTAGAATTGCATGTTCTGACAGATTTGGCTATTTTCTATTCCATGGGTTTAAATCCTAATTCAAGCTTTCTAATCTACCTATTCATGCTTCTAAAACCAAAACCAAGTGATAACTAACTTTAAATCAAGTTTCTAATAACTCAATCCAATAAATTTACACTCCATAATTCAGTCCTAACAAGTTTCTAACATTATCTAACATAATTTTTTCCATTCTTCATTCTAACACTATAAACATCAATTAAACTAATTTTCTAGCCTGTAATCCTTAATTTCCATCAACTATAAACACTAAAATTCATGTCAATCAAAAATTTAAAAAGAATTTAGAAGGCTTACACAATTCTCTTAGCTAGAACCTTCAATACTCTTCAATTTTGCAAGAATCTAAGCTTTTTTTCTTAAGCTTTCATGAATTTTCTCTCCTCTCTCTCTCTTTATCTATTTCTCAGTAATGTGGAAATGAAGAAGAGAATGGGCTGATTTCTTATCTCACTCTCATTTTTCTATTTTCCTTTTTTTTTTAAATTAATGAGATAATATCTTATTATAATGAACCCCATTGGTCCATTCATGCCACATGGATATTTCACTTACTATCTTTCAAGAGTTTAGCTTGCATCTCTTATGTTTTAATTTTGATTCAATTAGGTCATTTTACATTAGCCCTGTTATTTTTCTTTATTTTTAATTTAATCAAATTTTCTTTTTATACCTAATTAGCATATGATTTAATTAATTCTTGGCTTAATTATGGTTTCCTCCTAAATCGATTTTAAGGTGTTACAATCTACACATGAAAAATAATTTGTAGTAAGAACTTCTATATAAGAACTCTCGGTATCCAAGATGCAAATGGTTCTATATATAAAGAATCTACAATGTTGGTGATTGAAACTAAAATTTTATATAGGAATAACTCTCAGTTTGAAGAAATCACCAAAGACTTTGCCAAAGACAAATCGAATACAATACACGGAGAATTCACTCCCCCAAGGCACCAGATAAAAGAAGAATTTGTGACCTCAAGTTTTTAGTCTAAAGACTCCATCTTCCATAATACATTACTCAATTTTAAATATTTTGTATGACAAAAAAATCTCAAAAAGAGGCAGTTGTTAGAAGAATAAACATAGACTCAATCAAAAAAAAATATTACCTTTTGTATTTGTTCTATTCTTGTTCTATAACAATGAGCAAAGAGAGTAACTATTTTTTATCAGGACCTAAAATCTAGACCCAATACCAAAAGTTAAATCCAATAAATAAAATAAATTCATTCATCAATCTAATTTTCAACATAATCAACTCATTACACAAACCCATACCTAACTACAACATATGACCCTACCTAATAAATCTAATTTTAACTAGACCTGACTTGATCGATCTAAAATTTAAAATATCCAAAATACCTAAATAAACCATTATCTTATCTGACCTAAACACCTTAAAAAAGATAACCTAATTATCCCTAATAGTTCTGTAGCCGTCGCACCCCATAAACATTCAACTTCTATAGTCTATCAATATTGTACGTTGTGATTAGAAATCATTTATGAATTCCTTCTTAGATGCTGATAATCAGGAAGATATCTATAAGTTACTATGGCCTATTCCATGCCCATCAAAAATCAAGATAACAACTTGCAATTGCATTCCTATTATGCAGAAATCTTGTTATAAAATGAGTTGCTAATGACCTTAGATGTTCTAGATCTGCGTATAATTTTGAGGATGGTACCCATGTAAGCAGTAATTGTTTCTTTACAAGATCAGTTTGGAATGGTTTAAGTATCTATTGGCCTCCTACTGCAAATCAAATGGGTTTCTATGATTGGCTTCTACAACTTCTAAACACATGCTAAATATCACAACAATTTGGTCCTCATAGATATCTTCATGTTGATGCGGGTTATAGACAACCAGAAGCCCATAACAAAAAACTTCATCTGGTATAGATGTTGATGTTCAAGTAATTGATTCCTATTTTCTGATTAATTTTAATATTACCTCATTTTTCTCATTAGAGATGATGACAAAGCTCCAAGGGCTTCAATTTATGGGTGATTTGGAAGAATATAAGTGCAGAGATTGATGCAAAATTAATTACCTGAAGCTCAATTCATATGAGATAGGCTATTCAGTACTTTGATTATTTACCGGAGATTAGGTGCGTAAATGAGTCGAGTCGAGCTTGAATAGTGTTAAGTTCGGCTCGGTTTTTTTAAGATTTTTAGTCTAGTTTGAGCTTGAGTAATTTTAAGCAAGCTTGAAAAATTTGAGCTTAGTTCAGCTCGTTAAGAATTCGAGTCGAGTTCAGTTTTATTTGAGCCTAACCAAGTCAAGTATTGATTGATCTTTAACCTTTTTAGACTCGAGTAACTCTTATCTATCATGTCTCATTTAAAGTCTAACAAAAAAAAATGATATACAAGTTATGTAAACTCAAACTTGTCAATTTAGGGTTTAGTGTGTTAATTCAAGGTTCAAGATTTATGTTAAGGGTCTAGATTTTAGGGTTTTAAGTTTAAAAAATTAAATTTTAAATTCTAAAAAATAAAAAATAGTACATTTATATTTTCGAGTAGCTCATGAGCTTTTTAATTCGAGTATCATATAGCTCTGCTAGGCTTGTCAAAAACTCGAGCCGAGTTCAAACCTAATTCAGTCGAGTTGAGTTTTGACTGAGGTTTAACCGAATCAAGCTCGAGTAGCTCGTAATCTGTCTCGTCTCATTTATAGTCCCACCGAAGTTATCAAAACCCTAGCTGTGGGGCTTTGAAGTGTGATTCTTTATGATTTATTAGGGGTGTGCATTCGGTTAATTCGTTAGGTGGCCGAACCGAATTAACCAAAACCAAATTAACCAAATTTTTAAAATCTTAACTGTTAACCGAACCGAATTACCTTTAACCGAATTAACGAAACCAAAATTATTTCGGTTAATTAGCCGAATTAACCGAAATTTATTATAAATTTTGGTTAAATTACATAATAAGTCACTAAATTATGCTAAAATAAATTTTTAGTCTCTAAACTTTTATTTTATATCAATTTAATACAAAATTTAGTGAACATTTTAGAATATAAAAAATTAATGAATATTTTATAATTTTTTAAAATTTAAATGACTAAAAAAATATACAAATTTTCTACACGTATATAACATATTTTTCTTTATTTTATGGTATGTTTGTTATTGTTTGACACAATTTATGTATATCTTGGTAGTCTTTTAGTGCTCGTACAATAATTTTTTATTGGCGCTTGCTTTTTGTGCAATTTTATCAAGAATAATAGAAAGTTTGATTTTTTAGTTGTTGTTTGTTGATACAATTAAAATTATGTAACAAAATAATATAATTGATAGTTTAATTCGTTCATAAATCTTTTTTTACCTTATAAAGTATCTCGTTTAGATAGATGAGATTCATGAATGTTTATGGATTCTTTAACGATACATGTTAGTTAAAATTAGGGATGTAAAAAAGTTACTCAGATGGATTTCAGGTCGGATATCGTCAGGTCGGGTAAAATCGGATACAAGTTATTTCAAGTTGATTGGATGTTTTGACTCGATTCAGGTCAGGTGCGAGTCCACTTCAGTTCGTGTCTTTTCAGGTTGGGTCCATTTTAGGTCGAGTCAAACGGTTTGATCCAAATCAGATAATTGACAGATTCATTTTATGTCAGTAGATTTCAGATCGGTTTTATTTCATGTCGAATTAATTATGGTTTTAAATTCATATTAATTAAAATTATTAAGTTTGAGTTTGATACAAATAAGTAATTAAGTAATTAATAGATTTTAATCTCATTAATAGTAGGATGCTAAAACAGACCATTTCGTTAAGATAATCTTTATACATATAAACACCTACTAAATGGGAGAAAATAAATGAATCGAAAACTGACCATTTCGTTTGGAATATGAGTTACTCCGCTTTGCAGAAGCTAGCGGTTTGTAGAAATCTAAACAACATTCACAGAAATGTAAGTATTCAGCTAGAAACTAAATCACACAGACATCCGAAAATGCAATTGAAATTTTACTTACCTTCTAATCCAAGTAACTGCAAAAATTCCTTCATGCTTATAGTTTTGTTTTTTTTTTTCTGAGCTTTGATATTGTTGAGTTGATCGATTGATTAGATTGGCCAAGAGGGGGTGAATTGACAATTAAAATTTTGGATGGAAGATTTGGTGGAAAAATGAAAAATTTAAAGAAACAAGATTTATAGTGGTTCAAGCTTCAAAGCAAACTCTACATCCATTATCTTAGCTCCCACTAAGGATTTTCTAACCAATTCACTAGAATTCAACCTTCTTCTAAGGTTCAAGGGCTAACCTTTACAACAAGTCAATTTTCTACCCAAAGATTAACTTGATCCTCAAAAAGATTACAATGATTGAAAATAGGAAAAAAAGTTTCTTTCACAAGAAGAATATGCACCAATTACAATTTAACACTCCCCAAACTCAATTACAAAGAATGAAAGTGAAATACAAGAGTTGAGTGTATGAAATTTGATAATGAGTGCTTGGAGTTGGATTGGATTGCTTGGATGTTTGCTTGAGGTTCAATAGTTGTTAATGCTGCTTGAAATGCTTGATTTTATACATTCTCATTGAATTCTAATCGTTAGGGTTGTTGGGAATGTAATTATAGACGTTAGAGCTTCATCTAGCCACCATAAATGTACTTCTACAACCACCGATATCGAAACTCGGGATACCTATTTTGAAATAGTACAAAAATAGAAAAAGACGTGAATTTATTATAGGGGTTTTGAAATAATATATCTTCGTATCGAAACGGTTAATCTTTAAACAAAGGGGTTTATCGAAACGGCTAGAAATCCGTATCGAAACGTTTTGAAACTGTGACCCAAAGTATTGAAACGCCCTTGGGGCCGTTTCAAAACGGAACAAGAAACATTTAAAGCTTTAACTGTCACCAATGGTCAAAAAAATTTAAATAGAAATAGTCGTTGGGAAAATTTTAATTGTATCAAAACAATGGCTAGGCGTATCAAAACATCTTGTTATTTTTAAATTATTTTTAAGAAATAAAGAACGGTATAAATATTGTGTAATAAATGTTTCAAAACACAATTTGGCATTTTAAAATTGTATCGAAACGCCCTTAGGGTTGTTTCGAATCGTTTGGTAAAACTTGGAAATTTTAGTTTTAATTTGAAGGTCGTTTCGAAACCAATTCTAGGAGTATCGAAATGTCTGAAAAAACTCAAGAACATTCATCGAAAATAAACTGGTTTTCGAAACCATTTTTGATGATATCCAAATGCCTGGACTAAAAACACTTAGAAAATTATTTTTATGTTCTTGGTTTGACTTAAAGTTGTGTTTTTGACTTAGGGACTTAAAAATTTATTTCAAAATAGTCATCTAACAAGTTCATACTCCCCTAGAAACATACATAGAAGCAACAAGATGCAAACTAACATAGTCATGGTTTTAATCAAGATTCAAGCATATTTTGTACAAAAATAACACACAAAGGGTCAAGTTAAGCTAGTTAAACCTAACTCTCTCTTAAGGGTCTAAAAACGTTCTTTTTCTAAAGGCTTGGTAAAGATATCCACTAATTAATTCAAGGTGTCAACAAACTCTCGAACAACATAAATTTTAGACACATGATCTTTAATGAAGTGATGTCTAATTTCTATGTGATTAGTTCTAGAATATTGAATAAGATTTTTAGTAAGACATATAGCACTTGTGTTATCACATTTTAGAGATATAGTTTCAACTTTAATACCATAATCTAAGGGTTGTTGCTTCATCCAAAGGACTTGAGCACAACAACTCCCTAAGGATATGTACTCAGCTTCGGTGGTAGATAAGACTACATTATTTTATTTCTTAAAGAACCAAGATATGAACATATATTACCTAAGAATGGACATATTTTGGATGTACTTTTTATATCTATCTTACAACCCCCATAATCCGCATCTGAATAAGCATGAAGGTTAAAGAAAGAGTCTTTTGGATACCAAAGACCTAAACAAGGTGCGTCTCTAAGGTACCTAAAAATTCTCTTAATGGCTACTAAGTGTAATTCTCTAGGACTAGCTTGAAACCTAACACACAAGAAAACACTAAACATAATATCTGGTCTACTTGAGGTAAGGTAAAGCAAAGAACCTATCATTGATCTATATAATTTAGAATCAACACACTTACCTCTTTTATCCTTGTCAAGCTTAGTTGATGACCTAATAGGGGTGGCTTGAGGCTTTACATTCTCCAAGCTAAACTTCTTGAGCATATACTTTATGTACTTTGCTTGATTGATGAAGCTGTCATCTTTCCTTTGCTTGATTTAGATTCCCAAAAAGAATAAGAGCTCCCCCATCATACTCAATTTGAATTCACCTTACATAATCTTAGAAAATTATTGACAATAATATTCATTAGTAGAACAAAAAATGATATCATCAATATAAATTTGAACTACTAAGATATCATTTTTAAATCATTTTATAAAAAGTGTAATATCCATCTTTCCTTTTTCAAAACCTTTTTTCAATTAAAAAGTTTGAAAGTCTTTCATACCAAGCTATAGGAGCTTGTTTCAAATCATATAAAGCTTTAGTTAATTTAAAAATATGGTTTAGAAATTTTGGATCTTCGAAACCCGATGATTGTTCAACATACACTTCTTTATTTATAAAATCGTTTAGAAAAACACTTTTGACATCCATTTGAAAAAGCTTGAAGTCATGATAACATGGAAATACAAGTAACATACTAATGGCTTCCATCCTATCTACGAGTGCATAAATTTCATCAAAATCTATTCCCTCTTCTTGAGTGTAACCTTGAGCAATTAGTCTAGTTTTATTTCTCACTATATTACCACTCTCATCTAGTTTATTTCTAAAGACCCATTTAGTTCCTATAGTAGACTTATTACTAGGCTTATCAACTAATGTCCATACATTACATCTTTCAAATTGATTTAACTCCTATTGCATATATAATATCTAAAAATCATCATCTAAAGCTTTCTTGATATTCTTAGGCTCTATGCATGAGATAAATGTAATATGATTCATTAATCTAAGAGAAGAACGAGTAGTTATCCCCTTGGATGGATCACCCAAGATTTCACTACTCTTGACATAGTTGAATTCCCTTGGGTAGCTCACTTCCCTTTCTTCAAGCTTTACATCTCCTAAAACTTTTATTGGAAGATCTTGTGTTTCTTCATTTGTTGGAACCCCATCTACCTTTGATGCTTGTTCCTCACCAATGGTTTCAATGATTCCTATATCATCATCATCACAAGATTCTTTCCTAGGAAATAGGTTATTATCGAAAACCACATGTATAGACTCTTCTATAACTAAAGTTCTTTTGTTAAAAACTCTATAAGCCTTTGAATTTTAAGAATATCTAAGAAAAATTGTTTCATCACTTTTTGCATTAAATTTGCCTAAATTATCTTTTTCATTATTTAAAATAAAATACTTGCACCCAAAATGGTGAAAATAGCTAATGTTAGGCTTTTTAAATTTTAAAATCTTATAATGAGTTTTATTTAAAATTGGTCTAATCATTACACGATTAATAATATAACAAGTGTTTGTGGCTTCCGCCTAAAAATACTTAGGTAATTTTTTTTCACAAAGCATGGTTCTAGTCATTTCTTCTAAATTCTATTTCCTTATGAACAATCCCATTTTGTTGAGGAATGGGAGAAGCCGAAAAATTGTGGCTAATCTCATTTTCATTACAAAAATTCACAAAACCTAGATTTTGAAATTTAATTCCATGATCACTTCTAATATGAGAAATTCTTTGATCAAGATTATTTTGAGAAATATTTGAAAATGTGATAAACTTTTCTAAAGCTTCATCTTTAGTACTAAAAAATCGAACCCAAATATATCTAGAGTAATTATCAATAATAATAAAAGCATATGATTTCCCACTCAAGCTAGTAGTTCTAATTGGCCTAAAAAGATCCATATTTATCAATTGTAATACTCTAGTAGCTGAAATATCATTAATGGACTTAAAAAAATCTCGTTTTTGTTTACCCTTAGCACATGAACCACATATTTTGTCTAAAGAAAACTTAAGCTTAGGTAAACCTCTAATTAGATTTTGGGAAATTAATTTCTATAAAACACTTATGCTAGCATGTCCCAGTTTCATAGGCCATAACCATGCATCATTTTCATAACTAGCAACTAAGCATGCATGAGAAAGATTTATTATGCCATCGCATTGTTTTGTTTGATTCTATGTCTATTATTTTCCAACCATATCTATCAAAAGAGACATAAAAACCTTTATCACATAATTGAATAATTCTCAATAAATTATGCTTAAGACCTTTAACAAGTAATACAATTTCAATAAGAATAAAGAGTGATTACAAATAGAGCCAATACCCTCAATTTGGCCTTTGGAGTTGTCACTAAAAGTTACTATTCCACCACTATTGAGCTCTAACTCTTTAAATCTTCCATTTTTTCAGATCATATATCTTCAGCATCCACTATCAAGGTATCAAAAGCTTTATTTTTTGGCTTGAAGCTTTGGCATTGAAGCTTTAGCCTTGAAGCAATGCTCAACCTACAAAAAAGATTTAGTTTTTGGCTTTTGCTACCCAAATCATCTTGGGTCCATGAGAGTTAGTTACCAAAAGCTTGGTTCCCTTAGGAATCCAAGATGCAATGACATGAACATTATTAGAAACAACAAGTTCCTTAGGAACCAATACACTTGTAATTCTCTTATGTCTAGCATGTCTTTGAAAACATCTTTGTTTGTAGTTATAAACATTCTTTTTCACATGGTTGGGTTTTGAAGTACTTTCCTTTTCAAAATTTGTACTACCAACCACTTTGATTTACTCTTTAAGCTCATTCACCATCTTGTGGTGATCCTCATTCAAGTTAAAAATAAGGTTGTTTAGATCAACATTTTCTTTTTGAAAAAAATTCAAATCATCTTTCAAAACAACAACCTTTTCTTCAAGTTCCAAATTTGTTTTAAACAAATAATCATTTTGCACTTTTAAATCGGAAATAGTTTTCTTGTTTTTCAAAATTGATTCTTTGAATTTCAAACCCAAATCATCATAAACATCTTGCAATTCATCATATATATCATACAATTCATCATAAGAAAGGTCATTGCAAGATGGTTCAAAGGTTACCTTGGGCTCATCAAGAGCCATGAGAAAAAGATTGGTCACATGATCTTTTTGTTTTTTCTCTTCTCTAAAACCTTTCTTCTTGTATTGTAACACCATGATCCAGATCTGGGTCCGAAAATTCATATTCGGGTCACCCAAAACCTGATCCGTCAAAATTCTATTAAAAACACTTTCTAATTACTTAAAATATCGCATTTTGTAAGTCCACGTAGATCAAGATAAAATATATTAAAGCGTTTACAAAATAGGAGCTCCTTTTTAAAATACATTATCTGACTCAAAATGAAACCAAAAGTAAAATACAAACTCGATATATGGTAAGGTCCTATGAATACATTAAGTCCTACTAAAGATCAAGTATTTTACTCTTTTAACGGCTCTGCTGCTGGAAAATCCTCCTTGATGTGCTTCACTAAATCTACATGTCACCTACACACAAAAAAACCACAATTCCACACGATGAGCTAACAAGCTCATTGGTACAACCCAAATCTAACAATTCATAAGCATCATAAAACGAGCAAGCAAGATAGCATAGTTACGAGTGAACAGAAAGGCTTCTAAACTAATGTTCATCTCTTAATCTACTTAGCTAGAGTTCTCAGTTTAATATTCTCAAAGTATCCACATATGTATAAAGCTCACATGCCCTACCAGGCTTAACTACTCGGTACCACAAAGCCCATCGAGTTATATCTATATCACACAGCTTATCGGATTATTCGAGATCACACAGCTCTATTGAGTTTTATTGAGATCACACAGCCCATCGATTACATTTATCTTACCCTACTCACACAGCTTTAGGGTATCAAGTTCATTAACCACAGATATCATGACATACACACATGCATGCAACATCCATAACTACTAGCCAAGTGTAGCCCTACTATACCCGTGCTCATATAGCCGTTGGGTGTCCCCGTGCTCATATAGTCATCGGGTTTGACCATATCTGGATCAATATAGCCACAAATACGTTCGGGACATACTTAGATCAACATAGTCACAAGTAGACCAATCCTGAGGTCACACAACCCATCAGGTTACTCGAGTTCACATAACCCATCTAGTTGCTTGATGCTCACATAGCCCATCAAGATATATTCCTTATCAAGATCAACATAGTCACAGATAGGTTCGAACCACATCCAGATCACATAGCCTGTGGACACGTCGAACGTACTCGCTCACATAGCCCGAAGCACATATCCCTTTGACTAAGTGCTCATGCACTGACTCTAGGATATCTAGATTTTTTGTTTTACCAAGACATAAGTAATACTTGCTCCTCGAGCACCCACACGCAAACACATCATATATCGGACATAAAACAACCCATGTACAAAGATCCCAGGTCTACTTCTAATGTTCCAAGCCATCTCTCATAGTTAAGATTAGTACCCAAACCACTAAGTCATTTACAAGAGTATCTTAGATAATTTTATTAACCCAAATCCCTTAAACATTGGTGTCCTATCAGTACACAATAAGAACCCTAACCATCACACTTTATATTCTAATCTACTCGGGATTCTTAGCGAAACATGATAATAATTAAGTCATCTGTCTATTATTGAATTAATCGTTCTATGATCTCGTGTCGAGACATCAAACTCGTTCCATGTATTTCATAGTTCATTTTATAGCTTAAACGACCCATAGGACTCTTAGGGTAACATTATGAGGCTTTCCAACCTTTCCCTTAAAACTTGCACAAAATCACTCAGGGGTATCAATACTCATTCAAGGGGTATCGAAACACCCTTTATCGATACCTTCTCCAAAGGGGTATCGGAACACCCTATTTCGATACGGGTATCGATACTCATTGACCAATTCTAAGGTCAACCGAAGAAGGCTTATCCGATTCGATATAGGTATTGAATCGAGAATGCCACTAGAAGGGTCAGTATCGAACCATGGTTTGATACTCCTACTCATAAGACTAAGTTTTATCTACAGGGTATCGATACACCCTTCCCGTGTATCAATACCCCTGTATGAATTTGCATGTTTAAGCCTAAAATTCACCAAGAACTCTAACCCAACCTAAAAGGTTGAATCCCAAATTGTTTCTACAAGTTTAAGAAAGCTTAAAAGATGATTTTCTAACAATTTTACATCCATTAAACACATAATACAAATTCTACCATTTCTAGGGTTTTAAACTATCCCAACACCCATTTCAAGCATTCAATAGCCAAGAAATCAAGCAAGACACGAATTTATGAAGCACATGAAGTATAAGAGTCAGACATGTACTAACCTCAAGCTACAAACCCGGATTTAAGATTCCCTTAAGCTTCTCTAACCTACAAACTTTGTCTTCGCACTTCAAACCTCTTTCTCAACCAACCCAAAGGATTTACACCTTGAATCAAAGATCACAAGCTGCTGAACAACTCTTCCTTAAGGGGCAAAACGAGATTCTTACTCTATGCTAACAAGATTCCACATTTAACTTGGGTTGGGGAAAGAAAAGAGAAGATGATGAGAATGATGGTGAAAAGATGTGACCCCTTTTTCTCTAGGGCTTGTCATAAGTGAATGTGCAAGGAAATTACTCATTTGCCCTTCACTAACATCTCTTCATCCATCCCAACCCAAAGGCTAGGCCCAACAAGCAAGCTTACAACAAACCCGAAAGGCCCAACAAGATAAAACTGAGGCCCACCAAGCTCCAACACGAAACCCGACATGACGATCCAAGGCCTGAGTTAACGCCCGATATTGACTTAAAAAACCGGGTCATTATAACTCTCCCCTCTTTAAAGAAATTTTGTCCTCGAAATTTAAACAGAGTAAGGAGGTGTAACCATAATGGCCTAGTTACATACAACTCTTTTAAAAACAACCCAAAACAGAGATTCTTCCTTCAACCACCACTTAGAAAACTAAACAGACTAAAACTGATCAACTTCTACGAAGATTCTAACAACCTCTCCACTTCTATCTATGCTCTTTACAAGGACCTTCAAGCTCGTCTTAACTGAACGATGCACTACCACCACAAGGTAAGCCAAGAGTATAACTTACTTCCTTGCTCCTCTGAACACCACCGTTCCTGCAAAAACTAAAGCTAACGACTTATCTCCTTGGTCTTCAACTCGGTAAGATAAGACTAACACCTATTTATCCAACTCGTTGTCACCACGACAGTTACTACTTACAACTTACAAGGTTTTGACATTCACATCTATCATCACTAGGTATTACTATTGCCACAACACATCCTCTTACGCAACTATGCTATCAACCCTAAAACAACTAAGCTAGTAACTCCATTCTCAAGAGCCTAAACCTTTCCTTTTGATTACTTATTAACCGATCTCCACAAGGACATACAAGTCCATCTGACAGAACTCATACACTCTGGAATTTTTTTTACTCATATTCATTCTTACAGTCAAAGTCTAGCTTACTCATAACATAGATGTTAACTACCCAAAAACTATTACACCATTTAACAACACTTTTCTTGACCACGTACAAACTACTAAGAGACAACCGCTAGCAACTAACTCCACTTTACCTTCCTCTTAGTCCAAAGAATGATTCAACGGTAAAGTCAACTATTCTCTAGGGGTACTCCCAACTACCCCTAACATTTTTAGGCCTAAAGACCTGAAACTCAATACCTCCACAATTAGTTTACAACCTCAAAACATCTCACAACAAGAAACTCTTTGAACCACCATCACAAAGCACAACATCACCCAAGGAGTAACTACAACAAGTTCGCAAGAACTCTTACTCTCATTCCTAACCCCCACTTACGGTAAAGACCTTTCGAACAAAAGGTACAACTTTAACTACTACACAACTCAATTAACTTAAGATTTTACTTAACGCATGCTCAACCAAGATTAACTTAAAAATCAAAAAAAGATTTACAAGCTTACTAACAACAACTGAAACAGGGACAACACTCGATTACCTGACAACTCCTCAATAGCAAGACTGTCATCTCCCACCTGAGCAGCAGGCTGACTAGCAACCACTCATTTATTAACTCTAGCGGTAAATCTCGCAACTCTTCCACCACGGTAAGCTGATTGCACTCTAGCTCTACCTCTAGCAAACCTTTGAACATGTTTTGAAGGTGCAACTCCCGAAGACTGGTTCAATATACTCTCATTTAAAACTGAGCAATCTTTCACCATATGCCCTGTTTCACGGCACCGATATCAAACCCATCGAATTAGAAAACAAACCCCATGGCGATGACGATCGCACTGCTCTCAAGCTAGTGGAAGCGGCGTTCCAACGGTAATACCTTCCAGAGTAGATGACAAAAGACCTCTACAGGTCCTCGGTCTAGAGCTTGAACCAACCATCGGTAACTATTCAGAAGCAACCCTCTTCGAACTCTTCAAAGCATAAAGATTCCCTTGCAGAAATTGAGAAGAACCTATAATATCTTGGGTCTCCACCTCAAGACCCTTTTGATCATCTATCCTAACAGGTGTCACATCCTATAGCCTTTCTAACGCCTTCGCATTGTTGGCCAACTCCACAAAATTCCCGAGTGGGCCCACTGTCACATGGACCTAAAGCTCAACTCTTAACCCTTGTCTGAACCTCTTACACCTTAACTCTTCGGTAGAAACCAACTCTGGAGCATAACGACTCAACCACAGAAACACTTACTCATAAGCAAACACCGATCGCTCTTCCTGGGTTAAGTGTAGAAACTGATCCCTTGTATCATCGATGTGTACCTCACTGATGTACTTTTTTCGAAACTCTTCCAAAAAGATGTCTCAAGTGGGAATTTTTGGTTCCAAACCAAGCTCGATGGTCTCCTACCACTCGTGTGTATTACCCTTTAGAAGGGAAACAATGCAATCGAGATCATCCTTCGGGGTTCTCCTCATTTGTCTCAAGATCCTTTGCGTATCATACAATCACTAATCAGCCTTGATCGGGTCATCTTCACCCAAGCCCTCAAAGATCTTAGGCCCAAACCGATGAAACCTCTCAATAGGGGTCTTACGAGATGCCTCAGATTGCCTCGTGATAACTTTTACCACTTGTAATAGAGCAGAGGTAAGGTCACGAATGTGACTTACTTCTTCATTACCATTTTCACCCTCCATCAACCTTTTTTTTTGAAACATAAGAAACAAGACAATACATCAAGATTCCCAATCTTATAAGTACAACTCAAATTTAGAGACTTGCATTCACTAGACACCTTACCACGACCACTATACCATCCTAGGGTTTCCTAGAAATGAATCAAACTAAGCTCTGATACCACTAAATGTAACACCTCAATCTAGATCCGAGTTTGAATACAACATTTAGGTCACTCAAACCCCGATCCATCAAAATTCTTTTAAAAGCACATGTCCAATTACTTAAAATATCATATTTCATAAGTCCACGTAGATCAAGATAAAATATATTAAAGCGTCTGCAAAATAGGAACTCCTTTTTAAAATACATTATCCGACTTAAAATAAAATCCAAAGTAAAATACAGACTCAATATGTGGTAAGGTCCTATGAATACACTAAGTCCTACTAAAGATCAAGTATTATACTCTTTTAACGGCTCAGCTGTTGGGAAATCCTCTTTGATATGCTCTACCAAAGCTACCTATCACCTACGCACGGAAAAAACACAATTCCGCACGTTGAGCTAACAAGCTCAGTGGTAAAACTCAAATCTATCAATTCATAAGCATCATAAAATGAGCAAACAAGATAGCATAGTTACGAGTGCACATAAAGGCTTCTAAACTAAGGTTCATCTCTTAATCTACCTTATCTAGAGTTCTCAATTTAATATTCTCAAAGTGTCCACGTATATATAAAGCTCACATGCCCTACCAGGCTTAAATACTCGGTACCACAAACCCAATCGAGTTATATCTATATCATAGAGCTTATTGGATTACTCGAGATCACACAACTCTATCGAGTTTTATTGAGATGGCACAGGCCATCGATTATATCTATCTTACCCTACTCACACAACTTTAGGGTATCAAGGTCATTGACCACTGATATCATGACATACACAAATGCATGCAATATCGATAACTACTGGCCAAGCGTAGCCCTACTATACCTGTGCTCACATAGACGTTGGGTGTCCCCGTGATTACATAGACATCGGGTTGGACCATATCTGGACCAATATAGACATACCTTGGATCAATGTAGCCACAAGTAGACCAATCTTGAGGTCACATAACCTATCAGGTTACTCGAGTTCACATAACCCATCGAGTTGCTTGATGCTCACACAACCCATCAAGATATATTCCTTATCCAGATCAACATAGCCACGGATAGGTTTGAACCGCATCCAAATCACATAGCCCGTGGACACGTCGGACGTACTCGCTCACATAGCCCGAAACATATATCCCCTTGACTAAGTGCCCGTGAACTAACTCTTTGATATCCGGATTTTCTGTTTTACCAAGACATAAGTAAAATATGCTCCTCTACCACCCACACGCAAACACATCATATATCGGACACAAAACAATCCATGTACAAGAATCTCGGGTCTACTCCTGATGTTCCAAGCCATCTCTCATAGTTAAGATTAGTACCCAAACCACTAAGTCATTTACAAGAGCATCTTAGATTATTTTATTATCCCAAGTCCCGTAAACATTGGTGTCTTATTAGCACACAATAAGAACCCTAACCATAACACGTTATATTCTAATCTACTCGGGATTCTTAGCGAAACATGATAATAATTAAGTCATCTGTCTATTATTGAGTTAATCTTTCTATGATCTCGTGTCGGGACATCAAACTCGTTCCATGTATTTCATATTTCATTTTATAGCTTAAACGATCTATAGGACTCTTAGGTTAACATTATGAGGTTTTCCAACCTTTCCCTTAAAACTTGCACAAAATCACTCAGGGGTATCGATACACCTTCAAGGGGTATCGAAACACCCTGTATCGATACCTTCTCTAAAGGGGTATTGATACACATTATTTTGATACGGGTATTGATACTCACTGAACAATTCTAAGGTCAACCAAAGAAGGCTTATCTGATTTGAAACGGGTATCAAATCAAGAATACCACTGAAGGGTCGGTATCGAACCATAGTTCGATACTCCTGCTCACAAGCCTATGTTTTATCTACAAGGGATCGATACACCCTCCCCGTGTGTCGATACCCCTGCACGAATTTGTAGGTCTAAGCCTGAAATTCACCAAGAATTTTCACCCGGCCTAAAAGGTTGAATCCCAAATTGTTTCTACAAGTTTAAGAAAGCTTAATAGATGATTTTCTAACAATTTTATATCCATTAAACACCTAATACAAATTCTACCATTTCTAGGTTTTAAACTATCCCAGCATCCATTTCAAGCATTCAATAGCCAAGAAATCAAACAAGACATGAATTTATGAAGCACATAAAGTATAAGAGTCAGAAATATACTGAACTCAAGCTACAAAACCGTATTTAAGATTCCCTCAAGTTTCTTCAACCTACAAACCAGTCTTTGCACTTCTAACCTCTTACTCAACCAACCCAAAGGATATACACCTTGAACCAATGATCAGAAGCTATTGAAAAACTCTTTCTTAAGGGCCAAAACGATATTCTTACTACATTCTAACAAAATTCCACCTTTAACTTGGGTTGAGGAAAGAAAAGAAAAGGTGATAAGAATGATGGTGAAAAGATGTGACCCCCTTTTCTCAAGGGCTTATCATAAGTGAATGGGTGATGTGCGTGCTATAAGCGCAATTTGAGTGCAAGTGAATACGTCGTCAAATAATAAAATGATAAGTATATCGTGTACCGTCTCCACAGGGATTAGTATACTTAATATATTTCCTTTTGTTCCCTTGCTCCTGAAAAGAAAGTAAAAACACAAATAAGTTGAATTGTTTTATCTAACTAAATAATTAAATAACAAAACATAAAATAAAAAGGTTGAAAACGATATAGAGAAAGTGGGTAGGATCCAATTATGTCAATTAGTGGATTCAATTGATCTTATTCTTGTCTAATGCAATCACTCAACACTGCTTCGACAGTACTGTAGATACCGCTCGACAACATTGACGCTCCTTTTCCGCGGCAATCTCTTGCTCTTGGGCAGAGGTACCAAAGTTTAGCAAAGTGTTCGTAAGTGACTCAGTTCATCTCTGAGTCAGAGTGTTGTTGATGCCCAGTCTTTGACGATACCTCTCGGCGTAAATCAAGGATAACCACCAACCAATCTAACACTTCTTTTAGCTGCTGAAACTCTTAACCTATCTCTTAGTGCCTCCACAAGAGTACAAGACGAGTTAGTGTCTACAACACCGTACTTATCCCTTTCGTGAATCTACACCTCTCGATGCTAGATAAATAGATTACTTGCAAACTTCCCTCTCGGGCTTGGATACAAGAACAAAGAATGGCAATAGGATAAACAAACTTTGATTTTATTATTGCATAAGAACAAAAATACAAGAATCAATCTCCTCTCACTAATATCGACAACCTTCACCTATTCCTAATAAGTTTAGAATATATTATCGTTAAGTACAATTCTTAGGGAGAAGGGTCTCTCTAAATTGGCTCTCTCTAAATTGGCTCTCTCTAAATTGACTCTCTCTAAATCGGCTCTCTTAACATTGTGGTCGGTTAGGGTATTTATAGTCTTAACCTAGGGTAAACCTTTCCTAAATAGACTTCAACTTGGAGTAGGGAACAAGTCTTCTTCAAGGTATCTGATATTTCCAAGTTTGCCGCCTTCTATAAGGGTTTTCCCGCTTGGTCTTTGAATTGGGCTTTTATCGCGCTAGCCTGGTCCAATTGGTGCGCTGCATCTTCCAAAATATTCTTTATATTTTTATCTTTCGTTGCACCTCCATTGTTGGTGTTGCCACACTGGATTCTGCCGCGGCCTTATTTCTGCCTTGGCTGCAACACTGCTTCTCTGTCGCTTCTATTCTAGATATTCCTGCATGTACAGAATATGTAAAAATATCTGCATTCTCTATAAATATTAACTTTGTAAATGATGATAATGGAATATCCAATATTTGAGCAAAGAGTTTATATTTCAGTTCAAGTTAGTGTGTAATAGATGCATAAAGTACCATGGGAAGGATAGTAAATAACTGCCTTTTAGACGCTCATCAAATACCCCCAAACTCGAACTATTGCTTGTCCTCAAGCAATGCCAAACATCAAATTGCCGAACCTTACTCCCCTTTGGTCTTACTCTTCCATCTATTCTCCTCACCATGGTCATGTCTATCTCTCCTTTTTAGCCATTAGTTTACCCAAGGACTTTTACTAAGAAACAAGCTATAGGGTTAGGTGAGTGTGTGTTTTTAATGGACATGGCTGATTCAAGGCTTTCTTAGATAACCTCTAAGTTCAAGACAAGTAGAATCTTGGACTAAAGTTGTCTCCTTAAAACAATAAGTCTTGAGCCAATTTCGGGCACCTCAAGATATATATTTTCTATTTTCTTCTTTTTCTTATTTATTCTTTTTCTTATTAACCACCTATTTAGCATACTAGAGCCAATTTCGGGCACCTCTAGCACGAAGAAGAGCAAAACTAGAGCCAGTGATAGGCACTTCTAGTTATTTTTCCAAAAGGTTCTAAGTCTTTATCACCTAAGTTTATTAAAAGAACTCCTAAATCAAACAAGTCTAAAAAGTGTTTATTTTCTTTCTAACTCTAAAACAGGCTTCTAAGTTTTATTCCATGAGTATCCTATGGTTATCCCTTCAAAACAGAACTCGGAAATGGTAAGGAAAAAAATTTCTATAGCCTTAAAGGAGTAAACTAAAGCAAAACTAACATAGGGCAGTGTAAGATTACAATCATAAATTCAAGAAAAGAGAATATTAAAAAAACAAATTTTAGAAAAATTTACTCCCTTTTATGGTAATGTCGCGGCGGTGGGTAGCCTCGGCAATATTTTAGCACCTATAATCTCCCTCAAACTCAAACCGAGCATTGTACTCAATGCTCAAAATATACAGCACGCAAAAGAAAACAAGGACGGTAAAACAGCAGGGACTAAATAGATTCTGATTGTGATTCAGAAGAGCTGCTGGAAATAACTGCCCTCCTAGGTATTCCTGCTGATGCTTTCATTCTTGATCCTTGTCCTGGTGATTGCTGTATTTTTGATTGCCGGGGCGGTTGTATTCTGGTGGGCGTTTGTTTCTGCAGTGGGGTCGTGACTTTATCTCCGTCTTCTTCGTCGTCTGTATACATCACCTCTGTTTCTCCCCCTGCCTTGGCAGTTGGTATTCTCTCTTGGGTATGCGATGAGCTCTCATGGACATACTCATCAATCTGTCTAGAGAGACTATCTTCAGAAAAACTACTTATAGGTATAGGATTCTGTGGTGGAGAGTTGAACACAACTCGCCTCTTTGATGGTCGCCTGCTGTTGGATGATGTGGCGACCGTGCCTATAGGTCTGGATGGGTCGGCCGCATGAAACTGTTGTTGTGGCCTAGCGGTAAATAATGGTCTAGGCCCTGGAGATGGTGTTGTCTCTGTGTATGGTGCGGTAGTGACAAAAACGTTGGGAGGGAATTCTGGAAATTGCATTCCATGGGTGGGAAAATTCTAGATCAACTTGTTGGCAATAATGTTGTTAAAATCTCTCTGATATTCCATCTATCGTTGCTAGTACAGGTCCATGTGTGTTATCCTCTGCAAAATCTCCTGATATGGATCTGTTATGGCAGTAGATTGGGCATGGTCAGGTGCTTCTGCTATATACTGCCCTCCGACAGTATAGTCGGCAGTAAATTGTTGAGGTGTTTCCTGCATTGGGTCTGCTTGGGTGATCTGCATCACTCTGTGACAGAATTATTTTGTCCAGCCTTGCCTTTGTGTAGTGTATTCATCGGTTGCTTCTATAGGGACACCTACAGCGATGCATAGGGCAGAGATTAAACTAGGGAAATATAATGGACCTCGTTCTTTCTTACCGCAATCATAGATTTCTTGAATAATGATTTCTCCAACATTGATGGTCCTTTTGTTGATGATTGAATGAATGAGCAGCAATCTTTTTCTATCAACTATGCTATTGTGGGAGGTGGGCATGAGGTGTCGCTTAACAAATGTGCACCAAAGCTTGGCTTCGTTTTTAAGGTTGAGTCTTGTTACACAACCCCTATGGGCATCGGTTTCCCATGAAGTGTTGTTGTAGTAAAGTTCGTCCTTGATAGCCTCGTATTCCTCGATATTGGCTGTAAATTCACCATGTTCATTGTGTATGAGGATAATGTCGTAGTAATCGTTGATTGCCTCGGCATCAAGCTTTACTGGCTTGCCCCGGCAGTAGACGAATAGCATGTCCTTGTTCGGGCAGTGTGCATAGAATTCTCTTACGATTGTGGCATTTTCTATAGGAGGTTGGAGGTAGAATTTTTCCCAATCCTGGTTTCGATTCTGTGGAACAAGAATTGGTCGATGCCGAAGTTTTCTTCAATGGTGTGCTGAAATCCTTGTTCCTCCCATAACTATCGCGCAATGAAAGATCTTTGGAAACGTTCTGCTATGTTGTTGCTGGCAAATCGTCTATATGATGTCATGGATGATTTGAATGTTGATGAGGTATTCTTGAAGATAGCTGTAAGAATGTGGGTAGGAATGCGGAGAGTTCTAAAAAGTTCAAAATATAGTGAGAGCAAGATTGTTCAAGAAAGTAAAGATATCAAGAATGTAAAAGTGAATAATGCACAGCAATGAGTCTGCTTATATAGGCTATAAAAATATGATTGTTAAAAATACTAACTGTTAGGCATTTACTACCTTGTTGCACAGTTACTACCACGGCGAGTTTCTCGACAGTGAGCCGTTACACTATTTCTACCCGTTAGGAATTCTGCGGCTCCGATACAGTGTTGCCGCGGCAGCAGACTACCTGCTGTGGCATAATTTTTTCCTGCATTCACTGCTTTATTCATAAAACAAAAACATAAAAACATAAAATACTGAAAATAAAGCATAACAACATAAAATACTGAAAATAAGAATACTGGAAATAATATTATATAAACTAATCCTAATATAATAATTAAATTCAAAGGAAAGAGATTATGTTACTTGTAGAGTGCATGTGAATGTATCTCCCATTCTCATTCTCTCTTTCTGGCCAGTATCTGTCTTCATGAGTTGGCCAGTTCCTTCAGTGCATTCAGCTTCTCCTTTGGGTTTTATTCGTTTTTCGAACATTCTGCCGAGTGTGCTGCCCAAGCAGGATGTTTTAGTACCCTTATTCGGTGTATGGAGAGCCTTACATTCTTCTAGAGCGTTTGAATTTGGAAGATTATGGAAGGCTTTCAACTTGACTTGTTGATCATTTATTCGCATTGTGAGCTCGTCATTTTCCACATCAATGATGGTGCGTCCAGTAGCAAGGAAAGGTCGACCCAATATGATCGGTGCATTGTCGTCAGCCTCACAGTCAAGGAAAAGAAAGTCGGCAGAAAATATAAACTTGTCAACTTTCACCAGAATATCCTCAATTTTGCCTTCAGGTTGCACATAGGACCGATCCGCAAGTTGGAGCAGTACTGTTGTTAGTTTTACCTGTCCTATTCCAAGTTTCTGAAAAACTGATTTGGGTATTAAGTTGATGCTTGCTCCCAAGTCACATAGGGCCTTTACTTTATAACCATCCCCAATCGTACAAGGAATTGTGAAGCATCCAGGATCTTTTAGTTTAGGTGGCATGCGATTATGCAGCATAGCCATGCAACCTTTAGTGGCTGCCACTATTTCAAATTCTCTTAGCCTTCATCGTTTGGATACTATATCCTTTAAAAACTTGGCATAGTTGGGCATTTATTTAATAGCCTCAACTAGTGGCAAGTTGATATGGACCTACTTCAAGATGTCTAGGAACTTCTGAAATTGGTGGTCCTATTTCTGCTTCTTTAGCCTTTGTTGAAAAGGAGGTGGTGATCTGATATCCTCCAGGTTTCCTTGGATATTTAGTTTAATACATGGGGTGAACTTATCTACAGCTGTCTCGGCAGGTGGTTCTGTTTCTGTTGGTTCTGTTGCCTTGGCAGTGTTGTCGACAGGGTCCCACTCAGTTTTTGAGTCCTCATGATGTTGCTTTTCTGGTTGGACTCTTTCGGTTGAGGCCCCTTCTTTATTTTTCAATTGTAGGTCACTTCTGGTTGTGATTACCTTATATTGCTCGTGGTCTAACACCTTAGCAACTTCAGTATTGCTAGGTAAACCCCCTAGTGGTCGAGTATTTTGGCATTGGGCAAATTGACCAACCTGGATTTCTAAGGATTTTATCGTGGCCTCCTGGTTTTGCAGTCTCATCTCAGTTCGATTCATGAAGTCATCGGTACACTTCATGAAGCGGCTATTCTCCATCATGTAAGCATCAGTCTTTGACATAAAAGTTGTGAGAGAATATGCCAGTGCATGGGCTGCTGAGTGTTCTGATGCGGCAGGTTCTGGCTCTGATGCTGGAATCCAAGGGCTTGATTGATTGGATTCAAGGCATTATTAGGGTTACTCCAAGAAAAATTCGGATGCCTTTTCCAAGATGGGTTATAATTGTTGGACATCATTTGATTGTTTCTGTTATAGTTCCCAACATATAGGTTGGTCTCCTCATCTAGCATGTAGTTCGATGAGTTAACTGCCTTAACCTCATGTACGCTTCTTTGGGTTTGCATATTTTGAACCATCTTTGTCAGAGAAGCCAATTGTGCTGCCACCGAGCTTGATGTATCTAATTCATGGGTTATGGTATGACGTCTTATTCCTCACCGCCTTGATGTGGGAAATTGGAAATCGTTCCTTGTGAGTTTGTTCAGAATTTCAATGGCTTTCGCGGATGCTCTATCCAAAAGTGTCCCATTTGCGTAAGCATCTAGCATCATCCTTGTGGAGGCATTAGTAGCATTATAGAACATGGAGACTTGCATCCACAAGGGAAAACAATGTAGTGGGCATTTGTTTAATAGTTCTCTGTAACGTTCTCATGCCTCATATATTGGTTCATCTTTGTCTTGCCGAAATGATGTGATTTCATTACGAATGCGATCATAGAGTTTTGTCGGATTGAACCTCGTAATGAATTCTCGGCAAAGTTCTTCCCAAGATTCTATGGATCCTGCTGGGATACCATTCGGTCAGGTCTTCGCCCTATCCCTTAGTGAATAGGGGAATAATTTTAATCGCAGAATATATTCATGGATTCCTTGAATCTTGAAAGAATTGCACACTTCCATGAAGGATTTGAGATGTTGCCTTGCATCTTCAGTAGCAGACCCACTAAACTGTCCAATTGTGTTCAATATGTTGAACATCACTGGTTTGAGCTCAAAGTGAGTTGCTTCGATTTCAGGTGTGACTACGCCATGGTTGAGTCCGTTTAAATCTTCCACCAGATTGTCTCTAACAGTGGGCTACCTCGGCAATGGTTGCGGTAGTGGTTGCTACGGCATTGCTGGCGGTAATACATTATGATCAACAGGTGAGATTTGTCCCCTTGGTGGATTGTCCTTAGCTTGGAACAGATTGCGTCTTAAATTATGTCTTGTTCATTCAATCTTAGGATCCAACTCGTACAATGGTCCACTCGGGTTTGCCCTAGTCATAAACCAAATAAATAAAAGTTAATAAAAACAAAAACAAAATAAATAATTAAAGTTAAATAAATAAATAATTGAAGTTAGAGTTAAATAAAGACTAGTTAAAGAGCAAGAAAATTAAAGCAAACAAAATTTAGTTGTCAATCCCGGCAACGGCGCCAAAAACTTGATGTGCATGGTATAAGCGCAATTTGAGTGCAAGTGTACACGTCGTCAAGTAATAAAATGATAAGTATATCGTGTATCGTCTCCACAGGGATTGATATACTTAATATGTTTCCTCTTATTCCGTTGCTCCTGAAAAGAAAGTAAAAACACAAATAAGTTGAATTGTTTTATTTAACTAAATAATTAAATAACAAAGCATAAAATAAAAAGGTTGAAGACAATATACAGAAAGTGGGTAGAATCCAGTTGTGTCAATTAGTGGATTCAATTGATCTTCTTCTTGTCCAATGCAATCACTCAACACTGCTTCGACAGTACTGCAGATACCGTCTCGGCAACATTGACGCTCCTCTGTCGCGGCAATCTCTTGCTCTTGGGCAGAGGTATCAAAGTTTAGCAAAGTGTCCGTAAGTGACTCATCTCATCTCTAAATCAGAGTGTTGTTGATGCCCAGTTTTTTACGATACCTCTCAGCGTAAATCAAGGATAACCACCAACCAATCCAACACTTCTTTTAGCTGCTGAAACTCTTAACCTATCTCTTAGTGCCTCCACAAGAGTATAAGCTGAGTTAGTGTCTACAACACCGTACTTATCCCTTTTGTGAATCTACACCTCTCGATACTAGATAAATAGATTACTTGCAAACTTCCCTCTTGGGCTTGGATACAAAACAAAGAATGGCAATAGGATAAGCAAACTTTGATTTTATTATTACATAAGAACAAAAATACAAGAATCAATCTCCTCTCACTAATATCGATAACCTTCACCTATCCCTAAGAAGTTTAGAATATATTATCGTTAAGTATAATTCTTAGGGAGAAGGGTCTCTCTAAATTGGCTCTCTCTAAATTGGCTCTCTCTAAATCGGCTCTCTTAACATTGTGTCGGCTAGAGTATTTATAGTCTTAACCTAGGGTAAACCTTTCCTAAATAGACTTCAACTTGGAGTAGGGAACAAGTCTTCTAGGTATCTGATATTTCTAAGTTTGTCGCCTTCTAGAAGGGTTTTCCCGCTTGGTCTTTGAATTGAGCTTTTAGCGCGCTAGCCTGGTCCAATTGGTGCGCTGCATCTTCCAGAATATTCTTTATATTTTTATCTTTCGTTGCGCCTCCGTTGTTGGTGCTGCCACACTAGATTTTGCCGCGGCCTTGTTTCTGCCTCAGCCGTAACACTGCTTCTCTGCCGCTTCTACTCTGGATATTACTGCATGTACAGAATATGTAAAAATAGCTGCATTCTCTATAAATATTGACTTTGTAAGTGATGATAATGGAATATCCAATATTTGAGCAAAGAGTCTATATTTCGGTTAAAGTTGGTGTGTAATAGATGCATAAAGTACCATGGGAAGGGTAGTAAATAACTGCCTTTTAGGCGCTCATCAATGGGCAAGGAAATTACTCATTTGCCCTTCACTAACATCTCTTTATCCATCCCAACCCAAAGTCTAGGCCCAATAAGCAAGCTCACAATAAACCCGAAATGCCCAATAAGACAAAACTGAGGCCCACCAAGCTCCAACACGAAACCCAACTTGACGATCCAAGGCCTGAGTCAACACCTAATATTGATTTGAAAAACTGAGTCGTTATATGTATTTTGGGCAATCGGTCTTTATGTGACCTGGTTTCTTGCATTCATAGCAAATAATTTGATTCTTCTCTTCCTCCTTGCTTTTTCCCTTAAACTCCTTTCTTTGGAATCTCCTATTTTGGTTTTCCCTTTTGAGTTTTCTTGAATCTTTTGTCTATCATATCCAATTCTTCAAGCTCCTCCTCTTCACTTGTGTCTACCTCCTCTTGAGGTATTAAAGCTTTGAGAGCTATACCTTGCTTCTTCTTTTCTATCTCCCTCTTTTCAAGTTTCAATTATTCCTTCTTCTCTTCTTCTCTTCATTATCTCATGGGTTAGAAGTGAACCCACAAGAGCATCGAACTTCAAGGTCTTGAGGTCCTTGACTTTAATAATAGTCGTCCCTTTTCTTTCCCAAGACTCAAGAAGAGAATAGATGAGCTTCCATACGAGGTTCTCCTTTGGGATAATCTCACCAAATCCTTTAAGACCATTGATGATTACCGATAATCGATCAAACATCTTGGTGATGTCTTTACCCAACTCCATCTTAAAGTTCTCATAATTGAGATTTAGAAGACCGATCTTTGTCTCTTTGACATCGTTTGTTCTCACAAGAATAATATGCCCCAATTACAATTTAACAATCCCCAAACTCAATTACAAAGAATGAAAGTAAAATAAAAGAGTTGAGTGTATAGAATTTGACAATGAGTGCTTGGAGTTTGATTGAATTGTTTAGATGTCTACTTGAGGTTCAATTGTTGTTAATGTTGCTTGAAATGCTTGATTTTATACCTTCTCATTGAATTCTAACCGTTGGGGTTGTTGATAATGTAATTATTGACGTTAGAACTTCATCTTTCCACCATAAATACACTTCTGCAACCACTAGTATCGGAACTCAGGGTACCTATTTTGAAATTGTACAAAAATAGAAAGAGACGTTGTGCATTTATTATAGGAATTTTGAAACCATATGTCATGGTATCGAAACGATTAGTTTTTAAACAAAGGGGTGTATCAAAACGGCTAAAAGTCCGTATCGAAACATTTTGAAACTGTGACCCAACGTATTGAAACGCCTTTGGGGCTGTTTCGAAACGGGTTAACAAACATTTAAAGCTTTAACTGTCACCAACGGTCACAAAAATTTAAACAGAAATAGACATTGGGAAAATTTTAATTGTATTGAAACGATGATTAGGCGTTCGAGATGCCTTATTTTTTAAACTTATTTTTAAGAAATAAAGTATGATATAGATACTCTCTGATAATTGTTTCGAAACATAACTTGATAGTTTAAAATCGTATCGAAACGCCCTTAGATTCGTTTTAAAACATCTGTTAAAACTTAGAAATTTTAGTTTTAATTTAAAGGTCGTTTCAAAAACAATTCTAGGTGTAACGAAACGCCAGAAAAAACTCAACATTCATCGAAAATAAAGTTAGGTTTAACCATTTTTGAATAGTATTAAAATGCCTGAAGTAAAAACACTTAGAAAGTTATTTTTATGTTCTTGGTTTGACTTGAAGTTGTATCTTTGACATAAAGACTTAAAAGTTTATTTCAAAAAAATCCTCTAACATCTTTGTTATATCAAAATGAATTTTAGTTTTACAGATACATTCATCATGAGTGTGCAGAAATCCTTCCTTCACAAAATCTTCAGGTTCACTAGGATTCTCTACCAAAATGGTTAACTTCGAAGTTTGATTATTCTTTGATGTCTTCTTCAAGCATGGCTTACCTGAGTTTGAAATATAAAAAAAGCTTTTCAGACGTCAACTTGCACTTTCTTTGAAGCTTTGGAGACATTCTTCTTACTGCTTGAATCATGTACAAGTTTTGAGACAAAAGAATCTTTCTCAACCAAAGAAAGAATTTTAGAGTTCTCATTCTTTGATGTCTAGTTTAGCATCCGGTTAATCGAGTTTGATAAATCAACAAGTGGTTTCCTTCCATCAATACCACCTTTTCTCGATGCAGTAACCATATTTACCTTTCCCGCAATAGAAACACCTAGAGATTGCACTTTCAGTTATCAAACTCAACTTTAAAACAATGACTAAAAGCATGATACAAAGACGAAATTGTTGGGAATAGTACCATTAGAGTGAACATTTATATTCTGATAATGAATCGAACTAATAGTATATGATATCATCAGCAAATTACTGATAAAAAAATACTCTTATTATACTTGTGAGATGTGGAGTGCTCCAAAAAGGAAGAAAATTCAAGGTCTAAGAATATAAGAGGTGAAACTAAAGAAACATCGAGTTCACATACAAGATCAACAAAAATATTGTATGAATAGAAAAAAATACACATCCTGACTCCTGCAACATAATCTACTATTAGAATTGTTTAAGGTAATTAGGTACCCTTGTCTGGTACTAGTGTCGGACGTTTCCGGACACTCGTCAGAATCCAATTAACATAAATGTTGACTAACATAGAGTAATTAGAGCACAAAACCCTATCATACAACTACACAATCAGATAATAATCATCCGCAAAAGAGTGCTAGTTTAGTCCAAATGAACATGAAAAATAAAAGAATCTTAAATTGTTTAAAAACTCAAAGATTGTCAACATGTAGCAAACGGGAAAAACCCAAAATTTAATTTCTTCGATAATCCCAAAAGGATGTTAATCTAAACAGGTTCAAACTTATTTAGTAACTTTATTTTTTTATACTATTTTTAGCTTGAGAAAAATATACAAATCTTAGGTTATTAAATCTACAAAGAACCCAAAGCGGAGAGGGAAAAAACACGTAAACAGACTTTTTAAATTTTTGATTTTTCATTTCGATTTATTTCATCAGTCTTTTCTCTCATTCAGCCCTAGGTGAAAAAAAATAAAAATTAAAAAACATTAATAAAATTTCAATAAAAATCCACTCTCCTCTCTTTTTATCATCACAATCATACAAAATATATTTCTTTCAAAAGAAGTTAAAATTTCATCAAGAAAATAAACAAACAGTGAAGAAAGAAACTGTGAAATGAGTTTAAGAAACAAAATCGAAACTCACACTAGTTTTTGACGAATCAATCAATGGAATGCTTTGAATCTGAGATTTTTCTTGATTTTGATCTACAGATGCTGAACTTTGCTTCGTTCTTTGAAGTAATTCGATCTACTGATGTTTTAAAAATCGATGTGGGTTTTTAAGGAGAGATTATATCAGGCTCGGCCTACCATGTCAGCGTGGTCCCTAACAAATGAAAATCACCCATTTCACCACTAATCAGTCATGTAATTAATATAATTTTCATAAATTATATTTTTAAAATGACATGAAAATTATGAGTAAATATTCAATTACTGACGTGGTGAGCCGGGTGAATGATATAATTTTTCTTTTTAAGAGCGTAAGTTTTCAACGGTTACTTTGTTTGCTTTTATAGAAATAACCCTGCAGTGAACCATAATTACATGAGCTTTGGGGAATTATAAATGGGCTTTAGTCTTCAACAATTTCTATGCAAAAGGTTTGAAGCCCAAATGATGGCAACGATGGGTTTTGCAGGGGTGTAAACTAGTGAATAATTCGAGTTAAGTTTAAATTCGAATTAAATTTAAGTAAATTAAGTATTGATCGAGTTATATATGAATTAGATTATAAAAAATAAAATTTTAAATATAAAAATACTAATTATATTTAAAAATTTTATCTATTATAATTATTTTTAATATAATTTAATCGATTATTAAATTCAAATAAAAATATAAATGTGTGAGAATAAAAAAATAATTTATAAATATCATAATGTAAATACATGAACGCAAAGAATTAAAATAAAAACATTAAATTTAATTTTTTTTAGAGATTTTCATAGTTGTTAAGGTTAGAATGTTCTTTATAACTCTTATGAAGACCTCTAATTCCAATGGATCCTCAAACAAAAAAAGATAAAATAAGTACAAAATAAAATTTCACCTCAGTAATATTTTTAATTATATGATTAAGGTTTAAGGTTTTCGATTCAAAGATAAGAGATAAAATTTAACTTTTTAAGTATTGAAACGAAAAATACACCAAAAACTTCAGATATTTTTATTTGTTAATCTCATATCTAAATCATACTATTATTTTTGTGGACATAGATTTTTTGTTTGTCAATATCATATCTAAATCATATTATATTTGTTGATCTCATTTTATCATTCAGTATATTACAAGATGATTTTATTTCTTTAAGAAACATGATTTAATTATTTGGTCCCATTGACAAACCTAAATGTTACACTAGAATTTGACAACTTATTAAATAGGTGAGTGTAGCTGAAGCATTAATAATTAGGGGTTCATTATTGGATATTCGGTTTTTCGGGTCAACATGTGTTCCAACCTATTTATATTGGGTATTTATTATTGGGTACCCGCAAAAATCGAATACCCGATTAATCGTATAACGGGTATTCGGTTCGTATATTTATTTTAAAATTTTTTTATTTTAAAATTTAAAAAATCACATATTAAACATAAATTTTATAATTTTATAATATGAACAAACATAAATATCAGTGATTTAAAGTTAATTTTAGAATATTTAAATATATATATACATATTAATTAAAGTTTATCGTTAAAATAATATTAAAAATATTAATATCATTTTTTTCTTTCGATATTAATAAATTAATAAAATATATTTAAAATTTTAAAAAATTAAAAATATATGATACAAATTTTAAATTAATTTAAATATTTAAATTTAATTTTATGTAAAAATATTAAAGAATTTACCATAAAAATATAATTTAAAATTAAAAAAATACATAATTTAAATTAGTTAGATTTGGTTGGGTACCTAGTAATTCAAAAAAAACGACCCAAGCCCAATCCAATTATTTTTGGGTCGAATATTTTTTAAAAATTATCCGTCATTTTTATTTCGTATAGTCGAATAATGAGGTCGAGTTAATTAGATCGAATAATTTTGAACACCTCTATTAATAACTATAATAAATCTTATTGCTCTATGAAAATTAATAAAAATTATTAATAATTTATTAATCTAATTTTTTTAAATAAAAAATTAAATTAATAAATTATTTTTTATATTAAACCTCTATAAAATTATTATAACCCCATTCCTTCTCACATTTCTGTGAGTTTGTCTTCATCTTATGGTTCCATTGATGGACCAAAATGGCCGTCCCTTCATGTTTATTTCCTGCAAACGTGTCTCCATCCCAAAATAAATGAACGGCCAATATTTATCGATAGGGTGGTGTGAAGAACCATAAATTAATAAAACGATCTTGAAATGTGTGCTTTTGTCGTTTAATGTAATTATAATGTGAACATAAATATGTAGGTCACGTTTAGAATTATTCTAATAAAATCATATAGTTTTAAATCTTGATTTATCTAAATTAATCTTTAAAAAGTCTTTTAAAGTTTTATAACTTGTTAAGACGAAACATGCAAAAAAATAAAAGACAAAATAAATAAAAGCTTTGAAGTGAATAATTTTTTACTCAAAGCTTTTGAGGGCTTTGTTTAGAAATTGACTTAAACGAGTTGAAACTTAAGTTATACAATTTTGTTAAAATGATTTTATACAAACACCTTTAAAGTTATGTTCATTGGGATCGAAATATAAATAAAAAAATAAAAACCAGTTTGAGACTTAATGAATAGCGATATAATTGTTATAACCAATTAGTTGAATGTTTTGGTTGGGACTTTTTTAAATATAATGACAAAATTCTAAACTTACAATACTATAAGGATTTGTAGTGTAATTTATCTTGTTTTAAAATCTAACAATTTTTGAAAATTTAAAACAATAATATATTTTATTTGAACTCCAATTTAATCTAAGTTAAATCACATCAAAGCAGATTGATCGACTTTAAATTCTTTATTTCGTATTCAATTTAAAATTAAAATGAAAAATATTGAATTTAAATATTTAAAAGGTAAACAACGTCAAACTTTAAGCATGAATTGATTAAATTATTTATTTTATACTGAATTTAACTATTCAAAATTGATATTATTTTAGTGCTATACTTCAACTTAATCTTCAATTATGCTATTGAGTTATTAAATTCATCTACAATTTGGTAGATTATTAAAATTCGTTTACATCGTTATTTTAATAATTTAGTGATATAATTAAAGTTTAAATTAAAGTTTAGTGTTAAAATGATATCGATTATTAAAATTTAATAAAAAAATTATATCAATATTTAATTCAATAATATAATTGATATTAAACTCAAAATTTAGTGTCAAGAAAGGCACTAGTCTTATTATAATATTATAGTCAAATTTTTAATACTTACTATTAAGAATTTAATATTCAATTTTAACTTTTTTTAATATTTATTATAAGGGTGCAATATTTTTAATATTTTGATATTTGTTATTAAGAGTATAATTTTTTTAATATTTTTTATTATGGGTTTATTTTAAAATTTTAATTTTTTAATATTTATTGTTGGATACATATTTTTTTTCATATTTGTTATTAGAGATTTAATTTTTTAACATTTATTTTTCAATACTTTTTATTATGGGACAAATTTTTCAATATTTATTATAAGTATATACTCTTAAAATTTAATTTCTCAGTATTTTTTTATTAAAGAGCTGGTATTTTTTAGTATTTGTTATTAAAAACTAATTTTTATCTGATATTTATTATAAGATATCTGCACTTAAAATTTAAGTTTTCTGATATTTATTAGTTAAAGTTTAGTTTTTCTCGGTACTTATCTTTAAGGATAGTTGTTTTTAAAATAATATTATTACAGACTCATACTTGATATTGGAAACTCACTTTTAAAATTTATTTTTTTATATTATTATTAAAGATTTATTTTTAAAATTTATTCTATGACCATTAAAATCTCAAAAATTACGTTGTTTATATTAACAATAAAATTCTATTAATTTTTAAATTCGAGATTAATATTCGACCGAGTTAGTGCTATCGTTTGTCATCTCATCACAATTATCATTTGCAAAACAACAAAAACAATGAAGAAACTTGAATTAAAAGATTAGAGAAATAATATCCCCATCTAGGGAGAAAAAGTATTTGCCCTTTGTATTATATTCTTATTTAAAATAAATATTTATAAATTAGTGGACTTAATTTAATAATAGTTTTTATTTAGAGAAAAAAAAGAAATTTTTTTCTTACAAAATCTTAAACCTACGATCTAAAAAAATTATATAGTATCAACCAAAAATTTTAATCTCTTACTCTAAAATTTATTGACTAATAATATAATTGGAACATAAATTCTAATGATTCTAATTGTTTCGACACCCTATCATATAAGTTTTTAATGATTTTCATAGTATTAACGATCTATTATAATGAGACTCAATCTTTTTTATCAGAGTATGTATCGTGATGATCATTATAATATATTGAACTACCACAAAATAGAATAAATAATGTCAAAAAATATACAAATAATAAAATAAAATATACAAAAAAAGAAACTTAACACACAAAAAAAAAAATTAATCCAAACTAAAAATAAAGGAAAACAAAGAAGAAAAATCAGTTGACGACACTAAAACAACAATAAAAAAATACACTTATGAGCAAAAAATAAAAAAATAATATTAAAATATAGAGATTAGGGTTAATAATATTTTATAAATCTTAAAAATTATAAGACATTTTTTTTAGTTTCGCTTCATATAAATAAAATATAGTTTTTTGTTTCAAATATATTTTATTATAATCATAATTATCGTATTAGTTATAATTTTATCTACAACTATAATTGCATTTTTAATATAAAAACCTATATAATTATAATCCGCCAATAATTTCATATTCATATTAACTTTCTTTATATCCGTCCATAATAAAGTCGTTTTGTTGAAATTTTTGTCCGCACGATAAAAATTTGCACATTACATAAATTCTCTCTTTCCTATTGGGTTTATATACGTCCAAAACTAAAAAAATTAAATTAAAGATTTAAAATTAAGATTATAATAAAGTTTAGATTTTAAAGCGTAAAAAATATTTTTTAAGTTTAAGATTTAAAATTTATAAGATTTAGAAATTAAGTTAGGACTTTATTTTTTTTTAATTTTGAAATATATACGGAAACAACAATATATTCATCGATTTAGGATTTAAGATTTAAGATTTAAAAGTTAGAGTTAAGAGTTAGATGTGATTATTCGATCCCAAATTTTATCATTCACTTCACTTTTGTCCTTTGAGTCTGTATTTCACCACCATTTTATTAAAAATTGATCAAAATTTCACTAATCAGCCTAAAATTCTTTGTTTTTTTTTCTCTTCGATTTTCCTCCTCCGTCGTTAGATGGAGTTCATTTTTCAATATATTATTTTTTTCGTACTGATAAAAATCTTTTAATATTCAAATCTTTGATATGTTTCATCATTTATTTGTAAGTGGACATCTCGAAGTGACAAAAATTATTTCATGAATAAATTGTACGTTTTAAAATTTCAGTAATCAATTCTCTCTCAAACTCCCTAGCTATCCTTCTTCTTTCTCAAATTTCATCTTTTTTAGTTTTTCATTTTGATCGTTCCCTTTGATTGGTGGTCGACAATCAATTTTAGTGTTGGTTGTCGATCTATTTCGTTTTCTTGTTTTATTTTAATAAGGATCTCTTTTTTGTCTTTGTGACACGCTTTTCTCTATCCTTGTGACATGTTTTTATTTTTGTTTTGGGGTTTGATTCGTCTGTCTTTATGGCATGTTGCAGCATACCCTAACGATCGGTTGTTGTTCGCACAGAGATTCAATCGATGCTAGTTTTTTTATTTATTGTTTTGTCGGTGGTCACTTGGAAAGACTTATCCCACTCGGTTGATGGTTGTTTGCCGATAAAATCAGTCCTGGGTAGCGGTACTTTTTGCACAACAATTTAAATCGCCTACAACTCCTTCTTCCTTCACTATGCGTATCGTTGGACAAAGACAATGAGATTCAGGAAGCTGTTGAATTTCATCGGTATCCTTATTTACATAGGAATTTTATTTTTCTTTGTTTTGGGTTGTAAGAATTTTTGGATTTTTTAATCCAATTATTTTACTTCTGATTACTTGTAATTATAATTTTCTATGGATTTAATAAAAATTCAGTAACTTGTAAAAAAAAAAAATTTCAGTAATCAAAATATTATTGAGTGTAGAATTCAATGATAGATTTATCTAATTTTACCTTTACATTAATTATTGAATGACCGGTTGGTGAACCATAATTAAGGGAGACCACAGGATAACTATTTCTTTTTGGCATTTCATACAAATTAGTATCTATAAATAGCAGAGCTCATGAGGTTCTGGTAAAGCATAAACACAAAAACAAAGTAAAGAGTACTTCGATATTAGTAGCAAGAATGACATTGTCAAGGTTTATCGTGCTCAGATCTGCGGCTGCCAACGCGTACCTCAGCTTCAAGCCAGATGATGATCTGTACAGAGGGTACGCCGAGTTCTCAGAACCTATGATTGTGAGCCCGAATGCAAAATTTGAAGTGGAGTTTGCTACTGGTGGACTGGTGCACATAAGGAGCTGTGCTAACAACAATTACTTGGAGCGAACCGAAGAAGATTCCATCTCCGGAAAGCCAGACGAGCAGTATTGGATTACCGTAACCGCGGAGAAGAAGGAAGAAGACCAAACCAAGGAGTGGTGCACGTTGTTCAAGCCCCTGGAGGTAGACTCCGTGGATAAAACTTATCGTTTCCAGCATGTTCAATCTGGATGCTATTTATGCCTACGCCTATCTCCTTCGTCGGATATTACTGCCGGCGTGTTGGCCAACAGCACTACAGTTGACGCTGATGGCAATGATATCTTCAAGGTGATCGATTGGGACACGTTGGTGATCCTACCTAGGTTCGTGGCGTTCAAAGGAAATAACGATAGGTACCTACGCCTTACCCAGATCGAGGGTTACCCGTATTTGCAGTTTTCCGGTGAGGATATTGGTGACACGTCTACGGCAATGGAGGTTCTGTATACTACGAATGGAAACATCCGCATCAAGCAGATTAATTCGAAAAAGTTCTGGAGGCGTAGCCCGAACTGGATTTGGGTCGATTCTGATGACACCATCGGTAACGATAAGGACACACTGTTTCGTCCCTTCAAAGTTGATAGCAAGACCATAGCTCTTCTCAACTTGGGAAACAATATGTTCTGTAAGCTCTTGACAACCGAGGGAAAGACGAGCTGTCTTAATGCAGACATCCCTTCTGCTACCAAAGAGACATTCCTCCAGGTGGAAGAGCCTGTCTTGTCCCGGAAGATCGAAAATATCGTATACCAGACTGAAAACTCCCGGATTTACGACGAGAAAGTCCAAGTGGTGGCTAAGAATTCCGCCAGTAACCATTCAACCCAATCTAACACACTGGATGTGAAGCTTACGTACACAGACACCAAGACCAGTACATGGGAAGGTCATGTTTCCCTAAGCCTTGAAGCAAAAGCCAGCTTCGAGTTCGGCGTTCCAATCATTGCAGAAGGGAGCATCGAGATAACCGCCACTGCAGAAACCGGATTCCAATGGGGAGAGACCACGACCACGACCACTGTGTTGGAAGTTCATCACCAAGTTACCGTGCCTCCGATGACTAAGGTGACCGTGTATATGTTGATGACCCGAGGCAAGTGTGATGTCCCCTTCACCTACACTCAAAAGGACACTCTTTACAATGGGACCGTGGTCACAACCGAGATCAAAGGTAACACTTACAAAGGTTCTAACTACTACAACACCGACTTCGATGTCAAACAAGAACCCCTCACTTCTTAAACAAACTCCACTGCCACTTATATAATAAGGTACGTATTAAATTAAGGGTAAATTATACTAGACGCCACTAAACTTTAAGTTTTTATCAATTATACCATAAAACTCAAAACTAATATTATTTAGCAAAATTTTTTAGTTTATATTTTAATTGTATCACTAGGTGGCTAGGCCATTAAAATCAATGATATCGATGGATTTTAATGGTCCTTGTACGATAATGTAAAGGACTTTAACAGCCTAGTGATATAATTAAATATTTGAGCTAAAATATAATGCTAAATAATATTGAGTTCCAATCAATGGTATAGTTAATATTAAACTTAAAGTTCAATGCTATCAGGTGTTTACCCTTAAAATAAACTAAATAAATTCGTACCTATTAAATTAATCTAAATAAATTCGTTTTTCCTTTGTATGGAAGCACGGTGTGTCGTCTTATTATGAGAATAAACAAATTAGCATTATCATGTCAAGGCTTGAGCGAGTTTAGCTGATATTAGTGTCTCTGATTTGCATCATGAATTTGATTTACTTTATCATTAATAATAATATTTTTATTAATTAAATTTTAATTTATTATCTATTTCTTATACTTTTAAATGGATGATTTAGTAAAAATATTATATACACTTTAATATTCAGAATAAATACAAATTTATATTTAATCGTTATTCATAAATATTTACCCACAACAAATAACAAGTATGCAAACGTGTGTGTCATTTTCACCATGAATGTTTCTGTGGTTGCACATTCGATATGTTTTCGATTATTTATATTTATTTTATACCAAAATCAAATTCAGTTTTAGGATAAAAATTTTATTTATTTGTTTGCTTTTGGTTATTACTTAATATTTATTTAATGAGAATTTTTATTTGTAACCATTTTTGAGTTTTATATGTTTATTGTAATTAGGTTACAGTTCGAAATTATAATTCATGCGATAAATTCTTTATTTAAAAACTTGAAACAAAGGGGAAAAGGAAGAGGAGAATAGTTGTTTAAGCCAAAAAAAAAAAATAGAAAATAAATATGTTGATCTTTGTATATTTAGAAAAAATAAAAAGAAAATTTATGAGCCGATTGATAAGGGACAATTCAAATGTCCATCAAAATCTATTTTTAAAATGTTAAAAAAATCCTTTTAAAGATTCAATCTCATGGTTGATACAAACTAATAATACCCAGAAAAATAGTACAATTAACCCAGAACAAACGGCTATCATAAAGACAATTCAAATCTATTAATTCATGTGCATTTGTAAAAAATGCAAAATATATATAAGGTTAATCGAAGATATTCAAATATTTTACTATTCAATCTTGTCCCCTATTGATGATGCGGATAGGTTCAAACTTCATGAGAGATGATATTTAAGAAACATAAGAGAATTAGGTCTATACAATTAAAAAAATAGATCCTAACAAAAAAGAAAATAAAAAATATGATTAAAATATTTGATTAATGACGCTAGAAATTGAGGCATCATTTTGAACATTTTTTTTCTTCAGCCCGTGAAAGTTATCGACTTTTACAATATCGAAATAGAGTATTATTGTTAAAAACAATTATGTATAGGAAGATTTATAATTGCAAGATAAATATTCTAAGTAGAATGAGCTAATAGTTTCAAGATTCAAGAGTGAGAAGTTCTATATAAGAAAAAACTTATGACTCAAATTTCAAAGGCAAAAATTCTATATAGAAAAATTTATAGTTTAAAATGTTGCATATAAAAAGAATCTACAACAAAATATTTCATAGAGGAAGAGCTTACAGCTTAAAAGGTTCTACATAAGAAGAATTTATAGTAAAAAAAAATTATATAGGAAGAACTTACGGCTTGAAAGATTTTACATAAGAAGAATTAGCAGTGAAAGAGAGTACCCATTTTTTTTATCAGGGTCTAAAATTCAGACCCAACACTAAAAATTTTATCCAATAAATAAAATAAATTTATTCATCCATCTAATTTCTAACATAATCGACCCATTACACAAACCCATACCTAACGACAACATATGATCCGACCTAATAAACCTAATTTTAATTGGAATCGACTTGAACTAATCTAGATTTTAAAATACCCCAAATACTTAAATTAACCTTTATCCTAACTGACCTAAATACCCTAAAAAGATAACCAAATTATCCCTAACAGTTCTATAGCCGCTGCACTTAGGGGCGCTTATCGAGCGAGTCGATCATGAGTTGGATATTGCTCGAATCGTGCTCGTTAAAAAAATTTGTTGCTCGATTTGACTCGGTTCTTTTTAAGCTCGTTAAAATTGTGCTCGGCTCGTGCTCGTTAAAATATTTTATTACTCAACTTGACTCGTTGCTCGTTAAGCTTATTAAAAAGCTTACCTTATTTTTACTAAAAGTAAAATTTAATAACACCATATGAGGCTTAATATTAACTTAAATTAACAAATTTAACCAAAAATATCAAAAACATTATAAAATATTTTTAAAGTCTAAATTCAAAAGTAACATTCCATAAATACACCAAACAGTCATATTAAAATTAAAGTAACAATTCACACGTTAATAATTATTATTTAAATTTACTTTTTGAATGAAATTATTTTAAAGTAATTATTAAAAATATTTTAAAAAAATTAACGAGCTGTTCGCGAACTTATCAAGTCGAGTTAAACTTTACTCGATTCAACTCGTTAAGGTATTGAGTCGAGTTTGAGTTCGAGTGAGCTAATCTTAGTCGAGTATTTATCGAATCTTGACTGATTCGAGTTCAAACAACTCACGAGCTGTTCAACTCGTTAAGCACCCATGTCGCACCCCATAAACATTCAACTTTTATGGCCTATCTATATTGTACGTTGTGATTACAAATCATTGATGAATTCCTTCTTAGATGCTGATAATCAGGAAGATATCTATAAGTTACTATGGCCTATTTCATGCCCATCAAAAATCAAGATAGCAACTTGAAAGTTTATTCGCAATTGCAATCCTATTATGCACAAATCTTGTTATCAAATGAGTTGCAAATGACTTTAGATGTCCTAGATGTGCGTATAAAATTTTGAGGATCGTACCCATGTAAGCAGTAATTGTTTCTTTGCAAGATCAGCATGGAATGGTTTAAGTATCTATTGGCCTCCTACTGCAAGTCAAATGATTTTCTATGATTGGCTTCTGCAAATTTTAAACAAATGCTAAATATCACAGCAATTTAGTCCCTATAGATGTCTTCATGTTGATGCGGGTTATAGACAGACAGAAGACCGGAACAAAAAGCTTCATCTGGTATAAATGCTGATCGACAAGTAATTGATTCCTGTTTTCTTATTAATCTTAATATTATCTCTCTTTTCTCATTAGAGATGATGACAAAGTTCCAAGGGCTTCAATTTACAGGTGATTTGGGAGTCTGAAATATAAATGCAGAGACTGATGCAAAATTAATTATCTGAAGCTCAATTCTTATGAGATAGACTATTCAATATTGGGTAATTTACCCGAGATTAGGGTGTAAACGAGCCGAGTCGAGTTCGAGTAGTGCTAAGCTTGGTTTAGTTCGTTAAGATTTCGAGTCGAGTCTCAACTTAAATAATTTTATACGAGCCTGAAAAATTTGAACTCAGCTCAGCTCGTTAAGAACTCGAGTCGAGTTCGAGCTTTATTCGAGCCTAATCAAGTCAAGGATTGACTGATTTTAACCTTGTTAGACTTGAGTACTCTTATCTCTCATGTCTCATTTAAAGTCTAATGAAGAAAAAACTTTAATATACAAGTTGTGTAAACTCAAACTTGTTAATTTTAGAGTTTAGTCTGTTAATTTAAGGTTTAAGACTAATGTTAAGGGTTTAGATTTTAGGGTTTTAAGTTTAAAAATTTAGATTTTAAATTATAAAAAATAAAAAATATTATATTTATATTTTTGATTAGCTCGTGAGCTTTTTAATTCGAGTATCATAGAGCTCAGCTCGGCTCATCAAGAACTCGAGCCGAGTCCAATTGAATCAAATTTTGACCAAACTTTAATCGAATCAAACTCGAGTAACTCATGATTTATCTCGTCTCATATACAGCCTTACCAAAGCCTTAGCTGGGGTTTTTTGAAGTATGATTCTTTATGACTTATGATTCATTATTTGCGACACAACCTTCTCAATAATATCATATAAAAAAACAGGTTTAATAAATATTGATATATCTCTTCATCTTGCTTTTTCAAGGTACAATTATACCCCTTAAAATATTGTACATTTCATAATGTTAGAAAAACTAAATATATTCTCTAGTTTTTCTCTAAATTTGACCATAATTTTTTTACATTTGTTGTCAGACTAAAACGATATTGTTCATAAGGTTAATCGTCGACTATTGATATTTATTTCTTTGTTTTGTTTTTATATTTTTTTAATTTTTATTTTTAATAAGAATTTTTTCTCTTAAGATATGATTTTTCTATTCGTCTATAATATATTTTTTCTTTATTTTAAGGTACGTTTGTAATTGTTTGACACAATTTTTGTCTTGGTAGTCTTTTAGTGCTCGTATAGTGATTTTTATTGGCGTTTGTGTTTTTTATTCAATTTTATCAATAATAATAGAAAGTTTGATTTTTTTTGTTTGTCGATATAATTAAAATTATGTAGCAAAATAATCAAACTAATAATTTAATTCGTTCATCACTCTTTTTTTCACCTTATAAAGTGTCTCGTTTAGACAAAGATGAGATTCATGAAAGTTTATAGATTCCTTAACGATACACGTTACTCAAGAGCAAGTTATAAGGGGAGTACCTTGAACCCACCAAAGCACCCAACCAACCTAGGCCCCCTAAAATTTAATTATTTATATATTTTACTCATATTTCTTTAATTTTTCAAATAAATAAATTAATTTAATAATAAAAATAATAGTTTTCTTTTCTAAAAAATAAATTGTTTAAAATAATCTAAATGAAAATAATATATTTAAAATATTAAATTAATTATTTAAAGTAATGAGATAAATAAAGTTTCTCTCCTTTTTTGTGTCACTTTCTATGCTCAACACCAAAAAAAATTAAATTTAAAATCTAAAACCTAAATACTAAATTTTACACCAATACCTTAAATCTTAAACTTCTAACCTTAGATCATAACCATACACTCTAGGAACAAATCAGAAAAGAATCAAGGGTGAACCCCTAGATGAAATAAAAAAGAACACAATTCAACAGGATATACAGAAGAAAAAAAGTTCAAATAATCCCCCAAAAATAGCCTTCCATCTCGTCTCAAACAAGAATGCAACTGAAGTTGACATATTTTACTTACTACCAAAATAACTGCAGTCAAGTACAAGCTAAAATTAAAAGGATCTGCAATACATGGGGTTTTCACAAAAACAAATGTTTCACCACCATCATGGTGATCCAATCAATTTAAAACTGACATTGTTTTCAGGATCATTCCAGTGCATATACTGATCCACTAGCTCTAGACTAGGTGGAGCAGAGTCAAGTTTTGTTGACATCTTATATCTCGGAAGAGACCAATCTTCGATCAGCGAGTCCATCAACTCTTTATATGTATACAGATTATTTTAACGAAATCATAGAGACATCCAAAAATGCAATAGGAATTTTGCTTACCTTCTAATCCAAGTAACTGCAAAGATTCCTTCGTGCTTATAGCTTTTTTCTGAGCTTTGATACATTCATCATGATTGTGCAAAAATCCTTACTTCACAATATCTTCAAAAGTTCATTAGGATTCTCTGCCAAAATGGTTAACTTCGAAGTTTGATTCTTCTTTGATGTCTCCTTCAAGCATGACTTACCCGAGTTTGAAATGTCAGAAAGAGCTTTTCTGAGGCCGCCAACTTACACTTTCTCTGAAGCTTTGGAGACATTCTTCTTCTTCCTTGAATCATGTGCAAGTTTTGAGACAGCAGAATCTTTCTCAACGAAAGAAAGAATTTAGAGTTCTCATTTTTGGATGTCTGGATTAGCATCCAGTTAACCGAGTTTGATAAATCACCAAGTGGTTTCCTTCCACCTATACCACCTTTCCTCGGTGTAGTAGCAATATTTACCTTGCCCACAATAGAAGCACCTGAAGATTGCACTTTCAGTTATCAAACTCAACTTTAAAACAATGACTAAAAACATGACAGAAAGACAAAAGTGTAGGGAATAGTACCATTGGAGTGAACATTTACATTCTGATCATGAACCGAACCAACAGTATATGATGTCATCGAAACAAATTACCCATAGAAACAAATCCTCTTATTATACCTGTGAGATGTGGAGTGCTCCAAAAGGAAAGAAAATTCAAGGTCTAAGAATATAAGAGGTGAAACTAAAGAAACATCAAGTTCACATATAAGATCAACAAAAATACTGTTTGAACAGGGAAAAAAACACACGTCTTGACTCCTGCAATATAATCTACTTCTAGAACTTTTTAAGGTAGTTAGGTATCCTTGTTTGGTACTAGTGTCGGACATTTTCAGACACTCACCAGAATCCAAGTAACATAAATGTTGACTAGCACAATGCAATTAGAGCATAAAAATCCTACCATACAACTACACAATCAGATAATAATCATCAGCAAAAGAGTGTTGGTTTAGTCCAAATGAACATGAACATAAAAGAATTTTAAATTGTTTAAAACCCAAAAGATTGTCAGTTCATAAAGGAACATGTAGCAAACGGGAAGAACTCAAAATTTAAATTCTTCGATAATCCCAAAAGAAAACTAATTTAAACAGGTTCAAACTTATTTTAGTAAATTTATTTTCTTATACTATTTTTCGCTTTGGAAAATTATACAAACCCTGGGTCATTAAACCCCCAAAGAACCCAAAACGGTGAGAGAGAAAAACTACACAATAGAGAACTTATGGTCTAATCTTGAATTTTCCTCTTCAATACTGTAACAATACAAAACTTAAAAAACAAGAATTAAACTCGAGGAAGAGAATAAAAGAATAGGAGTGAGAGGCAGAACAAAAAAATTAGGGAAGACAGACTGAAATTTTCATTCATTCGATTGATAATTGAAAAATGGTAGCTGTAGAATCTTTTTAACTTACTATAAACAAAACGACGTAGTTTTTTAACTAAACAAAAACATAAAATATCCCCTCAAAACTATTAACGTTTTGATCATTCTAAAAAGGCATGTTACAAAACTTCCCTCTTTAAATAATCCTTGTCTTCAAGGATTTAAGAAAAAGACAATACGCCTGGGCTCTTGAAAAAGACATCTTTGAGTCAAATTGAATCATCATTGGTTTTTTAAATGGTTTGACCAAACGTTTCACATCGCTCTTTTGAACACAACCAAAGCAACGAGTAAGCATATATTAATGTTTCCAATTAAATCCACAAGATAGATTGATGCCTCACAACCTAAATAAAACTTAAGAAGTAATTGTATATCTTCTTCAATCTCAATAACCATAGTAGCCAATTTCAAATGATAAATCTTTTCCCTTCCATTCATAGCTATAAGTATCTGTAAATTCAATATTTGTTGTAGAGCTTCAATAACAGACGGTGCAACATCAACTTTTTTGTTCAAAACTATCACACTTGCTTTATCAACACATAAAATCGGATAACCATTTTCACCATCCATTGATAACTTTAAGTTTAAAAATAAATCTTGTATCTCTCTCAAAAGTCATCAAATAAGTTCAGTTTTGGATTATCAAATCTTAGATCACCATTCTACCATCGTGGTTGTCTTAGCTTGCACACGGTTATCCAAGAGAAATATTTATTGTAGTGTTCTAAACTTCCATAGTTACTCGATATAGGTTCCTTAAGAAGCTTATTCAATGTATTCAAGAATTCCTGAGGTATTAGCATGAATGAGTACTAGTCTGAAATCTGACCTTTAGCATAATACAGAGGGTTCCCATGCCTAATTTCAGATGTTACGTTATAATGAATAAATCTACTGAATTTTTCAAGATTATTCGTGAACCATTTTGAAACCTCTTCATCTCATCCAAAATAAAACCAAACCATTCTCAAATTGAAACATTATCTGTCACTTGAAAAATTATTTCATGGACTTTTAGTTCCATATAGGAGTTTTTGGTAGGTTGTCAAGCCTTTGAAAAGGTCTTCTCTGACATGTTTACCACAATCAATGTCAGTTTTGGTTCAACCCTTTTGGTATATATCTTTCGTTTCTGATTCACAGCGAGATATTGTTGATCCCATCGAAATCTTTCATTGATTTCCTTCAAACAATTTAAATTAAGAAAAAACTTTATGATCCTAACTCACATTTTTATTAGTTTGAGCTTTCACCATGTCCCATATACTATGAAAAAGGGTTGGATCTATGTTACTGTTGGATTTTTGAGAATTTACACGGGAAGCTAAATCAATCCAAAACAGTGAACTATTTTCTAATAAAACCATATTTTCTTCCTGCATATAGAGGGTAAAACAAGCACAAATAGCTAAGGAACTCTTGAATTCATAGGCTGAAATCTCATCGAACTCACCAACTAATTTTGTATCACACAATTTCATCATTCGTTCTGGCGTAACACTCATTTTATTGAAGTCTCTTGTATTTAAAATATCATGGTCATAATGTATTTTTGATTTAAAGAGACAAGTACAAGTTTCATTAACCCAAGCAATCACTAGATCATTCACTTTACATTGTTTCAAACTTTTAATCATATAATATTCGTCTTTATAATTATTTTTATCTTTCATTAATGAAGTGGTCACGACAACACTCCCACAAATAATCAAATTAGAAACAATGAAAGACGAGTTATCACCCTCAATTAATCTTTTAAGCACTTATACTATATAAAATGCATCTTTTATGTTTTCGCATTTCGCCATTAGTAACAATCTAAACCTGTATGGATCCCTTATTCTCAACCAAAACACTAAAAAGTAACTGAAATTTAAAGCTATGGATCATAAATGTATTTGCAATTCCTTCTCTATGTGGTTGCAATAAAATTTTGTGATTCACAATGTTCATCAGAGTAATCAGATCAACATGTTGGTTCCATCCTCTCGGTTCCACACCACTTTCACATCCCTCAATATTATTCAATGATTTTTTTCGGTAAACCTTTCTCCAAAATATCATAACCCTCGTTCTGGTTTTGTGGCACTTCAAACAATTCATGTCTATTATGATAGACAATTCATCGAGTACCTTGAGTTCATTAGAGCTTATCCAACACAGTTCTTGGTTTGTCTCAGTCAACTCTTCCGATATTTCACTTTGAACCAATGATGATTTCATCGGACAATCACTAAACTTCACTGCAACTTAGATTTCAGGAGGTTTTGGATCGACAGAATCGGGTAGTAATGGTGAGTCATTCAATTCCTCACAACTTTGCGGATCAACAATAGAAAAGTCGATTGATTTTTCGAAAGCCTTCTCTAACAAGATCTTTGCATCTTCTAAAAATCTTGTTTGAAACTTGTTGAACATCTGATCGATGAAATTTTCTAATCGAATAAACTCTGCGTGTAATTGATTCGTAACCATTCAAAAGGATTCAAGTTGGGCTCTGATGCCTATGTAACAATATAAAACTTAAAGAAACAAGAATTAAACTTGAGGAAGAGAATAAAAGAATAGGGGTGAGAGGCAGAACGGAGAAATTAGGGAAGACAAATTAAAATTTTCATTCATTCGATTGGTAACCTACTACAAACAAAACAACGTAATTTTTTATCTAAACAAAAACATAAAATGCCCCTTAAAACTACAACGTTTTGATCATTCTAAAATGACATGTTACAAATACCCAAAAATTTTCAACAATCAAATAGACTTTTCATTTCAGGTTGAAAAAATTGAGTAAAAATTAAAAAGTATTAATAACATTTCAATAAAGATCAACTCTCATCTCTTTGTACCATCACAATCATACAAAATATTTTTCTTTCAAAATAAGTTAAAATTTTATCAAGAAAATAAACAAACACCGAAGAAAGACATTGTGAAATGGTTTCAAGAAACAAAACGAAACTCACAATGGGGTTTTGATGAACCAATCAATGGAATGCTTTTAGTCTAAGATTTTTCTTGATTTCAATCTGCAGATTCTTGACTTTGCTTTGTTCTTCGAAGTAATTCGATCTACTGATGTTTTGAAAATCGATATGGATAAGTTTTTAAGGGCGTATATTTCCAACGGTTACTTTCTTTTGCTTTTATAGAAATACCCCTGCACTGAACCATAATTACATAAATTTTTGGGAATTATAAATGGGCTAGTCTTCAATAATTTCTATGCAAAAGGTTTGAAGCCCAAATGATGGCAACTGTGGGTTTTGCGGGGGTGTAAACTAGGGAAGAACTCGAGTCAAATTCGAATCGAATTTAATTAAATTGAGTATTGATCAAGTCGAATTTGAATAGCTCGAAATCAGTCTTATTTTATTTACTGTTTTATTATTAATATTAATAATTGTTGAGTTGTTTTATTCAACAACGACTATGATAACATTATTATTATTGTTATTATTATTATTATTATTATTATATTTTAGTTTACTTTAATTTTAAAAAATAAGAAATTAATTTATTATATTTTTAATAGCTAGTGAGATTTTTTAGTCTGACTTAGGATGGCAGCGAAGCGAAACATTTTTTAGGTTATCCCGAACCCAATTCAAAATTTTAAATTTTAACTCGACCAATCTCAAAGAAAATTAATAAAATATTAAATATAAAAATATAAATATATATTTATAATTAAACCGAGGTGAGGTAGTTTGGTGAGAATTTTCATCCTAAACCTGAACCTACCCTATCTGAATCAAGCTTCTTATCGAAAATCAAAAATTAAAAGAAATACAATCTGACAAGATCGTTTTATGTAGCACCTACAAAACTAGTATAGTTAAAATCGAATTTTGATGATCGAAAACCCTACGTCAAAAAAAAATATAAATATTGCATTGACTTTGATTTTATGATCAATTATATTATTATTGGATTCTAATCGAGTCAATTTACTATTTGAAAAACTTATTTGATTAATTAAATTTTTTTAAAGATTAAATTATGAAAATTAAAACTTAAAAATTTAAAGATAAAATATAAAGTTTAAAAATTATTTTAAAGGTGAGTACTTTTTAGCTTGCCACCCACTTCACCCATTATCTACAATGGAACGTAAAAAAAAACATCACCTATTGTTAGTGTCTTCTCTCAATGTCACCTGCACATGGCGTGCATGTAAGTGTCTTTGTTTAAGGCTAAGTAGCGTTGTCGCATGTAAGCAAAAGAAAACAACCTTCACGTTGGGTGACATACATGCAGGCTTGGTATCAGCCCAGGCAGGTCGCTACCTGGACATGGCACTAGATTTATGCATGCATGCCACCCAACGGATGGTCACATGAATTTTTAAAATATTATTTATATATAATAAAGTTGTATATATAAAGGGTTGACGATGAAAGTTCAAAAATGAGAAGAAAAGTTATAAACAGGGAAAACTAAGAGGAAGAAGAATTTTTACAGTAAAAAATTTAAAGGTGTGTTTTATTTGATTTTTTAATTTATTACATATTTGGTGGTTTAATGTTATGTTTTTAGTTCATGTTAGATCAACATTATAGTTAAAATTTAATTATTTTTTATTTTGTAAAAAATATAACTCGATTAAAATATTTCAAGTTTATTATTTTAAGTAAATTTAAATTTTAGTTTTTTTTAAAAATATTTGAGTGAGTGTTATTTTTACGTTTTAGGGTTAAGAATATATTCGAGTGATTTTAATTTTTTTGGTTGTAATTTTTTTCATTTAGTTATTTTTTTTATTTTTTACAGTTTTATTTAAAAATAACATCCGAAGGAGTTTGATTGTACCGTAACCATGAGAACATCTCTTCTTATATTTACGAAAACGAAGTAATTAAATTATATAAAAATTTTATTATGTGTTATCTTGTTATTTTCAAAACTTAAATAATTTATTACACTAAATTATTTACAAGGTGTGGAACATATTATTCGACGTAGGGAATGAAGATCAATGAACCTTCCAAAGCAATAATTGATTACTCACTGCTTGCCGCTTTTTACAATGCTTCCTTTATTCGTGGATTTAAGATTATCCATAGTTTGATTATTAGTTTGCTTGAACATCGGAAATCAAAGACACTTTCATTTTTCATTTGGTGAATGCACAATCATTCTTGCAGATGTAGTTATACAGCTCGATGTCCCAATAAATGGAAATCCATTGGTGGAACACAAAAATTATAGAGTATTTGATGTTTGCATGCAATAATGTTACACAGTAATCAATCTAGACGATAAAAATCGAAAATTAATTAATTAATCTCAGAATTAAAACAATTAGAATTTCAAACCGATTTGAAAACTAGTAGTAGGGAATGTGTTGAGGCCTACACGAACACAGTTTCCTTAAGACAGATTTTTTGGTACTCTTGAGGTGCTGGAGTTTTGAAGGTAGTCTGTCTCCCAAGATACAACAGCAAGAGGGCCTTCAACAATAGGATAGTTGTAGAGATCACATGCCTTATCTACCTTCGCCAATCACTAGAAGAAAACGAGAGAGAAAATGTTTTGGATGTGTGTTTGAAACCTGAGAAATCAATTCATGTTTATAGGGGGAAATAGGGCAACAATGAGAAATTTAAAACGAATCAAAATTCAAATTTTAAGGGATAATGCGTATTATCTCGTATTTAAATTCGAATTTTAAACTGATAATTATCATTATCTTTCCATTATCTAATTAATATCCGGAGTTCAAGGGAATTTCAAATTATTCTTTAATTCATATTTCATCAGAATATAAACTCTTTTTGAATATTAAAAAAATTAAGAAAAAGGAACGACTGGTCCAGACATTCGCGTCACTACGTCTTGCGAGTGTGCCCCAACCTGAATGGGTTTGGATTTGCACCCCCTGTGCGCGAGGCACAGGGTCAGCTTAAGTCATTCAATGACCTCTATGTGGGTAGGTGTATATAAACACCTCCCACTCTATTTATCCTATCAATGTGGAATAAGAAGTTTTTCTCATTCCTTACTTTATTCTTGACATTCCTACTTTGAGAATCAATTTCTCATTCATCACTCAGCAATTTTGAGCATATGAGCTACCGTGTAAAGATCTCGCGAAGTAGAATATGAATCAATAAATTCCTTATTCGAATTTTCATCTTTATACTTTCAAAATATGCCTCAAAGATGGTCATTTTTCACTGTTTTTCCAATAATCCCCACATGAATGAAATTGATAATTTTATCAAAACAGTTTGGCTCGATGTGGTGATAGGCTCTACGATTGATAGATGCATAGGATAGGTAGGTTTCTTCTTTTGAACCTTCCCTTGTGAAAGTATATTTATTTTACTAGCTAATCAGTAGATGCGATGTCCTTGAACTGTTAGTCGTTTGTGTAAATGATGACATACTTCACACACCTATCTCTCTAACAAGAGTTTCAACTCTCATGGTTATGCCCATATGACCGTGGACATCTCTTGGTTCTGCAAGAGTTTGAAAGAACTATGCTCAATAGTCTCCTTGAAGCGGCCCCACTTTACTCTCACATAGGTGACTTATGTTGCTCGGCACATTGAAGCACACAATGGACATGGGAGAGGAACCCCCACAGTGACCGCATAGGTATATGCAATTAGGTTGTCCCTTTGAACCTAGATCTTTGGATCTCCAGTCAACTAGGTAGTTTTTTTCCTTCACATGGCGCCTTTATTTTTCATAGGCTTTAGTCTCATTCCTTTTGGTGTTTTCTCAACTTGATCTCGGTTTAACCCTTTGGTTAATGGATCCGCAATGTTATCCTTTGATCTTCGAAAGTCAATAGAGATAACTCTATCTGAGACAAGTTTTCTAACATTATTGTATCGATGATGCATATGTCTCGACTTATCGTTATACATAAAATTTTGTGTTGTAGCAATCATTGCTTGATTGTTATAGTATATACATACAGTGGACATAGGTTTTTCCCATTCAGGGATATTGATGAGTGCCTAAAAGGCAGTTATTTACTACCCTTCTCATGGTACTTTATGCATCTATTATACACCAACTTGAACTGAAATATGGACTCTTTGCGTAAATATTGGATATTCTGTTATCATTACTTACAAAGTCAATATTTATAAAGAATGCAAATATTATTGCATATTCTGTACATACAGGAATATCCAGGGCCGAAGCGACAGTGAAGTAATGTTAAGGCCGAGGCAGAAGACAAGGTCGCGGCAGAATCTAAAGTGACAGCACCAACACTGAAGGCGCAATGAAAGATAAAAATATAGAGAATATTTTGGAAGATGCAGCGCAATAATTGAACCAGGCTAGCACGCTAAAAGTCCAAGTCAAAGACCAAGCGGGAAAAACCTTCTAGAAGGCGACAAACTTGGGAATATCAGATCCCTTGAAGAAGACTTGTTCCTTACTCCAAGTTGAAGTCTATTTAGGAAAGGTTTGCCCTAGGTTAAGACTATATATACCCTAGCCGGCTACATTGTTGAGAGAGCCAATTTTTAGAGAAACCCTTCTCCCTAAGAATTGTACTTAACGATATTATGTTCTAGATTTCTTAGGGATAGGTGAAGGTTGTAGATATTAGTGAGAGGAGATTGATTCTTGTTTCTTTGTTCTTATGCAATAATAATATCAAAGTTTGTTTATACTATTGTCATTCCTTGCTCTTGCATTCAAGCTCGAGAGAGAAGTTTGTAAGTAATCTATTTATCTAGCATCGAGAGGTGTAGATTCACGAAAGGGATAAGTATGGTGTTGTAGACACTAACTTGACCTAGAGATAGGTTAAGAGTTTCAGCAACTAAAAGAAGTGTTGGATTGGTTAGTGGTTATCGTTGATTTACGCCGAGAGGTATCGTCAAGGACCGGTCATCAACAGCACTCTGACTTAGAGATAAGCAGAGTCAACTACGGACACTTTGCTGAACTTTGATGCCTCTGCCCAAGAGTAAGAGATTACCGCGGTAGAGAACACCAATGTTGTCGAGACTGTATCTGCAGTACTATCGAAACAATATTGTGTAATTGCATTAGACAAGAAGAAGATCAATTGAATCCACTAATTGACGCAGCTGGATCCTACCCATTTTCTCTATATCGTTCTCAACCTTTTATTTTATGTTTTGTTATTTAATTATTTAGTTAGTTAAACAAATCAACTCATCTGTGTTTTTACTTTATTTTCAGGAGCAAGGGAACAAGGGGAGACATATTAAGTATATCAATCCCTGTGGAGACGATACACGATATACTTATCACTTTATTACTTGGTGACGTGTACACTTGCACTCAATTGTGCTTTTATTACACGCATCAAGTTTTTGGCGCCGTTGCCGGGGATTGGCAACTAAATTTTGTTTTTCTTTATTTTCTTGCTCTTTAATCATTCTTTATCTAACTTTAATTTTAATTATTTATTTTATTTTTACTAACTTTGATTTATTTGGTTTATGACTAGGGCAAACCCGAGTAGTCCATTGTATGAATTGGATCCTGAGATCGAACGCACAAGACACCATCTGAGACGCAATCTGTTCCAAGTCATGGATGATCCACCAAGAGGACAAATTCCACTTGTTGATCATAATGTACTGCCACCAGCAATGCTGCAACAGCCACTGTTGCAACCATTGTCGAGGCATCCCACTGTTAGAGACTATCTGGTGGAAGATCTAAACGGACTCAACCCTGACGTAGTCACCCCAGAAATCGAAACAACTCACTTTGAGCTCAAACCAGTGATGTTCAACATGTTGAACACAATTGGACAGTTTAGTAGGTCTGCTACTGAGGATGCAAGGCAGCATCTTAAATCTTTCATGGAAGTGTGCAACTCTTTCAAGATTCAAGGAGTCCATGAAGATATTTTGCGATTAAAATTGTTCCCCTATTCACTGAGGGATAGGACGAAAACTTGATTGAATGGTATCTCAGCAGGATCCATAGGATCTTGGGAGGAACTTTGCCGATAATTCATTACGAGGTTTAATCCGACAAATCTCTATGATAGCATCCGTAATGAAATCACATCATTCCGGCAAGATGACGACGAACCGATGTATGAGGCATGAGAACGTTACAGAGAACTGTTAAACAAATACCCACTACATAGTTTTCCCTTGTGGACGCTTCCGATCAACCATGTTAAAGGTGTAACGAAATAAAGTTCGTTTACGTCAAAACTCAACATCAACCAACCCATGGATGCACGAACTTTGAACTCAGATAAGGGCCGAACTTTAACTTCATTAAAGCTGGCAGTTTTATTTTGCCTTTTTAAATCCGACCGGTTGGTAGTTGCACTGATGAGTTAAAAAGCTTTCCAAATCGATTGGAAATCCTTGTAATGAAGTCGAGTTTAAATTTAATTTCTTTAATATAATTATCGGTATTAAATTTATTGACCCACCCACAAATCTCATTAAATTCATGCTCAACGAGCTATTCGTTCATATTTTGATTTTCCGAGCACCCTTTTTTCCATTTTTTTAAATTGAAACAAACCCAGAGATCAAAACTGCGAAATTTTCGGCCTTGAAGAAAGAATCATCAAATATGGAAGTTGAATCATTAAGAGGTACAACTGAGAAATCACCAATGGAACAGCCTAACAGTTCGGACGCCGCCAGAGTCCTCAGGAACAGGCGAAAATGGAGACGCGTCAGTTTCACAGTGATCGGCGTTTTGGTTTTCATCATTCTCTTCATCGTCATCTTGGCCTTCACCGCCTTCAAGGCAAAACGTCCGGTGACGAACATCGACGACGTTTCACTACACGACCTGAGATTCTCCGTCAACCTGGCGAGGCTTCAAGTGCTGCTCAACGCCACCTTCCACGTCCATATCTCGATCACCAACCCCAACAAAGTGGGGTTCAAATTCAAAGACTCCAATGCCGAATTGAATTACAGAGACCAACAGGTAGGCGAGGTCCCAATCCCCGCAGGTAAGATCTCTGCAGACCAAACGCTCCCCATGAACTTGACTCTAACATTAATGGGGGATCGGTTGATCTCCGATGCTAAATTCTTCTCTGACGTGATGAGTGGGGAAATACCCCTCAGCACCAGGACTGAGATCCCAGGCAAGGTTAGCGTTATGAATATGTTTAGGATCCGTGTTGTTTCAACATCTTCATGCGATTTTACTGTGTTTTTATTTAATTCCAGTGTTGGGGACCAAAATTGCAAGTATAAAACACAGTTTTAATGTTCATATTTCTTTATTTGGAAATGTTATACATTTAAATCTATTGCAGCGGAAGCTTGATTTCTACTGGTAGTCTCATGGTCTCTGTTCTTTCCACTTTAGCTTTTTCAAAACGGACGTTTTAACGAGAAAACCGATCGATAAACTTGGCTTTTCCAAAACGACTGTTAGATCCAAACGTGGATTGTTTGAGGTTGTTATTGCTAGTGAAAAGTGTTTTTCACCGTAACAGCAACCAAAAACGTGTAATCTCGGAATAAGAAAAGGGTCGTAAATCAGTAGATATTGAGATCCGGCATAAGCATAAAAGCAATGCAAATGAAAATGAAATAAACATGTTTTGGGGCATTAAGTCTGTCCATCCAAAAATTTTCTCAACACTCGGCGGAAATGTCTACCGAAATACAACGTACTAGGAACCAAAGAAATCCTTATTTCAAACTTGTATAGGCATTCAGCCTTGAGAAAAAGAGAAGAGTGTCAAACATATAATATTAGGGGTCACCTTCTAATATGTTGGCCCTAATTGTTCACTGCTTCAATGAGTGTTGGTTCATAGTCATTTGGCGCTACATAACCGTGAAGGTTCATGACGGTTGCAGCCACATTTGCAAGTCCGCCATCTGGAACGTCATTCCGGAATCTAACACCTGCAGCCAATCCTGGACCTCCGATGGCAATAGGCACCTAATTGGATGCATCCGAAAGACGCATCAATAATTTATAAAAGTGGAAATACACTAAATGAAGAGAGATGCCATAACATCAAAACAAGACAAAAAACTATGATCCTTGTTCTTTCAGATAGTCTGGGAACTTACAGGTTGACAGGTGTGGGAGGTGAGGATTTGGAGATTGCCATTCTTGTCATAAAGAGGTTGCCCGGACTTATTCCTCTTCACCATGTCCTCAGCATTGCCATGGTCTGCGGTCACAACATATATTCCACCTACTTGCTCAATCGCATCAATGATCATCTGAACCCAACGATATAGTCAAGCAATGCCCAACAATATGATCATTGGGTGATACTCCCAATGAAGCATGTTGTGTGCAGGATGGTTCGAAAGAAATCAATAGAAATGTAACACTGATTTCCAATTATAAGTTAGCCCTCTCAAGTGCCATAAGTGGACAGGAGAATCAAGACTTTGAGTTAAACTCGTGAATTTGAGAAAGGCACAACGTTCATATCCTTTTAACATCATTTCCCACTAAAACCACATTCTATTTCATCTCTATGTTGATTGTATTTCACTAAAATGATGTAAAATCTTTAGGAAGTTACGAATAACAAACAAAAAAATGAACTCGGGACAACATACCTTGACGGCTTCATCAGCAGCCTTGCATGCCACGACTGTAGCCTGGATATCTCCAGTATGACCCACCATGTCACCATTTGGAATGTTTACACGCACCTAAACAAATAAAAAAAGCTTGTCAGCATCCTTCATCCATTTGAATGCCTATTAGTAATGAGTCCATCAATGATCACCTGGTCAAATTTGCGGCTCAGAATTGCATCCCTAGCCTTTTCACCAATCTCTAATGCTTTCATCTTAGGTTGAACATTGAATGTAATACCAACATCACTAGGGATTTCCACGTATTCTTCCATTTCAGGGTTGAAGCAGCCAGAGCGATTCCCATTCCAAAAGAAGGTGACATGGCCAAATTTGACAGTCTCACTGTTGTTATAGGAAGGAGGAAATTAACATACAATAATGCAAATAAATAATCAGACATAAAAGTATAAAATCTGCATTTCACTAAAGCAATGATCCAAAAATAATAATAGGCATATAACTCTTTTCCCATAATCGTAGATCAGTATCATGTCTCATGAGCCTTTCTTTCACCCGGGAATGATTGCTAAGGGCCCAGATCAACTTTAACATTGAGAGGTTTGATATAAAAAAGCAATAAAGAACATCCTGAGCTAACAGCCATGGGGTCAAATTATAAACCTTGTCCAATTAGTCAAAGAAATAAATCAATTTCTTTGATGATTTTGTTCTATAAAACCATGGCATCAAAGAAACAAACCTGCAAGCAAAAGTACGGACACCGTTGTGCACCAAATATTCTCCAGATGTTCTGTCAATCTCAGGTGGAGAGACAAGGTAATGGCTTGGAAGCTTCAACTCGCCATCATATTGAAGCATTCCAGCATAACGAATTTTCGGGACTCGTACACGGTCAAATTTGTCAAAATCTTCATACTCAAGTGCCTTGGCAAGCATAACCATTCGATCTGCTCGGAAGTTAAAAGTAACAACAGCATCACCATCTAGTATTGGACCCACGGACTTCTCATTCTCATCAACAATAACAAAGGGAGCTAAGTACTGGTCATTTGCACTTTCTCTTAATTTCTTTACTGCTTCAACAGCATTTGTAAACTTGTGGGGGGCTTCACCAAGAACCTGAGCATCCCATCCTCGTTTCACAACATCCCAATCATTCTGCAAAATCCGACTCACAAAAATTAGCTTCTCAATCCATTCAAATGAGGTAAAATCTCTTCCCTAGAGTAATTTGCCGGGTATTTCTTGCCTTGTCGAATAAAGTAGAAATAAGTGACATAAACAATAATCCAAATTCTTCTATCCTCCGGATTTTGAGAAACAGAACTTCAAGTTGTTCATGAAAATAATGATAATCATCTTAACTATATGACATGCTTTGGAGGCTTTTATAGTTATTTCTCACCTCATAACGGTCCATTGTGACATACATGCGGCCTCCACCAGATGCGATCCGGGCATCAACACCATTCTCACGTAACTTTGCAAGGTCATTCTCAAGAGTCTCCACAAAGCCTACACTTGAACCATCCAATACATCACGACCATCGGTGAGAATGTGAACACAAATTCTTTTAGCACCGCGCTCACTAGCTCCCTTCAGCAACAACTGCAGAATGGAAGATAAATTAATAACTAAAAGATGGAAACAAACATGCCAAAAGTTTGTCTCGAAAGGCCAAAATTACCTGCACTTGGTCTAATCGGGAATGGACACCACCATCACTAAGTAATCCGATCAGGTGCAGTGTACCCTTTTCAAAACATTCACTTATATACTTAAATCCTTCTCCCTCATAAATTTTCCCAGAAGCAAGAGCAAGATCAACAAGCTTAGCCCTATAGTTATAAATGAATCAGTAGGTTAGAACACTGGGAACTCAGTTGATTTGTAAAAGTCCATCTTTGAGGGAGAAATCGAATACCAGAAAAAGAAGATGCATGTAGAATGCTACGAAATAAGAAACTATTTTGCTTTATCTAACCATGATCGACACATACTGAGGCATATAGGGTGAGCACAACTCGACTCGATTCAAAAATATTGAATAACTCAATTCGACTCGAGGCGAAAATATTCGACTCGTTTTGACTCGACTCAATATTTCATACACTCAACTCGAAAAAAATTCAAATAAAATTTGAGTTATAAAATGAAAATTCGAATAACTCGAAATTTTTAATAATTAACAAATTAATTTTTAAGTTTGAGACGAGTCTATCATTTTTTTATGATATATACATTGATATATAAAAATATAAAAAAAATTGTTACATATGAAAAAAATATATATATACATATCTTATATGATTAGAAAAAGTCGTTTAAATTGGAATTAAATCATACTATAACATGATAAATAATTACAATTAAATATTTATAGGAACTCGAAAACAAGACTCAATTCAACTCAACTCGAATTTCTTAAACTTGACTCAAACCGAAAACATTTCAAATGAAGTTTGAGTTGTAAAATATGACTCGTCAACTTGAATAACTCGAAATTTTTTAACTCAACTCGACTCGATCAAATATTCGCCCCTACTGGCATAGATGTGCCGTATGTCACCCTCCAAGGATTCTCCAAACGGATGGAAAACTTAAAAAAATTAATATACCATATCTGATACTACCACTCGTGTTGCCCAGACAAGGATAAAGATGCATAGCAATAGTTTAGAGACAATTTCGCAACAAATCAGAAAGAGAAGCATACCCTTGAGCAAAAATGCGTCCTGCACCGAGAGCATTGTGACCAACTTCACTGTTTCCCATGTCATCCTCAGTGGGAAGTCCTACAGCCTTACCATGAGCTCTGATTAATCTCCACTTTTCAGGGGCACCCTATAAACAAGATCAATTCAGATCAAATTAAATCTCATCTCATATGGATGATATATAGAAATGGAATCCATCAGCGAAGTAAATCTAATAGTGTCTAAAATGGAAAATACTTATAATCACTATTTTTTTGTGAAATCAAGCTGATATATAAAATATGTAACTCACTCTTCATCTTTTACAAAAGTATCAATGCACAAATATATGGCTAACACATATTCGGACATTAATATAGGTTTATTCAACACTCACTTCCGATATAAGAATCAGGGATTTAAAAAGCGTTCGCAGCCACGTTGTTAGTGGCGTCGTATTTGTCGTGACTGTAGACATAATGGTTGATATTGCTGTCACTGTGGTCGTGAATTTTTTTAAGCTCACAACTTATTATGAATTAGAATAGATATAAATATAATAAATTTATAGCATAAAGATAATTTTAACCCTTAACGTTTATAGTTTTTGTCGTTTTAGCCCTTATTCTTTTTTTGGGATAAATTTAGCCCTTAACCTATATCTTTTTGACAAATACCTTATTTTTTAACTAGCTTGATGACTGGACCGTTAAAAATTTAACGATGATATATATATGGAATATAATTTTAAATGACATGGAATGTAACCTATCAAATACATATATATATGGAATATAATTTTATTCTAATATAAAATATAAAACAATTAAAATTCAAATAAAATATTAAAAATTAATTAATTCTAAAATAAAAATTATAAAACATTCTTAACCCTAACTATGATAAAATCAAAATCTTATTCGAATTGTGTTTATATTTTTTATTATATTTTAAAATTAAAAAATAAATAACATATTTTTTAAAATTTCTACATAATTATTGTGACACAATTGTCTCATAAAAACCTTTTTCCCGTGAATTTGGTTTATTGTATATAATATTTAAGATTAAATATTATAGATTTTTGTATTATTTAAATTATTGTCTAGAATTTGATATTTAAAATATTTGTTATATAATAAAAAATGAAATATTATATTAGTTTATGATATTTTATTTATAATATTATTCTCTTTATTTTTTTATTTGTTCATACATCTCAAATAAAAAATAATTACAATACACTATGATTATAAATTCTAAAATAAAAATATAAACACAATTCGAATAAGATTTTGATTTTTATCGTAGTTAGGGTTAAGAATGTTTTATAATTTTTATTTTAGAATTAATTAATTTTTAATATTTTATTTGAATTTTAATTGTTTTATATTTTTATATTAAAATAAAATTATATTCCATATATATATGTATTTGATAGGTTACATTCCATGTCATTTAAAATTATATTCCATATATATATCATCGTTAAATTTTTAACGGTCTAGTCATCAAACTAGTTAAAAAATAAACTATTTGTCAAAAAGATATAGGTTAAGGGTTAAATTTATCCCAAAACAAGAATAAGGGCCAAAACGTCAAAAACTATAAACGTTAAGGGTTAAAACTATAAACTTCCGATATAAGAATCAGGGATTTAAAAAGCGTTCGCAGCCACGTTGTTAGTGGCGTCGTATTTGTCGTGATTGTAGACATAATGGTTGATATTATTGTCACTGTGGTCGTGAATTTTTTTAAACTCACAACTTATTATGAATTAGAATAGATATAAATATAATAAATTTATTTATGATTTTTTTTTAATATTTGAACCTCTTAAGATAAAATTTGATTGATTGTTTTTATTTTACCGAGAGTTTTTGAAATAATGGTACAATAACGGAAATAACAAACCGTTGTTATTGATTGTGAATTAAATTACAACTGTTATTAGTGTGATTCTGAATCTCACCGTTATTAAAAGTTAATAATTGGTTACATTTAGGTCAACCAATTAGGAGTAAGTTTATAATTGGGTAACCATTTATATTTAAAAAAATATATATCAATTTGGGTTTTTTTCAAATCGCTTATATAATCTCATTAACATTAGACTACTTCATCTAATACTTGATAAACATTTTTTTAAATACAAAGGGTAACTAAAATGCAACTTTAGTTATAATTGAATGATCTAAAATAACCCTTATTAATTATGAGCTAAATATAACTTTATTCATAATTGACTGATCTAAAAGTAAATCAAATGTAACACTAATCATAATTAAGCCATCGTAATTTACCTTAAATATTTAAACTAATATTTATTTTTTTACCCTTTATTTTAGTTTACAAAAATAAAAAATAAAAGTCAACTTCTAAAGTTTAAAATTATCATTTGAATTTTTTTATGTCGCATATTTTATAAAAAAAAATACTCCCTAAAACTCCATAAAAATCACGTAACAGTTTAACCGGGAGAGATGGAGTATTAGTTATCCAAACCACACTGTCAAATCATTAAGCAATAAGCACAAGTGCTTGTTTATTTCTTATAGAGAAAAGGAGAATATCAACCTAGCAATTCGAAGCAAACTTAAAATATCATCAGATCTAAAAGGTCAGGAGCTAAAATCAGGAACGGATCTTAACGTCTAAGCACATAACAGCATGAAATCGACTACCAGATCCAAAGCTTTTGAGAAAGTTACGGATCTAAGTTAGATTTCGAACTTGGAAAGAAATTTAACGAATGAATATTTTTAGAAAGGGAAAAGGCCAAGAACCTGCTTGAGAGAATCCATGGTAGGAGTTTGAGCAACATGAATGCAATTGTACTCATCGGGTTTGTACTCGCCCCAGCCATCGAGAACGATGAGAGCGATTGTCCTCCCCTTCGGAAGAGATGGGTGATCCTCCAATTTCCACGAAACCTGCCCTGAACTCCCCATTGTTACTGGTTATGAAGTTGAGATAGGATTGGATTTGGGTGCTTTTATATAACAAATCAAAAATTCGGAAAATGAGTAAAAAGACGAAAAATGGTGACGGCTGAAACCCTGAAACGTAGAGTTAGGTTTTGACTTATATCAAAAACAGACGTGAAGAGTGAGGGAATAGATTAGGCGTGGGTGAGGGCATCAGCACGTGATCAACTTTTTCACTAACCTAACCAGTGTATCCGAACAAAAAAAATTATATCATAAACTCTTTCTACTATATCATTTATAATTTCAGCTAAATAAAGTCATTCATCTAATACATTTATTATCACTTATTTTTTACATATAATTAGTGAATAGGTAGTTATCAAAGATAATTATTTAAAGATTAACGGAACTGATTACATAAATTACAAATAACGTGATGAACAAGCTTTATGATATAATCTCTCCTCTAGTATCTCCAACGTTTTAAGTCTCAAATATTCCTTTCATGGTACTATTTAAAAAGATAAACAACGAGGCATCATTCAGTTTATAGGTAAGATTATATTTAAGTTATTCATCTATAAATAAAATTATATTTAACTAATTTAATTATAGATAAAATTATGTTTAATTAAAAATTTTAAATTTATCATTATAACGACCTGAATTTTTGAGTCAATAACAGACCGTTGACACGAGTTATAGACTTTCGTGTTCGTTTGAATAAATGAACTCATCCATGCCATGTTTGGGCCTTATTGGTTGAAAAATGAACTTTGTAAGCTTGAGTAGTGACAAGTTGTAACAAGGGGAAAATGAAGGGCTTGGTGCGTAGTTATATCCTTTTGGAATTAAATAATTTAAAGTAGTTGAATTATTACAATAAAAACAATTTATCTTGTTATTAAAATTATATTAAAGATTTATTTAATGAATGAATGTAAAAATAATTTTTTAATATAATTTAGAAGGTTTGAATTTTTAATATAATTTTATGTATAATAATTTAATTAATATTTTTAATAAAAATAAAAAATATTAATTAAGTTAAAAAAACAATTTAATGATTATAAATGTAAAATTATAAAAAAAATCTAAAAATTATATTAAATCTAATTTATAAATACAACAATCTTAAAACCATTTTATTTTAATATATAAAATGTTTTCAATTTAATTTAATTATGAGATTTCTTTCATTGGTGTAGATATTTTTATGCGACCCAAGTATTAATTTATATTTTTTTATTTTCATGTCATTAACAACAAATTAACACAAATATTAATATTTGTACTTTATATCTCAAATTTCCACCTGGCCTGGTGGTAAAATTATGCCACTCACTCCAGCCTTACCTTGGATTGAATTATGCTCAAGATAAACTTGATTTTTTTATTTTCTTTGTTAAAAACGACACATGTCACTATCTAATTAGAAAAGAAAATAAATTTATTATATCAAATATAAATAGTTAAATTCTTTCAATAAGGTGATCACACTTGTCAATATCTAATTGAACTATTAATTTATTTTATCAAATTAAAATTAGGATTATATTGATAAAATTTATAAGTGACGAGCATCAAAAGTATAATTATACAAATTTCTATTAATTGTCATGCTACTCTTTCCTGTTAATTTTAACGGTACGTGACTTGATTCATATAACTTAAATAGTTAAGTGATCATAATGAAAAAATTAAAAGTACAGTGACCACATTAAAACCACCTCATAGTTAACTAGTTATTTAAATAGATTGTCTTGTACTTAAATAAGTCATAGGTCCCTATACTATTTTAAAATCCAATCATATACTTTATTTGTGCAAAATTGATTCATTGTTTGTAATATTTTTATTTAAAAAATCTTGATTTAATTTTTAATTTTTGCTTAATTTTTATCGTTATGGATGAGTTTACCATATATGTCAAATATTGTTGAATATCATTAAATTAATTAATAAAGATTAAAAATCTCAAGGAGTTAATATATAATTAATTTAGTTGAAATTTTATTTAAAGTAATTTATAATTGTATGTTGAGTCCTTAAAATTTATAATCTTTATTAATTAATATAATGATATTCAACAATGTTTAACGTTAGTGATATTCAATGGTGTTCGACACACATCGTAGAATTTTCTTTTAACATAAATGTTCTTTCATCATAATTTAGCATAGATGGTTGATAAATTATATTGTTTCATTAAAGATATTTTTATTTTTAAATATTAAGTGTTAAATTTGTAAAGATTAAAAATATAAGGCGTTAAAAAAGTTATTTTAACTTTTTATAATTGTCAATTAACAATCAGCATAAAATTAAACTAGAACGGAGACGAAGATGATAAAAATTGCCTAGGTAATATTTTTAGATTTAAGTTTTAATTTATAGATCTTAAATTCTAGTTCTTATTTTAGATTTTGGTAAACTACTCCGGTGATCACCCAATTAATTTAGGATACTTATTTTGGTTATCCAATTAATTGGGGATACCTATTTTGATCACCCAACTAAAGAACTCGTTAATCATATCACCCAATTTTTAAACTCTATCTATTTGACTCACTGTCGTTAAAAATTAACAGAAAAAGTTAATAGTAGTGACGTGACTGTTAATTAAAATCTGTAAAATTATACATTTAATCCGTATAATTTATTTATTATTTTAATTTAATCATAATTTTAAATTAATAAAAAAAATAATCACTCAATCAATTGATGACACGTGTTACTACCTGATTAGTGAGAAAGAAGAAGAGAAATAAAAATTGAGTGGTGCTATTACAGGGGTTTAAACTCATGCCTTCTTGCAATTAATGAAATAGTTGAACTACTAAGACAAAGTGGATTTTGTGATATAAGGTCTGACAATATATTATTAAATGGTTATGTTTTCATTAAAAACTAAAAATTATTAAATGAATTAATAAGATTCTATTTTGATTAATATTCACATGTATTATTAAATCATTATTTTGTTAGTAAAATCCTAAAATACATTAAACGAATTATAAAATTTTAAATATAATAATATTTAAATTAAAATATTAAATATTTAAAATTAAAATATTAAAATATTTAATAAATAAATATTTTAATATTTGAATTAATATTTTAAATTATTTAATATTTAAATTAAAATATTTTTTTATTTAATATTCGAATTAAACTTATTAAATATTTTAATTAAAATATTAAATTTTAAAATATTTTCACTCAAATTAAAATATTCTAACATTAAATAAAAATATTTGATAGAATATTCTAATATTTTGATGTTAAATAAAAAATATTCAAATATTAAATATTTAAATATTTTAATTCAAATAATAAATATTTAAATATTTTAATTTAAATATTAAATATTCATGTAAAAATCCACTTTGGCCCGGTGGTTTAACTCTTGCTTTAAGAACAAGAACACCACCTGATTGGAGAGAAAATATATTAAATAATAAAAATAAATAAATAAAATTAATCATCCAATCCGATGATGACACGTGTCATCAATCGATTGGGTGATTAATTTTATTTATTAATTTAAAATTATGATTAAATTGAAATAATAAATAAATTATAGGGATTAAATATGTAATTTTACAGATTTTAATTAACAACCACGTCATCACCGTTAACTTTTTTCGTTAAAATTTAACAGCGGTGACTCAAATAGGTAGGGTCTAAAAGTTGGCTGACCTGATTAACGAGTTCTTTAGTTGGGCTTGACCAGTGGTGACGAATGTAATTGGTATCTAGAGTGAGCATAGGTCTGTCCACCCTGAAATTTTAAAATTTTATGTATGTTCATCTTTAACCATTAAATTTTAAACCCTTAAATTCTAAATCATTAACCTTAAATTAAATTCTTAAACTCTAAAAATAATACTAACAAAAGCATTTTTATTTAGACTGAATATGATATAATCATCTTTATTATAGTAATAAAATTTTATATAAGTATTTTCTTCATTATAACGTCACCTCACACATGCATAAATATACACATATACAACACATTTTTCTAATCTGGGACGAAATTAAAATTTAATTTTAAAAAAATAAGTATTTATTAAACTTTTAAATTTAAAAATTAAAAAAATAAAAATTTTATTTAATTAATATTTAAATTTAAAAAAATTAAAAATATAATTATACAGAAAAATTTGGGAGCAACAACCCGCCCCTCCCATCCCTTATAAAGTTTCATCCCTGACTCTAACTTTCTTTTATATATATACACGTTAAGTTCTGATATATCATTTATTTATTACTTTTATTATAACATAAATTTATTAAAAAACTTATTATTATTATTATTATTATTATTATTATTATTATTATTATTATTATTATTATTATTATTACATGTTAGGATTTTATAATATATATAACACTTTTTTCAACCATATTCAATTTATTTTTGATTAATTTTGTTTCTGAATATCTACTTAAACATATACAATTTTTAAAGTTTATGATTACATTTTAATAATAACTAATATTTCTAATGTAAATATATATAATTGTGTAATTATAACTAAATATTATATGCTATCCAAACACATATCAATCGAATTTCAACTTGAATATTTAATATAAAAACTATTACAAATATTTAAAAGGTTGGATACACTCAAAATCTCATTACAACGTTCGCCCCTGACTCTTTCTTTTATTATAATTTATTATATAAAATAATTTAATTATTATTTTAATTAAATTAAAAATTAAATCTATTATTATGTGTGAAATGAAAAGAATAATATGAAACAAAATAATATATATTTGTTGTGTGGATTTATATAACAATATCTATGATTAACGACTGGACAAGACAAAATGAGCAAAGATTTCCTTATCCATTGATAAACGAAAATCCTCACTTTCGCCCCACTTTTCTCTTCCTCTCTCAAGCACCATGGTATCAAGCATGGCTTCTTCTCCTTCATCTTTGCTGCTTCCTCTCGGTAAGAACCGACCCGACCCTTTCTTTTGCTTAAAATTCTCCATCGGGTACTATGAATTTAGGGGATGAAATGAATCCTGTGTTTATTTTTCTGGGTTTTCCATTTTCATTTTATAAACCACTCTTGTACTGATTTCAATCCAACTTCAACCCCAATGCATTCATTATATAGAACCAAATTGTTAATATGCCATATTTGGGGGTCCTGGTGAAGAGTTTATTTGCATATTTTCTTATTTAGGTGGTTCAGCTGTTTGAATTTTGCATTTGATACAACTGTTAGGTTCTGGATCTGGGAAGAACCTGTTCTTCAATCATATCAGGGCCCAGGGTGTAATTGTTAGGTGCTCAAGTTGTAAAACAAGAAAACAAAGCAATGGAGTTAATCTAGTTACTCGAAGGGATGTGATGGGGTTACTTTTCGGAGTTCCTAGCATCTTGTTGAACTCACCGTCCGCCGATGGTGCCGGCTTGCCGCCGGAAGAAAAGCCAAAACTATGCGACGATGCCTGCGAAAAAGAGCTTGAAAATGTATGGTGAGATTACTTAGCCCTCTTATCCCTTAGGCAGCTAGTTTACTGTTGAGCACAGGGAGCATATTCTTATGTAATGAGGTGCAAACTGTAATAGAAATTTAAGGGTACAAAATCCCAAAATTTTAGGGGGTTTGAAATTTTACGGGTGCGATTGCTTCCTCCGATATCCCTTCGGTCCATCTCTGGTTGTGCATCTTATTGTGTTTGTGTATTTCACCGTGTGATATGATTTTATAAATTATTTTTAAAAAAGTTTTAGGGATCAGAATTAAAAACTTATATAAATTATTGCATGTATAAAGTAATTTTCCCATTTTTTTGTAGGTTCAGTTGACCTCACAATCCTATATGTAGCTCCGCCCATGCATTATAGGATTAACTATGTTTCCCTCACAATTCTATGTTGTTTGAATTCTTCATTTTTCTTGAATTGCTCTTATCTGGCACCCATATCTATGCTTATCCAGAAATGTGGAGATACATTCCTCAAAAACCTCTCCAAATTTATGAAACCCTTGAGGGGAAAATGAACATATTCATGTACAACACTCACATTTAAGTCCGACTAGCATCAGATTAACTTTGGTAACTTTATGACTGGTAGCTAATATTTGAATGCTTCTTGTTTGATGAAGGTACCTATGGTGACTACAGAATCCGGTTTGCAATACAAGGATATTAAAGTTGGTGAAGGTCCCAGTCCCCCGGTTGGTTTTCAGGTGCGTTGGTTGTTCTCCTGCAAGTTCGCCAATTTCTTCTACTACCCGAACAACCCGGAATTGAATTTGTTTCTTGTAAGAACTGGCATTGAAGATTTCTTAGTAACAAACCCTCAAATTCTAAGTTCAAACTTTGTATTCAAATTGAGAAATCCATGTGTAAGATGTGTTATGATCTTTTCAATTTGCATTATCTGGTTTAGCTTTACCAGCATTCTGGCATATGGTTCCACATGAACCCTGAGCTATCTCTTGTGATTTTTTTGGCATTGATTTTATTGCAGGTGGCCGCTAATTACGTTGCAATGGTTCCTTCTGGACAAATATTTGACAGGTAATCATTTAATTTTGTAAACTCTGGATATCGTGTCTGAAGCATATGCAAGATGTCTGATATTCGCATCCTCCCGCCCCCTTCTCTAATGCTCTTGTAGTTCACTGGAGAAAGGTCAGCCCTACATATTTCGAGTTGGCTCAGGTCAGGTAAGCTCTTCGAGTGGCCTACAATCAAAACTCTATTTATCCAATCTTGTTCAATCGGAAATGAAAATGAAAAGAATGCCTAGGTTGAGTGAATTTTACTATAAACTAAAGGTCCGACAATGTCCGTGCCATTACTGATTGTTCATCCAATGAGTAGAACAGGTGATCAAGGGGCTTGATGAAGGCATTTTGAGCATGAAAGTAGGAGGGAAGCGCAGACTTTATATTCCGGGACTGGTAAGCTACTCTACATTGCTCTAACTCTTCATCTTTTTTGTCAGACACATAGATATGGGGACTTGACCTTCAAAGATTCAATTATTACGAGTCGAATATTTTTTTCCTTTATCGAACATTGCCTCCATTGATGGACCTCGGCTCTGTTTGTGATTTAGTTGGCATTCCCAAAGGGTTTAACTTCGGCTCCGGGAAGACCAAGAGTAGCTCCAAGTAGCCCGGTCGTTTTCGATGTGAGTTTGGAGTACATACCTGGACTTGAAGATGAAGAACTCTGATTCTGTTCCATTCATTTCCTGTATTCAGTCCTATTATTCTCTTTTTTCTTTTCAATAGAAAAAAATCTACCATTGTCGTAGACAAAGCATTGTTATCTTGTTTTCGTAATTTTCAGGGACATTATTTGAATTTAGAGTTCAAGGTGAGTATTCGATGAGGCCGAGTAAAGAAATTCGATCTAAATCGGATATATTGAGTGTATTTATATGGTTAAAGTAATATATTAAATTATCAAAATTCTTTATCTATAACAACTTTGGATTCGTTACGAATATAAAATTGTTATTAGATCCAATATATGATATTTATTTATTTCGGTATATCATACGATTAGGGGTGTCCAAACGATCGGTTTAACTAAATTAACTGATAAAATCAAATTAATTCGATTAAACGGTCGATCACTAAACTTTATTCAGTTGGTGAATGATTAAATTTGTTTTTCTAAAAGTTCAATTAACGATTAATTAGCAGTCATTATCGTCACCGATAATCTCATTAGCCATCGTTATCGTTTGACGCTACTGTTCATTTCCCCGATCATCCATTATCAGTGACCGGCAGAAGAGATTATCGACAGTGGTAGTAGCTTTAATTTTGAGTTTTAAGTTTTAGAGATTTTAAAAATTTAAGGTTATTTTAAGATTTTAAAAGATTTATGATATTATTAATTTATTTTAAATAAAAATCACATGTTAATCTATTTATTGAGTTATGAATTTTTAATAATATTATTTTAAAATAATAATAAAATAAAAGTTTAAATATATAAATTAACCTAAATATGTTATACATCTATATAAAAATATATAATTTAAATATTTATTTTTTAGTTAAGCATACAATATCTAAATCTTTTTGTTTTTACTTAATTTTTTTTCTTGATGTGAAACATTTTGTTTTAGTAATTCAAATTTTCATTTATTAAAAATTCATAAGAAGAGAATTAAAAATTAATAAAATTCCAAAAAATAGTCATCAAAAGGTTCTTTTATTATTTCCTTAATTAGTATCTACAAAATGTTATTATTTCCAAAATTACACACATAACTGCAATTCATCTATTTTGGGGCAAATTGCTCAAAATACCACTCAGCTTCGAGATCTACCTTGATTATAATATTAAAGGGTAAACTATATAGATAGTCATTAGTCACCATTTTATAGAATTGGTATCAAAATGATTATCATATTTAAAAAAAATCAAATCTATTACTCAACTATTAAAATGGTATCAATATAGTCACCGACCGGTAAAAATTAACAGACTGATAACATGATAATTAAAAATAAAATAAAATAATTATATATTTATTTTCTATTATTTATATATTTTTTAATTTAATTTAATTTTATTATAATAAAATAATATAATTATTTAATTAATTAAGTGACGATAAATGTCATCATATCTGATTGAAGGAGAAAAACGAAAATCACCCTATCGTTACCGTGAAGAATCAAACTTGGGACCATAAGCACCAATGAACAACCAAACCAGTGAGCTAAGTTAGATGTTAAAATATAAATTCATACAACAAATATATATCTACGATTTTGTTTCATATTCATTCTTTTCATTTCACATATATTCATAGATTTAAGTTTTAATTTAATTAAAATAATAATTAAATTATTTTATAAAATAAATTATAATAAAAAAATATTTGATAAACTCAAACCCTAAAGTCATTTAAGAATTAAGATTATAATAAAATTTTATTTAAAATTTATGATACTATATTCAAGGTTTAGAGTTTGAGATTTAAGATTTAGAACTTAGATTTAGGGTTTAGGATTTTTTAAATAAATTTTTATTATAATCTATTGTATAAAATAATTTAATTATTATTTGAATTAAATTAAAAATTAAATCTACGATTATGTATGAAATGAAAAAATAATATAGAAAAAATAGTAGATATATATTTGTTGTATAGATTTATATCACAATATTTAGCTTAGCCCAATGGTTTGGTTGTTGTGTATTGGTGCTCAATGTCTCGGGTTTGATTCTTTATAACAATAATTTAAGTGAGTTTTATTTTTTTTCTTTAATCAAGTATTGACATATTTTATAACTTAATTAAATAATTATATTATTTTATTATAATAAAATTAAGATTAAATTAAAAAATATATAAATAATAAGAGTAAATATATAAATATTTTATTTTTTAAATTGTCACGTTTAATTCTCCATAACAATAATCTGATTGAATTTTGTTTTTCTTCTTTACCACCTAATTAAACAATTATATTATTTTATTATAATAAAATTAATATTAAATTAAAAAATATATAAATAATAAGAGTAAATATATAAATATTTTATTTTTTAAACTGCCACGTTTAATTCTCCATAACAACAATCTGATTGAATTTTGTTTTTCTTCTTCACCACCTAATTAAACAATTATATTATTTTATTATAATAAAATTAATATTAAATTAAAAAATATATGAATAATAAAGAGTAAATATGTAATTATTCTATTTTATTCGTTAATTTTTTAACGGACGATAAGTATATTGATACTATTTTAATAGTTGACTGATAGATTTAACGCTTTTTAAAATATAATATCTATTTTGATACCAACCCTATAATATGTTGACTAACAACTTACCTTAAACTTAAAAATAATATTATTATATCATTAAATTTTAATAAAAGGTAAGATTATACTCGCTAATTTTTTTTAAAGTTATACGAAGAATCAAAACAACTATACCAAATGATATTTTAGTTAAAATTTTGTATCTACCATCACCTAATGGTATAATTATTTTTTTTATTAAAATTTAGTAGTATAATCAAGTCTTTTTATTAAAATTCAGTGTTATAATTAAACATTTTATTAGAATTGAACTCTTTATTATAAAATTAAGTGATATGATAGTATATATTTTTTTTATTTTATTTTTATTTCGGTAATAAAGTAGATGGTATTTCGTGTAGTTTACATTTATTTTACATAAGAAACACCGATTCCCAGTTTCCAACTAACCAGACAAGCCAAGGTAAATTGAAGTCGCGACACCAAGCGCGTACACACCAATCGCCACCCCAACAACCTCTTTCCCAGTTCTCGCCGCCGCGCCAATTCCCGCAATACCTAAGACACCAACCGGAACTCGCTTCATCACTGCCTTGCCGGCACTTGTCACAACCGCATCGGTGAATAACACCCGTGCCCATTCCCTGAACTGAGGAGAGTCGAGGACTAGCGGTTCTTCGTCGCTCTGGGGATTTTCTCGGTGGCGAGTTACGAATCGGAAGGCAGAATCTACTTGGGAGCGGGTGGGAGGATCATGGAGCCAGCGGAGAACGAGAGGGTGAGGATGGAGGGAAGTGAGGTCTTGGTGGAGGTTAGCGCCGGCGGTAAACAGCTGATAGGGGAGGACTCCGGGGAAGGTTTGTTGAGTAAGGGAGAGACACTGAGTGTAGACAGACTCACACGCTGAGTTGAACTGGGACGAGTTGACTAATGTGGAGCTCACTCGCTGCGATGCCGACTGCGAAATCCCCATCTCTCTCTGAGCCCTATCTTCTGCTATTTTTCCAGCTTCCAGGTATTGGTTGAAATTGGGGAATATCTGGATAATATTATATTTATTTTTGAATTAAATTAAAAAAATCATATTTTAAAATTTTATACAAGCCCAACCCATAATTGATCGGGTGGATATCCGTTTAATAGCTTATAATTCGAAAGAAATGAATCCATGGCTAGAAGTTGTTGGTTCATAAGGTCTTCTGGGGCCATTGTTTGGTTTCACTAGCAAAACACAAGAACATCTTCCTCTCCACTTGGTTTCATGGGAACCCTGAAATTTTCCCATGTCCCTGAAATGGGATTCATGAAATACCCCCAACAAAAGCAGAAGAATCTTGAGAAACCCAGTACCGTTACTTGTGGGCTCAGAGGAGGAACAAGGAAACCCTTGTGGAAATCAAGGGTGCTTTCCACGGAAGCCATCCAAGCCGTTCATTCCCTCAGGTTAGCCAATTCAGATTCCAAATTGCACCATGTTTTCTCCACCAGGCTTTCCAGGTTACTCAAAGCTGACCTTTTGGACACTTTGGCCGAGTTACAGAGACAAAACGAATTCCACTTAGCCCTTAAGGTACCCTTTTTTTACATGTACGTGTTCTTCTATTTGAAATATTTCTTGGACGGCCTTGATGGATTGGGAGGAACCCTTTAAACTATATGTATATTCATTCATTCCATGCTTAAATGATAACCCTTTAAACTATATGTATTATCATTTATTCCCCTCAAAATAAAAGTTTTGGGTTTAGGTCTTTGAATTGAATGGAAGGAGCCCTTTCAAGTTATATATGTAGTATGATTCATTTTCGTGATTAACTTGTAATGTTTGTTTCATTTCAGTTTTCAATTATGTTTTTTTTTTGCTGGTTTAGGTCTTTGAATTGAAATGGAAGGAACCCTTTAAATCTATGTGTTATGTTTTATTCTCATACTTAATGTATGACTTTTCTCTTGCTTTTCAGTGTCCATTTATGGGTTTTTAGCTGAAACAATTTCCGGGTTTACGAGTTTGAATAGAAATGGAAGTAACCCTTTGAAGCTATAGCCTATATGTGTTGTAATTCATTTTCATGCTTGAATTTTTAACTTTTATCTTGCTTTTCACTTTTCAGTTGTCAATGTTGGGCTCTAAGCTGAAATGTTGTCAGATTTTAGGTTTTTGATTTGAAATGGAAGGAACTCTTTAATTTATAATCCGTAATCTGAATTTATGATTCATTTTCATGCTCATGTTGTAACTTTTATCTTGTATTTCTTTTACTGTTTTGGGTTTTTATGTGAAATAATGGTAGGTTTTAGGTCTTCGAATTGAAATGGAAGGAACCCTATTGATCTATATTGATTATGATTCATTCTCGTGCTTAATTATAATTTTTATCTTCCTTTTCAATTATGGGATTTTTGCTGAAATGATGTATGTAGGTTTTTGAATTTGCGAGGAAGGAAGTGTGGTACAAACCAGACATGTCCTTGTACTGTGACATGATTCAGCTGTTGGGAAAGAATAAAATGACTGAAATGGCAGAGCAACTTTTTGCTGAAATAAAAAAAGATGGCTTGAAACCTAATACAAGAGCATACACCGAGTTGATTGGAACATATTTACAAGTCGGTTTGATCGAGAAGGCGATGGAGACATACGACCAGCTCAAGGCATCTGGTTGTTCCCCAGATAAGTTAACCTTTACCATTTTGATAAGAAACCTCGAGAATGCAGGGAAAGAAGAGCTTGCAGCTGTTTTAAAGAAGGATTGTATTGAATATCTGGAATATCCCGAGAGATTCCTCGAAGATGTTAAAAAGAAACATGTATGAGAATCTCATTTTCTTTATACTTGGTTTTATTAGTTCTTGTTATATATATATATATATATATATATATATATATATATATTCCTTCCAATTGAAACTTATGAGTGAACTTGTAAGATTATGTTTTTCTAGCGGTGATGCAATGGAAAATCATTTAGGAGAAGCATAGGAAGGAAATCTTGTCCCAATTGGTATATGAAGATGACAGGACAGGACCAAAAGTTCTAGATGCTTGTTTAGAGTGGAAAGAACATGATGTAATATTAGGACAGGTTGGACATCATTTTAGGGGGGGTTCCCTGAGAAATTAGGCTTTGCTTGAAATGGAAGTCATCAAGAGAAAAGTGAAAAGAAAATAATGTTTTCACACATGCTTGGTAATAGAGAGAAGCGAGGAGATAGAAATAGGAAGTATTGCCGTTGTTCCAATGATTGGGCTTGCATGATAATTAATATCATTAGGAATACGAAGTACCATGTCATTGCTTAATGTATTTGAGATATTGTCGTATATATTTTTTTTGTTGGATGTTTTTCAATGTGTCTGAATTGCTAGCTTTTCTGTTTCAGTCAAAAAGGCGGCAACTGGATATTGTTTGACAATTTGCAGTCCTACGTTGATAAGGTTGTGACACCATTAGTGTAGATTCAAGCTTCCTGGTATCAAGACCTAGTCCTAGTCCTAGTCCTAGTCCGGCTCTCCAATGAGATGTCGTTTGAAGATTTTGATCAACACGGATGGACTTGTGCAGCGAAGTTGTTCTGAATCAAACCCCACTTCATGATTTTGTGCATCTGCTCAATGTTTTTGGTTTGAAGCAAGGATCCATGATCTTGATATCTACCATACTTTGTCTCGGTTAAGTTATTTAGTAAGTGTTCCGGATTTATGTGTTTTAATAGATAAAATCATGATGTTGTCAATAAAATATTCTTCCCTTATGTAACTTGTAGCACTATATTTTGTACCCTGTCTGAATATGAGTCGGATGCAGATGTTGGATTGAAGAAGATTCAAGGGTTGGAACTACATAACATGCATGATTTATATGATCTATAGAGAGTACCTTCCACTTTGAAAAGAAAAAATGTAGGTCGAATTTAGAACAGCCATGATCATGACAAAGGTTCAACTGAACGTGTTCGTATTCGCAAGTGATGGTGATGGCGATGTACAGCACTCATGTCTCGTTCAGCACAGACCCTTTCTCTCTCTTTGAAATGCACAGCCAATGGCTGGAGGAGAGCATGCACAAGAGATATGAAGTAGGCTAACGATAACTCACATGGCACAAGAACAGGACAATTAACAGTACATCTGTCCATGGATTGGTTAAAAAAATTGTGATCCAAATAGACAAACACCAGTTTCTTTAATATCTATTGATGGAGTTTAAAACTTGATATACAAGGAAAAATGTTCGTACTTTCCAAGGTTGATGTGTATTACAAACATATGCGAACTACACTAAACCTATGTTACCCAGACTCGTAATTTTCCCGAAAGTAATTTGTATCCGACGGTCTGATACGCATTCGAACATGAACCTATGAGACCTCCAAGTTAATGAAAAAACCTAGAAAAATATTTATATATCCATGTCGGACATAATACACATCCAAATTCCAACAACTCTAAGTCCAGGTAACATAGCATGCACAATACAAAGAGGAATATTTCTTGCCCTCTAGTTGAACACAAAAACATGCACATCACTCTCTGAATTACTTTGACCAACAAATAGTGAATTTAAAAGAGAGGAAAATCGGATAAATAAGTAACATAAAATTTAAGCTCAACTAGCTAAGTGGCTGGGAGATTTGTTAAACATACTGTGCCATACGTAAGCCCTAGACAGCACTGTTTCGAGCTCTTGACATGTCCAGTTTTGAGTTGGAAGGCGTTGAAGGAACATCACCATCTCTTGGAAGTCGAGCTTTTGAAGTTCATCTGACCACTGAAACATATAGAACAAAGCATTCATCAATTAGGGTTTTGCCAGTTCTGTCATGATTGTGAACAAACATGACCAGAAAATAGTTTCAGGGAGGCATCCAGCATCATTATAACAAAAAAGAACTGCAGTTGAATGGATAGGAATCACAAAGTAGAGCTCATCTATGTTGACCGGACTCTTCATTTTGCTTGAAGTATTAGGGTATGGGTATAGGACATGACACACCAAGGAACATACCAGTGTTGACGTATCCAACACTCACAACCAAGTTCAAGTAGCATAGAAAAGCTCATTAGAAGAGTTCACGAGGAAATGAAAAGGTTGCAGTGTTGTTCCTTCTGAAGAACGCAGAAGCGAAGTTCAAAGTTGGACATTACTCCTTAACATAAATGATACAAGTAAACAGGCAGACTTAGCAATATAGGAAAACAAGCATCAATGAATTCAATTATGTAAATTTGTGACTGCAAGCTCTTAGGTACATGAAGTAAGCTGTAAGAGATGCTCGTTTTTAGTTTATGTCCTCAATCCAACATCTTATCCTTTATCATCATCTATGTTACTCGGATAAGGGAATGAGTATCGGATGGATATGTTCAGTTTTTTTCTCTTTTTTTTTCCTATATATTTAAAGGTCCTTGGATATATCCATACCCATGTCTAGATACGCATCAGATATGTTTTGGACATTGGTACTTCAAGAAAAATGCAGCCTCGGAAAACATAAATAATTGTTTTTTGACAAAAGCAATGGTGATTGTTTCTCTTTTAGATAAGGAAAAGAAATAACTAAACACAAACAGACAAACATCTTTTAAATTGAACAATCACCAAAGCTGCATCTCCTTAAGGTTGCAAAAATGCAGTCAAAAGACAAACATTTCAGCACAAAGGAAGCTAGAGTGCTCACCGTTAAAAGAAAACTGGCAAATATGTAGACAAGGAAATCTGGCAATGCATCTCCTTCAGCAAGATACGTGTCCCATAGACGGGTTACTAGATGAAAAGGGAGCTATTAAACAAACAAACAAAATAAATTAATAAATAAAGTTGGAGCATTTGGTTAATCATTCATAAAACATATTTGAAATGCAGGATAAACCAATGAATACGGATAATGCAATGAAACCTTACCTCGCGTATAAGCAAACAGTTGAACCAGCGGAAAGCAAACTGAAGAAATTCAAGTCCTTGGTCCTCCATATGTCTAGAAACAGGTTCTGGTCCAAGTTAAAGAACAAAGAAGTCAATAAGTCGGAGATGAAATTAGAACATGAAAACGTAAACAAAAACTTATGTCAATAAAGAAAAGTGCAAGCACATTATATAGGGGAATATTACATAGGGACATAAACATCTTTCTTTCCATCATAACCCTTAAAACAAAGAAAGTACTCAAACACAGACCCCCTTCACCCACACACAAATAATAATAATAATAAGCTGGTTCTTTTTCTATAACACCAAGAAAAAGGGTGTTCCTGCAGCCTATACATGTATTCCCCAACTCTTGCTTTCTTGGGAACTATTACGAAACAAAATTTGCTTGGTAAATGATGACTTGAAATCCCTTCATAAAGCAAAAAGTGGTTGAGTTCGTAAAAAGTGCAAATTTAGGGAGAGAAATGAAAGGCCTCTATAGAATTTACCATCAATGCGCCTAACCAATTCCTTCAGCTTAAATACATGCCTCTGGATTCCCGGTTGAGCAAATGTATAATGGTCTTGCATGCCATCAAGCAACTTCGATAAGCACCAATAGCAATCAGCTTCTATGTTGGATAACTTCTCGGAAGGAATATCAGACATTGACCAACTATCTATACTCCCTTCTAAGTACTCCGATATGAAGACAACCAGAAAGGGTGTTACAAGATCATTTATCCCCTGCACATATCCACTTGCAGGATGCCGAATGGCCCTGCACATGAAGTTAAAGAGAAGCATCAGTTACCCCCAAAATAACACCAGAATCTCAAAAGTGGTGTCTAAGCAATCATAAATCAATGCTAAAAAATAACCCCATCCATTCCCGGTTCAACCAGGCAATTCCTTTCCTTGAGTTTTTAATGTTTCAATACTTTAAACACTTGTAATGTAAAATAAACTATAAAAGCAGTTGATACTTAAAAAAATGCATTCAGATTAATATTAATATTTTATTATAAACTAGGAGATTAAAAGAGCATATCTCATAAGTTACAAATAAATAGAAAACCCATATTTTACCATCCAGTCCGGTCTATTGGTGGTCTAACAGGATTATATAATCAAGCATTTCATTATCAAAAACCATAGTTTTACATTTTTTAAAATATTGAGTTTTGCACAAGAAAATCATCAATAAGTGTGAATTCATCAACTTAAATAGTACTTTACCATGTATAAAGAATGCGCTCCAAGGATTTTTGAACTTGAGCTTGCTGAAAGAAAGTAACATCAGGTACCGTCCTGGGACAATCAACAGAAATCTAACAAACAGAATAAACACCATTGTTAAATCGGGCATAGAAGGCCAACAATCAAGTTTGAGAATAAAATAAGGATAAAGGTACCTGACGAAGCATACTAATCTCATCAGCTGACCGTTCAGTGTCAGGAATGTCATAAAATTGACCAACACAATCAAGATACTCAATGTGTTTCCTCCTTAGAGCGCCCTCCCTTCTATCTGAATTAGATGGCTCATATCCCTGTTGTCAGTTCATACAGTTTCAAATGTGTAACCGAATTTATTTCACATCAATCTGATAAAATATTAGTTAACCCAGGATATTATATATGAGGCATGCAGAATTTTTCTGTCTAAAACGTGGATCCATTGGTTCCATTAATTGGAATACAAAGCCAACAAGACAAACAACAAAGAAAAAACCAACCCCCTTAAGAACTTGCATTTGGAACAAACTGAAACCAAAAAATAAATACCTCCTAAAAAGATATATTTAACGCTAAAACACAAATCATAGTATCATTAGACTAGGATGCAGTAGCTAAAACATTATAAAGCTTTAAAAAAGCGGAATCCAATGAATTGTACCCAAAGTATTTATATGGAGGATTTTACAAAGTTGATACTATTAAAGGTGGGGTACCATGGCAACAATTAACAAAAAATCATTACATTACATAAAAGATCAGTCTTTTAAGAAAAGAAGAGTAATGAATTGGTTCATATAATTCAAGTCCCCCCCCCCCCCCCAATGCCTAAAACTAATAGTTCTGAGCTTACCAGCAGAAGTCCCCATACATTAGGACGCATGTAAGGCGGAACACCACTCCAAGCTAACTCACGTAATCTCTCTGCAAAAATACATAATAATCAAATCAAGACTGCGATCATATACATACAGATTACAAAATCATCCTCGAAGAAATAAAGCAGATATGGCACCTAAAATGACTGTTTGTCCTGAGAGCTCTCTAGAGAACTTTGTAACCCTGGCAAAATCTGTAGCTCTTGTGCTCATTGCAGACTTCTTAACTTCATTGAAAGCATTCTTGACCTTCAATGTTCAAGAACTTGACTTATTAACAGTTGTATTACTATCCGAGTAATTTGTATTTCTGATTCCTCCCTGAATGAAACCAAAATTTTCAGTTAAATCGGTCTTTTAAAGAACTCTATAGTACACTAGCAAAAGAATAAATCAGTTTTTGGTATTTTAGTAATAGAATGAATAATACATACTATAGATATTCACTCTAAACCTCACCTCTACAGACTTATCCATGTCATCACTTGAGCCAGATTCGTTCTGTGAGACACTTCTTTGATAACTGGGAGATTGTTCTTGTAAGCCTGAATCATCAAGTGGATCTGGCCTTCTGGTCAATAAGATTTTACCAGGAATACTGCGACCTTTAAGCAACCTTAATAAGAGGCATAAAAGAAATAATTATTTGCAGCCAAGCAGTAAATCTGGAGTAAACCAATTTGCAACCTATGTTATCATCAGTATTTCCATGAGCATGTCTAAAAGCTAGTAACATTTTTGTTCCATATACTTTATGAACTTCTCATATTCAATATCCATTCTTTCAATTCTCGGGAAAAAACAAGCTAAAGGAGTATCCTTTTCTAAATAATGTGATTATATGAGTCTCTAACAACAATATAATCAAATTACAACATACACCAAAAATCAGACATTTCTAGAGAAAAAAAAAAGTATTCCAATCTTAGTACAAATATGAAAGAATCATCTTCCAAACGAAAGAGAGAGTGGTTACTGGTTATGCCATTATGTAGAACTTGAGAGATCTGACTTTAATTCCGAAAAGGGTCTTTCAATCTTAATGCAAACCGCACAATTTAAGCTCAATAAACCTAATTCTTTCACGTGAAATGAGAATCAGAACTGAAATTAGAAAGATCCGTCGATGTTTCTCAAATGGATCTCTACATCTACATCCAAGGGACAAAAGAACAAGTAAAAACGACGAGGGGAATTGAAATGGTTAAAAAAGAGTTACCCTTGTACATTCTTGAGTGTTTGGTTGAATCTGGAATCAAGGCCTTCTTTGTTACGCTGATCTTCTTGGCCATGTCTGTTGTTGCTATTCATGGTTTTGTTTCCCTTATTCCTTGCTCGTTATTTTCCTTTTCTTCTTTCAAACCCCATCTTTATTCCATGGAAATGTAGCTCGAACAAAACTTAAAAGCTTGCAGAACAAACCAATAGAGAAAAAAATAAATAGTTGAACTGTTAAAAAATGGTTTATTGAATTTAACATTTTTCTAGAAAATATTATAAATGTCAGATCTAAAATATATACGATAGATTTATAGCTTATTATGCGATAATAATAATATTAAAAATATTAGTTTTTAATAATTAAAATTAATTCATTTAAAGAAATTTACTTAAATAATATCCGATTATTACCAAAATTTTATTTTAACAAAATAATATTAACGTTATATTTTATTTTAAAATTTAAAATTATATTTTATCAAAATAAATATATTAACTATATATTTCTTTTAGCTCATAAATTATCTATTGATTAAAAATATTCGTATCAATAAATTATTGCCTCAGAACCGGACCTTAATCAAAGTTACTGCCTTAAAATAAAATTACTATTATAAAATCGAACCTAGAACCCTTTATAAAATTAATATTGTGTCAGTAAAGCCATTAAACTAAGTTAATTATACATTTTAAAATTTATCAGAACAAATATTTAAGTTAAATTTCGCTCCACTAAAATAAATAAATATTTATTATTGTAATACTAATATTAAATTCTAAAAATAAATTTATAATCTTTATTTAATAATATTTAAAAAATAGATACATAATTATTTTATTAGTTTTTATTTTTTAAACAAAAAGAGAAAATGATTTTTTATTTTACACTATCTTATATAATATAATAAAAATTATAATTATTTTAAAATTTATATTTTATATTTTAAGTTAAATAAAGATTAAATTTATTTTTTAAAAATACTTTAATATTAATCTTATAATATTTTTTATTTAATTTAATGATAAAAAAATTAACTTAAATATTAGTACTGATGAATTTTAAATATACTATTAAGTTAGTTTAATGGCTTTCTATAATATTATTTTTTGTTTAGTTTTATCAATAGATCAATATTTAAATCAATCGAAAGGTGACATATGTTATCTTTTCGTTAGAAAAATAAAATATTAAAAAATAATATATAATACGTTGTTTAACTAATCGAAAGGTGATACTTATCATCTTTTGACTAAAAAAAGATATATAGTATGTCGATAAAGAAAAAATAATTCAAAAATTCAAAAATATAAATTTTATATTATTTTTTTATTAATTTTAAATAATAAAAATATCATTTTAAATAATAATTGGGGTACTAAAACGAAATTATCATAATCGTTTGATATTATTTAAACAGTTTTCCCTTGATTTGATTTATTAATTTAATTGAATAAAAAAATTCAGAAACTTCTTACATTATAAAGCCGAAAAGTATCATTACTTTTAAACTTTGTTTCTTTTAATAAGGAAAAATTATATCGTCACCTAATTATTATCTTAATAAGGAAAAATAGCAGGTATCTCTAAGGTTCAGGAAGTCCCACTCCCGTATGTGAAGAGTAAGGCTGTAAATGAGACGAGATAAATCGCGAGTTACTCGAGTTCGATTCGGTCAAAACTCGATTAAAACTCGATTTGACTGAACTCGGCTCAAACTCGACTCGAGTTCTTGCCGAGCCGAACTATATGATACTCGACTCGAAAAGCTCACGAGCTATTCAAAAATATAAATATAATATATTTTTATTATTTAAAATATAAATTTCTAAACTTAAAACTCTAAATTAACATACTAAAACCTAAAATTAACAAGCTAAGTTTACATAACATGTGTATCAAAAAATTTTTCTCTATTAGACTTTAAATGAGACTTGAGAGATAAGAGTTACTCGAGTCTAACACGAACAACATCGATCAATATTTAACTCGATTAGTCTTGAAAAAAACTCAAACTCGACTCGAGTTCTTAAACGAGTCGAGCCGAGCTCAGATTTTTAAGCTCGTTTAAAATTACTCAAACTCAAACTCGACTCGAAATTTTAACGAGCCGAGCCAAACTTAGTACTACTCGAGCTTCACTCAACTCGTTTAGACCCCCAATGAAGAGTGACAAACTCATCAGGCATCAGAATCTGATGTAGTAAATGTACTGTAAGCGTCTATTGAAATTAAATTACTTTTAACAGAATCAGTATATAATATTTCTATAACCTTTATTAAGGAGTGGCTCATGCTTCCAATGCACGAATGCCGCCATCTTCCGATATATGAACCCATCTTGGCACATGTAACCAAACAATTATGAATCCATTGAGTGGTTCTGAATTCTGATAGAAAAACAAACATTACCGTATAATCACAACAGAATATTAAAAAAATCATACAATTATTAAATCGTTTGCTCGAATTGAACGCCAAAGACCCAATTTAACATTGGCCTTCCCAGGGAGCACAAAAAATCGGTTTGTATTTGGATATAGTTATAATACATGCATGGATGCGGATAAATGCTCTTTGCTAGGAAGCCTAAAACTACAATTTCAACCCTATTTCTATGGCTCCCCCTCCTAGCATATACAAATCTATACAGGAAACACATCCTATATAATCTATGCTAACATCTTATAATACTTTCTTTACCTTCTTCTTCAAACTAGGGCAATAAAAATGATGCAAGTCCAGAAAACAGCAGCGTAGAGCTGAGCAGCCACTGACTTCCGGATGATCAAGGAAGCAAACAGAGTGAAACATGAAGATAGCATATTTGCTATGAGCCTCCGGTCAAGAAATAGTTACTGCTACCAGAGCTGCCCATTGCAAAAGGTACATCATGGACTTGAAACTTCAGGGTACGAGTTCTGATGTCCTCGAGAATTTCCAGACACTCTTGTAAGTCTGATTCACTAATCAATAGTACCCATTCTTCTTCATCGTCCAAGTACTTAAGCTGGAATGTCCCGTATTGGATTTTGAACCTTTTGGCAATTTCTTCGTATAGTTGGAAACATCCAGAAGATGCCTCGAACTTAAAGCGGACAGTATCGCCTTTATAAGTAGCTTTCACGGTAATTTTCGACGTGCTATTTACTGAAATTGTCTTCGGTTTTGTATCCTCTGCCTCCTCAAAGCTCTGAGAGCTTGATGAACTTCTATGCAACATCGAACCAGAGACATTTAAAGAATCTGTCATGCTTGAAGTAGGTCGGTGGTTATGTTCAACTATCACGTCATCTCCCTCCATTTGGGTATCAATTTTATCATCATCAGCAGATAAGAAATTTGAGCTCTGAGACACAAAATGGTAGTCAGAATCCTCAACTTCTGGATTCCCCTCCTTAAAACCCAACCTGTGACCTTGAAAATAAGAGGCAGTAGTTGCATTTTCTGAACAAGTCCTAGTCGCAGTGTCAAAGCTAGCTGCCTGGAATGATCCTGAATCTAGATCAACTAACCTAGAGTCCAAGGTATTTTGAATGAGCACACTCCTTGCAGCATCTCGGTTGTTCCCATCAACAGAACACTCATCTTCCTCCAACTTATCCACTGAATTTCCCCTGTCAGGGTGAGACGCTAGTGGTGTCGATGGTTTCTCTTGATCAACAGGATCAGGTATTAGGGTGGGATGGTTATTATTGGAGAATACTAATGTTTTCTGGTTATCAGCTTCTTGGATTATGATGCCTGCTGCAAGGAATCCTCCTGTGGCTGGATCAAACTTCAATCCTCCTTTGAAACCTTGCACAGAGTCAAGAACAGTTTGTATTTTTCGTAACGATCGATTCACCTTGTTAATCTTCCGCGAAGGCCATCGCAAGATCCCATGTTGTCTGCATATCCTTTTCAGTGTAGTGGGGCAAACTACAAGGATCAGGAAATCAAAGGTAAATCACAGATTAAAATCTGTAGCATGAACCAGTGCTCGATAATAATGTTCTATCACTTCACTTGTGTATGTTACCATGATCTACTGATGATATCTAATACATATCAGAACATAAGTATAAAGATACAGACCGGCGTCCGAGTAAGTCATGTTTATTAGTAGTATTAATAACTATTTGCTAGAGCATATAGACTCCTGAGAAACTACTTCTAGTTTCATCTATTGTAATACACAAGCAACAATTCTGCATTATTTCTTCAGATTGGGCCAAAATATATTTCATTCATAATTTGATTCAAAGGATTTCCTACCATAAAATATTATGCTCAAACCTTTAGAGACATTATCTTAAGTATCTAGAGAATGCTCAAGAATTATTAAAAACTTAGGAGGACCGTACTACATGAATCATTCAAGAAATATAGCTTCATACAGAAAACCTTTTAGGAAGCTTTATGTATTTAAAGAGGTTTAGAAATGCAACGTGTAAGAGAATCTATGTTACTCGGGTTCAAGTGTCTTGGATACAGTTATGCGTCCAACATGGGTAATGTCATTTCTTTTTAAAATTTTCCTTGTATTTTTTGGTCTTTGGACTATATACATGTCTGAACATGCATTGGATACAAATACCATATAGGATTACTCCAAGAAAAAATGAAGAGTTCGAGTCTTGCACGCTCTTATACAGTAAACTCAACAGCAAAGATAGAGAAATTTCGCAGAAACCAGATCAGAACGAACAATATAATAACTTTGTGATGCATATAATCAAGTAATCTCAGGCTTACCACCAATGCTTTTTGCAGCATCCTTCAGACTCCCAGAGAAATACTGCTGAAGAACACTCAAGCTCACATTTTTCTCTGCTGTATTTCTCTTGTTTTCTATGTGCCCCTGTGGCCTGGTCATTGCCTGCAAAAATAGGTACTCAGATATTACTTAACCAAATAAGCTTGTCCACACAAGCCGCTAAGACTTAAAAATTCAGCACCACTAAAATAAAGTTATGTATTCATACAAACAATCACATAGTTATGTTTACCTATTTAGTTCTTCCAATAGGTATATATTCTTGGATAATATATCTAACAATAAACAGTTCATTCATTTTGTCCTTATAATGTCTCTGATTTCAACTATTAATAGTATATTAGTATGCATTGTAAACTCAGTTGCCAAACTCAAGATATACTACTATGTATATTGCATGTTCATACACAAACAAGGCAAGCTAGTGAGAGCTCGAGATATCAGAAAAATGATCATGAAATTCTTTTGTCTAGATGCATTGCTCAAATTAAATATCCAGACTTCTTTATATAGAAATAAACGAATGATCCATTTCATGTGTTTCATAAGTCAAGAACACATCATACATCAAAAGGAAAAAATGTTCAACACATACCTGTTCATCTGTTTCCTTCCCATCACTTGTTGCATTAGATACGTTCAAGGGAACTCTATAATTCGAGGTCATTCCACTATCAGCAGATAATGCTGTTTCTAAGCTCCTGCAAAAAGAGATAGGGGGGAAGTTTCGGTCTGTTCCAGTCTGAAACTCAACTTTTGATCCTTCCCCAACAATTTCTGCTTCTGAAACTGTTCTCAAAATCCGACAGATTCGTTGCATGGTACCGGATAGATTGTTCAGCAAGAGTTGCTGTTCTGAACTCCCTTTCATGTTAACCGGAAGGAAAAACTCTAGTATATAATCATCATCACCAGTGCATGTGCTCCTCAGCCTGAGTGCAACGGCAGCGTTCAGGTTAAACTTACGCGCATGATGGACAAGCGGATAATCATTTATGTTGTATGTTTTCACATCGGCAGAGAAGATTGGATGATTCGACTGAAGTGCTTTCCCAGCTATACCTTGACCTTCTTCAAGATAATGTTCGACACATGCATGTACAAAATCTTGCATCTCTTTTTCATTAACATAACAGGCTGTCTCTTCAATGCATAAGACACACTTACCATTCTGAGCCATATTACCCTCTCGAACATGTACTTTTATAATTTCATCCGCAGCTTCCTCAGTGCAATTACAAGGAATCCATGTTAGAGCCAAAGGCAATCTATGCGCATGACAAACAACACATAAAACATCAGTTATTTCAGCTAAAGCCGCTCTTTGATTCCTTGAGAGGCCCTGCAGAAAATAAAATGAAAGGAGAGGACTTAGAGAAAAGTTACTGTATATGTGTGTGTACAGTTCAACATAAAAGATCATTTCAGTAACGGCCGAAATGATATACAAACGAACTTTTAATGCACCTGGGGAAGAATTCGAGGAGGAGGAGGAGTCCTTAAACTCACAGCCTGCAAATAATACAGAAGAAGGCAAGTTTAATGATATCAGCCAGAACATTTGTAGTTGAGAACCTTACAATTCTTACACGATTTACTTTACAAGCATATTGGCTACTTACATAATTTATGTCAGTGTGGATATGGTATCTACCAAGTTCCCTTTATCCACTTCTTTTTAAATATGAAGATTTACTACTTAGATAAGTAACATTTAAATAGCAAAATCATTAGGTATACAACAATAGCAAGGCACCAAAAGGATAAAAAATTCCATTTTGAATTTCAGGTGTTAGCTATAGATTTATCTTCTATTTGACATAGTTAAGCTAAACAATTCTTTCTGCCAAATTAAAAATACGAAGTTTCCCTTTGATTTCAGCACGGACGTGCATGATATTGCATTTGTAAATATGTAAAAAGTTCTACTGCGTGTCATGGTTACAAGGTTATTCATATTGTATTACTGTAAGCTGGCAAAATTAAAATGTGTGGCTACTATTATAAAAATAGTTTTTACATTTATTTTTATGTATTATCTTGAAGTTTGTCTGTGCCCACCCAAACTTTTATGGTTTAATTGTATTTTAACCCCCTGAAAGTTCTGAAACTATTACAATTAAGTCCTAGTCCCCCCAAAGTTTTTTGGTTTATTTTTTGCAAAACCTTATCAATTTTGAAGTTAATGAAATTACGTTTAGCCTCCCATAATTTTATCCTACTTCCGACCCCTCCCATAATTTCATCCTAGTTCCGCCCCAGCAATGTCGTGCTCCTGTTCATGTATTCTGCTTTCTGTTACAGCAGAATGGATGCAAAATATTACTCAATAGTAGCTCAACCAGTATCTTCAAGGCACAAGTTAGATAGAGTATCCGGACTGTTATAAGTACAAAGAGAGCTCAGTTCTTTGAAAAACTATGTTACTTGGATTTGAGATATGTGTTGCATTAAGGATAATTGGGATTTCCATTCCAACAACTTTTCATCAAATCCTACGTTGGGTTCTTCATCAATGACATATGTGTCCGACACATACTTGAACATGAATATCTCTTATAAGCTACATAGGAAGCTCGGTTCTTTGGAAAGCTACGTTATTCGGACTCATGATAAGTGTTGGATATGGATAACTGGAATTTGCATTCCAACTTCTCAAATCCTTCGTAGGGTTATTCACTTCCGACATTTGTGTCTGACATATACTTGGACATGAGTACGAAGTAGATATGATCCTCCAAATATATTATAAAACTTTGAGAAAATATGATCATAAACATGTCAGGCACTTTCCTGGATCCAACAGTTATCCCAAGTCTAAATAACATTGCTTAAATCATAGACCAAGTTCCAGAGTTTCCATCCAAAAACATGTTAGTATATCAGAAAATGATACAAACGTCCACAAACGAAGAGTTTCCAGCAGAAAATGCATTATTTTCCGGTAGGTAAAGATGCATTTTGATATGATATACTAACATATATACCGTTACAAAAAACGAAGATATCAAGAGATGAAGAATGGAAGAAATAACTCTAGTCTCTAGCGGATAGTTAGTCAGTGAGTTTTACCTCTTCTATAATTTTCTTCACATCATCCATTGAAAAGTAGTTTTAAGTTTAAACAAGCTAATATGGTAGCCAAGTCGGTGATAGAGATGTTTCAAAGTTACACAGATCAGGAAACAGAGGCTCAGAACCTGAAATGCAAACTCTACACTTACAGAAACAGAAATATACTAACCTGGAGTGCAAGGCTGACATTTTCCATTTCTGAATCAAAATTGTGCTTCTCTCTCATAGTGACAAGTTCCAACACAGCACAACAAGACACCTCAGAAGGTTCGAAAATTGGCAAGGCAATAGAACCGCGGACTTTGTGCTTGATTGCATGTGGAAACCGCGAGTACTCAACCTTACTATAATGGGTTACATTAGAAGTCCACTCAGGAACGCGAGAGATAAAAACACGACCAGGAAGTCCAGGGAAAGAACCCGGTTTCAGTTCTGCAGAGAAGGTATATGTCCTTGAGACTTCACGATAACCAGAAAGCATCTGGTCTAGCAAATATGGCTGATCCGAAGTGGACAACATGTACTGATCGCCATGCTTAATAGGAACCCAAACTTGTGCCAAAATGCCCCCTCCAGATAACTCCTTAAACAAGGACAGTGCTCTAAGCATTCTCCCCTCAAGTGATCGTCCAATCGGCCTAGAAACCAACAAATTTGACGAATTACTTTGCCTACTGCCACCATTATTTTGTCTAATACCGCGTTCTACATCTGCAGAACCCCATGGATTGCTGAAGTGTGCATCTGTTTGATGGAACACCATTGCATCAGCAGAATTATAAGAACAACCCATGTCACTTAATGCATCACTGTCTTCAACAAAGGTACCAGAACTCTGTCCAGTAATATGTAATGAGTTGAAAGAGGCATAAGGCAAGGGCCGATTGGAGGACAAACCAAAGGAGGCAAACGTTTGATCTACAGTTGTAGGACTATTACACCATCCGGCATAAGTATCAAAGTCCATGAGCTCGGAAAAGCTAAAAAGATCCTCAGAAACCGAATTCCGAGTACCATCACCAAACTGTTCATCACCCTCCTTCTGAGATCCCAGGGGAACCCAATAACCATGTTCCTTTTCTTCAGAAGAAATGGTGAACTCCATTTTTTTTTCATAAAACCGAAAGCCCCAACCAACCTAACTTTAAATTATAAATCAGCAAGCGCTAGAGATCTATGAAAAATCTTTCACTCATTCTAACACTTCCATCCCTAAAATCTTCCCCAATATTCTTCCAAACACTAGGGAATTTCCACAACATATTCATCTATTTTCCCACCTTTTTTAAGCACCAAATTCAAAAGTGCCAAAACGAGATTTACCCGAAGCCCAGCTTCGCCTAACCTGAAGATACCCACAAAGAAATATCAAACTTTACCACTATGCCATATATATATATATATATATAAACCAACAAAAGAAACAAATTTTCAATGACAAATAACAGCACAAAATATCTCGCATCTCAAGCTAATTTAATAAATTATATTTTATAAAATAGTAATCGAAAGCTCAAGAAAAACTGACCTCAGAGAGCAAAAAGGAAGATGACAACTGAAATTTCTGTCTCCAAAGAAGCTGCAAAACACTGCAAAAAAAGCCCGCTGCTTTCAATTAGTATTAGCTCACAAAACCCACATCCGATTCATCCAGTTATAATCGTACTAAAAAACGCAAAATAACGAGATGAAAATTCAGGTAAAATGAACAAAATATCAAATTCAAGACAAAGTGTACCATTCCCAATCAAAAGTAAATACTCTTGATAAAACATTATGCAACAAACTAACAAAGTAAGATAAGAAACTCCCCAAATTGGCAACAATTTCTATTTCCTTCTTCTTATTATTATTAAATTCAAATGAAATTCAACTAAAATGAGACGAACAAGAAATGAAATTCCAAAGACTAAAGAAGAAATAAAATCTAAATAATCCCAAAATATAAACCTGAAGCTCCTTGATATTCTGTATACATTTAAAAGAAACCCAGATATTTAGAGGGAGAAGGAGAAAGTTACCATAAAAGGAAATCTCAGGGTACAACTGATTTTTGATGTAGTGGAGGATAAATTTGATATTTTCTACAGAAAACTTACCAAAAATGGAAAGATCGTTTGGTTTGGAGCAATGAACTATGAGAATTTAAGGCATGTTTGAAGTTTTTTTCAGAACCTGCAAATCTTCTCTTTGTATCTCTTATTTGTTTTGGTTTGTGTGGTAGTGTTTTTTAGATCCAAGAATTTGACTAATTAATAAAAAATAAAAATCATATAATTAATTCTAAATTACCCATTTTAATATCACCATTTGTTTGGTGCACCAAGATTCAAGATTATGATAAATTATATGATTTCCACTTTATATATATATATAAAAGCACAGAGTAGTTTAGTTTAGTTTAAAACAGGTTTCAAATTTTATATATTATATATCTAAAAAATTTATATCGAGATTTATTTATTAAAATTAAATATATAATTTAAAATAATTTGAATTAATTAAGGTGAAATTTTAAAATTTAAAAGAATAATATAATATATATAAAAAAAGGTAATGCGTTTGACTCACTTTACACATAATAAGAACACCATCAAAGTTAAAGAACTAAACGAATATTTTTATAGAAAAATAATCCATCAATAAATTTTGCAAAAACTAGATTGCATATTTTATTGTTTTAATATCATTTGCTTTTGTTATGAAATCCGGAATTTTAGAATGAAATTGATAATGTTGCATAATTTGATATTCATTAATAAGTTTAGTAATTAAAGATATTTATATTATTTTATATCGTAAATTTAAATTTTAATGGTTATAATATCTTTTTATTTAATAAAAAATAATATTATATAATCTAAATCTTATATCATTATAATTTAGATTTCAAAACTCGAATGTTAAGCTAATCTAAAATATGGGTCTCGTATTTAGGCTTTGAGAATCTTGTTTTGAGAGAAAAGATAAAAAAAAGGGTGACATTTTTTACATAATGCATAGATGATATCACCCTCAATGCTTCAAACCTCTTTTCTTTATAAGTCATTTTTTTCAAATATTTCTTGCAAAGATTGATTTTTGAATTTTTTTCTCGTATAAACTCGTTTGGTTGATAGATCAAAGTTTGCTTAACTCAAAAGGATCTATCTATTAAGGTAAGTTTGATTTTAAGTGGTGGAGGTATAGCGATCTCAAAAAACGAGTTTCGATGATGTCGCTAAAAATATTCTTTCTCGACGTGAAAAACATTTTTGATGTGTCGTTTTAAAATAAATGTCTTCCATGTGGGGGGTTCGGTTTAAAAATGATTTTGTAAAATTTGGAGTCGTCACCGGCCGTTTAGGTAGACCGGACACCATAAAACCATAGATTTTGAAAATTGGGGTTCGGGAGTCGGTTATAGATAGGGAAGGATTAGCACCCATACCGTCCAAAAAGTGGTACTTTATTTAATTACCGCGTTACTAATATCAAATTTTTCGGGCTAATTTGACGATCGAATTAATTTTTAATTGGACTTGCACATTTATTTTAAAGCACCTAAAACCGAAGGTAAACGTCCGAACCACCACCACTACACTGGAGTTGGCCTCGCTTACGATCGAATTTAGGGGCCCGCATTAATTAATTAAAGTAAACATGCAATCTTAAGCATGACAAATAAATTAAAAACATTACATAAAAAATACATAAAAGCATAAATATTAATCCAACAAATAAAAGACTAATTTAAAAATAAATTAAAACATACATAATATTAATCTAAACAATAAACATAAATTAATAAACAACTATTTTCATTAAAATATTCAAAATACAAAGATAAAAAAATAGAAATTATACCTAAATATACGAATGATTAACCTCGATAAACTCTCCACCGAGATCTACCACGACCCCTTCAAAAAATTTTAACTAGATCGAATCCTAAAAATATGATCCAATCGAACCGGATAAGACCGAGGTTTTCCCCCGTTCCTTGGCCAGCCGAGAGCACTGCTCTCTTAAGTGGCATCCCAACCGGCTCCATCTTGGTTGGTCCTTGAGAAAAGCAGCCCCCTCCCCCTATTTATAGGCGTTTGGAGGGAGGGGAAAAGGGTGTATTGGCGATGTGGGATTTTAAATCCCACGCCACTTTTGCTTGATTTCTTTTTTTTTTTTACTTTTTTCACTTTTTTATATTAATAATAATAATATTAAAAAACTAAAATACTAAAAACCAAGTTAAAAATGAATGATTATAGTTGTCCCTCTTTGCTTGTTCTAGTGAAACGAGAACAAAGCAAAGATAAAAAAAAGTACTTATTTTTAACCAACTTCTCTGTCAGTGGTCTTGGAATGGTGTATTTTTCTGAAACTCTCCACCTTCCTTGACTGAGTCTTCAGGCTCGTAAGTTCCTTCTGTATCGAACTTGCTTGCCTTCTGGTTTTGAAGTTACAGGTCATTCCTATATACGACCAATCGCCTTGAGATCGTGTGAAACAAAAGCTCTTCAAATATAGAACTTTCATCTTTAGATCCCGAGTTGAGGTTTCTTCTGTATAAAACCTTCAATTTGAAGCCTCGAGTTACGTGCCTCTCATGTATAGAGTTTTTCACTAAGACTATGACGAAGATAGGGATTCCTCCTATATGAAACTCCAGATCTTCTACGTTGTCGGCCTCTCATATATAAAACCTTTCGCGTCATGACGGATCTTGTAGAATAAGGTTCCTCCTATATAGAACTCTTATTCTAGATCCGGAGTTAGGGTTTCTCCTATATGAAACCTTTCACTCTGAAGTCTCGAGTTGTTTGCCTCTCCTATATAAAGCTTTAATCTCAGAGACGAAAACGAAAATGATGGTCCCTCCTGTATAGAACTCCTCACTTTGGTGCTGTCAATTTCTCCTATATGAAACCATCGTGTCGTGGATGAACTTTTCCACTGGTAGCTCCTTCTGTATAGAGGTTCGAGTCTTTATGTTCGATGTGTACAAGTTCTTTCTTTATAGAACTATTGAAGATTCTCTTTTTGTGGGACATCGAGCATGTTGGTACCTTCTGTTTGGAACCTTCATCTCCGAGTCTTTCGAGACTCACTTTAAACGACTGCAAATCTTCTTTCTAAATTTGGACTCACGCTAGAGTGGCTGTCAATTTTCTTTTTAAATCTAGACTCACGCTAGAGTGACTGTCAAATTTTTTTATCTAAATCGGGCCTCATACCGGGAAGGCTACCAATGTTTTCTTTGAATCGGGACTCACGTCTATAGAGACTGCTAAAAAATCTATTTCTTCGGGACTCACGCTAGGAAGGTTTCCAATGTTTTCTCTGAATGGGGACTCATGTCTATAGAGACTGCCAAAAAAATTGTTTCTTCGGGACTCACACTAGGAAGACTGCCAATGTTTTCTCTGAATCAGGACTCACGTCTATAGAGACTGCCAAAAATCTTTTTCTTCGGGACTCATGCCAAAAAGGCTGTCAATCTTTTCTAAAAATATTTGGGGTGTCTGGATTGCCCCAATGTCTCAATTTCTAGGACCTGCTAGTCTTAGCTCTCGGTCTGCTCAATTTTTCTTTCTTTGTTTCAATGACAGCATTCTCGTCTAATTGTCAAACTTCGGAGCTCAATTTAATTTTTTTTTCTATCTTCTTCTTCTTCTTCTTCTTTTTCCTTCTTTTTCTTTCTTTTTTCTCGGATAATGACCCGGTTCTCTCCATTTGGTCATCGAAAGAGGTTCATCAAATATGACGGTCTACAAATCTCAAATGTTGACCCCTCTGGTCCTATCTTTCTTCTCTTCCTTCTTCCTATTGGAAGGTGGCACTCGAGCGTACAAAGTCTCTGTTGGGGTCATCTTCTTTGACAATTATCTGTCTTTTCATGTAAGATTGTTAATAAAAAGGATGATGCATGAGCATTTTCACAATGTATGTGGTCATGAAGTATACTGGAATGTACAGATGTAACCTATCTATAGGTATGCAATGATGTATGAGCTTCTGTTAACTCTACTTCAAAAAATTTGAGACTTCGATTTTCATTCGGTTGACCTAATAAACTTTGTTAACCAAACTTTGTCAATCTTGATAACATCTCTAGTCTTTTCTGATTTGAGCTCTGATTTTTGTCATTTTATGGACAATGATGCCTCGTTCATATTTTTTATATTCTTTGTCTGGATCGATATGACGGTTGATTAGATGTCTCTGTATCTTGATTTTATCTTTTTGCTCGTCGAGGTATCTCAACGGAGACTGACTCTCAGTTTTCTATATTTAAAAATGATTTTATTTTCATGTATTTTTGATGCAAGAAAGTGTATGTAATTTTAGAGTGTTGCAAAACAACTTTAAGAAAAAGTTTATCCTCATAAATGTCAAATGCAATGACGTATTTGCCCCAATCTGAAAAAAATCAACTCTAATGAAGAGCATATTTAAAAGATCTTCGACTATTACGGTGATATAGGCAAATGTGTAGTCTCTTTTGGACTTATCGGGCTTTCAAAAGGAACAATCCCTTTCCTAATGGCTACCCTTTTTCATGTGGCACTCATTATCTCACCTTCTCAACCTGCCCCATCCTTCCCTCATTTGGGTGTCGATCAAGCACTTCGGAGTTCAACGTTCCTTGAAGCAAGGTTAACCTTTGGGCAGAAGTATGATCTGAAGACAATCTCATTTAGTTTGGACATCCCTGAATGATCAGAATGGTCTTTAAAAGCTTGTAAGACCTGATTCATGATTGGTGTAAATGTATCTGTGTACTACTAATATTCTTTTATCTTTTATCTTTCCTTTTTCTTCTATTTCTTTCTTTTTTCATCTTTTTTCTTTCTTTTTTTTTTACCAAAAATGACAATCTTCAGGCCGATTTGTCTCTGATGTGCTTTGATATTTGCTTCTTTGCAAATCTATATGATCGTGAGGCGTTCAAAATGAAGATTCTTCGCTTATCTTTGCCTTGTTTCTTCTGGTTGAGTTTTTGTCTCTAGATTGTCTGATCTGAATGAAGTGTGTACAACACTATTTCTCCTTTTTGTTTCTTTTTTAAGTTTATGAGTGTACTACCAAATTGAAGTACTTCTCGGTTATCCACTATTTGAATTCGGTCACCCTTTTTTTTGCAACATTCTGATATTGCTTGGATTTGATCACTTTTCTTGTAATCTTCTGATGTTGCAATCTGCAAAAATCATCTTTCACTCGATTTGGACTTGCTTTCGACCTTCCGATTGTCATTCTGGTTTTTCTTTCCTTTTTCTTTTTTTTTCTTTTTTTTCTCTTTCTTCTTTTTTTTCTTTTTCTTTTTTCTTTTTTTGCGTGTGTGTCTTAGCTCTTGACTATTTCCTGTTGATAGTTCTTCAATTTTAATACATGATTTATCCGATCTTGCCCTCATTTTCTGGTGAGGTGAGAGAATATCATTCGTCGTCTCATTCAAGGATGTCCTGAAAAGGTATTCAGTGGATATAAGTTTAAGATCGACTCTCAATTCAAGAATCTTGAACAACAAGTGCATGAGAAAGGATTCTCCTAAAAATGGGAACTGCCCATTGTCTATTCGCTCATTTTGTTCCTCTAATTGCTTTAGTAGACTAGCGGAGACTCTCATTTGTAATATCCCTTTAATATTCGGTCTCTTCTAAATATATAAAACTTTAGAGTCGGTCTTTGAGTTTAGAGAAAAGATGCTACCACATTTAAAATTCAGGAGTTTATGTGTAATGATATATCCATCTGTATGTGTAAAAGTGTTTGTTATATGCACATGGGAGAACAAAAGTTGTCCTTTAAAATGAAATATTTAAAGAATCAAGCAAATGTAAAAAATAGATTGAAACAAATATGCATGAAACTTTCGGTTTGAATATTTTATTGAGGAATCAGAACCTCCCTATATCCATCTCTGTCATCATACTTCGAAACTCGGACTATCAACTTCGACCAAACTTTGGACCTTGCTCATTATGGTTCTGTAATTCTCAATCGTGTAACTTGTGCTTCCATACGATATTGACATCATAATTAGGTGTATATGGGTCCTTTTCGATTTGGATTGGACAAGTGTTGACAGCTCTTGATGAGGATCAGGAACAACTCGGTATACGTTATAGGAATCTGAACGTTGATGTTCTGTGTGACGTCTTTGAGACGATCTTTCAACTATTTTGCCCCTTCTTTATGTTGCTATACGGTCCTCTATTTGCTTCCTCTAGTATCGAGTGAGATGAAAATGCATGTGTGATGCAGATGTAAATGATACATACAGTTAAAATGATATCAAAAATAGTCAAATACATGTGTGATGTAGATGCGGATACAAATGATACAAAATGTATGTAAACAAAGGTATTGATCCCTGTTGGTAATCACCCTACTGAATTACTTTCACAGAAAAATAGAGGATCCATTACAATATTGGGTGAACTAGTCCTATAAAACAATGCTAGCCCTAGTTCTTATTCTTTATGGTCTTAAAATTCTTGCTTGATCTGGAAATCTCTGTTACATCATGGGCATCGATCTCCTCAGTCGACCCAATTACCTTTTTGACTCTCTTCTGAACTTCAATCGTTGATATTGTCTAGCATCGGTCCTGGCCAAATATTACCTAAGCAACATTGTAGTATTAGTGTTCCTTGTAGTGGTGTCTTCCCGTTAATGTTACTTCCAAAATTCTGGACCATCTCCAATAATCCAGAATGGTGACCCGATCCTGATGAAATAAGCTAGTGAGTCATTGGTCTCTCATTCTTCTTTTTGTAGTCTTTTAAATTGGTGTTCAGCATTTGACTCTAACTCAACCTCTAGATGCAAAAATGGTATCAGTTCTGCATCTTTGACAAACCTTTCTATTGTTGAATCTTCGGTGGTTTTCTGTTACATTTTTTGCATCGGTTTGGAGTTCCCGTTAATCATCTCCTCGTAGACTCAAAAATATGAATCATTGTTACTTGCTCTCGGTGTTTTATACGCGCTTCCGACTCGATCTTCGAATGATGAGATGATACTGGTTTCGTGTCTCTAATAACCTATTGGTCAAACTTTGGTTTTTTGTTACAGCTTTCATGCTCACTTGGATTCTCGGACTGATATTCTGATGTAGACCCAAATAAAATGCATGGCCATTACTTGATCATTTGGTAGACTATTGTCTGGATTTCTTCGGTTGTTCTTAAACCGGTGTCTGATAAAAAGGGTTTAACGGATGGTGACCTTGCCAAATCTCGTCCCTTAATTGATGTCTTTGATCGGTTTCTAACACTAGGGTTGAGGTTTTCAGATACCTCTCTTCTATGGTGAAAGTTTCCTATGTAAGATGAACCACTCGAATCAATACCCTCGATGCAAAGCAAGATGTGATGATGCATGCAGAAAGGAAAACCAAAAATATGAAAAAAATCAGGTTAGTACCGGGTAAAAATAATAAACACAAAAATAAATTCGGAAAATAAATTACATAAAAATAAACAGAGAAGGGCAAACCTAGATATCCCGTCTAGTTCTTCTAGGGTATCCGTATGGTTCTAGTGGGGTGGGTAATCTAGTTCTCTACATACAGTGTTGGTGCTAAAAGGGAACCCGAATTGTCTAAGCTGTCTTCTACTAAGAGTAGCAAGGCCCCCGATCATCACCCATTATAGGCTCATTTTGACCGGGTTTAATTCAGGGGGACCCGTTCGCTTATGCCCATACGAAAGAACGATATCCTCACGAAAGCATAAGGTAGTGGAGTCCCGAAGGTACTTCGACTAGGGCCCATACGGGAGAACGATATCTCCACGAAAGCATTAGCCTTTTCCCCCCACTTAAAAGGACGAGTTTAGATGTAAGTTTTAAATGCGGAAATATAAAAGCGCAAATTCAATTGAAAATTAATTTGATCGTCACTTTAGTCCGAAACCTTTAATATTTTTGAAGCGGTAATAATTTTAAAAGGTTGACTCACTTTTTGTTTGAAAAAAACAAAAAAGTCCCTAGCGGAGTCGCCATCTGTAGCGATCTCAAAAAATGAGTTTCGATGATGTCGCTAAAAATATTCTTTCTCGACGTGAAAAACATTTTTGATGTATTGTTTTAAAATGAATGTCTTCCACGTGGGGGTTTCGATTTAAAAATAATTTTGTAAAATTTGGAGTCGCCATTGGCCGTTTTGATAGACCGGATACCATAAAACCAGATATTTTGAAAATTGGGGTTCGGGAGTCGGTTACAGATAGGGAATGATTAGCACCCCACACCCCCCAAAATTGGTACTTTATTTAATAACCACGTTACTAATATTAAATTTTCCGGGCTAATTTGACGATCGATCGAATTAATTTTTAATTGGACTTGCGCATTTATTTTAAAACACCTAAACCCGAAGGTAAACGTCCGAACCACCACCACTACACTGGAGTTGGCCTCGCTTACGACCGAATTTAGGGGTCCGCATTAATTAATTAAGGTAAACATGCAACATGACAAATAAATTAAAAACATTACATAAAAAATACATAAAAGCATAAACATTAATCTAACAAATAAAAGACCAATTTAAAAATAAATTAAAACATAAATAATATTAATCTAAACAATAAACATAAATTAATAAACAACTATTTTCATTAAAATATTCAAAATACAAAGATAAAAAAATATAAATTATACCTAAATATACGAACGATTAACCCCGATAAACTCCCCACCGAGATCTACCACGACCCCTTCAAAAAATTTTAACTAGATCGAATCCTAAAAATAAAACTCAATCGAACCGGATAAGACCGAGGTTTTCCCCCATTCCTTGGCCAGCCGAGAGCACTGCTCTCTTAAGTGACATGCCAACCGGCTCCATCTTGGTTGGTCCTTAAGAAAAGTAGCCCCCTCCCCCTATTTATAGGCGTTTGGAGGGAGGGGAAAGGGTGTAGTGGCGATGTGGGATTTTGAATCCCACGCCACTTTTGCTTGATTTCTTTTTTTTTTCACTTTTTTATATTAATAATAATAATATTAAAAAACTAAAATACTAAAAACCAAGTTAAAAATGAGTGATTACTGGAGGATAAGGCTTTAGAGGGTTTTTATGGTAAGAATGAAAATAAGATTCGGTAGGAGCTATAGGGTGGTTAGAATTCAGCTCCCTTATCCAAATAAAATAGTAACTCGTTAGTAATCTTTCCTTGGGCAAGGAGAAAGCTTGAAAATTTGGGTGAGAGGTGTATCAACTTGCTTTTGGAGGTTAGTACACTCTTCAATCCTATAACTTTATTTACATCATCTCTATGTATATGTCTGTTTGGTGTATGATGATTATGGTTAAGATTTAGAGCCTATGTACATCAATAGTAATATTGAACTTGGAGGTTTCTATGGGGTAAAAATAATTAAAAACTCACATAAATACTCTCAATAACATGTAAGAACGTTTTTAGATTGATAAATTTACATTTGGGGGCAAAATAAAATTTTTTCGAACTTTAAGTTATGGTTTTTGGGATCGATTCCAAAGATGTGTGCAATTAGAATTCTATATCATCGATGAAAAATCTTTTTTATATTTAAATTTTATTCGAATAAACAGAACCAAAAATCATTTTTTCGTACAAACAAATTAAATACCAACTTCATAAGGAAAAGCTTCATAATAATGGAGATCTTACAAAAATTTAAGCCACTATTTGAAAAAGACTTACAAATATCTTTCTATTTTATTATATCTAATTTATTTTTCTCTAATATCTCAAATAAATTAACATATTGATTATTCTAATTTCTTGCTTGAGTGATTAAAGAAAAGATATAATAAGATTAAAGATGATACAAATTTTACTCGATAAACTTTTTTATCTATCATTTTTTTTACTTCTTTAATTAATAAGCTTTCCTCAAATGAATGAAAAATTTTAAGCTATTGTCATGGGGTCAGAGTTCTCGCGCAGGGACATCTACCCGTGCGGCACCTCGGGACACTCGCATGCCCGAGGATCAGCCTGAACGATCTCCGATGCTTACTGGTTTTGCCCTTCCATGGGCTCATCAGGGAAGCGGGGACAGCTCCCGACCAGTGTGGTGCACGATCAGCGCGCCCATCCCAGATGAGACGGCTGCTCGGCACGTACTACACTCTTAATGCTATCCCGCTCCCAAGCTTTACGCACCACCAGAAAGCATCTCGCTCGGTCCCGCGTAGTCACGACTCACGGTCCGTGACATTCTCCTCCACCCAATTCATGCACGCCCTCGTGCATGGGAGGAAACTCTTGACCTTCTTGAAACGTGCCAGGAACTAGTGTGCAATTCTCCCAAACACGCCCACTGACTGGGGCAGCCCTCCTTGAGGACCCAGGACTCCCTGCAATCACCTCGTGGCCACCTGCCACTTTACCGAGGCATCCCGTTGCAGTTCGCCTAACCGGAGAACTTTCGCTGCGGCTTCCTGCCTACCCGTCCTCGTCTCAATCTCTTTCTAGAGGACCCACTCGCGAACACCCTCTTCTCTTTGGGGTGCGAGCTAACACGCTCGTCCACGACTCGCTCACGCAGCACAAGGGGCGCTTGGTCAGCCCAACAGCTAGCACACAGCCTCGCTCTGATACCACTTGTCACGGGGTCAGAGTTCTCGAGTAGGGACATCTACCCGTGCGGCACCTCGGGACACTCGCATGCCCGAGGATCAGCCTGAACGATCTCCGATGCTTACTGGTTTCGCCCTCCCATGGGCTCATCAGGGAAGCGGGGACAGCTCCCGACCAGTGTGGTGCACGATCAGCGCGCCCATCCCAGATGAGACGGCTGCTCGGCACGTACTACACTCTTAATGCTATCCCGCTCCCAAGCTTTACGCACCACCAGAAAGCATCTCGCTCGGTCCCGCGTAGTCACGACTCACGGTCCGTGACACTATACACGTATATTATAGTTAAGCTTGAGAAAGGGTAATCACAAGGTTAGTTTCTCAATTCCTTATTTTTTATATTTTTAACCTTAAATTTTTATCTATTTTAATTTAGTCACTAAACAAATTTTAAAATTTTCAAAATTATCCCTAATAAATGGAAATACCAAATTAAAGTTTAATAATTCAATAATTGACCACTTGGTGAAAGGTTAATTTGCTATTTTTTTGACTTTTCGGTATAAATTTTTTATTGTCAAAATTTAATTTCAACTGGGCCTGGTTTTGGAGTTTTACATAACTTTAGACTATTAGAGGTTTATTAGAACGATTGATATAATTTCTCAAGCTTTTAGGAAAAATTCAACATTTTTGGGCAGATTATCTAGTGGATACTGATAGTCCTTGCATATCGATACGATACCCTTGGGTATTGGTACTCATAACATCCGGATATGAAATTAACTCATTGGAATATCTTAAAGCTTTTGTGTGTCGATACCGATAAACTTGCACCAGTACCACCTTGAATGACATACTGATATAAGTTGAACATTGTACTAATGCCCTGCTAATAGTTTATATTAATGAACCATGTTCTTTAAACCTAGAAAGGTATTGGTACTGCTTCTTTCATACAAATACCAAAGCCCAAAACAGTTTTTTTAGGCTCGAGAATCATCTCAAACTCAATTTATAATCAATAACACTATAATTTATGAGAGATATTTAGAGTGATTTATCATTTTTATAAGTCATTAATAGTTAATCTATTTATCATTAACAATCATTCTAAATATTCAAATACCTAAATCACCAAAACAAGTATACAATGCGCATCCTTAGAACGTACATGAAACAAATTATTTGGAAGTGTATTAACTTTTCTTTAAAGTTTAAAAATCAATCTAGTTCAAACCTTTATTTTTCTTGTTCTTTGAACAACCTCTTTCACTATATACTTTTTTGACAAAATCTTTCACTATATACAAATATTATAAAATGAGTTGGTAAAAAAAATATATGCGATAAAAGTAATATACTAACAAGAAATTTGGCTAAAACTTCTGTTCTTATTCATCCTACCTAAACTCCTAAAATTTACATTCTTCATCTACCACCAAACTTAACCATTTTTATCTCTAAAGATAAATCATTTAATGTCGATTTTAACTTTCTCGAACCAAATTAAGAAACTATAACACTAAAGAACAAAATTCCAATCTTTTATGTATAAAAGTTTGAGGATGATGGATAGTTAAGAGAATAAGATAAAGGAACAATGGTGATATCATTCTTCTTTTTTTTCATACAAATTAAAGAGGTGTTATTCATTTTATCTAAAATTGAGGGTAATTTATCTCCTTATCCTCCTAATCTATTCTCCAACAAGACCGAACTTAACATTCAAGTGTAACAATCATAAAAGGAGGCCAGTACGTCTCCTATGAAGATTTAACTCTTAACCTATAACATAAGTCTATATTTAATTTAAACCGATTCACGAATTTTAAAATTTGAGTCATTTTTTTTATTAAAGTAACAATTTAGTTACTCAATTAAAAATCTGTTATAAAATATTACTCTATAGTTAAGTTCGAAACATTATTTGCTATAATAGCATTTTTAATTCCTAAAACTTATATATATTATCAATTTGGTCATATTTAAAAATAATTCAATTTATTTATTTATTTTTAAAAAAATTGATATTACACCGTCATAACACACCCTTCGACCACTTGTTACACTTCTTGCTACTGTCTCACAAATCGATAATTGACATATGTGATAGTTCGATAGACACAATCACTTTAATATTAGATAATCGATAGATTAATGAAACATACTCATTATAACCATAATGCCACTTTTTAGTACACATTCACTTCACTAATCAAAAATTTAAATATGAAGGTTTGAATTTATTTAATTATATTAGATTATGATTAAATTAATAAATATTTAGTTTTAGGACTAAAGTTATTATTATATTTTTTGTTTGTTTTAATTTTAACAGAAAATCAATTTGAGTGTCACAAAATTTTAATTGAATGATTAAATTATACTTTTAGAAGAAAAATAATTTATTTGTTATCTAATTTATAATTAAGTGATCTATTTATTATAAAATTTTAATTAAATGACTAAGATATTATTTTTAAAAGGAAAGTAATATATCTATTATCAATATATAATTAAGTGATTCAATTATTATTTTTTAAATTAACTTTTATTTTTAAACCTATAATTAATGGTTTGTGGTATATTTTACCCTAATTAAAAATAGAAAGAAGAAACGACCTCGTTGTGTTTGTATACATGGCGATGGAGGACAATGCTCCATTTATTTGACAGGTCATTTTCTCTTCTTCTCTGTTTTCCCTTTTCCTTTCCTCAAATATTTGAATCGAAATGCATTGTTTTTTTTGTTAGATAAACCAAACAACGATCTCAACTCAATCATTTGGAATACTAATCAAACCCAAAATTTGTATACGATTTTGATGTGAAGCTATCGTTTTTGTTTCGAAATTACTGATAAAGAAAGAGGGATAGGTGAATTGAAAAGAGAAAGGGGAAGGGAGGAGGTGGGTGTTGTTATAAGTGTAATGTTTTGTGGGGAGAAGGAAAAGCCATGGAAATTTGGAAAAGCTTCCGTCGGCGCCGCTGCCGGACCCGGCAATATTCCAAGAGTTGGTTCAGTCGTTGGAGACATTGGAGATCCTTCTATAGCCCAGTCTCCTATCAAGGTTTGTTTTAGCTGTAAGATCATTTCTTTCTCGTTTAGTATATAATTCCATTTGTTGAATGAGAATCAAACGATTTAGTTTCTTGTTGAATCGATATTTAATACTTTGCATTGCATAATTTCTTAATGAACCTAAGCTTTTTTTTTTTCAAAGCTTCATAAGGTCTTTAGTTGCTAACGTTTTGGTTCGAATTAATGAGATCTTTTGGGCAAGAGCTGGGAATTTTGTTTTGAAAATGGCAAAGGATATTTTTACAAAAATGAAAATTTTAATTGGTTTATATATATTCTTTTAACCTTCAATAGTTGAACTTTTAGGTTATAACTTTGTGTAGGACAGGTTTAAATTTCTAGAGAAGGCGTCCATTTCCCAAAAGCAAATGTTATGTAATGAAACCTTAAATTATAAGGGAATGCGGCATATCTGAACCTTGCATTCTGGCTAACATAGCTATTTATTTGGGTTGTATGGTGTCTGAAAAGAATTGAGTTAAGACCATGCAATATGAGCTCAAAGCCATTGCAGCATTAGCATCTTATTTATATGATTATCAGTAATGTGTCTTTTCTGTTTGTTACATTGTGTATTTACTAACACCCGGGCTTTTCATCTTTAGAATTTGAGCAATGAGAGAAGAGAGTAACAAGCTTACTGGAAAATTGATTTGTGTAAAAATGTTCCGTTATTGGCTTTCCATCTGATTTTGCTGTGACTGCTCGTTGTGTTTTTACTCCTTTTTTCAGTATTAACAAACTAGGATCGTTTGGTGCAGGGAAACAACATGCTTAAGCCAGATAAGTGGCAGCTTGCTTTTGATAATGAAGGGAAAGTTGTCGATTTTCGGAAAGTACTCAAGTTGATTGTTTTAGGGGTATGTCTTAGTGTCCTTCCCTCCCCCCGAAGCATCTTGTTCTCTATGTGGTTGTATTTTTTTCTTGTAAAAGTGTCAGTATTCTGTATGTATTTGCATTTGCAGACCATAAATTCATTGTGGTCCATGGTGAGGATTACTGTCCTTAAAGATTGTTTCGTAGTTGAATACCTGCTTATATTAGCCACTTTCAACATTACGTGCTTGTTTGCAAATTCTTATTTGGTTATTTTACTTGTATCCATTGCCTATGGAATTATCCTTACTATACCATTGTAAACTATGTGCATCATTAAACAGGATCATACCTTGGATGGCAATGGAATAAGGCTAGACGGTAGCATGTTGTACCAACTCCAGTTGGACCTGTCAATTTATACCTTATATGAAAAGTTCTCTTTAATTTTTTTTATGTATTTCCAATATTGTTCATGGTCAGTTGTATGCAATAACATTCTATCTCTAATAGTTGAGCAGCTGGGTTGGGGAACACGTTTTGTTCCGAGGATATGCAGTTGTGTACACACTCACACACTTAAATTTATGAACACAGTTAGGTTCGGTGTTGAGAAATTGTACTGTTTCCCATCTGTTGCAACCTCTAGGTTCAATGAGACTTTGCTGCTTTTGTTTGTATTCATGATACTCGTTGTACATCTCAGCTCATAAGTGAGGGTTGTTAGTTATAAGTGTTAGATAAAATAATAATATTATTATTAGGATAAAGTTCTATTTAATAAGACTAAGTCGATTAGGACTAACTCCTATATTTTAGGAGTTATTAGTATGTTGAAACTCTTATCTCATTAAGAGATTAGAGTCCTATTTGTTTAAGAGATTAGAGTCCTATTTTTAGTTATTGTAAAACTCTTGCAACAAGAGTCTATATAAGAAGCCATTCGGCTCAGTAATAAAATAAGTAACAGAGACTATTTCACTCTGTTTTCTACAAGGGTGCTAGCTGAAAAATGTCTTCCATGCACTGCTTGGATGCATGCCTAAATGAGAGGAGAAATACCAAGTTCCACCTCCTATCATTTTCTTTTGTTACATGTAGTACACTGTTTCCCTCTCAACTTTGTTTAGCTTTATGAGATTTAGGTTTCAAGCTGCTATTTTTCTGATATTGTTGGTATCATATTTGCTTCTTTTTTTTCTCTCCCCCTCCCCTGGTCAAACTTGTACGTACACACTCAAATTTTCTCCAAATGTTGCGAAACTGTAACAGCTGTTTATCTCATTGATTTTAGGGGGTTGATCCATCTATAAGATCAGAAGTTTGGGAGTTCCTTCTCGGTTGCTATGCATTAGGGAGCACTGCAGACTACCGAAGGCAATTAAGGACAGCCCGGAGGTCTATACTCTTTTTTCCATTTCATGTTCTATTTTTTCTTCATAATTACCTATTTTAGGCTGTTCTGCTTGCACATGTAACTGATGAATACCTATTACAGTTAAATGTTTTGGTGATATCATACTTCACTTTCAGCAATGATTAGCTTTGGATCATCAGTTTTTAAATGATTCTCTGCATTCTACATTATTTTGTGGATGTCTATGAATCCAAATTCCAAAGTTCATGACTTGTCAATTGAATACCTTTTTTCTTTGTGTGGAAAAAATGTTTCTCTTAATTAAGCATGAGTAGAGAGATTCATGCATGTCTATGAATCCAGAGTTCATGACTTGTTCATTGTAATAGTTATTTTTTTTTCCAAAAATTCTAGAAAGAGCTGGGAATTTTACTACTGTATGTAAGATCAAGGCTCATTTTGCTGATTTATGAATATTTAATTGCTTTATGGAAATCTATGCAGGGAACACTATAATGACCTCTTAAAGGAATGCCAGAGAATGCATTCAAGCATAGGAACTGGTTCGCTTGCCTATCCTGTGGGTTCTAAAGTTATGGATATGAGGTCATCTTCTAAAGATGAGCGGAAAAGGGAATCAAATGTTGATTATAAACAAGCTTCCACTGATACTGATGAAAGAGAGGAATATAATGATTTGGGTGAGAGCTGTACTGATATGTCATATGCGAACCACAGAAAGGATAATAGTGATGTTACAGACATTATCAGTGTGAGAGGAAATGCTGACACTGCTGCATATAACTCTTGCTTTTTACCTACTTCTGCTCCATGTGGCCACTACCCTTCAAAAATAAGGAGAGATTGTAATGATTCAGATTTCTCAACTGGATCTGACTTCGATTTTCCTCCTTTACCGTTAACAGATTCGTTTGAGAAGAATGAAGATGAGAGACAATTTGATGCAAACGAGGGAAAGTATTCTGCAAAACAAAAGTTGACACTTGAGGATGACAATATGCATAGTTTTCAAATCAATAACAATGCTGATTTGGTCATGGAATCATATGTTTCACCCTCACAATCTAAAGACATTTCACACCCTTATAACTCTGAAATTGAGTCACTCCATCCTCGTGTGTATGATCCGGTTCAGAGATCCAACATTGTAAGTCATAAAGAAGAAACAGTGAACAGATTAAGAATTTCAGATGTTCCTAAAAGACCGATGGTAAATGCAACCAGATCTCAAGAAGGGACAGTCCATGATGAAAGAGTATCTGAATGGCTTTGGAATCTGCACCGAATAGGTAACTTAGTTACAGTGTCATTTGTACTTCATAGAGCAAAATGTTTCCCCTTTTTCTATTGCATTCGATAATTAGATACTGTTTATTACTTCTCATCAGCTGACTTAATTCATCCTTTCTCAGTTGTTGATGTGGTGAGAACAGATAGTCATCTTCAGTTCTATGAGGATAAAGAGAATGTAGCTAGAATGTTTGATATTCTTTCTGTTTATGCATGGGCTGATCCTGCAACTGGTTATTGTCAAGGTTTTGGCCTTCTACTTGTAACATGTTTCACTGAACATTTCATATTTGGTTGCTATTTATATGTCGCAAATATGTAAAGGATGCACTTCTAAGTTTGTGTTTTAAACATCAAATACTAACTATTTTAGTTGTATACTACTGTAGGTATGAGTGATCTGCTGTCTCCTTTTGTTGTTATCTTCGAGGACAATGCAGATGCATTTTGGTGCTTTGAGATGCTGATTAGGAGAATGGTATTTTTAAACTTGGTGAATATGTTGATCTTTTTTATTTATATTTTTTCTACTTACAACTGCTTTTCTACATGGCTCCAGCGTGATAATTTTCAGATGGAGGGACCAACTGGAGTGATGAAGCAGCTGGAAGCATTGTGGCATATTTTGGAACTCACAGACAGGGAAATTTTCACACATCTATCAAAGATAGGTGCTGAAAGCCTTCATTTTGCGTTTCCAATGCTGCTGGTTCTATTTCGCCGAGAATTATCATTCGATGATACTCTTCGCATGTGGGAGGTCTGTGCTTTTAATTTCAGTTACTGCTGTCAACTGTTGCAATCTATGGTCCTATTATATTATTATAGTCACCAGATTGAGCATGTTGTAATCAGCCATGATTGTTTTACTCCAAACAACTCAAAAACTTTGGGCTGCTAGTATTTATGGATGCAGGTCCAGAAATCGACTTGTAGGAATTGAATGATTGGCCCGTAGAGACCATTTAAAATTTCCAGCAGATATCCCTTTTCTTTGTAAAATGACAGGGAACAGAGTGATCTTATTTAGAAAGTGATACTTGTTAGTATCAGTTTTTCATTTTAACTGAATCTCTGAATCTTGACTTGCTCCACCTTCATGTATTTTCAAGTCCAACCTTTTCAATTTATGAGCCTATGACCTGAAGTTGATGAGAATGGTTTCTTAAAAGGGAGTGTTAGTCCTGTTATGAAGTTAAGATCAATTCTGAAAGATCTCAACAACTTCTGATAGAAAAGCATGAACTGTATTTTACTTTTTTATATTCTTTTCTTTTCATTTTATGTTTCTTTTCCTTCTTTTGATTTTGAAACTAATAATATCAACCCCAATGTAGATGATGTGGGCCGCTGATTTTGATGAATCTATCATTTGCAATTTAGAGAAAATCTGTTTAAAGGCATTGACTGTACGATTTCCTGGGGACTCGAGGGTTGAAGATGGAGAAGAAAACCTAGAAAATGGAAATGATAATGTAATGGGTGGTCTACAACTACAATTGAAGCCTTCTTTGTTTGAGAATGAAGGGATTAAAGCAGCATCAACTTGTAACATTTGTGGTTTGACGCGAAATTTATGGTCTAGAAATGATCGTCTCCAAATATGCAGTGTTATCTCACCGACTAGGAAAGGAGATAATGATTTGCCTGTCTTTGTTGTGGCTGCTATTCTTATCATGAACCGCCAGAAACTCATCAAGGAAACCCATTCAATAGATGACATGATAAAGGTAAGCCCATCGGGATTGTTAATTTTTACCATCCCCCGTCTCTACACAAATGTGCACACCTTTAAGCATCTATTTTAGTAATTACTTCTTTCATAGGTTGTACTTCTCTTGTGTTTGATTACAACATCTTTTAATTATTTGAACTGGTAGTCAAAATCTCTCTAGAGTTATTTGTTTTGTTTAGGATTTTTTGTTAGTTTTCCCCTTTTTTAAAAAAAAAAATAGAAGTGTTTTTTTTTTTCGTCCACGGGATATATTTTCGGAAAACATGTGAGTTTTGATTTTATTGAGTGTATGCATTCATGTTTATGGGTCTTTTGTATTCCTATATGATTTGCAGCGATGTTTCCTTTTACTGTAATGAATATGACATTAATTCTGGATTGGTTTAATGTTCTTTATGAAGAGATTAAAGGGTTGATGTCCCATACAACTCAATAGTTAGGAACTTAGGGATGCTTCCTTTGATTTCAATCCTTTTTTTTTCATTTGCATGTTTATTGCAGATTTTCAATGATAAGCTTTTAAAAGTCCATGTCAGAAGATGCATAGGTGCAGCCATCAAACTAAGAAAAAAATACTTGTGCAAGGTTAGTGATTGTAATGTTTTCCTGTTATGGAATTGAGTGAGGTGAAATGTAAATTTAACCCTTTTCTGTTACTTTGCAGTGAATCCTCAAACCTTTTGTTTCTTTCTCTTGCTTGCTCTCTCTAATGACTGTGCAGAGGCCTTGTCATATTGGAACCTCTAATACTGTAATGGTGTTTAACGTGTAAAAGAAGATCCAATGGCACAAGTGACAAGATTTGAGTTAATGTAATTCTTAAAAGATACTGTCACGAGAGGGAGTGGAAGAGTAAAGTAACAGGAATACTAGGACCACACCTTTTACTTTGTTTATTGAAATATAATAGTAAATAGAAGACAGTAGTTTTATGTGATCCATATAACTGACAATAAGCTTGTTGTTCTGGACATTGTTTTTTCTTGCCTCTAGTTAGCATTGCCTAGTTTTTGGACAGAAATAACCCTCTTGTTTCGAATCAGCTGTGCCTTTTTAATGGATGGATAAGAACATTAACATTTTGAACTGATGGCATGAAATCTCCTCATTATAAGTTGTGATTAAGGCAGTTGTCATGTGAAATGTGCAAAACATAGTGGACATACATTCTTGTACTTCTTTGCTCAATTGAATGTTTTGCCTTTATAGATACCTTTACTAACATTTTGTTTAATCAGTTAATCAAGAGCAGAGGGCATTCACGCCATTATAGTCATTAGGTCTGCAGCATTTCCTGTCTATTTTCATTGCAAAAAGACAACAGCACTTTGAATCAGTATTAGTATCGGGCACTCCATGAAAGTGTACAGTGGGTCCCTTAAGAATGGAGCATAATGCAGAAGTGCTTTGCTGGTGATGAGTCTTCCTATTTTTTCACCCCATTATCGTCAAGTCTATTCCAAGGTAAATACTCTTTGATTTATTTTCATTTCTACAGTGGTAATAATATCTGATGCAAAAGAGTTTTTGAGCATTTCCTATATTACATATTGGCACACTTTTTCCCCTATTTTTTGGGTCACTCATTCAAGTAAAAGATAATAATAGTAATATTATGGTTATGTAAAACCTACGAAGCACATGTACTTCATCCCAAGGCCGTCCCACATACCCGATACGTCCCTGGTACGGTTTGGATACGTGCCTAAGATGTCCCATTTTTAAGGGTATGATCGAAGATAATTGGGTACCTCTGGAAAATTGTGGGGGATGTATCGGTGACGGTTTTTAAGCTTCACACGTGTACCCAAGATCATTTTGAGTTTTGACTTAAAAATAATAAAAAGACTTACCTAAATTGTATTTTTAAAACATAAACCCCCAACTCTCTTTAGTAATTTGAATGATGTGATTATTTTAAATTACAACTAGTAATTAATTATTATTTAGATTCAAGTTTAATTTGAGGAATTTAAATTTGTAATCAAAATAATAATGTATAATGAGTTTGTTATTTAATAAAAAACGAAAGAAGAAATTCAGGTTTAAAGTATGTCTGTTCTTTATTAACTAAGGAAAGATGATTTAAATTATTATTTGAAGTGTAAATAAATAATAATTAAAGCTCAAAATCAAAGATGATTTAGTTTAATATATATCCCTTATTAGATAAGTGTAGGGAATTTAAATTATTATTATTTAAAGACTTTTAAATAAATAATATTATGAATTTTATTTTGATGAGATCTAGACCAAGTATCAACTATCAGAGTTTTTAACTATTGATGATCATATTGATAGTTTGATTTAGCTTCAAATTTTGTTATCACTGAAAGATTGGTTTATAGAATGACTCATTGCTCATTCATCTCATAGTTGCAGAAAGAAGAAAGTTTGATAAGTCTTTAAGAAAATCAAGATAATATGTGATAAAGGGAAAAATAGTCAGAATAACATAATTCACACAGCCATTAAATTATCATCAAAGGGTAATGAAACTGTGCAAATTTATGTCCTGAAAATGCTCGAGCTAAACTTTTCTTCCAGATCTTTTTCTTTCCTTGATGGCAATGACCTACAGCCTTTTCTTTTGGCCTGATTGACTTACTGATCAGATTTCTGAACTTGGCTCCATGTTCTTATTCGTAGAGTTTTTGTGCTTGGCATGATTACCGTAGTAGAATAAATTTACCAAAGTTCTAGGATACTTGTGCATCAAGGAAGTTATTAAACTGTGCAAATATACTTCCTGAAAATGCTCGAGCTATACTTTTCTTCCATATCTTTGCCTTTACTCCATGGTAATGACATACAGTTTTCTTTTTGGAGGGGGGTTCTGATGATTTACTGAACAAATTTCTGAACTTGTTCATGCACTTATTCCTTGCAGTTTTGTGCTTGGCATGATTACTGTAGTATAATATACGCGTCCGTTTTAACATCATGTTTGTACTGTAGCTTATACAGTTTTCTCCTTTTTGTCCCCTCATTTTGAAGGTACAAGTAAAGATTGAAAGTTGGAAGAAGTCCTATTTTTTCAAGGTTCATACATATGTAAACATTTACCTATCACAGAATACCTCTCCCAGGTTAGGCAAGCGTGATCTGGCTTTTTACCGACATATGATTTGATTTATTTTAAAATCTAAATGTTACATTGTAAATTTACTGAAAAAAATAATACTGTAGTTCTTATTAGATTATTGAACTTGTAGCTTTTCTGTAGAACAGTTTACACCAAAGATTGAACAAGTTATACAATTTATTTGTGGAAAGAAAATAGTTATATTTTGCTGTTTTTATAGATATTAATGCTATAACTTAATCCAAGACATGGCATTTCAATGACAATTCCTCCCAATAATTTTATGCTTATGAACCATTCCTCCTTGAACCGAGTGACTCGCCTAGTTTTTGTTTGTAAATCTGCAATTTTTGCGTATTTCGCCTTCCTTTCCTGTTAGAACATTGATGTTTCCCATTCGACTCATGGAAAGCGCAAACGATCTCCTGAAATCTTCAAGCCCAGCTGCGAATTCTTCTGTGATTTGTTTAGTATCATCACCATAGAGTAGCTGCTGATCAACTCCGAGGACAGCTTCGTTGGTCAAGACTCTTGAGTAGTAGGAGTTGGTGAAACGATATGTGGATCCAGATGGCGGGTTTAGGAATACGAGCGGATCTTTTTGGCCCTTTCTCGTTCGTGGGGGACATAGATTTCTCATTTCTTCCAAGAATGATACCTTCATACTAGGATCCGGCTTTCCTGTATTATTGAAATTGTAAAGCCTATCTACAATGAAGCTGCAGTGTGTTCTCCCCATGGAATGTGCTCCTGATAATCAAAGAAAGGTAAGAACTCAAGCACCAAGAAATTATCATCATTATTATTACAAAGGAATTGATTGTCTGGGGATAGGGGAAGTAATAACAGATGCCGAGGTTCGAATCTCAGTTCTGCTAGCAGTCAATTTGTTAGAGTAGTTGCAGAACCAAAATCCAGGTTCATATTACTATTGTATGTCTGTTCCTTGAAATCTATCATAACCCAAGAATTTGGCTATGAAGGAAATGGGAGAAAAGAATGATTAGAATTGCATTCAGTCCCATCGAAGCTTTAAATAGACCTGGTAATCCATGTATTCATACTATGTTTGTCAATTTATCATGCTTAGGAAACTACATATTTGTATAACTTTTAGCGCTTAGATAGATTTTCGATACATTCATGTATCCATGATCTTGTTTGTGTTTCTTTGTTTCTTCTTCCTATTTGTACCAGTCCTTACCTAATAGTGTAGTCATGTCCAACACATCCAAGCCTTTCGATTTGAAATAAGCGAGAGAAGCTTCCCAGGAGATGGACGGTGAAGGGAGATCGACGGATGCATTGGTCGATGTCAGCCCATCCCTTCGCCCTGTGAACACAGGATAAGAAGGTGCTCCTGCCTGTTGATACCCAGAAAAAAGAGTTGTTGGAATTAGTTATTCACACAGGATAAGATGGTTCTTTTGTTATATTGCTATTAGAAAGTGATATCCATTCATTTATACGACTCTCAGGAAGTTATAGTTATTAGTTGATACCATATGAACAGCATCTCGAGTGGCGAGGCTAAGAATGTCGGCGCAAGAGACGACGCCGGGGCATCGAGATTCAAGCACCTTCTTAATCTTGTTGATAAGTGCAAACCCTCCCAGTCCCCGGTTCTGTGGTGCCTTCTTCTCCGAATTCGGGACATCTAAGAGGATTGAAGCATCACACCCCTACCAAAAATTCCCACAAGAAATTGGTTTAACATGGCATTTTAAGTGCTAAAAGAAAACATTGGATTTAATCAACATCCAAATCTAGAACAAACCCAAACTTTTATATAATGTTTAAAAGAAAATGGTACATACAAAATGTAACAACAAACAGAAAGACTACTTACATTTACCATACAATCCGAGTACTGCAGCCGAAGAAGCTTAGGTGCAATAGTTTTATCCCTCTTATAAAACGACTCCACCTGGTGCCTAATAAAAGCTTCTGCGTTAGCACATGTATTGTGCACCTTATAGTAATGCCAAACCAGCTTCACCGGAGTCTGCAGCGACGTTGCCCCCTCGACATGGACGATGCACTCCGTGCACCACAAGCTAAGTACGACAAGTGCAGAAACCAGGAAAACGAACCCAAATCTTTCTCTCCTCATTTTCTCTATAGTTGCTCTCACTTGAAAGCATAAACCCTAATATGCAAACCAAGCTTGTGTATCTCGCCGGTAAGGCGTGGAGCTTATATAGAACCGATTTTTTAAACTTACAACACATTTTCCCCGACCGTTCCAAGTCGGATCATATTATTTAGTTTAATTTTGTAGAAATTCGACCCCTTTTATTAAGCGTCGTAAGACTGAAGTAAATGTGGCTGTTCACATGCAAGAAGGCATTTTAAACATTCTTCTACGCTATGTTGTTTGTGAGCAAACTACGTCGATAGCAAGGAACGTGAATGCATGTGATTTCGGTATTGGTTTTAGGGTTTATTTGATTTAATTATTATTATTTTTTTGTGATCCAAAAACTTTTTAAGTATCCAAAGTTTATTTAAAAGAAGAATTACTCGATAACCAATGTTAAACTTTATTACGACTGATGAACTTCAATGCCTAAAATTTTGAAACTTTTTGGTAAAATTTTTAATATTTTTCTTTTTACTAATTTATGAATACGTTCAAAGCTAAAGTTTTAATGCCATTAGATGATGCAATGGAGAAAGGGAAATGCTGCATCTACTCACGGGGTCATCTACTTAACTGTGAGATGACACATAATGTGGCAATTAATAAATATAATACAAATTATTTTCAATACACAAATTTCAGAATAATGAATGTAATACAATGAATACATCTTTAATCAATAAATGTTTTTTAAGATTATAAATACAATACAATTAATATTAGACAAATTTGATATAAGATTCAAATCGATGACCTGAGTTTGACCCAAAAATCAAAGTAAACCGAAATAAAATCGACTCGTATTTTAATTGGACGAAAATAACATCGAATCAATTTTCAACTGAACCGAATGGAGCTAAATTGGTTTTCAATCGAACCAAATAAATTCAAACCGATTTTAACTGAATCAAAAGTAACTCAAACAAGACGTAACCCAAAATAAAGAAAATATATTAAAATAAATAAATAAAGATGAGATGTGAACTAGCACACAACTCACAAAAAGCCAAATATACATGCTATATAAAGTGATATATAGGGTATAAAAAACTAATTTGACCTGAAAATCTAACTGAAACTAGTCGATCTCCTATTAACTAGATATTGACTCGACCCAAAATCAACATGTAGAGAATTCGCTATTTTTTTGTGTTAGGGAAAATATTTTAAATGTTTCGTTTTAAAAACAAATGTTTTACATATCGGGTTTTTTAGTTTGAAAATGTGTTTTAAAAAATTAGACTCGACACCGTCTGTTTAAGTAGACCAGATATCGTAAAACTAGAGATTTGGGAAAAAATTGGGGTTCAAGAGTCAGTTACGGATAGAGAAGGATTAGCACCCGCACATCACCCTAAATTGGTACTTTAAGAATTACCGCTTTATTAATATTTGATTTTCCGGACTAAAGTGATATCAAGTTAATTTTTAGTTGAACGTGCGAGTTTATTTTAATGAACATAAATCTAAAGATAAGCGTCTGAACCACCACCACCAAATTAAAATTGGCCTCACTTATAATTGAATTTAGGGGCCCGAATTTGAAAAATTAAATAGTCATTATGCAATTCTTAATTAAAAATAAATTATATACAAGGCAATAAATAATTAAAAACATAAATATATATATATATATATATATAAATACTTATTTAAAACATAAATTAAAACTAATCTAAAACATAAATTAGAACATGCATAAATACTAATCTAAAACATACATTAAAACTAATCTAAAACATAGATTTAAACATACATAAATAAATACAAAATATAAAATATTAATTTAATCCATAACCACAACAATAATTTTTAATTATATAAAATACAACATAAATAAAAGAAGAAAAATATATCTAAGAGTTCGAATGGTTAACCCTGAAGGATCCTCAACGAGATCTACCATGACCTATCCAAAATATTTAATTAGATCGTGTCGCGACCTCTTAAGAAACGCGATTTTTAAGTGAAAATGACTTGACGATTGGTTTTGAAAAAGATGAATTTTATCAATTTAATTTCGAAAATCCCAATTTTTAGAAAAATCTATAATTAAATTTGAAAAAATTTAATTTGGAGTCGCCACCGGCCACTTAGGTAGGCCAGACACCATAAAATTAAACCAGAGATTCATTTTAAAAACGTTGGGTTCGGGAGTCGGTTACGTGTAAGGACGACCCTTACAAACGCCCAAAAATTGGTACCTTGAAAAACATTACGTGGCATTGATACTTTGAAGATAGATGCTAATTTAATTTTTCATTCTTAATTGAACATTATTTGAATTTGGATATCCTTTTGATTTAGAAATTACATCACCTTTAAACTTGAGTTGAACGAGACGTCCTCTAGAATTAATTAAGTGCGAAGATTGATTAGATTTAATTAAGTGCGAAATTAATTTCAAACTTTAGAATTTTAATTAAATTAATTAATTAATTTTCCTAACTTTAAATTTTAATTGCAAACCTTATTAGAATCTATCTTGGTGAATTTTAAGTTCAAAGGTTCGATTAGGGTTGATTTAAACTTAATTAAGTTAATTTTAAACCTTATCTTAGGAATTTTAAATTAATTAAGAGCCTTAATTAAAATAATTTCCAAATTTTAATTTCCAAATTAATTAAGACCTAATTAGTTTTTAAATCTTATCTTTTAGAAATTAATTAAAATAATTAATTAAAATTATCTTCCAATTTTTAAGAATTAAAGAAGCCTAATTAAAGTCTAATTTGGTGAATGTTTTAAAGTTTTAAGGCAAAACTAGACCTAATTAAGCTTAATTAATTTTAAAACTTTTTTAGAAATTAATTAAAATTAATTAAAAAGATTAATTAAAATTATTTCCAAAATTTTAAGAATTAAATTAAATCTATTTGAAGTCTAATTTTTAAGTCTTAGGGGTCAAATTAATCCTAAATTAGATCTAACTAGGTAGAATAAATTTTAAATTTTCTTAAAAATTAAATTAAATTCTAATTAGAACCTAATTAATAATTTTTAAGTCTGTAAAATTAGTTTTTTTCATCCTAATTAAAGTCTAAGTTTGATTAATTTTAATCCTAGGGGTCTAATTAGGAGTCTAGGGGCCTAATTGAAGGTTTTTAGGGACCTAATTGAGTAAAATCTAGAGTTTAAGGGGCTAATTAGGGGTTTCTAGGGACCTAATTGTGAAACAGGTTAAACTATGAGGGACTAAAGGGGCGAATAACCCTATTTAATCAAAAGGACGCGGATCCGGGTTAACCCGGATCCGACCCGATCGACCCAAGCGCCAAAACGGCACCGTCTCGTTGAATAACAAAACCCTCATGCACCGAGTTGGCTCGGTCATTTGCACCGAGACCAACTCGGTGTTGACTCACCTAACCCAAAAACCTCTGAGACAAACATGAGAAACCCAGAAAAGACAAGGCAAAATGGATCAAAACACAAGGAAACCACTTGGTGTTCTTCATGTTCTTGGAAGAACATGAAGAACACCAAGAACACTCATCGGGGCCGCCGTACCAACCACCGTCGAATCCACTCCGCCACCGTCCGGCGCCGCTCCGGCGTGTTCGCCGACCACCACGAATCACGCCGGTCGTCGCCCAAGAGCCTTCGGTGATAGTCTCCGTCGCCGACGAGGTCGCCAGAAGCCCCAAAAACGTTAAAAAAACACCGGAAAACACCCAAACAACGTCGGAAACTCCTATTTCTTGAGATCTAACCCTAAAAATGATCAAAACCAACCCCTAAACTATCTGGTCGAACCTAAATCTACTGAGAACCTAACCGAAAAACAAACCCAGGCTCACATCCATAGATCCAGACAAAAAACAAAGATTCAAAACCAAAAACCACTCACCTGAACGCTCCGATTGTCGACTGCGTGCCGGTCTTCAGATTCCTCGAATTCTAGTCGATTGAAACCTCTAAAATCCCCAAATCCAAATCGATTCCCGCTTCCCCTTCATCAGTTCGATTGAATCCCTTTTAAAGGGATTCAAATCAAAAACAACCTAACTCAAACTCTACCTAATCCCTTAAACCTCTCTTACAAACTCTCAACACCCCAAAATCAAATCCCATGAAACCCCTACGACTGTTTTGAATTTTCTAGATTTTTCGGTATGCTTTTTGATTTTTTTTCTTTTTTTAATATTTTATTATTATTTTATATATTATTATTATATTAATTATTATTTATTTATTATATTTATTATTACACGAGAAATTCGTGTTGACAGCTGCCCCTCTTTGCTCGATGCTGCGGAGCAAGAGATGGGCAAAGACTGAAAAACACAAATTCTGTAAAAGCCCTGAAGCATGAAGCTGTTCTTCTCATTTCGAAATTCTTCAAGCGAAACCTTGTGACGCAACTTGAGGTTGCTCTTATTTCTGAAAACCTTCGTCTTTGGAATAACTAGAGCTGAAAATCCCCAGGGTCTGAAGTTGTTCTTCTCACTTCGAAATTCTTCAAACGGAATTCCTTAGACTCGTCAAATGATGGAGCTTGAGGCTGTTCTTCTCACTTCGAAATTCCTCAAACTTAACATCATGCCCGGAGGACTTAATGATGATCCGGAGGATTTAACATCATGCCCAAAGGACTTAATGATGATCCAGAGGATTTAGGATCGTATTGCCTCCTCGATTGTGCAAACGATATCATCACTCCTGAAGGTGATGGCCCGAAGGACTTAACATCATGCCCGGAGGACTTAATGATGACCCAGAGGATTTATGATCGTATTGCCTCCTAGATTGTGCAAATGATATCATCACTCCCGAAGGTGATGGCCCGGAGGACTTAACATCATGCTCGGAGGACTTAATGATGACCCGGAGGATTTAACATCATGCCCGAAGGACTTACTGATGACCTGGAGGATTTAATAGTGGAATATGGAGCTGTTCTTCTTAGTAAGAAATTCTCCACCTCCACTGAAGAGTCTGAAGCTGTTCTTCTCACTTCGAAATTCTTTAGACGTAAGCGGTGAAACTTGAGGTTGTTCTTCTTATTACGAAATTCCCCATGCTACACCACTTCTTTCTAGACTCACGCCAAAAGGTTGCCGGTAATGTTTGTTGTAGTTGACTACTTTAAATCCTGTTGAATTCCTTCAAATAAATCTTGAGATCCGAAGTTGTTCTTCTCATCTGAATTCCCTCGAACATCTGGTAAATGAAGATTTTCGTTGAAATCCGCATCTTCAAGCGGAAAATCTTGCTTAACTTCATCTTCTTTGTTGAGGTCTTTTTCCTCAAATAGAAATCTGTATTGGTCTCTGTTGACCTTTTGAAATGTTTGTTTTTAAATTTTCTTCCTCTGAGATCTTTGCTTGTCCTGATCTGGATTGCTTTGCAAATCTTGCAAATTCCTGTTAAAATTAACCAAAAATATTTTGAATGCATGGGTTAGCATGTTTTACCCTATGGATGCCTAACCATATGATGCATGAACCGTGGTCATTGAGGGACACTTGAATGTACATTGGTCTTCTTCATTGGACCTTCTTCTGTCATGACGACATCTCACATCGACAACTTTGTACTCTGCTTGAACTTTTTGAGCTCTATTTCTCAATTTGACATTAACATCATTGATTTTCCCAATCAGTTCGGATTCTGCCCCACATCTCATGGGCTATCAGTTTCTCGAAGTAATAAGTTCATGAACTCTGTTCCTCCCTTGTCCATTCTGATTTGAAATCTCACGTGCAATAATACTTTGCTGATCTTTTATCATACTGAGTTTGCCCCACATTCACCATTTAGGGTGTGCAGAATATCATAGGTCCCTGAATTTTCTCCTAATCCCTAAACCTTTCCTAGTCCCTGAACTTTCACCAAGCTGGACTAATATTCATCATTACAATTACGGAACTCGGAAATGACACAGTCCGTACGTAAATGCCCCATGTTTAATTGTATCATCTTCGTTGTTCGGTATTTTGGCATTTCAAAGCTTCATTTGTTCCTCGTCATACCATTCATCATTCACCTCTTGTTCTGCCTGCGCTTAAAGGATTAATTGCATCATAGTAATTCCCATGAAATCCTTTACTTTTTGTATCTAATCAATTCATCTACAAGATGCTTATTAAGCAAAAAAATGCTCAAAATAGTATTTTGAAAACATTGAAAAATTTTGGTTGTCATGGCAAACAGAAGCAAAAAATTAGGCCTCTGACTATCAAGTGCAACAAAGACTTCGAACAAATTTGCAAAGATCAACTCTGATGTGACCATTTTCCAATTTATTAGACTTTCAGGAGAAACATTCATATTTTTCTAATTTTACCCCGTTTAGGTGGCACTCTTTTTCTCACTAGCTCACCATACCCAATTTTCCTCTCTTTTCTGATCTCGATCAAGCATTAGAAGACTAAAAATCCTTGAAGAAAAGTTAACCCTGGTAAGCGGGATATATTTTGAAAACTGACTCTCCTTGTTTCAATACCCGTATATGGTCAAAATGGTCTTTCGTGGCTTGTAATGTGGGCTATGGTTTATGGCTACCAAAGAAAGGATATATAGGCTCAAATAATTCAAGGGTGATAAAATCAAGGATCATTGTCGCACTGATCTGAACATGCTCTGATGAAATACTTTTTCTTTGCGGATCACTCTAGGTTGACCCTTTTTCCTTTTGTTGGGCTTTCACCCTAGAGGTCATTTCTTTTTTACCACTACTTTTTTCAGTGGTTCATCTCATTAAAATATTTCACTGAACTTTTTCTTTTGTGCCAATCAATTTGAGTTTGGCTTCTTTTTCTTAGTTTTCTATTTCACTTTGAAACACATTTCATCCTCTTTTGCCCCCAGCGTAGGGGTGATCCTTGATTTGGGTTGAATCGAAAGAAAAATAACGTTAGGCTCAAAGGGGACAACAAATGATATTTTTTTTATTTTCTTTCTTTGAGAAGGGAAATCAAGGAATGCCAAATATCATCCCATACTCGGATGTCTTTAAAGAAAAGCAGACTTCAGTTGGATGATGTTTTGGGTTATCACTTCATTCAAAGACCTTATACAACAATGCTTGAGAGAAAACTCACTCAAAATTTATCTAGGATTTTCCTGTGATTCTTGAACACTCATTAATGTCATCCTTTTGGCCTAAGTAAAATGGCAACGAGTCACATTAGTGAAGTTGATCTTCGAATTTGATTTAACATCAATTTCGCAATTGATATTCAATATCTGAAAGAATGAAATCAATGATATATGTATGAGTGTTCAAAAATTAACCCATAACAAAGAATCAAAAAAGTAAAAATTTAAAGAATCAAAGAATCAAAGAATATGACATGTTTACCACTTGAAAAAAACAAATATGAAACAAGCATCATTGACAAATGAAAAAAAAATTCCGTTACAAAAGACATCCAATGCATATAGAAAAACGCAACTGGGATGATTCAGGGCATTACTCCGCAACCGATCCCCAAAACACCCTTTTCCTTGACATTTAGACATGAACAAGATAGATTTTTCATAACTCTGAACAATCTTGGAAAATCTAGTCCTGACGCTCTGAATCTTCAACGAACATATCATCTTGAGCATTTTCTTTGGTCTTCCATTGTTGCACCAACTCCTCTGTCAAAATTCCCTTATCAATCAATTTCTTGATTTCTTCCAGTAAAGACCTACATTTATTAGTAGCATGACCTGACAATCCCATATGAAACTCACAAACATTGTTGGGATCATAGCTTTGAGCGAAAGGGCTTGGCGCTTTCTTCATTGGCTTGGGAGTAATATATTGAACTTCAACAAGATAAGGAAATAAATCGGCAATAGGCATTCCAAATATCTCCCGATCCATATTTCTTCGGGGAATCTTTTGTTACCGCCCTAAAGAATTGGGTGATCTTTTCCTTTTACGTCTTCGGGAACCTTGAACATTACACACATTTACCTCTTTCGGCTTCTTATCTTCTGTGGAACTTTTGAGCCTGGGTTCAATTTTCCCTTGTTGGATTCCAACTTCTATTACTTCGCCAAGGGACATAAAATCTTTAAAGTTGCCCCTTGAATTCGTAAGCATTTTATCGAAGAAAGGAGACAACATGGTCTGATGAAACATTTCAGACATTTCCTCTTCTATCATGGGTGATTGTACTTGAGATGCTAGCACCCTCCATCTCAATGCATAGTCCTTAAAGCTCTCATCATCCTTCATTCTCATACTCTGTAAAGTCCGACGATCTGGAGCTAAGTCTATGACATACCTGTATTACCCCAAGAATTCTTTCGCCAAATCAACCCATGTTCGAATCTACTCTCGACTCAATCTGTTGTACCATGTTGCAGCAGGCCCAGTCAAGCTATCATGAAAGTAGTGAATCATCATTTGGTCATTATCTAGATATCCTTCCATTTTCCGACAATACATCGTCAAGTGAATTTTAGGACAACTAGATCCGTCATACTTCTCAAAAATAGGGATCTTGAATTTTGGTGGAATAACCAAATCAGGGACCAGACAAAACTCCCTTGCACTAAACTCGGAGTCCACTCCTTTTTCACTTGCCTCAATTTTCTTCTGGATTTCTGTACACATATTTGTCAATTGATCAACACGTTCTAAAGAAAACGTATTCATTCTCGAACTTGATACTCCCGGGTAGGTAGTTAGATATGACTTCGGGATTTAATCATTTGCCCTTGGTTAAGGTTTTGTCATATGCTCTTGCAATCTTTCTTGGATACTTGCAACTTCTCTCATATTCTCATCCATGATGTCTGATTCTCGAACTTTTATTAATGTATGGCAATTGTCATCGGAACCCTCAACCACCTTAGATTCATGTATGCTAATGCAATGTTGATAAAATAATAATGGCATGATATAAAATAAACATATGCATGAATGCAATAGGGTATTGATCCTAAGAGTGATTATCGTAGAATAACTTTCATTTCAGGTAAAAAGATTTATTACATCGAATATCAAACGCTAAAGGTATTTGCGAGTCTTAACCCCTAATTTCTTAACTTTCTCTAAGAACCCTGCTAACTTCTCACTGTGATCTATCACCGGGTTGATGTTTTGACTCAATTCTGTCGCCATATCCGCTAAGCTTGCTATTTCTTGAGCCATCTCTCGTGCTGCAGCTTTTATGTCATCATCTTCACTTTCTACATATTCCTTCTTAACATCCTTAACGAGATCTTGGTAACCTGATCGCAAGGTTTGTAACTCTACTTCCAAGTTATCTCTCTCTTGCATTACCTGAATCTCGTACTCGGACTGATATTGTTTCTTCGAAATATTTTCATCTCGGACTTCATGTCTGCCCCCCGAATTAGGCTGATTTTTTTCTCCAAACTTTAACTTCCCGTATTTCAACAGACACTGAACTTTACGCTTTAAAGCCATGCAATTTTCAACTGAGTGTCCTCGTACTCCATTATGAAATTCACAATAAACATCGACATCATACCATTCCGGGTACGGCAGTTGTAATGGTGAGATAAAATACGGAGTTATTAGCCGAGCTTCTAGCAACTGAGGATATAATTCTTTGTATGAAATGGGAATTGGGTCAAACCGATTCTTGTGACTTTCTGTCCTCTGAGAACTAGGAAAAAGGATCTTGGAACCTGAACTTTGCTCTGGATATTTGATCGACTTTATCGGGCGGAACTCTTCTTTCATTTTGGATTTTCCATGGACCGTTGTGACTTTCTCAGGTTTTAGGTCTGGTACATTTTCGGTTGGCTTGCTTACACCAATTATAAGTGGTGATTTGTATGTGTACCGATCCTTTTTCGGCTCTTCTTCCATCTGCCTTTTCTCTTTAGTCATGTTCATCATCATGGTCTTCAGCTCACTCATCTGTCTTTTTAACTCTTGCATTTTAGCATCTCTAGAGTCTGAGTAATCTTCAAGTAAATTTTCCATCCTTCTCAAGCTCTGACTCAACCTTGTCTTCGACCTACAAATCCTTTTAACTGTTATGATCGCCTTCTATCTCGATAATCACTTTTGGATCAATACCTTTATGCGATGTGATGCAAAAATATCAACATGTTAAGACGATGCCAAAAGCAAGAATAAAATATAAATAAAATCAAACAACCTAAATATAAATCTACTTTATGATGCATGAATGCAAGAGGGTATTAAATTCGGAAAACAATCTCTTAAAAACATCCGTCTGTTCAAAAGGGATTCACTACAACTTTAAAGATAATCTACAGAAAACTGTTGGCCCTAACCTCTAAGTTGGTAAACTCATGTAGCAGGCGGATGATGGCTTCTCCATGCTCTTGCTAAATGTTCGGCTGCTTCTGAAGAGTTGTAGCTTCTCTCGATAATGTCTGTACGTAAGATGCGATGTTTCTGACCTTTGAAATTGACCAACTCTGATTCTGGATGGTACGCTGCACTGCTTCATACTTGGTCTTCCATGCTCCTCCTCCTGACGGTAAGCTATCACCTTTCTCATGCTGAACTGCTTTTGGCCATGTCCAGACTTCCGTAGTATCTTCACCTATAATGATCCCTTCTGACATTTTTGGATACTTCTAACTTTATTGTTTTCCAAATTAATACTCATGCAAATGATATGCCAAGTAAAAGTAGAATGCATAAAAAGACCAAAAAAAACGAAAACAGAAAGAAAAAATGTTAGTAGGATAAATACAAAGATAAAATAAAATAATAAAAGTGCCTGAAAAATAATCATAGAGCAGTTAAAAATGCAAATAAAATTAACCAGAGAACAGGCTAAATTGCGCAAAATAATCAGAGAGCATTGCGTAAAATAACCAGAGAGTAGGTTAAATTGCATAAAATAACCAGAGAGCATGTTAATAGGTAAGTCCTAAGTTTGACGGCATTTCGGCAGCATATCGTCTTATCTTATGGTCCCTGTCTAGCTCTAGAAGGGATTGGTTTCTACTCTATATGCAATTTTTGGTCTAGACACTGGGTTCCCGAACTGTCGTTACCGTCTACTACGACGATAAGACATCGATTCGGTGGTATAGGTCCCTTACAACGGGGTGAAGACCCCACGATGCGTAAGGTTAGTATACCGGAAGCAGATAAAAATCTAAAACTCGGAGCTGGAAAGCATCACGTCGAATAATATCTAACTCCCACTTAAGAGTGAAAGCTCGGGTCGAGAGCTTATGCATGAATAACAAGATATATGAAAGTAAAATGTTATCCTCGTTCAAATAATGTTTAATTAACAATAAAAAATTAAATTAATATCTAACTTCAAAATCCCAAAATACCACGTAAAGTTTGAAAAAAATTAGGCTCGACTCACAAAAAATAAATTTTAATTCCCTAGCAGAGTCGCCAAGCTGTCGCGACCTCTTAAGAAACGCAATTTTTAAGTAAAAATGACTTGACGATTGGTTTTAAAAAAGATGAATTTTATCAATTTAATTTCGAAAATCTCAATTTTTAAAAAAATCTATAATTAAATTTGAAAATTTTAATTTGGAGTCGTCACCGGCCACTTAGGTAGGCCAGACACCATAAAAATAAACCAGAGATTTATTTTAAAAACGTTGGGTTCGGGAGTCGGTTATGTGTAAGGACGACCCTTACAAACGCCCAAAAATTGGTACCTTGAAAAATATTACGTGGCATTGATACTTTGAAGATAGATGTTAATTTAATTTTTCATTCTTAATTGAACATTATTTGAATTTGGATATCCTTTTGATTTAGAAATTACATCACCTTTAAACTTGAGTTGAACGAGATGTCCTCTAGATAGGAAACCTCATCCAAATTTAAAGGAATGTAACTTCCGCCTCAAAAGGTTAAAGAAAGATGCATGACCGTTTTTTATCTTGTTCATTTTAAGTGCTAATCCTAAAAAGGCTTCATTGCTTAAGTGTTTAAAACCTAAATTACTAATGTTACTAGTAACTTACCTATCCATTTTATTTAATTCTAAACTTAAGTTATTTTATCAAAATTCTAAGTTTTTATAACACATGAATACGATGCCAAGGTACACTCTCTAGTTCAGCATCATGGTACGTCAAAACACCAACCTCTTTAGTGTATCCGAGACATAAGATTCAAATGCTATGTTACTAGATTATCTCCCTAATTAAATTAATTAATTAATTTAAGTGACTAGTCTTAAAAGGCTCTAAATTAGTTAACTTAAGTGTTTATTTGGTGACCTCCCTAAGTATGTCATGCAAGACAACATAAAATAAAACATAAATAAAATAAAGGAACTCATCAATTTTATTAGAATCACGGGTGTACATCATTACATCAAAAATTCTCATCGTGAAGAGTAAAAAAGAGACTTGTATTGAAAGAGATCAAAAGGGACTCGGTAGCAAACTTTGAAGATTGATTAGATTTAATTAAGTGCGAAATTAATTTCAAAGTTTAGAATTTTAATTAAATTAATTAATTAATTTTCCTAACTTTAAATTTTAATTGCAAACCTAATTAGAATCTATCTTGGTGAATTTTAAGTTCAAAGGTTCGATTAGGGTTGATTTAAACTTAATTAAGTTAATTTTTAAACCTTATCTTAGGAATTTTAAATTAATTAGCCTTAATTAAAATAATTTCCAAATTAATTAAGACCTAATTAGTTTTTAAATCTTATCTTTTAGAAATTAATTAAAATTAATTAAAATAATTAATTAAAATTATCTTCTAATTTTTAAGAAGAAGCCTAATTAAAGTCTAATTTGGAGAATGTTTTAAAGTTTTAAGGCAAAACTAGACCTAATTAAGCTTAATTAATTTTAAAACTTTTTTAGAAATTAATTTAAATTATTTCCAAAATTTTAAGAATTAAATTAAATCTATTTGAAGTCTAATTTTTAAGTCTTAGGGGTCAAATTAATCCTAAATTAGATCTAACTAGGTAGAATAAATTTTAAATTTTCTTAAAAATTAAATTAAATTCTAATTAGAACCTAATTAATAATTTTTAAGTCTGTAAAATTAGTTTTTTTTCATCCTAATTAAAGTCTAAGTTTGATTAATTTTAATCCTAGGGGTCTAATTAGGAGTCTAGGGGCCTAATTGAAGGTTTTTAGGGACCTAATTGAGTAAAATCTAGAGTTTAGGGGGCTAATTAGGGGTTTCTAGGGACCTAATTGTGAAACAGGTTAAACTATGGGGGACCAAAGGGGCGAATAACCCTATTTAATCAAAAGGACGCGGATCCGGGTTAACCCGGATCCGACTCGATCGACCCAAGCGCCAAAACGGTGCCGTCTCGTTGAATAACAAAACCCTCATGCACCGAGTTGGCTCGGTCATTTGCACCGAGACCAACTCGGTGTTGACTCACCTAACCCAAAAACCTCTGAGACAAACATGAGAAACCCAGAAAAGACAAGGCAAAATGGATCAAAACACAAGGAAACCACTTGGTGTTCTTCATGTTCTTGGAAGAACATGAAGAACACCAAGAACACTCATCGGGGCCGCCGCACCAACCACCGTCGAATCCACTCCGCCACCGTCCGGCGTGTTCGCCGACCATCACAAATCATGCCGTCCGTCGCCCAAGAGCCTCCGATGATCGTCTCTGTCGCCGGTGAGGTCGCCGAAAGCCCAAAAACATCAAAAAAACACCGAAAAACACTCAAACAACGTCGGAAACTCCTATTTCTTGAGATCTAATCCTAAAAACGATCAAAACCAACCCCTAAACTATCTGGCCAAACCTAAATCTATTGAGAACCTAACCGAAAAACAAACCCAGGCTCACATCCATAAATCCAGAAAAAAAAACAAAGATTCAAAACCAAAAACCACTCACCTGAACGCTCCGATTGTTGACTACCTGCCGGTCTTCAGATTCCTCGAATTCCAGTCGATTGAAGCCTCCAAAATCCCCCAAATCCGAATCGATTCCCGCTTCCCCTTTATCAGTTCGATTGAATCCCTTTTAAAGGGATTCAAATCAAAAACAACCCAATTCAAACTCTACCTAATCCCTTAAACCTCTTCTATAAACTCTCAACACCCCAAAATCAAATCCCATGAAACCCCCACGACTATTTTGAACTTTCCAGATTTTTCGGTATGCTCTTTGATTTTTTTGATTTTTTTTCTTTTTTTTAATATTTTATTATTATTTTATATATTATTATTATTATATTAATTATATTAATTATTATTTATTTACTATATTTATTATTACACGAGAAATTCGTGTTGACAGATCGGATCCAAAATAAGACCCTGATTGAACCACCCAAAAATTTAGGGAGAACTAGGCTCTCAAATTAGGATCATAGGGTATTATCCATCATCCAATTGGTTCCTCCTTTCAAAAGGCTCCCCTCTCTTCCCTTTATAGGCAATGGGGAGAGAAAGATAATATTTCTCACCAACGTGAGATTCCAATCTCATATCATTTTTCCCTTCCCTTGCTTATTCTTCTTTTTTTTTTTTCATTTTTCTTCTCTTTGTATTAATAATATCATTACTACAAATGTTAAAATTCAATAAAAAATAAGTGATTACAATTTTCCTTTTTTTCTTGCAAAACAAGAATAAAGTAAAGATAAAAAAGAACTTATTTTTGTCTTATTTCTCCATCTTTGGCTTTAGAAATCATATGTTCTTATAGAACTCTCTGCTATTCTTAAGTCAATTCTTTAAACTTTGATCTTCAAAACGAAAGATTTATTGCAAAAGACAAAATCTTTAAATCAGAAATTCGAGATTGCGAGTTATTCCAATATTGTCATCCCTTCTTCTAAATAACTACTTAAAAAGTAATTTCTCTTTGGTAAAGTCTTTGAGATACAAATTCTTCTTATATAAAACTCCTCTTTGACATTGACATTCCATTCTTTGGTGTTGTAGGTATTAATAATCTTACCATTTCTTTGTCTAGTTCCTTAGAATCACATGTTTTTCTGAAACTCTGTGTTTTTCCTCGCCGAAATCTTTAGGCTTGTAAGTCCTTTCTATATAGAATTTCTTCATCTTATGATCCTAGAGCTACAGGTTCCTCCTATATAGAACCTTCAACTCTGAGACAATAATGAAGATATGGATCCCCCTATATAGTACTCATTGTCTTCAACGCTGTAAGTTTCTCCTATATAAAATTTTTTTGTGTCCTGGATGAATCCTACAAAATAAAAGTCCCTCCTATATAGAATTTTTACTTCTGGATCAGGAGTTAGGGCTTCTCCTATATGAAACCTTTACTCTAAAGTCTTGAGATGTGTGCCCCTCCTATGTAGAATCTTTAATCTCAAAGATAAAAAGAAGACGGGATCACTCCTATATGAAACTAGTTTTCAGTGTTGTTGGTTTCTCCTATGTAGAACCTTTTCAGGGCTTCTCCTACAAGTCTCTGTTCCGGTGTGTACAAGTTCTTTCTATATATAACTGTCATGAATTCTCTTATTCTGGGAATTCGAACATGTTGACACCTCTTATATGAAACCTTCATCTTCAGGTCATTTAGGACGCACGCCAAGTGGTTGAAAATCTTATTCAAATTCTCGGGACTTACGCTTGCAAAGATTATCAATCTCTTTTTTGATTCGAAAACATATGAGTACTTAGGTTTCCTCAATGCCTCGATTTCTGTGACTTGTTAGTCTTAGATCTCGTTCTGTTCAGTTTTTTTGTTTCGGTAACAGTACTTACTATCTGACTGTCGGGTTTAGAATCATGTTCTCAATTTTTTTTATTTTTTTTATTTTTTCCTTTTTTCCTTTTTTTATTCTCTTTTTTTTTATTTTACCTTGGGCGATGACTCGGTTCCATTCGTCTATCATCAAAAGAGAATCCATCAATGGTGATGTTTTACAAATCTAAAATGTCTACCTCTCTGGTCCGATCTTTCTTTTTTCTCTTTTTTCTCTTTATTGTAGTTATCTTCTCAACTACTATTTGTATTTTCTTTAAAACTATTTATCAAAAAGAGATGATGCATGAGTATTTTCATTATGCGTATTCATGACTATCTTCGGGATATACATATGCAACCTATCTGTAGATATACAATGATGCATGACATTCTATTAACATTGTTTCACAAATTTGATGCCTCGGTCCTCATTTGATTGACTAGTTAAGCTTCGCTAACCAAATTTTGTAGGTCCTGATGACATCTCTAATTAATTCTGATCTAAGCTTTGATTCTTTCAAATTACGGATAATGGTGCCCCGCTCACATTCTTTGCATTCTTGTCTGGATTGATATGATGGTTGAACGAACGTCTTCGTATCTTGACTTTATTTTTGTGCTCGTCAAGATACCTTAATGGAGTCTGACTCTCAATATTCTTTAATTCTTAAAAAATAATTTTATTTGTATATATTTCAATTCCCAGAAAATTTTGAAAAGTGTATGAGACTTTAAAGTGTATTGCAAAGTAATTTAAGAAAAAGTTCGCTTTCCTGAATGTTAAATACTATGACATATTTGCCCTGATCTAACAAAGATGAACTCTAATGGAAGGTATATTTAGAGGATCCTCGACTATTAAGGGGATATACATAAATACATAGTCTCTTATAGATAATCAAACTTTCAAAAGGAATAATCTCTTTCCTAAATACTACCTCTTTTTATGTGGCTCTCTTAATCTCTTTATCTAATCTCTACCCTATCCTTCCCTTATTTGAGTGTCGATCAGGCACTTCGAAGTTTGACATTCCTTGAGGCAAAGTTAACCTCTAGGGAAAATAAGGTCTAAAGACCATCTTATTTAACTTGGATATCCTTGAATAATCAGAATGGTCTTTGAAGATTTAAGTCTCGAATCAACTATCGGTGTGAAGGTGTTTCTATTATTATTATTATTATTATTATCATTATTATTATCATTATCATTTTATGGGAAAATCAACTCATCACAATCCTTTATCTCGAAGATACTAATGGAGCAAAAAAAAAACAAATTACTTCGTATATTCATGATCTGAAAATATTATCATCACTCATGAAGCTAAGGCTTCAGCGGAGTGCCACAAGATTGCCACACACTTATTCGAATTTGCCTATTACCAATTCTTGAACAATAAAATGCCATTTTTTATAATGCAATTTTATGATTTTTTTATCCTCATTTTTTGCTTGTCCTAACTCCTAGTCGCCTCTTTTTAGCAATTTCATGATCTTCAAACATAATTAGTTTGACCTCGTCACCTTCTTTTAGTAGAGTAAGGTAATGTCATGCATTGTCTCATTCGAGGAAGTTCTGAGAAGATCTTCATGGGTAGGGATATGAGGTTGACTCTCACCTCAAGGATCTTGAAAAATAAGTGCCTGAGAAGGATATTTTCCTAAAAATGGGAACTGCCCATTTTCTAAATGCTCATTTTGCTCTTTTGTTGGTCTTAGTAGACTAGCAGAGACTCACATTTGTAATATCTTCTCAACATTCGGTTTTCTCTGAATATAAGAATCTTAGAGTCGATTTTTTGAGTTTGAAGCAGAGACGCTATCACAATTGAAATATGAGGGCATACTGTATAAATGATACGTACATGTGTATGTTTAGAAATGTTTATTATATGCACATGGGAGAGCAAGAGCTATCCTTTAAAAATGAATGAAATGTTAAAATAATTTACAGAATACAAAACCATTTGGTAAAAAAATAACATTTTAAAATGTATGTCCTTACAAAATGTCATTACTATTTTCTAGGCTCAAAGTAGTAAATCTGACTTTATTTTGCATTAAATTTTGGGTTAGGTGCTCAATTGAGAAGTCGGAACCTCCCACAAAACTTATCTTTGTCATTAGTCCTCAAACCTCAGACTACCGGGTTCGATCGAACTTTGAATCTAGTTCTTCAGGGCTCCACATTCCTCAACCATATGGACCATACCTCCCAAATGGTAATCACATACTACATTAACGTCGTAACTAGCTGGATATGGAGGCTCTTTCTGTTTGGATTAGATAAGGGTCAACAACTCTTCTTTGATAAGAATGGAGAGCATCTCGGTGTATGTCATATGAATGAGATAAAGTTCTTTTGCAAGCTTAATGTGCCGTTGAGCGTGGTCGTAAAAACGACCATAGGGTTGATTGATTAGATGAATGCCCATCTCTCGAACATGATCCATTTCCTCGTCTTGAAGGGCTAAACTGTATGGGTTCTTGATCTTTCCTCTTTCAATTGCATCCTCGATGCGCTCTTCGACTATGACTAGGTCTAAGAAGCTGACAGTAGAGTAAAACACCAAGTGGTCGTACAACACCCTCTTGGCAACGTTCGGCATATTGTACTGATCCCCACAGTGAGTTGGTGTATTAATTGGTTTAGGTATTTCCTCATCCTATCTTTTCTCTCTCAATTATTGTCTAACTACGTAGTTAACTCGGACAATATCGAAACTTGAGACTGAATAATCTGGGTGCTAATATTTCGAGCGACATCTTTGAGATGACCCTCTAAGTATTCTTGCCACTTTTCTAGGTTGGCTACGCGGTCTTCCCTAGGCTCTTTTATATCATATGAAAAGAGAATGTGGTATGGTGTTTTTTAAAACTTATTGACACAATATGTAAGTTGTTAAAACAATGTCTGAATAGATAAATTCATGTGTGATGCGAGTGTCATGATGCAAAGACGCATGCATATAAGGTATTGATCCTTGCTAATAATCACCCTATTGGATTACTTTCACGAAAAATAGATGGTTCATTACAATATTAGGGGAGATTAGTCCTATACACAAGTACTAGCTCTAATTCTTATTTTGTGTATGACCCTAAGCAACTTGACTGATCCAAAAATTTATGTCGCCAAGTGCTTTGATTTCTAAAGTTAACCCGATAATTTTCTGACTCTCTGAATATCGTTCCTCTAGGTTGCATGACGCCAATATTGGTCAAATATTATCCGAGTAACCTAATGATGCTTCTTCCAAAATTTGAAAAACACTTTTGGTAACCCTGAACAATGGCTTCAAACCTTTTAAAATGAGTTTGTAAGGTAGTGACCTCTTGTTCTTCTCATAGTTCGGTAAAACTACTTCTTCGTTGACGTGCTTAAAAATTTGGTTAATTACCTTTTCAAATTGTTGTTTTGTATCTGACTCTAACTCGAACTTTGGATAACGAGATGATATCGGTTCTATATCTTTGATAAAACATTTTTGTTGCCAGACCTTTGGCAGTTCTCTGTTACATCTTTCACATCGATTTAGAATTCCTGATGTTCATTCAGTTGTAGACTCGGATAAAGCGAATCGTTGCTATCTGCTCTCAGTGTTCTATACTTATTCTAACTCAACCTTTGGATGGTGAGATAATACTGGTTATGTACCTTCTAATAACACATTTTGTAGCTAGGATATTTTAACCTTTCTATTGCATCCTTCTCATCTTTTGGTAGTTATCTTATTTTGGATCTGAATAAGTATAGTTGGATGTTACCTACTCGTTTGGTGGACTATTGTCCAAGGTTTGCTGAACGGTTCGAAAGATCGATTAATTTTCCTATCTTGCTCGACAACTGGTAATTGATCTCGGCTAAGAATCTAGACAATATTGTCATATTAATTTTGTACTTGTCACTTCATGCTATGGTCAAATTCTGCTGGAATTCATAAGGTCTTTTACTATAGTCTTGGATGAGTATACCTGACTATTACTCGTTTGCTTGGTAGATCGATTATTTGGAATCACCGATTGATCTTTGATCGATGTCTCTGGTTGGTTCTAACACTAGAGTTGTGTTTTTCAGATACCTCTCTTCCATTGTGAATATTTCCTCTGTATGATAAATCACTCAAATCAATACCCTAGATAAAAAATGCAATATGTGGTGATGCATGCGAAAAAGGAAGTAAAACATGAAGAAACCAAGTCAGTACCGAGTAAAAACAATAAACGCAAAAATAAATTTCAAAAAATTAAATTGCGTAGAAGTAAACAGAGAAGGTCAGTCCAAGATATCCCGTTTAGTTCACTAAGGGTATCCACATGTCTCTAATGGGGTGGATAATCTAGTTTTCTACATGTAGTGTTGGTTCTAAAGGGGACTCGAATTGTCTGATCTGTCCTTTACTAAGAGTAGCAAGGCCCCTAATCATCACCTATTATAGGCTCATTTTGTGATCGGGTTCAACACAAGGAGACCTGTTCGCTTGTGCCCATACGAAGGAACGATATTCTCATGAAAGCATAAAGTAGCTGAGCCCCAGAGGTAATTTAGACAAGGTCCATACATGAGAATAATATCTCCACGAAAACCTTAGCCTTTTCCCCTCTTAAAAAGCATGAGTTTAGATGTCAGTTTTAAATGCGAAAAAATAAAAACGCCCATTCAATTGAACATTAAATAAATATTCATTTTAACTCGGAATCTCTAAATATTAGTAAAACGATAATTATTTAAAAGCTTTACTCTCCTTTTATTTTTAAAAAAACAAAATCTGATCCCCAACGGAGTCACCATCTATAGAGAATTCGCTAAAATTCTTTTTTGTGTTTGGAAAATATTTTAAATGTGTCGTTTAAAAAACAAATGTTTTCCACATATGGGTTTCCGGTTTGAAACTGTGTTTTTAAAAATTAGAGTCGCCACCGACCATTTATATAGACCATACATTGTAAAACCAGAGATTTGGAAAATTGGGGCTCAAGAATCGGTTACGGATAGGGAATGATTAACACCCCCCTAAATTGATACTTTAATAATTATCGCTTTATTAATATTTGATTTTTCAAGCTAAAGTGATATCGAATTAATTTTTATTTGAACGTACGAGTTTATTTTAAAGCACCTAAACCCGAAGATAAGCTTCCGAAGCACCACCAACACATTGGAGTTGGTCTCACTTACGATCGAATTTAAAGGCTTGCATTGGACAAATTAAATAGTCATTATGCAATTCTTAATTAGAAAATAAATTCCATATGATGCAATAAATAAATAAATAAATAGTAATATAAAACACAAATTAAAACATACACTAAAACTAATCTAAAACATAAATTTAAAAATACATAAATAAATATAAAACATAAAATATTAATCTAATCCATAACTACAACAACAATTTTTAATTATACAAAATACAACATAAATAAAAGGAGGAAAATATGCTTAAGAGATCGAATGGCTAACCCTGATAGACCCTTAATGAGATCTACCGCGACCTCTCTAAAATATTTAACTAGATCAGATCCAAAATAAGACACCGATCGAGTCACCCAAAAATTTGGGAAGAACTAGGCTCTTAAATTAGAATCATATGGTACTATTCATCACCCAATTGGTTCCTCCTTTCAAAAGACTCTCCCTCCCTTCTTTTTATAGTCAATGGGGAAGGGAAAGACAATGTTTCTCACCAATGTAAGATTCCAATCTCATATTAATTTTTGTTTTTTCTTCCCTTTCTTCTTTTTTTATTCTTCTTCTCTTTTTTCTTCTCGTTGTATTAATAATATCATTACTATAATAATACTACAAATATTAAAATCCGATAAAAATGAGTGATTACACAACCTACCTAAAAAATGACTTGATACTAACTGAAACAAAATTCAAACGATCCGAAAATCAAAACACCTGATCCAATACCTAAACTGAAATTAAACCCAAATTACCTCATGATCCGTGCCTAACCCCAAATCCTTACCTCGGGATCCATGTCTAACCCCTAAACCCCAAAAATCTTACTTTGGGATCTGTGTCTAACCCTTAAAGCCTAAAATCTTACCTCAAGATTCATGCTCAACCCCTAAACCACCCTAAACCCTTTGGGACCCTTGAGTGGGCCCGAATTAAAACCAAATATCTAAACTGGACTCGAACCGACTCAAACTGAAATTAAACCCAATATAGTCAGACTTGAAATAATTCAAACTGAAATGGCTTAAATCGAATATAAACTGAATGACTCGTTTGCCACTTCTCCTAATAATCTTTACTTAATAAATAATTTTTAAAACTATAAATGCAATATAATTAATATTTTTTGATAAATTTGAGAGAGAAACATATTGTCAAGTGACTCATTAAAAAAAACCTTAAACCTAAATGATGGAAAAAGCGCACACTTGATAGTATTTACAAAATAATAAAAGAAACACCTAAGTAAACATTAGAGACCCACACCCACACTGGTTACAAGTCATCATGAACCAAAGCCAAAATTGCATTTGTTGGAAACCTAAAGATACAAGATAAGAATTCTAGTTCTCCAAATGAAGGAACATCACCAGATTGAGCCATTTTGGCTAAACCATCAGCAACCTTATTCGTTGTCCAACGAATATGATAAATTTTGATCTCTCAAGATTGATCAAGTAATGAACAAACTTCTCTAACCAACGATACCAAACCATCTTCTACAGTCCGTTTTTACAAAATACAAACCACATCCGTACTGTTTACTTCAAGTAAAACCTTTCTTGAGCCTCTCCCCCAAGCCAGACGAAGACCTTCAATAACCCTAAAATTCAGCTTCAATAATCAAACAAATACCCACACAGCTTCAAGATTAATATTTTACATTTTAGTATAATAAAAAAAAGAAACTAAGTTAACTAAATACACTTTGATTCGTAGTATATGAACTATAAAAATTTATGAATTTAAGCTTTTGTCTTACCTCAATTTTCATAAAAATGCAATCCTTAAATCTGTTGATTTTGTTTATTTACTATGGACTATGAATGAAACGATAAACATTAATTATTTTTATTTTTTATCTTTATTATTCTTTCGTGTATCTCAAATTCAAATTCTCATATTACTGTAAAAAAATAAATTTTAGTTCAACATTTAAATCTAAAAATTTAAGGGAGAAAATATCTCAATTAACTAATATTTAAATCTGATACAAAATATCATAATACTAAAATATTTTGGAGGGACAATACCTCATAAGTGGTTACATCTTTAGTAACAATGCTACCAAAACTCAATCGATAACAATTTTTTTTATTTAGTGTAAGTGTCACCGGTCGAGAGCTGAGTTCTGAGTCATTGAAACTACATTTTAATTTTCAACCAAACAATTTATCTTCATCGTTCATTATTTCAAAGAAATGAGGAAAAAAAATGTTTGTTTTCTAAGCCAAACATAATCTTATATTTAAAAAAGTTATTTGATTTAAAGAAGTGTTTAATTCATTTTTTCAAACAAACACAAATTACACCCGAATTCAAAAAATTCATTAGTATTTTTAAAACCGTCTTCTTTTAATCCACGCAGGGGTATAGATCACTGCATCATTCATATCCTACTAAATAAAATATTCATTTCATTATTATTTTTCATGTAATCTATACCTATAAAAAAGGTTAAAGATTCGTCCATAAAAACGATGACATAAAAAAATTGAATATTTTTAATTAATAGAGATCATATAAGGTTTACAAAAAGATTTGATAATCCGTCTGAACGCTTAAATTAAAATATATAAAAAAATTTAAATATAATATTAAATACCTGATAATTTTTTTTATTATCATTAATTTTGTCCTATTCAATAAAATTAGTTTATCTTTGAATTTATAAAGGGATAGATTAAAACATTCGAATTTAAAAATAGATTTTCCTATCTTCATGGTTTCAATAAAACAATCCCCAGGAATCTAACATTGCTTGTGTTATAAGCCTAGGACTGTAACCATCCCGAGGTCTAACAATGACCATTGAGTACCACATAAAAACATATAGTCTATATCTTCTATTCTCTTCTACTTTGTTAGCTTCTTAAGCAAGTATACAGCAAAGGTATTGCTCACTAACTTGAAGTTCAATCAATATTTTATTATTTTTAATAGAAATCGCAATTAAAAATAAAATAAAAAATTATATGTATTTTTAATCAAAGTGAAAAGGGATTACAAAAGGATTGCATCATAAACATTAAAAAGACATGAGAAGTAAAATTTGTGTAGTCTTTTAAATGAAATTCAGCAATGATATATTTTGATCAGAAAGTTATATAAACTAAGCGATCTTTCCACTGCGAGTTATCTGAAAACTGACAAATTATCATAAAAACAATCTTAACGATGGAATAATATAATTAAGTCAAAATTCATTAGATGATTGTATCATTAACCATTTCTTTATTTTGGTGCGAGGAACTTATCATGAATCCTCTGATTTCTGGCGCTTCCGTTACTGCTGCTGGGTTGGTTGTCGGGCTTGCTTCTATTAGACCTGGAGTTGGTCAAGGTACTACTGCGGGCTTGGCTGTAGAAGGTATCGTGAGACAATCCAAGGCAAAGAAAAAAATACGAGGTACTTTATTGCTTATTAAAATTATCATAAAAATAATTCATCGTCTTGCAACTAAAAAACTCAATAGTACTTGTTATTTGAATATTAAATTATCGTATTAACAAACAATACTATCACAAAAATAAATAAACTTATAAAAATATAAACAAATAAATTATCTATCAGACTAAAATTTTTAATAAAACAGATGTAAAATATCATTTTGACAAAACAAAACAAAAAATTAAAAAATATCATAAAAATCTTATTTATATATAAATCAATATAAAAATTAAAAATCAATTAATAACATAAATACTATCGTCGAAAAAGAAGTAGAAAGCTATGAGATGATTTTTCAATAACTTTGTGAAAAAGAAGAAGAATTCAAAGGAATGTTAAGAAAATAACTACCTTAGACAAAATAGAAGTAGAAAGCTATTTTAAATATAATTAAAAACACACACGGCATTACAACTCCACTGGCGAAATATTTCTTTGTTAACACATAAAATAATGATCGATTAAATTAAGTTTTAAATTCTTAATAATTATTTTTAAATACACTGAGATTGAAGTATATTAGTTTTGTAATCGGAGTTAATAATTGTTATTTAACCGATGTAAATAAATTATACACGTGTAATCATTTAACCTTAGTGATTAAAAAACAATTATTGTTTTTAAGAGTTACGAGTTCGAGTATCAATGATATCAGTACAGTGATTAAACAATTAATATTCAATGGTTGAAAGTATATTTTAGAATATATTTGGGCGGAATCATCCTTTGGCAAGGATGGTGACATGACACCCTAAAATTTTTTGGCCAACTTTTTTTATATAATTTATATATAATTTTTTAAATAAATAAATAAATAACATCGATTTATAAATAATTGACACCCCTTAAATATAAGTATAGAAAAATGACACCCCTTAAATAATTTTCTAGTTCCGCCCAAAGAATAGATACTACTGTAATACTATAATTGATTAAAAAAACATGAATATTATATACTAAATTAAAATTATTATTTAAAAATGAACCACTTTAAAAATATTATTTTAAAATAAATAAAATTATTAAGAGATAAAACTTCTTCTTTACATGTAATTAGTAAATGAATAATTATCTAATAATTATTTAAAACGAACATATCAGATTAAATAAATCACAGATGATAAATTAAAAAAGATTCATGATATAATCTTTTGAATATTATATACTAAAATAAAATGATTTAGTGTCTGAGATCCAACTGTGCAACGTGAAAGGAACTTCCACTTGGTTTTGCTTAAGAACTGCTTTAACGATGATCAAAGGAAGCAACTGATTTATGACCGACCATTGCCCCAATTTTATTTATTTATAAATAATTTAATTGTTACGGAATGCACTATCATTTTTCTCATTTAATCATTAAATTATTTTTTTTATAGAATCGTCATTAATATTATATTTTTATTTTAATTATCGACGCTTAAAAACTAATGATAATACTAACGTAGAATTTTCTTTAAGTTATAACTTATAAGTTAACAATACAAAATAAAAATAAAATTGAAAAAAATATTTAAATTTATTTCCTCGTTAGAGTGATTAAGATAATTTAATCACTGAATTAAATAAAATTTTAATATAATTTTAACAAAACATTTTTCTAACATAAGCTGTAATTAAATTTTAAAATAAAAATATTTTTTGAGGATAAAAAATATTTATTTATTTATTTTATAGTATTATTTTTAGATTCTAGAAGTTAAATTTATAAAATTTATCTATGATAGATTATAAATTTAAAATTATTTATATTTAAAAAATTAAAATAATATTTGTAGGCCATTTGAGATTTTTTTTTATTTTATAGGATATTTTTTAAAATTAATAAAATTATTTTTGAGAGTCTATAAATAAAATTGCACGTTTAAATGTAATTTGAGTTTAATTTGAATATTTATTTTTAAATTATATTTAGAGTCATAAATAAAGTTAAATAATTAATTAATCCATCGAACTTTTGATTTATTTTTTTCATTAAAAGAATATTTTTAAATTAATAAAATTAATTTTATTTTTAAATATATTTTACATTTTAAAAGTTCTAGAAAAATATTTTTCAATTCTTTATAGAATTTATACGAACGTTAAAAGAATTATCCCAAATTCAGTCCAACTCGGGCTAGGGCTAGGCCCGTATCTGAACCCAGTTATCATTTCTAGGGTTTTTGTTGTGGGAACATATATTAATCGAATTTGGGAGAAATTAGGGTTCGGAGCTATCTTCGTGTTTTTGCAGGGTCAAGATCTCCACGAACTTTAATCGAAAATGGTACAACCCAAATTTCTATTCAATTATCTCCTTACGTCTGAGTATATTCTTGTTTCGGTGCTCCAAATCTGATGTTTGTAGTTTCTGATTTTGATTCATGCCTCGGAGCTTTGTTCTTGTTTCCAATTGTTCTGTTTTGACTGCACTCTTTAGATTTTTCTAGTTTTCTTCTGAAATTATGTTTGTAGAGGTAATTGAGGTCTTGTTTTGTCTTTGCGTTTTCTAGAGATTGCATAACTTTGAGTACTATCACTTTCGGTTTATGGGTTTCTTGATTTGCATTATTGCCATGTTTTTGGATGAATTGTTCTGCAAATTTGTTCATTCACAAGGTATATATAGTTAATTTTTAGCTCAGAATTTTGTTTTGAAGTGTTTTACTGCAACTCTTTAAGTACAATGGTATTCTTTGTATTAGAAGATCGTGTTGTTTTGAGGATCTAAATGTTTTAGGATAATGATTTTGTAAGAAATTTTAATCATTGCATTGTTTTTGTTGTATTTAATATGAATTCCTTGTCTGACATTGAAGGTTTTAATGTTTTTATCTTGGTCTCTTACTCTTCATCACTAGGACAGGATGTATGGAATGGAATGAATCGATTATGTTGGTTTATTTCTTGATTGCTATGTCGACAAAGGACTCGTCGAAATAATGAAAATAAAGTTTTAGTTAGCAGTAGACTGGTCAGTGAAAATGGAGTGTGTGAACATGGTATAAAAGCTAAAGTGTTTGCACATGTTTTTTTTTCTTTATCCTGTGTCTGACACTCAAATCTGTGCGGGAGTAATACATGGTTCTGTATGAAATGAATGTTTCCTTTTGTTTTTACGTGCAGCCTAAGCAAATTCACGAGATCAAGGACTTCCTTCTCACTGCCAGAAGGAAAGATGCACGGTCTGTAAAAATCAAGAAGAGCAGAGATGTTGTCAAGTTCAAAGTTCGCTGCTCGAAGTACTTGTACACACTTTGTGTCTCTGATGCAGAGAAGGCTGATAAGTTGAAGCAATCTCTTCCTCCAGGTAAAACCGTACTGATTTCGGAGCTTTTTTTTCCTCATTTTTCTAGCAAACAAGAAGTAAATGAACAAATGAAATCTTTTAATGGTTAGATAAGTAGATAAGTAACAGAAACAATCTATTGTTCTTGACTGTTTTTCTCGTTTGTCTTTTATTTGCAGGTTTGAGTGTCCAAGACCTGTGAAAACAGAGCTGCTTTGAGTTTATCATCTGACCCATAGGTGATGGACGTTAGGTTTTGATTTTGTTTTTCTTATCGTATTTATGCCATGTTTGAACTTTCAAGCTTGAAATTTAGTGTAATGGATTATGTTCTGGTGTTGAATGGAGATTTTAGTAGTGCAATTATAAGCACTTTGAGATGGTTATGGAATGTGTTGTGATTGGTTGTTCTATTGTCTTATTGAATTGTGTAATCACCCATTTTTGACCATATTTAAATTATATCCAATATCCAAGTCCAAGCAAAAACAGTTCAACCCAAACTTAACCTAGTCCTAGTACCAATATCCGACCAGACCTTGATTTTAAAATATCTAGATTACCTAAAAACACAAAAAATAGTAACCTAATGTCTTGACTATTTGTAGTCACCTCTATGTCTCTTCACCTTCTATGCCGCGTGTATGTCACGCGCCGACTTTTCGAATCTTGTGGCTTGCATATGCCCTATCATAGGCTATCGTCTCCCTAGTCGTCTGCTCCGCCATCCACTATCACTTTGAACCTGTAAAAAAACAGAGAAACGAAAGGTTATATCTGAAATATTGTCATGTCCAAACCAAATCACTCAATAAATAAGGGATTTTTTAATGTTTTATATGTATGAAAAATGGGTATAAAACTCATCGTTATAATAAAAAAGGAAATCTTTCGAAATAAAAAAATCAAATTTTATATTCTATTTCTCTTTCCATCGAAACAAAAAAAACAATAATAAAGAAAAAGAACATGAAGATATATAAAAAAGCAAAAGAAAAAAGTTAGAATCGAAGAGTTTCGAACATATTTTTTGCATATCTAGAGATATTTCTTCAAAAAATCAAGCTTGGATTCACATTTTACGCAACAAGAGAAGCCGAAAGGGATCTTCCTTTCTTATTTTCATCGTTGACTACGGTGACAGCAAAAGACCAGTGTCAGAGATTACTTGTTATATTACTGGAATATTAGATTATGGGAATATTAGATTACCTTGTGGGATACTAATCATTCCCTAAACATAACCAACTTCTAGACCTAAATTTATATATCATTTTTATTATTAATAATATTATCATGTTATTGTTTTATATATATTATCATTATATTATATTTTTATATAATAATAATGGAATTTTTAGTTAAATACCGTTTTTTAGTTAAAATTTTAGAGATGTAGGTACATTATCTTATAATTTAGGATCTACTATAAATACTATAATAATTTAAAGACGTTATCTATAAGTGATATCTTTTTAAATTATTTACTAATAAAATTTAACTATCAGTACACCAATAATAATATTATTACTAAACTAATAATGTTATATTATTATTATATTAGTATGATAGTATTATAGCATTATCCTTATATTATGCAATTTATATTTATTGTATAAACATATAATATATTCATATTTATATATGTGACATAAATGTGTTTTTTAAAGTTAAAAAACACATTATGATTTAATATATTTTTTAAATATAATAATTTTATTTGGCATAAATTCATCAGAGTTGGTATCTATATACTTTAAATTATCGTAAATATTAAGGTTTTTTTAAAACTATCATGCATTTGAAAATTAAATTAAAATTAATTTAAATTTTATATATTTTTAAATAATTATGATGTGAACCTTTAGGTACCAATTTTTGGACATTGTGGGATACTAATCCTTCCCTAAACATAACCAACTTCTAGACCTAAATTTTTTTTGGTTTATTTTTGGTGTCCAATCTACCTTTCTGAAATGATTGGTGACGACTCTAATCATTTTTTTTAAATTTAACGTTATTCTATTGGGAGTAAAATTCTGGTCTTCAAGTATCATCTTTATGGATACTATTTTTTTTAAAAAAATCTATTATAGTATGACGACTCCGCTTGAGAATATTTTTGTTTTACTTAATTGGATTTGCATCATATTATTAAGAAAATATAAATTTTATTTAATTTAATTTTTAATTTTCATCATATATTACTTTTAGAACACTTATGGTACGTTTTGTTTACGGAATATAGGATTACCTTTGGAAATAGGATTACTGGAATATAAGATTACTTGTTATATTACTGGAATATTAGATTACCTTGTTTGGTTTGTTTGACAAGAATGTAAGTTGACAGTGTTTGGTTGGAGGAATATAAGATTACTTAAAAGTAATTTTTACCAAATTATCCTTATGAAATATTTAAATAAAAATTCTTAAGAAAATTTTTCTATTTAACATAATTTTAATATAATTAATATTAAAATTTTATATACCTATATAAGTTGACAGTGTTTGGTTGGAGGAATATAGATTTTTCGTAATCTTCTATACCTACTTAGGTAATCAGGCTTTAGAGTAGGTTTATTTGAACCTATATACCTATATAAGTAAAATATCTTGAAAGTGTAGCAAATTGATTGGTTTAAAGATTATTTCTGTCGATAATGATATATAGATAATTTTAAGATTATTAAATTATGAGTATTTTTTAAATTTAAAATATTAATAAAATAATTTATTTATAATGTCGTAAATATGTTGAGATTATTAAGTTTTATTTTTTAAGAATATAAAATTATTTTTATATTTTTTATTATCAAATTAAATTCGAGTTGAATACTAAAAATATCAAAGTCAAAAGTGACAATGATGGATGATTAAATTTTTTTATGGGCATTAAAGTCTAAAATAATGGGAATCTTACAACACCTAATAAATCTAAAGGATTGACATTCCCATCTAAACCCCAAAACACGCTACTGTTGGTAATAGTGTAATACTTTCTTAAGAGAATTTACCCAATCCAAATATAAGAATTAACTCCAAAAAAAGTTTTTTCCTCTTAATTATTCTTATATCTATGATTCAAACACCTCTTTAAGTGAAAGTGATTACTTTGCTTCGAGAACCGTTCACCTTCGTATAATCCTGTAATAAACTTTTAAAATTCAGTCATATATTTTGTGGGACATATGTCTTGATATGGCATAAGAGTCGTATTTTCTCAAGTTGATGTCTCAACGATTGTTTAAGTACAACTTACTCTAGAACTTAACTGCATATAGTGAACCATAAAAGCTCACCCTTTTTAGAGTCATGTTGAAATGTTGCTCGCTTAGTTTTTTTTATTTTTTTTTTGTGTTTTATTCTCTTTTTGTTGATATATATTTTTTAATCACATAATTTAATTAATTTATTGTTTTATCATTTAATTGAAATTTTATTGATCAATTATTTTACTGTGTTAATGTGATATTTTTTTATTTTTTCTGCATTTATATTGTATATTATATCATAACATAAATATTGATAAAAATGATTCAATTTAGAAAGCATTCGAGATGGGTAAAATTTGTGATGTTAATAGCAATAATGCCACAGCATCACGTTAAGTCGAGCGAAGACCAGTGGAGAAAGAAGACAATTCATCAATCAGATATGCATCGAGCAGAGAGACGACTTTGTTCAAAATTTTATTTATTTTTAATTATATTAAAAAGAGACCCTTGCCTATCATAGATTTTTTAACAGAAAAAAATGACGTCACAACCCAGAAGAGAAACAACATCGATAAATGTCAATCTTATCATAAAGTTAAGATGTCAACACAAATATTATCTATGATTCGTTATCTATTTCTTACAAACAATTATCTTCGAAAGTCTAAGGACTATTTGAGACTCAACGTTTTTACATTCACTCTTATTCGCTTTAAATGTATTTGTTAATGTTTATTTTTAGTTTGTGCATTCTTATGACATACATCGTGCATTAATTATCAAAATTATAAACTTTTAAAGGAAAAATTATTAATATGAATGATTAATCAAACATAGACGATAAGTATTACATGAGATAATTAAGTTTTTTGTATTTTTTTGGTATCATTGTCCAAAAACAATAAAGATCTCTTACACATATAAGAGTTCAAACTCGAATAGATAAAACACGACACAGAATTTAAAAGAATTTAATTTTTGGTGAAGAGATGATATTGACCGAAACCACTTAAATTTTAAGGTTGAACAATGGATAGATAATAAAATTTTAGGGTAAATTTTTTGAGATATGAGAATGATGGTGGTAATAGTCTCAATACAAGACTTACCTAACTAAAAAAATAATGACAAAAAGAAAAAATTTAACGAATTGCATGCATCTTTGCATTCCTATTAATACTGACATCCTACAAGAACATATACACCTTTGCATCATAAAATGTGCTCATACATCATTTTTATAAAATTAATTAAAAAAAATATTTGTACATGATTTTGACGAGTAACTTTTAAAAAAATGATACTGATAAAAAAAATTATAAACCTTTATATCAATCAAGAAGTATTTGAGTGTCACCTACCTTAATCATATCAAGAAAAGAAAAAGAAAATGAAAAATCATCTGTTAGTTTTAAGCCAAAATATCACTATTTTAAACTTTTTAAGCCACGGATAGAATTAGAACATTATTTTATAAGACACTTTTTAAAACTCATTTTTTTTAATTCAATAATTTCTTCCGAACACTTAAAGTCTAAATTTTTTAACTCAAATTCTTTTATAAGGATATTTTGCTTAATGCAGCCCTTATATAAAGATATCTTACTCAAGACTAATATTTTAGTGTTTATAGTTCAAAGAATCTATCGAGGAAAAAATTCTATAAAAACTCATAATTTCAAGTATGTCTTCTCAAGACTAAGATGCAAGCTGGTAACTTAAAATTTTTTCTAAAAAAATATCATTTCAAAAAATATTTTCCTTTAACTTGATTATTTAATAAGAATATTTTTTAAAATCAAATTTGATTAATGTAAAATGATACTTTTTTTAAAACCAAATTTGATCATTTTAGAATGATATTTTTATAAAAAATGAATTCTTTCATAAGGATATTTTTCTTAATTTTAGTCTTTTGTAAGGATGTTTTTAATTCTTTCACAAGAACGTTTTTCTAAAACTCAATTTTTTTAATTAATCTCTTTTAAAAGAATATTTTTCTTAAAAATAAATTTCATAATATAATCTTTTCATAAGGACTTTTCTAAAATCGAGTTTCTTAACTCAACCCTTATAGAAAGATATTATTTTTATAGTTTAAAGTATTTTATAAGTGTTTTGCTTATTTCAACCCTTATATAAGAACATTTTTTCATGATAGATCAAATGATTAAGATAAGAGACGATTCAAATGTCCAACAAAATTCATTTTCATAAATGATCCAAGAAAAATAAATCCTTTGAAAAAAAATCCAATCTAATGATTAGAATAAACTGATTGTACCCAAGGAAATGATACAGTCAACCTAGGCAAACGGTTAACAATAAAGGAAATTCAAATCTATTAATCCATATGAATTTAGGGAAATGCAAAAACAAATTGTGACTTGAATTAAATATACATTGATGACGACGTTAAGTCTAAGTTTCATGAGCGGTAGTACGCAAGAACCAAAAGAGAATTAAGTATACACAGTTAGGGAGGAGATCCTAACAAAGAAGCAAAAGAAAAAATATCACAATATTCGATAATGATGCTAAGATAATAAAAGATTGAGGTATCATTTTGAATATTTTCATTTTTTAGATCGTAGAAGTTTTAATATTCACAACATCGGTGTTTGTTATATAGACAGCAAAACAAGGCGTTAGCACTGACAGGAAAAATAAAATAAACGAACTGAAAGATAATTAGACCGTGTCGTGGTATGAAGGCCACTGCCTTAGAAACAATTCGTCCCAATGTGTGTACTCGCTACTTTAGGCGGTTGTCCCCGAAGGTTAACACGGTCCTCCAAACAGTGTACACCCAAAGTTTGGAGTGGACTATGGCGGTAGTACTCGTCTCAACCAGAGTCGAACAAAAGCTAGCAGAAGCTTTTAAAGAATGCTCTCATTTTCTCTCAAAGAAGCAGAATAAATTCTGAATGGGATGATTAAAAATGAGAGAAAAACCTCTTATTTATAGGTTGAAAGCAGGGGCAAATCTGTCCAAGAATTAGATAAAATCTGATTTAAATAATAAATTATATCCAATAAAATCTCTAATAATATCAGATAACATCCATTTAAAATCTCGGATAATAGTAGATAATATCTAATCAAAAATAGTAGATTTGATAACCGAAAATATCTATTTAAATATCGGATAATATCTATTCAAAATAGATTTAATAACAGATAGTATCAAATTAAATCTCTGATATTTATTAAATCTAATCGGTTACACATTTAAAATTCAAAATGAATTTTAACTTAACCGAACTGTTTTCATGTTTCCTATAAATACAGAGTGTGAGATTTAAGCATTATACCCACAATCAGAACAAAGTGCCACTATTAAAAACGATTTTTTATAAGAAGAACTCATGATTGCAAGAAAAATATTTTATACAGAAAAAATAAATAATCCCAAAAAAAATTTTATATAGAAAGAACTTATAACTTAAAAGATTTTATATAAAAAAATTACAACGTTGAGTTTTATATATAAAGAACTTACGGCTTAAAAGATTTTATATAAGAAGAACATGCAACAAAAATTTTTATATAGGATAAACTTTTGATTTGAAGACTCCAAGAAAAAAAATATTTTATATAAAAAGAATTTACAGTGGAAAGTTCTATATAATAAGAACTTTTGGAATCCAAGACGCATAAAAAAGAATCTACAATAAAAAAATTTTATATAAGGACAACTCATGACCTAAGATATGAAAGTTTCTATAAAGAAAGAACTTACAATATTGACTTTTGAATGTAAAAATTTTAATATAAGAAGATCTTGCAGTCTAATAGGGATGACAATACAATTCAAATTCAATCTGAATTCAAATTCAATTCGATCCGAAAAAAAAATCGATCCAAATTCGATTAAAAAAAATTTAAATCCGAATCCAAAAAACGAGTCCTAAAAAGAGGTGGATTGGATATGGATATTACCATGATTCTATCCGAGTTCAATCTGAATCTATATACGATATAAATCCGATCCATATGTAAATTCGAATGAAAATATTTAAAATTCTTAGATTTAAAATATATATTGAAATCCTAATTGAGTTTATGTACTGTTAATATTTTAGATGTTTAATATCTTTTATAGTTTTATTTATGTTTTCCTCTTATTTTATAAGCTTTTATTGAACTTTAGTGGAACAATGAAAGTTTGATTGTTATAAACTTTTTTTATATCCAATGCTAATAGTTTGATATTTTGATTATATTTTTAATTTATTTCCTTAGATTATAATATTTATTATACATTTTATAATTGTGATGTGGAAAATAGAAATGTTAGTAGACTAGTAAGATAATAGTAGTTTATATAAGGATAATTTATTTATTGTTGACTTTTTAATTACAGTTTAATTTGTTACCTTACTTTATTTTATATTGGATTGTAATATTTGTTGAGATTTATTTTTTCTATAAATTTAAATATATTTGTTTGATATTTTTTTTGTTTAAAGATATATATTTAAGTTATTACTTTAAAAAAATAATTAGATTTGAACTTTCAGATTTAAATTTTAAATATTTTATTGGATTGAATTTGAATTTATGTAAATAGATTTGGATTCGAACTTAGATTCTCTTAAAAATCCGATTATTAATTGGATTGGACTTAGACTTTATAAAGTGATCTAAACTCGATCCATTGCTATCCCTACAACTTAATGACTCTTTCAAAGACAAGAAAAAATTATACAAGAAGAACTTGTTCCTCTAAGATACCAGGCCGTTATATATAAGAAGAACTTATGATCTCAAGTTTCCAGTTCAAAGACTTTATCTCTTCAAACAGATTACTCAATTTTAAAAATTTTCTTCCCAGCTCAGCAAATAAGATCAAGATAAGTTAAAAGAGAGGTGGTAGCCAGAGAAAAAAAAAAACTAAAATAAAAAATAAAAAAATAGTTATTATTTTATCTTTAATCTATTTTTATTACACAACAATAAATAAAGGGAGACAACTATAATAAATCATTTTCGATCATCTTTAAACTATATCCATATTCAACATAGGTACAAACCCAAACAGTTCAACACATTACAATTTCAACCAAAACTTAATAGTCAAAATTTAACCCGATATCTAATATCTGAACCAAACTTGATTTTTAAAATATCCAAATTACCTAAATTAACCTTTATCTTGTCTAACCTAAAATTCCTAAGAGTAATAACTTAATATTCTGATTCTTCATTTACTCCCGCCTCCATATCTCTTCACCATTTTTAGCGCGTGCATGTCATGCATTGACTTTTTGAATATCGTGGCTTGCTCGCCCCATCACCAGTTACCACCACCCTAATTGTTTGTTCCATTGCCCAATATCATTTCAAACTTACAAAAAAAAAAAATACAAAAGAAAGGTTATATCCTAAATACCATTATGTCTGAGCCAAATCACACATAAATAAGAGATTTTTTATGTTTTATATGTATGAAAAATGGGTATAAAACCCATATCATTGTAATCACAAGGAAAAATCATTCAAAATTACTAAAGGATTTAAATTTTCTATCCTATTTTCCTTTCCATATTAACAAAACAAACAATAATAAAAGAAAAAGAATATGTAGGTAAATCAGAAAACAAAAAGAAAAGGCGAGAACTGAAGATTTTTAAAGATTTTGCATACCTAGAGATATTTCTTCAAAAAAATAAAGTCAGATTCACGTTCTACGTGACAGAAAAAAACAAAAAAAACATTTTCTTTTCTTATTTTTGTACATCAATGGTCGTTACAACGACAACAAGAGGCCAACTTCAAAAATCAGAGAACAGAAAGTGATAATTTTATTTTTGTAAAATAAAATAAATTTAAGTTTATTTTTGAGTTAAAATTCTATATATATACTAAGTATGAAAAATGGTTTTGGAGTTAAGGATGGAAAACGGGCAGAGTGGGTGCAGATAACCCTTCCCGGCTTCTCCCTTACCTATATCCATCTAAAATTTTTATATTCATCACCTACCCATCACTTACGGTGGGTACAATTTTTAAATCCATACTCGTCCACGCTGATACATTTTCAAATACATCCTCATACAACCACTAGGGGTGTAAACGAGTCGAATCGAGCTTGAGTAGTACTAAGCTCGGCTCGTTAAGATTTCGAGTAGAGTTCAAGCTTAACTAATTTTAACGAGTCTAAAAAATTCTAAGCTCGATTCGGCTCGTTAAGAACTTGAGTCGAGTTCGAGCTCTATTCAAGCCTAATCGAGTCAAGTGTTGACCGATCTTTGACCGTGTTAGACTCGAGTAACTCTTATTTGTCACATTTCATTTAAAGCATGATGAAGAAAAAACTTTATTACACAAGTGTAAACTCAATCTTGTTAATTTTAAGGTTTAGTGTGTTAATTTACGGGTTAAGACTTATGTTTATGGTCTAGATTTTAGGGTTTTGAGTTTAAAAATTTAGATTTTAAAGTATAAAAATTAAAAAAATACTATATTTATATTTTCGAGTCGAGTGTTGATCGAGTCGAGCTCGAGTAGCTCGCGATCTGTCTCATCTCATTTATAGCCCTACCTGTGACACCCTCGCCCCGGGTTAGGAGACGGGGGCGTCGAGCGGACGTACGAACTCGAATAAATGTAATTTTGATTCAAACAAATGTCTTATTTCAAAACATTGTGAGTTGGTCAAATTATACAATTTGCTTATTTACATAACATTGCAAGTCGGTTCCTTAATAATACTTGTTCATTTTACGATTCGAATCTTATACTACTTACGCAAATTCGAGACCAAATTAAAACTTTTTGACACTTAAACAATTTCCAATTTGAAACTCAAATACCCTTCATTAATCAATTGTAACTCAATTAAATTGATCAAATCTTTTATATCGAATCGTGTTTATTTAACTATCCTTAATTATGCCTTATTAGTCAAGCAATTATCCTTATTAACTTTGACCCCAAAATAAGGAGGTATCAATACTCCTAAAGTTGGTATCGATACAGGGGTATCGAACCAGGTATCGATACCGGCCCTTAGTGTTGACTTGTTGACCAAGGCTGGGTAGCCAGTATCGATACTGGCATCAATACGAAAAGTTACTGGAAGCTTCAGTATCGATACAGGTATCGATACGGGCTTGCTTCATCAACACGTTGACTAAAGGTCAAGCTTGGTATCGATACAAGCTTCGGAACAAAAAATTTCTGCCAAAGGTGGTATCGGTACCCAAACTAGTGGTATCGATACCCCTGTTCGAGGATGACAAATTTATGGCTTCCAAGAACTTAGACATTTTAAAAGGAGCTATCTAAAGGTCTCAATCTAATCTTAAGCCCTAAGGATCATTGTACATGCTTAGGCATCTTATTTCGGTTCACCAAACTTATTCTTTTTAGCCAATTCAACATGCATTTCAATATTCGATTCATTCCAATTTAGGTCAAACAACTAGCCTCATCTTTCCCATGACTACCTAAGCATTCTTGCTAAGGCCCTAAGTCCACATGTTCTAGACACCTAGATAATTTAATCATATACCAAATGCATGCTTCCAAGCCATCGTGTCAACCATAACCAAGAACCCAAAACAAACAAGACTAGCCTACCATGAATGTTTGCCTTATGGCTTACAAACCAAAGCTTAAATCATATGAATATATACACATCTTAAGCTTGCTATCAAAATGCACATACTAGTCTATCATGATCATTATGCCACCGTATATTAGGAGTTAAAAAATTATCAAAATACCATACTTTGGCTTGCTTCTGTGTCCTTGCTCCGGTTCAAGCTTGGTCAATTTCTTTAACTCGTAAACCTATTGTTTGGGAAGGAGGAAACAAAGAGCGTAAGTACTAAGAAGTACTTAGTGAGGTAGCCTAAGTCTAACCAATTTAGACATGAATTATAACATGTGACATACTTCAATTAAGCAAAAAGCAATTACATATGACAATTAGCATATTAACAACATGCTCAAATGTACAATGACAAGTCATATCATATGTTCAAATTCAAATCATAATTTATGCCCTATGGCAAGTACATATCAATGGCTCAAATCCAAATCATATCAAATGCCCTATGGCAAATACATATCAAATGTGCAAGTTCAAAGCATGTCAAAAGCCTTATGGCATATACATATCAATACTCAAGTCCAAATCATATCAAATGCCCTATGGCAAGTACATGTCGAATGCTTATTAGCAACTACATTTCAAATGTCCTATGACAATTATATTAATTTAATCTTTCGAATTAATTTCAAACGTTGCCTTGGTATAGTTAGTACCCTAAGGTACTAACAAAAGTGCCACTAGGACACTAACAAAAGATACCCATGGTATCTACAAATGGTGACTAACCACCAAAAAAGATACCCATAGTACCAACAGAAGTACTGATCAGAAGTACCGAAGTACTAACGAATGAGCTCAGACTCTAGGCATGCCGTACTACCTATAACCAACTATGACCCAAGGCTCAATCAGAATTTCTTATTCAATTATTCTTTCATTTTACTTAATCAAATTTTTGTCACGGATGATGTACACAACATGGCATATCAAAAGCATCAAGTCATACTACTAATGTAACAAAACATATGCATATTATCATGTTACCAAAATCCAAATACATAAGTCATGCTAACATATCAGAGCATACACTTGTGATCATGTTACTAAATCCAAAAACATAGGCCATGCTAACATATCAAGTATATACATATCATGAACATAACTCATGCATGACTAACATACCTGGCATCCTTAGCCGCGTGTCATTACTTACCTCGGCATTTCCGAGCTATGCAAATGTTCTAATCTAGTTTATTTTCTAGTACTCAAACATAGAGTCAAACAAGTCATTATTAATTAGTCCTCCTTCCTATAATGTCAAATATTTATTTAATCCGGTTACATTACAAAGCAAATCAAATAATCAAATGGTTAGAACCCTAGGTCCTAACCCTAAGATTTGCTACACTCACCAATACTCCGAGCTATCACGGGTTGTAGATCACAACCCCTTTGCCTCTTTTCCTTGTTGCTTCAAGCCTCTCTTGCTCTTCAACTTCCTCTCTCGGATTATCTAGCAATTAACATATAATAGCTATGTATCAATACATCTTAAATTGTCCATTTCAAATATTCCTAAGCCTAACAAATACAAACTTATACATTTGTTCTTTACGAATAATTTCTGCTACCCCTTTAGCGAAACGGCCATATCTCCTAGCTTAGATGTCCGATTTTAGTCCATTATACCTCGTTGGAAAGCTAGAAGAATCCTCTACAAGGTACTATTAACCTCACATTTAATTTCCTAATAGATCAGCTCCAAATTTAATTCGAACAGTTTTGGTCAGATTTTCCCGGGACTGCTCGGGTAGCCTTACGGAACAACTCATATCTTCCTCTACCGGACTCGGATTTAGGTTCCATAAATTTCCTCTTAAACTAGGTATACTTGAGTATCATAGTTAAAATTTTCAGCTCTAAATTCCTTAAATCCCGACCTAGGAAAATTCTCAAAGTTGTCTACCTAGAATAGCATCTTCTAGGCCACTTGACTAGTTTTCCTCTTTTTGATCTTAACTCATAACCCATCTTAACCTCATGTTTTTCCAGCAATCAAAACACTAAATTAACCCCAACAAATCCCCAATTAAATCATCTAACCAAGTCAACATCATAACTAACGTTTTTACAAATACCCAAATTTTCAAGCTTCTTAGTTTGTTGTGCATGCTTCACTAACTAAACCCAATAATCACCAACTCAAAATTAGGTCGTCCTCTAATCTAATTTATCATAGTAGTATCATGGTAACTTTCTAAAATTCAAAGATTCAAACTTTCAAAGCTTAAGCCATGGAGAAGAAAGCTTACCTAAGCCCTTAGATTCAACTTCTTAGTCCGAAAACTTGATCATGCAAAGCTTTCTAAGCTTAATTTCTCAAACTCCCTTGGGTTTTTCTCCTCCCCTTCTATCTTGGTGTTCACGTGAGAAAGAGGAAGATGAGAGCAAAATTTTTGTCTATTTGTTTGTTCATTTAATGGGGTGTAAAAGACCTCTTTACCCTTAATGAATTGCTTGGGCCTAGATGTTTATCAAAGGTAGTCCATGGAACATGGCTATGTGTCATGCAATGCTCAAGCTCTTAATTTAACTAGTTTAGTCTATTTCCTAATTCAATGGACACATGATCTAATTTAATTTATTTCATTCGAATGTTTCTTCTAACCCGATTTTTAGGGTGTTACACTACCCACCACTCAAGTTGTATCCATTTGTACATACCTACAAGCAACTACTAATATCGAATTATGCAAAAATAAAAAATAGACTTTTGTAAAGAAAAATAAAACTTTTATACTTTATTAACTGATTAAGTGTATATATAACAATTACATTTAACTAACTAATGTTATCTAACTTAACTAAAACACATTTTTATCGATATAAATTCTACTGAACTACAACTAACTAATTATATATAACTAATTTAGCTAAAATATATGTACACTTTTATAAATTTTACTTATTCACACATATTACAAATTCATAACCTAATTAATTCAAGCTCGATCATAAATCATCATTTTTTCAAACTAAATTAGTTGAGTTTTAAGTTTATAAGCTTAAGAATTAACGTAGATTTTAAAACAAATTAATATCTTAATACATAAAACAACATAATAAAATACATAATCAAAATCTACGAATACAAATAATTCAAAATTTATGCGACGGACAGAATGGAGCAGACGAATATAAAGTGGGTAGATATAGTATAGATAAGGTCTTAAATCCATTACCTTACCCACGATAAATATGACTTTTTACATCCACGTTCCCCCGACACCCATCAAACTCATATACATTCCCACCCAAGCTAGGGTGGTACGCATTCCGCAAAGTTGCACCTATTTGGCATTCATATTGGGAGTCTACCATTTGATTTAATAACGGTAACAGTCCTTCAATGTTTTAAATGTCTTTTAATTCCGTCCCCTAATTGCTTTCAATTTAACTCTCCTAATCTGTTCTCTTATTATTTTTTATTAATTATATATTATTATTTTGTTATTAGTACGCCTTATTATAATATATATTATTATGTTTATATTATTGTTACGTATTATTATAATTTTATATATTATTTTTATTATTAACAATATTATCATGTTACTATCCTCGTATAATAATATTATTATTTTTGTTCTATTAGTATCATTAGTGTTATAATATTATTCTTATATTATGTTATTTATATTACATTATATAAATATATAGTATATTCATATTTATATATTATTATATGATATAATGGTAATTTTTAATTTTAGACAACGTTATGATTTAATATCTTTTTTTACGTTTAACAATTTTACTTGACATTAGATTTATTATTCTGATATATTTTACTGACAGTGACATCCCAAATTCCGAATATTGTCTTTTTTGAATTATTGTGAATATTATGATTTTTTTAACTATCATGCATTTGAAAATTTAAATTAACTTAAAATTTATATTTTTTAAAATAATTATGATGCATACCTTAAAATACCAATTTCTGGACTTAAAGAGTACCAATATTTTCCCAAACGTAATCAATTCCCGCACCTAAATTTTCTCTAGTTTATTTTTTATGTCCGGTCTATCCTTTTGAAACAATTGATGGCGACTCCAACCATCTTTTTTAAATTTATCACTTTTTTATTAAGAATAAAATTCCGGTCTTCAAGTATCATATTCCTTGGATACTAATTTTCAAAAGACGTCTATTACAAATTGGTTGGGAGATTGAATTTCCCCCTTATCCTATAAGTTTGTGTTTCTGAGTTGTTGTCTAACTTGGATGTAAGTATCGGAAGATGATCTTAATACATGAAAGAATATTTAAAAAATAAACATATTCATAGAGGATACATGCTGGTAATTGTTAGAAGAAATTTCTTAGACCAAAAATGGAATCCTGGAAAGATGATGTTTTCTAACGTGAAAAGATATATTCATTGAAATAAAACGAACAAAAACAGGGTATACATGACAAACAAAAAGGGCCCTTCACAACGGTTAAGCACAATCAGGTTGAGAACGGATAAAATATGTACCAAAGAAAATTCAGGATTTCGACCATTGCAGCAATGGCAACCAAAGCATTATTCAAAGCTTCAAAAGAAAATTATCTGTATTCATTATCAGAAGAAGACAGGAGAGAAAGCTTGTACCTGTTACCGGCTTCATCCTTCATTCGAATATTCAAGAATGTTGTTTACCCGGAAATATGCCATTTCCTTCCTCCACACGAAAAACATATATCCTGGATTGCAATTGCAACTTTAACACTCTTTATCTTTGAATTTGGTACCTTCTCATCTCTTCCATGTATTTGCACTTGGAATCCTGTTTAACTCGGTTACACTAGACCTATATCCGCAAAAGAAAGGAAGAACAGGCAAAGAAAAACATCTAACAGTTCGTAAGAAACTTTCAATCTATTGATCTAATTATCAGCTAGGTGAGATGAAAGGGCTTTAAGCAGAAGATGACAGATATACACCAACAGTTTGAGGTTATCTCTGTTGCAATAGCTGCGGCTCTATTGACTCGTATTCCTTCAAGTTGTTGACTACATTTTGGACTTTCTTCGATAGTTGGTTACTGTGATCTTCAACTATTTTCACAAATGCGGTCAGCTGTTCTTGATATGCTGCACATAGTCTTTTCTTGTTCCGCAGTTCAATGGTTAGTTCTTGAATTCTCTTGTCCTTTTCATCCTTTGGAGTTGCAGACAGAACGAACATCATTTAGAAACACTCGGAAGATAAAATAAAATTGTCTATATAAGCAGATCAAAACATTAAAATGCTTGATTTGTTGAATGTATGAGATAAAATAAAAAACAGAACCTGTTTATGAGATGGAATATTAAACCACCGAGAAAGGACGAAGGATTAGTTAACTTCTTTGAATGTGTCACGACAAATCAATTGGCTCAAATTTTCAGCTCAGAATTTTATGAAAACTATGTTACTCGAACTCAGGTGTGAGCATCAACTACAAGTATGGCAACATGAGTTTTTTCATTTATTTTCTAATTTTCATTTACTTGGAGGATCTTTGGAGGGTTATATCCCACACCCATATCTGGAAATATATCAGATACGAGTGTCAGAAGGATTCTTCAAGAAAAATGGAGTCAGTGCAACATAATATTAAACTACAACCAAATGGAGTAACTTTGCTACCTATAATTACTTTAGAAATACTCAAATTAAGCTTTAATTAGGTTAGCCATATTAAACTACAACCAAAATATATGAAAAGGCTTCCATAACATATTGAAGATTCACATTTTGAGTGCATATTCATATAGGACACCTACAATTGATCCCAAGTAACAAAGTTGCTAGGTCCTACCTCTAACCTCTCAAGAACAACATTTCACCATCTCGATATCCTTGACTAAGCAAAAACAGAATTATCTCCATACCCTCATTTGAGCATTAAAATCATCATACCAAAGTGATTTGTTAAAACAGCATTATATTTAGACTTTTACACGGAAATGAATGAAAACGGGGCATTCAAGTGAGACGTTGCGCCTTACAAAGATTAAATAAACCAAACAGAAAGCAAAACTTGAAAATTCACCAATGGTTGGAGCAGTGGTGCTGAGCATGGTACATTAACCACAAAGCAGATAATAGTCTGAAATAAGAGGAAAAAGGAGGGGGGAGTGAACAACTGACCATTGTTTGACGTGCCTCACGTGGAGCAACTACAAGTGGATGATTATGCTCCTTTACGAATCTCGTTATTACCCATTTTCCAGACTTATTTAACTTGATATGAATCATTGCCTTGCAGCCTTCCCTTGTGCTTGGCCGCGGCTTTCTAACAGGGCCAAATTTACCCCGAATGCTAACACAATATCCTTCCTTATTACATCCAAGTCGACGAGCAAGAATCCTCCCATCTCTTTCAGATCGACGACAAGACATCACACGCATGACAAAGCCTACGTGTTGTGCATATTTATCATAAAATATCTTTGCATCATCTTCGGACTCAAACTCCATACCTTCGTATGGTTCTATAATTGAATCTTCGTCACATGGGATTGTCATCATCTCGCCTTCTGTGAAGCCTTCTATAGCTTCTGCACCCTCGTCCAAATCCACTGCCCCATTTAAATATTGACATTATTCATAAACTTCCATTTTTTAAAAAGGGATATAAAACAAAAAACCGTATCCTCTACAAGAGGAAAATGAGAACAATTGCTCATAAATACAATTCAAAGTAGAAAATTAAAAAAATATATCATTTTAAACAGTTCAAAAAGTTGAGAAACACTGTAAGCCATAAAAAACAGAAGCCTTTTTCGTACTATGTAAAGTCAAAGACCACAATATAGATACGTTATATGACAAAAATGAAAATTCTAAGGGACAAAATCCTATATTACTCCAACTCGGATGTGAATGCCAAATATGGATATGTGTACAGCATAGGTATGTTCTTTTTTAAAAGTTTTTTTTCATGTTTTTGAAGATCATGTACTACTGTCCATAAATGTATCAGACAGGTGTTAACTACAGTGTGCTTCAAGAAATATAAAATGTCATAGCAACATCGACCAAAGCAATTAAAATGAATGCCTTCTAGGAGACACTTCCAGTATTAAAACAAAAGACTTGAACTTGAATTTCTAGTTTCGAGTCCTATTGAATGAGACCAGAAGTTATGGGATACGGTAACATAGACCCAAGAATTTTAGGTATCAGTTTCCATGACATGAATATGTTATCGAAAAAACAAAAACATGGTATAAAAGTAACTTCATCCTGATACAAATACACAGATGTATCAAAATTCATATAACATGGTTATGGCATGAAATCAATACGAATATGGGATTGACAAGTCATCTCAATCTATACGGAAAAGAAAATATATGTACATATTTCTTCACAAGTCATCTCAAATAATTCATCAAATAATGATAGCAGATATAGTCTTTTAATATAATTCCATAAAAGACAGCTTTCCTGTTAAACCAATCAAACAACTAACATTTTATCTCTAAGGTACAAAGAAAAGAAACAACCAAAAGATACTAACCCCATTAAAATCAAATCTGTCCTAAAACAGAATTCACAATATTTATCATCACTCATCACCTTATATAAATGTAAATCAAGGGAAATTAACGAAAGGGTCAATGAAACAGAGAATTGAAAAAAATTGTGGAAAAAAGAAGAGAGAATTCAAAATCCATCAAAACCCAACGTATCCTAACACTAAATCCACAGTGTTTATAGCCACGAATCAAAAGAATCACTGAAACCGAGAAGGACATAAATAAGAAACGAAACCATCAAAATAAATCAAATCCTCAAAAATCAAAGCTGTTCTAACACTAAATTCACAGTGTTATAATCACTCGTGAACATATATGGCAAATTAGGCAAAATTAACACAAGACTCGATGAAACAGAGAGGCAAAAAGCAAAAACAATTGAAAAGAATTTGAGACTTACTTGATTGAGAAGAACGGAAAAGGGGAATTTAGTGGCAGATCTTTGTATCTGCTCTACGTAGATGAAGAGAAAGGACGGCGAGTCTACCTTGTTGGTGGGCTCTAAATGTCATTCTGAAGAAATTTTTGAGATATGAAAAGGATTAATGGTCAGAGAACCGGTTGATGACACGTGTTCTCCATTGAACCAAAATTTTCATATACAAGAAAAATCGATTTTAATATGCCCGGAAAATTTGTCTACCAATAGGCCGGTTCTCTCGAAAAATTATATAAAAAAAACGGCCTAAAAACAATTAAAAAATAAGTATATCGTTTTTATTATAAAATTTAAAAGAATTTTAATTTTCTTTATATATATCGAATTTTTATTAAAACATAGAATATTGTAAAAAAATATGATATATCAAAAAAAATATTTTTATAAAAAATTCAGTACATATATTAAAATTTTTATATTTTTTAAAAAAATTTATATATTTCATTTTTCTTAAAAAAATATAGGAATTTTGGTACACACCAAAAAGTTTATACCAAAATTTTTACAACTGTTATAAGAAACACAATACAATTATTTTTTAATCGTTATTTAAGACTATCGTTCGCTAAAACTTTCTCTCCCAACGATAGAAGCTAGGAATATAAGTTTAAATCTCAAGTCTTTATATTCTTCATGCCTTTAAAATTTAGTCAGTCTACTTTTTAGATTAAAAGATTTTGAGTCCAATTATTAACATTGTTAAATATTTTATATTAAATTCACTAATATGACATTTTGAAATAAAAATAAATCATGTAACCCAAATTCCTATAAATTGATGTTGTAGTGGATCTTAATTTAATAGAAAAACTTTAACAGCATTAACAATTAGACTTAAAAATTTAACTATAATAAGTTGATGGACTAAATTCCCATAAATTGATGTATTAGGACTAAATTCCAAATATGTGAAGAGTACATGAGTTTTTTTGCATACTTTAACTCAAAAGGTTAAAATTTATCGAAAGTCCTTGTATTATACAAAAAATCATTTTAACGAGGCTCGTAATTTAATGAAATGACACATTCATTCATACCTAAGGTATTTGATGATAATATTAATAATAATTCAAAATGTGCTATAATATTATAAATAGTACAACTAAATTTATATATAAACTCGAAAAATCAAATTGACTTGAACTCGTTAAAACTTACTCAAATAAAATATTCAAAAAAATTAATTTGTAAAATATGTTGACTCAACGGAATAATTTTTTTAAAAAAATTTTACTCAACTCGCTCGAATACTCACCCCTACATATCATGTATTACCTCTTGGTTTCCGATTATATTCCCCGAAATAATTTTATGTAAAAGTAATTTTTAAAAATATTAAAAATTAAATATTTCGATTTATAAAAAATAGTTTAAAAATGTTAGTTTCAGTCTAAAAATTATTTATTTTTTATTATTAGTTTTGGCTTTAAACCAGCTTCTTGACTCTAAAAGCGGAAAAATTATTAGGTGAACATTATTCATCACGTCATCCATGGTCCCAATTAATCAGGACCGTTAATCTTATTTTTTTTTCAAGTGAATCATCACCTCTTTCCTACATGTACTTAGTGAGTAGTAGTTATTAGATGGTTATTTAAAAATCAACGATCCTGATTGCTTGGACCATAGATGACGTGATGAATAAGATTCATCTAATAATTTTTCCTAAAAGCGGGTTTAAAACTCAAAAAAAAATAAAATTTAAAACATCTTTATCAACAAAGAATTAATCGAACTAGACTCAAGCATTCTATTTGTATTTTTTAATATTATTATATATTTTGAGAAAATATTTTTAAGTACTAGTTATGAAAGAAAATTTATAGGTAGATTTAACTTAAAAATTTTAAAAATTATGATTTAAATTTTAAGGTTAATAATTTAGATTTTAATTTTAAATAAAATTAAAAGTACTTTTAATAATTTAGATCTGAATTTATTTAATATAATATATATTAATAGGGAAAAAGGAAAGGCCTAGCAGAAGAGTATTAAGGTTTAAGACCAAATTAATCCGTTAATTACGGGACTGCAATTTCCGTTTATGTTGTATAAGAACATCAGGTTTTCTAATCTCCAAGTTCAACTTCAACCATTTTCTTGGTCACTTTCTCAGGAAAAAGATACATCAGATCAGGTAAAGTATTCGCCTTCCATTTCCTCATCTTCCTACTTGTCACGAAAATCAGCAAATAAATATTCAACAGTTAGTTTCTTACAAAGATCAATTAATTCCACGTTGTCCCCTTTTGATTTTCATTTTCACGTTTTAGATTTCATCTTTCTTTGGTTCTACTCTCCGCTTTGGCTGATCGTTTTTGTCAATAAAACCCACTTAAACTTGAGGATTTTGCTTTTATTTTCCTAGGGTTTCTTAGCAACCAAACTGGGTTCCTGAAGAAACATTACTCTATACATTTTCTTTCTTTTACTTTTGGCGAGTTTGGTTCTTTAAGTGAAGTCATTTTTAGGCCAGATGATACTGAATTTGACATTTCAAAACAAAAATCATTATTTTGTTTTTTATTCTTATTCCATTTATGCTTTTTTATTTCATATTATTGATGTTTGGCAATTAAATTATGTACATACTACATAGTTAGAGAAAGGACTTTCATATGTTATGTTAAATTGAATGATTCAGAACTTATCTATATGTTGTTGTTCATTGTAGATTTAATTGGTTGAAATTGGATGGAAAATAAGGAAGATGAGAGTTTTTATCATAGCCATTCAAGGAAGGAGCTTCAGGGTTTGTGTAAAAAGTATGGTTTACCGGCTAATAGATCTCATTCAGATATGGCTAAATCACTGGCCTCTTATGTGGAGGTAATTTTTTGAGCCACCATCTTTGTTTGTAATTAAGACTTAAGAGTTCAAACCGTATCGCACTGCTTTTCGCGCCATTATGTAGTTGTTCAATATGTCAACTTACATTGGTTTATAGTTTCACTCTGATATATTTGTTTATGTCGGTATGTTCTTTTCCTGCTGTTAATAATGGTAGCATATACTATTCATAGGAGTGCTCCGGTAGATATAATTTTAGAACCTTCTTAATATGAATGTCGGGGTGGGGGGTGGGGGAGGAAAGGAATCTTTGAGTTTCAAAGTTGAAAGCTTGCAAGTCGTAACGGAAAAAAGTAGAATTTCTTAAATTTATAGTTCAGAATGGAGATATGCCACACTTGTTATTTTGTGGTTTCCATTTTATTTTGTATTTTTATGATGAAGCAAATTTGTGGTATTGACATGCTAGCTAGTGCAGTATGGGAGGTTTCTAGTCAATGTCATTGATAATCTGATATCAAAGTATTTCTTTGCAACATAAATTGGCATTGTCTTTGATTGAGAAATTATTTTTTTGACCAATTGTTCCATTTTATGTGGTGTAGCATACATTTATAGATGTACACGTCATCAATGATAAGTAACGTTTCTTGAAATATGGAATGTAGAATTATGATCAGAGAAAAGGAAATTTGGGTGATGAATAATGTGTCAATGCCATAATGGAAGAATTTACTTGTCTATGGGAATCAATGAGATTTTAGTTTGAGCATCAAGAATAATTTTACATCGATAACTTGTAGACATTGGCATTTCTAGATGTAATGACGTTTTGATTCTACTTATTTATTGCATGTTAGGCATGTTTTTGTGGAGTTGAATCCATGCAGTATCAGTTGGACAAGATTACCTTATATTTTTTTCCCCACATTTATGCATTTTAGGAATTATCATATTTAAAACCTGCATCCAGATATTTTCATAAAGTTGCAAACTTGGATTTAATCTCTGTCAGCCTATCACTTACTGTACAAGCTCTAAGTATTTACTCTTCATGTGGATCTTTTATTTGCCAAAACAGGTTCTTAAAATTTAAGTAAACCTTGAATATCATTTTTATCCAATAAAAAATATCTTACAAAAATATTTGCAGAACCGGAGAATGGGTTCAACGGTTGTCGAGGAAAGATTATATGGAATTCAAGAGTCTGTTCATCCTTTGTCCCTGAATCCACAACTTCAGCCTGGAGCATCATTAAACTCTCTCAGGGATGCTGGAAAAGGTGTATACTCACTGTGTGCCTGATAAGTGTGTTCTTCATTTTCTCAAATTAACTATATTACTATGAATTCCGTACTACAGTTGATGCATCCTTGTATGAATAGTATTCGGCTGCTTCTGCAGATCGCCATGGACTCATCTCTTGTCCAATAGACAGGTGTAATGGAGGGAATCATTCTCAAGCTGTTCAATGTAATGCATTGGGTTGTTGCACAGGGGATAAATTTTATCACAAGGTTGGCTTTTATTCATGGATTATTTTTTTTGACTTCTGATGCAGCTGGCCTTCTCTTCCTTGTTCTCTCAGCTGGATTGTGATAGGTTATGTAGTTGTTCTTGATGAAAGATCTACACCATTTTATCTATTCAGAAGCTAGAAGGTTACTGGTTGAAACTTTTGTCTTGGAAGATTAAAAAAATTAACCCTATAGCTGCTTTTACATAAAATGTATGCTGGCAAAGATGTAGAAGCTTGAACCTTAAATGCTTAATTATTTAACTTCAAGAGTTGAAAACTTTTATCTACTGATCTGTCAATGCAGGATGGCTATGGTGGTGGCTCAATTTTTTTCCAGCAAAGACCAGAGTCTCATTTTGTTAGTCAGGTTGATGACAGTGGTTTCAAGACTAAGGAGTTCCAAACAATCAGCTCCAATGGAGATTGTTTGAGCCTCACAAGAGATGGAAGGATGAACACTCTGCCTCAAATGGAACATAAAGACACAAACGTTGCTACATGTTCTGATAAGATTGTCTTTCCTTCCTCAAGAAACACTCCCACTGTTTCTCCCCCTTCCTTCCAGTTTCATGTCAGTTCAGAAGAAGGAATCAACCTTTACGTCGATTTAAATTCAAACCCGTCGGAATGGGTTGAGAAACTGAAAGGTGAGGTTTCTATATGCCAGAACTGTAAGCATTGAATTTTAGCCTGAATCGAATGAAAATAGAAAACCAACAAGCAAATCAAGTTGAATATGGAAAATATGGGAAAATCAATCCCAACATTCAAGCAATCGGTCAAGAGGGGAAGAAGAACCGGAATCATTCATGTATGGGAAGCAATTAACCAAGATTAGGGGATTTTGGTTTTTGATTTTCATTGTAATTTTGGTATGAAAATTCCTATGAAATCCCTCATTCCCCTTTTGTAATACACACAATACTACAGGAAAAAGAACTACACTACATTCTTGAATCCGAGATTTGAAGCAATAACACAAGAAGCAAGCTAATGTTTAGGGGCTTCTACCTTTTTTATATTTTTGTTTTGCGTATATGTTCGAATGTATGAATTTCTAGCCTTGTTTGTGAAATGTTGCCGCCGATATTCGAAAAAATTTTAAAAAAGGGAAATTTTTGGATCTCTCTCTTGTCGATCAATAGCGGTGGATGCCAAAGGTGGGCGGCTGGCACGGTAGTTAATCTCCGGCTCACGGTGGTTGAGCACGGTGGTTGTTCTCAATGAAGGACATTTAAAAGAAAATAAGGGATTGATTTTGATCCAAAATTTTTAAATGGGAATTTTTTTTAAAAAAAATGAAAATTTAGTTTTATACTCATAAGAATGAATCTTAGAATTAGAATTTGTTCAAAATTATTTCGTAAGAGAGATATCTCCAAAAATATTAAAATACACTTCCTAGTTATTATTAGAATAATAAAATTATTTTGGACTTAGTGCTTTATTTATGTTTTTTAAGAGTTAATCCTTTCTCTCTTTTATTTTTGTTGATTTACTTGCACTTACATAACGTAATTTTAAAAATGAATTGATTCCTTAAGTTCATTACTGTCGCGATCGTTTTAAAACCGAAAACGTGTGGAAAATAGCCTGACGAATTGGTTTTGAAAAATACGAATTTTATCATTTTTAATCTTGAAAAAAAACCCAAATTTTTAGAATAAAATTATTATTTAATTTTGAAAATTGATTTGGAGTCGTCACCGGCCACTTTGGTAGGCCAAACACCATAAAACAAACCAGAGATTCGTTAAAAAGCATTTGGGTTCGGGAGTCGGTTACGTGTAAGGACGACCCTTATAAACGCCCAAAAATTGAGGATATCCTTTTTGATTAAGAAAATATATCTCTTTTAAACTCGGACCGAATGAGACGTCCTCTAGATAGGAAATCTCACCCAAATTTAAAGAAATATAAATTCCGCCTCAAAAGGTTTAAATGCATGACCGTTTTTTATCTTTTTCATTTTAAGTTCTAACCTAGGAGGGCTCCATTAATTAAATATTAAAAACCTATTTAAATTATTAATTTCGCCAAGTGTATGATAATATCCGAATGCTCGGACACTACCATCTTGTCACTTAACAAAATTAATAACTTTACTAATGTCACTAATTATTTACCTACCAATTCGATACCAAGGTACACTCTTTAGGCCAACATCATGGTACGTCAAAACACCTGCCTCTCAGTTTATCCGAGGTATAAGATTCAAATACTATCGTTACTAATTATCTCCCTATTTAAATTATTAATTAAAGCAACTAATCCTAGAAGGCTCTAAATTAATTAACTAAATGATGATTAAGTGATCTCCTAACAAATATGCCATGCGATTTTTTTAAAATGAAACATAATTAAATAAAATAAAATAAATAAAAAAAATAAAGGAACTTGATTACTTTTCATTAGAAAATATGGGAGTTCGAATTACAACCAAGATGATCAAAATTGAGCACAAAGGGACTTACATGGTAAAGAAAAAAAAACAAGAGTTCAATTTCAATGGATGAATTAGATTTAATTAAGTTTAATTAATTTTAAGGTTTAGAATCTTTAATTAAATTAATAATTTAATCAAATTTTCCTAAGCTTTAAATTTTAATTAATCCTAATTAAAGTCAAATTTGAAGAAAATTTAGTTTTAAGGTTCACTTAGGCTAAATTAGATCTAATTAGGTTAAATTAATTTTAAATTTTATCTTAGAAACTAAATTAAATTCAACTAAGAACCTAATTAAATAATTTCTAAGCCTTTTTTTTTTAAAAAAATTAAACCTAATTAATATCTAAATTAACTAATTTTGAGTTTTAGGGTTCAATTTAGGTTCAAACTAGATTTAATTAGATTAAAATAATTTTAAATTCAACCTTAGAAATTAAATTAAATTCAACCAAGAACCTAATTAAATTATTCCTAAGCCTTAACATTAAATTAACACCTAATTAACATCTAATATTTGATTAAATTTTGAACTTGGGGTTCGATCTAGAGTAAAACTAAGGACTTAATTGAGTGAACTTGAGAGTTTTAAGGGTTAATTAGGGTGTTTGGGGACCAAAATGAATAACAGTCTAAAGCTCGAAGGACTCATGGGAGAAAATTCCCTTGTTTTCTCACAAACACTAAAAATCTAGAAAAACTTTCCATTTTGGATCAAAACACACATATTTTAGCATGATGTTCATCTTGTTCTACAATGAACATGAAGAACACTATGAACACCAACCCGGAACACCATGAACTCCGCCCATAGATCCAACCTACCGAAAACATCTCGGAAACTCAATTTTTAGATCTAAACACCATAAACGCACCTAAACCTCACCCCTAATCAATCAAAAACCACACGGATGACACTTTAAAAACACTTAAATCTACCCGGATTTCTCCCTAAAACCGAAAATAACAGAGATGAACCAAAAACAACGAGAGAGAAAAAAAACAAAACAAGGGATTACCTCCTCAATCCACCGAAAATCTCTTTCGATTGCCCTCTTGTCGATCCAAACTCCCCGATTCAAACTTTTAGCTCTTTTTATTCCATTCCCCCTTTTCAGATTCGAAGGTCTCTATTTAAAGGATTTTTTAACAATCCTAACTCAAATCAAAAACTACCAAATCCCTAAAAATTCTCCTACTATCCCTCATCACAATCCCCACTAAATCTAAAACTCTCCCACATCTTCAAATTTTCTATTTTTTTTTTATTTTTTATCTTTTTATTTGATTTTTCAGTTATTTATTTTATTATTATTCTTTTTAAAAAGAAATTCGTGTTAACAGCTGCCCCTCTTTGCCCAATGCTGCGGAGCAGGAGATGGGCAAAGACTGAAAAACACGAATTTTGATTAAGCCATTTGGCCGAAGCTTGAAGTTGTTCTTCTTATTACGAATTTATTCAAGCAAAACCTGTGACGTAACTCGAGGTTGTTCTTCTTGTTCTGAAATTCCTCGTCTTTGGGATATCTGGAGTTGTTCTTCTTATTACGAAATTCTCCAGGATCTGAAGCTATTCTTCTTATTACGAAATTCTTCAAACTTAACATCATACCCGGAGGATTTAACATCATGCCCGGAGGACTTACTGATGACCCAGAGGATTTAGGATCGTATTGCCTCCTTGATTGTGCAAACGATATCATCACTCTTGAAGGTGATGGCCCGAAGGATTTAACATCATGCCCGGAGGACTTAATGATGATCCGAAGGATTTAGGATCGTATTGCCTCATTGATTGTGCAAACGATATCATCACTCCCGAAGGTGATGGCCCGGAGGACTTAATGATGACCTGGAGGATTTAATAATAGAATATGTAGTTGTTCTTCTTATTACGAAATTCTCCATCTCCACTGAAGAGTCTGAAGCTGTTCTTCTTATTACGAAATTCTTCAGACTAATATCAAGTCATGAAATTTGACATTTTTTCTTATTGAATCTGGAGTTGTTCCTCTCATTTGAACTCTTCCAAAGTTTGAAGTTGTTCTTATCTGTTGAATTCTTTCAAACAAATCTTGGGATCCGAATTTGTTCTTTTTGTTTGAATTCCCTCGAACATCTGGTAAATAAAGATTTTTGTTGAAATCCACATCTTCAAGCGGAAAATCTTGCTTAACTTCATCTTCTTTGTTGAGATCTTTCTCCTCAAATAGAAATATGTATTGGTCTCTGCCGACCTTCTGAAATGTTTGTTTTCAAATTTCCTTCCTTTGAGATCTTTGTTTGTCCTGATCTTCATTGCTTTGCTAATCTTGCAAATTCCTGTTAAAATTAACCAAAAATGTTTTGAATGCATGGGTTAACATGTTTTACCCTATGGATGCCTAACCATATGATGCATGAACCATGGTCATTGAGGGACAATTAAATTCTTCATTGAACCTTTTTCTGTCATGACGACATCTCACATCAACAACTTTGTACTCTACCTGATCTTTTTGAGCTCCATTTCTCATATTGACATTAACATCATTATTTTTTCCAATCAGTTAGGATTTTGCCCCACATTTCATGGGCTACCGAAAACATCTCGGAAACTCAATTTTTAGATCTAAACACCATAAACGCACCTAAATCTCACCCTTAATAATCAAAAACCACTCGGATGACACCCTAAAAACACTTAAATCTACCCGGATTTCTCCCTAAAACCAAAAATAACAGAGATGAACAAAAAGCAACTAACGAGAGAAAAAAACAAAACAAGGGCTTACCTCCTTAATCCACCGAAAATCTCTTTCGATTGCCCTCTTGTCGATCCAAACTCTTCGATTCAAACTTTTAGCTCTTTTCATTCCATTCCCCCTTTTCAGATTTGAAGGTCTCTATTTAAAGGATTTTTCAACAATCCTAACTCAAATCAAAATCTACCAAATCCCTAAAAATTCTCCTACTATCCCTCAACACAATCCCCACTAAATCTAAAACTCTCCCACATCTTCAAATTTTCTATTTTTTATTTTTTTATTTTATTTTTTGTATTTTTTATCTTTTTATTTGATTTTTCAGTTATTTATTTTATTATTATTTTTTAAAAATAAATTCGTGTTAACAGATATTGGTAGGTAAATAATTAGTGACATTAGTAAAGTTATTAATTTTGTTAAGTGACAAGATGGTCATGTCCGAGCATTTGGATGTTATCATACACTTGGCGAAATTAATAATTTAAATAGGTTTTTAATATTTAATTAATGGAGCCCTCCTAGGTTAGAACTTAAAATGAACAAGATAAAAAAACGGTCATGTATTTAAACCTTTTGAGGCGGAATTTATATTTCTTTAAATTTGGGTGAGATTTCCTATCTAGATGACGTCTCATTCGACCCGAGTTTAAAAGAGATATATTTTCTTAATCAAAAGGATATCCTCAATTCAAGCAGTGTTTCTATAACAATAAAGAATTAAATTAATATCTATATTCAAAATATCAAAATGCCACGTGTAATTAATAAGGTACCAATTTTTGGGTGTTTATAAGGGTCGTCCTTACATGTAACAGACTCCCGAACCCAAATGTTTTTTAACGAATCTCTGGTTTGTTTTATGGTGTTTGGCCTACCAAAGTGGCCGGTGGCGACTCCAAATCAATTTTCAAAATTAAATAATAAGTTTATTCTAAAAATTTGGTTTTTTTTCAAGATTAAAAATGATAAAATTCGTATTTTTAAAACCAATTCGCCAGACTATTTTTCACACGTTTTCGATTTTAAAACGATCGCGACAATTACTTAATTAGAAAAAAAATATCATAGATGAAAGTACCTAAAAAAGAGGAAGACAATGTGAATGTATACCATTGGTCTGAGATCAACCAGCAAGTGAAAAAGATAACTTGTCAGTTAATTATAGGGATGGCAACCGCGTGGGGCGGGCCGAGTTTTTGGCCGCTCAGACCTGATTTAGTGATACCTAAATACGATCCTGCCCCGTTCTAGGTTAAAATATTAATTTATCTGTCCCGTCCCCCCAATATATTATTTCTTAAACCCGATCCCGACTCGCCCCAACCCGACCCGAAAAATTAAAAAAAATCTTCGTCAATGATAAAAGTTAGATTCAATCAATCTTTTATCACAATCATAAATTTTGATTTTTAAGTAATTTTAAATCTATATAGAAAAATTAAATAAAATATAATTTATATTACTCACATGTTAGATTACATATTTAAAAGAAAAAGAAACTTGAATCATCGACTAACAAAATCAAATATATTAAAATTTGAACAATATCTAATAATTTTTTATTATAAGAACAAACTTCAAAGTATAAAAATTACTTAAAACCCATAAAAATGTTTATATATAATAATATTTTTTTATAAATATAGTAAAACATATAAAAATATACCGGGACGGGGCGAGGCGGGGAATTTCAAATAAATACCCGAACCCGACCCGACCCGACTTAATGATTTCTAAGCCCTACTCTGCCCCGCCCCGATCCCCGTAATTGAAAGAGAAAAACCCGACCGAGTCAGGTCCGGGCATACTGGGTCAGATCGAGGACGGGTATTTTTGTCATCCCTAGTCAATCATGTGATAGAAACATCAGAGTATACTCACATTAATTTTAAGTAGAATGACGTGCATGAAATACTATTGATATAGGACCACGTCGATTATGCAACCAAGCATTTAGATGCCATGAAAAGAGAAATGAATACTAGTTCACTCAATTTAAGGACAATATTAAAAAATTCTAAGAGCGAGATAAGTTTGACATAAATATCGTATTTCAAATTCAAGACATAACTAAGCATGTGATGATATAGACTAAAGAAGTTATAACTCTTCGCCCTATATCGGGCCAACAAGGGAAGTGTAACCAAAACGCATGTGACTTATTGAAAAAAAAATAAGGGAATGAGTGCTCAGAATAAGATGTATTCATAGAATATATTTTCATCTTTTGTAATAAGCATTTTTTCATCCAATAAAAGCTACTTTTAGAGAAACTATTCATGGAACCAACGTTATTTTACTTGTATTCGTTCATTTTATTTTATTATGTTGTATTAGTTTATGTTTACGTAACATCATATTCTCAATCTGGTAAGATTCATTTAGCTTTTGATACAAATGAGTTAAAGAGCTATGTGTGAAGTCAAGGATAAAATGGAGAGCTTCTATCCATATTTATTTCTAATAGGTAAATGGACGAAATTCTTTAAATGAGAGAAAATGGTAATGACTTGAGTTTTAGAACCCAAATTTTAAATTTACTCTTAGTATAAGTCTCGCGACTTGGAAACATTTTGAGTTATGATATTTTTTATGAATTTTGAAGAGTATGATGTATGGAATGATAATTTCACTTGTAGTGCCCGTAGAGGATTTCTATTTGATATGGTGAATTTGGAGATTTTTATTTGATGGTTTGTTTAGATAAATTTGTGGGTACCCATACCAAGTCTAATGGTACTTATGAAAGAACATATATTGAGTTAAGCTTTTTGTAATCCGATTTAAATGTGTAGTTATCGGGTAATTATATCGAATGAGTAAATATTTTGTTTCTATAAGCGTCCTAATTTTAGTGGTTATGGATTTAGTTTAGAGTTTATTGTTTCGGGTTTTAGACTTATGTGGTTTGAATATAGTTTAGGGTTTGAATATGGAGTTTAAAGTTAGAATTTATGTAACACTCGAACCCAAGTGCTACATTTGGGTCTCACAAGCCCAACCCGTATTCATAAAATTTTTTAAATCAAAACCAAGTGTACCATCAAATACGTTATAAAATTTGAAACAACATTAAATATCAAAAGCATTTTAACAAATCCAAAATATTAATGGAGCTTCAAATACAAGTTTACTAAAACATTTGACCTTGAAAATTTAAATCAAATGGAGTTACAATTACAACAACGGTCTTACGAATACATAGCCCAATAATCTAGCTACTATACTCTACCAACAGCCAATATTGATATCCTATGATGATGGTGCTCCGCTGCGTTCACACGACCGTCGTCTACTTACCTACGCACGAAAACAAATTCCAAAACGCTGAGCTACTAAAGCTCAGTGGGTACACAACCTATCGACTGTGCTTTCAAGTGAATCTTAACTATAAATATGATAGATGAGAAATATGATGATATGATATGGCCATTGCAACCAAAGCATAAAGTAAACAAATCAGAAGTGAGGCCTATTGCCAACTCGACAATGGGAACTCACCTGATCCAGAATCTCACATTGGGCTGCTCGGAATCTCACATCGAGCTAGTATGCTCGGAATCTCACATCGAGTAGGGCTCAAAATCTCACATTGAGTAAAGTTATCACCCGAAATCTCACATCGGATGGCCTTCGATACATCATCCAAAATCTCAAATCGGATGGTCTTCAATTGTGTTGCAACACTATCACTCTCTGGGTATCTGGATCCCACCAAACAAAGACCCAACCAAACAAGATGGTCCACATAGGATCCTATATCAAGCAATACCACAACCAAACCAATCCATGCATGTAAGGGAAATTTCCATTATTGAAGTCCACGTTACCAATTACCAATTTTATTAATTATTTTATGCCTTAAATGACCTATAGGAATCCATATCATGAATTACGGGACCCCTAAACTCGACCTTTAAAAACTTGGGCAGATTGCCCAGGCGTATCGATGCGCTCAAAATATTTTCTTTACGTTTCGATACGCTATAACGATGGTTTAAGACCAAGGGAGACCAACCCATATCGATACACCTTTATGGGTATCGATACGACCCCTGTTTCGATACGCCCTAAATGAGGTATTGAAATGATTTGCTACTAGAAAAATTGGTTTTGATACACGGACAAGGCGTTACGAAATGCCTACCTTATTAGGCTATTTTTCCTCTCTGCGGTATCGATACCCCTACTAAGGGCATGGATACACCTGTATAAAAATGCAAGTCTGCAACTTAAAATGCTTAATAACCTTAACCAAAATCGAACCAATCGATCCCAAAATATTCCTACTCATTATTGAAGTAGTTTAACTGAGTTTCTTACTAATTTTACTCAATTTCATCAACCATGATTCAAGTCACCATTAAAACATGCAAAGGCTCTATCCTAAACCAAAATCATCACGATCAATCAAGCATGCCAAAATGATGATGCACATGAAATGCAAAAGATCTTGAAAGTGTACCAAGCTCCTAAAATGAGCTGAAGAACTCATCAAAAACTCCCTAAGCTTTCTCCTTGCTCAAGCTTATATATGACTCACCAAGCACCCTCACTACAAGAGGAGATTACGAAAAGTTACCATTTTATCTAAAACGGTTCTAAGAAGTTGAAACGAGCTCCTAACCGACCCAAAACTCTCCTCAAACCATTTTCTGTTCTTACCTCAAACCCCACAAAAAACCTTACCTCCACCATTTGAAACAAAGCTTACCTTAAAAGATAGATCTCTCAAAGCCTAACACAACTCTCTCAAGCAACAAAACGTGATTCTCACAAGAAAACCTTCAAAACTCAGCCTTTGGTGATGGGTTTAAGAAAAAAAATAAGAGGAGAAGAGGGTTGAGACAATAAAGAAGGTGATGAGATCGTTTCTCTACATATGCAAAGAAAATAACCACTCTTTCCCCTTCATTTCTCCCAAAAATCTATTTACCAAAACACTCTTGGGACACCATCCAAACCCAAACCCAACTACAACCTCTGAAGCTCAACTAGACACTCAAGGCCCCAACACGAGGCCTACAACCTCGGGTTAACCCGACTCCAAGTCTTGAAACTTGGGTCATGGTAATTTAGGGGTTATAGGTAAAATTTTAAATCTCTAATATATTACCCTAACTTTCAAACTCTAAATTCTAACAACATGCATTAAATTGTAAACCCCTAAACACTATAAACTCTAAACTAAATCATTAACCCCTAAAATTATGATGCTTATGAAAACAAAATATTTTCATCTATCTATCAAAACTTTATATTTAATGGTATATAAGAAAAAGAAACTTGTTAGTTATATAAATATCTGTTTATTAAAATTTTTGGTTGTATTTGGTATATTGAGTTATTTATTAATTACCAGTTAATTGTTTTATAAATTGTGAATTACTTAATTTAAATGATAGTTACTCAAATGCGTATCATTTAATAAATTTTGACGGTATAATCAATATATATATATTAAAATAAAACTTATATAGTCCTCTATTTATCTCTCTATTTATTTTTTTATTTTTTAATTCTAAAATATCCTCAAACTGTTCAATTTTCTATGTCGTGATATGTAAATCTGACCATAACATAATTATAAATTTAGATCATGTCATTCTTTGTGAATCTATGATATTTCTATTCATCAACCATTTAGATTATTAAACAAAACTTGTGCATTCTGGAACATAAGAAATAGGAGGGAAATTGAGTTATTATAAGGTGATGGGATTTTTTTATGAAAATATTGCATGCCAATCTCATTAAAATTAATAATTAGATCTGAAATCATTAGGGAAATATATTTGGCTAAATGAATCTATTGTCCCTAGAGTATGATTTTTTCTTGAATTAACCCTCGAGAATAGATATAATAAATTTGACTTGTGATTTGAGAATTGAATTGCTTTATCTGATTTTAGACTCGATATTGATCTGAATATGATGATTTGAATCTGATTCAAAATAAATCGAACTTAAACTGACTTAATTTTAGTAAACGAAATAGACCTAAATCGATTTTTAATGAAACAAAATAGATTTTAATCGATTTTATCTAAATAAAAAATAACCTAAAATAAAAAAATATTAAAAAAATAAAAATGATATATGAATTATCATATAACTCAACAAAAAATCTAAAATACTAACTTTATAAAGTATATATAAAAGTATAAAATATTACCCAAACTTAAACTCGATTAAACATGATATTTTTTTTACCAACCTAACCCAAAATCAATGGATTAACATGTATATTGTCACGATCCTATCTTTTCGACACGGTCGTGACATCGCAGGACCGAGCGAGATGCCTCTGGTTGTGCTTAAAGCTTGAGAGCGAGATAGCATTGAGAGTATAGTACGTGCCGAGCAGTCGTCCCATCTTAGGATGGGCGTGCTGATCGCGCACCACACTGGTCGGGAGCTATCCCCGCTTCCCTGATGAGCCCATGGGAGGGCGAAACCAGTGAGCATCGGAGATCGTAAAGGCTGAACCTTGGGTATGTGAGAGACCTGAGGTGCCGCACGGGTAGAAGTCCCTGCGCCAAAACTCTGACCCCGTGACAAGTGGTATCAGAGCAAGGCTGTGTGCTAGCTGTGTGTTTACCAAGCGCCCCGTTGCTGCGGAGCGAGTCATGTTGACGAGCGTGTTAGCTCGCACCCCAAGAAGAGGGTGTTCGCAAGTGGGTCCTCAAGAGACGAGGACGGGTAGGCAGGAAGCTGTAGCGAAAGTTCTCCGGAAGTGCGACCCTAATCAGTGGTCGAGTTTAGGGGAATTGCACACTAGTTCCTGGCGAATCTAAAGAGAAGGTTAAGAGTTCCTCACCATGCACGAGGGCGTGCATGAATCAAGTGGGGGAGTTTGTCACGACCCTATCTTTTTGACACGGTCGTGACATCGCAGGACCGAGCGAGATGCCTCTGGTTGTGCTTAAAGCTTGGGAGCGGGATAGCATTGAGAGTATAGTACGTGCCGAGCAGTCGTCCCATCTTAGGATGGGCGTGCTGATCGCGCACTACACTAGTCGGGAGCTATCCCCGCTTCCCTGATGAGCCCATGGGAGGGCGAAACCAGTGAGCATCGGAGATCGTAAAGGCTGAACCTTGGGTATGTGAGAGACCTGAGGTGCCGCACGGGTAGAAGTCCCTGCGCCAAAACTCTGACCCCGTGACAATATGAATCGATCGAATATCTAACCCAATTGACAACGATGAAAACAAAATTCGCCGAGACTATCATCCACAATAAAAATTTTAAAGTTTATTTGTGATTTTTTAAAAAAAATTATGATACTATTTATTTTTAATTTATTTTTAAAATAAATAAGAATAAAATTCACGAGTTAATCTATTGTTTTAACAAAAAATTTATACATCTAATCTCATAAAAACCGTATAATTTGATACTGAGTTAATCAGTCTTCATAATTCACCCATTCACATTCATTCTTCAAGAAAGGGAAACGAAAAAGTACAGAGAAAAATTTTCGTTTCTCTTTCGCTTAATCAAAGACGAACGCACAACGCAACCATGTTGTCCTTTCCTCCGGGCATCTGCCGCCCTGTTCTGGTGGCTCTTCCTTTACTGTTACTCGTTTCTTTGTCATTTGCTGTCCTCGCCACCGCCGACGGCGCTTCAGAGGACGAAGGCCCCGAGTTACCTGCCTGTAACAACCCTTTCAAATTGGTAATTTGATTCCTTCTTTTTGCACATGTAATTACTATTTAGGACAGTTATGTTTGATACAAAATATTTTCGTTTTTTTTCTTCTTTTAATTGGTTAGTTTTGGATCTGAATTTCGAAATGATTGGAATAGTTGCTAATTCAATTATCTGTCTTAGCTTTTTAGGGTTTTGAGAGGAATAAGAATAATAAAAGGGAAAATTGCCCTTTTTTTTTTCTTTAATGGGAGTAAATGATGGGAAAAAATAGTTGATGCGGCATGTTTGGGTTTGGATTTCTGTAGGAATTTTATATGACTAAAGGAATTTAAATTGGGGATAACAATTGCAGCTGGCGGCTTGTGAAGACTGAATTCCATAGGCAACTAATTACAAACAAGATTCTGGAATAGAAATTCCAGTAATCTGCTCGTTTGGGATTGTTTCAAGATAGGGTGTCCTAAAAATTGGGTTCTTTTATGATTTGTATTTGTAAATAAAAGAGTTTATGATTGTTATATAGTCAAAGGGTTTTAAGATTATTTAGTACTTTAGAAAGAAAGATTAAATCTGGTTGCTAATTATTTGAATCCAGTACATACCGAAGGGTGCAAAAATGTAAAGAATAGAGTTTTTATCTGGAACATTTAGCTGCTATTTTATATGCTGTTATAGGACAATGATGCTGATAGAAAGTGTTGAAAGATAATTTATGAGAAAGGTGGGTTGACCAACCCTGAAAACTTGAGTTCTACGGATGCAGGGGATTTGTGTGTTTTTGTCAAGAATATATGCAGAACTGAAAGTTCTTGGTATAAAATAATGTTCTAGTGTTTTTAGTGATATGGAAAACTGTGTTTTTTGGTCATCATCTGAATTATTTTATGGTTATTTTACAAAGTTCTGCAATATTATGAGTCAAAGTAATTATTTTGTTGGTTGGTGTTGAAACTTAATCTTGGGAAAGATAGATAACTCAGAAATAGTGTGAGATTTTGATATAGTATGCTTATCCGAGTTTCATATATTAGAGTGCAGAAGAGTAATAGCCTATGCTCATCCTAATTTCTTAATAGAGTTTGAATCTTCTAGGTCAAGGTGAAGAGCTGGATTGATGGTGTTGAAGGTGAATATTTATCCGGGCTAACTGCAAGCTTTGGAGCCTCATTGCCTGAGGAAGCCAACGAAAGTTCTAAACTGCCTGCTGTTTTCACAAATCCCCTAAATGGCTGTTCTAGTTCCTCTTCAAAGGTTCTGTCTCAATTTATTTTGTTATCACAAAATTTTTGGTGAACTTGCCTCGCCAAGAATTGTTTAGCTTTTATATTATTAGCCAGAGTACCTTTTTGTTTAGTGCTGTGAAATTTATAAATCATCCATACTATCATAGTTTGAATGACTTTGTTGCCATTAGTAAAGTGACACCAATTCAACCGATGAAATTATGAGGAAACCAAACTAGATTAGAATATAAAAATGAAATTTGGAAATTTATGTCTTCAATTATTTTGTATATAAATATATTTTTTTAAAAACTACTTGTTTCTTCCTAAAATAGCTATCCATTTTGTCTTTAGAAAACTGTCAATAAGTAACTTTATCTTTTAAAGCATTTTTGTAAATCTAACCTTTTCTTTTCACTCATATCGTGGGTGTGTTGTGTGTGTATGTCGAAACTACTAAAAGACCTACTCATGCAATTTTTTTGGTTAGAGAAAAGGAGAAAAAGAAAAAAAAAACTCCACCTAGGGGTTGTACCAAATAATATTACTCAAACTTCTCTTAGTTCTAGGTGACCATGTACTTAGTTTAAAAAAGTGCGCCTAAGGCGCCGGGCGAGGGGATTGGAGGAAAACGCCTCCATCACCGGAAGCAAAGTGAGTTACGAGAGGTGTTGGGAGGCGCCAAAAGGCGTGTGCTTTTTGAGAGGCGCTAGGCACGGCGCTTCTTGCGCCTTTGGGTTTTGGAAGATAAATGGTGAAACCTCACTGGCGGAGAAGTGAACAACAACAGCCATGGACGGAAAGAAAATATGAACCAGAGGAAGAAGATGAAACAATGGGAATTAGAGGAAGAAGACGAAACGATGGGAACCAGAGGAAAAAGAAAGTGACAACCATGTTTAAATTTTATATTTATTTTTAAGTTATTAATATTTTTTATTATTTTATGGGACCCACCAATCCATTAAATCAAAGAAAATTATTAGTATTCTTTTATTATATTTTTAAGATCCATTAGTCCATTTAATCAAAAAACCACGTTTATAAATCGGTTCCTACAATAAAAGTTTTTTGGAACAGAACCAATTTTGGCTTGTCAGCCGAAGGACTAAATTTCAAGTTATTAGCAATTTCTTTATTTGATTTTTATACATCACTTTACAACTTTATGTAATTATAAATTGAAGAGTAACCAAATTTTAATGAGTCTCCAAGTAGATATAAATATATTTTTATTTATTTTTATAATTAAATTATTATAAATAAAATGTATATTTATTAGTTATCATAAGAATCAAATGAATATATTTTTTATATTCATATTATAAGTATATTTATTAGTTATTTTCATCACTTAATGCAAAAATCTAATTTTTATTCTCATGTTATTTTATATTTAATTCAAAATATTATTAATATTTTAATATAAAGCGCCTCGCCTATGAAAAGCCCTCGCCTTCGCCTAGTGCCTCAGTCTTAAAGACCTTTAGCGCCTTGGAGCGCCTTGCGCTTCTTAAAATTAAGACCATGTAAACCTATGAAGTTTGGAGATGATACTTCATAAAAGTTTTGTATAAAGTTTGAAGTTCCATAAGCACTATAATATTACTCATCATGGTTAGAAACTTTTAACTACAGCTCTTTGGCTCTGTAGCCTTGGCCGTACGTGGTGATTGTGACTTTGTTACCAAGGCAAAAGTAGCTCAGTCAGGAGGTGCTGCAGCCTTGCTGGTGATAAATGACAATGAAGGTTGTAATTTTTTTTGTTTTCTGGCTTTGCTATTGGTATTTTTAATTCCATGTTGAAGTTCATTTGGATGATTGATTAAAATAATATTCTGGCTTATCAGTCTCTTACATATTCTTCTTTTTAATAATATATGTAGAGCTCTTCAAGATGGTTTGTTCTGAGAATGATACTTCCTTAAATATTTCAATACCTGTTGTGATGATTCCAAAATCTGCCGGAGATGCAATTAAAAAATCCATGAAAGAGAAACGTGGTAAGAACTTGATGCCATTAGATACCTTTTTTCCCTTTTCTTTTTGTTCTTTAGATGCATCTGATCTATTTCCTAGGTTGTTAGAATCAAGGATATCTTGCTCTAAAAGTGGTTCATGTTGGTGTAGAACGGAATGATTTAAGCCTCTAGATCTGATTGGTGATCATTGTTTGCAGTAATCATTAAACCTGCCTATTGAACCAGCTTTTGGTTAAAGCTTGGTCAATTTAGCATAAAAATATGTCTAAACTATTGTTTGGCATAGCTATAGAGAGAAGGGACATTTATTTTCAGGGAAAACTTTACAATCCTTTGATTAGGTGAATAAAGTCTAAATGAATAGATTCATTACTTCCATTAGTTTGAGGTTTGTTGATTTGATGTTATGGGTGTATTCTGCAATGTGCAGGTTTTGTGTTTTTTTACTTGCATGTTTTTATATGATTAAGGATCACTGTAAGCAAACTTAAAGCTTTACAGGATAATTATTCTGGTACCATACCAAATCTTCAATGTTATATCCCTTATCATTATTCATTAAAATATAAGAATTTGTGTCTATCTATTTGCTTTTCGTGAATTTGAACATCGGGGTGATCTGTACTTGAGCTAATATAGTTCATTATTTTTTTAGGAATTTTCGTGCACACGATAACAACACTGGATATTTAAGAATTTGTTCATCATGGATACATTTGTTCTCTTATAATGATCCATATAAACTAAATCATTTTGATTTTTCAATGCAGTGGTTTTTTATTATATGCACCGAATCGCCCAATTGTGGACCTTTCGGTTATAGTTTTGTGGGCGATGGCTGTTGGCACAATTGTTACTGCTTCACTTTGGCAAGAGTTTGGCACTTCCGAGAATTCTGATGGGCGATATAACGAATTATCTAAGGTTTATCGTATCCTTTTCTCTATCCATTGTTATGAAGTTTATAGTTGTGTTCTTTGTTTATGTATGCCTTATAGATGTTTGTTAACACCTGCTATAGGGAGTAATGGTTCTGATTTCCATGAATGGCATATCCTCTGGGTTTTCCTAAAATTTGAGCAACTATTAATATTAACATACGGGTGACATTCATGACAATTGCATTTTGAAGATATTTAATTGGTGCTTATAACCAGTTTGAGTTGTTCAGGTGATTATCTTTATAACTGCTTTCTTTTCAAAGTAAGTTTATGGCGAGTCTAGTAGGTAGGCAGTATACAATTAAGGTTTCCCCCCTGTTTTCTTTCTAGATGTTTTGTCTATTATCTGATCCATTGGATAATTAACATCCATATAGTTTATCATATCTATAAAATTCCAGTTTGATGGGTAGTATGGTCTTTGTTTCATTTTGCACAAATTTTTTTTTTACTAAATTCTTATTTTGGCCCCTTGGATCTCAGTGAGTGAGTGTCCTTTGAAAGAAATTTGGAAAAATGCATGTGCAATAGTTACTGCATCATCGACTATTGTTGTGTATAATGCTCTCTTTAGAAGTTGCTACTCCAATTTGTAACTTGAAGAAACCTTACCAATTTTTATTCACTTCTCTCTCCCTTTCCTTAGTGTATCTGAGTTATTATTTTTCTTTCTGATTCTATCAACTTAGCATCTGATTATTGAAAGGAAATTTTAATGATGTTTATTTCTGCTGCTGTTGAGTAGGAATCTCGCAATGCTGGAACAGATAACGATGATGAGAAGGAAATCCTTGATATTAGTGCAAAAGGTGCTGTAGTTTTTGTGATAACAGCATCCACTTTTCTGTTGGTACTCTACTTTTTCATGTCCGCTTGGTTTGTCTGGTTGCTGATTGTGCTTTTCTGCATTGGTGGTGTTCAGGTAATACAATTATTTTTGTGTTTGATGTTTTAGTTATCACGTATGTATGCTCGAATCTGCTTAGACATGGTATGTTAAAAACAACCTACACATTCAATGTAATTGTTATTTTTCTTCTTTTTTGAACCTTTTGTATTTGGTTATTAAATGCATAACTGGATTGCTGTTCTGCCGCATTTATGTGCACAGCGTTGAAGGAACTATTTTCACCTCTTTTATTTTCATTTCTTTTCTCTATAAAAATCTTCTTTTTTTTCAAAAAAAAAAAAAAAAACAATTCACGGTGATATATTCTCTTGTGACCTCTCTTTGTATATCTGCCTGAGGGTTTGTGTTTTTCCAGGGGATGCATAATTGCATTATGACGCCTATAACAAGGTATTCTTGAAATTTGCTTGTCTTTGCTGTAAAACTCTCACAAATCTGTTTTACATTATCATTTTTCCTTTTGTTCTTGTTTCTGATGTAAGTGGGTGCTAGCAGAAAATGCAGAAACTGTCTGCAGAAGACACTGAATTTGCCCCTCTTTGGGGATATTTCTGTTGTTTCATTTGTGGTTGCGCTATGCTGTTTGATATTTGCTGTTGTATGGGCTGTCAAACGACAAGCATCATATTCATGGGTGGGCCAAGATATTCTTGTAAGTCTCCATATTGTCACTTTGCATTCCAGATTGATTACGGGTATTTTTAGGAATTGATCATGCTTTCTAAGATGCAGATATTTAGTACTCTCCGTAAGTGTAATATCTTGACTTAATGATATTTTGATGACTATGCGAAAGCTAATTTCATGATAGATAAGAGAATTGAAATTATATGCATATTACAAGCTTTGGAATAGGATTGAGATTTAAGTCGTAAAATCAGAGTTAGAAAATTGTTTCGAAGTGGTGTTACTAATGTGAACAATGTACATTGACGAGGAGTGTTAGAGTTTTATTTAATATGTAAATAAAGTTTATTCTTAATCTGTAGTTTAGATTTAGTAGAAGTCTTGTTTAAATAGGGAATAAGTATCATCTAAATAAGGAATAAGTAGAAAGTCAACTTCCAACTTTATGAAAAATAAAATAATACAGAAAAAAGAAAAAAAAAGTTTTGTGAAAAGAAAAAAAGACGTAATTGATTTTTTGTTGTTGAATGAATTGAAAAATTACATCTTTTGCAATGTATTTATAGTCTCAAGTTTAAGGAAGGAAAAGAATAAGTTCTGTGAAAAGGAAGAAAAAACATAATTGATTATTCTTAATCACTCGATACTATTTTGTCCCTTAAAATGTTAGTGAGGCACTATCTCATCCTGGATGGCGTACGGTTATACTTGAGGAAATGAATGCTCTGGATGTTAATGAAACATGGACTTTGGTTCCTTTGCCCTTTAGTAAACGAGCTATTGGATGTAAGTGGATGTTTATTGTTAAATTTAATCCTGATGACTCCCTTCATCGTTTGAAAGCTTGTCTGGTTGTTGAGGGATATGCTCAGACCTAGGGATGGCAAATGGGCGGAGTGGGTGCGGATACCCCCTTCCCTATACCCATAGCCACCTAAAATTTTTATATCCACCACCTACCCATTACCCATGGTGGGCACAATTTTTAAATCCACACCCGCCCACGTGGATACATTCTTAAGTCTATCCCCACACCCATCACTCAAAACGTATCTACTTGTACATGCTTACAAGCAACTACTAATATCGAATTATGTAAAAGTAAACCATAGACTTATATAAAAAAAATAAAATTTACATATTTTGTTAACTGATTAAGTGTATATATAATATATTTACAATTATATAAATTTAACTATATGTAACTAAATAACGATAATTAATTTAACTAAAATATATTTTTACTGATATAAATTATACTTAAGTACAACTAACTAATATATATATATAGCTACTTAGTTAAAATATATTTACACTTATATAAATTTTACTTATTCACATATTATAAATTTTTAACTAAATTAATTCAAGCACGGTCTTAAATTATCAGTTTTTCAAATTAAATTAGTTAAGTTCAAAGTTTATAAGCTCAAGGATTAACATAAATTTTAAAACAAATTAATATCTTAATATATAAAATACCATAATAAAAGGCATAATCAAAGTCTACAAACACAAATGGTTCAAAATTCATATGACGGGCGGATACGAAGTGGGTGGATATGGGGAAGATGGATATGGGGCGATAAAGGCTTAAACCTATCACCTACCCACTACCCATGATGGGCATGACATTTTACATCTACACCCGCTCACTACCCATCAAACTCATATCCATCCCCACTACAACTAGTGCGGGTGCGGTGCGGAATCCGCAAAGCTATACCCATCTGTCATCCCTACTTAGACCTATGGTGTGGACTATCTTGATACGTTCTCTCTTGTTGTTAAGCTACACCCGTCACTTTTAACGGACCTTTGCATCAGTTAGATATTAAGAATGCTTTTCTTCATAGTGATCTTCAAAAGGAAGTATATATGGAGCAACCACCTGGGTTTGTTGCTCAATGAGAGTCTGGAAAAGTATATTTTTTGAAAAAATCTTTATATGGTCTTAAACAGAGTCCTCGGGCTTGATTTGGTAAACTCAGTCAAGCTGTTGAAAAGTTTGAGATGTAGAAAAACGAATCAGATCACTCCGTTCTTTAAAAAGTCTGATGGAGACACTATTCTACTAGTCGTATATGTAGACGATATTGTGCTCACTGATAATGACACTAGCGGTATCTCCTCATTAAAGTCTTTTCTCCACATTCAGTTTTACACCAAAGATCTGAGGGAGTTAAAATTTCTTAGGAATTGAGGTAAACAGAAGTAAAAATGGGATCTTCCTATCTCAAAGGAGGTATGTGCTTGATCTTTTATCGGAATCAAGAAAATTGGGAGTTAAACCTTGTAGTACACCAATGGTCCCTAATCTACAATTAACCAAAGAAGGTGAATTATTTGATGACCCTGAAAGGTACAGAAGACTTATCAGTAAGCTAAATTATCTCACAGTGACACATCCTGATATATCTTTTCCGGTAAGTGTTTTGAGTCAATATATATCGTCATCAACTATTGATCATTGCAAAGCAGTAAACAAATTTTATGTTATCTAAAAGGTGCTCCTGGACGTAGAATTCTATATAGCAATCATGGTCATACTAGAATTGAATTTTTTTCTGACTCGGATGGGGCGGGTGCAAGGAAGATAAAAGATCTACCTTAGGATATTGTGTGTTTGTTGGAGGAAACTTGATTTCATGGAAGAGTAGGAAGCAGAATGTTGTCTCACGTTCTAGTGCAAAAGTCGAGTATAGAGCGATGGCCAAGTCCGTATGTGAGATTATATGGGTATATCAGCTCCTTGATGAGGTTGGAATGAAAGCCTCAATATCGATAAAATCTTGGTGTGATAATTGGGTTGCAATACACATTGCTTCGAATTCGGTGTTTCATGAAAAGACAAAACACATTGAGATTGATTGTCATTTGTTCTTGAAAAAATACAACAATGTTTGATATCTACAGGTTATGTGAAAACCGGAGAACAACTAGGCGACATCTTCAACAAATCTCTCAATAGAGACCGAATCAGTTATCTATGTAACAAATTGGGTATGATCAATATTTATGACCCAACTTGAGGGAGTGTTAAGTATGAAAATATATAAAGTGAACTTTATTAGAATATTATGTGTAGAGTCTTACCTTTTTTATTAATTTGTTATCTAAAATATTAGGTTAATTCTATATATAGTAGCTAGCCACCCTATGGATAAAATCAAGGAGAATTTTATTCTACAAGAAGAAAACGAGTCCCAACTTTAGGGGACATCACGTTGATGAGCCAAGACAGGACTCTCCCATGCCCTCGAGCCCATCTTTAGAAACCTTGATCTACAGCAGAGGGCTGTTGAGCCGCCCTGTAATATATCCGAGTTTTCCCTTTCCAACAAGGAAGAGTTTAACAAATTGTGATCACCGAAGATAATAAGACTTATGATACAAATAGGAGTCGTACTTACAACATACTTTAAACTCTAATCCTTCTAGGTAGTAGACTTTAAATGAAACTACTAAGTTTTAGATAAATACAACAATTATCGGATAAACTTAGATAAACTTACATTCTGATGCCTTTTCTTTGCATTTGTTAACTACCTTTTTTTTTTTCCTAAAGGGCATCTGCTTGATGATAACAGCTTTACAGTTGGCTCGACTGCCTAATATCAAGGTACAGTTTCATTTTTCATCTATATCTTAAATATATTTCACTCCATGCCCAGATCATTCTTCATGGACCATTATCATGTATATCTTTAGTAATATTTATCTCCATACCCTGATTATTCTTCGTGGACCAGGTTGCTACAGTGCTTCTCTGTTGTGCATTTGTTTATGACATCTTCTGGGTTTTTATATCACCACTTATATTCCATGAGAGTGTGATGATAGCAGTAAGTGTTTCATCCTTTTGGTTGTTGAACTGGAATTACTTGGCTTTGTGTTAATTACCATAAACTAATCAACTTAACTTTTGGTTTGACTCCATTTAAAGTATTGACTCTTTGCATCTATTGGAACATCTTTTCTAATTACTCAATTCAGTACCGTCGGTCATGAAATTTGTTTATATGGAAAAACCATGGTCTCTGGATTTCCTTGTGATTAGCCACTGCAGTAATACTTGTGGACATAAATGATAATAACGAGATCAAGTATATGATCTGATGAAACAAAGACTGATTCTTCGCTTGGTTTGGTTGAAGCTATGATTTTTCTCATATTCTTCTCATGTTGACTTAAAAGAACGATTTCTACTGCTGAAGGTCACTTTGTAGAACTCCTTATTGGACCTAAACTGTTTATTATTGTATTTTCTTTTGACCTTGTACCTGTCTCTCTTTTCTTTTGGAATTTTTTTTTTTGAAAGATTTTTCTTTTGGAATTTGTTTGGTGGATGGGGGTATTTGTAGAAACCTGATTTTTAGAGGCAGAGTTCAATGGGATACTCTGTTCAGTTTTATTTGATGTAGAATAACACAAGTACAATGCCTTTTCATAGGCTAATTATGAAGAGTTATGCTTCAAATACACTACTCTAAATTGAATTTAAATTTAACCTAAGAGATAAGATTAGAGATAGAATCCTAGGATAAGGGATAAACAACTACGTTACTTACAATAATTCAGACTTTGGTCTTAATCTTTCCTGTCAAATAACTAGTTAACCTTTTGGTTAAGGCCCCAAAACAAGTATTTAAACTTGCACATTCTTATGAAAGTCTGATGAAGTGTCATGTACTGAATTTGTATTATTTTAAAGTCTTAACAGCTAGTACAAGGTACAAGGAGGCTTTGATACCTCATGTATGAATCAATAGCGTTTTAGGTGCCACTGTGTATGAGGGGTTACTTTACTTCATATGTGAACTGGTTCGGCTGGTTGGTCAGTCCAACTGTGTGTGTAGAACTTGACAATGGTTTATACTTAAATGTAAAATCTCCCTTCTTACTCACTACTCCATTTCAATAAAAGTGGTTTTGGCGTATGGCAAGCTCCTGATTCATAAGCCAAGGTTGCCCTACATGATCCAGTTGACCATCCTACAGACGTAATTGCGACTGTTCAAGGATGAACATTGATCTCTTTCATTTTGTTCCCATTAATAGGTGGCTCGAGGTGACAATAGTGGTGGAGAGTCAATTCCCATGCTTTTGAGAGTTCCACGAGCTTTTGATCCATGGGGTGGCTATGATATGATTGGATTCGGTGACATTCTCTTTCCTGGTTTGCTTGTTGCATTTGCTTTCAGGTACTCATTTCTTTATCGTTTACCAAGATGCAAATATCTGGTTTCATAACTGTCACTGAACTGTGTGTTTGTTAAGCTGCTTCAGTCAGTATTGATAATATTGCATAGTAGTCCATTGCGTTGTGCCCTCGTTTATGAAGGGTTTTCTTTTTTGTGTGTGTGGCTTTAAATTATATTCCTTGTTTGGTTGTCTCAGATACGATAAAGCAAACAAGAATCGTCTTGCCAATGGGTACTTTCTGTGGTTGATAATTGGCTATGGGTTTGGTAAGCATGCATCATGGTTTGTTAATAGACACACATACATACAATACATACCCTATTTGGATTTTGAAGGGTCTTTTAGATCTGAATATTGTATCGGACAAGGGTAATTCAAGCAAATGGAAGAGTTGGCTGACATAGGACTGTTTTTCCTACTGTCTAATGTTCCTTTATTATATATACACATACACAATGTCAGACCAACTCTTCCTATTATGAAGCTATAGTGAATATGCTTAATTGTTTGAAATTCCACATATTGCAGGCCTCTTGTTAACATACCTAGCGTTATATCTAATGAACGGGCACGGTCAACCGGCACTCCTCTATCTTGTCCCTTGTACACTAGGTAACAAAACTCTTGATTTCAACCGGACCAGACAATAAAAGGCTCTCATATGCTTTGTCTTTTTCCCCCTTTCCCTTTCTCCATCCCTCATGCTTTTTCTCTTGTTTTGCAGGAGTTATGGTTATATTAGGTTTGGTAAGAGGAGAGCTGAAAGAACTATGGAACTACAGCCCCAAGTCACCTTCGACCATGACGAATCTCACTGCCGAACCATAAGCAGGTACTTTTTCTTATAAAACTCGAATTGCTGATCCCCATAAGCTATATATAAAATGGAGTTTGTATCATCTTTGCAAGGACAGAGGAGGGATTGCCATTGAAATATATTTTTGTTGTTCAACATCTCCTCTGTACACTTAAGCTAGCTTGTGTACTTCTTTCCATTTTATTTAAATGATGGCATGTTGTACAAAGTGTGATAATAACAAAAGAAAACGCAATATTTTTATTTTATGCTCCCTCGGCTCCATTAGAATATATATGAATTTGGTTTTCTTTTTTATTTCCTTGTCCAGGTCCAGTTCTGGACGAATGTCTGGTTTACTATTCAAAAACTCTCTATATAATACATAGGGTAAATTACTCCAGTGACCACCGAACTAATTGAAGGTATTTATTTTGGTCACCCAACTAAATAACTCATGTGCAGGCGGTTACTGGAATAGTTTATCAAATAGGGTAATTTAGTTGACTTGTTTACCACTGAACTTTCAATTGCCTCAATTTTAACATTAAATTATATTCTCTTATAATATGCCACTTTAGCATCTTAGCAGACGGCGATGTAGTGCACGGTACGATTGTTCTGGTGCAGTTATTTTGATGTTAAATTTTTAGTATATATCAATATATATTTATAAGCAATAAATTTATTATTTTTATATAAATATATTAAAAATAATTTTAATGTATAATATATTAAGGATATTTGTTTGGGAATTGTAGCGATCCTTTAAATAATTTAAAATTATAAAGATAAGTGTAATAGTGAAAAAGGGTAAAAAGATCATTAGTAGAAAATTAGAAATTTAGGGTTTAAAATTGAAATTTTCAAAAAGAGAAATTAAAATTGAAATTGTCTCAAAAATTAAAATTTAGAAAATTAGGGTTTATTTTCAAAAATTAGGGATTAGAATTGAAAATATTGAATTTAGGGTTTCAATTTGAAAATCGGGAATTTTGATTGAAATGGGAGAAAATTAAAATTGGGGATATTTATTCAAAATTAGGAATTTATAAAGCTAGATTTAGGGATTTTGAAATTTAAAAAGGGAGATTTACAATTAGGGTTTAAAAATGCTTAAAATAAATGAGATTTTAAAAACTAAAAATTTTATTCAAAATTGGAAATTTTAATAAAAATGGATTTAAAATTGGAATTTTAGGATTAAAAGGGTTGGAGTTTTCATCGGTCACTTTGGTAGGTCGGATACCGTAAAAATTCAGAGATTCGTTAAAATTGGGTTCGAGAGTCGGTTACGGTTTAAAAATGGTGTTAGCATTTAAAAACCACCAAAAAATTGACACCTTTATCAAATTAACTGCTTAATTAATTTTGGAAATTTTGTTTTAAAGTGACATTAAATTGAGATTTGTTTAAAGTTGGAAATTAAATTTTATTTTGTTTAAATCCGAGAGAAACAAAATCTCAAAATCCTCTGAAAGTTCATCTGGGTTTCCCAGAATCATTAAGAACATTCATATGTTCTTCTGGGAAAACCCAGAAATTACCGTAGTGTCCAGAACATTCATATGTCCTTTCTTTCTTTTTCAAAAATCAAAACCGATTCAAACCTTCCACTTTTCAAAACGAGAAACTAAAACAAACTTTGAGTAAAAGCAAATTAAAAAAAACTCTTCTTCTTCCTCTTTTTGAAACCCAAAAAGAGATTCAACGAGTGGGCAATGGAAAACAGAGCTCCTCTTCGATCTCGGCTCACCAGAATGACACGAGGGTCAAGGCTTATCGCTATAAAAAGAAGATCGGAGATGGGGAAGAACAATCGTAAAGGTAAAAAAATCTAAACTTTTGCTTCCTCTCCCTAAATGCATGTGAAACACAAAGGTTTTACCTCAAAAATTTGTTTTCTATTGATTGAGAACGGAGGGGGAGGAATCCCTTGCATTGTTTTGTTTCGACCTTTTATAGCCGATTACATAGAATTTGAGAGGAAGAAAAATAAATTCCTACATTTCTATTGGTTTGCACTGGAATTTTTGCCGGATTCATATTGTCCTTTGGTTCTGATATTGTTGCATTTTCTCTGATTTCTCTGAAATGTTGGCCTCTGAATTTTCGATTAAATTATCCCCTGAAAAATTCTATTTTTGGCTTTGTTATTTGGCATGTTTTTGCTGCAAAATTTGTACAAGTTTGATATTTTTGTTTGCTTGCATGTGCGAATCGGCCGAAGAATGAGGGGACCATCACCGGAGAAGCGTCACCGGTGATCGGAAAATCTGAAGAGTCACTGGGGATCGAAAGGTCGCACGCGTGAAGTTCACGCGTGCGTGGGAAAGCGAAGCTGATGCGTGCTAGATATGCGCAATTTTAGTGCAAGTGAACACGTCGTCAAGTAATAAAGTAATAAGTATCAAGTATCGTCTCCTCAGGGATTGGTATACTTAATATGTTTTCTTTGATCTTCTTGCTATGTAAAGAAAATAAAAACACAAGTGAATTAGGGTTGTGATTTATTTAAATAATAAAAACTAAATAAAGGTAAATAAGATAAGGAAGATGGTCAGGATCCAGTTGTGCTGTATAGTGGATTTGATTAACTCATCTTTGTTCAATGCAATTGCACAATACTACCTCGACAAGATTGCAGATTACTGCCTCGATAGTGAAGATACTCGCCTGCCTCGGTAATCTTTTGCTCTTAGGCAGACTTTACCAAAGTTCGGCAAAGTGTCTTTAGATGACTTCGCTTATCCCTAAGTCGAAGTATTGTTGATGATCAGTCCTTAATGATACCTCCCGACGTGAATCAATTATAATCACCAACCAATTCCATATTTCTATTAGCCGTTGAAACTCTAAACTTATCCCTAGACCGAGTTAGTGTTCCAGGGCAGAAACACCGTACTTATTCCTTTCGTGAATCTAATTCTCCCGATATTAGATAAATTGATGACTTACAAACTTCTCTCCCGAGCTTGAATATAAGAACAAGGAATGACAAAGAATAAGCAAACTTTGATATTTTATTGCATTGGAAACAAGAAACAAAGTTTGACTTCCTCACACTAATACTTTACAACCTTCACCTAAGCCTAAACAAAATTAGAACATAATATAGAAGAAAAAAAAACTAAAATCTAATCTCTCTAATTCTATGAATTGGCCGAATCTAATGTGTGTCTATTCCCTTGGATAGCTATACCTTATATAGGCTTGGCCTAGGGCAAACCTTTCCTAAGTAGAATACAACTTGGAGTAGGGAATAAGTCATATACATAGGTCAAATATTTCCAAGTTTAATTCTTCTAGAAGGTTTTCCCGCGTGGCCTTGTCTTTGGGCTTTCCTTGTGCTATCAAGCTCTGATTCTTGGGCTTCTTGTCCAGCAACGTTCTCCTCATTTTTCTCCTCAGCTTGCCTGCCATATTACTGCTTGTCCTCTGCTGCCTCGGCATCAGGTCCTGCCTCGGCCACAGTTTGCTACCGCGACAATGCTTCTTCCTACATAGATACAAAAATACAATAAAGTTTACATTTTTTGTAAATATTATCTTTAACAGCATAATCCCTAAATATATCACATTAAGTATATGCATTGGTTCAAGTAGGTGTAAAATTGATGATTAATGCCTATGAAAAGTGTAAAAAGTGATAGTGAGTTGAGCACTTATCAGAAGCGTCAGCGCGTGGGCGTGTGTGACGATTCAAACGTTTCTTCTCCATGCTTCGGGACCGTTAGATCAAAATTTAATATAACGACCCACAAAGGGTTACGCAAGGGATAAAATAAAGGGCATTAGGGTTACCGGTTGTAATTAAATCCTACTTGGGCTATCCATTTGCCGGCATTTGGGCTCATGTGATTAAATTTTATTCTGGGCTTATGTTAATTATAATTATTTTGGGTCTAAATAAGATGTAAATGGACTTTTAATATTAAATGAGGTTTGGGCTGATATTTATTTAATGTTGTGCTTATAAATCTGATTTTATTTATTATTATTATTTATTTAAAATAATAATAGCAAGTAATAATAATAAGTAATAAGAAGAAGAACAAAAATAGAAACCGAAAGTGGGAAGAAAAAGAAATAATATTTAATATTATAATATTTTGGGAATTTTTAATTTAAAATATGTAATAATAATTATAATAGTAATAATAATAATTAAATAAAAACTAAATAACCAAAATTGAAATAAACCAAAAAGAAAAAAATTACAACTATTTTTGGATCTTTTATAAGATGATAATAAATATAATTAATAGTAATGTTTTTATTTTTGGTTTAAAGAATAATAATAATAAATAAAATAATATTTTTGAGTTTTTTTAATAACAAAATAAAATTGAAATAAAAACCCGAATTCAAAAAAATTAAATATTTTTTTTGTATTTTTTGATTAACAACTACATGCCCATTATTCTAATATGAAAAAAATTAAAAATCTGAGTTTAATCCCTGGATAAAATTAGTTATTACAGTTGCCCGTGTTTGCTTTCTTTGCTTATCGTTGTAAAACAATGATGAAGCAAAGACAATAAGCACTAATTTTATCTGACTTCCCTATTTGGAGAATCTAATCCGAAAGCCCTTTTTCCACAAATATGATGACCCTTCTTCTTCTTGACCCCCTAATTAGCTTGCCACCACCGACATCAAGACCACCTGCACACATTAAAAGAGAAATTTCAGAAGCAAATTTTGACTCCCTATTTTGGTATTTCCAGCAAACTTGAGGATTCTGAGCTGCAAGTCCCTCCTATATGAAACTTTAACCTCTAAATTGTTGAAAACATTGATCCTTCCTATACAGAATCAATCCCTGAAAGCTTCGAATGATCGAGTCTCTCCTATGTGAAACCCTAAATCCTGAATTCTACCGATGTTGATCCCTTCTCCATAGAATCAATGTATTTGAGATGCTTCGAGTCTTTCTTATACAAAATTCTTCGCCAAAAATCTTAATTCGAGTCTCTCTTATATGAAATCCTAAATTCTGAAATGTTGAAGATGTTGATCCTTTCACTATAGAATCCACCTTGAAAAGCTGAGTCTCTTCTATATAAAACTCGGCTTTTAAACCTTTGAGCTAGAAGATCATTCTCTGTGAAACCTTCACTCGAACCGAAAGCGTTGATCCCTTCTCAGTAGAATCATCCACCTTGAAAGGCTGAACCCCTTCTATATAAAACTCGACCTCCAAAGTTATGAGCTACAAAGTCTCTTCTCTATGAAACCTTAACTCGAATATTGAAAATAATGATCCATTTTCCGTAGAATCATCCACCTTGAAAAGCTGAGTCTCTTCTATATAAAACTCGACCTCTAAAGTTGTGAGCTACAAGCATCTTCTATGTTAAACCTTAACTTGAATATTGAAAGTGTTGATCCTTTCTCCGTAGAATCATCCACCTTGAAAAGTTGAGTCCCTTCTATATAAAACTTGGCCTCTAAAACTGTGAGCTAGAAGTCCCTTCTATACGAAACCTTTACTCGAATATTGAAAGTGTTGATCCTTTCTCCATAGAATCATCCATCTAGAAAAGCTGAGTCACTTCTCTGTAAAACTCGGCCTCTGAAGACTATGAGTTGCAAGTCTCTTCTATATGAAACTCTTACTCGAATGTTGAGAGTGTCAATCCCTTCTCCGTAGAATCATCCACCTAGAAAAGCTGAGTCCCTTCTTTGTAAAACTCAGCCTTTGAAGACTGTGAGTTGCAAATCCCTTCTATATGAAACTCTTACTCGAATGTTGAAAGTGTTGATCCCTTCTCTATAGAACCATCCTCCTTGAAAAGCTTTTTCTCTTTGTCAAGCTATATTCATAATCTTTTTCTTTTTGAATAATTGTCAAAAATAGGTAAAAATGTATGTACGTACGTACGTACGTGTGTGTGTGTGTGTGTGTGTATGTATGCCCTTTAATGTATGTATGTATGTATGCCCTTTAATCCTATGGATTCCTAACTATAAATGATGCATGAATAGATGCATATATCAACATGCCCCTAATCTTAGGGATGTCTAACTAAAATGATAAATGTTTTTCTTTTTAATGATTGGGGAATAAACCCTCAAAAAGGTCACCCTTGGATACTTCGGGCTTTCAACTTCACTGAATCTTCTTCTGGGTAGGAGACCGTTTGCTTGTGTTGGTCAAAAATGAGGTCCACTAGATTCGAGACCAAGGTTAGAAAGTTGTCTTTGCTTACTATTGAAGCTAGGGTAAACACTTGCCCCAAAAATATAGTCCTCTAGTACAAACTCCTGAAAAGTCGCATTGCTCGTGAAATCTTACAATTAATCATGTCCCAAACACTGGTGGGTTTTATCTTCTTAAAAATAGGTTTGTCTTAATCGGAGCCACTTTTCAAAATTTCTATCATGGATTAAACTTGGTCAACTCTGTCTCTGAGGGAACTATTGCCCTTATGCTGAAAAGGTTGTCTCTTTGTCCCAACAAAATTTTGCCCAAAAAATTTTGTTTTCTTCCTTGGTTCAAAAGCTAGATTTCTTTGTCAATAAGCTCGAGCAATCTTCTCGAAAAGGAAGATACCTTGTTTCACGGGAAACCTTGCATCATGTAATGTTGCCACTCATGGGATTAATCAAAGATGGTTAAATACATCAATGGCTTGCATTTTGTCAAAAATGAATTTCAAGAATATTTTGAAGAGATTTTTTAAAAAAATGGCTTTTTAAAGCAAAACACCATTAGGAATTGAAAACTAATAATAAAAGGAACAATATCCTTGGATATCGAATGCAAAAGTATCTCAGACTCGTCACTTAGTGGCTTAATGTTTTGCCTTAAAATGTTATGGCGATATTTGAAGTGTCAAAATTTTGTTTTAAAAAGTTTAATTTATCCTCATGATTACCGTACTCGCTTGATCCACTTGAAAAACTACTCCTTTTAGTTATCATATTTATCTTTGTAACTCAGTTTGAGAATTCCAAATGTAGGTATGTGCTTTAGCTTACACTTAATAATTAATGTAATAGGGTGTCAATATCTTCAAAGAGTCATCACTGACGCTACGGTATCGAACTGGTGGAGCTCTTGCTCCTTATTAGACTCGTTCTTCCACCACAGCTCCGTCATGATGCTCCGAGACTTATTAGGTTGCTCGTTCATTTGAGAGTTTGAAATTTTCACCTTCTTTTTTTTATTCTTCTTCTTCTTCATTTTTTTTCTTTTTCCTCTTTTTCATTTTTAATGTTTTTTTACCTCTTGGAATTCTCGAACTCGAGTAAGTTATTTTTCCATGGGACCTTCTTATCATCAAACATTATTGAAGGAGTAGTAGTTTTGCTTCTCAAGCTTTTCGATCGAAGTGAATTGAAGATAAAATTTTACTTCATCGTGATCACAACATTTAATTGATTTCTTTTTATGTGTCTGAATCGAGGACACAATAAGCATTAAATATCTAAGAATTTTTGAGGAGTAAGATAAATAGGTGTACATGATTTAAAAATATATCTCTTCATTGACTTAAAACTAGGGAAACATGACAAAAGCCCTTTTTACAAAAAATTCTAATGCTACTTTTGGGCCAAAAGATAGCAAGATTGATTTATAAAGAAAAAAGCTTAAAATGCAAAGGCAAAGATGCAAACATCATCCAAGGAAAGCTAAGTGAGATTCATGAATTTCTTGACAGATGGGGATCAACATGGGCTCTCAAGCCTTGTCGTGATTCGGTAGGGTATTGCTCTTCATATTAGGGGAGTCTAGTTAGATGAATTCGTCGTTCAATAAGTTTTGCACCATCTTCTTAAAAGCGATACAATTCTTGATGGTATACCCGGCACTCTAGCGTGGTACTCGCAATGGGCCTCAGCGTCGTACAAAGCTGGATAAGGCGGATTGTAAGGAGTCACATAGTAGGGTCGGACTAAATATGCCTTGTGCAATTGAGCATACATCTCCTTGTATGACACAGGCAAAGGAGTAAAGGTCATCTATTCATTTTCCTTCTTAGGGGGCCCGTTTCCCTCCTATTTGAGCCTTGAGTTGTCCCGACTTTGTTCTGAGATGAGGAAATTGTGAAATTCTTGGGGTTCTGGTAAGGGGCAACATAGTTGACTTCGTGGTCCTTCTTTTTCATGTATTTTGACATACTTTCCCCGGTTTTGAGTTTGCCACTTTTAAAAGCAGCCTCGATAGATTCTATCGTGTTTACAAATTTGGTGAATCCTAGAGATATATTGTTGATCATATTCTTATAAAGCGGACCATGAAGCGAGTTCACAAACAAGCGGGTGATCTCTCCTTCTAGAATAAGAGTTTGAACCTGGGCTGCTATGTCTCTCCATCTTTGGGCGTATTGTCGGATGGTCTCATTTTGCCCCTGAGTCAAGCTCTGAAGCATAGTTCAATTCGGGATCATGTCCTTCGCATGCTTGTATTGTTCAGTAAAAAATTTAGATAGGTCTTTCCACGACGTGACATTGGCCCTATTGAGCTGGGAATACCAACGGGCAGATGCCCCGGTCAGGCTATCCTGAAAGTAGTGGATGATAAGCTTTTTATTTCTCAAATGTCCCACCATCTTGTGGCAATACATCGTTAGGTAAGATGAGGAGCAAGTGGTCTCGTCATATTTCTCGAAGTCCGACACCTTGAACTTAAGTGGGATGACCAAATTTGACACCAAGCTTAACTCATTGGCGTCGATCCTGAAGTCTTCGGTCGCTTGTAAGAGATTGAACTTTTCTTCGACTTAGAGGCGTTGCTCCTCAAATTTATTCTCAAATTCATTTCTCAATCTCGACTTGATCTCGTTCATCAAGTCTAGATCTGGGACCTCAACATTTATTTTATTCTCAAAACCATGACATACGTTGATTGGGTGGCTAGCAAATGCCCTGACAATGTGAATACCCTTCAGAATTAATGCTTCGGGTTGAGCCCTAGTGTGAGAAGTGTTTCCACCTAAGTCTTCCATGTTAGACTGCTCATCAGAAACCTTAGCTTTTCCATGATCGGGCTTTCCGAACAATTCGGTGAGCTTGATGATGATGTCGTTCTAGGATTTCTCAATTCTCGCCTCAATATTGGTTAAACGGTCCTCGATTTCCTTTTGTGATTTCTCCAAATTGGCTAGTTTATCGTCCATGATTCTTAACTGTGAACGAGTATTGTAAGAGTGTGGAATGGTTGCGGCTTGAAAAACTGCCACGAGGTATCCAAGGTTAATCTTTTACCTTATTGATGAATGCAAAAATGCATGCTATGAAAATGCATGAAATGCAAAAATGAATGCAAGTGAAGGTGTTGATCATGCTAGTGATCGCCCCTTAAGCAACCTTCATCGATTAACAATTTATTTATTTTCCTCTCTTTTTTCATTTCTTTTTTCTTCTCTATTTTTTTTCCTTTTTTCTCTCTCTTTTTCATCTCTTGTTTTTTTTCTTCTTCTTTTTTCTCTTTGTTTTTCCTTTTTTTTTCCTTTTATTCCTCTTATTTTTCCTTCCTCTAACTATAGTGAAAGCCTCTAATTGGACAAACCACTTAAACCGATATCTTCATGAAATGTCGATGCAAAAATAATGAAGCAAGCAAGAAAGGAGACAAAACAACCCTATTTATCTCATCTAAAAGAACCTTGGATAACCTCATGACTCTAACCAGGTAAGTTTTCTATATTCTCTAAATGCAGTTTTGGTTTTTACGAGGTACCCAAATTGTCCTCGCTGTCCTCTTCTAAAAGTTGTAAGTCCCCCGATCATCACCCATTATAGGCTCATCTTTGATCGAGTTCAATTTAGGGGACCCATTCGCTATACCCCTACGGAGGAACAATATCTCCACGAAAGCATAGCGTAGTCGAGCCCCGAAGGTACTTTGCTAGGCTCATACGAAGGAACAATATCTTTACGAAAATACTAGCGTTTTTCCTCCACTTAGAGAGACGAGTTCGAATGATATAGTCTCGAATTAATAAATAAATGATAATTTAATTGCCACTTTACTTCATAATTTCCAAAATTTAATTAAGCGGTATTTTGAAAACAAGGCTTGACTCATTTTGAAAATTAGTCCTAGTGAACCTTTAAATAATTTAAAATTATAAAGATAAGTGTGATAGTAAAAAAGGGTAAAAAGGGTAAAAAGGTCACTAATGGAAAATTAGAAAATTAGGGTTTAAAATTGAAATTTTCAAAAAGAGGAAAATTGAGAAATTGAAATTGTCTCAAAAATCAAAATTTAGGAAATTAGGGTTTACTTTCAAAAATTAAGGATTAGAATTGAAAATATTGAATTTAGGGTTTCGATTTGAAAATAGAGAATTTTGATTAAAATGGGAGAAAATTAAAATTAGGGATATTTATTCAAAATTGGGAATTTGAAAAATTAGGTTTAGGAATTTTGAAATTGGAAAAGGGGGATTTGCAATTAGGGTTTGAAAACGCCTAAAATAAAGGGGATATTGAAATTAAAAATTTTATTCCAAATTGGAAATTTTAATAAAAGTAGATTTAAAATTGGAATTTTAGGCATTAAAAAAGGTTAGAGTCACCATCGGCCACTTTGGTAGGTTGGACACTTTAAAAAACTAGAGATTCGTTAAAATTCTGTTCGAGAGTCGATTATGGTTTAAAAATGGTGTTAGCATTTAAAAACCGCCCAAAAATTGATATTTTTATTAAAATATTCGCTTAATTAATTTTAGAAATTTTGTTTTAAAGTGGCTTTAAATTGAGATTATTTAAAGTTGGAAATTAAGTTTTATTTTTTTATCGTATCTTTATTCGAAGGTAAACGCATACACCGCCACTAATACGTTGGAAGACGAGCCCGTTACAACCGAATAAAGAAGTATGGATTAAATTCATTAATTAAAGAAGTGTTGATGTGAGCTTGAGTAAAAATAAAGTATAAGCAACACATAGAAAATAAATAAAAAAATATATATGCAACACTATGGAAACAATGAAAAATAAAACTATACACAAAATATAAATTACATCAATAAAATAAATAAAGAATAAATAATGCATGATGAAAGGAAAACAAAACAAATACAATATAAACAAAATGCATGCATGAATAAACACGAATAAATAAATAAGTCCATAAATCAACAAAATGAAAATAAAGACAAGTACATATACAAATAAATACATGATAAAAATGCATAACATAAATAAATGTAAATGTAACAAAATAAAACAAATATGCATGAACTAATAAAGTGCATAAATAAATAAATAAATAAATAAATAAACAGAAAAGATAAGAATTAAATTAAATAAGAAGCTACTGGAAAGGGAGTAAAAAAAATAAAGATAAAATTTTGGGGTCAGAATCAACATAAAGGAAAAAGGAAAAATGATGACCAAATTGAAAACTTTTAAAAATATCCAAGCCCCAAAAACGTTATTTTAGAAACGGGAAGGGTTTCGAAAAGAGGCTTTAATCACGGAGGACCTGGATTTAATAAACCCATTTCTGACACGGTGATTAGAACCCGATGGTGACAAAATTGGAAGAAAGGAAAAGGTTTCAGGGACCTGGAAAATGATTTTCAAGGGACGAAGGGATTTAAAACGTAAAAAGACCATTTTTAAAATAGGGGCTGAATATAAAAGTCAATCAAAAAATAACTCTGCCCCTTTTTCCTCATTTTGTTCAAATCCGAGAGAAACAAAACCCCAAAATCCTCTGAAAGTCCATCTAGGTTTCCCAGAACCATTAAGAACATTCATATGTTCTTCTGGGAAAACCTAGAAACCACCGTAGTGTCCAGAATCTGACCATCGCCAAAACAAACTCCTTTCTTTCTTTTTCAAAAACCAAAACCGATTCAACCCTTCCTCTTTTTAAAACGAGAAACTGAAACAAACTTTGAGTAAAAGGAAATTTTAAAAAAGAACTCCTCTTCTTCCCCTTTTTGAAACCCGAAAAGAGATTCGGCGAGTGGGCGATGAAGAACGCAGCTCCTCTTCGATCTCGTCTCACCAGAATGACACGAGGGCCAAGACTTATCTCCGGAGAAAGAAGATCGAAGGTGGGAAAGAACAACCGTAAAGGTAAAAAAATCTAACTTTTGTTTCTTCTCCCTAAATGCATGCGAAATACAAACAGAGGTTTTACCTCAAAAAATTATTTTCTATTGATTAAGAACAGATGGGGAGGAAACCCTTACATCGTTTTGTTTCGGCCCTTTATAGCCGATTACATGGAATTCGAGAGGAAGAAAAATAAATTCTTAAATTTCTATTGGTTTGCACTGAAATTTTGTCCGGATTCATATTGTCCTTTAGTTCTAATATTTTTGTATTTCCTCTAATTTTTCTGAAATGTTGGCCTCTGAATTTTTGGTTGAATTACCCCCTGAAAAATTCTATTTTTGGCTCTGTTATTTGACATGTATTTACTGCAAAATTTGTACAAGTATGATACTTTTGTTTGCTTACATGTACGAAACGGCAGGAGAACGAGGGGACCATCACCGAAGAAGCGTCATCGACGATCGAAAAATCTGAAGTCGCTGGGGATCGAAAGGTCACACGCGTGGACTTCACGTGCGCATAGGAAAGTGAAGTGTCAATGTGTGGGCACGTGTGACGATCCAGACGTTTCTTCTCCATGCTTCAGTACCGTTAGATCAAACTTTGATCTAACGGCCCACAGAGGGCTACGCAAGGGATAAAATAACGGGTATTAGGGTTACCGGTTGTAATTAAATTCGACTTGGGCTATCCATTTGGGCTCATGTGATTAAATTTTATTCTGTGCTTGTGTTAATTATAACTATTTTGGGTCTAAATAAGATGTAAATGGACTTTTAATATTAAATGAAGTTTGGGCTGATATTTATTTAATATTGGGTTTATAAATCTGATTTTATTATTTATTTTTTTATTTATTTAAAATAATAATAGCAAGTAATAATAAGAAGAACAAAAATAGAAACCGAGATTAGAAAAAAGAAATAATATTTAATATTATAATATTTTGGGAGTTTTTAATTTAAAATATGTATTAATAATTATAATAATAATAATAAAAATTAAATAAAAATTAAATAACCGAAATTGAAATAAACTAAAAAGAAAAAACTTACAACTATTTTTGGATTTTCTTATAAGATGATAATAAATATAATTAATAGTAATGTTTTTATTTTTGGTTTAAAGAAGAAGAAGAATAAATAGAGTAATATTTTTGAGTTTTTTTAATAAAAAAATAAAATTGAAATAAAAACCCGAATTTAAAAGAAAATTAATTTTTTTTGTATTTTTTGATTAATAACTTGTCACGACCCGAGTTTCGAAACTCGGAGTCGGGTAACCAGAGGTGTGAGCCTTATTGTTGGGCTTCTTGGGCCTTGTTGGGCCTAAGGGTTGTTGTTGGGCTTGAGTTTGTAAGAAGTGTTGGGGGTAGAATGGTAATTGGATAAATAGGGGAGTTAGGGAGATTAAAGGGGAGTCATTTTATGCATGTTGCTAAGAAATGATCTCACACCCCCTTTATTGTCTTCTTTCTCATTTCTTTCATCCATTTTCACTCCCCAAACCCATTCTCAAAGGTTGAATCTTGAGTGTTAGAGTGTAGAATTTCATTTTGCTCTTAGAGGGAAGGTTGTTCATCTGAAAATGATCTATCTTTCAAGATAAGTGTTGTTTTTAATGGTGGAGGTAAGGTTTTAGTGGATGTTTTGAGGTAAGTTCGGGTTTTGGTTTTGGGGAAGGTTTTAGGTTGTTTTAAAGGTTGCTTTATCTTCCTTAAAACATCTAGATGGTGTGGTAATCGTTTGGTCATCTTCCTTATAGTTGGAGAGAAATAAGAGCTATCAAGGAGCTTGGGTAAGGAGAAGGTTTGAGGGCTAGTTGTGGAGCTTCTTCAGCTCATTTTGGAGGTTGGTACACTTCTAAATCCTTTGCATTTTCATGTACATCATCATTTTAGTATGTTTGTTTGATTGTATGATGGTTTGACTAGGATATAGCCTTTGTATGCTTTAATGGTGACTTGATTTATGGTTAATGAAAATTAGCAAAAATGGTTAGAAACTCACTTAAACTACTTCATAAATGAGTAGGAACAATTTGGGATCGATTGGGTTAGTTTTGGTTAAGATTCTTAAAAATTTGAAGTAATAGACCTGAATTTTGTGCAGGGGGTATCGATACACGGGCCAACGGTATCGATACCCTTAGAGAATAATAGGCTATGTGGGCAGGGGTATCGAACCATGGTTCGATACCGAACCCCCTAGTGGCATCTCGGGTTTGATGCTAGTATCGAATCCGGAAAGCCTCCTTAGTTGACCTTTTTGGTGGTCAAAGGGTATCAATGCCAGTATCGATACCCATGTTTCGGTATCCTCTTTGGGTGGGTATCAATATATGTTGTTTCAATACCCCATCTAGGAGTATCGATACCTATGTGAACTTTTGCCAAGAAAAGTAGTTTTCAAGGTCCGTTAAGGGAAATTAAAGGTTCTAATGAATCTTAAACCAATGAAATGAATCATAAACTAATATCGATAATTTTACCTCGAAAGACTAAGTTATAATGGGTCGCGATAAGACTTGATACGAGAAATTATCCTTGCATGTTCGGTGTTGGCTTGATTGTGGTATTATTATGATGTGTGATCCTAGGTGGATCACCTTGTGTGGTATGAGTCATTTGATTGATGGGATCCGAATACCCAGTGAGTGATAGTGTTGCAACACAATGAAGACCATCCGATTTGAGATTTCGAGTGATGTATCGAGTGAAGACTCGATGAGAGATTTCGAGTGAAGACTCGATACGAGATTCCGAGTATACTAGCTCGATGTGAGATTCCGAGCATCTCGATGTGAGATTCTAGGCCGGATGAGTTCCCTAGTGTCGGGTTGACAGTGGGCCTCACTCTTGATTGTTATTTTACGCATTTGGTTGTATTTGGCATGTCATATCATAATATTATCTTATCTCGCATATCCATAATTATGATTCACTTGAAAGCATAGTTGATAGGTTATGTACCCACTGAGCTTTCGTAGCTCAGCGTTTTAGGATTTGTTTCCATGCGTAGGTTTGTAGGCGACGATCGTGTGGACGTTGCAGAGCACCATCAGTGAAGGACTTTAGTATTGACCGGTTTGTAAAGTACAATTGCTAGATTATTGGGCTATGTATTCGTAGGATCATTTACTGTAATTGTAACTCTATTTTATTTTAATTTATCAAGGTCAAATGTTTTATTAAACTTGTATTTGGAGCTCCGATAATATTTTGAGTTATGAAACAACTTTGAATTTTAATATCATTTTAAATTATGCCATATTTCATGAATTGATTTGGATTTAATTTGAAATTTTACGGATACGGGTTTAGACTTATGGCCCGAATATGGCACCCGGATATAGGGTGTTACATTTAGTGGTATTAGAGCCTAGGTTTAGTCGGTTCTAGGATGTCCCCAGGGATGAGAGTCGGGTTTTGTGATAAGTGTCTAATGAATACATGCCCATGATTCTTAGTGGTACTTGAAAAGCTGATTTTCGATGGTGTAATCCTTTTGTTTGACTGTGTAGTGGTGAATCATGCCTAAGAGGTTTATATACGTTGAGGAGAGCTTGGGTTCCCACGAGGGGACCGTTGGTGAGGACAGTATGCATTAGGTGAACAAGTTCGAGGCGTACGCCTACCCCACGTGAGGCACCTATCGAGAGGGTTCGTAGGCAGAGTGCTAAGGATTTCTTGGGTTCTGGCCAAGAAAATCATGTGAGAGTATATCAGTGGCTTCGTGATACTCGGTCGATCATGAGGCATATGAGGTTGAGGTCCGAGGACAAGCTATCTTGCGTTCTTTCCCTACTCAAGGAGAACGCGAGAGAATGGTGGGAAACTGTTGAACTGGAGTGATACCAGATCAACCGATATGGGATGACTTTTTGGATGAGTTTGAGAAGAAGTATGTGGGTGAGACTCACATCGATCGATTGAGAGATCAGTTCAATCACCTTGTGCAAGTTAACCATACAGTCTTTGAGTACGAGAAGGAGTTCCTACAATTGAGTAGGTATGCACCCGAGTTGATAGCTACCGAGAAGATGAGGTGCAAGAGGTTTCTTAGAGGTTTGAGGAAGGAGATCCATACCTATATGACAGCTAACCCACCGGTAGTGTTTTCTAAGTTGACGGCTAGTGCTAAGGCCTTAGAGCAGGTGCAAGGTCTAACGTATGGTTCAACAGGAGGGTCAGGAAATGCTAGTGGGAGGAATCATTCCTCTAACAGCTCTCAGTCTAGGAGGGACAAAAACCGTTGGAACCAAGGAAGAGGAGGCTCAAACCAGAGTTCGAGGTTTGATCGCGGGTTAGAGTCTGCTAGCCGTAGGAGACCTTCAACATCCATGATGATTCTTGAGAGTTCTCAGAGGAGTGCAAGTATGCCAGTTTGTAACCAATGTGGTCGTAAACACCATGGTGAGTGTTGGGGACCGAGCCGTGCTTGTTTTGATTGTAGGTCTCTAGATAATCTTGTGAAAGATTGTCCTACTGCTGCCACCGCCACACCGGTTCAGACTCAGTGTACCTCTTATCCGGCTCAAAGGGGTCGAGGGTTCTCTAGGGGTGGAGCGAGTCAGACCATCAACCACCAGAGTAGGGGCACGTTTCAGTCTACCGCTAGAGCACTAGCGAGGCAGTATGCAGTAAGAGCTTAGGAGGAGTATGAGCCCATCGATGTTATCTCAGGTACCTTCTCTTTGTTTTTTGTACCTATAGTAGCATTAGTGGACTCAGGGTCTACGCATTCCTATATCCGTAGTGAGATATCGGAACTGTGAGGTTTGTCGGTTGAGGATCTAGAGATAGGGGTTCGAGTGACAATTCCGTTAGGTTTGGATGTTAGAGGATGAAGGAATCCTTGTATTCCTAACGTTATTTCAGCTTTGATGACACAAAGGTTGATACAACAAGGTTGTGAGGCTTTCTTAGCTCACGTGGTGGATGTAAGTGTTGGGGTTTCAGCTTTGGAGAGTCTTCGGACAGTTTTTGAGTTCATCGATGTGTTCCCAGAGGAGTTATCGGGTTTGTCATCGGACCGTGAGCTTGAGTTCCGTATAGAGGTGTTTTTAAGCACAGCACCGATGTCCATTACTCCTTATCGTATGGCACCGACAGAGATGAGAGAGTTAAAGAGTCAGATCCAAGAGTTGTTGGAAAAGGGTTTTATTTGACCGAGTGTTTCACCTTGGGGTGCTCTAGTGTTATTTATGAAAAAGAAAAATGGGTAAATGAGGATGTGCATTGACTATCGACAGCTTAACAAGGTAACGATCAAGAATCGCTACCCTCTTCCAAGGATCGATGACCTGTTTGACCAGTTGAGGGGTTCCAGTGTGTTTTTAAAGATAAACTTAAGGTCGGGTTACTACCAGTTGAAGGTGGTTGAGGAAGATGTTCAGAAAACCGCTTTTAGGATGCGGTATGGGCATTACGAGTTTTTAGTAATGCCTTTTAGGCTTATTAATGCTCCGACAGCGTTCATGGATCTCATGAACCAGATCTTTCAACCTTACCTGGTGGTGTTTATAGATGACATCTTAGTTTACTCTCAATCAGAAAAAGAGCATGATGAACATTTTCGGATTGTGCTTCAGACGTTGAGGGACAAACGTCTTTTTACTAAGTTCAATAAGTGCGAGTTTTAACTTTCAGAGGTCACTTTTTTGGGTCACATCGTGGCGACCGATGGGATCCGAGTTGATCCTCTTAAGATCCAAGCTATAATGGAGTGGAAACCGCCTAGAAATATCTCGGAAGTCCGTAGTTTTCTTGAGCTTGCGGGATATTATTGACGGTTTATGAAAGGGTTCTCGATCTTGGCATCACCGTTGACCAAGTTGTTGCAGAAGGGAGTTCCCTTTGTTTGGAATGAGAGGAAACAACAGTGTTTTGAACAGTTAAAGGCTTATCTTACCAAGACACAATGTTGACGCAACCGAAGTCAGGAAAGGACTATGTTATGTTCAGTGATGCATCGTTGAATGGTTTAGGGTGTGTTCTTATGCAAGATGGTAAGGTGGTTGCCTATGCTTCAAGGCAACTTAAGATGGTAAAGGGTTTTATGCAAGAATTTGTTTAAAACTTGAATCACTCTAAAATTTTTTGTGTTTTTTTTATTTTTTTCTTGCAGCCTTTAATTTTTTATTTATCAATTCACCCATTTTTACTTATTTTTAATCGATTGATCATCTCAACACTTAAATCAAAAAGCTAAGCTTCTCTTTTTCACTCACAAGTGAAATTAAAACTTACCCTTGTTAAATTCTTTCTAGCCCTTCTGTGAACCCGCCACTCAAACTCAAAATCTAAAAATGAACCTAAACAAAATGTCTCGCACCCCAGATTAAACTGACACAGAGTTTTGAAACCCGGGTCATAATAATATCATCAATGACCGTCTAACGTTGCTTGAAAGTTATGAACAGAAAAATTGACGAACAATAATTATAGGATAAATAATAAATAATGATAGACATGGGGTTGTAAACGAACTAGGCGTTTGGTAAATCGCTCGTGAACCGTTCAGCGAGAAATTCGTTTATTTATTAAATGAATGAACATGAACAATACAAATAAAGGGCTCGTTCGTTCATTTATATTCGTGAACGTTTGGTAATTTGTTAGTTTATGTTCGTTCATTTATATTCGTTCGTTTATGTTTGTTTGCTTATGTTCGTTCGTTTAAATTTATTCACATATATCTAAGGGTGAATATTAGATCAAGTAAGTGGAGTCAAAAAATTTTGAGTTACTCGAGTTGAGAAGTCTTATTTTATGACTCGTTAAAAATTTTCTTGTTATATATAGGCTAGGGGTGTTCATTGTTCAGTTAAACCGAGTTAACGGTTTGAACCAAAACAAAATTGATCAGTAAGTTAAGTTTTATGTTTTGTCTAATAATTAAGAGTTTTTTTATTTTGATTATCGATTAATTCGGTTTAAAATCAGTTAATTAGCTTAATTAATTGAATTAATTCAAAATATTAAATATTTAGTATATTATATTTGTTATATATATCTGTTGATTTATATTCGTTTATTTATGTTCGTTTACGTTCGTTTATATTTATTTATGTTTGTTCGTTTATCATTTAAACGAACATGAACAAACTACAATCCTTAACGAATGAACACGAACAAGAAAATTTGCGTTTATTTATATTCGTGTTTGTTCATTTATTTGATTAAAGTTATATGAATAAACATAAACGCACCCTCGTTCATATTTGTTCGGTTCATTTACGGTCCTAGATAAAGAAACTACGAACGTCGAACGTGGTCTCGTGATTAGATGAGGCGATAACAGGATGTTGTTGCCATAAATTTGGGTGGATTTTGAGTTTTTTTTTTTATTCTGTAAATTTTTTATTTTCTAAATAGCTTTTAGTTTTTATAATAATATATGGTTTTTATATTTTTATTGTTATTTATAATATAAAAATTTTATTTACATATATAATTTTTATTTATTATTTATATAGTAATATATATTATTATTTATAAAATAGAATAAATTCAATTAGTCTTAACTACAATTATATATATTATTTGTGTTAATGATCTATTATTAAGTAAGTTATTTTAATATTGATCCTAATTTAATTTAATTAAACATAAAGATCTAAAAATTAATATTTTATGAAATTATCTTGAATCTCAATAATTAATTTGATTAATTTTAAATTGTATCCCTTTAAGTGTCATTAAAATGACTCAAATTAATGATTATGATTTTGAATTATAATCTAAATTGAATATTTTCATATTCTAAGATAATTAAGATGATGGATTTAATTAGAATTTAATTAACTTATATAAATTCCATTGTGTCAAGTGTATATTTTAATTTAATTAATTCAACCAAAACCTAACTGAAGGCTTTTAAAGTTGACCTAAATTTATTTTAATTAATTTAAACATATACTCAATTAAGCTAAAGGTATACTTTAAATTAATTAAATTAAATTTTTAATTAATAAAAAATAGCAAAACTCTAATTTAATTAATTTTAACATATGTCCCATTAAGTCAAGGACGGACTTTAAAGTAATTAAATTCAATTAGGGCTTAAATTAAGGGTTCAAATCTAAAGCTATTCTAAAGCTAACCTAAAGGGAAAAAACAAACACAAGGAGAGAATAACTAGATATTTTTCTAAAAATGTTTCTCAGGTTAGATGATATTTTTCTATAGTTGTTTTAGATTAATTTGTTATAATTTAATACTTCTTTCATCTTATAAATAATGTCCCTTATTGACTTTTTGAAAGTTAGAATTTTTAAACTTTGACTATAATTATATTAAATGTTTTAAATAATTAGATTTTATAAAATACATATTTGAAATCTACTTGATTAGAGGTTTCGAAAATATATATTTTTTTATATTTTTATCAATAATAAATTTTAAATAATCAATAGTCAAAATTCAAAAAATTTGACCTAAAAAAAATCAATAAGGGACACTATTTTTGGGACAAAGAGAATATTTATTTACTAATAATTTAATCGGATGAAGAGAAAATAATTTGGGTTATTGATAGCAATGAATAGAAGAATTAAGGTTTTAGAATAAAGGTACACTATTAGGGATGTCAATTCGTTTATGATACTGTGAATAATGTTCTTTTCGTACTTTCGTTAAAAATTATATATTTATTCTTATCATGCGATTCTTTATATAAAAACTTAAAACCTATAATTTATACCCACCCCACCATCAATATCGTATAATATATTAACATGTATTAGTTAAATAATATAAACTATTTATTATAAATATATATATATATATAATAAATGTCCTCTAAACTCCTACTACATATGTGATATTATTTTAATTGAGAAGAGTCGGGACGGGGTGGAAGGGGCTCACCCACAACGAATTTAACCTGTGCCTTTATCCTTATCTTACCACCCACGAAACTTGTGCACATTCGTGCCTTAAGTGTGAAATAGAACAGATCTACGTAAAATCTATCCATTGATATCTTTATAAACTATATCAGGTATCATTAAATTTTAAGTTTTATATCGATTAAATTATTAAATTAAAATTGATAAAAAAAACATAACGAATAAAAAATAATCAAATATTTAACTATTTTTAAATTAAAAACTTATATATCCTTAATCTTAGTTTTTAAATATTTATTGTTCAAATTCATTGTCAAAAATGGATTCAAATATTTAAATTCATCATTTGAATGTCACACTACCATGGATAATGAGATTTAATTCATATATCCCAATTAATTTATCCACTTTATTTTAAATTTTTTTTACTTAATTTTAATTTAATAAATTTGGATGTTTAACAATTTGAATACTATATGTTATTCAAAATTGGATTGTATAATAATATTTAGATTTGACAATTCTTTTAGATAATCATATGGATTCGGATATTACATAGATTATCTACAATTATACTAAAAATGGAATCTACTATAAAAGAAATTAGAACTAACACGATCATCTAAAAAGAAATTACATCAATTTCTGGGAGCTTTTCCTCTTCGAATTTTCTCTCTTAACAGCGATGATCGATTGAAATAAATAAAAAGGGAAAGTTATTTATCTTTTCCGTTTTGCTGTTGATTCAATCAGGTTTATCTCATTCGATCTGATTCCTTTTTCGTGTATTTAAATTTGGATGGATTTCTCATATTGTAGTTCCGATTTTAATTTTTCTCGGAATTTCATCTCATTTACAATAATTTTCTTTGATGAATTCAGTAATTGTTGTAAAATGCTCAGCCTATTCTCTCATCGAATGATCGAAGTCTTGTTTGTTGTTCTTGTAAATTACATTTACAGTATTTATCAATTGTTTTCCTGTTCAAGTTATATGATTTGAAGTTCTGGTGATCAGTAAAAAAAATGGTCTGGATTATAGAACTGTTGATAAAATAGAGTAAAAGAGATGGAATTAGATATATTAATTAACAAGAGTGCCGCTAACACAAATAAATGCCCAAAACGCAGACTTTGAAAACCCTCCTGGGTTAAACTCCTTTGCTGTTTATGCATATTTAATTCCATTATATTGGCAGTAAATAATGTTGTTTTTTTCTGTTACCTGTTCGTTTTAATGTTTAGAATTAATAATTTACAATGTATTGAACTAAGCTTTACCCATGTCCCCCCACAGGGCTGCTTCATATTGAAAGCCGGCAACGATGAAGAAGTCTTTTGGTCAAACTGTTAGAGAGCTGTAAGTGTATTATTAGATATCAATTTCTTTATCACAATAACATCATTGAACTTGTTTCCAGTATTTAGCTAAATTGCACGGATAGGGGTACGGAAACGGATAGGATGCGGGACGACAATTTTTTAAATTATAAAAGTAGGACAAATATAATATTATATATCATTAAAATTTATAATATAATAAAAATTAAAATTACAATTACATTAAACAATAATTATAATTGTAATAATTTAAATTAACTTCTAATATTTTTTAAATTATTTTCTAACACTTAAATTAAAGATTACTAAAATTAAATGACTAAATTAAATAAAAATTTAAAATTATTTTCTAAGTTGACCGTCCCCGATAAAATTGGGCCGTCCCCTAGCTGTCCCCATGCCATCCCCGTCTCGGGGACGGTAACGGCCTCAAGGGAGGCGTCCCCGTGCTTCATAGGTATTTAGTAGTTTAAACCAATAGCTTGGTAGCAAAATATCTGTAAAAGAGGATTTTGGAAGTTGGATTGCTTGTGAATCAAGTTGTTGTGTTCCTCTTTCTTAATATTTTCTATAACTAGCGGCTAAATGATATTTTTCTTTTTTCTTGCAGTAAGAGAGGGGTTAACAAGAAAGTTGGTAAAGCTCCTGGAATAGAGGGAAAGGTTAGAATATATTTTAGAGAGTTCACTGTCTATGCTCCTTTTTTCTTTGACAAGGGGATTTAATAATCTATCTTGAATTCTAGCTGTTGTTCTAGTTGATATTGATGTGTGAAGCATTAAAATATGAATGTGATTCTGACTTTGGTCTGCTTTACTTTTATGAAGATGCAAGTTCCTTTTACAATTATTTATTAAAGTGGTATTTTTGAATCTGTAAATGTTGCATATTCTAGCTATGAATATAATTAGAGAGGCAAATAGAAGAAGATGATGAAGAAGAAGAAATACAGAGTTTGAGTTTTACAGAAGGTGAAGAAATGGGAAGGAATCCATCTCTCGCACATTTTTTAATACTCAGGGAGTCATTTGGTAAGTTGGAAAGGTTAATGCTGTTTGTCTGCATTATATAGAGGTGACAATAAGGAAAATGCTCTTGATTTCAGAGAAAAGACACTGTGAAAACGAGTTTTAGTTTTAGTAACATGACGGATATTTTGTTATATGTGTTGTGGTTTCTACTTTCTACCAGTCGGTGGGGTTGAACTAACAAAATACTGAGAAGTGGCTAATTTGGTTCAGAAATAGAGTTTCCTAATCCCGGCTGTTCAGCATCCTGTGGCTGCCTGTATTAGCCTTCAAGTGAATTTTTGGAAGCTATTAATGAAAGGCTTCTAAAAGTTCTGATTCTTGTGTCTTCACAAGTTTGGTTAAGTGCTTCTGATGCTGGTTGAATTGGTTGAGTTGAATCTAGTGATTCCAAACTCTTTTTCTATTCCTTGTTATTTTTTGGCAGGGGAAGGGAGAGGGTTGTCTGTAAAAGTATTTATGAAACAATACTGTTGAACAACAACAATCTCTATGTAACAAAATAACAATATATTTGTAATTAATAATAAATTTAAAATTTATCTGCTTGAAAATATTCTTTTTTCCCATTTGTCTTTCAGGTTTTTGATGCCACTAGCAATGACCCCTGGGGCCCTGACGGATCACTTCTTGCAGATATTGCAATGGCTACAAGAAAACAGTAAGCTTGAGTGAAATCATGTATGATCTTTGTTACTTATTTGTTACATGGACATTCATTCTTCGAATATCTATGCAGTCATGAGTATAAGACAATCATGGCAGTGATCTGGAAACGTCTAAATGACACTGGAAAGAATTGGCGTCATGTCTACAAGGTTGGCAAGGATTAGTTGCATGCACTATCACTTTTTTTCTCTGCAACTTAAAAAATTGATCTCATGTAAATGTTAAAATATATGATTTATCCTTTCACTAATTTCATCTTGAATTCAGTAATGATCATTATTTATGACACAGTACATGTTTGTTGTACAATAATGTTTTACTTTTCTTCAATTCCCCCTTGCACAAAAATATACAAATCTAATAATGGTATTTACTTTATTGTGCTTTCAGGCTCTGACTGTTCTAGAATACCTTATCGCCCATGGATCAGAGCGTGTCATAGATGAATTAAGAGAACATGTGCATCAAATATCGGTAATTGTTGTTTCTTTATACTTTGTGACAACTTTGGATGCAGTGTTGATGATACAGTCTGCAGGTCACTGTTTTTAAATGTTTTGGTCTAATTAAGTATTTCTTTTCTTGTTACAGACTTTATCTAACTTTCGGTATATTGATTCCGGTGGAAGGGACCAAGGTATCAATGTTCGGAAAAAATCTCAGAGCCTTGTGGCCCTGGTAAATGATAGAGAAAGAATACTTGAAGTAAGACAAAAGGCTGAAGCTAACAGGGACAAGTGAGTTGGCAAAATGCCTTATTGCTTCTCCTTTTTATCATCCATCATCCCCAATAAGTGTTTCAAGCACAAGCATTGATAAAATTGATGCTTATTTGATTTTATGCAGTCTTCAATGTCACATATGCATCAGCTTGTGTACTTTGAAAATGATATTAACATGTGATTCAATATGACTAGTTCATGATTACACATATACACATGCACTTCTCATAGACTTGGATTTCTAATCGTGTTTTTGCTTTAAATATGATAATATAAATGAATGAAAATTTATAATTCTTCCATAAAAATAACTGTTTGTTCTACAGGTTTCGGAACACATCAATGGGTGGAATATATAGGCCAGGTTCAAGTGGATACGACAACAGATATGATTATGATCGCTATGGGGATTCAAAATGTCAGGATGGAGATCGTTACGGAAGAGATATTGAGGATCGCTACAGCAGAGATGGTTACTACAGAGGGAGAAACGGAAATATTGATGATTATCATCACGGCCGGAATAGGAGCTGTAATAGATACCGTGATTTTGATGAGGATGATGCTTCACGTTGGTATGCATTTATTTACTTTTGGTTGAAGAATCATTTTTATTTTGGTTTCTTTTGGATATTATAAACCATAGTACAAAATAGAGGGTATGAATAATAGTTTCTTTTGCACTAGATTAGGGTTCTTAAATGGTTCATTTATGTTGGTGGTTTTCCATGGAATTTTTCTATCATCATGAGCTTTGTGTTTGGTTATTTCACCAATTAACATGTCAAGATTTAGTAGTTTTTATGATCTTCCCCTTTGAATTCTAAGTACGGAACTTTTACCTACATAGTATGCTTGACATGAAGAATGTAATTAGCATGACCATCTTCTCTGTAGGGGCAGGGGCAGGGGTGCTAGAGCTGATTATCTTTCCCCAGATGGAAGGTAACCTCAGTGGATGTTTTCATCTCATCTTAGTTGATCAACATTTTATTAAACATTGGAAACAATTATTACTTTCTAGTTCTAAAGCTTTCTGAAAATCATTTTTCTGTAGGCCACTTGAGCGGAAGTTTTCTGAACAACTTATAGGTGCTCCTCCTAGTTGTGAAGAAGCAGTAAGTGAAGCCCTAAGTACTGTCCATAGTGAAAGGTATTGCTTTGTACCTCAACTTTTTGGAGGCCTCTTCTTCGTGTTTCATAATCAAAAGATCTTTAATGATAGGGATGCAGAAACTTCAGTAACAGCTGTTCACAAGGTTTTGCCTTCTACCGGCAATAATCCTAACCAAGCAGACTCGGATTTTGATAATTCAGCATCTTCTCCTAATCAAAAAGTGGAGGCTTTGGATTCTTTTGGTCCATGTAATTTACTTTCAGGTTTGAAGTTCCTATATAATTTCCATGGTTTGTATGCTCGAGCAGCATTAAGTAGATGACCATAGTTGTATTTCATGAGGAATATGTTACTTTTATTCCTCATGCAATATGAACTTTAGTTGATGTGGTGTTTTTTTGACTTAACCGATCATTGCACAAAATGTAAATTTCTGAGTCGTCCAAATATCAAGTTTGATACATTCTGTTGCTTCACATTCAAATTTTTAATTTCTTTTTCATGTGGTAGGTTTTAATGGATTTATTTTGTGTAAGATCTATATCTCTTGTAGCATGGATTTAACTTAACCATTTATATCTTTTGATTGTGTGGAGTAGAAGTCATAGTTTTGAGAAGCTTAGTTTGTATTCTTGCTGATGTGATTGCATTCATCCCTTATAACTGGAACTTATTTTTCATCTTTTGCTCATCTATTACAGCTTCCCCTACAACTGCTCCTGCTGCTACACCTGCCCTTCCTACTACTGTTAGGACTGCTTCACTTGCCCCACCTACTGCTGTTACGACTGCTTCAACCAGTGTTGAAGTAGACTTGATTGGGGCACTTTCAGATTCATTGGCCATTGTGCCAACTACACCGGAAACCTTTGCTGCTCTTACTGATGAAAATGCAACCCCTGGTGCCATAGCCACCTCTGCTGCGAATCAACCAGCATCTAATGAAGGAAATCAGGTAGACATGATTTATTTAACTGAAGGTCTTTTTAAAGTCCATTTTCCTTTTCATATTCATAGATTTGACTGCACCTGCTCACAACATGCCTATTGATGACCCATGCTATGTTACTTCAACTCTTCAGTTTTCTTAAAGGACTCGTGTAGTACACTTCCGTTTAATGCATATCCGGGTATGGGTGGACAACTGGACATGATCCTCCAAGGACCCTTCAAATACATGGAAATCTTTGAAACAGTTGAACATACTATGTCAAATACATACACATGTCTAGCAATCAACACCAAAGTGGATTCTATTGTTGTCTTGTGTATTTGAAAACAAACCTAATTGATAGTTTCAGGATGAACTGAAAGAAACACTGGGGGTGAGGTTTTAGTGTAGAATTTTACCACTAACTGATTATGGTTTACGAACATAACCATATGCCATAGTTTGCTCTATTTCCTCCCTCTTCCCTTATGTTTGGCTCCTGTGGACATCTATCTTTTTAAAATAATTTGTTGACGTACATCTGTTACGGAATAGTTTACTTTTGTTCTCAATACAGGGTTCAGATGATCCGTTTGGTGACGGTCCTTTTAAAGCTCTCCCTTCACCTGATGATGCCCCTGCTGAGCAACAAAGTTCAGCATCCATGCCTTCTCTCCCACCTACAATGAATCAAAATGCAAACATTCCTCGACAAACTTCAGTGAAATCTGAGACAGTTGCAGGCTTTGACTTTGAGGACTTATTCTCTGCCTACGCTTGCTCGACACCCAATGTCTCCAGCATTCAACACCCACCAACAAACTCGATATTTTTGCCTCAAGAAGTGTCAACACCTAATCGAGAGAGTGATATATTGGCTGATATCCTTCCACCTTCTGGACCTGCTGCAGATGTTGCAGCTTCACATGCAGCATCCTTTTCAGCACCAATGTGCCATTCCGCATCACTTGATGCTACATATGGCCAATCAGCACAGCCAGGTATCTACAGTCAACTGGCACAATCGGGTGCTAATGTATGCAGCCAACCCAAGCAGCCAAGTGCTAATCCATATGGTCAGTCTGCACATCCAAGTGCAAATCTATATGGCCAACCTAGACAGCCAAGTTCTAATGCATATGGGCAATCGGCGCAGCCAGGCGCTTATCCCTATGGTCAAACCGTACAACCAAATTCTAATCCCTATGCCCAACCTGCACAGCAACAAACTAATCCATTTGCCCAATCCATGCAACCAGGTTCAAATAGTATGCATGATAATTTTAGTTTACAGACAGTGTCTATGGCTGCTCAAATTCCGGGATCTTCAGGACAGAGCAGCAATGGGAGTCTCATCTTTCAACTAGGTCCTGATACTCCTGTCAATACACGCATAGCTGCTCAACCTCAAATTCGGACTGGACCAGCTGCCCAGTTTAATACCGGAAACTTCCTTTCACCTTTGGGTACTGTTGTGCCAATCGCTTCACTAAGTGCTTACCAAACCACAATTTCTGGTGGCTCATTTTCACCAGGAACAAACACTTCAATGATACCACATAAGACTCCTTCCTCATCAACAGGAGCACTTGCTATAGTTCCGCAACCATCAAAGGATAGATTTGAACCTAAATCAGCAGTTTGGGCTGATACATTAAGCAGAGGATTGATCAATTTGAATATATCTGGATGTAAGTAATTACTTGTCCCTCAATAAAATATGTTACGAGTTATGCCCGTTCCGCAAGGATTTAACTTTATGTTATTTTGCGTGTGTAGCTGAAGCAAACACATTAGCTGATATTGGAGTCGACTTTGATGCTATTAACCGGAAGGAGAAGAGGATGGAAAATCATGCACAGTCAGCAGTAGCATCAACAGTCACCATGGGTAAAGCTATGGGATCCGGGTCTGGGATCGGTCGTGCTGGTGCTAGCTTTCTTAGACCTCCAACAAACCCTATGGTAGGTTCTGGCATGGGCATGGGTATGTCTGGTGGTCCTGTTGGAAGCATGTTAATGGGAATGGGTGGAGGCATAGGCATGGGAGGCTACGGTAGTATGAACCAACCACCTACCGGCATGAATCCCGGCATGGGGATGGATATCGGTATGAGGCAAGGAGCCCCCAACATGCCACCACAAACAGGAATGTCCGGCAGTTACAACCCGGTGATGGGTTCGGGTGGCTATCCTCAACAACCGTATGATGGCGGTGAGAGTCAGTTGCCCTACCAGACGAAGTAAGGAAGTTACATACATGCCTATGAGACAGACAGAGTGTCTAGGAGATTGAAACTGCAAAATCAGGTACGACCATTGAATATGAGAATCAAAGTTATAATTTTTTTAGTCACCTATTTTCTTGCCAGTGGCTTGATATGATCCATTCTTCGAGTTATATAAAAAATATGAAAATGTTATTAACACCAACTTTAAATATTTATAATCACAGAACCACCTCAACCCAACTTTTCTGGGTTAATTATCTCCTGGTCTCTGCCAATTTAAACAATAATCTAACCGAGCCTCGCCCCTTTCGATAAGGGGCGAGAGTGGGTGGGGCGAGAATGATTTTATATTTTCTATTTCATTTTTAATACTTACGAGTAATATTTTAAAAAATTCTATTAAATACTTTGAAAAAAAATCGTCTCCATACCTTTACCGCTTGGAACCCCACGGAAATCTCCATCCCTATAAAACAACAAAAAGTTTACCTTCAAGCTTTTCCATTCTGATGGCAACAAAAACATGTTAACCCTTCAAGCAAATGTTTCCTATCGTTTTTTTTGTCGGGCTTGAAAATCAAAGTTTTACCATTTTTTATTTCATTTTTAACATCAGGTTTCCTTGTTAAATTGGGTTTTATCTTTAATTAATTAAGAAAATTAAAATTCTTTTTAATATTCATATTAATCTTAAATTAAATTCTTTCAAATTTTTATTAATATTTTTTTCTTATTAATCGTTAATTGAATTAAAAGAATTTGAAAATTTTTAATGGAATAAAAAAAAGTTTGGTCAATTCGGTTAACTAAACTTTTTAAAAATAAATTCAATAAATTATACAATAGTTATTAAATTATGTTAAAAATATTTTTTTAGTCATTTAACTTTTTAAAATTATAAAACAATCATTAAATTTATCAAATTATTAAGAAAATAATCATCGATTCAGTGCACGTTATAAATTTAAGGATATTTTGTGTTAATTTTATAAAGTTTAATAAATATTTTATAATTTTTAAAAGTTTAATAAAAAAGAAATATATAATATAAAAAATTCGGTTAATTAATCAATTTTAAATTGAATTAACTGATAACCAAAGTTTAAAAAAATTCATCAATCATTAACTGGTTTAATCTAAAATTAATTGATCGAATAATCGAATAAATTTCGATTCAACCAATTAATTCGATTAACCGAAAATTTGAATACAACTATAGATGTATCCTCATTTAGTTTACGTGTTCTAATTGGGAATTCAGGACACCTTTAATAGGTGAGTCACCGATCAAGATTTTTTACATACAAAATATTTCAAAATCAATCTATTTAAATAATATTAAATTATTTATCACCTAAAATAATCTTGTTGCTAATTGATAACATCTTTCTCAATACACATCATTTGTTTTAATAGTTTTTTATAGCTTGTTGTCTCGTTAAGGTGAAGAAAATTGTAGTAAACACGGATGAGCAGATCTCGACCCAATTTAAAAAAAAAATTGACTTGGCATAAATTTTGACTTGACTTGAATCAGAATTTTTAACTTGACTTAATATAAAAAATAATAAAATTTAAATTATAAAATAAAATTTTAAATAAATATATATTAAAAATATGAAGAAATATATATATGATCATAAAAAGTTATTTAAATTATAATCAATTTATATTATAATATTGTAAATATTTATAATTAAATATAAATAAAAACTCAAACAATTCTTCTTAACTCAATTCAAATTTTATAAACTCAAGTCAAAAGAATTTCAAATAAAAATTTAAAATTCTTTAATTCAACTAACTCAAAAAAAAAATTATTCGACTCAATCAAATGTTCATTAGGGGTGAGTATTCGATCGAGTCGATTCCAAAATTTCGAGTTATTCGAGTTGACGAATCATATTTTACAACTCAAACTTTATTTAAAATTTTTTCGCATCGAGTCGAGTTTTTGAATTCCTATAAATATTTAATTGTAATTATTTATCATGTTATAATATGATTTGATTCCAATTTAAACGACTTTCTCAAATCATATAAGATATGTATATATATATATATATTTTTTTTTTTATATGTAGCAATATTTCTTTATATTTTTATATATAAATGTATACATCATTAAAAAATTGATAGACTCGTCTTAAACTTAAAAATTAATCTTTTAATTATTCAAAATTTTGAGTTATTCTAGTTATTCGAATTTTCATTTTACAACTCAAACTTTATTTGAAATTTTTTTGAGTCAAAACGAGTCGAGTATTTTCGCCATGGGTCGAGTTATTCGGTTTTTTCGAGTCGAATTTTACTAACCCCTAATGTTCACACCTAATAGCAAAGAGACTTTCATTAAAATTATGTCCTACTTGATCCTAATCCCATTCCTCCTCTCATTATCCAAAAAACTATGTATACATCATATTCATATATCTGAGAAAAAGGTGAGCTTTGATAACGTATGAAAGGGATTCAAAAGATGGAAAATGAAAACAGGGTCAAGCGTTGACTTTAACGTAATAAATGAAAAATGTTAAGTTGTCATATTAAAATAGATCAACTAATGAAGAGGGAAATGACTCAGCTTGATTACAGTAACAAAAAGCTCAGCTTCACAGGTAAGTTGAAATATTAAAATGGAACAACTAGATAAATGAAAAATGTTTAGTTTATTTGCTCAGATCATGATTAAATTATCATGAGAGTGCCAACTGCATTTTGCAAAATGCCCTTTTAAGGAGAGAGTATGCCCATGATTAAAAATAACCTTCTATTTATTTTACACCAAAGTCAAGAACATACCTTGTTTTCCTCCATGATTGTCTGATTTCCAACCAGCAATAGTTGCTGTTGTGAGGCACATTAACCATCACTGACCAAGCCTCAAAAACAGATTTGTAAAAGATGCTGGGACAGCACTCAAGCACCTTAGTGAACTTCTGGTGCAGTGACAATGTTTCCGTAGATTACGCACATTGCGATGTTCCGGCTAATTCAGGGAGGGCAACGGTTTGAGTCATCAGATTCATATTCGGAAAATAAATTATAATCTGACTCTGGTTCAGAATCAAGACCATTTCCAATGCCTTTATGAGTATGCACAATCTGTGATGGGTCAGTGTCACCTAAACCATCAGTTTTCTTGTATAAACCCCTGCTTCGATCCAAGAATCCTTTTCTCATCAGGCTAGCAAATCTTTCCCTAATATCAACAAGCTGGTGTCTCTGAAGAAGTCGTTGACAGTCATAGGCTTCCCTAAGAACAACAGTTTGAGTATCGGACATCTTGGAAATATAAAAGATGCCGGGGTGGCGCTCAAACACCTTAGTGAACTTCTGAGGTAGTGCCAATGGTTTCCGTAGATTACTCACATTCTGACGTTGTGTTTTCTTTTGTATGGTAAGGTGAAGAAGCTCATGAAATACGCCTACAATTCTCTTCTCCGACACATCGGTACGTGGATCCAAGTGAGAGGCATCAGCATAAGGTGAGGTATATGGTAGTTCCTGCCATTCTTTTAACCATCCCATGCACTTTCTCTTCAATCCAAAACCCCTTGTAAATCTTATGGGAAAGGCTAAACAACTATTTTCCAAATCATCTTCTGCTTGCAGGGCGGCATTCTTCTCTAACTGGGAGACAGCGAGTGTATCATCCCATGATAAAAGCTTCAAACCAATGCGATCATCGGGAAGGCGAAACAAAGAAAATAAATCATCATAATTCCGGATCAAGTTATCGCAGTAATCATAAGGCAATCCCAAATCCCATTTCAGTTGGTCAATAGTCTGTAAAGGAAGGGTCCTATCCTTGGTAAGCATCAGCAATTTGCGAAGCCTGTCAATCAAATCCATCACATTATCACGGATAACACCAAGTTCTTCATGGTGAAGATTTGAGGCTTCAAGGGTCAACTCGAAGCAAGGAACACGAGTGCCAGCACTGTCAAAGACATAAGATTCATGAAAAATGGTGGGATATCGTCTGATAAAAGTAGATAGCTTAAGATCATGGGGCAAACCCAATTGACCGCGATGTCGAGAAAGATGGTAAATGGGAAGACAACCATTTGGTGCAGAGGAAAGGATGGAAACAAGATTGCAGGCAGCTCTTAAGTCTCTTTCACCAGCAATAACAGCATCCAAGGCTTTATCTTTAACCCATTTCAACTTAACATTAACTAAACAGAAACTCTGCTGGTAATTAAATCCCTTCTTCAACCCACATGAAAGGCCAAAGGCTTTACCCTTTCCACACAAAAACCAGAAACCCATTTCCTTGTAAAAAAATTTACAGTCTCCCAAGTTCACCAGTTAGCATCGTCTATAGAAACAAAGAGAAATCCCCATATTAATATTTTTTTTATTAATCCTATATAAACTGAAATATAAAAACAATAAAAAAGAAAGGAAAAGAAAGCTAAACTCATTGAGGCAATTTATCGAACACGTAAAGTGTAAACACGATAGAATTTAAAAACGTCTTACCCGATTGAAGCTGATCCGAATTCGAACAATGACTCGACTGCAAACTCTAGTTGGATTGATTTGTTAAGCTGAGATATCAGTTTGTTCAATAAATCTCAAATTCTATGCATCAACTAGACTAGGTAACCTTCGATTTTCGATTAAATCGATTCCAATCCATAGTTTAACATTTCAATGAATCTCAAATTCTATGAGGTGGTGGATTCGAAATTTGGCTTCAAACTTAGAACCAATCTCATTGTTACTTTGTGGTAGATTACATAACTGTTTCACTAATGGTTTATAATCTTATTGAGAGTGACAGAAGAATTATTTAAAATATTTTGGCTCAAAGTGTTTTAAAAGAGAAATTATAGAAATATTGTGACGAAAATTTTAATTTAAAAAATATTGTTTTTATTCTTTATTTTTTATTATATTGTAATTTATTGTTAAGTTTAGAAGACTAGTTTCTTTTAACTCGTCTTTGAATAATGAATTAATAAAAATAATAAACATTGTTCAAAGATAAGGTGAAAAGAACCCGTCTTTGAATAGTGTTTTTCTTTTTAAATTTGTTTTACTAGGAAAAAGACATTATTAAAACAGTGCTTGAGTGAAAAAATTATTCAAAGACTGGTTGATTTTCTCTTGTCTTTGAATAATGTTTATTATTTTATTAATTCACTGGTCAAAAATGGATTAAAAAAAATCGATGTTCTAAACTCAACAATAAATCACAATATAATAAAAAATAATGGGATAAAAACAATATTTTTTTAATTAATATTTTCAATCACGATATTTCTATAATTTCTCCGCATCTTAAACTTTTGGAAAAGAAAAACTAAACTTTTGAAAATTTTTATTCAATTAAAGTCTGAGCTAAATGATTGAATTGATATTTCTTTATTATATTTTTATTATTAATTTTGGATACTCTTTTAAAATATTATTGTTTAAAAAACTATAATTGTGTTAGGTTATGCTTATAGATTTTTTAAAAAATTATTTTTTATATAAACTTTAAAAATTTTAAAGTTTTTCTAATAAATATTTTTTAAAAAATATCAAGTGACAACATTATAACATGATATATTGTACCAATTGATCAAAATTATTAGTTTTGACAATAATATTAGTCAAATAAATGAATCGATAACATTTTAAAGTATAAAAATTTAATTGGATGCAAAAAATTAAAAAACATATATATGTAAAGCCTAATTTAATTTTAATATACAATAATATTTTTTTAATAACTTAATTATAAAATTAAATAAATTTTTAAATACTAAAAAATACTCACAAAATAACATTGGTGGGATATGTTTGAGTGATCGTTGGTGATGTGAAAGGTTAGAACGACTATTGAAACATTAACTAGACGATGTTGGTAAAATTTGTGTATTTATTGATTACTGTGATCTAAGTAATATGAATTATTTAACTAATTACATGATTTGTAAGATACATATAAGGGTTAAAAAATATTTAATATTGATCGATGTGAAAACATCATAATATAAGTGTACAGGGGCGGTTTAAAGAATTTGGTGATCCCGTGCGATTCATTAAAATATGGTCCTTAAAAGTAATTGTCAACTAGTTATAAAATTGTAGCCTTTAAAAGCAAATATCCTTTTCAGGGGCCCTTGTGCGATCGTTTATATTGCACATGTCCAAAACATCACTAGTTCTATTGAAGCAATAGTAGTAATCAATAAGTTTTTATAATCAATGGTCGCATTTAAAAAAATAATTATAACGTTTTAACAATTATAACTCATCTTTCTTAATAGCATTTTTAAAATTTTTCAATGAATTTCGAGATTAACATCATCTAATGAAAGTAGTTTATCAAAATTTTGAGCCCCTCTTTTTCGGGAGTCCTGTACGGTCGCTTCTACTGCGCCTATCCAGAACCTCACTGTAAGTGTAAGCTACATTATCGATAAAAGAATAAAAATAAAAAAATCTTATTTTAATATCGATCCCACATTAATAATGAATGTATTAAGTTTATACTTATGTAATAACAATATATGAGAATAAGGCCTGGATCTCTTTGGTTTAGTAGCTTGGCTGAAAGAGTAAGTACACTTCGAGGAAAAATTATGGTTCAATCTCGATGAGGTGGTTAATTTGAGTATTAGCTTCTATTTAACGTTCAATCATTGACTCGGGAATGTAGATTAGTTTCAACTTTCATAGTAAATCGAGATTATAGCTTTTCGAACAAGTGGATCAATTTTCATTGTATCTAATTAAGGTTTTGTTTAGCAATGCTTTTTAAATTAGTTTTTGGACTAAAAGTTGGTTTGAAACGCAGAAACAATGCTAAATAGTTAACTTTTGAAAAAAAAAATACGTTTAAAAAGTGATTTTTAACCCAAATGCAAAATCTAAAATTTCTAGCTTTTGCAGTTGAAAAAGTGCTTTTAAGAGTCAGATTACAATTTTAACCTTCATTTACTATGTTTTATTATAATTTAATTTCTACAAATACATAATTATATTTAACATAAATTATTTTTTAATTTAAAAATTATATATTCATATAAAAATTATATATTTTTTCAAAAACACTTCTAAAAAGCACTTTTCAAAAATAATTTATGTATTCATTTATTCATATTTTTATATTTTATCATAATTTAAATTAATATTATAATATGAAATAATTTAATTATTATTTAAATATATATTTTTTAACTTATAAAGTTATGTCTAAAATAGTCATTTATTTTCTCAAAAGCACTTTTAAATAGCAATACTAAACACATATATTTCAAACTAAAAATTTTAAAAGAACTTTTCTATTACATTTTTTCACCACACTTTTCCATCGCACTTTTCAAAAGCAATGCTAAACTGACCCTAAATTTTATTGTAAAACTTGTTAATCTGACTCGTCACTATATCCGTTGATGTCGGTGACTAATTTAATACTCTCGTACAAAACGTAAATTAGACCGAACAATTAAAACTTAATAAATAACTAACACAAATATATATTAAATTGCAGAAATAATTTTAACGAATTCATAAAAATCTAAAAAAATTAAATCAACGTCAAATGAAAAAAAAATACAAAATAAATCTTTATAAGCATCAAAACATAAAAGAGTTTAAGAAGATAACAATGTATGTTTTCTATTCAACACTTGATTGTTCAAGTCCTGTGATAAATCTGCCTCACTTCGTCTTAGATCTCCAGAAACAAGTTTAAGCCGACATGGAAGGAGGGAGAAAGCTTGAAGGTTAAAGATGATATGAAAAACTAAAAAAAAATCTCTCTTTTAGATTTGTCCTTTTATAAGCCGCGTTAGAAAAGACTCAAATCATGTTGTAGGTGATTTTTATGTTACCTAGGTCATACAAATTCGTTATAACAAATAATATAATTGCCAGGGTCTTCTTTTTCTTTAAGTTGACAGGACGATTAATAGATACAATATTGAATTGATTGGCATGAACTCTCTAACTTAAGTGGTTAAAGGAATGGTTGTTGTTCCTAAAGGTTACAGGTTCGAGTACTAATGGTGCTAACAGAGTGATTGGACGATCAATATCAAAGAATGAGGATCATATTTCAGAATAGATACTACTGTAATCATTATCAAAGGATGAGTGATTGGACGATCAATATCAAAGGATGAGGATCAGGTTCCTTGGCCCACCCCATGCCCAAAAATAATACTATTTATTTTATATTATAATATTGATAAAAATTAGGGTTTTGACATGTAAAAATAAAAGAAATGGTTCAATCTAAAATTTTAATTTAATTTTTAATTTTTAGATTAATTTAAGAAATAAGATTTAATTGAAATAAAAGTTAAAAATAAAAATAATGAGATTGTTTATATTTTATTACATTTTATAAATATTATATAATTATTTTTAAAAAAAATATATATTTTGATTACTAATTAATTAAATATATTTTATTTAAAAAATAATTCTTTAAGTTTTCCTGTGGTTTTATTTTAGTATATAATGATCATAAAATTCAAATAACATCAGATAATTAAAATTAAGATCAAAATTAGATTTTAAAAATATATTTTTAGTAATAAACTTATAACTCATATCTAATATTTAAAAAAATAACTTAAAAGATAATAAAAATATAATATATTTTTATGTTACTTTTAAATAAATTCATATTTTTATGACTTATATTTTAAAAAAATAATTAAATTAAATATAAAAATTTATTTAAAAATATTTTAATTTTATTTAAATAAATATATAGATAATATTTTTTTAAATATGATAATAAAAGAAATTTTAAGATTATTAAATAATAAAAAATTATATATAAAAATTATATTAAATAATTATTATTAATATTTAAATCGGTCCAGCCGATAATTACTTTCTAGATTCGCCCCTGGTTACAACATTATGATACGAGTTTTTGAATATATATTCTCGAGGTTGTATGACATCGACTTGAATTTTAACTATGCCAAGGGGAATCGATTGATTAGGTCGACTAAGAAAACCTCAGTCATAGAAGCCCGAGAAACTTCGATTTCACTTCTCATTCTATCGGCGATAACTTCAGATTTAGACATTCCGATATCGTTCTTATGTTATACCTGAGCCCCCAATGATACTCGACGATAGATTTTGAGTATGAATGTATGGGTTGTATGATACTAGGTCTCACTACAAGTGTACATTCTCAAGGTTGTGTAACACCGAGCCTCACTTCAGGTTTATTAATATGATGCATGTATATTGTGTGAGAGTATTGCATCCTTATTGCTTGCTATGTGTTTAGGAGATTTGTGGTGATGCCATTTTATATCAGACCTTGATATCATACTTATAGCATGCTCTTATTTATGATTTGCATGAAGCATGATTAAGTGAAATTGTATTCATTGAGCATTGTTAGTTCAACATTCAAAAATGTTGTTCCCGTTTATAGGTTAATAGATCGTTCATGGCTTCGGAAGAACAACATCAATTAGTAAGATTTTAGTATCTACTCTTATCAGAGTATAATACCTATATCTAATGGGTTATGTATTCGTAGGATCATTTGTTGCATATATACTTAACAAATTCAACTCGAGATCAAAAAATTGAACCGATTTACCCGAATCAAGACCCAAAATTGATCAAAATATGATGATCTAAATTTAACTCAAAACTTGAACCGAACCAAAACTGATCCAAATTCTAGTTGAACCAGAAATAAACCCGAACTGATTTTCAACCGAACTAAATAAACCTGAACTAAGTTTCAGCTGAACTGAATGAATCCAAATTGAAGGTATCCCAAAATAAAAAAAAATATTAAAATAAAGAAAGAAAGATAGGATACAAATTCTCGCACAATTTACCAAAAAACAAATATATATATATATATATATACACTATACAAAGTGATATATAGGTGTAAAAACCTAACTCGGCCTAAAAACCCGATTGGAACCGTTTGATCACTTGCTAACCTAATATTAACCCAATCTGAAATCAATAACCCAAAAGAACTGAATTGAAACTGAACTGAACTAAAAATTAATCGACTCGATCCAATAACTGAACTGAAATCAGCGTAGACCCAAACTAAAACAAAAAATTTAAATCATATCCAAACTGAATTTAAACCAATTATAATCAAAACCAAATGACCCAAAATGAAATGAATCTAATCGAATCCGAACTATTGACCCGTTTACTACCTCTAGTTATATATAATAACTCTTATTTTGAGATTTTACTTGTATCAGTCAAATGTTTTAATATTTATTTTTATTTTGAAGCTCTAATCAAATATTTTGCATATTTATGAATTTATTGAATCGATAAAATAAAATGTTATTTGGGCTTGCTAATAAAAAATAATGTTTCGGTTTGGATGACTAAAGCATGTTCTTTGTTTTATTAGTGTATAAGTATATATATGTCTCATGATCCTGATACTATTGTCTACTTTATAAACATTACCTTTAACCGAAGTAATATTGTTGATAATATATTATGAAGTCTCTACAGATGCAGTCATGATCTAATTGGTAATTCATTAAGGGATAATTTCTTATGAACTAATGTAATCCCTTAGGTTGATGCTTAGATCCATTGAGCCTAGAGTAAGATCTCATGGATGTAATTTTTGGGAACATCATATCGGTGTAAGGTTGAAAGGCAGTTAGGTTTTACATGCAAACTTTGGTTGTACTTATAACATGGTTTGCTGAAACGATTTATATTTATCTGAATTATATATATATTTATTGGATCACACTGATTTCTCTAGTTTATTTTTTCATACTTTTAGATAGGTTTTCAAACCTAACACTTGAAAGATCGATACATTTAGTCCACATATTTTATTATAATATTTTTATCTTCGACTTTTTTATAAAGTTTCTATATCTTTTTTTTTATGTAAAAAGAAATATAACTACGAGTCTCGTTAAAAATTTCCCTAAACCCAATTGGAGGAAAAGAGTACTTGTAGCGGCATTAAACAAATTTAAATAAAAACTTAAACCCCTAAACATCAAGCCAAACCTATGGACTTGTCCCGATCAAGTAAAATCCGAACTGCATTAGGTGGTTCCAAGAACACCCGCACTAAATCCTCAGTATTTCGCATGATCTTAGCCAACAGATCTGCTACTCTATTAACCTCTCTTCTTGCATGTACAATCCTAACGTCCCATGCACGTACAATCAGTTTACTAATCTATATCTTAACACTGTATACATTACTTATTTTTTTCTTCAATGGGGCATTATTTTGCAACCTAATCTGGTTTTAACTAATTACCTTGCATTATTTATGTGTGCTTTATAATTGTTATCCGAAATGAAATTTAAATTCTTTTATTTTCTTGAGAATTTTGAGAATAAAATAGAATGTGACCTCATGAAGTTAGATTTAGCACATAACTGGGTTTAAGGGTTATATTTTTGTTATTTTATTCTCAACAATTATAATATATATCTTTGGTAATTTACAATAATTATAATATTTTTATTTTTTAATATTTTATAAATATTTAAATATTTTAATAATTTATTATTTTTAATTTAAAGATCAAGTAAATTATTAAAATTTTAATTAAAATCAATTATATTCTTAAATTCGATAAAAAATTAATTAAAAAATTAATTAAACTCTTTTTCATATCATCGTAATACATGTATTATCATATTAATATTTTAAATATCATGTGGACAGGCATAGTAGATTATTACGTCAACACTATAATAATTAACATTGATCGAGAGACTTATTAAATATAATTTGTGAATAAAAAACTTAATTAATTATATTTTCGTGCAAAAAAATAAATTGCTAATTTAAATTCAATTCAAAGATAAAAATATCCCTCTACCTGCAAGAAAAAAACTAAATATTGGGCCCACGAATTTTGATCAGATCTTGAATCGAATCTAGTCAACCGATACTCCCAGCATCAAACCCCCAAAACCTCAAACTTCAACTTTGAGTTTGCTTCCCCTCTGTCTCCATCAATGGCTTCCTCCATCATTACTTCCCCCAAGTTTTGCCCTTTCCCTTCTCAACCCCTCAAGTCCTCCATTTTCCCTCGCTCTCCGTCCCTCACTTTCCCTTATACTTCTTATCCACCTCTCGTTTCCCCTTCATTTCCTTTCAAATCTGTTGCAATTTCCTCTTCTTTAAACCCTAACCCTCCCTCCCCTCATCGCCGCCCCCCTTACATTCCCCACCATATCCCCGACCCCAACTACGTTCGTGTCTTCGACACCACCCTCCGCGATGGCGAACAATCTCCCGGCGCAACCTTGACTTCCAAGGAGAAACTCGATATTGCCCGCCAACTAGCAAAGCTTGGCGTCGATATAATCGAAGCCGGGTTTCCTGCCGCCTCGAGAGATGATTTCGAAGCCGTTATGGCTATTGCAAAAGAAGTTGGAAACGCGGTCGACGAGAATGGATATGTGCCTGTTATTTGTGGACTTTCCAGATGTAATGAGAAGGACATCAAGACTGCTTGGGAGGCGGTTAAGTATGCAAAAAGGCCTAGAATTCATACGTTTATCGCAACCAGTGGGATTCATTTGGAGTACAAGTTAAGGAAGAGTAAAGAGGAGGTATTGGATATTGCTAGGAATATGGTTCGATTTGCTCGGAGTTTGGGTTGCGATGATGTGGAGTTCAGCCCCGAAGATGCCGGCAGGTTTGGATTTTTTTATCCCAATTTTCTCTTCTGTTATTTTCTTTGCAGGGATTGTTTTAAATATAAGATCATATTCAAGAATGCTAGAATAGTTTGGTTTGGATTGGTTTAGATTAGAGGAAGTGAGAAGATTAAATGATTAAATCCAAAGAAGGGAATTAAATTATGGTTTGAAGTTTGGTCCTTGATTGCATTTGTCAAACCATTTTGGCGAAAGCTATGGGTTTAATTAGTGGTGTCCCAGTTCAACTTAGATAAAGATAAAACCTTGAATTTGGCTTGGTTATTGTGGAGTCAAGCTTGAGCAGCTAGGGTGAGCCGAATTCAAATGTCTTAATGTTTGATCTAGCTAGCTAGCTAGCCTTGTTGTGTAATATTAATGTGTTAATTACAAATTTCATCATTGAATTTACTCTTCATTACTATTTTGGCCAATAAACCATACACTAATAATTTTAAAAAATCACATTGAGAGGAACAAAGTTGACAAACAAATCATCGTGGGGAAGACCAGCAGGAAGATGAATTAGTTGAAAGTTAAGAATTTCATCACACAATATATACTGATTTCAATACAGCTTGAGAGTTGAGACAAACAGATAATACCTCATGTATAGTGTTTAGTGTATACAACCTTCTCACCTACATGCTTTTGAAAATGATATAGTTGCACCTAAGGGTGCTTATCGAGCGAGTCGATCGCGAGTTGGGCTTGCTTGACTCGTGCTTGTTAAAAAATTTTATTGCTCGACTCGTTGCACGTTATGCTCGTTAAATTTTTGCTCGACTCGTGCTCATTAAAATATTTTGTTGCTCAACTCAATTCGTTGCTCGTTAAGCTCGACTTGTTTCTCGTTAAGCTCACTAAAAACTTACCTTATTTTTAACTAAAAATAAAATTTGATAATACAATATGATGTTTAGTATTAACATAAATAGTAAATTTAACCAAAAATATCAACAAAGTGTATAAAACACTTTTAAAGTCTAAATTTAAAAGTAACAATTTATAAATACACTAAACTATCATATTAAAATTAAAGTAACAATACACAAGTTAATAATTATTATTGAGATTTATTTTTTGAATAAAATAATTTTAAAGTAATTATTAAGAAATATTTTAAAAAATTAACGAGTTGCTTGCGAACTTATCGAGTCGAGTTAGACTTTGCTCGATTCAACTCGTTAAGGTATCGAGTCGAGTTTGAGTTCGAGTCGAGTTTTGACCGAGTCGAGTTCGAGTTGCTTACGAGCAATTCAACTCGTTAAGCACCCTTAGTTGCACCAGATAACTAGCCTCTGCAAGACTGCAATCCATGTTGTGCTTTAACTGATGTAACATGCATAATGAAGCTCTATTCATTCCAATAATTTGATTTGAAAATATTATTTATTTTCAATTTTTTCTCTTTCTTTGTTAAAAACACACACACTTTTGATGATATTGTTTTGGAGATGAAGATGGCCAGTTGGTTCCCTGTGAAGTGTACAAAGAAAAAAACTATAACTACCAAACTGGTAAAGCCATCAAGCAAGTGGTTTATGATGGAACCAAAGCTAAACCCCCTAAAATTGTACACCGATGGGGATGCTATGGATTCTTCTACTTTCGAATGTAAACAAGAGAGGCATCATACATTGAAAAGGCATATAAACAGATCAGGATCGAAGATTGTTCCTCCTTCAATTAGTGTTTAGAAAGTTGCCACTGAGGCGCGCTAAGGCGAGGGTGAAGCGCCTAATTGGTCAAGTGATAAATCCCTTGATTTTGCAATCAAGAGGTTACATCAAATCTCACCAGAAGCAATCAACTCTCTTAATTTTTCTTTCATCCGATTGTGACACGTGTCATCTCCTGGTGGTGATACGTGTCACAATCCTATTGAAAAATAAATATAATAAATATAAAATAAAAATTAGTCACCCATTCCGATGATGACATGTGTCATCAATCGATTAGGTGATTAATTTTATTTATTACTTTAAAATTAGGATTAAATTAAAATAATAATAAATTACAGGAATTGAATGTATAATTATATAAATTTTATTTAACTGCCACGTCACTGTTGTTAACTCTTCCGTCATTGTTGTTAACTCTTCCGTCATTGTTGTTAAAGTTCTCCGTCAGAATTTTAACGCAGTGACCAAAATAAGTAGGGTTTAAAAGTTAGGTGACCTGATTGACAAATTTTTTAGTTGGGTGACCAAAATAAGTATTCTCAATTAGTTGGTGGTCACTGGAATAGTTTACTCTTTATATTATTTGAGTATATGATTTTAATATTTTATTTAAATTAATAATTACATAAAATTTATTTTATTATATTAATTCATATTAAAATTATTTTATAAATAATAATGAAAAACTAGTTAATGTTTTTTATCAAAGTTTTCACTTAGTATTAAAAGGCGCGTCTGAGGTGCTTCGAGGCAGTGAAGAAAATGCCTTTGAGGGCCGAGGCAAGGTGATATACAAGAGGCACGCGCTTGTGGTCGCTTTTGCCTGAGGTGTGAGGTGCTCGAGGCGAGGACTCTTGTCCCTAAAACGATTTTTACATATTGTTCATTATTTTCTTCCTTTATTTTAGTTTTTTTTATTACAATTTTATTATTATTATTATTATTATTATAATTATTGTTTTATATATTTTATTATTATATATTACATATTATAATATTATAAATATTATTATATTTATTGTTAAATACTACTATTAAAGTAATTGTTATTATTTACATACGTAACATATTTATTATTACTTATTATATACTATTATTATCATTATATATTATTGTTGTTGTTGTTGTTGTTGGTTATTCTTGGTTTAAACTAAACTAAAATTAGTTTCATAAAAAAATAAGTTAATCTCTTTTATGGCGAGATCGTTATTATAATTTGATTTTTAGATTATTTAAAATTTAAATAATGATTTTGTGATTAAGTTCAATCGGATCATTGGTTCCTTTTAGATTAACAATGAAACATGGAAAGCCAAACCATTTAAATAAAAATAATTTTCTTTATAATTTTTGTGATAAAATTCTTAAGAAACGAGTATATCGGATAAAACAACACTTGGTTGGAGGAATTAAGAGTGTTAATAGGTGTTCTTATTGTCCCAAACATGTTAGGGAGTATAATGAATAAGTGATGCTTAATATATAAGATGTTTATTATAAATACTCTTTGGTGTTTAAATTGTATAAATTGTTTTTTTGCTTGATTATACTATTGAAAAAACATGTATATAGAGTGCCTTACTTCGATTCGGCGTTAGCCTCTTGTTTTGGCTATAAAACCTCTATTACCATAGTGCGCCTTGTGCACTTTTAACACTGTTGTCAATTCCTCCAATCTAGAGGAAAATATTGAACTTTTAATCATAAGGTCTATCTCTATCCTACTGTTCACCTTTGGCTTTGGTGGGTCTTTAAAGATCAGGGTCTCCATCTGAATATACCAACGGTAAAGAGACCCTTCTTAGGGCTGGGAGAGCAATATATTTATGTTCAAGCTCCTTCTAATGGAGATTGAAGAACAAGAAACAAAAGTATTCATTGCTGGATTTGTGGTGTTTTCTGATTGAATGAACACCAAATTCCTTTCAGGAGAGAAAAACCAGTTTGGTGGGAAATTTTGGAACTCATTGGCTAGAATTTGCGTTGGTTCGGGCAATGTAGCTTTTTAAGCGTTGTATCCAATAATCATTTTTGTAGCTTTTTAGGGTTCTAAAACGATGTTGTTTTGGTGTCATCATATCGTGTGCCATGTCATCACACCTTTTGTGATTTAACAATTGAGTGACCAAAAATCATGTAATGTCAAAGTTGAGTGATGTGAGCTTTGGAGTCTTATGCTTATAATTGAAGCCTCTACCTCTTGTCAAGTTGTAATACTTTAGATATCGATCCCACAGGGACTGGATCACCTAATTAACGCGTTATTCCTGCACTTAGAAAAATAAAAAAACACAAATAATTAGGCTAAGTAATGATTGGAGCGAAGAAAATAAACTAAGTAAACTAAATAAAATAAATAGAATCACGATAGAAAGATAAAGTTAGGTTGATTGTTTTGTATAAGAAAATCCACTTGCACTTATTATCTACTTATTAATGCATTAGGTTGACTTGCTGTTGTGGCGAGTCGCACGAAGGGTCGCCTTGGATGCCTCGACTGGGTTATGCCTTGTCGACATTTCAACTTTTCATAGTTCGACACAACATCCTTGATTGTCTCTTTATCCTTAATTCGGAGAACTATTGAAATCCATATCTTGATAATACCTCTCGGTGTGAATCAAGGATGAATAACAACCAATGATTTGCCTTCTTTTAGTCGTTGAAACCCTTTTGGATTAGTCGATGCCCATGAGCAAAGATCGTAAGCTCTTTCGTTTTGTGAGCCTAACTATCCCTAGTCGTAGACAAATAGATTTTTTTTCATAAGCTTATTTTTTGAGCTCGTATGTAAAGAAGAGAACCATGACTACGAAAATCGGAATTGCATTAATAAATATCAAATAAAGTATAACTTTCTTTCCCAACTACTCCATAAACAACCTAAGCCTTGAAGAAGGTTTAGAACATAATGAGCTTTGTCGACAGTTTAGGGTTTTTCTATGAGAACCGACTTGTTTTTCTCTGGACCTAAGAGCTTGCTTTATATAGACCAAGCTTAGGTTAAAGTCTCCCATAAAGGTAGAAGTTCTAAAAGAAAAAGAATACATATCCATATTAAATTACAACTTTTTATTCTATTTCCTCGCTTCTGTCTCTTTTCGCATCATATCCATTGAAATCTATTCTCTATCTATCGAGCACCAGTTGTCCTCTTTAGTTTTCTATCGCGACCACCAATGTGCTGTCGTGACGGGTGGCTATCTGCATTTCAGCGTTAGCTTTTAGCATCCATTGTATTATCTGGCATTACCTGTAAGGTTATTTCTTGTCTAAGAAAGAAAACCAGTAATTATACCTGTTTTATACCAAATAATATGTAAAAAGATGATTTAAGTGCTGGGTTGCTGAAATATGAAATACATACAGAATTATCCATTATTGTCATTAAATCTGTCTATTACTATCAATAATTGAGTGGATATTGATATAATTAATGGACTTTTATGCACTTGTTATTGAGTGATCAAATTGAATTTTTTGTGTGACCAAAATAGGAGTGAGGAATGAAAAGAGTATTTCACCTAGTTTTAATTAGTATAAAAATTTTCAATTCAAATTCAAGCTTGACTTGTAGTACAAGTCGTCAAGCATGGAAATTGAGCTTCTTGTTTGTTTGTTTACTAACCAAGCCTAATCAAGAAAGCTCAAGCAATTTGATCTTTATCACGAGTCAAGCTCCAGTGTTAGAAAGGGAAGCTTAATCAAGTTCAATCTAAGCTTAGAGACTTGAATTATGAGTCGAGCTTGAGCTTTTGACTGGTTGAGCTTAGCTCGATTGCACCCATAGGCTTGTTTAGATGTTCTTGCAACAGGTGCAAGCTTGTTTATGTATGCAACAGACTAATTATTTTCCGAGACTTTAAATAATTACAATCAAACAATAGAAAACCAAACTGTTGAATGCCACTTTCATGAGCAAAAGTATTAGCTCCAACAATGGCCTTATGCGGCTAAAAATGTAAACTCGTATATTCTTCTACCCAAACAACCATTTGAGTCAATTATAAACCCCGTGTATGAATTTTGTGTATGCTTCTTTTGGGATAAGTAAATGTAAAAGGGTATTTTTCATTTCATCGAAATGATTGTCTTGTTCTGTACTAGATCCGACCGGGAGTTTCTATATGAGATTTTGGGTGAAGTGATCAAGGCTGGAGCAACAACTCTCAATATACCTGATACTGTTGGCATAACTTTGCCTAGTGAGTTTGGGCAATTGATTGCTGATATAAAAGCTAATACCCCAGGAATTGAAAATATTATCATTTCTACACACTGCCAAAATGATCTTGGGCTTTCTACTGCCAACACCATAGCGGTAGGCCATTGCTTTACTTTGCTAATTGATGCACAGAGAGACTCAGTTGTACTTGAGTTGCATTTACATCTTTGCTGTTATGATTTTAGGGAGCTTGTGCCGGTGCAAGGCAAGTGGAAGTAACAATCAACGGCATTGGGGAAAGAGCTGGAAATGCTTCCATGGAAGAGGTGAGCTTTTGAGTTTTACTGTATTGGAATTATTATGTAGTTAGAATGTGTTAGGTAGTGTAGATGAAAAATTCATCGCATGTCAGTGTGTCCAATAGTGCCTTGACCATGTTTCTACTGTGTCCTTTTTCTTTTCTTTTACTTTTTTTGATGTGTCATTGTGTCCCCGGTATACGTTCCATCATGTAGAAGTTGTGTCCATGTTAGGCATGTATTCCACACTTGGCACTCCTCTGCATGGAATTTACTTCACTGCATGACAAAAGTATAATTGTTGGTTAGATAACTTGTTTTTGATATTCTTGGTTAGATAGTTCGGCAACAATCAGTTGCTCTTTGTAGCGTTGAATTTTGTGTTAATAACTATTATTTTGGTTGCAGTTGAACTTTTGACCCTCGACTGATGGCTCTTGTAATATCCTATGACTTGTAGTTTGTTTTACTGTTTTGACTCAATTTAACTGCTACTTTTGCTTATGTAGGTTGTGATGGCTTTAAAATGTCGGGGTGAGCATGTGTTAGGAGGCCTATATACAGGAATCAATACTACGCACATTGTGATGGCAAGCAAAATGGTATTCCTTTGTCAACTTCAATTACAGCTGAAATGTTTCTCTTGACTGAAGTAGCTCTGGGGTTTTATTATTGACTCAAATGGTTGTTTAGGTAGAAGAATACACAGGTTTACATATTCAGCCACATAAGGCCATTGTCGGAGCTAATGCTTTTGCTCATGAAAGTGGTATTCACCAGGTTGGTTTTCTATGGTTTGAACGTATATATTTGTGAACCCCAATCAAATTTCTGGTTGTTGCTGATATCATAGATTGCTGGTGGAAGTGCATTTATTATCATATTTAAAAACTACTGATGTTTGAACTTTGAATTCTATCTACACTCATGTAGACTTTTAGTTTAAGTGGGATTAATTTTTGGGGATTAATCTTGAGATCTCTTCAAAAGCATGCTTTAGAGTGCTGAAGTTGCTAGCTATAGATGATTATATGAAGTCGTGCTTGAAGGCAGCCAGGTTCTATTCTATGCATTATTTTGTCCCCTTTAGCTGCAATGTTTAACTGACCTGCTGATTTCTTTGTTTTACTTTTTCTCCAATAATCGTTATATGTAAATATGCAAAGTCTGTATTCCTGACAGTGCACCAATATTTGATCTCGTGTTCTTAAATTGGTGAGTGAAACAATGATGACAAAGAGAAGCTATATTTCATAGGTCTTCTCTATCATGTCAACTATTGGTCTAATATATCAGAATCCATTGTCTTTTAAAAAAAATATGGTGCTGATATAAATCGAACTACTATGTTATTAGTCTAGCCCCACATGGCATTATCATGTTGTACAATTTATGCTAACATGAAAATTTCTAATGCTGGCCTCCCTAATTTGTTTGACCTACAATTTATGTTGTAGGAATTTAATAACTTTTCCTTCCATATTGTGTGTGTATACTTGCAGAATATATATATATATATATATATATATATATATATGAAAGATATTGCTTGTTTAGATCTTCCACTGGCTTACACACATATATCTATGTTCTTACGGAAGTGTTAAAATCTATTAGGTGTATATTCTGAAATGCTTTTTAATTTTATAGGATGGAATGCTAAAGCACAAAGGTACATATGAAATTATATCTCCTGAAGATATCGGGCTTGAGCGGTCCAATGAGGCTGGTATTGTCCTTGGAAAACTTAGGTAGGTATTTCATGTTTTCAAAGTATTTTCATCTGTTTCATTCTGTTCTGTAATATGTTTCAACTAGAGCCTAAAAATTCAGACCAAGAACTTTAACATGCTTGTTGACACTAGGGGTGATTATGGTTCATTTTGTTTTTTCTTTTTTGGGGGAGGGGGTGAATGCATAAATGTTCTCTACTTTGGGGTATAAAAATTGAACTGAAAGTTATAGATAACCAAACTAACCCCAGCTGAATTTCATATGTTCAGTTTGTTGGTATCTTCATATTCATGTTTAATTTTTAAAAATTTAGTTGTTACGAAACTAATCAGTTATGACGTCTCTATAATTCTTTTTCTTCTCCAATTCTCCGGTTAAGTGGACGTCATGCTTTGAGAGACCGATTGAAAGAGGTATGCTACTATCACACAAGTCTAAAATAATGAAATTACCTCTTCGCTTTATCTGATTACTTGTTTCTTCCTGTTTTCCTCAGCTTGGTTATGAGCTTGATGATGTTCAGCTTGGGAATATATTCTGGAGCTTCAAAGGAGTAGCTGAACAAAAGAAGGTTAACTAAATTCTTCACTTAACTTCTGGATCTCTTCCCCCTTTTGTCATTTTACAATCAACTATTATAATATTTCACTCTGAATGTGTACAATTTTGGAAGTTAAGCTGTCTTCAACTGCGGAAACCTGGTTTCCATTGATGTTTTTCTAGAAGATGAAAACAAGGGAAGATTATTCTTAAAGTAAAATTTTGCATAAATTCCCCTTGGAAAACCTGCATCATGGGAAACTTTTTCAACAATTTTTGAAGTTCATCTCTGCTATTCTAAAAATTCCAGTTTTCTAGTTTTTGCAGCTAAATCAGTACTTTTAACTATTTGGAATATAAGAACAGAGATAAAATACAGAATTACAGATACAAGAAATGATAATGTTTTTATTAGTAAATGTAGTTTTATCTTTTTGATGTTTACCATATTAGTGGGGTCATAAGCTTCAGTAGTCCATTTGGATACAGAGACAAACTATTTGACAGCTTAAAAAATGAAGAAATAGGCCTTAAAGGTGGATGACTGCTGACCCTTGAACTGTTTTATGTTACTTAGACTCATTTTTCCAAAGTATCTGTGTTCAACACTTGTGTTTGACACTTCAGTATAGGGATTTGACTCCCAAAGATCCTTCAAATACATGGAAAATTTCGGAATTAAAACTTCCCGTGCTGGTGGTGCCGGATACATACTTGTATCCAGAACGAGTTTTGGGGTAGCCCCAGTTTAAAGGTTCTGGTTAGCAATGTTGGATGGGCAAATAGTTAATAAGGAATTCCATTGGATCTTTATTCCAAGTAGTTGAAAATATACTTTCAAGATCTTTGATAATTATGACATGAGAGTTCAAAGTAATGGTTTTTGTTGGTTATGAATGCCTGGCTCAATGGTGTTATAAGTTATTTTTATGTTTTGCTTTAGTTCTTGATGTTTTCTACCATATCTTGATTCTTAAAAGGGAAAAATATCTGTTTTCTGAAAACCAAAGTATAAATGCATGATTTCTGTTCTTTGATTTTGAGAATCATGTGATCTTATGCTTATTTTATTTACTGGTTTTCCAGAGAGTCACTGACGCCGATCTAATAGCATTGGTTTCAGATGAAGTTTTTCAACCAGAATTTGTGTGGAAGCTTCTTGATCTACAGGTAACTAAATTTTTCAAACAATAGTTCCGGGAATGTGGTATTGAGTGCGCTGCTTAGACATTTTATGATACACTTCATTGGTTTATTATTTTTGGTTGCAATACTGTATAAAGCGTTATTGCTGTTGGATTGTTTTCATATAATTTATTTATATACAAAACAAAGCTAATTTATTTCAAAGTTAACTAATGTTCTCTTACCCGGCTAACTGTTTCTTTTTTTTTTTTTCACACTATACTGCTGTACTCTTCATTTCTTTACAAGTACTTATATCCAACTACCATGTTCGACGCATATTTAGACATGGTAGGGAGATACAACTGTCCAATTACATTGAGAAACTTCTAAGAAACTAAACCTGTATTCGACTCTTGCACCCAAGTCCAAGTAACACACAGTCACTGCCTAATGCACAACTTCGAAGTTTTCATAGTTTCTTTCTATTTCTATTTATTTATTTTTGACTGATCACCTCCTTTACCCTATCAAATCCTCAGTTCTTTCTTCTTCATGCCCTTCTTTCTATTTTACACAGCAATTTGGGTCCATGGTTTTGGCAATCCTATTCACAAACCAAAGCTATCCAATATGAACCACCATCCGACTACGTTACTCGGACTTGAATGCGAGTGTTGAATATGGGTATGTGTGAGATGTGGTATGATCATATCCTCACACCCATATGCCAGACATGAGATACAGAGGTAATTCGAGAAAAATGGAAAGTCAGAGAGCTAGGTAGAATTTGGGGTCTATGAGGTGGGATTGTACTACTAGGGATAGAAGCAACCCTTGTCACTGTCTATTTAACTATGATCTCCGTCCAGTTTGCATTAAATTTCAATGGAAAACATAACATGCAGGTCACTTGTGGAACTCTTGGTCTTTCTACTGCTACAGTTAAACTCATTGATGCTGATGGGAAAGAGCACGTTGCCTGCTCGGTTGGAAGTGGACCTGTAGATTCTGCTTATAAAGCTGTTGATCTCATAATAAAGGTTTGATGTGAGAAATCGTCACTATTATTTTTGTTGTTGTGTGTGTGCGCGGGTGTGGTGGTAGTGGACCCGAACTTTAGATGTTAGTATAATTAAGGCTATTTACTAACATATTTTGCTGAGATTTTGGATCAGCGCTTCATTATTTTTCCTTCAATTGCAGGAATCTGTTTCCCTTCTTGAGTACTCGATGAATGCCGTTACAGAAGGCATCGATGCTATATCGTCGACCCGCGTTCTAATTCGTGCTGAAAAAGGTCACGTATCTACACATGCATCTTCTGGTGAACTCGTTCATCGAACATTTAGGTACATAATCATCTTGCTTTCATTTCCATTGCCTTTTTAAACTCTTCCACCTCAGTAAATTCAATGCATTGAAATCTTTTGCTCCTTGGGTGACAGTGGCACCGGGGCAGGAATGGATATTGTTGTTTCCAGTGTCAAAGCTTATATCAGTGCAATAAATAAGATGCTGGGATTCAAAGAAAAACTTCCAACAAAGGCTTCTTTAGAAAGAACCCCAGCTTCTTAAGCTATGTACTCGGGTTCATGTACGGGTATTGAATACGATTACATATCCGGTATGATTGTGCTCATTTCTTTTCAGACTTGTCTACGTCTATACGAGTTGAAGCACCGATTTCCATGCATCATGTGGTCAGTTTTGAGATTGCAGCTTCCTAGTGATCTTGCAGTAGTAAAGGTGTTTTGAAATGGTTTTTAAGTTGGGGAAAAAACATATATGTTTTCGTTTGATCTTGTGGATTTTGTAGAATGTATTAAGGAGCTAATAAGATTGAAGATACGTGTTTATCTTTTTGCTTTAAAAAAGTTGACGCCATAATTTGTGTAGATTTTGATTCGGATGTGTGTGTCAAATATGGATGTATATTATTTTCTAGGATAATCTACAGTCTGAATTATAGGTCACATTTTAGTTGGCACATATGGTCCTTCGAGCTATCGATAGTTATAAATGGTAAATAATCGTTTCAGTGGAAAGCTACATTCTTTTATCCTTTATGCTTAGAATCAAATTATAACAAGGTTGTAGTGGTTGAACGAATGGATTTATAACAGATATGAGTTATATTTTAATATATAAGCTGTATAAAAAATTACATAATTTTACTATAAATTTTAAAACTTAATGTAATACTCTCGATCCAGTGTCGTATTGGGCTTCCGGTTCAAAATTCGTATTTCAAAAGTTCTTTCAAATCCGAATTCAAATCCAAAGTAGATTCATAAAATTTGATTCAAGTTAAAAAGTGAATTCTAAAGGCATAAAATAGTTTGGAGCTTTAAATATTACAAACCGTTTAAAAACATTTGACCCAAGTAAATAAACAGAGTTACAAATTATATAGGGTCCAACAAAGTATTAACCCACTACAAATTACATAGAGTTTATAAATTACAAACCGTTTAAAAACATTCGACTCAAATAGATAAACCCTCTTTACCTTGAAAGACAGATCTCCCATAGCACAACTTACCTTAAGGCTTAAAACGAGATTCTTATCCAAGAACAACAAGATTGCACCTTTAATCTCAGCTTACTTAAGAGAAAAAGATGGAGATGAAGAGGAAAGCAAAGGATGACTTCACCAAACTGATTTCTCTGCACAAACACAACTCCCCCTCCATTCTCTTTCATCCCTTATAGCATTTACTAAAATGCCCCTAACCCACAACTCATAAACCCAACAAAACATAAGGCCCAACAAAGCCCAATATATACCCGAGGCCCAACCCTTCAGGTTAACCCGACACTCGAATCCGAATCAAGGTCGTGATAACTCTCCCCACCTTGAAAAAAATTTCGTCCTCGAATTTTACTTATCAGGAGGAGATGAGGATACTGAGCTCTCATGTCCTTTTCCACTTCTCACATTGCATCTTCGATTCTGTGGTTTATCCACAACATTTTTACTAAGGGTATACTCTTGTTCCGTAGCTCTTTTACTCATCTGTCTAAGATTTTGATAGGCCTTTCCTCTCAAATTCGTATTGACTTTAATTTTCTCGAGCTGAACCACTTGCGAATGATTGGAACGGTAACGTCTCAATATAGACACGTGGAACACATCGTGAATACGTGCTAGCTCCGAAGGTAAAGCTAGCCGATAAGCTACCGGTTCAACCCTCTAAAGAACCTCATAAGGTCTGATGTACCTTGGGCTTAACTTTCCTTTGCGACCAAACCAGATGATACTTTTCCACGGAGATACTTTTGAGGAACATTTTCTCACTGAGCTCATACTCGATGTGCTTACGCTTCATATTCGTATAAGCCTTTCGCCGGTCAAAAGCTGCTTGCAACATTTCCTTGATGATCTGGACTTTTTCTTCGATTTCCTTAACAAGCTCTGAACCCACTATCTTTCTCTTATTAAGCTCTGTCCAACACAAGATTGTCCTACACCTACGCCTGTACAGGCCTCAAAAGGAGCCATTCTGATGCTCGACTGATAACTGTTGATGTAAGTAAACTCTACCAATGGTAACTATTCCTCCCAACTAAAAGCAAAGTCCACAACACAACACTGAAGCATATTCTCTAAGATGTGGATAACTCTCTCAGACTATCCATCAATCTAAGGATGAAAAGCTATACTGAAGTGCAATTTAGTGTCTAAAGCCTCGTGGATTGACTTCCACAACCTTGTTGTAAACCTTGGATCCCTATCTGATATGATCGACAATGGTATGCCGTGTAACCTCACTATTTTCTTGATGTACAACCAAGCCAACATTTCTAAACTGAAGTCCATACGCACAGGTAAAAAGTGAGCCAACTTGGTCAACCGGTCAACTATAACTTATATAGCATCATGTTTCCTCAACGTTATCGACAACCCGGTAACAAAATCCATTATCACTCGATCCCATTCCATTGTGGAATTTGGATAGATTGAAGCAAACCCGAAGAAACCTGATGTTCTGCCTTCACTTGCTAACAAGCCAAATATCTTGTCACAAACTTTAAAACATCTCTCTTCATACACAACCACCAAAAGAAAGAATAAAGATCCTGATACATCTTGTTACTACCCGGATAAATAAAAAACGGACTACGATGAGCTTCCCTTAAGATACGATCCCTTAGTTCCTCTAAAGCTGGAACACACAACCGACCTTGAAAGTACAAGAACCCACCATCTCGTACTTCAAATTGTGACGTCTCACCTCTCTGAACAACATCTAACTGAGCTACCAACTCCTTGTCTAACACCTGGGCTCTCTTTATCTCCTAAACAAGCATGAGCTCAATACGTAACTCATCCAAAAGACCTTCATCCTCGTTCATCCAAAATCTAGCAAACAAGGTTCTAAAGTTTGACATAGACTTCTGACTGAAGGCATCGACGATCACATTCGTCGTGCCAAGATGATACTCTATGACACAGTCATAGTCCTTTAACAACTCTATCCACTGACGTTATCTCAGAATCAACTCTTTCTAGGTAAGCATATATTTCAAACTCTTGTGGTCAGTGTAAATGTAACACTTCTCCCCATAGAGATAATACCTTCATATCTTCAAAGCGAAGATAACTACTGCAAACTCAAGATTATATGTAGAATGGTTCCTTTCATGAGGTTTTAATTGTCTCGAGGCATAAGCAACCATCTTACCCTCTTGCATAAGCACACAACCTAACCCATTCAAAGAAGCATCACTAGACACCACATACTCTTTTCCCTGTTCCAATTGTCTCAAGACCGATGCCTTTGTAAGATAGGCTTTAAACTGCTCAAAACTTTGGTGTCTTCTATCATTCCACACAAACGTAACACCTTTCTAAAGCAACTTGGTCAATATTACCGCTATGATCGAAAACCCCTTAATGAACCACCTTTAATACCCGACAAGTCCAAGAAAGCTACGGACTTCCTATATATTCCTTGGTGGTTTCTATTCCACCATAGCTTCGATTTTCTGGGGATCAACTGGGATTCTATTTGCTGCAACTATGTGGCCAAGAAACGTCACCTCAGCCAACCAAAACTCACATTTACTGAACTTGGCGTACAAACGTCTATCCCTCAACACCTGTAGAACCACTCTTAGGTGATAGTCATGTTTCTCATCCGACCGTGAATACACCAAGATATCATCGAAGAACACAACCACAAACTGGTCTAGATAAGGTTAGAAGATTTGATTCATCAAGTTCATAAAAGCTGCAGATGTATTCGTGAGCCCAAACGACATTAATAAAAACTCATAATGTCTATATCGTATCCTAAAAGCGATCTTTTGGAAATCCTCATCTACCAACTTCAAATGATAGTACCCTGACCTTAGATTGATCTTAGAAAATACACGAGCACCCCTTAACTGATCAAAAAGGTCAACAATCCTAGGTAGAGAGTAACGGTTCTTGATCATGACCTTATTAAGCTGACGATAGTCGATGCACATCCGTATCGACCCATCCTTCCTTTTCACAAACAAAACCGATGCTCTCTACGGTGGCACACTCGGTCTAATAAAACCTCTTTCAAGTAACTCCTGGATCTATTGTTTCAACTCTGTCATCTATGTTGGTGCCATACGATACGGTGCTATGGACATCGGTGTCGTTTCTAACAACACCTCTATACGAAATTCTAACTCACGGTCGAGAGGTAAACCGGGAAACTCCTCTAGAAGTACATCGGCATACTCACCAACTGTCCTCAAACTCTCTAACACTAGATTAACCTTAGAGCTGACAAAACTAACATAACATTTGGTAAATACAAGTTCCTCTTACCCCTCACTACAAGCTTAGAACCATCAACCACTTAAAGCTTTAAACTTTTAGATCTACATCCCAAACTTGTGTCGTGTTCAAACAACCAATCCATCCCTAGCATCGAACTCTTGAAACAGAAAATGCATAAGATCGGCCAGAAAGATAGACCATTTCACCTTGATTGGACACTTCCGATCCACCTTATCCATCAATACATCCAGCTCTAACAGGCTTGTCACACGGACCCCTATCTCTAGATCCTTCGCTGGTAACCTCCACTGTTGAGATATCCCACTACGGATATATGAGTGGGTAGATCCCAAGTACACAAGAGTAACTATAGGTACTAAAAACAAACTAAACGTACCTGAGATAACATCTGTCATAGCACAATGCTCTTGTGCTCTCAACGGATGATATCTTATCGGTGCTCTAGTAGTGGATTGAAAGATGTCTCCTAATGCATGGCTAGCTTCGCCACGCGAGAACCCATGACACACCATAATGTTACGCAACTTTAGGTTATCCTTACCTATAATCAGTCCCTTGGATCAAAATTTGATGTGATGACTAATATCATCATCTTAAATCTCACTAACAAGCTAGACCAACCTTTCTTGTTGATATGGAACGGGGGTTAAACAAAGAAGAATTTATGGCAAGATGGAGTTCTAGGGATCAATTGTCCCATCCCTTCAAAATCAAACTATACCTACAAGTTTCCGACCAAGAATCAGATGATACCTATAATTATTTTTCATTAATATTGATGCATAAAGCCGTTGGAGGATTTGAAGCACTCATCATAATCCATAAGAGTGTGATCCTTATACCTTATATAGTGGTGAATAAAACTCGACTTGACTCAAAAAACCCAAATAATTCAACTCGAGACAAAAGTACTTGACTCATTTTAACTTAAGGAAAAAAAATTCAAATAATGTTCAAGTTGTTAAATGGAAATTTGAACAACTTGATAATTTTAGTAAATAAAGAATTTATTTTTAAGTTCAACATAAGTCTCTCAATTTTTATGATATATATTGATATATGAAAATATGAAAAGAATATTATCACATATGAAGAAATATATAGATATCTTATATGATTAGAGAAAGTTATTTAAATTAGAATTAAATTATATTATAATGTGATAAATAATTAAAATTACATTTTTATAAGAACTCGAAAACTTGACTCGACTTATTTTGAATTTTAAAGTTTAAATGGTAAAATATTTCTCATAATCTCGAATAACTCAAAATTTTTTAACTTGACTCGATCAAATACTCACCCCTAACCTTATGCAAACCCTAAAGAAGATTTCATTTTACTTGTTGACTGGTTGATGACCAACTATAAGATATTGCAACAATCTTTGGATGTAGGCAATCCTCTACCCTCCCTTGATAGAATCCTTATAAATGACCAAACTCAAACATCTTTGAGTAGAGATCAAGATAAAACTTACATGTTCAGGATCTCAAATGTTGGATTTTACACCTCATTTAATTTTAGGATCTAGGATCATAAAATGAAACTAGTTGAAGTCGAAGGATCTCACATAATTCATAATTTATATGAATCTCTTGAGCTACATATTTGTCAATCCATAATAATCTTAACTTTGAACCATCCGTCAAAGTACCACTACATTGTTGCATCCAGTGCCAATGGGTTTTTAGTGGTTCAATATTTCAAGTTGGAAGAAGAAAGGCTTATGTTTGGGACTCTCTTTCCCAAGGAGGAAAAGTATTGAGCTTTGATTGTTCTGTTGGTTGCATAAAGAGACAAAGATGTTATTCGATACAAAGTGATAGAGTTGATTAAGACAAATAAGCTTGATTGCTTATAATTGAATTTGGTTGTTGGTTTGATTTTTCTGGAAGAGTTTTTGAAACGCAAGAGAAAATGAATATCGAAATTATTTGTAATTTTAAGTTGACATATAATATTGTTTGCTCTTTAATCGAAAAAAAACATATTACTAAAAATATTACAGTTTTGGGTAGAGATTTTGTTTTGTATTTAGTATTGTTGAAGCTCAACAACTAAATTTGACTTTATAAAGACTTGTAGTCAGAGATAAAGGAGAAAAAAACTTATCGCTTGAAAGAAACAATCACTGTGAATGCGATTAAAGAGGACGTATAAGTATTTCCTAAATTTTCACTGTATCATGGGGCTCAATCTATCTAATGTTTTTAAAAAGAAGCATCACTATCGAGTTACACGTTTTTGTGGCTGTAAAAAAAGAACAATGAAACATATTTGACCAAACCATTTAAAGAAAATTCAAAAAAAATGATGTTGCTCAAGGAAGATTTCTTCAAAGATCATGGCCTACTGTCGTTTTCTTAATCCTTGTCTCTACAAGGATTATTCAAAAGAGGAAGTATTGTAAAGGGTCAAACTAAATGAAAAGAAATTACATCATTTCACAAAAGTATTTTAGTTTCTATTAATTCTTGTTTATGAAACTATGTGTTTTATATTCGATAGTTCTGAGGTATATGACATGGAATCCTTGTTCTCAAACTTATCAAATGATTGAAGTTATGATTTTCTTTTTCTCAATTTATGTTTCTTTAGTCTTCCTCTATTCTTTTATCTTCTTTTCTCCTTTTAATTCTTATTTAGTTGATTCAGGTTGTTACAGGCAAGATTCTTTTTTTTCAAATTGCACGAGCAATTCTCTCATCGCAATTGTCCAAGCATTCGAAGAATTGACTAGGCAATCTGACTAAGCCCGATTGTCGGAACGATTGAGCGGTGTGAGCACTCATTTACAAAGAAAAATTCAATTCGAATATCATTCCACAACTTAGGATAATCCAACCTCTTCTCTCACCTATTTGATTTTATCTATCTTTTCTTTTATTATTTATTTTACTTGTTTATTTAAAATCTTATTATCATTACTTTTATTTTTATTTACAATATGATAACTTAAGCAAAGTGGATCAAACCAATCCTATGGAGATAATATTTAATCTATACTATTACTTGTAACATATACACTTACACCATTTATGTTGCATTAAAATCAACAACATAGTATAAGTTCCCCTTTTTCTCCGTTTGTCCAGGGGAGTCTTCCTCACTTTCCTTATCTCCTGTATATAAAGGTGGCTAGTAGGCGTAGGTTACCTTATAACTCACATATTTTTACATTTTACATAAGGGGATATTTGCCCTGAAAATATCTAAATAGAAAATCGTCCTTATAGAGGATATTATCTATTTGTGGAGAAAGAAATATATAGAGAAGGGGGCACGGTTAGAGGTGCTCCTTGCTCATAATTTCTTTCTAATCGTCCATCAATCATCTTTCAATGAGTTAGTCTTTTTGCGTGTTTTTGCTCTCGATTTTTCACTTTCCCTAGGGTACTTTCTCAAGATAGGTTACTTTCATCGACTACCTTGACATCTGAGGTGTCTTAGCCTATTCCATAGATATATCTATCGTACACTCTTCGCAAACACACACAAGATGTAGTCTTTAACTCTATGGGGACATTGGGATGGGGTGGGATCTCGTGAGATATTGTTGGCTTGTCGCTCTGACAATGCTTCTCTTAGACATACGTGGTTAAAAATTGTTTCTCATCTTTTTTGTCATTTTTTTCGTCATCATCATACGTGTTATCATCGGTAAAAGTCGATAAGTGACAAAAAATTTATTGAGGGAACTGGGGGGAATTGTCAGGAATAGAAGAATTGTCACGACTGATTTTTTTGGTTGGGAAAATCTCCACGCTCACCGCACCAATTGTTGATACTGATTTTTGTCAACAAAGAAAAAATAGGTAGAGATGGTGGTTGAAAGAAAGTTAGGGGACAAAGATTGATGATTCACTCATCATGGGAAAAGTTGAGAGCAAAAAGGGTCATTGTTGGTTATTTAATCTGGTGGTTCACCCTTGATTGACTTGGGGCCGAGAGCTTTAAACAACGTAGACAAATTGGTCAGAGTCATGGGGAGACATCAGTGTAGAATATGGCGCTGTATAAGTGAGGGGCATCTATTTTGTCTATGGCTTTAGGGTATTTATATCCTATTGGTACTATAGATGGAATGATGCTTGATGAGACTATGTTAGACTTAGTGATGACTATTGATTGATTCGTAGATAGCTCGATTGTGAGACTGTAAGTCGAGCTGATAAGTCAAGGTGATTTGATGATTATCGTGTCATAGTGCATAAACGGAGTTAGGAGAGTGGTGTGAAGAATGGGAGCCCCAGAGGCCATGGCGCCTTAGGTGGTGCACAAACTAGGAGCTATGAGGACTCTGCAGCGGGGTTCATGGATTCTAAAGGTTTATGGATCCTGGAGGCTTGCGGATTCTGGGAGATTTGCAAAACTCAAAGGCAAGCCTTCGAGAAAATGTCGAAGTGTAGTGTGGAGACGGTGGTATCTTTTTAGAGGTGGTGTATTCTAAAGATATTTGACGGAGGTACAATAAGTTTTCATTTAATAAAAGGTTATTTAGGCATGATATTCTCCCCCACTCAACCTCGTGAGGCCCTCGTCATGAGCTTCCGCTCTCGAGATTGGCTTCTTGTCACGTTTCTTCACCCTGACTACCCCTCTCTTGGGCGTTCAGCGTGAAATCGGGTAGTCATAGGATTGCTCTGATACCACTTGTCACGGGACAATTACCCTCTTCCTAAAAAATGTGTTTGATAGGATGTGTAGCGTCACCGTATATATATATCCCAAGACCTTCCTTTTCCTTTTCGGTGTGGGATTAATGCTCTTTGTCTCTTTTTAGATGTGACAATAGCTTTTTTTTCTTGTTGTTCTTAGGGATGGGCACGGGTCAAGTCGGGTCGGATTTTCGGCCCACCTGCACCCGACTCGAAAAATCATACCCTCCACCCTTCACCCGACCTGACCCGAGTTTAGGGTAAAAAAATCTGACCCGATTTTTAAGATCTAAAATCCGACTCGACCCGACCCGAATCTTTTTTAAAAATTGAAATTTTAGGGACTAAATTTTAAAAAATAAAATGTAAGGATGTAATTGTAAAATTATTTAATTTGTGACCTAATTGTAAAAAATATTAATTTTAGTGATCTAATTGTATAAAATATATATAAAAAGGGGTCATTATTGCAAATATCCCTAAAATATATATAAGAAAATACACTATTAGTCCCGGGTCAGGTCGGGTCAGATTTTTTCCACCCTAAACTCGAACCCGACCCAAAATTACCCTTGAAAAAACCCAACCTGACTCGACCCGAACCTGAATTTGTCACTAAAAAATTTGACCCGATCAGATCGAGTCGAAACCCGTCGGATTCAGGTTCCGTGCTCATCCCTAGTTGTTCTATTCTTCTTTACTTATGTTGACCAGTTTGTGTTCATGTTTTAATCTTGTGTTTGCCTTTTGTATTGTTATGTTTTTGTTGTTTTTTTGATGTTGTGTTTCTTCTCCCTTGTTCCTCTTCGCTCTTTTGTTTTGCTTGTATGTACGTATTAAATTTTATAATAAAACCTTGCTCAAAAGAACTTTTATATCATAAATATTTTATTTTTAATTTCAAACAAAAATTAAGAACCCAATTAAAATTTCTTTTAGAAAAAACCCAAACTAGAATAAAACCAGACTAAATTCGGTCCACCTATATGAAAACATGCAAATCAACCATTAAGTGTCTGGTACAATGACAAAACATTACTCCCCAAGGAAAGAACATGTTCGATATCAAAATGTATATAAATCCTATATACATAGATCATACACTATTTTATGCCAACAAAATATATGAATTATTACCTAACTACATCCCCAAGCAGCACACACTGGTTCAAGCACTCATCATAAAGGACATAACATAATCACATGTAAGAATCCAAGTAGCCGTAATTGTGACGTTTGTTATACTGCAGCAAACTAGCATAAGTTCTATCCCATATTCCTATATAGAGAGATTCGTCATCTGGACTCAATGACACCCCCGATATCTCACCAAAGAAGTCGATCTCTTGTCGTTCATGGAAACCTGACCTCATATTATAAACATGGACGAAATCTGCTGGTTCAGCAACTACCATGAATTGGCCGTCGGATGAAAACCGGATTGACCGCACAGCACCCAAGTTTCCTTTGAGAGTCGCAACTGGCACAGAGAGGTTTCTTACATCCCATACTCGGCAGGTCTTGTCCTGATTTCCTGTGGCAAATATGCGTCCATCGGGGTGCCATGCTGATGCGAAAGAGTAATCTCGATGGCCTACCACCGAGGCTACTGTCTGAGACCACAGAAAATATAAATTAAGTTTCAATAGAATTAATCATTCCTAATAAAATATACATCGTGAAATGGTATGGTTTTGAATATAGATCCAAAGATTTAGATGTTCAATTTTTATTTCATATAATATTTTTCAAATTCGAAAAGCTGCTTGAAACCAATTCCTTTCCCTTTTTTTTACTAGTTTCTTTATCCATTTAAACATTTTTTTCACAGTTCTCTAAGCTCCTTGTTCTATAACATATATCGTATTGGATCACGCACTATTCCTGATTCAATCAATTTGAATGGACAATGCAAGAGTCAAATGTAAAAATATCTCGACTCTGCTTTCAGGGAGGCCATCTCCCAGATTTGAATCCACAATTCATTACTGAGCAACCTTACTACTGCACCAGGGCTTGGCCAGTCACCCATGCAGTAACGGTATCTTACTAAAATATGAATATTTACCTTTCCATTTTGAGAATCGACAAGCAACCCTTCCAAGTGATCTCCAACAACAGTAATAAGCCTTTGATCGGGGCTGATGGATGTATGCTGCATCAGAATAAACAAATGCAGTGATGTTAAGGAAAATTAACATAATCCGTGAAAATGACCAATGATTCTGGGTTGCTTTCTGGGTTTATGAAGTTGCAATCTTCTATTGTCTTTGAAATGCAGATCCTATGAGTTTACAATTTCTATACATTATGTGAAGAAATTAACTACTCAAGATATGATCATACAACTACCTTTAGACCATTGCCTCTCATTAAGACACGTGTAAATATAAGCTATGTACTCTTCATTTTTCTTGAAGTACTCATGTCCAAACAAGTATTGGATATACTTCCGGAAATAAGAGGAAAAATATGATCCACTAACGACTCTCAAAATACGTGAAACAACTTTGAGAAAACTGGATATACCCATCCCACCCACATACCCATGTTCAACACACCCACCCGAATCCAAGTAACATAAGATATAATATAGGACATGAAGGGTTAAGAAAGAACTGAATTAAGAATTAGGCATCCTAATAGCAGCTAAAGATTTACATTTACTGGCCAAGGGAACCGAAAATGATTTAGAAGTTGAAATGTCTCAGTATCGTATTCTCTCAAACTGCAGTCATTATTTGAGGCCAAAAAATTGACTCCACCCCTGCAAAACAGCTTCAAAGTTCAATCTATATTTATTCAATACATTTGCTAAGTCAAAAAAACAACTTAGCAATTATCATGCTACCTCAAGCTGTCGTATATTTCGATAGCATTTGTAATAGCATTATCCTCATAGGTTGTCCGAGTACAAAAGGCTACTCCATTTCTGTCCAAATGCTGCAAAAACAGGAAACGAAGTTGTAGAATATTATATATAAAAGGAATGGCTAAAAGAAAACTGCGAATGCCAGAACATAGTCATGCAAAAACAGAATATGCAGAAACAAATAAATACATTATAGAAATAGAACCAACCAAAAACATTTAAGAACTAAAGCACAGGGGTCAATCCATATTGTTCTTTCAAGAAACATATCAAACATTTTGACTTCAAGGATTTTCAATAATTCAATCTCTTATTCTATCAGGATTCACATCACCTATGAAGAATAATCTCATCTGTAAAAGGAACACTAGGATGGTTGCTTGGAATGTAATCCCAGGTTGTGGTACAGCCTTGCACACTCTCCGCATACTACCCAGTTTATACTGCAACACCCATCACCATTCCAGATATATATGATCTGTCTCAAACACACACGCTGCCTTTTCTACCCATTGCAACCAAGAAAAGTTATGTTGCTCAGACTCCTCATTTTTCTTTAAGTAACCATGTCCAACACTTGCGTTTGACACATGGGTATGGGGATAATACCTCTAAGAATACTCCAAATATATCAAATGAACTTAAAATATCTAACCATACGCATGGAGTAGGCATACCCATATTCGAGACTCGCACGGAGTCCAAGTAACACAAATGAAAAGTCACTAAAAGAAATACAACTATCATGCCTTCTGAAAAGAGAGAGAGAGAACCACATACTGCCCATTTAATATAACAACCATTCAAATGTTTGTCATTTCTTGGGCAAGTTAACAAGATGATTAAGTCTAACCATGAACCATAACTGTTTCTCAAAGAAACTAAAACCAGCAGAAATAGGAAAAGTCTGCAAATATTAACAAACCTTAAAAGTAAGCTCCCCTTGGAAGCCTCCTGCAAGCATAAAATTGTCCTTGACTGCTAGAGTGCTTATTTGAGTTTGTGTAAAACCTTCTAATAAACTTCCAGGATGTTTCTATTTACAAGGCAAAGCAATAGAAGTTAGCAGATAAAATAGACCCAAATTACTACAATAACCAATTTTCATTAAAATCATTCATACTCGCAAGTAAAAGATAAGAAGCACTAAGGCTAATAAGTATAATTGTAATACCTCAGTAGGTGCCACATGCCCAGCAAAATTAAGGATCTCAGACAGATTGCACGACAATGATGACCAATGCATAACCGAATAATTGGACATAAGGTAAACATCATGCTTTGAAGTAGACCAAACCAAGTTTCTGAGCTGTAAAATTCATTCCACAACAGGTTATTTATGTCGAAAACACAGGAGATATAGAATTTTCAACCCAAATCTAGGACCTACTTTAGGCTATTCTTAACCTTAATATTACCATATATAGTGGCAAAAGTAATGGATACCAAGAGAAAAAAAAAAGGAATTAGAAGCTAAAGAAAGAAACAGTCACGTTCGAATCCATAAAAGAGAAATGACAGTACTGACTAACATATTCATTACAATAGAAGAAAATCAAGGTCTTTTCATAATTTGCCTGTGCACACAACTGAACCAAGAAAAGATATAAAGGAAATCTTTTGAATGATTAAGGCTAAATCATTTTCAAGAAGGAGAAAGGGAATTCAAGAACACAAAATAACATATCCAAAAAGCAAGATACAAGTGACAATAACAAAAAAAAAAAAAAAAGAATTTATGACTAACAAACCTGAAAATGGAGGATTGTAGGTTTAACCAATCTAGTATTATGGAAGAATTCATAGTAGTTCCCACCCTTTTCTACCCGTTTGCATTCCTGAAACAACAAATACAATTCACACAAAGCTTAGCATGCTATTCACTTTACTATAAGCTAGTTCATTCACGGATTGTAGGGAAATAAATGAACCTTGTCGACAGCATCACCGGAAGCCGGTATATTCTCATAGTTCTTATATTGTTCAAGCCTTGTCAACCTATATTTTTCTCTAGTTATGTTCAGTCTTTCCCATGGAATCCCCTGAATGTCTTTCCCCTTCCGTGCTTGTGCAGAAGATGTATCAGTCACCTTGGTCAGCTGCTCAAATTATAGCACAATAATGTTGAATTTCATCATTAAATTATAAAATTAACAATAATTAGCAACGAATACATATAGAAATTATAAATATCAACAAAATGAAAAACAAACCATGTCATATTCATCAGCATCCACATCTCCACCAGCTCTACCGTAGTCATCTTCGTCCAAGTCATCTACAAAATCTTCATCCATGTAATCGAAATTCTCCCCTTGCTGGTAGGACATGATATATACTGCATAATTGTTCAGTCATCTAATCACTACACGTTTCTCTTTCTTTTTCTCACAAATAAAATTAACAAAATAAAAAATGATCTGGAAAACCTAAAGAGAAATTAAACTTACGGAAACAAAAGGGAGACTAAAATTCATAGGAAAAAATTATCTTCAAACAGAGCAGAAAAAATTAATCGCCTTCAATTTCATCATACTAAAACGGATTAAAGAACACAGGTTGAATTTCTAAAGGGAAACAGGAAATTGGAGCAAAAGGGCATTCCCATAATTCATAAAGCAAGATTATTTCCAAACAAACCGCCTTTAAAAAAAACCCTCAGATATGATAAATTAAAATCATATCCAACATAAAAGTTCGACATGAGCAAAGGAAATCACAGATTTCATAAAACTCACCAGGAGAATATTTACTAATTTTCTAACACAAAAAAGCAGAAAATTTAATAAATGAAAAAAGAAAATAGGAGATGAAGAAACAGACATCGAATTTAAGGAAACGAGAGATCGATATACTAACCTGAAATTGAGTACGGTTCTGGAAAACAGACCTTTGGATTTAATCCTTTATATATAATATACTCCGTATTATAATATAAATGTTAATTATTCCATGTACCAGTCATAAACGTTTTAGATATAAGCGTTAAGAATTTCGTTAGGTTTAGGGTTCCAAAAGATAATTTGGAATTTAAGAGGTAGGATTATAATTTAAAGTTCAGGATTAACCTTTAAGATTTATAAATTAAATTTTAATTTTTAAATTATATTATTTAAAAAATTATATAAAATCCTACTCATGATCTTGAGCTAGTTGTCGTGATATTCGCTCTTAAAATTTGAGACATTATCTTTATGAAGATAAGTGTTATATTTTTACGAATCATAAAAATTTAAAATATATTTTCACTGAAAAAGGATAATATGAGTCAACGACAGTGGTTAAAGCTTCTTAAGGATTATAACCGTAAGATTAAGTACTATTCAGGTAAGGTTAATATTGTTGTGGATGCCTTGATTCATAACGTCATTTCAGATTTGATAGTCTTGCTTGTTCGTATGAGTTTGTATGATGATGATAGTCTTTTGGCAGAGCTTTATGTTATTCCTACTTTGATTTCTAAGATTCGGAATGAACAACCAAATGATCTCTTCTTGGTGTATCACATTAAATAGGTTAAAGAGAGTACATCTCAAGATTTCTCTATTGACCAAGATGATGTCTTATGTTTTTGGAGTCGGTTTTGTGTTCTAGATAATTCTAAATTGAAACAAGTTATCCTTCGTGATGAGCATGACAGTCCTTATTCTATGCATCCTAGTAGAAAAAAGATGTATAAGAATCTTCATGAGAAATATTGATGAAAATGTCTCAAGCGGAATGTTATCGGTTTTGTATTCAATTGTTTAACTTGTTAGAAAATAAAAGCAGAACATCAACGTCCATCAGGATTACTTCAGCATATTAAGATTCCTTAGTGGAAGTGGGAGTGTGTGACTATGGATTTTGTATGTGGTCTTTCTTTGACACCGTCAAGGAATGATTTTATTTGGGTTATTGTTGTTTGAGTGATTAAGTTTGCACACTTTATTCCTGTTCGAACTAACTATACTTTGATTAAGTTATCTCGACTTTATATCTCTTAGATTGTTCGACTTCATGGGGTATCTTTGTCTATTATTTCTGATCGAGATTCGAGGTTCATATTGAAATTTTGGGATCACTTTACATTGCTTTGGGTACTCGTTTAAACTTTAGCACTTCTTATCATCCACAGACTGATGGTCAATCTGAGCGGGTGATTTAGATCTTGAAGGATATGCTAAGAGAGTGTATATTCTAGATTATAAAGGTAGTTGGGAAGATTTTTTACCGCTTGTAGAGTTCACTTACAATAATAGTTATCAAGCCAGTATTAAGATGGCACCATATGAAATTTTGTATGGGCATAAGTGTCACACACCTATTGGTTGGACTAAACTTAATGAGCATGGGTTGTTAAGATCAGATCTTATACATGAGTCTGAGTAGATTTTCAAGTTGATTCAAGATCGTCTTAAATCTGCTTTTGACGAACATAAGTCTTATGGTGATTTGAGATGTCGAAATATTTAGTTTAAGGTAGGAGACAAGGTTTTCTTAAAAGTATCTATGTTGAGGAATGTACTTCATTTTGGTCATAAAGACAAGTTGAGTCTTCTTTACATCGGCCTTATTAGATTATCTGTCGATTTGGACCAATGACTTATCAACTTGAGTTACCGTCAAAGCTCAAGTGTATTCATGACGTCTTTCATATCTCCATGTTAAGACATTATCGAGTTGATCCATCTTATGTTCTTTTAGTAGAGGATTTTAAGATCTGTCCTGATTTATGTTATGAGGAAGAGTCGGTAGAGATTATTGCTTAGGATAAGAAAGTCATTCGGAGGAAGATCATGATGGTTAAAGTTTTGTGGAATAATCATGGTCATGATGAGGCTACATGGAGCCCAAGGGTGTTGTCAAAACTCAGTATTCGCATCTCCTTAATTTAGGTAAATTTCGAGGTCGAGATTTTTTTTAAAGATGGGAGAGTTATAACATCCTATTTTTATCCCCAAATTAAAAATCCTAATTTCAAATAAATTCCCAATTCAAAACCCCAATTATTTAAGGATTTTTAGATTAAAACCTAATTGAATTTTGGTGACCATTTTGTAAGTTCTAAATAATTATGGTTTTTTTGAAAGGCAAGAATCATATGGGGACCTTATTGGATAATTTTCCTCTTTATTCGGGATATTTATTCTCTTTTTAGATAAAGTTAAAATCATATTTTGTTTATTTTATTGATAATTGTTTTGTTCATCACTTTCTTCATACTCTCCTTTACAAATAATCCCAACCGAGCATCATCTTTCTTATCAATTTTGCTTAGGAATTTATGTTTGTTCGAATCTGGAAGAGTTTTATATGAGGGTTTTTCTTGGAGCTTTTGTTAGACCTTTTGAGTTTTTTGAGTCTAGAAGTGTGGTTCAAATCGAGAAAGGTTTTATTGTCGAAAATCAAAGAGAAAAGAGGTTTTAGAAAGCCTAGAAAATTCTGGAGAATTTTGAAATTTTTTTATAGAGCAACCTTAACAACGCACTTAATCCGCAACAACAAAACGTGCAATGATAAATGCATAAAAATCCTATTATTTATATCATTTTCCACTCAATTATTATTAATAATAGATAGATTTAATGACAATAGTAGATAATTCTGCTTTTTTTCATATTTTAGCATCCCAACATTTAATTCATATTTTTCTCTATTATTTCATATAAAACTTGTACGATTAATGGTTTTCTTAGGAAACAACCATACATGTTGTCAAATATGCGCAATTAGTGCAAGTAACTCGTCGCAAGTAATAAAGTGATAAGTATATCAGATATCGTCTCCACAGGGATCGGTGTACTTAATATGTCTTTTTTTGTCTTCTTGCTCTATAAAAAGAAATAAAATAAAAACACAAGTGATTAGGTTGAGATTGAAATAAATAAGATAATTAAAGAAAACTAAATAAAAAGGAGGTCAAATTGAGAAAGAGGGCATGATCCAGTTGTGTTGTATAGTGGATTTGATTGATCTGTTTTTGTCCAATACAACTACACTATACTACCTCGGCAGTACTGCAGATTACTTTCTCGACAACGATAGTGTTCTCTGTCGCAGCAATCCCTTGCTCTTGGGCAGATTTTACTAAAGTTCGGCAAAGTGTCCTTTGATGGCTCCGCTTATCCCTAAGTCGAAACATTATTGATGATTAGTCTTTGATGATACATCCCGGCGTTAATCAATTATAACCAACAACCAATCTCACACTTCTTTTAGCCGCTGAAACTCCAACCTATCCCTAGACCGAGTTAGTATTTTCCAATCAAGTCAAATACCGTACTTACTACTTTCGTGAGTCTAACTCTCCCGAGTCTAGACAAATAGATTACTTACAAACTTCTCTCCCGAGCTTGGATGCAAGAACAAAGAATGGCAAAGAGTAAGCAAACATTGATATTTTATTACATTGAAAACAAGAAACAAGATACAATCTCTTCTCACAAATACTTAACAACTTTCACCTAAAACCTAAAAAAGCTTAGAACATGATGGAAAGAATAACAATTATTCCTAGGGTGAACTCTCTCAATTCGTCTCAATTCGTCTCTCTTCTTTCCTTGGATGGCTATGCCTTATATAGGCTTGGTCTAGGGCAAACCTTTCCTAAGTAGAATACAACTTGGAGTAGGGAACAATTTATGTACATAGGTTAAATATTTCCAAGTTTAATTCTTTTAGAAGGCTTTCCCGCATGACCTTGTCTTTGGGCTTTTCTTGTGTTGTCCAGCTCTGATCTTTGGGCTTTTTGTCCAGCAACGTTCTCCTCATTTTTTTCTTCAGCTTACCTGTCATATTGCTACTTGTCTTCTGCTGCCTTGGCATCAAGTCCTGCCTCGGCCACAGTTTGTTGTCTCGGTAATACTTTTTCCTACACAGACATAAAAATGCAGTAAAGTATGACTTTTCTATAAATATTATCTTTAATAGCATAATTTTTAAATATATCATATTAAGTATATGTATTGATCCAACTAGGTATAGAATTTAAGATAAATGTCCATGAAAAGTGTAGAAAGTGATAATGAGTTGAGCATTTATCACATGTAATGCCAGATAGTATGGCGGATGCTGGAATCTGAAGCTAAAATGTAGATTAGCACCCGCCACGGCAATACACTGGTGGCCACGATAATAGAAAAAATATGACAACTGGTGCTCTATAGATGGAGAATAATTCCAATAGATATAATGCGAGAAGAAACAAAAATGAAGAAATAGAGTCAATTTGTGGTCAAAGTCGACGCAGAATTAAAGAGAGTCCAAAAGCATTTAAATTAGGAAATAGAATAAAGAATTATAATTTAATATGAACATGTATTCTTTTCCTTCTAGATCTCCTACCTTTATGGAAGACTTTAACCTGTGCTTGGCCTATGTAAAGCAATCTCTTAGGTTTAGGAAGAACAAGTCGGTTCTCACAGAAAAACCCTAAGCTCCTAACAAATCTCTTTATATTATAAATTCCCTTCGAGGCTTAGGTGACTTATGGAGTAGTTAGAGAAGAAAGTTGTATCTTATTTAATAGTTATTAATGAAATTCATATTTTCATAGTTTACTCTCTCTTGGATTTTACTCTTCTTTGTATACGAGCTCGAAAGATAAGTTTGTGAGGAAAAATATATTTGTCTAATATCTAGAGAGTTAAACTCACGAAATAAGAGAGTGCGGTCTTTGCTCATGGGCATCGACTAATCTGAAAGGGTTTCAGCGACTAAAAGGAAGCATATCATTATTTGTTGTTCACCTTTGATTCACGCCGGGAGGTATTATCAAGACATGGATTTTAATAATTCTCCGAATTAGTGATAAGGAGGAGACATTCAAGGATGCTCTGTCGAACTATAAAAATTTGAGTTGTCGATAAGGCATAACCTCGCCGAGGCAGCTAAGGCGACCCTTCGTGCAACCCGCCGCGGCGGTATGTCAACCCAATGCATTAATAAATGGATAATAAGTGCAACTAGATTTCCCTCTACAAAGCTATCATCCTGTCCTTATTCTTATAATTGAGATTCTATTTATTTTATTTTGTTTATTTTCTTTACTTTAATTATTCTTCAACCAAATTACTTGTGCTATTTTATTTTACTTAAGTGTAGAAATAATGTGCTAGTTAGGGTGATCCAGTCCCTATGGGATCGATATCTTAAGTATTACAACTTGGCAAGAGGTGGAAGCTTTAAACATAAGCATAAGATTTCAAAGCTCACACCATGCAACCCTCAGGATTCCAACAGAATAACAAACCAGTTCAACAACAGTTGCCGCAGTAAGCAATGCCGTAGCTACAACTAACTGATATACGAACCTAAAAAATACAATGAACATGTTCATGGCTCAAACTAGTGCCTAAATTTATTCAACTAGTCGACACATTCATGGAAAGAGCTGAGATGCGTATTCAGAATAACAAATTCGCTCTTAAAACACTAAAAATCACAATAGGGCAATGATACTGAAGTCACAAGAACAGGTACGCATGAGCAATGCAAAGCAATAACAACTAGAAGCAGACTACAATTGAAAGACCCTGAGATACCTGCCAAAGTAGTGGGTCAAAAACTTGAGATAATAATCTCTAAGGACGCAACCGAAGAGAAATATGATAAGAAAGAACCAACAGAGATATATGTTAAAGATGTTGTCGCAGCAGAATTAGATTTTCCAGGAAAATCTTAAAATTTCTAGATTTTTTGAGAAAGTTGTCTAACTCATTGACCTGACTTAACCTGTTGAACAAACCTATTGACTTGATGATCATTGATCAGTACTGACATTAGTCTTGACCAAGATGATGACAACATTGACTTTTTGCTGAGATCAACATTGACTTCCTACTAACGTCAATGTTGATCAATGCTGACGTCAACATTGACTTTGATAATGTAAATGTTGTCTTTTATTGCCTTAGATCACTTTAGGTTTTTCGACATTCTAAGCTCGTTTTATGGAATTCGAACCTGAAAAAATGTTTTTGACGCTTTCTTTTCAGAGTACCTAAATTTAAGGTTGAGATTTATTGAAATCTAATTTTTTTATTGTTTGCTTCAGGTGATGTTGATTCAGATACATAAATTCTTCTTGCTTTTGTACAAGCTCTTGTTGTGTAGTCTTCGAGACTCGCACATGATTTTTACAGATATTATTAGTATATGTTTCAGATTTTTCAGATTTAGGCATCGATACTTGGATGACTCTTAAACTTTAGATTCTATTTACTTATCAACATTATTTATAAACTTTTGAATTTATTTTATGTTTTAGACTATTATGTAAAGGACTTGGGACATTATTATTTTGATAATTATTTGAATTTCCATGCATTATAAACTTGATTTTAATTAAAGGTTGAACCTTTTGGATTTTTATTAAACGACTATGTATTACATTAGGCGATTTTTCTAAGTTGTAATTATTTTAATAAATATTTCATAATTTTGAATTATTTAAACACTAAGATTTATAACTTAAGGGACAAGTTTTCGAACTTGACTTTCAAGATTTAATCTAAAAAATTAGGTTAAATTTAGGTGTTATAATAACGATAAAGTCAAAAGTGAAAATTTAGTATGAAAAAATATTCCAAATGGATCCAATCTAATCTTAGTGCTCTTCAATGGCTTAGAAGTTATTTGGAAGTATAAATGGACCCTTGAAGCACCACCAACAATTAATGATTCTCAAATTAACAATTATTTGATTAAGAAATATCTTAATATTCAATTGTTGTACTTTTTCTTATCACTTGAATGAGGATTGTACATCTTCTCCTAGCGTGCTATTAGCGAAAAAGGCTTGGCCTTTCAATGGAGAGGATGTTGGAAATAAGAAAGAGATCGATGATTGTTTGGTTTTTTTATTGTTGTTACCCTTGGGGTGTATGGTCTTTTTTCATGGTATTCAGTAAAGTGAGAGAGATAGTTATGTGGTTACGATAAATAATTTGTGGTGGGTCTTGAATATGTAATCTAGCGAGCGTTGTTTATATTGTAAGAATCTATAAGGAGTTGTAAGTGGAGGGAAAAAAGAGCATAAGTGCTACTGAGCTATGAAAAGTTCAAGATATATATATCATACATCGCATCACATACATGATAGATATAAAGCAATAATATTGAAATGGTTATAGCCCAAAATAAAGAATTAAGGTGTCCCACCCCAAGCCAATGAGAGAACCTTAAAACCCTCATTATATACTAAAACTGCTTCTCAAGCATCTTCCCGCCTTTGGTCCAAACGTCTTGATTGCTTCTTGGAATATTATTACAAATATAAAAACTCGTTTTACATATGAGGTAGTAAGATGAGAAGTACAACAAAGATAAAGAAATGCACGACACGCAAGTCGTATTTAAAATTTACAACTATTGTAAAAGCAATGGCTATAACCATGCATGTAAAACACTGTGCAAAGAAAATATATCATATATATACTATCATAAAATCATTAATATTACCAATATGGGCCTACAATCTATGTTGCCTATGAAGGGGTCAGAAATTTTGAAAAATAGCAACTATTTTTCTATGGAAAAATCTCATGATTTGATAATATTTATCAATAGAATCGTGTTTTGGGGATTTTTAAATCCCTTAGATTTTTCCATATCGAAATAACAATTATAACTTTTCCTTTGATGCGATTTGCCATCGCACTTCCGTCGATCACTATGTCAATGATTGATGTATGATTACCATAAAACCTTACAACAATATGGCAAATGTAAATTATTAACATATTAACATATTAATTGTATCCTTAATCGATTACAGATATCAATATATATCGTCGATATAATAAAACAAAGAATGCATCTCATACATATCGCATCACCCAAGTATTTAACCTGATTACGGATCGTACAAGTGGCTCTGATACCACTGTTGGAACCGTTGGCACACTCCATGGTGTAGCGGAACAAAATTACGATAGTCTTTCCAGTGATCCATGTATGATTAATCCGAAATCAGGAGGAAAAGATGTGATGACTTTCATTGGATTCCTTGATAAACAGCAAAAACAAAAATAGGATCTGCTACAGTCACGGTCGTTCAACGATCCAAATCTTAAGCCTCTACGAATATCGTCTCGGCCTCTACTTTGTTCACCCGGTTGAGATAGTAAATCTCGAAAAACTATTTTTCATGATTTTAGAGTTTGGGAATTCAGAATTCTCTAATACGGCTGCTAGATCAAAAGTCTCTTATATATGGGTAACCCTAGGTATAAGAGTTTTATTTCGAATTTTTTATAGGAAATAATTACTTTTATTATTTTCTTAAATTTTGGGATCTATATTCAATTCGAATTTGAAAAGGAATACAATTACTTTAATTATATCTTTTCTTTAAAAATCGGGATTAAATATAATCTACTTATACATATATATTTATGTTCCTTTTCAACCATTGAGTGTGACCATGTAGGCTCAATGTAACATTAGTAATAATATTAGAACAATTCTAATATTACAAACAATGAGTGACATCTAGGAATATATCATTGTCGTCTAAGTTACAAGAGATCATGATTCGATGTGTCATGTTTGTGACCAACTCTCTTAATGTATTATATCCTTTTGTCCTTTTATATCTATAATAGGCACAAGTCTTGGAATAATCACACTTGTATAGCCTATTTTGATGTTTCTTGATATCTAGAGTGAACTACTGTTAATGAATAATTTGTGATATCTCATATCAACCTATTCAAGCATGGCCATGCATTTCTAGTCTCACTCAATCAAGTGGCCTTTGATATATTTTCCTATTGTGTAGGAAGGACAAATCCTATCTCAATCATTCATATCTCACTACATACATTATAATATGTCCAATGTTAATTTTTATAGTGTAACTAATTACGAGACACATTTAATTGTATCAAAACATAAAACAACATGTTGAGATAGTAATGATCTCAGGTCTAAGGATTATACATATGGTTGTCACTGTGAGTAATATTGTGACCGTCACATAATAATTCAAGACATATGCTCACAGCGGGTTAATCCAATATATTATTTTCTATTAATATATTCATGTATTAATTCTATCTCTATGTCAATACAACTCATTGTCATAAATTAATAACATGTTAGTCTTAAGCGTATTATTATTGTCCATACCCATAATAATACTTGACTAAGGATCTTTTAATAATAACATTTATATTATTATATGGACCTTATTGTTTCTCAGTTTATGTTATACATTGACACATATATCTGAAAACAACAATGATAATGCCTTTATTTAATAAAATTGATAAATACAAGTACCCTTACAATCATCATATGATTGGTCTTTGGGCATACTCTAACACTAATTATCCCAAATTGGTTTGTATAGTAGTTGAGGTTTATTATTTTCTTTTGATGGGATGGGTTATGACCTTTCATAGTCATGTATTTTGGTTTATAATCTTTAAAGTACCAACGTATGAGTCAACGACACCTTATCCTAAATCTTTGGGATTTACCATACTAAAACCATTCATCCCTTGACGAATATAGGCTTGATGATAAGTAGGATACACTATTCATGAAGTTAGACAAAAATTTTAGTATGCTTTCTTCTATGTCAATGTGAGGTACAAAAGAAGGCGATAGAGATGGTAGACGATTCTATGAGGTCGAGTAGCTAGGTTGAATTATATTTTAAGAGTAATCAGTATGAGTTAATGTTAGCCTTAGCGTTCTTACAGAGATAATTGTAAAATAAGTTGACACATCAATATGCATCCGAACTTATGATCATATATAATACAAAGTTGATCTTGACACTTTTACTATGGGTTGATCTTATCTCGACATCTTTGAAGAGAAGATCCTTGGGTGTAATTGTCTCAACACCTTTGGAGAAACATTTATTATATGAGTAGAGTTTATATCGATGTCCTCGAGAAAACAATTATAATATGGGTAGAGTCATCTCAATGCCATTAGAGAGAATTATAATGTATGAGAAGTCACCTTGATAGCCTTGGACAAATAATTATATGTTGGGTGGAGGTTACTACAATATCTTTAGAGAAAATCATATTAAGATCAGAGTTTGCCTCAATACCCTTAAAGTATATATATATATATATATAAATAAGATTAGAGATTGTTTCAACGCTTAAAAAATTCTTATGATACAGATAGATCTTGTCTTGATACGCTTAAAAAATGTGTATAATCTAGGTGAAGTTTATCTTGACATGCTTGAAGAAATTATAGTCATTTTTATAGAAAGACATCTCATACTCCTCGAAAAGACAATCATATGTGGGGTTGAGATATCTCTCACTCTTATAGAATTGATCACTAATAAATAAAATAATCTTAAAATTATTATAGATTTGATTGTTAATGGGATTAAATTTCTATTTTTATGCTCTTGGAGGGTTTCTTCTGAGGAGTACGAATGTAGTTTTTTGAGGTATTCGTGTCTTTATAAAAAATAATATAAATAGATATCTTCTTTAGGAGGTTGTTGTTTATTTGTGAAAGACGTATACTTCTACTAACATATGATATAGGTTTATCCATCCTTGTAGAAGCGTAATACTTTAAGAACTGATGGGGCGTATGTTTTTAAAATAAAAAATATGTACTTTTAATTAACTTTTAAGAAAAATATATCAAGTAACTTTACTCTAGCATCAAAAGTTTAAATATTTTTTTATTTACTTATATTAGTTTGGAAAAATATTTTATATACTAGTGTTGAAAATTTTTGATTTTCACAAACGTCTTAGATTTAAAGTTACAGACTCGTTAGAGTTTAGAGTTTTGAGGTTTAAAACAATATGAATTATGGTTAAAATTTATAATTTAGAATTTATGATTAAAACTTATAATTTAAATTTAAGATAATATGTTAGGGATTTAGATTTTAACCTTAAATCTTATTTTATAATCTTAACCTTAAATTCTAACTACAACCAATAAATTATAAACACATAAACCTAAATATTTTAATATAAAACCCTAAAAATCCCTAATAAGCTAAAGCTTATAAATTTTTGGTTCAAGATAACTAAATGATTTAAACAGAAAATTTAATTATAAACTATATAATATTAATATGTAATATAATAAGTATTAAAAAACATATATAATACATAATCTTTTAGGTAAAATAAATAGTCTGAGAAATTATATTATTGGTTATTTCATTAACATTATCTATGAAATCAATTAATCAAATGTATCTATCTTATTAATTTTTCTATTCAATTTATTTTACTAATTGAATCTTCATTTGATAAAAAAATATTAAATTTAACTTACAATAAATATTAATAAAGATTTATTAGTAAAATACTAAAATAATTTTTTCATAGATAACATAACGAAAATTATTTATAATATAATTTCTCTCATTTTATAATTCAAACTCGATTTTTTCTTTAACAAAATAATATGATTTGTCATTGCGTCTTGTCATTGTGTTTAACCTTTTTCAACATTTAATACATAATTTTTATAAAAAATTTAAACCATTGAAGATTATTTTTAACTGTATTTATATAATTTTAAATATTCTAGTAATTTGTGTTATATGAAGTTTAAAAATAACTCATGTTTGGTCAAGTCATTTTTTATAATAATTATTTTTCATGTCATTTTCATATACCCAAAATTATAGTCTAGTTGAGATAATAAAATTATAATAATTATTTTTCTTGTCATTTTTGATCTTTGCACTTTGAATATATTGTATGAAAAGAAAAAGAAAATTATTTTAAAGAAACAAGCAATGGATTAGTGGGGTCCATTGAGTTGTAATGAAGGGTGGACGATAGCAAAGAGTGATTGCATTCCAATGGTTAATGGATAAGGCTAAATGCTAATCTCATGTGGCCTCAATCCAACTAAAGCTATCATTTGGGTCCACCAGGATTATAGTAGGTAATACTCCAAATTTCTTTCTAAAAATCATACAACTTTATGTTGTGTTTTATTTAAATTATTGAATTATAAAATTATTATTTTTTAAAAGTTATATTGGCAATTATTTTAATTATATTCGATGTCTAAGTTTGTCATAAAAGATGTCTTAGAACAACGATTTTTAGTGATGGTTAACGAGAAGGAATATTGTTATATAAATTAAAATATATATATATTTTTAACTTTTATGTTTGTATTAAAAATAATTTGTCACCTCACTATCATTGATTTAAAGGTTGAGTGATAAAGCAATATAAAAAGTTTAATGGTAAAACTGAAAGTTTTGATAGTTTAGTGACTAAATGAAATAGTCTCTAAATCTTAGTGACTAATAGTGCAATTTATCCTTCTCTTAATTTTAAGGTAATCTACACCACTAGTCACTAAATTTTAACCACATTTTTGTTTTGATCATTGAACTATAAAAAGTTTCAACTTTAACACATCATTTTAATTGGTTTTTTAGTTATACTTTAACATCGTTGTGACATGTTATCTTTAATGGAGGATTAAAAAAAATTATTTCAGGGTAGGCATATGAAATTTTAAAATTTCAAGATAGACAAAATTTATAAAATTTTAAAAAAATAAAAATTAACTCATAAAATTTAAAAAAAAATAAAGACAAATATATAAACTGTAAAATGTTCAGAGTGGACTTGTACCCACCCTCAACTATACATGCACCCGCCAGTGATTGTCTTCCCATTTTTTTACAAAATTTTCTAACTTCCTCTAACTATTATTATCGTCTGATGTCACCCATCTTCGGTAATTATTCATAAAAATATTAATATTTAAATATTTATTTTTTTCATTTTTTAACCTCCTCTGGTAATCATTGTCATCTAACTATCACTCATCTTCTATCGTTATTCACAACAAAAATGCCATAAAAAAAATTTTCTTTATTTTTTTTTTATTATTAAAATTTCTCAAAACTCAACAAATATTGATGAAAGTTTATTCAAAAGTTGAATCTTATAATACTTTGATCTTTATTTATGGCCTTTCGATGAGGCTAGTCTTGAGATATGTTGATGTCTAAGAAATAATGCTTCCCAAAGTTTTATATTTTTGGATGAGAACGATAAACGCCTTCAAACCCTGAAAATTATAACTTAGTTTTTTGGTGTTTAAAGTGAACGTAAAAATATATCAATACACGATATTTAATTATTTCAAATTTTAATGTCTTCATGACTACAAAACAAATTCAAAAAATTTAAGACTAGAATCGATTTTTTATATTCCAATGACCAAAGAGAAAATATTTCTAGTTTTGTGTCTAGTAGGGTAAGTTACCGGTTCTTTTAGGGATTTGAATCAAAATTTACCTAAACTTTTTTATCCCTTCTAAAATCGTAAAAAGTTATATGATTTCAAAATCTTAGATGATTTTAAAATTTAATTAAAATAAATTCAAGGAATAGTCCCGGTGAAAGAGAGTGTTATTTTTTTTAGATGACTTTGATTCAAACAATTATATCTATAATGTGTGCATGAGCAATTCAAAGCTAATAAAAAGAAAAAAAATACGATGTGATACCTATATTTGTTATATAATAATGAAAATTTATTATAAAATTATTCGAATAATAAATAAATACATAAACATTTAAGAGAATTTGACAGATTTAGTTGTTACGTAGATTTTTTTTTAATTGCTAAATAAGTGTTTAAATTATACATTTTATTTTAAATAGATGTTTGAAGTATTTCTCGGATTAAGTAGGTATTCAACGTTTTTAAAGTTACTTGTTAACGTTTTTAAAGTTACTTGTTTAGACGTTAACTTACTTTTAAAAAATCTTATATTTTCTAAAATTCACGAAGTAACTCAAAATCTTTAGATCTTCAAATTCGACCACTAGGTAATGGAATGAAGTCTCCTCTTATCGTAACACTCAATGTTGTTTGTCGATCGACCAACGTTTGTTATTATTATTATTTTTTTCTAAGCTTGATTTTATTTCGACGATAGACACATCATTCGTCAAATATCAATGACGAGAGGATGAGAGAAATAATTGTGGGATTTGATGATTGAAGTGATTGACATGTCATCGATGATTAACTGTGATAATATGCGATTGGTGATTGGAATTGAGATTTTATTTTATTTTTATACATTTAATATTTATTTCTAAACTAAATCTATAAATTAATACGCTTATAAAAATTTTCTCCTATTTTTCTCTCCATGAAAAAAAAAACATACTACGGATATTTTAAATTGAGACAAAAAAAAACACAATTTTATTTTTTTTAAAATGATTAATATATTAAAACATAGGAGTAAATTTTACATATTCAATGGAATATATGATAGTCAGCACAAACATGGCACTAGCTGTTGCCCCAACTCTCCTAATCATGTTTTGCAGTTATAACCGATAAATATCCAGGGTATGATCGTATTCATATGAGAAACAAAGTCCGAATAATAATCCAAACAATAACTTCAAGTTCTATTCTATTTTGTAAGAAAAGATATTACAACATTTGGAAACAAAAGAATATATAGGTACCTTTCATCTGCGTCCAAGTAACAGGTTTAGTAGAGTAACTGACCTCAAGGGGATGACCTTGCCGGGCTCACTTTACAGACCTCTGCGTTGAATCCGCAATCCATCAGAAGAAGCAACCATGCTCTTTGTTGTTCAGAGAGTTGATCTCTGGGGCCCTTAACCTCAACGAGTTTGGCTTCACCTCTGTAGTCCCCATGGAACCGCCAAAGCAACAAATCCGGCATTCCACTTGACCAACTGCGGTAATCCTGAGAGAGATGTCTGCATAGAGAAGCCAAACAAGGACCTCCAATACATGAAACAGCTGCACGGAGGTCAGAAAGGGAGTGTCGGTCCCAATGAACTCCTCGACAAGCTGTCCCCTTATGCAATTCCCATGAAGTTATGAGAATCTCTTCGGCCAAACCATCGTGAACTTTTTGTAGGTGGGACTCGATAAGACTCTTTCTAGCAGAATAAAAGTGATCTGTCTCCAGATCCAAAGGAGCAGTCTGCAAAAGGGAATATTTACATATCCGTAAAAGACCACATAAACACAAATATTTGTCATATGTTGTTACATTTTTTGTGTAATCGTTGTCATGAACTCAGAATGAACAAGCAACAAGACAGCTTTTCTTTGGAAATGCAATCAAATTAACATGTAAACATGGAGAAACCACATACTTGCATGTAAAAAGTTACAAAGCATCACCAATTCAAAATATCATGTTTCTTTTACGAATGCCTTGAGCATCATACCTGAAATCTGGTGCGGAAAACATTTGGGACATCAGAAAATAAAATATCCCACAAGAGAAGCCCGAAAATAGTCATCCAAATACCACTCTCTGTGTGGACACCATGCCATCCACCTCCTGCCGTTGCATAATATTGCAGAGCTAGCTGTTCCACACCACATTGCTCCCCATCTTCACCATAGAACCGGCTTTTTCTACCAGTTTCACAATTCAATGGCCTCCCTGGAATATGTACCTGTATGTCTCGGGATGAAAACTAACAGCATTAGTCGAGTACCATCACTCGGACTTCAGTGAGTGTGTCAGACACGGACATGTATCCGACATGGGTATTGTTCAAAATTTCCCCAAGATTCCCATGTAATTGAAGAGTCCCTGGAGGATTATATTCCATACCCATGTCTGGAATATGCATTGACATAGATACTTCAGGAAAAAGGAAGAACCAGAGCAACACAAGTTAAGCATACTTCAATACTTGTACATGCATAGTTCAACGAGCATTGCAAGACCTGAAATTCAACACAGAAATATTAGTAAGTACCTCTATTATCTTCCTCTTAAGAGATTCTGAAAAGCTAGGAGTTTTCCAGCGCCTTGGTGGTTTTCCCAAGCGAAGAACCCGCCTTTGTAGAGCCATTCTTGAACCAGCACGAATCCAAGGATCTAATAATCCAGCCTCAGCAACTGAAAGACTCTCATTGGGGCATCCGATATGCTCCAAGTCAACAGATAATCTTACAGTCCAATATCCTCTTCTTGTATCACAGGTGAAGCAATTAAGCAATCGTCTTAGTAAATGTATCGCGTCTTTGTACCTGAGCCAAGATAGAATTCTAAAAACATTTGACATGACAATATCCTTGGATGCAGATGTTTTCTTATGCATCATGAGCATTTATCATACCATAAGAATCAGGTTAATGCGACTACATAGCACTATTCTCAACAAAATTTTATGGTTCACTAGTTTTCTTCATGATATTAGTTTATTCATTGTTGGACTTGGATCATCGATGGTTGCATCATTCTCTACCACCATCCCATGCTAGCACTACACCTATCGCAATTAGCAAAATGGAATTCTTGACTCCTCGTCTTCTTGATGTATCCATGTCTAGCACTCATGTTTGATGAATATCCAAACACAAGCATGTGAATATGACCTTTTAAGGATGCTCTAAATAGATAGACAGGAAATTTGAAAAACATTAAATATATTTATGTCAGACACATTCATATCCAATATCACACGCAAGTACGAGTATCATGGAATAATAAAATTGCTACTACTGCTGCTACTGCAATTATCCATGCAAAACCACCATCTATTATTTTTGAAAGGGTTAATTACCCTATTAGTACATGAAATATACATATATACGAACTTTTCTGCCGTAAACAAGTTTATACTTTTTTGGTATAGAAGCTGACATGAACCCCTTGACCAATTAAAAATTGACATATGGTATTTATTTTTAAAAATTCTCCATTTATTTAAGGGTTAATAACAAGATTAGTTATGTTTTATTATTTTTAAAACATTGAGGACTAATCTTACTATTAACCCTTAAATAAATGGTGAATTTTAAAAATAAAATAAATGTCATGGGTCAATTGCTGACTGGTTCAAGGGGGTCCACATCAGCTTCCGTAAGGGAAAAGTGTAAACTCATTGATGGTAGAAAAGTTCATGTATAAAACTGGGAATAAATAATGATATAATTCATGTACCAATGGCACCAATTAACCCTTTTTAGAATAAGAAGCCTTCTTAAGTAAATAGTAGTAAACATAAATCATGCAAAGAAACCATGGCGAAACCTTAAAAGATAATTAGTTCCCTCCAATCTCATCTTCATAGTCAAGCTAAAGAAAGGTATGGGAAATTTTACCAAAAGAAGCATGTGATCCAGAGTTGGTAATTCCATACCTATGCTCACGCTCAAGGAAGGAAATTCCAAGCAAGGTTACTTTGGAATACACCCATGATGCTGAGAAGCAAGAAGGAAAAGTAGCCATTGATACAGGTGTTACAGAATCAATCATTTTTTTGGGAGAATTGGATATGCGGAAATTAGCTACCATGATGCATCTTAAAACCAATTCACGGTTGTTTTCATCAAGAGACTGATCCATTATTTGAGCCACTTCAATTGCCTGCAACACATTAGAATTAAATGTGGTAAAGGCAACAAAAAACTTAGGTTGGTATTTTCACACAGAGAAATCAAGACCTCTTCATACGCAAGCAAGTCACTTTTATTCAAGAAGATCTGTTCTGAAATTATGCAGTTATAAGTAGGATACTTGACAATACCAAGATCCACCAGTAGGAACGCTGACAGATCCTGTTCTCCATTTAGGAAGAAAAGTCTCTGCAATAAACGAGACATTATATTTAATTGTTGAACACCATATGAGATATCACTTAGGTATTGCGGGGCAGAACCACAGTATCAGCACCTCAGCACGCCAAAAGAGGGATTCAGCTTCTGAAGATGCCCTAACACAAATTCCAGTTCTCTCCCAAATCCTATGTGGTAGAACAGAACTGCAATTTATAAACCGACAATAAGAACTCAGAATGAAAACATACAGCTGGAGTTGGAAATACATAAAACTGATGAGTTCTTGTTATGAAATTATATTACCATGATCCATCGTTATAGCAGGAAAGAAGAGATGCAACAAGATCGTTCTTTCTTGAACCTTGATTACATTTCTGAATACCAACAGAATACAGAGGACTGTCAAAGGAACAAGAAACACGCACTTCATATCACAACCATTAATAGAAGCTACCGGACACCTTTACATAGAGTTTCAGTACAGCAAATGACTTCTAGAAAAACAGGAAAATGATCATTTGGATGGGTAACATAGTCAAGCAAGCACCAACTTTTAAAATAGAAGCCTACCTGAGTATCAGAAATAAAAAATGAATGACAAACCGCAATTAGTATAACATAAGGGAAAGCAGTCAAGTATGCAACAACCGTACTGTCCAAAAAGTGGCAGATCGAATCATAACTTAACAGCAAAAATAACTGACTAAACCATGGCATAACAGTCATTCTCCAAGAAAATAAGACACCAGGGTTAAACTACTTCACACACACCATTATTTGTGTTATTTGTAATTATTTAATTTACAATTTGTTATTTCAAATAGATAAACTAAAGTAGTTTACTTTAAGTTTAACTCTATCATATTAGATAGGTGTGAGAAAGGGGCCATGGTGGCCGTAGATGCAACGAAAGATGATACTTTTTAGAGAGAACAAAGTGTTTCTTTGTATTTTCTTATTATTCTTGAATATCAAATGATTACAGAGTAAGCCTTTAAATAGGCTAAAATAGTGTTTTAATATAACTAAAAATTATACTTTATCTCTAATTTAAATAAGACTTTTAATAAATCTAAACTACTAATTAGAAATAAACTCTAATTATATATTAAATAAAAAACTCTAACACTCTTCGTTAATTTAGACTTCTCCTCAAGCTCTAACACTTCTTGGATAACCAACACTCCCCCTCAAGCTAGTGAACAAACGTAATAGAACACCAGCTTGAATCTTGGATGTGATGCCCTACTCTTTTTCTTCTGTTGTTTCTTCGAGAAAAAATGCTCCTTGTTCTTGAGTCAAGAATCTTTGATTGAGAGGATTCTGAAGCCTTACTCTTTTTTCTTCTGTTGTTTCTTCAAAAAAAATGCTACTTGTTCTCGAGTCAGGAGTCTTTGATTGAGATGCTCCAACATATTGTTCTTGATTAAAAGATTCGATGTGAATAATGCATGAAGTGATCAAAAGAATCTACACTCCCCCGCAAGTTGGTAATTACACAAACTAGAATTCCAACTTGAACCTTTTATGTAGAATCCTTTAAAAAAATATTATCTAGTTTTTAAGGCTAAACTATAACCTTTTCATCTATCTTTTTGGATGAATGGCTAAGATAGAACCAAATAGTTTTTAAGGCTAAACTATAACCTTTTCTCCTATCTTTTGAAACGGATGGCTAAGATGGAACCAAATAGTTTTTAAGGCTAAACTATAACTTTTTTTCCTATCTTTTGGAGCAGATGGATAAGATAGAACCAAATAATTTTTAAGGCTAAACTATAACCTTTTTTCCTATCTTTCTACTATTTAGGAATAAACTCTAACACTCCTCGTTAATTTAGACTTCTCCTCAAGCTCTAACACTTCTTGGGCAACCAAGAATAGGAGTTGTAACTTAGAGGCTAAGAGTTGTTTGTTATCTTTACTTTATCTTATCAAGTAGTTTAAATTTAAGATTTTATCTTTGTAAAGGATAAGAGTCTTATCCTATAGGTTTTCTACTTGATTTTAAACACCTTGAACAAAGTCTATAAATAGACTTCTTTTCACTAATGAAAAGTATCTCACAGAGTTAATTGACACTCTGATTCTCAATAGAAAAATAATATTCTCTGAGAAAGCACACTGTTTTCATCAGATTTCACAATTTGGACATATCTGCTAAAATAAAAAAGCCAATTTGAGATTGAAAAGACAACATCTATGTAAGCCAAAAACTTGTGATTGCACTAAAGAAATGAGGCTACTAGCATTGTTTGATCTAAATTCGTTTATTTACTTCTGCCAAATCACATCAAAATTTTCAATTGAGGAGAGGATAATCAATTCTAGGGCCAAGGCACAAACTTGCTGGCAGTGCGAATTGAATCTAAGCTTTACAAGCAAAGCATTCAGTCCTTACCATCCCCATCTACATCATTGGCAAATCACATTTGTATATAGTTGTTGTTGTACTAAAAAGATATAGAATGTTTGACCCGTATCTGTCCACACAGCAGATCTCTTAATGTGTAGTCATCAGAGGCCAATTATTAGTTTAGGAGCATAAACTATGGAATCAACCAAAATTAGGAAGACCCTACCAAAATGCTCCATTTACTACTTAAATGTGCTTTAACCATGTCTTGACCTCAGATCATGCTTGAAAATAATGATGAATAGAGTTTAGTCATTCTTCAAGAAAAATAAGATGATCAAAGGCCTTTGTTTTGGTGCGTAGACAGTTAAAATATATGCAATAAAAATGGAAATCTTGCACAAGAGCAGCTTAACAGAAATAAAAAAGCGTGTAAGAAAAACTAAGATCACCAGTTTGTGAAATTATGAATAGAAGAAAATACGACGTTACAATTTATACATCAAATAGATAGCTAGATAATTCATTATTAGCGTTTAAGATTTGTAATAAATGTCACTTCAAAAAGAAATACAATTAGATATAAAAAGTAAAGAATAATCAAATGGAAAACAAAATAATTATAGAAAAGCTTAGTTGATTGTTCATGATCCAATAAACCCTTTAGCATGAAAAGTTTAGAGGCATTCCAGACTCCATATGGTAGAAGAAAAGGAAACGAGTCGATAATAAATATATACTTGACATTGTAGATCAGTTCTCACTTCTTTTTCTTTAATCCATATGTTCTCTTTTCAAAAATGAATAGCTCAACTTTCTTATATCTTTTTTTAATAAAGAAATTGCAAATATTGCATGGTCATTGATCAACAACAGCTAAAAATGATAAAGGAAAAGTAAAAAGTGAAAAAGAAAAGAACATAAGCTAGAAATTCCAGTGAATTGTGTTAGATGATCATATTGGCAAATAATTTGGACAATGGAACAAGACACTAGAATTATAGTAATTACATTCCAGGAGTGAAACACAACACTAAGGATCCCAAGAAATGCTTTTAAAGAGCAAAAAATGCTACAGAGACACAGAGAACAAAAGTAGACATAAAAAAGCAAACCTTTCTAAGTGTACAGAAAATGTCACGTAGCTCAGAAACTGTGAGCAGACTCAAAAGGTCCTTCATGTAATCATCATTTAGTTTAGTTGTATCTTCAAAGAGATATAGATAGCCAGTTGCTGCAATGTCACATAAATAAAATTTTGCAAATTGTAAAGAATTTGGTATAGAAATAGGAAATGTTTTTGAAACTTAAATTACCAAACAGCTCCTTGGCAGCTTGTTGAGGATCACATATTTCAGGATACATAATGGTTGACAACCGAAACCAAGGTCCTGAATTTAAATAGCATGACAAAGAAATTTATTGGCAATGGAAACAAATAAGTTTCGGAGAATATAAATTAGTAGATTAACAGCTAGGATAGCATGACAATGAATTTGAAGAAACTTATTTAAAATGCAAAATAAACGAGACCCTTGAGAGAATCCAACAACAAAAACTTGAGTAGATCAATGACCCATGTAACAAAAACAGAATATTCAAGTTGTAATTTATCAACACGCAATACGAAACAAATAATCATAGACCAAAGCCTAAAAGATTAAATTTATCTAATCTCAATGTTAAGCAACCAATAGAACCAATGTATAAGGATCAAGTGTGAAGTTTGTGAAGAGAAATGGAATTCTATTCTGATTTTGATTATTTTAAAATTACATAGGTTACAGACTATTTAAAGACTACAGAATAGGACTTATGGTAAAGGAGTCCTACTTAGATCAAACTTCTAACTCTAGTTCTCCTAGGAAGTGACTTCAAATAAAACTATTTATTACTAAACTTACATTAAACATAACATTAATACTTATCGGAGAAACTTATAGTTTGCAGCCATACATACAAGTATAAATAAAAAATTTAAGTTGGAGGATGTGAGTGAGAGGATATTATGCAACTTTATATCGTAATACAAAACCTTTCCGTGTATAAAGTCTAACAAAGAGCCTCTGAGCATTCTCCGATAATGAAGTGAATGATTCTGGCAACAAAAGATATAAACATTAAAATCAAGTAGATGATATAAACCGAAAAAATGTTGAAACCTTGAATTTGAAGCAGTACCGATGAATTTCTTTTCATCTTCTATGAAAAGGTGAGGGCTACTTGCTAGAACCTCCTTTAGTAACAAACAAAAATTTTGCTGATATTTTGGTGTATTGGGCGGGTGGTTCTTTGCAAATTCAGCTACTTGAAGAGCTTTTTGCCACAAATGTTTGAAAACATCAAATTCATCACATCCTTTTTCACCATTAAATATACTTTTATGACACAAAATCTGAATTGGAACAACATCAAGAGAATGTTCAGGAACAGCAGTAACATATCCCTGCAAGAAGCCATTAAGTGAGAAAAGAGGACTAGAATCTTGTCAGTTTCCACAATTTTAACAGACTTAAGAAATGTGACAACTTGATTGATTACAAAATTACGATAAAATGAATATTTGTCAATGTGGGTGGGTGGGTGGATGGATGGGGAGAGAGAGAGGAGAATGTCTGATAATATCAACATTTTCAACATATATCAAATATATAGTCCCTTTTAGCCACATATATGTAACCTATTCAAAATGCTTAGAGAAAAGCAACACAAATTTGATACCATAAAAGCAATATCAAGCAAGTACTTTCTTCCCTAAACTTCAGAAGATTGATGATAAAATGTTCAAATCACGTTGGATGTTTTACAAAAAATGCAGTTAAAGATACCAACATACGGAAGAAAATTAGGAATGAGATGATTTTGTAACCATTAACCACAGATTTTTCATAGGCAACCAGAAAAAAAAAAAAACAGAATCTTGTCACGTTGATTGAAATCTTAGGTCCCTAGAGTGTTAAATCTCTGGTATGACAGGTTTAGCACTTGGTTCAAGGAATACAAACCAGTGGTGGAATTCTTTTAATTCCTTTTTACCTCTTTTATTAGTTTCTTTATAATTCTATGATGCCAAATAATATTTATGACACCTCATTTCCACTGAACTCGATTTACCTACCTGTAGGTTGAGACTTTATGAACATGTTAGTTCATTCATATTCTTTTCTACAGTTCCCATTAAAACAGGGTTATTAATGCAAGCCCTTCACTTGTTTTATAGTTCATATAATGTTGTACATATGAACATAACATTGATAAGACTAACCATACAACAAAGAAAAAGTCAAACATGTTTCTTTCCAGCTACATCACCTCAAAACTCAAGCAGTACTTCTCGATCAGAGGAGATAAATACTGAGCTAATTCTCGTGGGAGATAACCAAGCACTTTACAGCATGCAGAACTTGCAGAAATAACCTGATTAAAAGAAGCAAAAGAAATAAGATTTTTCCTCTCTTTTCCTACGAAAAGGTCAAAATAACACGATGAAAGAGCAAACAGAAAAGCAAGTGAACCTTGATAGCATTTGGATCATTATTGTTATCAGGGTCTGTCAGAAGGGATATACTAGCCCCAAGATTCACATCCTTTTCATCACTAAATTTATGCCCAACGATAAAAGTATCAATAGGCTTCTCACATATACTGTCTACAGTTTCATCCATATGGTCTCTAGACTCCTCTTTATCAGTTGACGATGCAGGAAACTCAATCACGATGATTTCCCTTCCATCACTGATAGGATTTTCTGTTGAACTAGCCACACCAATTTGTTTAACACTCTCAGTATGCGGCAAACGTCCACACTGATCATGGCCTTTTTCTTCAATTGGACTGATCTCCAAGAAGCCACAATTGACATTCTCTTCATAGTCACAATGACTCTTACTAAGGTCAAGACACAACAACTGTTCTGATTCCCCTGAAGAAATTTGAAGTTTTGATTGAGAACGACTGAAGTTCAATTCAAGAAGTGTCCGTTGCGTCAACTTCCGTTTGGTTCCTCTAGAAAGACATCCATCTGAATCCATTAATTCAGATTAAACGATCAAATAGAAAGCAAAAAAAGTAATGACTTTTACACCAAAAGCAAACAACGATGTGGCAACAACTAACTATGTTTGTTGAACCCATATTTGAGTGTCCAATACAATATGTTCAATTTTTTAAAACCCTTTCATGTATTTGAAGTGTTATTGGAATATAACATCCTTTTATCCATATTCGAATTTATGTTGCCATGTATGCCCGATGTTGATATATGTTCGTATATGGAGACATGAGAACAAAAATGAAGAGTATGAAGGCCATATCTCAATAACCCTATCTGAATATATATCAAATACAAATGTCAGACTCTGATACATGAAGAAATTAAGAAGGTTATATCACTATAAACATATCAGAATATATGGTCAGCGACTCAGAGAAATCTATCTAACTAATCAATAGCATTAAAAACAAAAGAAAAGAAAAATACCCAGATGAGAATTGATAGTGTAATCTTCACCACGAACTTCGTTCCCACAAACAGGGCATGTTACCAAATCAGAGCTTGATATTTCAGCCTCGCCTTTGGAGCATTCGGTTTCAGTCAAGCTTCCATTATTGCCAGACAACAGATTCAAAGAACTCTGAAGAAATGTAAGATCAACTTCAGTTTTTGCTTTCCATAAGATAAAAAGGCAAATAACCGGAGGCGAAAGAGGGATACCTGGATTGGCGAAGAGAGAATAGATTGAAAGTTGGGAAGGAAACGACGGCGTTTGCCGATCAATCTGCATAAACTTTCTCTTCCAGTTAGCATTTGCAGCAGAGTAAGTTCACATAAATTACCCCTCTAGTTAATTGCAAGTTCACCATTAATTTAAAACCCTAGCTCGATAGCTTCCCTCTCTAGCTAGGCGGCGGACCTCTTTCTCCCGCCAAATCAGGGTCTATTTGTGTGATACTTGGAGCATAGTAATGGGTGTTCTGATTCATCATCAAATGCACCTCGGTCGTCCATTCACTCACTTCACAATTTAAAATTAATAATATTAATGATACTTCTATGAGAAATTATAGGGTGATACTCGTTAAAATATATAAAACCGAAGTTATTATAAAAATTTAATATAAAAATAATTTTAACCTTTAATGTTTATATTTTTTATTATTTTGGTCTTTATTTTTTTTTATAAATTTAGTTAACATATATATTTTTGACAAATAGCTTATTTTTTAACTAGCATGATTGGACCATTAAAAATTTAACGATGATGACATGTCATATGCATATAATAATACATTTTAAATGATATGACATCTAACCTATCAAATACATATATCGAATATAATTTATTCTAATAAAAAATATAAAATAATTAAAATTCAAATAAAATATTAAAAATTATGTAATTCTAATAAAATAAAAGGCTATTAAACATTTTCATTTTTTTTTTGAATTATAATGAAGGTTCAAAAAAACGAAACCAACAAGCACAAGTAAAAATATTCCTTTCTAAAAGGGATTGTAGGTAATGAGGAGGCTTATCAAGAGTGGTTAAACTATAATGAGAGTCATTCATTTCTTTTGGTATCCTGTCTGCTAGAGAGTTTCCTTCACGTGGAATCCATTGTAACTCTATAATTCAACTTTTCCAACGTAATCTATCAATAGCTCGAACGAGAGAGTTTGAACTCAGACGTGCATTGCAATCTAAAATCATGGTAACTGTTTCAAGACAGTCAGATTGAATCAAAACATATTCAAAGCCATTGTTCCAAGCGACTTCAAGTCCTGTATAAATTGCTCATAACTCGATATTTAATGCCGAAACAACTTCTAGCAATCTATGGAAACCCAAAATTCATCCTCTATCACTATCAAGAATAAGGCCACCTATCGAACCTATACCCGTGTTGTAATGAACTGCTTCATCAATATTAAGGCACACCTAACCTGAACTTGGTTGAATCCAAGAATGGAAAATTATCAGAACACTTGATGTTGATGCACAAGTAGTACTCCTGTAGAAATGATCCCAAATTAACCCCGCTGAAAAATCCTAGGCGATGGTTGTCTCAAATTGTTAAAGACTAGATCATTCCTACTCTTTCAGATTTACCATGGCAAAGAAACAAAAATTAGATTCCAAGGAGTATCTTCATATATAACAATATCCATAGAGAGTAGATTCAAACTTAACCAGGAGTGCAAATCATCAGTGAAGAAGCTGGCCAATGAGGCATGTGGGAGGATGCTTAACCAGACATCCCTAGACTCCGGAAAATCACGCAAAGCATTGATGACAATTTCTGAACTCATATGGCAGCGAGGGCATGTAGCAGTATGACCAAAGGATCGACGACATCTCTCGGTGTTTGTCATAATTCTTTTCTGTTAGAAAAGTCAAAGAAAAAGACGAAGACGTTGTGAAACCTAAATCTTCCAAATACGCTTCCAAATTGGTTGTTTCCCATTCCAAAGTGTACAAACTATACAAGAATATGCCAAGGCAATTTCAAAGTTATTCTTTTTACTCCAACGCCAAATAATTCTATCAGGAACATCAAACTGATCAGGTGATTTTACACTTAAAATATGGGAAACAACTTCAGTCGAAAAAACAGTATGTAATTTTGTAATATTCCATGTTCCTTCTATCGTAACCAAAGAAGTTAAAGAACAATCAATAGGATCGGTCAATAAATGTTCTTGTAGCACCTCCAACTGTGGTAGCCAAACATCATCTAGGATATTCACCGTATCTCCACCAAAGACTATGCAATGTTGGCAAGCAACATGGGCCACGCAGAAGTAAAGGTACGCCAAAGAGGAGTACACTGTTGTTTCCTTATAAATAAAAAGCGAACATCAATAATTTTGTACTTTTGAAGTAAAAGTTATACCCAAAAAGAATCTGATTGGGTGATAATTGAACAAAAAGAATCTGATTGGGTGATAATTGAAAAACTAACTTTCAATATAAATGCAAGGTTGAAATCATGCAATTGCCGAAAAGCAAGTCCTCCGCAATCCATTGGTTGGCAAAGAGCTTCCCATTTAACAAGAGAAACCTTGGTGTCATTGGAATTGGGCCCCCAAATAAAATGTCGTATTAACTTCTCTATGTCATTACAAACTCTTTTCGGGATATGGAAGTTTACACGAAGTAGATAGGGATGGCTCCCAGAATAGATTTTGCTAGAGCAATACGTCCTGTTATAGAAAGTGAACGAGCCATCCATCCATTAAGCTTAGATTTTATCTTTTCTAAAATAAACTCATAATCGACAACTTTTAAGCGTTGAGAGAGAATCGAAATGCCAAGATATTTCCTCAAGGAACTCACAGCCTGAAAACCGAAAAAGAACTAATCGATAGCTGGTCTTGTGAGGATATGTTCGGTAAAAAATAGATATTGGTCTTCTACTTGTTTACTCGATGTCCAGAAAAAAACTAAACACCATAAGAATGTCATTTATCACCCGCGCCTGCTCTAAATCAGCTTGAGCATAAAGGATGAGATCATCCAAGAACCTTGATCAACCGATTATGATATTAGATGTCCCAAATGGTCTATGGGCAAGGACAAAAAGATATGGGGACAAAGGGTCTCCTTGTCTAATACCCCGCTCAGGCATAAAGGTTCGCGAAAGTTTGTTATTCCGTTGCACTTGAAAATTAGAAGAAGTGACGCAATTCATGATGATACGTCAAAAACCATGTGGAAACCCCGCAACTAGTAGAGAGTCAAATATAAGATTCCAGTTGAGATTATCGAAAGGCTTTTCTAAATCGACTTTTATGGCCATCCAACCTCTCTTTGTTTTGAGAGATCGCATAGAATGGATCACTTCTTGATTCACAATAATATTTTCTGTAATTGAGCGACCAAAGATAAAATTTGTTAAAAAATATAGGTTAAGGGCTAAATTTATCCAAAAAAAAGAATAAGGGCAAAAATGATAAAATTTATAAACGTTAAGGATTAAAATTATCTTTATACCTAAAAATTTTGGTATCGATCTTTTGATATACCGTTTTTAAAAAAAAATATATAAGAATTTTTATATAACAAATTTCTTATAAAAATTTTAAAATTTTTGAAAGTGTATTAAAAATATATAAAAATTTTGATATGTACCAAAAAATTAATACCAAAATTCATATAATTTTTACAATAATTTCATTTATATCTTATTTTAATAGAAAAACTCATACTTGTATAACCTAAGAACCTTCTTACAAAATGCTCGCTTTTCTTTACAATGGTTATTTAAGGGCAAGGAACAAATATTCATGTTCTAATTTGGTAATATAAAAGTCCGTTTGTTTTAGAAAAAAGTGTTTTAAAAAAATTAATTATGAAAAATAAATTATTTTTTAGAAAACTGATTACATAATTTATTTTTAAGTGTGGATGAAACTGTGTGTTTGATAATTTTTTTGAAAATAATTTTAAAAATTTATTTTTAACGAAACAAACATGTTACATATTTTATTGATCTTTTAACTTTTATTTTTTATAAAATTAATTTTAAATTTTAATAATTATAGATAATAGGAATAATTAGTACTAATAATTATCTAAACACTTTATAAGAGTTGAAAGTATAATAAAATAATAAAATTGAAAAACTTTATAAGAGTGAATATTTTAAATCTAAAAGTTAGCGATAGAAAAAGCTCTAGAGCAAGCAATTGCAAACAATCCCTAAACATCTAAAGCAAATTAGGATAAAGAAATTGATGAGCTAAGAAGCTTGGAAAATAAGTGAAAGTAAAAAAAAAGACAAGTGTATAAAAAATAATGAAAGTATTCTCACCTGAGTTATCGACGGTTTCAATTGAGAGAAGCAGATACTGATAGGGTGTGCATTTGGTTAATTCGGTTGATGGCCAAACCAAATTAACTAAAAATTGAATTAATCAAAAATTTTAAAATCTTAACTGTTAACGGAACCGAATTATCTTTAACCAAATTAGCCGAATCGAAATTATTTTGGTTAATTAGCCGAATTAACCGATTAACCAAAATTTATTATAAATTTTGGTTAAATTATATAATAAGTCACCAAATTATGCTAAAATAATTTTTTAGTCACTAAAATTTTATTTTATGCTAATTTAATAAAAAAAATTAGTGATCATCTTATAATATAAAAAATTAATGAATATTTTATATTTTTTAAAAATTAACTGACTAAAAATAAATTTCTATAATATATAATATATAATAATTTCAGTTAATTAAGGACGTGAGCTTTGAAGTCTTATGCTTATATACAAATCTTTTCACCTCTTTTGTCAAATTGTAATACTTTAGATATTGATCCCACAGGGACTGAATCAAGCTTGGTTGCATGTTAATTCTGCACTTGGAAAAGTAAAGACAAATAATTTGGATTGTGATGAAGATAAAGTAAATAAACTAAATAAATAAAATAAGTAAATAACGAAAATCTCAATGATAGAAGTAAGGCCAGGTTGATTGCTTTGTAAAGGAGAATCCAGTTGTACTTATTATCCACTTATTAATGCATTGAGTTGATTTACCGTCATGGCGGGTCGCACTAAGGGTCGCATTGGCTACCTAGGCGGGGTTATACCTTGTCAATAACTTAACTTTCTAAAGTTCGACAGAGCATCATTGTATGTCTTCTATTTACCCCTAATTTAGAGAACAATTAAAATCCATGTGTTGATAATACCTCCCGACGTGAATCAAGGATGGACAACAACCGATTATATGCGTCCTTTTAGTCACTAAAACTCTTGCGGATTAGTCGATGTCCTTGATAAAAGATCGTAATCTCTCGTTTCGTGAGTCTAACTCTCCCGATATTAAACAAATAGGTTTTTCTTCACATACTTATCTCTCGAGCTCATATGCAAGGAAGAGTAAATGTCAAGAGAGAATAACTATGAAAATAAGGATTGCATTAATAAATCTTAAATAAGTACAACTTTCTTCCCCAACTACTCCACAAACAACCTAAGCCTCGATGAGGGTTTAGAACATGAACTTGTCGGCGGCTTAGGATTTAACTATGAGAACCCGACTTATTTTTCTATCCCTAGGGGTCTGTTGGAACCGTCGGCATACCCTATGGCATAGCAGAAAAAAATTAAAACGGTCTTTCCAGTGATCCATGTACGTTTAATCCGAAATTGAGAGGAAGAGATGCGATGACTTACATTGGGTTCCTTGATAAGTAACAAAATAGTAACTAGATTTGCTACAATCACGATCGTTCGACAATTTGAATTTTTAGCCTCCATGAATATCGTCTCAGCCTCTACTCAGTTCACCCGGTTAATAGAGCAAAATCTCGAAAAACTATTTTTCGTGATTCTAGGGTTTGGGATTTCAAAATTCTCTGATATCTACCTGCTAGACCAAATAAAACCTTTATATAGGTGTAACCCTAGGTATATGAGTTTTATTCTGAATTTGTTTATAGGAATTAATTACTTTAATTATTTCCTTAAATTTTGGAATCTATATTTAATTCGAATTTAAAAAGGGATATAATTAATTTAATTATATATCCTTCATTTAAAATCCAGAATTAAATATGAACTACTTATATATATATTTATTCTCTTTTTCAACCATTGTGTGTGACCCTGTAGGCTCATTGTAACATTAGTAATAATATTAGAACAATTCTAATATTATAAACAATGAGTGATATCTAGAAATATATCACTATTATCTAAGTTACAAGAGATCATGATTCGATGTATCATATCCGTGATCAACTCTCTTAATGTTTTATATCCTTTTGTCCTATTATATCTTTAATAGGCACAAGTCTTGAAATAGTCACACTTTTATAGCCTATTGTTAGTGTTTCTTGATATCTAGAGTGAACTACTATTAATGAATAATTTGTGATATCTCATATCAACGTATTCAAGTATGACCATGCATTTTCAGTCCCACTCAATCAAGTGGCCTTTGATATATTTTCCTATTATGTAGGAAGGATAAATCCTGTCTTGATCATTCATATATCACTACATACATTGTATATGTCCAATGTCAATTTTTATAGTGTAACTAATTACGAGACACGTTTAACTACATCAAAACATAAAATAACATATGTTGATATCGTAATAATCTCAAGTTTAAGGATCATACATATAGTTGTTAGTATGAGAAATATCGTGATCGTCACATGATAATCCAAGATATATGCTCATAGTGGGTCAATCCAATATGTTATTCTCTACTAATATATTCATGTATTAATTTTGACATCTCTATATCAATGATAACTCATTGTCATCGATTAATCACATGTTAGTCTTAAGCGTATTATTATTGTCCATACCCATAATAATACTTGACTAAAGATCTTTTAATAATAATACATATATTATTATATGGACCTTATTGTTTCTTAGTTTATGTTATACATTGACACATATATTTGAAAACAACAATGGCAATGCCTTTATTCAATAAATTGGTAAATAAAAGTATCTTTACAATCATCATATGATTGTTCTTTGGAAATACTCTAACAATCTCCCACTAGCACTAAGACCAATTATTCACATATCTAATACCGAGTGATTCAGTGTGACCATCATGCTTCTGTTGCGTTAGAGGCTTCGTCAAGGGATCAACAATGTTATTGTCTGTGTGTACTCTGCATATTTCCACATCTCCTCGATCTATGATCTCTCGAATGAGATGGAAGCGTCTAAGAATATGTTTGGATCATTGATGAGATCTGGGTTCCTTTGCTTGTGCAATGGCTCCATTGTTGTCACAACGGAGTTTTATAGCATCTGATATGCTTGGAACAACCCCTAGTTCGAATATTAACTTTTTGATCCAAACAACTTCCTTTGCTGCTTTCACTGGCTGCAATATACTCATCCTCTGTCGTATAATCAGCTATTGTATCTTGCTTAGAACTTTTCCAGCTTACAACACCTCCGTTAAGGCAAAACACAAATCCAGATTACGATTGTTGCATGTTAAAAGTGCACAAATTGTGCAAGTAAACACGTCGCAAGTAATAAAGTGGTGTGTATTATCAGATAGTCTCCACAGGGATTGGTATACTTAATATGCCTTCTTTTGTCTTCTTGCTCTGTAAATAAAATAAAGACAGGTAAAATTGAGGTTGATTAACTAAATAAAGAAAAACTAAATAAAAAGAGAATAAATAGTTTAAAGAAGTGGCTAGGATCCAGTTGTATTGTATAGTGGATTCAATTGACTTGTTTTTGTCCAATACAATCACATAACACTGCCTCGACAGTGATGGGCTTCATCCGCCGCGACAATCTCTTACTCTTGGGAGGACTTTACCAAAATTCGGCAAAGTATCCTTTGATGACTCCTCTTATCTCTAAGTCGAAGTACTGTTGATGACCAGTCCTTGATGATACCTCTCAGCGTGAATCAATTATAATCATCAACCAATCCTATACTTCTTTTAGCCGCTGAAACTCTTAACCTATCTCTAGGCCGAGTTAGTGTTTCCCGATTAAAACACCGTACTCATTCCTTTCGTGAACCTAACTCTCTCGACATTAGATAAATAGAGCTTGAATGCAAGAACAATGAATGGCAAAGAATAAGCAAACCTTGATATTTTATTGCATTGAAGCAATAAACAACGTTCAATCTCTTCTCATTAATACTCTACAACTTTCACCTAAGCCTAAAGAAAATTAGAACATAATTAAAAGTAAAGAAAACTCTAATCTAAGATGAAGTCGGCTATGATGCTATGTGTTTCGTCTAGTCCTAAGTGTCGAATGCTCTTTTTCTTGGATGGCTATGGCTTATATAGACTTGGTCTAGGGCAAACCTTTCCTAAGTAGTAATACAACTTGGAGTAGGACACAATCAAATACATAAATAAAATATTTTCAAGTTTATTCCCACTAGAAGGCTTTTCCCGCATGACCTTTGACTTGGGCTTTCCATGTGCTATCTAGCTCCGATCCTTTGTGCTGTTTGTCCAGAAATGTTCAACTCATTTTTCTCTTCAGCCCGCCTATAATATCAGTTCTTGCCCTACAGTTGCTTTCTCAACATCAGATCCTGCCTTGGCCGCAGTTGTTGTCGCGGCAATAGTTTTTCTTGCACAGACACAAAAGTGCAGTAAAGCTTGCCTTTTTTTGTAGATATCATATTTATAAGTTACAACAACAACATATCTAAATATCTCACATTAAGCACATGCATTGGTCCAAGTAGGTGTATATTTAGTGATTATTTTCCATGAAAGATGTAAAAAGTGATAGTGATTTGAGCACTTATCACACCCCAAAACTCGAACTATTGCTTGTCCTCAAGTAATGCAAACCATCAATTTGCCAAACCTTACTCCCTCTTGGTCTTATTTTATTCTCCCCACCGTAACTATGCCTATTCTTAAGCCTTAACCTTTCGGTTACCCAAGGGTTTACCTAGAAATAAACTATAAGATTTTGTGAGTGTGTGCGTTTTTATGGACAAGTTTGATTAAAGGCTTTCTTAGACAAACTCTAAGTTTAAGACAAATAGACTTGGATTTAGTGTACTCTTCTTAAAACCACAATTTCTTGAGCCAATTTCGGGCACCTCAAGGATTGTGTTTTCTCATCAATATTTCCTTCTTTCTTTTGTTATTCTTTTAAGCATACTAGAGCTAATTTTGGGCAACTCTAGCATAAAGAAGAGTGATTTCTAGAGCCGGTGATAGGCACCTCTAGTCACATTTCCAAAAATTTAAGTCTTTATCACCTAAGTTCATTAAAAGTATTCTTATAATCTAACAAGTCCTAAAAGTGTTTTTAAGATTAACCTTATAGCAAGCTTCTAAGTTTTCTTCCTTAAGTATCATAAAGTTAAGCCTTCTAAACAGGACCTAACCATGGTAAGGAGAAAGATTTCTATAGCCTCAAAAGAATAAACTAAGGCAATATTGATGAAGAGCAATGCAAAAGTATGGACAATAATTCAAGTAAAGTGGTGGACATAAAAAAATTTGAAAAATAACTTAAATACTTCCTTTCATGGCAAGGCTGAGGCAGTGAATTACCTCGGCAGTGGATCTACACCCCCAAACTCGAACCAAGCATTGTCCTTAATGCTTACATTAATGACACACAGTAGGGAACAAAATAAGAAAAAATGAAACTAGTAAAGATATATAAAAGCAGCATGAATATATAAAAACTAAAGAGACTCCGAAGAATTGTTGTCGACAATCAATTTTCGAGGCCTTGCTGCTGATTGTTTCGTTTTTGGTGATGGTGATGGTTGTGTTTTTGCTTGTCGGGGTCGCTGAACTCTTGTTGGTAGTTTCTGTTACATTGGAGCGTCCACTTCTTCTCATTCTTCTTCTTCGACAACTTCTTCAATGTCCATAATATCTATCCCGCCTTCATTCATTGTATCTGCCCAGGTATGGTGAATGCTTGACCCGATAGTAGTTGAAATTTGATGTACATAAGTATTTATCTCTACTGAGAGACTGTCCATGATGATGGGGGATCCTGGTGGTGTGTTGAAGACTATTCTCCTCTTTGATGGTCGTCTACTGGCAGATGATGTCGCGGTAGAGTCTGCTGCCTTAGATGAGCCAGTAATATAGAATTGTTGCTGAGGGCTAGTAGTGTGGAATGGTCGTGGTCTTGGAGCTAGAGTCGTATCGGTATAGGGTGTAGTTGTGACAAACATATTATTTGGGAATTCTGGAAACTATACCCCTTGACTGGGAAAATTATGGAGCATCATCTGGGCAAGTGTATTGTTGAAGTCCCTCTGGTACTCCATGTACCGTTGCTGTCAAAGATCCATAGCTACCATCATCTGAAGTATCTCCTGGTAAGGGTCTACTGTGGTAGTGGTGTTGGTAGTATCTGGTATGTTTGCCATGTACTGGGCCCCGACAGTGGTGTCAGCAGTGTATTGCTAAGGAGTTGCCTAGACTGGCTCTGTCTGTGTGATTTGCATGATTTTATGGCAGAATTCCCTAGTCCAGCCACGCCTTTGGGCAGTGAATTCATCCGTGCCTACCATTGATACATCGCAACATTGCAAATACCCGTAATTAAAAAAGAAAAATATAGGGGTCCTTTATCCTTCTTACCGCACTTGTAGATTTCTCGTAAAATTATCTCTCCAACATTGATGTTTCGTTTGTTGATGATTGATTGAATGAGCACCAATCTTCTTCGGTCAATCGTGCTGTTGTGGAAAGTTGGGATGAGGCATCTTTTGGCAAAGGTGTTCTATAGCTTGGCCTTGGGCCTAAGATTTTGCCTTGCCACTAATTCTCTATGGGCACCGGTTTCCCAATGAGTATTTTCATAGCAAAGGTCATCTTTTATCAGCTCATAATCTTTATTGGTGATGTCTTCCATGAATGCAACATGGTCATCACGATCAGGGGTTAGGCCGTAGAACAGATTGATTGTCTCGGCATCAAGTTTGACTGGCCTGCCTCAACAGTGAACGTACAAAGAGTCCTTGCTCGGCCTATGAGCATAGAATTCCCGCACGATTGTGGCATTGGCCTCGGTAGGTTGGAGGCAAAATATCTGTCATTCTTGGTACTTGATCTTGTCAAACAAGTAATTCTCGATACTGTAATTTTCCTCATCAGAGTGTTGGAATCCTTGTTCTTCCCATAACTGCCGAGCAATGAAAGACCTATTGAAACGGTCTTCAACAATGGCAAGTGCGAATCGTCTAAGTATTCAAGCATGACCATGCATTTCCAGTCCCACTCAATCAAGTGGCCTTTGATATATTTTCCTATTATGTAAGAAGGAAAAATCTTGTCTTGAACATTCACATATCACTACATACATTGTAATATGTCCAATATCGTTTTTATAGTATAACTAATTACGGGACACGTTTAATTGTATCAAAACATAAAACAAAATATGTTGATATCGTAATAATCCTAAATTTCTTGGTGCACTATTCCGAACGATGTTCACTGCTTGAAACAAGTTGGTAAATAGGGTCAAACTAATTGATGAAATATTAGGCTTGTTTACAACCCTGGGTAAACGGGCTTTCAATTGTGAATGAAAAATAAGTTTTTTTAAACCAAAATATCATAAAATTCAAAAATATAAAAAAAATTTAAAAAATATGTAAAAGACAAATTACCTCAAGAATTTGATGAAGATGATGTTAAACCCGAAGGATTTGAAGAAACAATGTAATGAAATGGCAAGATTTTGAGAGAATTTTGAGAGAAAATAAGTTTTGGAGGTTTCGACACTTTTTAATCAAGTCTAAGGATCATACATATAGTTGTCAGTATGGGTAATATCGTGACTGTCACATAATAATCCAAGATATATGCGTATAGTGGGTTAATCTAATATATTATTCACTACTAATATATTCATGTATTAATTTTGACATCTCTATGTCAATGACAACTCATTGTCATCAATTAATCACATGTTAGTCTTCAGCGTATTATTATTTTTCATACCCATAATAATACTTGACTAAGGATCTTTTAATAATAATACATATATTATTATATGGACCTTATTATTTCTCAGTTTATGTTATACATTGACACATATATCTGAAAACAACAATGACAATGCCTTTATTCAATAAAATTGGTAAATAAAAGTATCTTTACAATCATCATATGATTGGTCTTTGGGCATACTCTAACAGGGTCTGCTTTATATAGTCCAGGGCTAGGTTAAAGTATGGAAGTAAGAGTTCTAAAAGGAAAAGAATATATGTCCATATTAAATTACAACTCTTTATTCTATTTCTTAATTTAACTCCTTTGGACTTTCTTTAATCTCATGTTGACTTTGACCACAGCTTGAGTCTATTTCTTCACTTCTGTTTCTTCTCACATTAAGTTTATCAGAATCGGTATATTTTTCTCTATCTATCGCACATTAGTTATCATCTTTTGATTGCTATTGCGGTTTCCAAACTCTTATCGTGGTGGGTGCTTATATGCATTCCAGCTTTGGTTTCTAGCATTCATCATGCTATATGTCATTACCTGTATGATTGTTTCCTGTCTCATAGAGAAAACCATTAACCGCACGTGTTTTATGCAAAATAATAGATAAATTCATGAATTAAGTGTTGGGATGCTGAAATATAGAAAATAAACATAATTATCCATTATTGCCATTAAATTTATCCATTATTAACAATAATCGAGTGAGAAAATGATATAAAAATATAAACTTTTATTCACTTATCAATTAAACGATTTCAAAACAAATTAACCGATAACCAAATTTTCAAATAAATAAATAAATAACAGTTAACAGAATTTACTAAAAATTAATCGACCGAATTAACAGAAATAATTTCGGTTCGGTCGGTTAATTCAGTTAAAACCGAATAATGCACATTCCTAGGTATTAATTTCGTGTTAAGGGAGAGACTTTTAGAGTTAAACATAAGGAGTAATTTGTTTTACACGAATCAAACATAGTCAAAATAATTGAATTATTTAACTCGATGTGAAAAAATTGACTTATTTTGATTCGCCTCAACTCGAAAAAATTTATTGAGTTATAAAATGAAAATTTAAATAACTCAAATTTTAGTAATTAATTGACCAATTTCAGTTTGAGTTAAGTCTGTCAATTCTATTTGATATATTATGTACATTACATGTGAAAATATGAAGAAATATATGTGTATATTGTATATGGATATAGAAAGTCGTTTAAATTAGAATCAATATGTATTATGGCATTATAACTAACTACAATTAAATTTATACAAAAACTCGAAAACTCAATTCAATTTGGAAAAAAATCAAATAAAGTTTGAATTATAAAATAAAACTTATAAACATGATTAACTCAAAAAAATTACTTGACTTGATCGAACACTCAAACATAATGTTTACAATTAAATCTTGACTGAAACTCGAATAACTCGACTTGAATTTCATATACTTGACTTGAATAAAGTTTGAGTTATAAAATTACTCTTTAACTTGATTAATTCGAAATTATTTGACTCGATTAGATAGAATATCTACCCCTATTTTCTGGTTTTCATAGGTTTTCTTTTTAATTTCCTTTTAATCTTTTTTTGGAACTCCAACTCTTCTTGGATTTATCTTCAATTTTTTTGACCTTGGACATAAAAATACACATTCGTGGTATCTTTCTTCATAAAACTAACCAAATTATAAAATCAATCATGTCAATGAAAGAAATAATGAAAACATGCATGAATAATTAATTATGCAACTAATATGAGCTTAAGTCTAACAATAATTAAGAGAAAAAGGTAGAAAATATAATATTTTTATACACTTAACAACCCTAAAATCGAATTATTGTTTGTCCTCAAGGAATGTAAAACTAAAAATTACTTGCCAAGACTTCAATTATCAAATACATGCTTTAAATTTTAAATTCAAACGTCAAAATCGTGGCACAAAATATGATCACCTTTGAATTTTTTAAAAGCACAAAAATTTACAAAGAATCAAACTACAATGCTCGTGAAATTGTATGTGTGATTGTGTACAAATTGATTTTCAAGATTCTATATTAACAATAATTTTTTATCAATTTAATTATCGGATTATTTAATTTTAATTTTACTAGAGCGAACAAGTAGTTTCTTATTTAAATTTTAGTCGACTAGAGTCAATTTCAGGTACCTCAAGCGATTCTTTAATGTATAACAACTATAGTCAATTTTGGGCACCTCTGGTGATTCTTAACTAGAGACGACTTCGGGCATCTCTAGCAAGAAATTGAATTTTTTTAATATTTAATTTACCAAAATTTTTAGTAACCTAAGTTCACTAAGTTTATTTCAATCAATAAGTCACAATTGTGTTAAAAAATTTCAGCATCATAGTAATCTAAATTCTTTTCATGCAACTCATATCATAGTATATTCAATAAATTAAATCCAATTATAGACATGACAAATAATATATGAAACTTATATGTGATTACTAAAGATGAATGAAACTAAACATAAAACTATCTGAAACCAAATACCTCCAAACTCGAGAGAAGTATTGTCTTTAATGCATGCAATTACAAAATGAAAAAAATAAAAATAATCTAATCGAAAAGATTGTCACCTTGAGTGATGAGTTTTTTTTCAAACGGTTTGCTTAATTCTTTTGTCAAGTCTCAATAGTTAAATGCGTGTAACAGGTTCAACTATGGCTGCTTTCTTTGTTTTGACAAGTTTTATTGTCTGGGATTATTAAAATGAAAAACAAAACAAACTAAAATTAAACTAAATATAAAAGTAAAATGGAAGAAAATAAGGTTACCTTAAAGAAACTTACTGAGAACGCTTTCAATACTTCTTATAGTCTTTTTGTATCCTCCATCAAGTGATAATATTACCCCTAAAGAGTTGCGACAATATGCTTGAAACTACTTTCTTTTGCGTTAAAATCGAGATCAAAAGGAATGAGAAAAAGACGATTTTATGCATCAAAACTATATTCTAAACGGATTACACGATTCATTATATCCAGTATACAATGTATACGAAACTTATAAGCAGTTATGGAAAGCTCTGGAAAATAAGTACAAAGCAGATGATGTTGGGACTAAAAAATTTTTACTCGCAAAATTCTTAAACTTTACTATGGTTGATTCGAAATCAGTAGTAACTCAAGTAGAAGAAATTCAACTAATTATTCATGGAATTCTTGTAGAAGGAATAGTCATCAACGAGCCTTTCCAAGTAGTTGCCACCAGGAAAAAGTTGCCTCCCGGATGGAGTAATTTCAAGAGTTACTTGAAACACAAGAAGAAGGAAATAACAGTGGAAGAGCTGATTATCAGTCTTCGAATTGAAGTAGACAACAGAAGTAATGCCGGGAAATCTCAAATTAGAGAGGCTAAGGCAAATGTTGTCGAAGCTAGAAAAGGCAAGCAACCACAAAGGCCCCAACCTAAACCAAAGTTGGGTCCAAGTTGCGTGGTCTTCAAGAAAGAGAAATTCAAGGGATCGTACTTCAATTGTGGGAAAATGGGACACAAATCCTCTTAGTGGAGGCTTCTAAAAAGAGTGAAAGCCAAAAAGGTCAACATCGTGGAAGATGAAGATCTAGTTGTTGTGATATCTGAAGTCAACATGGTTGACTCTAATCCAAGGGAGTGGTGGCTGAACACAAGAGCCACACGTCACATATGTTGTGACGAAAATTCGTTTCATGAGCTAACACCATATGACAATGGAGAAAAACTCTATATGAGAAATGTTACAACCTTCATTATAAAAGGAAAAGGAACCGTGGTGTTAAAGATGACTTCTGAAAAATAACTCAAGCTTCATAATGTGTTGTATGTACCTGACATACGGAAGAACTTTATCTCCGGAACACTTCTAAGCGTTCACGAATTTAGGATAGTTTTTGAATCCCAAAAGTTGATTTTATCTAAGGGGTGAATGTTTGTGGGTAGGAGATATGTACTGAATGGAATGTGGAAACTCAATGTTATCTTTGTAAAATCACATATTATGAGTAAGAATAAGAATACAGCTTCTTCTTCTGTTTATATGCTTGAGTCGTTTAATATATGGTATGATAGACTTGGATATGTTAACTATGATACATTGAAAGGTTAATTAAATTGGATCATATTCTCTCGTTTCACATCAATTATAACTTAAAATGTGAAATATGTGCTGAAGCAAAATTAACAAGAACTTCGTTTTAAACTATTGAAAGAAGTACAATGCCGCTTGACTTAATTCATAGCGACGTTTGTGACTTAAAATTGTCCAAACAAGAGTAGGACATAAATTCTTTATTACCTTCATCGATGATAGCACAAGATATTGTCATGTACACTTGTTTAAAAGTAAAGACGATACTATAGATAAGTTTGTAATCTATAAGCAAGAAGTCGAAAATCAACTTAATAAGAAAATTAAGATGGTAAGAAGTGATCGTGGTGGTGAATATGTTAATCCATTTGGTGAATATTTTTCCCAACATGGTATTATTCACGAGTTAACACCATCATACTCCCCTCAGTGTAATGGAGTAGCTGAACGTAAAAATCAGACTCTGAAAGAGATGATGAATGCATTATTGGGAAGTTCTGGGTTACCTCAAAACATGTAGGGGGAAGTCGTTCTCTCGGTAAATTATCTTTTAAATAAGGTTCCACAGAAAAGAAAAGACAAGACACCATATGAGTTATGGAAAAGGTCGAAAACTTTCTTACCAACACTTAAAAATGTGAGGGTGTCTTAAAAAGGTAATGACACCGTTACCAAAACAAATAAAATTAGGTCAAAAAGTAGTGGATTGTATTTTTATTGGCTATACTGAACATAGAAATGCTTATCGATTTCTTGTGTATGAATCAAAAAATCTAAAAATTCACAAAAACACGATAATGGAGTCAAAGAATACATATTTCTTTGAGAATATGTTTCCCTATAAAACTAGGGAAGTTGATCAGTTTGTTACAAAATAAACATTGGATGATATGACTTCAAATGATCAACAAGAGGTTGAATCCGAACAAGAGCCAAGAAAGAGCAAAAGGGCTAGGATAGAAAAATCCTTTGGATCTGACTTCAAATGATCAGTTTATGTATAGTGAAGCTATACGTTCCTTCGAAAGCAATTTTTGGAAAGATGCCATAAAGAGTGAAATTGATTCCATCATGCAAAATCCTACATAGGAATTAGTGGACCTTCCTCAGGGAATTAAACAACTAAACTCAAAATGAATTTTCACACGGAAAATGAAAACAAATGGAACAATTGACAAATATAAGGCACGTTTGGTAATAAAAGGATACCGACAAAATGAAGACTTTGATTACTTTGATACATTTCCCCCGTATCAAGAATAACATCTATTTGGATGATATTTGCTATTGTTACACTAAGAAATCTTGAAGTGCATCAAATGGATGTTAAAACAGCTTTCCTAAATGGAGAACTTGACGAAGAAATATACATGGAACAACCTGAGGGTCATATAGTTTCAGGTTAAGAAAGGAAAGTTTGTAGGTTGGTGAAGTCTTTATATGGACTTAAACAAGCACCAAAACAATGGCATGAGAAGTTCGATAGCGTCATGATGACAAATAACTTCAAAATAAATGAGCGTGATAAATGTGTATATGTCAAAACTACGGACATTAGATACATCATCCTATGTTTGCATGTTGATGACATAATCATTGTAGGAAGAAACAATGAGATGGTACAAGTTACCAAGAACATGTTAAATTCAAAATTTGACATGAAAGATATGTGATTAGTTGATAAAATTTTGGGTATCCAAATAAAAAGATCAGTAGAAGGTCTCATATTAGCTCAATCACACTACGTGGATAAGATTCTTGAAAGATTTGTCAATGATGATTATGGTACAACTACAATTCCTTTAGATCTTTGTTTTAGTCTATCTAAGAATAAAGAAGAAAACATCAATCAAGTGGAGTATGCAAGGTTCATAGGCAACTTAATGTATCTCATGAGCTGTACAAGACCAGATATCACTTTTACTATAAGCAGTCTAAGCAGATTCACAAGCAGTCTAGAAAAAGATCACTAGAAAGCAATTGTGAAGGTACTGAGATACCTTAGATACACTCGGGATTACGAATTACATTATTCCAAAGACTCTGTTGTCTTAGAATGATACTCTGATGCTAGTTGGATATCTGACATACAAGATACCAAAGACACAAGTGGATATGTGTTCACTCTAGGAGGAGCCGTATCTTGGAAATCCTCAAGACAAACGATTATAACCAGATGCATAATGGAATTTGAATTTGTTGCTCTAGATAAAACTGAAGAAGAAACCGAATGGTGAAGGCAATTTTTTGAGGATATCCCTGAATAGGAAAAACCAGTGCCCACTGTATGTATATACTGTGACAATCAAGCAATGATTGCTAAAGCAAAAATATTTATGTATAACGGTAAGTCAAGACATATGCATCGACGACACAATACTATTAGAAAACTTATCTCAGATAGAGTTATCTCTATTAAATTTGTAAGATCAAAGGATAACATTGTAGATCCACTAACCAAAGGGTTAAACCGAGATCAAGTTGAGATAACATCGAAAGGAATGAGACTAAAGCCCATGAAAAATAAAGGCGCTATGTGAAGGAAAAACCCTACCTAGTTGACTGGAGATCCTAAGATCTAGGTTCAAAGGGACAACATAATTACATAGACCTGCACGGTCACTGTGGGAATTCTCTCCCAAGTTCATTCCTATGATGTGAATAGTGATAAGAATTTGATAAAGGTTAAGCAAAAGCTTTTAATAACCATTGTGTGCTTCGGCGAGCCGAACAACACGAGTCACCTATGTAAGAGTGAAATGAGACCGTTTCAAGGAGACTATTAGTCATAGTTCTTTCATACTCTTGTAGAACCAAGAGATGTCCTCGTCCATAAGGGCATAACCATGAGAGCTGAAACACTTGTCAGAAAGATAAGTGTGTGAAGTATGTCATCGTTTACACCAATGGCTGACAGTTCAAGAACATCACGTCTTCTGATTAGCTAGTAAAGTAAATATACTTTCACAAGGGAAGGTTCAAAGGAGGAAACCTACTTATCCTATGCATCTATCAATCGTAGAGCCTATCACCACATCGAGCCAAAATGTTTATTAAAAACATCAATTTCATTCATGTGAGGGATTGTTGGAAAAACAGTGATATATGACCATCTTTGAAGCATATTTTGAAAGAGTAAAGATGATATTTTGAATAAGGAAATGGTTGATTATTGTTCTACTCCATGATATCTTTACAACGGTAGCTCATATACTCAAAATTGTTCAGTGATGAATGTGAAATTGATGTTCAAAGTAGGAAGGTCAAGAATAAAATAAGGAATTTAGAATCCCTTATGCCACAATGGTAGGATAAATGAAGTTTGAGGTCATTGAATGACTTTAGATGACTCTGTGCCTCATGCGCAGGGGGTGCGAATCTAATCTCATTCGGGTTAGGGTGCACCCGCACGACGTGGGTGACGTAAATGTCCGGACCGATCGGGCCTTTCATAGTCCTACAGATATTTTACCCGTTATGAATATTTTTTCCTTAATTTATTTTTTTAATATCCATAAAAGAGTTTGTTACAACTGCTTCGGATATTAAAGTGGATAATGGAGAGATAATGTCTATTATTAATATTAAATTTGAATTTAGTTCAGTTTTTAATACTAGATAATTAACATTATCCTTGATTTTTCGAATTTTAAATTTGTTTAAACTGTTCATTGTTGCCCTAATTCTCCATTATAAATATAAGATTGATTCTTCAGTTTTAAATCATCTCTCATAAACGTTTTCTCTCATGTTTTCTTTCGGTGATTGGCAAAGGTAAAGGCAGCTCGGGAACTCAGCAACCGTGCTATTGTTGGAGGTCCTCTAGTTGTTGTATCTTAGAAGACAGACTACCATCAAAACACCAGCACCATCGGACTGGCAAAAAATTTGTCTTAAGAAAACTACGTTTCTGCAAGCCTTAACTCGATTTCGTTTTTAGTACTAAAATTCGGTTTGAGATTTCTACTTATTCAATTCTGGGTTTTCTAGATTTATTTTAACTTTGTTTTATCTTATTTGTCGTCTTGATTAAAGATTGTCTAACAGGAAGTATCTTTCTTTTGTATTCTCTTGTAATTCATGTATTCCTTCCACCTTGTTTTTACACCTGAAGCATGAATATATTAATAAAAATATATACTAATATTCAACTATTTAATTACCTCACTCTCATTAACCTTTATCATGGTAGGATATAACCTTCGTTGTTGTGACAATTGTTGCTCAAGCCAATTGTTGTGACAATCTTCTACTAAAATTTGTTGTAAGTTATGAGAATAACCAATTTTCTGAAAATCTCTAAGCGTCCAATCAATACTTTATCTACTCTCTTTAAACATCTCCATCGGTGGAGATGTTGGTGCATCACTATGAGTTTTATCTCTTAAATGATCATATATAAATTTTAATAGCTTTATATTTAAAGGTGTTGGTTCCTCAAAAAAAACTTTAATGGATAAAGTGATTGTTTAGAGAATTCAAAAGGTTCGACTATTACCTTATCATATTCCATTAGCAAAGCATCGTTGTCTTGTTGATCATGAACATGTTCGTGCAATTCTCGTGGCAATGGAGGATAAGAGTAATCCACCAAGTCTTGCTTTAAAATTGGTATTATTGTAATATGCTGGGGATCAAACTCCTCAAAATATAATGTATCATTGCTCTTCTCATCCTTACTAAATATTGTCGTTGTATCGCTTTGTTCAGACTCCTCAAATTTTGTTGTGACAATTTATTACTTAGGTTCATCAAGTATTGTGCAATCTTTCTCATCGACCTGCTCTTGACTTGGAGGTTATAGTTTGTCCTTATACATCAAAGATCCCTCTTCTTATTGCTCCTTGTCCTCTTGCTATATTTTATTATAATAGTTTTATTATTCCAAAAATTTCTCATAAAATTCTTGGAATTTAATCTCCTTTTAATCTTTTTTTAGAACTCTAAATCTTTTTAGATTTATCTTCAATTTTTTGATCTTGTATATAAAAATAAACATTCGCAATGTTTTTTCTATAAAACTATCCAAATTATAAAATCAAGCATGATATTGAAAGAAAAAAAAATGAAAATATGCATGAATGCCTAATTATGCAACTAATATAAATTTAATTCTAACAATAGTTAAGAGAAAAATGGTAGAAAATATAATATTTTTATACACTTAACAATTTTAAATAAAGTAACAAAGAGCGAGAATAAGAATAAGAACAAGAGAAATAAGGTGATAAAAGAGAGAAACTTGTCTTATATTCTAATATAAGATTGTGTATAATGCTTTCTTCAAACTCTGTATTTATAGGTATAATAAAAAAATCCTAATTTCAATGGGTATTAAATCATAATAATAAAGTACATTAAAATCTCTTTTAATGTACATACATAATTTGTCTCGCTAAAAACTTACTTAAATAAGAACCCTTTTAAGAAAAAGAATAGTAAAGGAAAAATAATACTAACCATCTTTGACAAACATAATATGCTCTCATTAAAAACCTTGATTAAAGAAAAAAGAATGTTATGCGTATTTGTAACATCTTAAAACCGAATACTACATTTGGGCCACAAGCTCAAATCATTCCCATAAAAAAATTTACAAAAAAATAATTCTATATTCATAAACCACGTTACGATATTTAGCAAGTAATAAGTAATAAAGTAAGATAATAGTTTAAACATCCAAAATAGTTGAAGGAGCTTCAAATACAATAATTAAAATATTTGACCAAATTCAAGTTAATTAAATAGAGTTACGAATAAAAAGGTCCTACGAATACATAACTCACTACATCTAAGTATTTGTACTCTACCGAAAGACCAATACTAAAGTTCTTCATTGATGGTGCTTCGCAACTTATGATCCACCCACTTACTTGCAAAAGACACATAATTATGAACGTTGAGCCAACAAAACTCAATGGATACACAATATCTCCATCATGCCTCAAGTAAATCATAACTATGTGCATATTAATTGAGATATGATAATATGGTAAATGAAACAATGATGTTACCATGACCACCGAAACACTATGTGCATAAAAACATTATAAAGCATAAACACATCAATAAATAAATTAAGAGTGAGGCTCAATGTCACCTATGAGAAACCCATTCATGCTTAAAATCACACCTCGAACTGCTTGAAATCTTGCATCAAGCTAGTATACTAAAAATCTCATATCGAGTCTTTATTTAGAATCTCTCATCAAGTAGGGGACGAAATCTCGCATCAAGCAAAAGTCATCACTCAAAATCTTACATCAGATGATTTTTATTGTGTTGCAACACTCAATCACTATGTATCTGATTCCCACCAAATAAGGACTTATAACTAAACAAGTGCCCTTATTAGACAAAACCATAAAATGATCCATCATGGATCCCTAAATTTTACTAATACAATCGAACCTTTTAATAACCAACATAATAACAGTCATATATATCATACAAGCATTTAAAAACACTCATTTCAAATTTTAATATTCATTTTATAACTCAAGAGACACTAATGGACCTAAGCCCAACAAGGTCCATCAAGCCTAACACGAGGTCCATACCTCGATTTAATTCAATACTCGATTCCCAAAATACAAGTTATAAAAAATTTATTTCTTCTCATAAAAACATCATATAAGATCTTTAAATCTTTATAATTCAATCTTAAATACAAACTTAAAATGTTTAAGTAAATTATACAAGTGAATAGATCTTTCAAATTATTGCTTGAACGGACTCTTCAACTATTATTCTTACGAATATTATGAGCAATAAGATTTTAAAATAATGTATTTCATTTTATCATATTTGATGTATTTGCATTTTTTTTATTGAGATATAAATTTTATATTACCTCCTCACAAGATCCGTAACATCTTGTGAAAAATTCATATATCTTCTAGATATATTTAGTCAAGCATATATATTTTTACTTTATCTCATGCATAACAATTATTTTTACATGATTTGAAGAGATTTCGAGCTTTAAGATCTAAAAGTAATGGTCTCTAGCACTCCGATAGTATTTCTAAACATACTATGATTTGATGTTTCTAGATGAATTACGTAAAAACCCAAATTTTAAGTTAGTAATTTAGATCTTGAATCCAGATTTGAATATTATTAGGTTAAAAATTAACTCATGGGAATTGTAATTGTGATAGAATAAGGATGAAAATTAAACAAATGAAATTCATAAGGATAAATAATAATCTTAGTCCGTATAACAACGATTTAAAACTTTTACGGTGTAATATAATTATACGACTGTTGTTTTAATTTAATGGATTTATTTGATTTGATTTGTCAAGTCAAGTAAAAAATAATCAAACTAATAAAATTTTTAAATATAAATAATTAAATTTATTAAATTAATTTAAATTATAATTAAATTTATAACATATATAAATTTTGATATTAATTTAAAAAATCTAATTAAATATTAACTTAAAAATAAAATTTCTTTAAATATTAATTTAAATATAAAATTTCTTTAATTATTAATTTCAAGTATAAAAATTCTTTAAATGTCGATTTAAGATTTTTTTTTTTTTGCTAATTCATTAACTTTTAAACATTCCTATCTTTGATCTTCCGATAACCCTTTTGTTCAGTTTCTTTTAGTAAACCCTAAATCCTCGTTCACTTACTAAGTTACTATTAAATAATTTTAATCCCAAAACCCTCAAGAAAGGAAAAGCTGATTCGAATTTAATTTTTCCCCAATCTTGTCGGGAAATGGCGAGCTCGGACACCGAAGGGGTTGATGGCGTACGGATGACATGGAACGTTTGGCCTCGCACCAAACTCGAAATCAGCAAGTGTGTGGTTCCGTTGGCCGCTTCAATCACTGTGATCCGCCCACACCCGGACATCCCGACGCTTCCTTATGCTCCTCTCCGGTGCCGGACATGTTCAGCCATCCTCAACGCCTACTCGCAAGTTGATTTCTCCGCAAAGATCTGGATATGTCCGTTTTGTTATCAGCGTAACCATTTTCCGTCGCACTATGCCATGATCTCCGAAATGAACCTGCCTTGCGAACTCTATCCGCAATACACAACCGTGCAATACTCGCTTCAAACGAATCCCGATCCAAGCAACCCTTCCGGTGCTCAAATGCAACCAGTGTTTGTTTTCGTGTTAGACACGTGCATGATCGAGGAAGAGCTAGGGTTTGCTAAATCGGCGATGAAGCAGGCTATTGATTTGTTGCCGGAACATGCTCTTGTTGGTTTCGTTTCATTTGGGACTCAAGCGCAGGTTCATGAATTGGGGTTCACGGAAATGTCAAAGGTCTATGTTTTCAGGGGGAGTAAGGAGGTCCCCAAGGAGCAGGTGTTAGAGCAGTTAGGTCTAGGTGCTGCTGGGCGGCAGGCGACTTCTGGGTATCCAAAAGGAACGCAAAATGGGTATACGGATACGGACATTAACCGTTTTTTATTGCCTACTTCAGACTGTGAATACACTCTGAATTCAGTGCGTTTGGATTTATTTGTTGTGGGAATTAATTTTTAAATATTTGAAATTTCTTTTATTAAGCGGTTGATTTCAATGTAGTTGTTGGATGAGCTGCAAACGGATCAATGGTCTGTACAAGCAGGGCGCAGGGCCTCAAGGTACACCGGAGTGGCCATAAGTGTTGCAGCAGGATTGCTTGGAGCCTGCTTGCCTGGTACTGCTGCTAGGATTATTGCTTTGGTTGGTGGTCCATGTACCGAAGGGCCAGGAACGGTAATGCTATTAAATTCTTTGTTTAGCTTCTGAAATTTTACCTATTCCAAGACTTGATAGGCTGATACAAATCAAATTTATGTTGCTGATAGTGATGCATTTACCTATTCATTTTTGGGATGTTACACTGATAATATGTTGCATATAACCTTGAATTTTCTATTTGTTTCATCACAAACATTTTTATGCATTTTACACATTTCTCTATTATTACGACTTTTTCTTTCTTTTTTAATTTCAAATTTCTCGTCTATGTTTCTTTGGGAATGGTATTTGATAAAAGTTGTGAGTGTGTCACCTTTATCTTAATAGTTACTTTTTTGTGCAGACTAATGTGGTTCTTACATACTGCGGCAGTTATACAGATAATTCATACACAACTATGATTTAATTGAGAAAATGGAGATTGGATAAAAAGTCTCCATTTAAGAATTGCTTCTTGTTTATTGTTGTCTTCAAGATGACACTGATTTTATGTTTTTTTTTGCAGATTGTTTCGAAAGACTTATCCGAACCTGTACGTTCACATAAAGATCTTGATAAGGATAATGCACCATTTTTTAAGAAAGCAGTCAAATTTTATGATGGTCTTGCAAAACAGTTGGTTAGCCAGGGTCATGTACTCGACCTGTTTGCATGTGCACTTGATCAGGTCTGTCTTGATCACCTTTTAAATTTTTAGATAAATTTGCCTTTTTGTGGATCTAGGTTAATATGCTTCAATACGCTTAAGTAATATTTGTATGTTCCTGCTTCAGCTTTTGTCCAATCTGCTTAGAATTTGTATCACTCTTAACGAGGATGGATCCATTTGGTAAAACTTTTGTTCTTTTACCTCCCTCTGCCTTCCAACTGTTCCAATGAATTGAGGAACCTGCTGAAGCTGATAGGATTTAGGGCCTGAAACTATCCAGTCTGTAATTCTTTACAAAATTCTCTGTTTCTTGCATTTTGAATTTACTCATTAAGATGCTAAGCCTTGATTTTGCTATGCAGAAAACTGACTCTAATATCTAGTCCATTTACCATTGGTACAAACCTTTTAGTTTAAGTGAAGGACAATCACTTCAGACATTAACATTTTTCAAAATGTAATTGTAAATAAATATATTTTTCCTTTTTGTTCTTAGGTTGGGGTTGCTGAAATGAAAATTGCAATTGAAAGGACAGGTGGCCTTGTTGTTCTAGCTGAAAGTTTTGGTCATTCTGTATTCAAAGATTCTTTCAAGCGTGTCTTTGAGAATGGGGAACAGTCTCTTGGCCTATGTTTTATGTTAGTTCTTGTATTCTTGTTCATGTTCAACTTTTTAATTGTACTTTTCTCTTCTCTTGTCCACGGTACTGATAATAACTATATAGTTCCGTTCTTAATTGGTAGTTTACCATTTTGTTCCATTTCAAGTTGTCCATTTTTATTTGTTTTAATTCTACACATGCCAACCGCTCATAGCTTAGTTGTCACACAATTCTGCACTTGGTTGCTACTGTAGTATAAAATCTTGACATGGCTTACTGATACTATTCTCCTTCTAGAAACAGAGAACTATTTATCAAATTCCAAAAAACGTGCATAGATGAAAATCATTAAACACTGGTCTTCTATGTTGGTATTATTCTATTGGCTTAATAGGTTTTCCTTAATGTTGCAAATGTGGATGCTTACATAGTTGAAAGTAGTGTAACTGCAAGTATTACGGTGTGACAACAGGAATGCCCTTGCCGTTTTCTGTTAAATTCTTGATTTTCACTTTAATGCTGATTGACGTAAAGGTCATGGTTGTAGTTGATAGATGATTATATGAAACTATCAAAACTTTAAGAGAAGATGGTGGTGGATAGGATTGATTGGAGGAAGATTTATGCATACAATGAAAATGATTCTATCTTGTTTTTTGTAATCGATCCCAAAATTATTGGGATTGAGATATGTTTGTTTATTTTTAAATTTCTAACTCATTGTAAGCTCTTTGTTTTTTAGTGGCATGCTTGAGATCAATTGCTCAAAAGACATCAAGGTTCAGGGGATCATTGGACCTTGCACGTCTTTGGAAAAGGTTTGATCATTTAACAATCTAACTGTACCTCTTAACTGTAGATGGAATCTACTTGTATTTATGGAGATTTAAGCTGGTTACGGTTATTGTTGCAGAAAGGGCCTAATATCTCTGACACAGTCATTGGGGAGGGTAACACTACGGCATGGAAAATGTGTGGTCTTGACAAGAGTACTTGCTTGACAGTTTTATTTGATCTCCCATCAACTGATCAATCAAATGTTCCAGGAATTGTGAATCCACAGTTGTATTTGCAGTTTCTTACAAGGTTTGCCGCAAAAACCTCAAAAGGCATTTTTACTTACGTTAGCATTAAATGTTTGATTTCTTTAATTTGTTCCTTTAGTAATTTGGTAAGCCTTTTTTAGGTGTGCACCTTGGTGTCACACATTAGTGCTAGACAATAGAAGTGCTTTAGAACCTTTTAAGCAAGACCATCTGATCAAGCATGCTCTTGGTATGCCTAGTGTGGTTTTTATAGTGTGGTAGGTAAATAAAAAAAATGCTTCCATTATTGAAGTTCTTTATTTTTAATATTTTCATTCACTTTACCTTAAATAGTGAGAAAATGGGATTATAAGGAAATCATGTGTGCTACCAAATAAAGGAAAATGTTGCATGTTTATTATAAGAATTATGTATCTTAAGCTTGTTTTTGCACACACAAAGTTACACACATACCTAAACACTCTTATCAATTACCATGGCATATTTCTCTTAGTTTTTTTTGTTTTAGCATATCTCGGACAATGTTCATGCACCTATTTCTTGCATGCCTGGTTGACTGCAACGTATTTGATTGTGATATTGTTTGTCTATTTGCAGTTATCAAGATCCTGAAGGTAAAACAATGCTTCGAGTCACTACTGTGACAAGACGATGGGTAGACAGTGCTATTAGTTCTGAGGTCAGGGTCAGCAAAGATTATCTCATTTTTGTTGACACAGGATCTGCTAGTAATATTTTAATTTATTTAGTCTTTAGCCTTACATGTTCCAATTGCTGTTGTTTTCCCCTATTCACAAGCAACAACTAAATGGGTTATTATATTCCTGTTTTTGTATTCATTATGTTTATTGGAGCAACTTTTGGAATTAGTTTATGCTAACTGTCAAATAATATCCTCCTTTCTAGGATTTAATACAAGGCTTCGATCAAGAGACTGCTGCTGTTGTATTGGCAAGAATAATTTCCCTGAAAATGGAGACACAGGTAATTTGAAATATCTCTATTCAGTTGTCTAGTTTTGTTGTATTCCTTGTTTGGATGTATTCACTGTCAGCTATTTGCTGATACCTTCTGGCTATAGTTATTTCCACATCCATTACATATTCATATCATGGAATTCTTATAATGCTTTGCTCTAGTGTTTAGTGGTTGTCTCCGCATGCTTTTCTCATAACCCCAGACCTCCCGGTTATATTTTCTATCTATTATTTGTTGGCCCCTTGTCAATATAGTAACCCTTTTAGTTGCTGCTTGTGACCACTTTTTTATTAATTGTTGTGGATTTTGTTTCACTTAGGAAGGGTTTGATGCTACAAGGTGGTTAGATCGGAATCTCATTCGACTTTGCACTAGATTTGGTGACTACCGGAAGGATGACCCATCATCTTTCACATTGAACCCTTGCTTTTCTTTGTTTCCTCAGTTCATGTTTAATCTACGACGGTCACAATTTATACAGGTAACTGTTTCTTCTTTTTTCCTACTAATGTCCAGTCTTTTTATAGTATTTAATCAACCTATATGTATGAGTTTTTCTTTCCCTACATGCGTGGCAGGTTTTTAACAACAGTCCAGACGAAACTGCATATTTTCGCATTATATTAAACAGGGAAAATATTACAAATGCAGCTGTTATGGTTCAGCCATCATTAATATCATATACATTCAGCTCACCACCACAACCAGCATTATTGGATGTGGCTTCCATTTCAGCTGATCGTATTCTCTTGCTAGATTCATATTTCAGTATTGTTGTTTTCCATGGTATAACAATAGCACAGTGGCGCAACATGGGCTACCAGAATCAACCTGAGCATCAGGTATGTGTGCTCATACTAAATCTAGAGCTATTGTAAGTGGTTCTTTAGTATCATATGTTCATAATGTGCAAAAATGTCTCAGTAGAGATTCCTGATGTTGGGCTTCTGTTTACGTTAGTATAATATCTTTGTCTGATCACTTTTAAGTTTGAGATAGGCTGGTGCTGTTGCAATACTGATTTTGAGGTTTCTCTAAGCAAGAGATAATACTAGTATTCTTATAGATATATACTATTTCCACAAGAATTTATCCCTAACAGAAGAAAATCCTCATACCGTCACTCAGTTGCTTTGAAATGGAAGTTGCAAAGTTATGCATAATGTTCTTTGCTAAGATCTTAGTTTTAAGAGGTGCAAAAGGTCTTTGAACCAAGGTGCTAGGTGTAGGTGTGTGCCTTTCGTAGGCGAGTCACTCTTGTACTAAACACTTTAAAATAATTATGTAGCATTTTATATTTAAATAATAGAAACAAAATAATTATAAAGAAAATATTATAATAACAACAACGATAATCTCTCTTAAGTTAATGTTATTTATATTTTACACAATCTCTTTAAAAACAAAAAAATAAACTAAGAAATAAAGAAGAGTGTATAAAGCTTATATATTAAAATTATGAAGATAGATGCATAATCTTCACATAAATTCAAATATTATAAATGTATAATGTTAATATCTAACCTGAATTATCAGTTTATTAAATAGGTTTTCAGATGTCAAGATAAAAAACCATTAGTCTAATCCGAGTAGAAATAAGGTTGTCGACCGTCCACGGTACATGAGTTGAACTCTTAGGTTTTTTTCTTTACTTTTGTTGAATGTCGAGAAGTGACAGAGTGGATTGTTTAATTTGAATGTGGGTTGTTTAAAAGAGCATGTGTTTCTCGTTTAATTTCACAAAGCGCAGCGCCTATCACCTTAGTAAAAGTGTGCGTCTTTATGCAGCTAGCAGCGCTTTCCGTTTCTCGCTTTGCCTTTGTTGGTGGAAGTGTTTCTTCCACACCTCATTGCGCCTGGCACCTAAAACGCGCCCAGCCGCGCTTTTTCAACCTAAGGCTGAGATATTGTGAATACTGGCTTTTCTTCTAAGATAGAGTACGCTTTTTAGGGGAAGTTTGATGCGTGGTTATGGCTGATTTCTTTTGCAATTTCATTTTATGTTGATCTTTGAAATAGAATACAATTGGATTTGGGGGAATATGCCTGCTCTTTGATGAAATCTTTAATATTCTCAAGGCCCATGGTTTACGACCCAATTTCTAAGTTCCTGTAGTCTATGATTCTGTTTTCTAAATCTATACATTTCAACAGGCATTTGCATTACTTTTGGAAGCACCCCAGGTTGATGCCCAAATTATTATTCGTGAACGCTTCCCTGTCCCCAGGTTGGTTGTATGTGATCAGCATGGATCTCAGGTGAGCAAATTTCCTTAGTAAAATGTGTACTTAGTTTACCCTTGTGAATTCTTTCTGTCTTAAACAGATGCTCTACTGTAACATATCCCTTTAGAGTTTAGTTAGAGTTATTCTTGAATATCTGAATTGTTCTTAACTTTTGCAAATCAATCTTTGATAAAATCGAGCACACTTTCTAAAGTACATTTGGGAACTGTTTGCACCAAATTCTCATAAGTTTGACTATTATTCATTTTTGTTTCATGGTATCTTTTGTGGGTTTTTATATTTGATAATTTTTCTCTGTGCTATTATTGGGATTACTATTCTATTCATCTCTTCCTTTTCTTTCTGTCTGATGTTAAAGGTTGGTAGAAGCATATGATTATCTTAATATTTCCTTATTTCAAATTTTTTCCTATGTTACTCGTACTTTATTTTTCTTAAAACATTGGTATGATGACCTTCCAAGTTTTTAAACCCTAAACCCTATATGTTATCGCTGCCTTGATCTGAGTCATATGCTTTTCCCCTCCGTGAGTGACACCTTTTTAGGTACATGTAAAGGTCTGGTATTATGTGGCTGCATTTTCTCCTTCACTGTTTTGATCAAAGCAATGCCAATCCCTTGTCTGGGAGTCATGATAAGTGCCACGTTTGAGTGTGTGAACTGAGCTTTTGCACTGGGTCTTCGAAACCAGTTCTGTAGTGTACTTGAGGCTTAAACCATAACTCTTTTCCTCTATTTTTTTTTGGGTGTAAAATCTGGCTCATTTTTCTTTTGTTTTGTTTTGCAGGCAAGATTTTTATTGGCAAAGTTGAACCCATCAGCCACGTACACTAATGCCACGGATATAGCACCTGGATCAGATATAATCTTTACAGACGATGTCAGCTTACATGTCTTCTGCCAGCATCTTCAGAGATTAGCTGTGCAATCTTGATTGTAGAAACTAGTCGAAAAACCGACCAGGAAATTCTCTTCTCGTACATCCTCTGTCCCCTTTGCTTCTTTTCCTTTCTTTCCATCTGAAACGTATTTAAAAAAGAAAATTCATTCTAGGCACCATTAGGGTGAGAAAGGCTGATCTTGCTGGAGGATCCCTGTTCAGTAGCAGCAGTGTTAGCGTTCTTTTGTAGTGAGTACTGAATTTCAGGTCATATAATTAGGACTTTAGTCTTTAGGTCTTGAGGTGGAGACGGACCATAATGAAATATGCCATCATTTTTTTTTCTAAGAAAAATTGTTCCGACCCACGTAAAAAATTTAAAGTCTTTCTTTTAATCTGGAATTTTTTAATAATTATTTGATACATTGAAGATCAAGTGTTTTTTTTATTATTATTAATTTCCACAGTTTTCATTAATTTACTGTAATCTGTTTAGAATTAAGGGCCCTTTATGCACGCATAAAGATTTATTACTTCCCAAGTGTGGTCTTGGTTTTTTAGCAATCTATGTTAACTAATACGAACTGTGATAAAAAGGATGAATTTAGAACATGACTTATATCATTGAAATATTGTTAATGATTATTAATTTTTAAATGATTATTATTTTTTTTAAAATTTGACATGTAATTAATTTTATTTTAAAATAAAATTAAAAAATATATTTTATAAATCATCATCACAATCTTATCTATTAAATTCTCAATTTCATTTATGTAATATTTCTTTATAAATTAAAATTAAAAATTATCTATTTATTTTTTACGTAATTTTTAAAAAATAGATAAAAAATATGTTGTAAAATAATTAAAATAACATTTTTATCTTTAAAATTTAATTTTATTTTGTTGAAAAACTAAAAAATGTATCTAATAAAATTATTTAATTTTTAGTAAAATAATTTCAATAAAACAATTTTAAAAACTAAAAGGATAAAATTTATAATAGAGTTATAAATACAAGAATACCCTATTTGTTTTATGGAACTGCATCTGCTGCCATTCGTTCTTTTTTCCTCAAACCCTTGACCCTCCTACTCCTAGTTTTGATTCTATAATAACTGTAGATTAAAAATGAGATATTTCCTTCGGCTAATTCTTTTTTATTATGGAAGATCAGATTCAGTTTAAGAATAGCTTTCAAACTCAAACCATTTTTCTTTGTATAGATTAGCAGTAGCTTTACAAACTCAATAGTTTTTGTTATGATCATTAGTTCCTATAGATAAGTAGAGATGAAGATGCGAGCATGGTAAGGCTAAAAGCATGAGTTCAAGGTCTTGCAGAAGCAAAGGTGAAGCATAAGTAATATAATTAATAATTAATGCAAAATTAATATCCACCAAAACCAGCATGTATGTCAATTAATTTTGCAGTACTATTACCTGTAAATATGTCTAATAATAGAGTAGATATCCCCTAAATTAATTAGTGAAAATTTTATGTTCTAGAAAAAGATATTCTTCTTCAATGAGAGTGTATAAATATTGACTATCCTATAAAGAAATCTGAGTCACATATCAGTAAAACCAACAATCAGGTTGATCTTGCTCTATATGAAAAGTGAGAGCGATCTAATCACTTAAGTATTATGTTAATTAAGAGCAAGATTCCTGTTGATGTTTGTAGCTCAATTGAGCATTATGAGAATGTTCAAGAGCTATTAAAGGCTATAGAGGAAAATTTCAGACTTCTCAAAAGTCATTAGCTAGCACATTAATTATGAAGTTTACATCTCTGAAGCTCACTACGATGAAAGGTGTGCGTGATCATATCAATAAGATGCGAGATTTGACAGCTCGACTTAAGGCACTTGAGGTTGAAATGTTTGAATCTTTCGTGGTGTATTATATACTGAACACTCTTCCTCCTCAATACAAGCCATTTAAAATCTCTTATAACACGTATAAAGATAAATGGTCTATTGATGAACTTACGATCATCTGTGATCAAGAATAGGGTATGCTCGTACTAGAGATGCGAAAGAGTACACTGACGGTTACTCAAGAAAAGAAATCAATCCAAACCAAACAAAAGGGGAAAGCTAAAATGCAACCCCAAGTTGACATCAAGAAAGAGTTCACGTGTTTCTTTTGTAAAAAGAAGAAACACATGAAGAATGACCGTGTCAAGTATAAAGGTTGGCATAAAAAGAAAGGTAAATCAATCTCACTCATTTTCTTTGAGTCAAATATGGTTGATGTTAATTATAACACATTGTAGATTGATTCTAGTTCTACAGTCCATGTCTCAAATTTCTTACAAGGATTAAAAACCCTGAGGAAACTAGTGAGAGTTAAGCGATTGCATCTATTTAGGCGATACATCTATTTAAGAAACAAGATGCAATCACATGTAAAAGCTATTGGGACCTATGAATTAGTGTTTAGTAGTGACTTTGTTTTAATTTTAGAAAAAACATTTTATATTCCTAATTTTTTTCTAGAAATTTAATTTTCGTTTGTCATTGGGATATTGTTTTAATTTTTCTAATTTTGGTTTCAATTTATTCTATAAATATAAAATTGTTAGAAATGAAATTTTATGTGGTCTTTATTCTATTGATTTACAAAATAATGTAACTCATAATATTATGCACATTCAAACTGATACTAAGAGTTGTGTTTGTAATAACCATTTTTGTCCGAAAATTGAACGAACCTTAAACTAAATTCCTTAAACCCTAAACCAAAACTCTTAAACCTATTATATATTAATATTCAGAATATTAAATAAACCATAATTTTAAAATCTAAAAAATATATTATTATTATACAATAAATGATAATTAAATAGTCCATTATAAATTAACCAAATTCATTACTCTTAAAACCCATTTACAATCTGCCAAGCCCACATACAACAAACCCAATTGCCATCCCATTTATAACTAAACCCCCACCAATTTTCTTAGCCCAATTGGCAACCCAAACCAATAAACTCATTTTCTAATTATAACCAATACCCATTTTTTATATCCGGCCCACATTATTAACCCAACAATTACAATAGATCATCCATACCCGATCACCTAACCCGATAACCAGTTGACCCGGGTAAAGACCCGACCTTTACCTTTCTCCCAGCAAGTGTTTTAGTTTTTGGAGAACTTCAGAATTGACTGTCCATCTTCCATAACAGATCGATTCCCCTCCACGTATACAATCACTTTTATGCCATGCAAGCACCACCTCAGCGCCACATCAAGGACGCGTATGCCCCCATGGATCCACGCGGGTAACCATATCAACATAGATTTCTGCCCTTTGAATCCAACCACCTCGGATGGTCCCAACATCCTCTACAAATCCATATGAGGACAATGATGGTCCCTCAATTGTACATCAGCAAATAAACAAGGCAAAACAACAACCAAAATCGGATTTTTATTATTTCTATTTTCATGTAAAAATCAACTATAAAGCCAAGCAAGAATCACTTGTAACCCTAGACCGGAACATTACAAAAAATCAATACAAACAAGGACTTTTTCAGAGCTTTTGGTTTCTTTTTTCGAGTAAGAGATAAGCGATTTAGGGTTTTACCTTTTGAATTGAAACCGGTTTTCCGTCGATGGTGTTTTCTCTTCTTTTCCTTATCTTCGTCAAACTCGAGTTTTCAAAAATGCTTTCAAAACCAAAAGTTTTTTGTTTTTCAAACTGAAAAAGAGGGTGTTCGATTTGTTTTTTATTTTCAAACGAAGAAAAAGGGCTTTCTTTAATTGATCTGGGGTTCGAACGAATTTTCTAAAACAAAAGGGGCTTTTCGTATGTTCCTTCAGTCTCCGGCAACAGCTAACAACGGCCGAGGCGACGGTCTTCTATCGGATTCTGGGTTTTCAAAAGTTGGGAATGGTTTCTTAAATTACAGAGATTTTCTCTCTTTTTTGTCTGAAAATGGAGAAGGAATGAAAGCCATGGCCATTTGTGGCCTACATTTTTTATATTTATATTACTTACAAAACGAAGTAATATCAAGAACTCTTGACCCGCATGGTGACTTGGATCTGGGAGAAGATCCACGCATTTGATCAATGGGCTAATAACATAGACAGTCCTTCAAATCATAGGACGTTTGATTTTCCGTCATGGTTTAATACGTGTTTCAATCCCTTATTTTCCTTGTCGTTTCGATTTCAAGCGTGGTTTAATCCCCTGAATTTGTTTTTTCTTTTAAATTCGTCCATTTCTTTATTATTTTTGTTCGAATTTGCCCCTTTGTTTTATTCTTATTTAATTTTGACCATGCATTTTGTTTTACCTTAATTATCATGTAATTAATATCAATCAATTTTTATGAAAAATTTGACCATATTTATATTCTCTTTCTTATTTTATTTATTTGATCGAGTTTACTTTGTTTAAAAAATCTATTAACTTAGGGTTATTGAAAACCGACGTTTTTATAATTTATTTTCCTTTTAAAACGTTTGGTCTATTATAAGTTTATATGTTCGCGTGACGCTCCCGTCTCCCGTCAAGCTGTAAATTCTTCCTATATAGAATGTTTGCCTTTAGAATTTGTGTCATGAGTTTTCTCTTATATAGAACTTTTCACTCTTGAATATTGGAACTATTATCTCCTTCTATATAAAATATTCATCTTGAAATCGCAAGTTCTTCCTATACAACATTATTTTCAATAATAACACTCTATTTTGATATTGTAAAAGTCAGTAACTTCCACATGCTGAAGCATAAGAATTTTTAAAATGATGCCTCAATTTCTAATTATCTTAGCGTCATTAATCAAATATTCTGATCATGATTTTTTTTTCTTTGTTAAGATCCATTTTTTTAATCGTGTAGATTTAATTCTCTTATTTTTCTTGAATATCATCTCTCATGAAGCTTGAACCTAGCCACACCATCAATAGGGGACAAGATTGGATAGTAAAAGATTTGAATATCTTCGATTCAAATTACATATTTTCTTTGCATTTTTTTCCAAATGTACATGAATTAACATATTTTAATTGTCTTTACCGATAATCGTTTATTCTGGGTTAGCTTTCTATTTCTCTAGGTATAATTAATTTGTACAAATCATGAGATTAAATTTTTTAAAGAATTTTTTCTTTTGACCATTTATGAAAATGGATTTTGATGCACATTAAAATTGTCCCTTATCATAATCGGCTTATGAATTTTCTTTATATTTTTTAAATGATCAAAGATCAATAGATTCATTCCATATATTATTTTTGACTTAAACAATCGTTTGCCTCTCCCTTTTCCTCTTTGTTTATACTGAAGAATAAGAATTTTCAAAATGATGCCTCAATTTCTAATTATCTTAGCGTCATTAATCAAATATTTTGATCATGATTTTTTTTCTTTGTTAAGATCTATTTTTTTAATCGTGTAGATTTAATTCTCTTATTTTTCTTGAATATTATCTCTCATGAAGCTTGAACCTAGCCACACCATCAATAGGGGGACAAGATTGGATAGTAAAAGATTTGAATATCTTCGATTCAAATTACATATTTTCTTTGCATTTTTTTCCAAATGTACATGAATTAACATATTTTAATTGTCTTTACTGATAATCGTTTATTCTGGGTTAGCTGTCTATTTCTCTAGGTATAATTAATTTTTATCAATCATGAGATTAAATTTTTTTAAAAAAAAAATTCTTTTGACCATTTATGAAAATGGATTTTGATGCACATTAAAATTGTCCCTTATCATAATCGGCTTATGAATTTTCTTTATATTTTTTTTAAATGATCAAAGATCAACAAATTCATTCCATATATTTATTTTTGACTTAAACAATCGTTTGCCTCTCCCTTTTCTTCTTTGTTTCAAGTTTTTAAATGACCTTAGGCTAAAAATAATTCCTTTTACTCAAAGGAGTTTTAGTTTCAAAAAAAAATGATGATTTTTCTAATCCTTCATTGGTGGTCGTATTTTTAACGACAAAAAACGATACATTGATGCGACGATATTCAAAACTAGATAAATAATAAACTTTTTTTATTTTATTATTATTTATTTATTAGATTTCATACATGCAAAATAAAAAGTTATACTTTGATTGGTGTGAAAAATGGATCTCATTCTTTTTTATTCTAAACTTTTTTTTCTGAAAAACTCATTCTTCAGATTACATCCATGGGTTTATATACCCATCCGAAATAAATATAAAAAATACATTTTTTTAATCTAAATAATTATAAAATTGTATATTCTTGATTTTTGCAAGTTTGGAGAGGTGTTATTAGACGGCCAGTCGATGAGACAGTGAAGAGACTAGTGTGACGCGCGTGTAAGCCACGACAGCTGAAAAGTCGCCACGTGACATACATTTGCTATAGAAGTTGAATGTTTATGGGATGTGGTTGTTGCTGAACTATTAGGGATATTTTAGGTTATATTTTAAAATATTTTATTTTTTTTTTTTGGTTGTAAAATGTTTGGATTGTTTAATTTAATTTTTTATTTTTCGAAGATAATGTAATTATAATTTTTATGAATCTAATAAAAATTTAATAGTATTTGTAAAAAAAATTAAATCTAACTCATTGGGTGAATAATCTAATATATAAACATGCCTATATATTGATATAAATAAGGAATTTATCTCATGAATTATATTTTTGAATTGTAAACTAATTATAATTAAGAGAAATTATATCATGTGTAATTCTCACCACGTCATCCATCAGACCAATCACTAAAAAACATTTATCTCATCATTTTTTTCATGTCATATTATTCTAAATGAATTTTCACTTATATTTACTGTTAATTCATTTTAAAAACAATTTTTTTAAGTGAAGATTCCTTAAGAAAATATATGACATAGAAAAAATGATAAGATAGTTGAATTTTAGTGATCGATCCTATGAACACATAGTGGGACTTACCTATAATATAATTTTTAATTTGCATACTTGTTATTTGTTGTGGGTAAATATTTATGAATAACGATTAAATGCAAATTTGTATTTATTCCGAATATTAAAGTGTATATAATATTTTTACTAAATCATCTATTTAAAAGTATAAGAAATAGATAATAAATTAAAATTTAATTAATAAAATATTGTTATTAATGATAAAGTAAATTAAATTCATGATGCAAATCAAATACACTAATATCAGCTAAACTCGCTCAAGCCTTGACATGATAATGCCAATTTTGTTTATTCTCATAATAAGACAACACACCGTACTTTCATACAAAGGAAACTAGAATTTATTTAGCTTAATTTAATAGGTACTAATTTATTTAGGTTAATTTAAGGATAAACATCAGATAGCATTAAACTTTAAGTTTAATATTAATTATGCCATCAAGTTAAAACTCGATATTATCTAGCATTATATTTTAGTTTAAATATTTAATTATATCACTAGGCTCTTAAAATTCCTCTATGTTATTGTATAAGGACTGTTAAGATCCATTGACGTCATTGATTTTAATGGCCTAGCCACCCAGTGATATAATTAAAATCTAAACTAAAAAATTTTGCTAAAATAACATTAGTTTTGAGTTTTATGGTATAATTGATAAAAGCTTAAAGTTTAGTAGCATCTAATATAATTTACCCTTAATTTAATACGTACCTTATTATATAAGTGGCAATGGAGTTGGTTTAAGAAGTGAGGGGTTCCTGTTTGACATTGAAGTCGGTGTTGTAGTAGTTAGAACCTTTGTAAGTGTTACCTTTGATCTCGGTTGTGACCACGGTCCCATTGTAAAGAGTGTCCTTTTGAGTGTAGATGAAGGGGACATCACACTTGCCTTGGGTCTTCAACATATGCACGGTCACCTTAGTCATCGGAGGCACGGTAACTTGGTGATTAACTTCCAACACAGTGGTGGTGGTGGTGGTCTCTCCCCATTTGAATCCGGTTTCTGCAGTGGCGTTTATCTCGACGCTCCCTTCTGCAATGATTGGAACGCCGAACTCGAAGCTGGCTTTTGTTTCAAGGCTTAGGGAAACATGACCTTCCCATGTACTGGTCTTGGTGTCTGTGTACGTAAGCTTCACATCCAGTGTGTTAGATTGGGTTGAATGGTTACTGGCGGAATTCTTGGCCACCATTTGGACTTTCTCGTCGTAGACCCGGGACTTGTCAGTCAGGTATTCGATATTTTCGATCTTCCGGGACAAGACAGGCTCTTCCACCTGGAGGAATGTCTCTTTGGTAGCAGAAGGGATGTCTGCATTAAGACAGCTCGTCTTTCCCTCGGTTGTCAAGAGCTTACAGAACATATTGTTTCCCAAGTTGAGAAGAGCTATGGTCTTGCTATCAACTTTGAAGGGACGAAACAGTGTGTCCTTATCGTTACCGATGGTGTCATCAGAATCGACCCAAATCCAGTTCGGGCTACGCCTCCAGAACTTTTTCGAATTAATCTGCTTGATGCGGATGTTTCCATTCGTAGTATACAGAACCTCCATTGCCGTAGACGTGTCACCAATATCCTCACCGGAAAACTGCAAATACGGGTAACCCTCGATCTGGGTAAGGCGTAGGTACCTATCGTTATTTCCTTTGAACGCCACGAACCTAGGTAGGATCACCAACGTGTCCCAATCGATCACCTTGAAGATATCATTGCCATCAGCGTCAACTGTAGTGCTGTTGGCCAACACGCCGGCAGTAATATCCGACGAAGGAGATAGGCGTAGGCATAAATAGCATCCAGATTGAACATGCTGGAATCGATAAATTTTATCCACGGGGTCTTCCTCCAGGGGCTTGAACAACGTGCACGACTCCTTGGTTTGGTCTTCTTCCTTCTTCTCCGCGGTTACGGTAATCCAATACTGCTCGTCCGGCTTTCCAGATATGGAATCGTCCTGGGTTCGCTCCAAGTAATTGTTGGTAGTACAGCTCCTTATGTGCACCAGTCCACCAGTAGCCAACTCCACTTCAAATTTTGCATTCGGGCTCACAATCATAGGTTCTGAGAACTCTGCGTACCCGCTGTACAAATCATCGTCTGGCTTGAAGCTGAGGAACGCTTTGGCAGGCGCAGATCTGAGCACGATAAACCTTGACAATGTCATACTCGCTACTAATATCGAACTCTTACTTTGTTTTTGTGTTTATGCTTTACCAGAACCTCATGAGCTCTGCTATTTATAGATACAAATTGGTATGAAATGACCAAAAAGAAATAGTTTACTTGCGCTCTCGCTTAATTATGGTTCACCGACCGTTCATTCAATAATTAATGTAAAGGTACATAAATCATTATTAAATTTTAGGGTTAATTACCACGGTCACGTTTGTTTGCTTCCAATACTAATTTAATCACCGATTTTGAAAATCAACTAATATAGTCATGTACGTTTTTGAGTTGTAAACTTATGGTCACTCCAACGTTAAAAGCCGTTAAAAGTTAACAGGGAGATGATTTGACACAATAATAAAAGGATAAATTACTTTTATAGTCATTCAATAATTATTTTATTTGTATTTTATCTTTAATTTGACACTCAAAATTTTAAAATTTTATATTTTAATCATCTTTCTTAAAGATTTGATATAAAGGGTTCGCTTTTTCCTCAGATCGATTCGAAGCAGGAAAATACCAACATGAAGAATGAATACCCGACAAGGATAAGTAAACTTATAATTATCCCCAAGGGTGATGTTACCATATTGCATACTCTTATTATCAACAATCGATAATATAAAGGTCTAGATTCATGTCTACTTTTTAAAGATGCAATTTAAGTGTTTTCCCTTTTGACATATCTATGTAAAAGGAAGTTGGCCAAAGGTGTTATTCTAAAGGCCATCTGTTTTGGTTTTCAAGAGACCACTGAACCCGTTGTTTGTTTGAGTGATGGTACGTTTTTCTTATATTTTCTTACAAGCTAAATATTTTTAGTATGTTGCCTCTAAAGGGCTAGTTTAAAATATAGTCTTTAGCTTCTAAGAGAGAATTGAGTGACCAATGTTGCTGAGGATGAGTGATATTTTCTTAGATTCTCAAATCCTTTTGTGGATAGGTGTGGCAAAATTTATCAATTTGACTGAAGTCTGATTACTTAAAACAAGAATAATAGTGGGTTCTTTTGTCTCAGATGTGAGACGAATGGATGCTTGACTAACAATGGTGGTTGTTGGCAAGATAAAGCAACCAATCTCACGGCTTGCAAGGTATGAATTAAAATTTTTTCGATAGAGCATTACACACCATCATGGTTTTCAGATCAGTTTCAGGATCTTCGAAGTCATCTTTTTTATTCTAACCGGTGAATCTCCGGCAAAGAATGAATCCCCGGTTCCCGAAGTATTCAATAAGAAATATGTATGTGATGATGAATGTCGCATATAATCGAACTGGAACAGATATAAACTTATCAGAATTGGGTTATCTGTTGAAACAAGCAGCAAAAATCATCCCTAATAATCCTCAAGGTGTTTTGTAAGGATTTAAAATCACGAAGAGCAATTCAGTTAGCTTGCAGAAATGATATCGAAAAGAAATACATATTTTTTTAAGCAACTGATTGAACACTTTCGATAGAACTCAATCAGCTTAACATCTCTTATGTTTTTCCGTTAAACAAGCTAAGAAAGATTTAAAAGTAACAAATGGAGTCGAATTGCATGATGCCATTTACCATATGAAACAACTGCAGAAGAAGACCATAAGTTTAGAATCATGGTGAAAGTATAAAATTTTAAAATTTTAAGGGTTAAATTATAGATAAAATAAAAATAAAATAATTATTAATGACTATATAGGTAATTTATCCTTTTATTATTGTACAAATTCATCTTTCCGTTAACTCTTAACGGCTCTTAACGCGGAGTAAAAATCGATGAATAAATTTGTACTGGGAGCAAACAAACGTGACCTCCGCGGTAATTAACCATAAATTTTATTTTTAATATTATTTTGGTTATTAAAATTTTAAAATATATAATTTATTTATTGAACAATTTTTTCACCTTTAACATTATTTTTTTTATGATGCACGCTTACTGATGAATGAAGAAACATATTCAAAATTCAAACATTAAAAATTTTTATCAACACGAGAAAAGTAACATATTAAGAAATAAGTTTCACCTGATAGGAGTTAAAGAAAATTGAAGGGAAAAAACCCAAGAATTTTTGGTTAATTTTTTGAAATTTTGAGCACTTCCTGATAAAATGGTGGTCAAATACAGACTTAAAAGTCAAGACGAAATGAATGATAAAATTTGAGACGGAACAATCATCATCTAACTTCTAACCCTAACTTTTAAATCCAAAATCTAAAATGTAGGAATATATTAGTGTCTCTTTATATCTCAAAGCTAAAACTATAAATTCTAAATCCTAACCAAATTTTAAATCCAAAATCCTAAAAAATACTTTTTACACCTTAAGTTTCAAACTTTAATTTTAAACATTATTCCTAAATTATAAACTTAATTTTCTAGTTTTGGACGTATATAAACAAAGGAAAGAGAGAATTTGTGTTATGTAATGTGCAAATTTTTATCGCGTGGACAAAAATTTTAAAAAACAACCGATTTTATCATGATAAATTATATCATGGGTAAGTATCATTATATTATATATAAGATTAATAACTAAAAATTATTTATCTTATTATTTTTTTATGTCATATTTTTCTAAGTGAATCTTCACTCATATTTATTGTTAATTAATTTTAAAAACATTTTTTCAAGTAAAGATTCACTTGGGAAAAATATGACGTAAAAAAATTAATAAAATGAATAATTTTTAGTGGTTGACCCATGAACACGTGATGAAACTTACCCGTAATATAATTCTTCTTTTATTATGGACAGATATAAATGTGATGATGTGAATTTGAATGTAAACGTGTCAAAGGCTCGAAGATGGGACGATTGGCAACAATTTCAAAAAAATGACTTTATTATCAAAAATTATATCATGGTCTGACTTACTACATCAGTCACGGTCTCATCCAATTATAACCATTCATTTCATCATTATCTTCCAAGTCATTTTCTCTAACCAATAAATCTTCGCTCATTTTTTTTTCATGTATGACATAGATAATTGGTGGTGAAATGAGTGGTTTTCATTAGTTAGGGATCACCGCTGACGTGACGAGTCGAACCTATAATATAATCTCTTCTTTATTATGGACGGATGTAAGTTTTAAGAAACGTGTTTTTTATTTATTTTTATTAAATTTTTAATTTTAAGTTATAAAATATTTAAAATTTACTAAAGATAAAAATTTAAATTTATATATATATATATATATATATATTATACATTTACTTATTTTTAAATATATGTTTTATAAAAAATAATTGTTTAAAATATTTAATTTAATTATAATCAAACTTTAAAAAATTTATATTTCATAAAAAAATATTTTTCTTGAGATATAAGAGTGTAATATTTTCTCTATATGTTTTAATGTTTTTTTTCTTATTGTTTTTTTTTCAAGAGTGTCATTTTTATTATTGTTTTAGTGTCGTTAAATGATTTTTCTTCTTTGTTTTTCTTTGTTTTAGTGTCCTTTAATAACAAATATTGAGAAAAGTTTTGATATTTAATAACAAGTATTAAAAAATACTAGCAATTTAATAAAAAGTATAAAAATAAATAAATTTTAAGACTATATACCTATAGAAAATATTGGAAAATTTTTGGCACATAATAAAAAGTATTAGAAAAAAATATTAAAAATTATACTCTTAATAACACGTATTGATAAAAAAAAATAGATATTTAATAATATATTAAAAAATAAATTTTAAAAACAGACCCTTGATAACAAATATTAAAAAAAATAAAACCCTTAACAATAAATGTTATAAAATTGGTACCTAAAAACAATTATTGGAAAACATTGCACCCTAATAACAAATATTAAAAATAAATAAATTTAATATTAAACTCTTAATAATAAATATTAAAAATTAACTACAATACTAATATAAAAAGAAATTGACACCCTTCTTATTAAATTTTAATTTCTAGTATTAATTATATTATTGAACTAAATATCAATACAATTTTAGTATTAAACTTTAATAATCGATACCATTTTAACATTAAACTTCGGTTTAAACTTTAATTAAATCAATGACATAAATTAATTTTAATAATATACTTATAATATTGCAGATAAATTTTAATAGCTCAATAGTACAATAGAAGATAAATTTTATATTAAAATTGACATATTTCATGATTATATTAAACGATAAAAATACGTATTTTAATATCGTTTATTTTTTAATTTATTGTCCTTCACACCACCTTATAAATGTTGGTCAATCATTTTTTTTACTTTTATCTTTTATTTATTTATTTTTGTTTTTATTTAAATTTTTTAAAAATTATTTTTTAAAAATTTATCCCTTTTTACTTTTAAACATTTATAATTTGTCCCTCAACTTTAAATCCTGGCTCCATCCCTGATAGGACAAAGATAAATTCAACGAAATATGAGAAGCAATAAGGTTATATCAATTTTGAAGAGGTTTAATACAGAATATAATTTTATTAATTAAATTTTTATTTATAATATTATGATTAAAATTTTCATTTTTATTTTTAAAAATTAAACCAATAAATTACTAACAATTCCTATTAATTTTTATTATGCGATGAATATAAGAATTAAGAGTAAATAATATTTCATCTAACCGTTTCAAATACGGCCTCAATAATACAATTGTACGTAATAAACTTTATCATTGTTATTAATGCTTCAGCTACAGTCTAGACCCACCTTTTCAATAATTGGTCAGATTCTAGTGGAACATTTAGGGTTTATGGGGACCAGAAAATTAAACCAATCTTTTTTTTATAAAATAAATAAATAAAATCATCTGGGAATATACCCAAGGGTAAAAAGAAATCAACAATGATTTAGATACGAAGTAAACTCAAAAAAATCTCAATTTTTTTGATTTTTAAAAATTTAATATTAAAATATTAAATTTAAAATCTTAACTTTAAATTATAAACCTTAAACTTTAATATATAGTAATTAAAAATATTATTATGGCAAATGTTTAATTTCTCACTTTATTTCTTTTACATAAAATCGTAAAATTACTTTATACTTGTTTAACTAATATTCGTAAATAATTGAATGGTAGTTGTTGGCTTTTCCCCCCTAGTTTTATCAAATTAAAGTTTTATTTTGTACTTATTTTATTTTATTCGATTGAGGGTTAGTTGAAATAATATCTAGGCATAAAGATAACTTTAACCTTTAACGTTTATAATTTTTATCATTTTGGTCCTTATTATTTTTTAACTTATATCTTGTGACAAACAACTTATCTTTTAACTACCATGATAACTGGACCTTTAAAAATCTAACAATGATGATATGTTATATGCATATAATAATATATTTTAAATAATATGGTATTTAATCTATTAAATACATATATATATGAAATATAATTTTATTCTAATATAAAATATAAAACAATTAAAATTTAAATAAAATATTAAAAAAATAATTAATTCTAAAATAAAATGGTACTAAATATTATCAAACATAATTATGATAGAATCAAAATTCTATCTAAAAATTAATTAATTTCGAACTGTGTTCATATTTTTTTAAGATTGGACTTTGATTCTATCGTAGTTAAGGTTGAGAATGTTTAATAGACTTATATTTTAGAATGAATTAATTTTTAATATTTTATTTAAATTTTAATTTTTATATTTTATATTAAAATAAAATTATGTTTCATATATGTATGTATTTAATAGGTTAGATATCATGACATTTAAACTATATTATCATATGCATATGACATGTCATCTTCGTTAAATTTTAACGGTCTAATTATTATGTTAGTTAAAAAATAAGTTATTTGTCAAAAAGATATAGGTTAAGAGCTAAATTTATCCCAAAAATAGAATAAGAACCAAAATGATAAAAATTATAAACGTTAAAGGTTAAAATTATCTTTATGACTAAAATCTAATATATGGTGAAAATTCATAAAATAATTATTTTATACTTTTAAAAAATGATTTATATTTATTTAATTAATATTCATAAATATGTCACATGAAGCGTGTTTTAAGGTGAGTACAGCGAGGATTAAGTCAGTCTCAAGACCCACGTGGTGGTGGAGCAGGGCTAGTTTTAAGCTATGTTTGATAAAATATCAATCGAATCAAAATTAGAAGTTTAAGTTAATATTAGAGATTTAATAGGTTAAATTTACGAGTTTAAATGTTTGGTGAAAAGAGATAAAAGTAGGGAGTGTACCACCGACAACTTTGATAGGGTAGATACCATAAAACAATAGAGACTCAAAAAATACGAGTTTGGGAGTTAACTATCTGTGAAGAAGTATTAGCACCCACAATATTCAAAAAGTATTACTTTTCGATTATATAGTTTTTTAAGGATGAAAATTATGAATCGAATATTAATTTAAAAATATATGATTCCTAAATATGTTTAAAAAATAATCCATTAATTAGAGCTAAAATTTATATTTTTTGAGTTCGATACATTATTTTTTTGTGATTCCTAAATTGAGGAAATATATAAAATTTTAATTAAAAATATGAGAAAATCGCTTCTCTTTATGCTAAGGACACGGTTTTATCATAAATTAAAAATCATTTTAAAAAAATAGAGATAACATAATTTACTAATAATAAATTATATATATAATATTAAAAATAGATGATATGAATATCTTTATTTATGGAGGATATATATATTAAATAATATTTTAATATACTTTATTAGTAGTAATTAATTCTCACTGGAATTAGGTCTTTTATCTATTTTATTATTAGAGTTTAATTTTTATTAGAATTAAGATTTTTATCTTATGCCTATAAATACAGATTTTTAGAAAAAACATTGTATACAACTCTACTTTAAGAATATAATATAAATCTTTCTTTTGTCTCTCATCTTTGTTCTTCTATTTTATTCTTATTATTTACTTTATTCATAACAAATATTATTAAAATAAAAATAATAATATACAATCATTGGATAAGGATGTCATAATATACTAAATATAAAATAAAGAATAATATATTTAATAATATAAGAAAGATATATGTATATGCATGATGACGACGATGATGATAATAACATCATAATATATTTTTATTTAGAACTCTAATTTTAAAAATTTTATTTTTAAACCTAACATTTAAGGATTAAAAATTATTAAAAATAAAAAATTGAGATTTAAAACAAATCGTAAATGTTTGAAGTTTTATGGACTTTTGAAAAATATAATTTTGGGGACAAAATTGTGATTTTTGAAAACTTCGGGCTAATCTTTAATTTTCTATAAGTTAAGGGTCAATATTCTAATAAATAGAAAGTTAATTGCCTTTTTCATTAACCCTAAAAACTTTAAGGCCTCATTAAGCAATTTACCTTTTTTAAATTTCTTATATAATCTTTCTAAAGCCAACAACAATTTTATTTAAATAAAATATTTAAAATCGATACATACTTAAAAGTTTCGCGTATTTGATATTGTTTACCTTTTTAATCTTTAAATCCAATATCTATTATAAATGAAAAATATTTAAATTGAATATATGAAATAAAAAATTTAAACTCGATCGATCTGATTTGATGTGATTCAATAAAATATATTCTTGTATTAAATTTTTAAAAAATCATTAAATATAAAAAATAATTTTATATCAATGGTACCATGGGATGAAGACAAACTCACAGACAAGGAAAGGGTTATATCAGTTTTGTAGAGATCTAATATAAAAAATAATTTTATTAATTTAATTTTTTTTATTTATAATATTATGATTTAAATTTTATTTTATTTTTTAAAAAATAAACTAATAAATAAATAGCAATTCTTATAATGTGATGAATACGAGAATTGAGAGTAAATAGTATTTTATCTAACCGTTTAAAACATGATCTCAGTAATAAAATCGTAAGTAATAAAATTTATTATTATTATTATTAATATTTTTGTTGTAACACTCTCGATCTGATATCTTTATTTAACGACACGTATTCTAATATAGTTTTTGTAATGTCTTGTCCTTCACACTACCATGTGAATGTCGGTCGATCATTTATTTTTGTCTGCAGAAACGTTTACAGGAATTCAGCCTGAAAATGATAGCCATTTGGGTCCATCAATGGTACCATAGGATGAAGACAGACTCACCAACATGTGACAATTTAATATAAAAAATCATTTTAGTAATGAAATTTTATTTACTTATAATATCATGATTAAATTTTTTATATTTATTTTTTAAAAAATCAGACAAATAAATTACTAATAAGTCTTATTAAATTTTATTATATGATGAATATAAAATGTAAGAGTAAATAATATCAATTTATAAATAATTGTCACCCCTTAAATATAAATCTAAAAATATAATACCCTTTAAATAATTTTCTAGCTCCACCCCTGGTTACGGCCTACACCCACCTTTTCAATAATTTATCAGATTCTAGTGTAACATTTAGGTTTGTTATTGGGACCAGAAAATTAAACCAATCTTTTTCTAAGAGTAGATCTTCACTTTTTTATTGTCACGTAAATAGATAGTAAGTGATTAAATAACAATTAATTATAAAAAAATGATATAAAAATAAAATTTAATTAATTATATTTTAATGAATAAAAATCATAAATGACATAATGAAATTGATCTATAGAATAATTACTCCTTGTCTTTTCAATTCCATTCCTCTTTAAAGTTTTCATAACGAGCATATCTATCTTGTATGTTTTTTTTTACAATAATTGAATGTTAGTTGTTGTCTTTTTCTTTATAGTTTTTCGAAATAAGTATGAAAAATTCTACGACGTGCGTTCAACATTATTGAACACCATTAAATTAATTAATAAAAATTAAAAATTTCAAGGACACTAATATGTAATTAATAAAAGAGTGATAGACTCAAACATATAATTAATAATTGTGTGTTGAGTTCTTTAAATTTTTAATATTTATCAATTATTTTAATAATATTCAGCGATGTTCAGCATTAGTGGTGCTCAACGGTGTTCAACGTCCGTTGTACTCATCAAATAAATATTTTATACTTTAAAAGATGATTTATATTTATTTAATTAATATTCATAAATATATCATATGAAGTTTGTTCTAGGGTAAGTATAGCCAGCATTAAATTACACTCAAGATCCACATGATGGGGGGGGGGGAGGGCTACTTTTAAGCCATGTTTGGAAAATAATAATTTTATTAAAAATTAAAGATTCGAATAATATTAAAATTTTAATTATCAAATTTATTAATTTAAATGTTTGATGAATAACGGATCGAGATGAAACTTCTAAATTCGAAAAATCGCTAATGAAAGCTTTTTAAAATCGGAAGTTTTCATGTAAAAATTATAAAGACCATTCCAACCTTGACAATTTAAAGTTAAGGTTCAAGACTGGAATGAATATAAAGTTAAGTGTCTTTTCCATTAACTCTAAGAACTTTAAGGCCTTATTCGACAATTTACCCATGTTAATTTTTTAATATATTCTTCCTCAAGCCAACAACAAATTTGTTTTTACCTTAAATTACTCACGTTGTCATCAATCATTATTACCTTACTAATCTCTCTTTCCGACACCCACATGCCCTATTGAAGTTGTTGGTCCCTTTGCACGGAAAGATTATGTTATGAAACATCTCTTCGCGGCGGATGTATATTATTCGGTTTTAATCAAATTAATTGATCGAATTAAAATTATTTTAGTTAATTTATTTAGTTAATTTTTGATAAATTCAGTTAATAATTTTTTTGAGAATTCGATTAAGGCTAATTGAGTTTGAAATCTGTTAATTAGTCGAATTAACCGAAATTATTATATATTATATATATTTTAGTCATTTAATTTTTAAAAAATATAAAATATTCATTAAACTTTTTATATTATAAAATGATCACTAATTTTTTATTAAGTTAGCATAAAATAAAAGTTTAGTGATTAAAAAATTATTTTAGTATAATTTAATGATCTATTCTGTAATTTAACCAAAATTTATAATAAATTTTCATTCATTCGGTTAATTCGGCTAATTAATCGAAATAATTTTGATTAATTCGATTCGGCCACCAACCAAATTAATCGAATGTACACCCTACCATCACATCACCTATAATTGATATAATTTTATATAGTTTTAATGTAAGAGATAATTTTATTAATTTAATTTTTTATTTGTAACATTATAAATTAAATTTATGTTTTAATTTATAAAATAATAATTTATTTCATTGACCCAATTAATTATTAATGATTCTTATTGATTTTAATTAAATAATGAATATAAGAATTAAGAAGAAATAATGTCTCATGTAACCGTTTAAAACATGACCTCAATAATAAAGTTTCATAATGTCCCACCTTTTCAATAATTGGCGAGATTCTGATGTAACATTTAGGGCTTTTGTGGGGACCAAAATCCAAAAAATGATAAAAAGGATAAATTATAAAAATTATCTTTAAAGTTTTTAGGACGGATTTATTTTGATTATTATATTTTTAAATATTTAATAAGATAATTTAAATTTTAATATAATTTTAATATTTTTTTTAAAATAATTGACAAATATTACTGAATTTTTATTAAATCTATAGAATTTTTTTAAATATATAATTTTAATGGTAATCTAACTTTTGGTATATCCATTTTCACTTAATTCACTCCTATTTTGGTTATTAGTGTTTAAAAATTTTAATTTAGTAATTTAACTTTTGGATTATTCATATTTTAGTCACTCTCAAATGACATGTTTATATAAATAAAAATGTGATTAATCCAAAATATATTAGTTAATTGGTAATTTTTTATTATTCAATTATCGATATGATATTGTACCAATTAAATTAGACAATCGGTTAACCAGCTAACCAAAATATTTGATTCTGAATTTTTTTTATTTTATTTATTAAAATATCAAATATGATAACATGTTAAATTTAAGGAAAATCTTAAAACGGATGTCGAACATCGTTGAACACCTTTAACGCTGAACATTGTTGAACATAATTAAATTAATCAATAAAGATTAAAAATTTCAGAAACTCAACATATAATTAATAATTATTTAAAATAAATTTTTAATTAAATTATTTTTTAGGAAAAACAACACATGCGATCACTCAACTATCATCTTTTTTCTATTTCGGTCATACAATTAATTTTTCATCAAAATTGATACTAATTTTTATTTTATTATTTTTTATCCATTGATCGTTAAATGTTTAACAGAGATTATAACATGACATGGTTTAATAACAATTTTAGCCTCTAAAATTATCATATTATATTAATTTAATCTTAATAAAAAATAATATATTAAATATTTAGACTAAACCTCAAATTCTGCATCCTTTTTTCCTCTACAACAAATAATATTTTTTTTCACTTTTCTCAAGAAACAAACAAAGATCTACAATAGTTAACATAAACTCGTCAAATTTTGAACAAACTCTTATTTGATTATAAATATTTATAGATATTTTTTTATCAATATCTTTAAAAAAATGCCACCTCAAACGTTACTCCAACTTATATATAATAAAATATAATTGAAAGCCTGACATTTTGGGTGTTTTAATCTAAGATTATTATTTAATATACTAGGGCAGTACAACACAAATGTAGACTACAGTTTGATTAAATTTTTATATTTGCACTTTTCTTGTGAAAACTGAAAATACATATACCATGGTAGATTTGTATAGGCTTGATTATCCAACAGTCTCCTATACATATCGCAACAGTTCATAATTTTGGTGTAGGAAATTTTAGTGCTATTATTATCACTGATTTTCTTAATCCGATTGAACATTATTTTCAATTCAATCGAGAAATCAATACATATGTTATTGGTTTATATATGTTTTTAATTTTAATTATTATTTTTTTACTATTAAGTGATATTATAAAAATAATTATCTTGAAAGAATATAGTAAAAAACTTAACGTTTAATTTTTTCTTATATTTTTTGCATATATAAATTGAAACAACGCTTGAATTGACATTGTTTCTCGAAGAAATTAAAAGAAAAACGATTTATAAATATTTATAGACAAATAAAAGTTGATCTCAAAGAGAATAATATTATTTGTTGCATAGGAAGAAAAAATGAAAAACTTGGGGTTTAATCCAAATATTTGTTAAGTTATTTTTTTAGGATTAAATGGATATAATGCAATAGTTTTAGGGACTCAAATTGTTATTAAATCATATCATTTTATAATTTTTGTTCAATATTTAATGATCAGTGACCAAAACAAAAATAAAATAAAATGTTAGTGACGATCTTGACGAAAAATTTAATTTGGTAACCGAAACAAAAGGCTCTTGTTCTTTATTAATTGTACGCTGAGTCCTGAATTTTTTAATCTTTATTAATCAATTTAATGGTGTTCAACAATGTTCAGCGTTAATGATGTTCAGCAGTATTCGACGCACGTAGTAGACTCATCCGTTATACTCGTGCATGCCTCAACAATTATTTTCATTTCTTTTTGTTTATGTTCAATTTTATATTTTTTTTTGTTTTTATTTACTTTAATTCTATTATTTTGAATTAACTTGTGTGTTCTACATGTTTGTGTGCAATCGAGGAGATATCGGTGAGCTAGAAACAAACGTTAGGAGAAATAAGGATTTATTAAATTTTTAAATTTAAAAATTAAGAAAGATAATAATTTTATTTTATTATTATTTTAACTAAGAAGATTTCAAATATAATTATATAAAATAATTTATAAGGAACAAGAGCCTTTCCTATGATAAACATAGCTTCGTCAGTGTCTTATATTCTCAGATTGTTTGCCTGAAAATTAGAATATGAGCAATTCAGGTACAATAAAGAAAGGGTCAAGGAAAAGATAATTTTAAGACAAAAAAAATCCTAACATTTGCGACAGACTTGCACCATATGAGTAGAGTTGATAATGAGTTTAGCTGGCTCGTGAGTTATTTGGGCTCGGCACGGTTAAAGTTTGGCTCGAGTGAACTCAATTAGAGCTCGGCTTCAGCTTGAGATTTAAACGAATCGGCTCGAAAAGCTCGTGAACAGGCTCAGAATAATTATATATAAAATATATAATATTTATATATACATTAAAAACAATTTGTTTAGCAAAGAAAAATAATAAAATAATTGAAAGTAAATCTATTAAAAATAAATTAAATAAAATAAATTGAATATTATCAACTAAAATAAATTTACAAAACTACAAATAATAAAAAAACTATAAATAAATAAATAATAAAACACAATAATATAGAAAATTGTCCATTTCGAGCCAAACCTAGCCGAGCCTGACGAGTTTTGAGCCCGAGCCGAGCCCAATAATATTATTTTCGAGCCGAGCTCAAGCCTAAAATTTCGAGCTCGACGAGCCTCGAGCCGAACCCAGATATACCTATTTTTGAGCTGAGCCTGGCCTAACTCGGGTTCGTCTCGTTATCACCCCTACATATGAGTATAGTTACGAAAACAAAAACAGGATACGAAATGATAATTTTTAAAATTACATGATACAAATATGATAGATATAAAATTTAAATTAACAAAAATTATAAAATATATTTATAAAAATTAAATAAAAATGACATTACACATTTGTATACTTATGGTTGAATTATATGTAAAAGAGAAACACTTTCAGAAAAAATGTACGCAAGAAAACCCGAAAAAAAAAACATAAAGAGGATGACCTAATAAAAGAACAAGAAACTAGTGGAGTAAAAACGTACTTGCAGGAACCTAAGCCTTAGCTAACATGTTCTTGATACAAGATCTATTAGGTGTATGGTACAATTTTAAACTAAACGCCATAACTTTACAACATTTATCTTTTGATTTAGAGACTCTATGATATGTGTCAAATAATGCATATAATTGTTTTGTTTCTAAGCCAAGATTTTGCCTAACTACTATTGATCAATTTTTTTTTTTTTTTTTTTTGGGGGGGGGGTTAATTTTGGTCAAGGACTCGATTGGAATGTCGGTCCAAAACCCAATTTTAAAAATAAAATACGATAGATTTAGGATGTCATGAAAAGAGGCAGGGATGATAATAAGCCTGACCAACTCGCGAGCTACTCGAGCTCGGGTTTGGACCGAGACCTTAACGAGTATTTTTTCAGGTAAACTCAACAATGCACAACTAATTCTACTATGCTATATGGAACAATAATTTTGGTGTTAAATTTTTCAATAAGCCATTTTTCTGCACTGGATCCCATCAATTTGGTGTAATTAGAAGCCTACACTATCCTAACACGTGAAAAATGATGCAATTACATTCCTTAATTTTATAATAAATATTATTTTTTAAATTTTAAACTTATATAACTATATGATTACAATTTGTATTTTTTTTATAAATTTTAAATCTAATCCTAATCCTAAAAGAAAACTTTAGGGAAGTGTTTCTTGAGGATTTAGAACCCGAGATCTAAAGAAATACAAAGAAACAAAAATGAAAAACTTGATCAACCGACGAAATTAATAAGTCCAACAAACCAACTGAGTCTAGTAAAATTTATATATTCTATCAATTACATAAATAAATCACTTTTTTATGTATAGACGTTGGTCATAATTTGCTATAATAATAATTTTAATTATTAAAATTTATATCGGTAAGCCTCTTTAATACAAATAAATTTACTTCATTGGTATTTTCGTTTTTTAAATAAAAAAATGATTGTGCCTGTCAAACTATCGTATTTGTCGATTAGCGAACTGAAGTAGAATTATAAAAAATGCGACAAACAACCAGAGGTTACATGTTAAATTTTTTAATTAAAACAGGAAGGCAAGCATTTTACCCCTGAAATTTAAAGACAAATACAACAGCCAGCACTTTCTTCCATAACCTAAATGAAGAGGAAATCATCCTCAAAACTCCTACAAAACAGAATCTTTAAGCTAAAGCCATACACAAAGGGCTGAAGCCTTGGACTTCTTCATTTTCAGTGTAACCACTACCAAAATATTAGAAAAAATATTAGATCTGTGGAGTGATCGGTTCATACAATCGGAAACCGGACTTATACAGAAGACTACAAGCAAAAAAAAATCTGTCAAATCCTTTCAAAGCATTTATCAGCTTGTTGGAAAAGGAGGAAAAAATCCCAAGGTGCATTTCAAGCAAAACTCCAAGTCTTTAATCATTGTAATTAGCTTAAACCAAAAAGAATGTTTGGGTTTTTTTGAAGAAAAGCAAGGAACGTTGACATGTTGGAGGTGAGGATGAAAGCTTGAAGGGAAGGGAAAGTTTAAACAAACCTATGGTATCTTCAAGCCCTTTTTGGCTTCTTTGAACCACTTTCTTTCTTATCCTCTGCAGCCTTTTTACGGTCTTTTCTCTCCCTCTTCTTCAATGAGGTCATATGGGCCTTAAGAATGGTGGCATACGATGCTTGGAAGCGCTGGTGATCCTTCGCTCCCACCTTACCAAAAAAAATGCATTAAAACAAGGTCAGTCTAAGAATCAATAGACTAGTATTGCCTCCATGACTATTCCATTTTCAGCTTGCACATAACAAATAGGTCAGTTTACAGGATTTGCATTTGGATACCTTATCCCACATTTACACCAAGTCAGAAAAATATTAGTTACAAGTCAAAATATAAGATCAAATACCCTCTGAAACTCTAAAAGCCTCACAGCCAATGTGGCAACGTCCTTTAAGTTTCAACAAAGAATACAAGCATCGTTTACTTTGAAGCCTATCCAATTTTACACTACTTAAGGGTATATAAGTATAGAAGTTGGTTTCTCTATTGAGGCTAAACTAGTAAGACGTTGGCTAAGATCACAGTTCTCATCAACTCAGCTAGATAGTACAATTGAGACAGGAGCTTTACTATCATATTATTATATTATGTCTTATTAATTATTAGACATATAAATCTAAGGCTAAGAATAAGTTATTTGAAGGTTTAAATCTAGGGATGGGATAAAAGCATTTTAACCCTAGCATCAATCATGAGTGCCATATAATTTCATCTACCAGAATTAATCAGCTTGAACAAGAGTTTCCTATAGATATGTGTTACTCTTCCATGGAGATCACAATGTTTTTATTTGCTGTTGGAAACAAAGACTAGTATTTAAGAGTAACTCAAGATTACGGCTGAGTATAACTCGACTCGGGAAAAAAATCTCATGCGACTTGACTCGAATCGTAATTTCATACACTTAACTCAAAAAAAATCAAATAATGTTTGGATTATAAAATAGAACTTTGAATAACTTGAAGTTCTTAGTAATTAATGGATCATTTTTCAAATTTAAGTTAAGTTTATCAACTATGCTTAATATATGTATATCGCACATGAAGAAATATACATATACTTCGCATATGGTTATAGAAAGTTGTTTAGATTGGAACTTATTAGTACCATATCATGATAAATGTTTCAATTAAATTTAACAGAAACGTGAACTCAACTCGAATTTCATAAACTCAAATCAAATCGAAAAAATTCAAATAAAGTTTGATTTACAAAATATAACTCGTTAACTCAACGGACTCAAAATTTTTGACTCGACTAATTGAATGCTCACTACTAATCAGGATACCAGAATGTTTGGTATAACGCATATCAGATCAATCATTGGTGATATATATATGTGTGTGTGTGTATGTATATTATATCGTGCCGAACATACAAGATTCAAATAGATTTTCCAACAGAAATGTATTACTCTTCCATAAAGATTACCATTGATTTATTTGTGCACATGAAAAATTACTCAGACTGACTCAGCCAAATGCCAATGCATTCAAACCTCCCCAACCTAAAATGGCCAAATTTTGTTTAAAAACAATAGTATTACCCATTTAATCAAACATACTAAACAAGAAGGAAAAGGGAGCATACCGAAGTAGCAATTGTCTTTTTTCCATTAGTTGCACGAATAAGGCATCGGTATTCAATGGATTGTTGAGCCGTCTTCAATTTGTTCCTTTGGACCTTTGATTTCAAAGATGCTAACAAAGATGAAACACTAAAAGCATTAATGAAAATTCAAATGTACAAACATCCCAAGAAGAAAAAATAATGCTACAGGTGGAAGCATGAACTTCAAATTTTGGATTTGATTTTCATTTGTTAAACAAATTGTGAAACTTAAGATCCATACACCATGAGTGAATTGTACAGATCCAACATGGTTAGTAAAAATTTCAAATTTACAAATATCAGTACTATTTCTAAAATCCAAATCCATTGTTTGAAATTCAAGTTCCCAAAACCTAAAAAATCAGGAAATTCTTACATCGTTTAAGAGTAACCCAAACAGAGCCCGTCTCAGTGCTTCGCTCAAACATGCTGGTAAATTCATTAAGAAACGGGTCTGGCTGTAGAAGAACCTTAAACAAAAAAAATCAAGCATAAATCGTATCAATAATATCAAATCGTAGAGAATTTAAAAAACGAACATAGCTAATGAAATTACAGCAAATCAAACCCTAAAACATGTATTAAGAGAGAGACGAAGCTAATCATAATTCAAAAGTGAATCATAACCTTTTATGACAGTGAGTTCAATATAATCCCTTGTGATTTAGCAAAAGCCTTACAGTTTTATCCTTCAAATTGTTGAATTCATAGAAAAATGTGAATAGCCCATAAAATTAAATAAAAGGGTTGAAGAATTACCATGATTCAAAATTGTTAAGATCCAAAATCCCAAGAACTAATTTTAAAAAACCCTAAACAGAGAGCGCCTTATATTGAGGGTAGAGAAGATAACCTGCAGATGGCAGTGAGAGAAGAATTTACTCCACGGTTTATTTTTAAAGCAAAAGCTCCAAAGGTTTAAGGGTTATATTATTATTATAGAAAACTTTTGATATATTGTCTGCTAAATTAAATTTTACAGGTGATTATTAACCGGACAAGTCTATAACATGCGTCGAAGATTGATGAACACTATTAATATTGTACATCGTTAAATATTATTAAATTAAATAATAAAGATTAAAAATTCATGCAATTAATAACTATCTGTTGAGTCTATCACTCTTTTATTAATTGCATGTTGAGTCTCTAAAATTTGTATTCTTTACTAATTAAATTAATGATATTCAGCGGTATTCAACGTTAATAATGTTCGACGCCCGTCATAAAATTTTTCTTATTAAATTTAAAGGTCATAGATTTAATTTGAATTTTAAAATTTATGAATTTAAGTAGGAAGGTCATAATTTAAGATTTATAATTTATAATATTTGAAAAATTAATTTGGTTAAAAACTAGATTTTGGTAATTGAAAATATTACTTCAACAAGTCAAATTTTAAAGTTAACTTTCAAATAAATCCTCAATTGTGCCTTTAGCAAGTTTAATTTGAGTTTAATCGATAATTAAGGACTATGTTGAGAGAATTCAAAGTTTAGGTGCTATAGTTCAGTGACCAAATTAAAAAATTGAAATATTGAGGTTTAAATTGTGATGTACCTTGAATTGAGTGGTTAAAGCCATGAATTTCCAACTCCAGGTTGATTCATCTCATTGCTTGGTTAGGGAGTGTTCTGCAATTAGTTTATTTGGATTCATAAATAAAAAGAAAAGGATGACAAGAATCGATGGATATAATAGGAGGAAAGATGAAAAGATAGATAATAGGAAAAAATTAGGGTTGTCTTGCTTAGTAGGAAAGGTCATCGGAAACACTTTTGTCTTTTCTCATCTTCTCTAGGCCTTGTTACCTTGAACTCCCTAACCAAGCAAACACCTTTTTTTTTTTTACAAGAAAAGCTTATGTTTTCTTTATTTTTTAATCCTAATTCGTTCTTTGTAGTTGAGTAAAAAGAATCCCTCAATCAATTGTTAGCTCTAAAGTATAAAACATGATTAATTTTAAGCTGAAGGATTGTCAAAAATCTTAAGTTGGCATCTATGAATCTGAAACATGTCTTCGTAGGTAAATGATGTTATGAGTGTATATTTTATGCATGTTTAGATGTTTTATGATCATATATAAAATATGATAAATTATGATATTTGACGTATGAATATATAATTTAATAATGATTTGTATTCCATGATAATTTTCTTTGATAACATGCTTCGACATGAATTATAATAATTTGGAGTCGACGCTCACTTTAATATGTAATATGAGATAGTACCTATATAAATTATGAATAAATTTGTGGGTAGGTATGGATATGAATTCTTTGAAAATCGTGAATTTTAGATACAACTGGTAAGTTATAAGATTCATAAATTCATCGATAAAGGGGAAATATAATTTTTAGATTACAACCAATATGTGACGAGGCGAATAGATGTATGTGTTTCGACCTTTTGACGAAGTAGAGATATTAACTATACTTTGATTTGGTGAGACATAGATATCCGTGTATCTTCTATGTTATCATGTCCAAGGTACAATTTGATATGTTAATATGATGCAATTATATCATAAGATTATGCTTCGAATCTGTCAATGATGTTATATTATTATGGTACATTAATGCTATCATGCTTTATATCATTGTGATATATGTATAAAACTAAGGTATTCTATATGTAATTTTGTTTATAAAATACCTCTGAACCCAGCTGGTAGGAAGGATGAAGTCTATCATCCTATAATAATATAGGGAAATTGAAATAAGACAATAATGTTAGTGTTAGGACTTAGGAGGGACCATTTCAGAATACAGTGATATTGATGGCGTTCCAAATGCTCATAAATATTTTTATTCAAATATTTTGCCACTAATGATAATTTTGTTTGATTATAAGGCAGGTCGAAAAGATTCTTCGGTTAAAATTTAGAGATAAAATTAAATATAATCAACATCGAAGTATTATAACATTTGTTCTTCTTAGTATTTATTTGTATAGATTTTTGTTTTAGCTGGACGTAACGTGTATTTATTTGTAGAGAGATTCTTGATATTTTTTGAATTATTAGAATACAAAAATAAAATTTTGTTTGAGAGTTTGATTATCTTCTTAAATTTTTTTGGTATAATTGCACATAAAATCCTTTTTAGTTTAAATAATAATAAAATAATGTTTTTATCCTTCTTTATTTTTAGATTTAAAAGCTTAAAAGATCTTTGCCCTTTATAATGTTTTATCTCCATCCCTACATATATAATTTTAGTGTGTGAGTCTCCTGACAATGATTTCTCTATATACAAGATCTCGAACTCAAAATCTGCTTAAGCGATAACAAGTTACTTATCATTTAGACCATTATTTGAGTTGATTCTATGTCTCTTTGCGTAAAGGATTTCAGAAAAATTTATCACAGCCTGACATGTACATGAACACCATCTATTAAATTTACCTACCAAACCCTAATATTCACTTACTTCAACCACTTATCTCCTTCGAACAATCTGTGAAAGAACAAAACCAGAAACAAAATGAAGATTTTCGGACACTCTCCTTCCTTCAACTTCCTTCTGCTTCTCCTCATATTCACTTCAGGTTCGTAAATTTCTGTGAATTTGCATAATCAATGTAACTAAGGTTTGAGTCTTTTGTTGCTGACTTTTTTCAGTGCAAAGCATGGTTTCAATGGTGGAAGGCGGTTGTCAGCTAGCTGTAAAAGGTGGCGGTTGTCCGCAAGTGAATCAGTGCGTTGAAACATGCCGCCCTTGCTACCGCGGCGTTGGTCAGATCACGGCTTTCTGCCGTGCTGCTGGTGGCGGAATTCCGTTCGATGAATGCATCTGTTACTTCTCCCATGGCGCACCTTGTAACCTACCAACTCCACCGCAATGTCCGGCTCAGCCTGTTAATAATATGACTCTTGCGTAGTAAAGTTATAATAATTGCATAAAAGATTTTTTTTTAAATAATTTCATGTTGAGCGTGTGATTTAATTTATTTTATATTTGAGTTAGAGATTACTTCAAGTTCAAGGGGATTAGAAATTTTTTATCCGTTTTTAATATTTTATGTAAATTCCGTATAAATTAAAATTAGAGTTTAAATTTTAAATTTAAAATTTAAAGAATTAAAGATAGTATATAATTATTAAGACTTAATATTTAAATATTAATGTATAAATTTTAAAATTAATATTTAAAATTATTTTTTTAATTCTCTTTAATAGATTTAAAATTATAAAATACCTAAAAAGAAATAATTGTTTTTCATCCTCTTTATGGTACTGACATCTACCATATTAATGATATTTAATGAGAATTCAGTTTGTTTGGTAAAAATGGTTTCACTTAATCCTGACGTTTCATTTAAATTCGGGTCAACAATTTGTTACATTAACAAACATTTTATTTTATTATATTTAATATGATTACGATATGATAGATTTTTTATTGATAAATAATAATTTATTATTGGATAAATATTATTGAGATGATTATTATAATTTTAATTTTAATAGTATTGTTGCACATTTAATCTCGGTTATTTATATAGTGTTTCAATTTGATCTTAGTTCATGGTATGGATAGGTAATGTTTTTATATTAATTAGATAATAACATGTGTCACCAATCACGTCTTTATGTTGTAAGTCACTAACACCGATATATATGTATTTGTTCTTTTATTTTTATACATAATCATAGATTTAGTTTTTTTATTTAATTAAAATATTAATCAAATTATAATAATTAAAAAATTTAAATTATAATAAAAATTTATTTAACAAACCTCAAAACCCAAACTATAAACCTTAAATAGTACACTCTAAACCATAAATCCTAAATTAAATTAAAAAAAATAATTATAATAAAAATTTCTTTAATAAACTCTAAATCTAAACTCTAAATTTATTTAAAAATTTTTAATTATAATAAAATGTTATTTAATAAATCAAAAATTCAAACCTTAAATCCTAAATTCAAACCCTCGTTCTTTTCTAGAATTCATCGTTCTTTAAAAAAGTTTTACTGTAATATTATGGTTTATCACGACAAAAAAATTCTAGCAGAAAAAAGAAAAAAATATGTTCTGCTCTAATCTTTGTATATTTCATTTTTCTCCTTCAAAATTTAACAATTTAAGATTAATTTAATATAAAATAGTAGTTCAAGGATGTGTGATGAAAAAGATAATGATTTGTATAATTATATGAAAACTAAAAAAATATAAATTTATTTAATTAGATGAAAAAATCATAAAAATAATTAATAAAATATTTTTAATTTTATTTTAAAATATAATTAATTTCATATCAAATTTTGAGATTTTTAATAATTATTTAATTCTAAAATATTCCACATATATATTTTTTCTATTTTTATATTTGAAACTTTCAAGGAAAACTTGAATCTTAATTGATTTATAAAATTAATTTTTAAAAGCATTCAAATCTCGACAATACTTTCTAATTTAGATATCTTCCTATAAAAAGCCAAATCTAAACTTAACTTATCAGTATAATCATTTTTAAAACGAAAAATCTGATGAATTTGTTGTCTGAATTTGTTACCAAACAATACTTTATTCCCAGCAACAACAGAAATTATATCATGAAATCTTTTCATCACGTTATTAGTTATCTCAACTAGGGCTGTAAATGAGACGAGACAGATTGTGAACTACTCAAACTCGACTCAATCAAAACTTGACTCGATTGAACTCGACTCGAGCTCAAACTTGTCTCAAATTCGTAACGAGTCGAACCGAGCTACATGATACTCAACTCGAAAAACTCACGAACTACTCGAAACATAAATAGAATACTATTTTTTATTTCTTTATAATTTAAAATCTAAATTTCTAAACTTAAAAACCTAAAATTTAAATCTTAAACATAAGTGTTAAACCCTAAATTAAGATATTAAAACCTAAAATTAACAAATTTGAGTTTATAGATTTTGTGTATCAAATTTTTTTCTCCTTTAGACTTTAAATGAGACGTGAGAGACAAGAGTTACTCAGTCTAACACAGTCAAAGATTGATCAATACTTGGCTCAATTAGGCTCGAAAAAAGCTCAAACTCGACTCGAGTTCTTAACGAGTCGAGTCGAGCTCAGATATTTCAAGCTCGTTTAAAATTACTCAAACTCGAACTCAACTCAGCTCATTTACACCCATAATCTCAACTATTAAGATTCATTCATCTTATATTTTTTAAGGTGAGTTATCACTTTTTTTTTCTAAATATAATTAATGAATTGATAGTTATCAGAGATAGTTACTTAAAAATGAACGAACTTGATTATATGAACTATGAATAACGTGGTGAACAAGGTTCATGATATAATCCCTCCGCATACAACCTGCTCCAACGAACATGATTTTCTTCATAGCCTCGTTAAAACCGGTTTCACAAAATCTGGGCTAAGAAATCGTAACAAAATCACAGACCGGGAAAATAGCACCAACCATAGTTGATGAATCAAGGTATGACGCCGACATCCTCTCTGATAACTATCAACCATGTATGAGATTACCTTGCCCAAGGGCTGGAGTTCGATCTCGAATTCCAGTTTCTATAATGCACAGTTCTGTTTTTCAGCAGCCTTCACATGTCTTCTCCCGGTCCTCTATGAAGAGACGAACCTGAGTTTTTCATGTGCATGGTGTGACATATTTTGCATTATGCAACTTCTCGGTCACGAATGTAATGAAAATCAGTTGATAGAACGGGTTATGGTTCGAATGTAGATAAACTAGACCATCCTAATGGGGAATGCTTTAGTCCTCAAATTCCAAATCAAAATATTCCTTAAGGATGCTTTTAGGAGTTTTTCCGAATCCGTTGGCCACTTCTTTCATTTCTTTGAGTCGCAGGACTTCATATTTTATCTGATCGACTCTGTTCAAGACAGCATCCAAAGATGCATCGGCTTCATTTCTAAATGGTGGATCCTGAAGTTCAGATCTCTCCTTATCAAGTTGTTGATAAAGATGGCGAAGGTAATTCCTCTGACCATAAAGCTGTTCTTCTGCAATTTTGTATTCCGTTTCCTGTGCATTTCTGAGAGCCTGAAGAACCTGATCAATCCCGTATTCAATTTTCAGGTATTCACTGTGATAATCAGAAGATACTGATAAAATCGAACCCGAACGTGGTTTATCTACAGCATCCTGATGATTTGTTGGTTCAAGTTCTCCATTTCCATTATGGAAGATACCTACATAAAAAACAAAATGATATTAAGGAAACAATATAGTCAAATGGATTATATGTAGAACACAGATCAGCTTTTGTTTTGGAACTCGGTAAAAATTACAAAATGTATCAGTTCTTCAAGCTCAGATATTTTCTACTCTAAAACTTCGACGAGTTTATCAGGAATTCTCAGGCTAGTCATGTACAAAATTACATTCTTTATATTTTGGTCACCTGAAAAAGATTCGTGGAGGTGGTGAATATTATCAATAGCCCAAAACGATACCAACATTTATGTTGGTCTTCATTTTCCTTGAAGCACCTGTTTCTGATACATATTCGGACTCAGGTACACAAAGATGACACTCCTATCTATGTCAGACGCATACTCATAATAGAGTTCGGGTGACAGGTATAGATACTTTCCTGTTCCACTATGATGATTTGACAGAAAAGCCACTGTGAATGATATGCATTAATATCTAGCTTACGGGAAAGAAGAGGAAAAAAAGAACAAAACAAACTGCCCATCTAATAGAGAGAATATGGGAGGTTATTTCTTAAGCCCCTCAATATCCAAATCAGTAGCAAATATTTTGATGCAAATTAATATAATGAAATGTTTCATGCATTACTAGCTAATAGAGAGGTCAGTTCATTCATTTTTATATGCATAATTTACAGTTAAATTACCTGTTGAAATACCAGAATCACTTTCTTTCACTTTCCAGATATCTTCGAGAGAAGTCCCACATTTAAGCTGATGTAAATACCAAAAAAGCTTACTGGCAATTTCACAAACCCTCAAAAAGCAGAAAGGTAATTTTTGGGAAGAGCATGGAAGCTCTCAAGTCTTATAGCTAGATTGCATTGACCTTACCTCTTTGATAGCGGACTCAATACGTTTCAATAAGCCCCTTGCATTGGTGTTCTGAGAACCACGTAAAATGCAGAGACCAATGTTAATAATCTTCTCAATCTCATCACGAGAATCTATCGATTCACAAGTTTTTAAAAGCATTGTCACATGTGAAACCAGAGATGTCTTTGTATCACAACGTCGGCAATAGTACTCAGCATCCAACCCAATATAACCTCCAACTGTCCCAGCCATGTAAGACCGAAGAGCACAGTTTAGATGAGCAACATGCCCACATATATGCCCATCCACCATTGCTTCACATTTGATATAACTGTAGCCTCCGAATTTCAAGTCTATGGTCTTGCTACAAAGAATACAGCAACAATCACGGCAGAAACGAGGTTCACCGCAGCAAAGATCACAGGGCAAGCAAACCAAAGAAGGGCTTTCTGCTTCGGAAAATAAACTTTTGCACTTCTTATTTCCAGCCTTACATTTCAAACTATCAGACTGGGGTTCAGACGGTGGAACTTCTCTATTGTCAAGAGGGGCAACAAAGAAAGCTCGTGCCACTGCATTATTCATTAAAACATTTGTTGGAAAGAGGAAATGAAGTTTCAAAGTTAAAGCTAGATATCTTCTACAACTATCAAACACTGACGGTGTCAAAAAACAAAATGAAAGATAATAAAAATTACTATCATTTTATCATTAGGTATGAGAGGAAATTATGGAACTCTTCAATTCATTCAGTATGGGAGGAAATAAGGCAAACAAGAGAAAGCAAATTGTTGCAGGCTAGTCTGAATAATTTCACACACCTAGACATGCCTAGATCTCCTGAATGGCTTTGTTTGAAGGCTGCCTACAAGAATTAGACTCTGGAGATGGGACACAAGGAATCGGTGATTTGCCTATTCTGCAATCAAGCAGAGGCAACTTGTGGCCATCACGTAATTGTGTTTCAAGATACAATGGGAGAAAGTATTACAAGAATATGGTGCATACAGAGCTGTTGCAGGCTACCAAGAGGCATTGCATTCAACAAAGTAAACAGGGAAAGCTCTCATTTCTGTTTATATTTTTAGCATGGAGCAGTTACATTTATTACACAAGGAAAGGAGCAATAGATGTAACACAGGGGAATTCCGTTCCTCTATTTTTTAGCCACAATAAGATATAGATCGTATGGTTTCAGAAATTTACCAGGGAGCTCTGTTAATAGGGAGAAAGGTAATGCTTGGGCTCTAAGTGATTCTATGCATGCATATTGACTAAACTTTTTTTTGTTTTGCAGCTCAGTTTGTATTGTAGAAGCTTATCTGTTTCTTTTGGATAATTGAAAATAGAAACTAATGACTTAAGAAAATAAATTTATTTCTACTTTCCACTCACCCCTTCCATCCTCCCATTTTTCTACACTACTAAGCAATGCCTACAAAAATGAATTATAAGTATAAGACCATTATCTATGAGATACCATGAAAGGCATTTCTTAAGATTTTATTAACTCAATGATTGCACTAAAGAATATGATTGTCATAAAGAGCTGTGGGATTCAGATATCAAAAAGAGAAGTCCTGATGGTTCACAAGAGTTGTTTTGTTATCTATGGCTCTGCTTTAAATGAAAAGAACACAGGCAAGACATTAACAGGTCACTTAGTTAGATAATGACTTGAACTTAAATCCTTTTGTTGGACATATAGGATAATTTATGCATTAATTAAATTAAAATATAGAAGCTTCCAGCACATAGTCAATATCATTTGAAAAATGGCTTTTAATTCCATAAAACAATAGAAAAAAACAATAGCTTTTGTATTCATTATATCCTGGGTAAATTTTTTCGTTTATAAAGAATAAAAATCGTGTTAAGTGATCAGAAAATCCCAACCTTCTCGACAATTTGGAGGATTTCATGGTTGAGAATCTAAGAAATCCAAGAATGAAAATAAAAATTAATAGAAAAAGCCTTTAATTGAAATCAAAACAAAAACAAACAAAAGCAAAGACTAGTTCATCAACACTATAAGGGGGCATTTGGATCAGGTTATCTAACATTACCAGATGGAATGCAGATTACCATGGTTGGATCAACAAATTTCAAGTATTATTATCATTAATAATGATCAATTTGCTCAGTAGTCTAAATAGGGTAATCCTATAATAATAATAATAATAATAATAATAATAATAATAATAATAATAATAATAATACTGTTAACAGAGATAATTAAACATCTCCGATCCAAACGTCTACTAAGTGAAACAAAGGCTTAATATGGAAACAATTCAAACATGTCCTGCCAAAAGTATCAGACAATTATCGATGTAGCCAAAAGATATTGGTCAACAACATCTTGAGACTCAAACCATTGGTCCAACCAAACAGGCTAAATAGCTGAAAGACTAAATCAGATCATATTTATTGAGGACAAAGGGCTATAACATTATACGGGTTTAAAAAATGCAGAAGTTAATGCAGTGAACCACATAAATAATTACAAAAGCTAAAATGAGAAGACAAGGCAGTGGAATAGAAGAAGCAAAATGAAGACAGTTATAGGCGCTGACCATGTGTTGAAGAATGTTTCTCTGCAGGGATTTTCCAGCTGAATGAAGAAAAAAATGCATTCATGTCTGCGTCAGGGAACATCATTTTGACATACCGCTGGACTGAAAGCTTGCTTGCAAGTCCACGTCTCCTGCTAGAGTCCACAGGCATTTCAAAGCGCTTTGGAGGATACAAATACCTATCTAAGAAATGTCCAGTAATGGCTACTCTCCTTCCCACCTTCCAACTCCACATGTCACCCTTCAGAGGCCAATCCTCCGGGGCATATGGCAAGCCAAGCCCAGATGCATCTGGCAAAACTGGACTGAGATGAAGACTGTTTTCTCTTCTCCTAGGCGTGTCCCCATTACTTTCCTTAGTATTATCAAGCTCCATAAGATTCAAGTTTAGCAGAAATAGCCCAGAGTCAGCACACTGCACTCAGCGATCCTACTCCTATAACATCAAACGAAAATAGATTAAGTTCACTGCAAAGAAAAATATGCCACAGAAATTCATGTTGAGAACTATTCAAACAGTTTCCAGTATTGGATTGGTTTCTCAAATGAGCATACACGAATATATCAAAATTACAAAAGCATAATACTAATTCTAACTTAACATACGACAATACTTTAACAAACCATATAATGTCAAGAAAAACAATATTTATGTAATTTCAAACAAATATTTATATAATGTCAAACAAGAATATTATCTGTTATTTTAAATACATATCTAGCAATTAGAATCTTTTACGTAGAAAAAATTAGTTAGACATTAAATCTTAAGTTATTGACGTCAATTACTATCGAAATTTTTATATTTTAACTAGACGATTGAAGGAAAGAAAAAAAAAAGAATTAAAAAAAAGAAGAACTCACCTGGAACTGTCTCAAATTTTCACAGGAGTAAGATGGCGATCTGTGCAGCTGGTAAAACTGAAATTCGTTTTAGGTTTTCTAAACTGGAATCAAATATCTCGACGTTTCCAGATAGAAAAAGGAGTTAACGGAGAGAGAAGACGAAGTTTGGGGTTTAGATTTAAGGAAGAAAAGAAAAAGGGTTATTGCAGGATGGGGATGATATGAAACCCTAATTTAAAAAGGGGGAAATATTTAAAGTGGGTTGGGTTTAGATTAAATTTTAAGTTTAGTTGTTAAATAAATCTCTAAATTATATATTTTTAGTTAAATTTTTAAATTATTTTTTGGGTAAATAGGTGTTTAAAATTCATTTCGTAATTTGTTTAATGTTATTCGTTAATTCTCATCGTTTTTCTTAAAAATTCTAAAATTATATTAAAATAAATAAAGTTATTTAATTTATAAAAATTCTCTAAAATTTTCAGATTTATAAAATAACCCTAAATTTTAAAATTTTTAACTCTCTAAATCTAAATCCTGATTAGGATATAAAAACAGTTACTCGGATAGGTTTCATATCAGGTACTGTCAGGTTGGACAAAATCAGATACAAGTTATTTCATGTTGATTTGATGTTTTGACTCAATTCGGGTAGAGTACGAGTTTATTTCAGGTCGGATCCTTTCAGGTTAAGTTTATTTCAGGTCGGGTTCAAACGGTTCGGGTCTAAATCAGATAATTGACAGGTTCATTTCAGGTATGTTGTATTTCAGGTTGGGTTCATTTCAAGTCGGTTTTATTTCAGGTCCAATTAATTCGGGTTTTAAATTCATATTAATTAAAATTATTAAGTTTGAGTTTGGTATAAATAAGTAATTAAGTAAATAACCGGTACACTTTGGGTTGAATGATTGATTATTTATTTTGAATTAATTATTTAATATCTAACGTCTTTAACTAGCATGATTCGATTAAAATAAATATTGCGCATTAGACTAAACAAAAATATCATCAAAGGATTTATATCATAAAAATTAGGTTAAATTACAAAAATTAAAAATTAATAAGGAATAAACACTTGACTAAAAAGAATAAAATTTTAAATTAAAAAGGATAAATATTAATAAAATAAAATATTATCTCACTAAAAACACTAAACTAAATTAAAAAAAATAAATAATAATCAATTTGAAATAAAAATAAAGTTGTAAGGATTAAATTATAAAAATTATAAATTAATAATAGTTAAATTCAGTGAAAAAATAGTTTTAATGTACTTTAATAGATTATAATTTATACATATAAAATATAATTTAATACATTTTAAAAATGAAAATATGAAATTTATACTATATATAGAATATATTCTATATATGAAATTTATACTGCATATAGAATATATTCTATCTATAGAATTTATACTATATATAAAATGATACTATATATGAAAAATAGGAAATGTATATTATATATAAAAATATGAAATATATAATACTATATATATAAATATATAATATGTATGTATGTGTATGTATATAATATATAAGTATAGATATAAGTAGGGATGTAAAAAGTTGACCCGACCTAAAAACTTGACTGAAACTTGTTCGAGACATAACTTGGTTTGACCTGGAGATGTAATGACCCGAATCCAATTTGTATCCGACTATTGTTGACTTGAATCCGAGTTGAAACTGTTACAGTAGCAATCGTATCCGAACTGTATCCAACTGAGAATGACCTAAACCCGATTTCAACCTGTTACTCTGGACCCAAAACTCGACCTGCATTCTACTGAAACGAACCTGAGCCCGAGTCTGACCTGACAAATAACCGATATTACCCGACTGAATCAACCTAAGACCTGATTTTACCCGATTTGTTTTGAACCCGACCTGATAAATGACCCGACTTGTTATTGACTTGAATTAATATTAACAAGACTTAATATTTACATGACATATATTTAAGTATATCTATAATTTGATGAATTTAAAATAATGATAAATATAATTAGGTTTAAAAAACAGAATTAAACATGAGAATTAATTTAGGATTAATATTTAAATTTAGTATTACATATTTAATTTAATTAATTAATTAATTAATTTTAATGTATTTAATTTTAATTATTAATTTTAAAATAATATTTCATTAAAAATTATAATTTTAAATTAACTTATTGAACTTAGGATTAATTAATCTAAATTATAGTATAAAACATAAATTATAAACATAATTAAAAGAATTCTAAAATCAAAAGTAAATTTTTATTAAATTAATCTAAATTATGACTCAATTAAATTAAACCAAAACAATTAATAAAAAAATCAATGAGAACGAATAGTGAAAAGACAAAATTTTGTGGAGAAATAAGCCACTAATTTTTTAAGTTTGAGATTAATTTACTTTTAGTTTAAAAATTTTAGAGAGATATAAGTTATCAAAATTTTGGAGGGAATTAGAAATAAGTGTTGATTATTATATAAAAAATGGGGAAACAAAATTTTGGAGGGAATTAATAAATATAGTAAATTTTAGAGGATTATTATTATTATTATAGCATATAATCAAATAATAAACTTTGATTAAATATAATCAATTAAAAATCTAAGAAAAAGATTAGATTTAGATATTCATTTGACAATACTCTAGGTCGAGTAAAAAAATTCGCATATTTTTATATAATTCTCGCCTAAAAAATCGAATCTCGCACCGCTCTACACCTTATTTTACAATTATTTCAATTTGGTTATGATCACTTGAAAATTAAGTTTTAAATTTTATTTTTTATTCGATTTGGTCCTCATTTAATTAAAATCAAATTATATATTTTAAAATTGTTTCAATTTGATCATAGGAATTAATTTAATGATTAAAGAATTAGTCTTAGAGAACTAGTTTAGAGATTTGGGCTTAGAGGATTAGTGTTGGGCTTAAAGAATTAATAATATACATACATTAATTCATAAACAAATTAATACATATATTAGTATACATTTAAATATATATATATTATGTATATTAAAGTATATTATATATATTATAAGTATATTATATAATACATATAATATATTGATATATAAAGTATAATATATAAATATATTATATATATTAAAGTATATTATATATGTATTAAACTATATTATATACATAGTATATTTTAATGTATATTGTATTAATATATACATCGAATATATTATATATAGTATAATATATTTAATGTATACATATATTAATGTATATTATATACATATATTAATATATACATCTAGTATATATACATACTTACTTATTACTTATATAAATATACATGCATACATATTATATATTTATATATATAATATTATACATTCTATATTTTCATATATAGTATAATTTCTATATATATATTTCCATTTTTGAAATGTTTTAAATTATATTATACAAGTATAAATTATAATGTATTAAAGTACATTAAAATTAAAATTTTCACCGAATTTAACTATTATTGATTTATAATTTTTGCAATTTAGTACTTACAAGTTTATTTTTATTTTAAATTGATTATTATTTATTTTTCTAACTTAATTTAATATTTTTAATAATATGATGTTTTATTTTATTAATATTTATCTTTTTTAATTTAAAATTTTATTTTTTCTAGTACAATGTTTATTCTTTATTAACTTTTAATTTTTGTAATTTAACCCAAATTTTAAGATATGAATCACTTGATGATATTTTTTGTTTAGTCTAGTGCGTAATATTTATTTTTAATGTGATTCATGATAGTTTTAGATGTTATATATTAAATAATTAATTTAAAATGAATGATCAATTATTAAACCCAAAATCTATCGTTATTATTTAATTACTTATTTTTACTAAACTCAAACTTAATAATTTTAATTAATATGAATTAAAAATCCAAATTAATTCAACCTGAAATAAATCGACTTGAAATGAACCCGACTTGAAATGAACCTGACCTGAAATGTAACCGAACTGAAATGAACTCGACCTGAAATCTACTCGACCTAAAATGAACCTGTCGATTATCTGATTTGGACCCGAATCGTTTGAATCCGACCTGAAATGAACTCGACTTGAAATGGACTCGACTTGAAATGGACCGGCACCCAACTCGAATCGAGTCAAAATATTAAATCAACCTGAAATGATCTTTATCCGATTTTACCCGACCTAACAATACCCAACATGAAACTCATCCGAGTAACTGTTTTTACATCCCTAATCATGAAAATGTTATACTTTTAAATTAGGCCAACATTTTTATTATTTTAATAAATTGAATATCATATATATACAACATATATTGATTTTAAGATCTTTATTTACATCAAAGATTCTTTTAAAACCCAAATTTATGAGAAATTATTTTATGGACCGGTTTTATCACGTCATCTATAGTCCCTAACCACTAAAAAGTAGTCAACTAATTTTTATATTTTTTATGTTATTTTTTCAAGAGTAAATCGTTACTTTTTATTACCATATAAATGGGTAGTGGGTGGTTAAATAGAGATTAATTAAGAAAGAAAAAAGATATGAAAAATAAAAATTAATTGACTACTTTTTAGTGATTAGCGACAATAGACGACGTGGTGAAACTAATCTATAAAATAATCTCTCCAAATTTACACACGTAAATTCTACTTTTGCTCTAATACGTTCTATTTAGGGAGTTGCCATCAATATTTTGAATTCACCAAAACACCCTTGATAGAATCTCAAATTTTAAAAACCATCCCCGAATTGTATTGCCATCATTCCATCAAAGATCAGACTTATGTTTTTCCCAATAATAATGCTATTTTTATTTCCTTTCCTTTTTCATACAAGTATTCAAGATAATAGCCTTTTCTAGTACATGAATAAAATAATACCTTTCATACATATATAAGTAAGTATGTATGTGTCACGGGGTCAGAGTCTTGGCGCAGGGACTTCTACCCGTACGACACCTTAGGTCTCTCGCATACCGGAGGTTAAGCCTTAACCATATCCGATGCTCACTGGTTTCTCCCTCCCATAGTCTCATCAGGGAAGCGGGGACAGCTTCCGACTAGTATGGTGCGTGATCAGCATGCTCATCCGAAGATAGGTCGACTGTTCGGCATGTATTACACCTTTATTGTTATCCCCTTCCCAAAAATTAAGCACAACCAGAAACCATCTCACACAGTCTCGCGTTATCACGACCAACGGTCTGTGAAATTCTCCCCCACTTGATTCATGCACGCCCTCGTGTATGGGAAGAAACTCTTTCCCTTCTCTTTAAATTTGTCAGGAACTAGTTTGCAATTTCCCTTCCACTCGCCCTCCGTTATATTGGGGTTTGGAGAACTTTCACTGCGGTTTCCTGCCTACCTGTCCTCATCTCAATCTCTTTCTAGAGGACCAATTTGTGAACACCACCTTCTCTTTAGGGTGCGAGCTACACTCGCTCATCCACGCGACTCGCTAACACAACAACAGAGCGCTTGGTAAACTCACAGCTAGCACACAGCCTCGCTCTGATTGTCACGGGGCTAGACTTTTAAACCAGCTAACCCGTATAGTCGCAGTCGAGTCCTTAAGACAAATGACTAAGTCAGCCTGAAATCCCACTATGGAAGATCAAACTTCCAATGCACTCAAGAACGAAAGATCATTTTAAGCGGGAGTTAACTATGAGAATGACTTCTAAGAACTTTAGAAATAACAAGAAGAACACTCGAGAACAACTCAAGAGAATTAAAGTAAATGCCAAAGCTTTTTATTACTCTCTCAAAGGAGGATAAAATTGTTGGGTGAGTACAAATGGTGGTGAGAGCTCTCTATTTATAGTTGAGCTCTCACTCAATCAATGGTTAGGATCAAATTACACGGATGGCCAAGATTAGCCCGGAATAAATACAGAATCAGTTACCTAAGGAAATTCTATCAAATCTTATATAATTACATCAATTCATTGGTTTGTTTCCCTAGATAACTGATTTCTCCCTTTATGGAAAGATTCCCCTGAATACTTATTTGATAAGGTGTTTCTTTCCATATATGAATTGGGCTCTCTAGCATTCTCCAAGTGTTGGGCCAAGTCTGATAGTCTTGGCCAGCCTGATGGAACCTTATTGTCGGACTTGTGTGCGACTATCTCGGACCCCAACCTACGACCCGTGACATTCTCCTCCACTGAACTTAGCGATGCCCTCGTCGCTTTCCTAGAACGATCTTGGTTTGGTCCATCTTGGATGTTACTACTTGATGCCTCGGCTTGATACAGTTCCTCCATAAGAACTGTTTACTTCAGCTTTTGTCTCGTTCGATCCTTTATCCCATTCCTTGCATCATCTTGGTGGACTCTCGGTTTCTCGGTTTACTCATGTCCTTCATAAGGATTGCTCGCTTTAACTTTTCTTGCCAAGTGATGTCGCGTGCTAAGACGCCTTCGATTATATTTCCTTCATGACTTGATTTACCTTGAATCGGACACTCTTGGTCCTGCAGTGAAGTCTTGGGTGTCCCCACATTGAACACTAGACGAACTTTCAAACTCTTTAGCACATCTGATTGGCTCCTTAGAACTCTGAAAGGTCCCTTCCAAGCTTTCTCATCTCTGCAATATGAGTTAGGTCTAACCCGACCTACACTCCACAACAATGGTAAATCGAAATCAAGAACACTGGATTTGTGTTTGAGATGTACCTTCCTCTCGTTCACCGCATTTACTCTAAAATGGATCAGACCTTCTGTCTCCATGAAGTCTGGCCTCCTTTGAATCAAACTTTCTGCCTCAAAATTCTTTGCATCATGTTGCATCGGCTCTTCTACGAAGTTCGCTGCCCTCGGTCCCATCCACCTATCTAACTTGATGTTTGGAGTTTTCTTTTTACATCGACCCTTCTTTCTTGAAGTTCGGTGCTTCCTCTTGCGTTGGCGCTTCTTTCTTGAAGTCCTCCGCTTGTTTTCCACCTTGCTCATGGGTGGTGTCTCCACAGTTGCTATGTCCCTCTTAGGCTTGGCTCCCTTCGACTCCTTAATTGTAGTCTCTGAATGAGTGTTCTTCCCATGAACACCCTCGGCAAGACCCTTAGTGGCTTTCTCGTATATGGATAACTCTTAGTCGATTAATATAGGCTGTAGCATATTTCAATGGGAAATTTTGCAACTTTTGTGTCCCCTTGCATTGGTGGCACTTCAGTTGCTTCTTCTCCCTCGGCTTGACAGTTTTGTCATTCGCTATCTCAACGAGTCTCGACCTTGGTTCGACTACTTTAGCACTCTTAGTCGCACCTTGGTTCTTACTTGGCTTGCTGGAATAAACAATCACGCTAAGTCGCACTACTTATCCTTGTGGCTCGTCTGGTTCCTTGACGATGGTAACAAGGCGATTTTTCTCAAGATAGCTCCTTATCAAATGCGGGTCATCACAGAAGTAGCACTTCAATTTTCTGCTCGCCTTCTTTTCTCGCACGGACTTAGTCTTTCCACTCCTATTGTCTTTTTTTATGGGCTTGGACGTCTCGATACTAGTTGTCTTGTCTCCTGCAAACTCGGTCAGCAACTACGCCTCATTATTGGCCTTTGTAGAAACATAGGCATCTCCTTGCTCCGATGCAAGTTCTCCCCTTGAACTAAGTCTATCCAAGAAGGTCTTGAGCATACCCCATTCACTCATTGTGTTCTTGCAACTGAGTAGCTCGCTCTTGAGCTCATCCATCTCGATCCGCAAAGCCTTCACTTCGGCATCACAAGCATTCCTCCTTCGAACAATCTCCAACTCTTTGAGAACACGTTGAGTCTCATTTTTACATTTGTCTTCCATGGGTTCTAATTGGTTAAGATGAGACTCCAAGACACCTTGGATATTCTTTATGCTCTCTGTGGTGGCACGAATATTGTGACAATCGTTGTTCAAGTCAGTGTACATGTCTCAAATATCCTCTCGAATTACATCTAAGATATCACTCTTAAAGGACTCCAAAGTCTGCATCGTAAAAACCCTCATCGTCTAGCCAACTCGATAACTTCTCACGAACTAGCTTGACTGTAATTGTAAGCACGTTCGAACACAAGTCCCTCTCGACTCGCTCTGATACCAATTGTCACGGGGCTAGACTTTTGAACCAGCTAACCCGTGCGAACTTAGTCGAATCCTTAAGACAAACGATTAAGTCAGCCTAAAATCCCACTATAGAAGATCAAACTTCCAAGGCACTCAAGAATGGAAGATCGTTCTAAGCGGAAGCTAACTATGAGAATAGCTTCGAAGAACTTTAGAAAAAACGAGAAGAACACTCAAGAGCAACCCAAGAGAATTAGAATAAATGCCAGAGCTTTTTATTACTCTCTCAAAGGAGGATAAAATTGTTGGGTGAGTACAAATGATGGTGAGAGCTCTCTATTTATAGTTGAGCTCTCACTCAATCAATGGTCAGGATCAAATTACACGGATGGCCATGATTAGCCTGGAATAAATACAAAATCAGTTATTTAAGGAAATTTTATCATATCTTATCTAATTACATCAATTCATTGGTTTGTTTCCCTGGATAACTGATCTCTCCCAATATGACAAGATTTCCCTAAATACTTATCTGATAAGGTGTCTCTTTCCATATCTGAATTGGGCTCTCTAGCATTCTCCAAGTATTGGACCAAGTCTGGTGGTCTTGGCAAGCCCGATGGAACCTTGTCGGACTTGTGCGCGACTGTCTCGGACCCTAAACTGCGGCCCGTGTCATATGCATGTATATAGTATTATATATAAAAATAATACCTTTCATGAGTACTTAAAAATATGTGATTTATTTTCCTTTAAAATTTTGATTTTTTTACTCTTTTTTATCATTTTTTTTATCAATTGTTTTGGTTTAATTTAATTGACTCTTCATTTAGATTAATTTAATAAAAATCTATAATTGATTTTGGAATTCTTTTAATTATGTTTGTAATTTATGTTGTTATATTTTAATTTAACTTAATCAATACTAAGTTCAGTAAGTTAATTTAACTTAATTAAATATTAATTTAAAATAATATTTTTAATGAAATATTAATTTAAAATTATAATTTTAATGAAATATTAATTTAAAATTATAATTTTTAATGAAATATTAATTTAAAATTAAATAAATTAAAACTAAATAAAATAGTAAATAAATTAATTTAATTAAATTTGTAATACTAATTTTAAATATTAATCCTTAAATTAATTCTCATGTCTAATTATATTTTTAAGACTAATTTTATTTACCAATATTTTAAATTCATCAAATTATAGATATACTTAATTATATGTCACGTAAATATTAAGTCTTGTTAATATTAGTTTAGGAAAATAACAAGTCGGGGTCGAAATAAGTCGGGTTATTTATCAGGTCGGGTAAAATCAAGTCTTGGGTCGATTCATTTTGGTAATATCGGTTATCTGCTAGGTCTAACTCAGGTTAAGGTTCATTTCAATTGGATGCAAGTCAGGTTTCGGGTCCATAGTAACAGGTTGAAATTGGGTTTTGGTCATTCTTGGTCTGATACAGTTCGGGTTCGATTACTATAGTAATAGTTTCAACTCAGGTTCGAGTCAACAACAGTCGGTTATAAATCATGTTCGGATCATTACATCCTCAAGTCAAACTAGGTTTTGAAGTTTCAGTCGGGTTTTCAGGCCGGATCAGCTTTTTACATCCCTAATCCCGATTTAGATTAATTTCGTCATCGATTGTCACATCGTCTATTACATCGATCACCGAAACTTTTTGATCATTTCTTCTAACATTTCGTCATCGAAAATCGATAGACACTGTGTGTAACGTCAAAATTATCAAATGATTTTGTTCGAACGATTCACGACGAACGACGGCAAATGATGTGTGAGTTGATCGATATAAAAAGGATACTTTATTTCATCACCGGTAATGTCGGCATGAGTGGTCTAATTCTGTAACTGTTTTGAGAATATTTGAAATTTTATTTAGCAAACTATGTATAAGGGTCGGAAAAGAAAAAGTTTGGCAATTTTTTTAGTTTTAGAATTTAAAGATTTAGGTTTTGAGTATATTGATTTATAATTTATAATTAAAATTTAGGGTTTAAAAATTAGGATAATATAATTAAAAATATATAGTTTAATCCGTGCATCTTAAATTTTAACTCTAAATGTTAAATAAAATTCTTAAACTCTAAAACTAAAATAATTATATAAAATAAAATTTTTATAAGCACCTGTATACAGAATAATCAACCCTTTTTATTTCATCTATAGTGGTTGTTATTAAATCAATGGAGTAATTAATAAAGTTTGCTGAAGTGGTAGATATTATGACATAAAATCACCTTGGTAACATCCAAATTTTTTTAATTTTAAATCTTAATTTAAAATTTTTAATTTATAAAACTCTAAATTTTTGAGAAATTCTAAATTATTACTTTTTAGAACTTTGGGCTCAAAATTAAATTGAGGAATTTGAATTTCTAAGTTAAAATGATAATATTTGAAAGTTGAATGAATACTATGTAATTTTATAATACCTCAAGGAAAATATTGATTTTTTTTTTTTATTTTGAGGATTTTTTTTACAATTTAGAGGTTAAAAGTAGAGGCGTTCATTATCGAATATCGAATCTGATTCGATTTATTTTTTTAGATATTTGATTTTTTAGATCATAATATAATGATTAATATTTGATTTATTTTTTGTATAGTTAGACCGGGTTTTTGGATATCCAATTATTAAAAAATATATTTTAATTTAATTTTTTTTCAAATTTAAGGTTTATATTTATAAAAATTTAAATTTTGGAATATAAAAAATAATAAATTATTAAATATAACAAGATTTACATCTATAAATTTATTTATTTATTTATTTTAATTTTCAGATATAACAAGCATGAAATTATTAAAAATAATATTCATAAAAAAATAATTTTTAGATTTTTGGATAATCTAGAACTTAAAATATTATGATCCGTATTAGATCCAAAAAATTTAAAATCAGTTTACATATATGGCCCAAAAATAAAAATCGAATCTAATAAATAGATAATCAAATCAGATCGATCGGATTGGATATTTTTAAATATCCCTAACGTACGGAATTTAAAAATTATTACCTTTCTAAAAACCTTTGGAAGTTTTGATGCCTAACTACGGAAATTACTTATTTGACTAATTTGGAGATTTTTTACACTAATCGTTGGGTTGAATTTGGAATTTTCACAGACTCTTTTAATTCCATATATTTATTTTTATATATTATTAATGTTTGAAAACCCAAAATATCATTCTCAAAAATATAAACCGACGTCGTTCGGTTTGTGAAATCCCTGCCCTATCCCCTAATTGAACCAAAACTGCTCTAAATTCTTTTTTTTCCCCAATTTATCGCATCTAAGCAAAGTAAATATATCTATTTATTATCATCTTATTTATTTAGTAGTAACTAGTAATTGAATCAATGGTCTTTGTTTCAAAGTGAAGAAAACAGTTTGGAAAGCCATTTGTTATATAATATATATAGTCTTATTTGATAAATTATTTATATGCTAAGAATATTTTGATTTAAATATAAGTATATACCAAGATTTTTTTATTATCTTTTATAAAAGTGTACTCTAATATATGTATAGATAGGGGTGATAATGAGTATGACCAGCTCGCGAGCAACTCGAGCTCAGCTGGGGTTCGACTCTAATATATAAGGTTTTGAATCGTGTTGAGGCCTGCATGAACGCAGTTTCCTTAAGACAGATTTTTGGTCACTTCGAATGTGCTTGAGTTCTTTAGTTGTTTGTGTCTCAGGATACAACAACATGAAGATCTTCGATAAATGCACAACTGAAAAGATCTCGAACTATTTTTCTTGCTTTTACCAATCACCAGAAGAAAATGAGAGAAGGAAAATTCTTTGAGATATGATTTGAACCTAGGAATTATATTCATATTTATAGGGAAAATTAGGACAACGAGTGAAAAGTTTAATTCGAATATTCAGAGGATAATACACATTATCTGATCTTAAAATGAATTAAATTGGAATGTTCAAAAGATAATCAACATAATCTCCGTATTATCTGATTAATATTCGTAATTTAAGGAAAATTCAACTTCTCCTTAATTTGTATTTTAATAAAATACACTCTTCTTGGATATTAAAAATAAACTAAATTAAGGAAAAAAATTACTCACAACGAGTAAAATATCCACAGGCCTGTGAAAGACCCGACTAGTTCGGACATTCGTGTCGCCCACAACGTACAAGTGCGCCTCAACCCGAATGAGATTTGAATTGCACCCCTGTACGCAAGACAAAGAATCATTTTAAGTCATTCAGTGACAACTATGTAGAAAAGTGTATATAAACATTTTCCATTCATTTATCTCATCCATGTGGGATAAGGAGTTTCTCATTCCTTACTTTATTCTTGATCTCACGGAGTAGAATAAGAATCAATAAATTCCTTATTCGAATCTCTATCTTTACTTCTCTAAAATATGACTCAAAGTTAAATATTTCTTACTGTTTTTCCAACAATATGTATTCTATTGGGAGTAAAAATCATATGTATCTTTATCATGCTTCCTTTTATGTCTCATGTTAAAAATTTATAAAAAAATAATTTTTAAACCTTAACCCTTATTTTCTATATCCTAAACTCTAAACCTTACACCCTAAAAAATACATCATACCCCTATTTCCCTTAACCTTAACCACAACCCCTAACCTTGAACCTTAAACCCTCTAATTTAAAATGAAGTCATGAAAGGGGACATGGGGAAAAGGCAGACGATTTACACTCGTCTACTGACATGTTTATTTTTTGGTATTGAAACTTTGAATTGTATGTCATCATTGATAACTCTGCAAAAAGGCTTCATTTAGAGCCTTTTTTTACTTAAGTTATTGTCTTTAAGCGTATATAGGAGTATTTAGATGCATTTAGGATCATAATATTTGCAGAAAGACAACGAAGGAAAATGTCATGGAAAATATGGAGACACCAGAGCTGCAGAAAAAGACAAGGAGATATTTTGAGAGGAGTGTCAGTTTATTCTATACGTGAGGCTGGCCATAACAACCTTGGAGGAGACCACTATTGTTGCGTGTAAAAGTACTTCACAATTGCGTGCAAGTGCACACGTTCAATTTATAGTATAAAAAGTATCGTATCCACAGAGATTGGTGCTTCTTCCGAACTTTAATTTCTTGCACTGAAAAATAAAGACACAATTGTTTGATAGAATTAATATTAAAATTAAATAATAAAACAAATAAGTAAAATAGATTGGAGCAATCGATGAAAGAGGCGTGGCTAGGTTATTCCGAATTATGAATGACTGTCGAATGATTCCTTCTTTGTGAATGGGTGCTCGCACCACCCTACTTGCCACGGCAATTGGGCTCAGTCGATTGCTTATGGCATTTCTCCGAGTTATCAGTTCGTAGATTGTTTGGGCAATAACGACGAGGGAATTGCCTGGGCAATGTTGAGCAACTATCCTTGAGGTTCGGTAAAAGCGTAGCTTTTCATAGCCGTTGAAATCCTGCACTTATCCCTAAGCCGGATTAGTTTTTTCGCACTTGGATCGAACTATACCTAATCGTTTCGTGAATCCAATCCTCCCGGATCTGGATAAATAAATCGTTTATCGAGTTCTCTCTCGATTCTCTCACAAACAAACTTAATTGCCAAGAGTAGATAAACCTTAATTTAGAACACACAAACACTTAATAAAAATCAAACTAAGTATTCATAACATAAGAATAACCCAAGCCAACTAAAATTAGTTCATGGCTGGGCAGAATATCCTAAAATAATCTCTCATCACTCGAGTAAACAAGAAAATAAAAAGGAGAATTCGGTAACCCCTTTGTGTACTTCTCTCCCACGATCAGCTCTCTCTCATGATCGGCTCTCCTTGTTTGGACGGCAAGCTCCTCCTTCTATGCAGTTTTTTCGGTCAACAAGGTTGAAGGAATAATATAGAGATGTAAATAATCATGCTAGAATATTTCCCTTTCTAATATATATTTCCTTCTTTACTTTAATCCTTCAATCTTTTCATATCTCCCATCTTTGTCTTTTCTTCATTATTTCTTTCCATAGCTAGCTCCTTCATTAAGGCTTACTTTCTGCAAAACATGGAAACAAACCACAACAGCATCTTTTCTACCGGAAATTAACCAACTAAAGAATTAAAGTGACAATCAAGGAAATAAAAGGAAAATGCATGAAAATAATAAAATACAACTAATTATGTGCTTAAGTATAACAATAATAGTGAGTAAAAAGAGTAATAAAATCAATACTTTTGAACACTAATCACACCCTCAAACTCAAATTATTGCTTGTCCCCAAGCAATGCAAACCTAATAATTAATTGTCAAGGCATCCAATCTTCACAGACATACTTCAAAATTTAACTTCTAACCTCAGAACTGGGGCACAAAGTATGACCACCTTTAAATTTTTTGAAAAACAGAGAAATTTTCCAGAATCAAACTATAATACTTGTGACAAAGTGTGCGCTTAATTGTATACAAGTTAATTTTCAAGATTCTATGTGGACAGTCGGTTTAACACAGTGATTGCCTGGGCATAAATCTCAATTTTACTAGAGCCAGTTTCGGGCACCTCTAGCAATCAAGCAATTCCTTTAATTTTATCAACTAGAGCCAGTTTCGGGCACCTCTAGTGATTCTGTAATTCAAACAAACTAGAACAAATTTCGGGAACCTCTAGAATGATATTGCTTATCCATTTTTTTTCTCTTTTTTTTATTTGCCCAAAATTATAACAACCTAAATTCACAAAGTCTCCATCAATTAACAAGTCACAACCGTGTAAAAATTTTCAGCATCATAGTAAAATTCTAGCTTCTTCCAATGTAATTCTAAAATCAAAGGCAATTTCAATTAAGTGCAATGGCATAAATCTCATCAGTAGTTATCCATCAAATTTAAAGCAATTAGATCAAATTGAAATTCTTGGCAAATAATATATGCAATCTATATGCAACAACTAACTATGAATGCAACTAATTATGATTGCAACTATCATGAATCAATTAAAGGTAAACACCCCCAAACTCGATATGACCATTGTCCCCAATGCATACAAAAATAAAAAAAATACAAATAAGTTAGAAAGTTCTTCACCTTGAGTTAGTAATTTCCTGCTTGCCAATGGATTTAACTTTTTGTCCTCGTGGTTGTTGTGCTAGCAGTGGATTGGATCCTCCATTGATTCTTTTCCATTTTCTTGAACAGTACTTGCCCGAGCAATAACGATTGCCTGACCACGACAATTGCCTAGGCATTGAAAGTGGTGATCATATCGTCACAACGAATTGATCTAAAATTTCCAATATAATCACAACTTCTCTTGCTTGTCAAGAAAAAAATAATAATGGTGAAAGTATGCGACAAAGATCATTTGTGAAGGAAAGAATTTCGTTTAAAAATAAAAAGGAAATAAATAAACCACAAATATTGGTAACTTTTTAGAGTTAATTATGGAATTAATCTATGCAAAGTTTGACCCATATTAAAGTATATACATATCTACAATCAAATCTCCCTTGATCTTGATTTCCTTTTCTAAAAAGATAAACATCAACAAAGCAAGAATCATTCAAGTAATGAGAGGGTAATTATTCATGAAAACCATAATAAAGAAAATTCAAAAAAGAATCAAATTAAAATAAAAGATAAAAAATAATAGTAAATAAAAAATATCAAGAAAACTCATGGAGGATCGTTTCCGATATTTTTTATAGTCCATCCGCACCCTCCATCGAGTGACAATTCTGACTAAAAAGGGTTGGGACTAAATGAGTACGAATAGTCCCCTTTGCATTATCATGGTGGAGGTGTCTTTCTTTCGTGTTCTCTTGTAATCCATGTATATCCTCCACATTGATATTGTTCCTGAAGGCAAAAATAAATTATTAGAAAAATTATATCAACATCCAACCATTTAATTACCTCAGTCTTATTGATATCCAGAATAGTTGGATATAGCCTTCGTTGTCGAGGAAATTGTTGTGCTAGCCAATTGTCGTGGCAATCCTCTGTCAACATTCGGTGTAGGTCAAATGAAGGTCCATCCTTCTTGAAGTCTTTAAGCATCAACCCACTGTGTTCTTTAGCTTTTTCAAACGTCTCCATCAGTAGAGATTTTGGCATTGAACTAATATGAGATGAAATTACCAAAGATAGATTATCTTCTCCCAAACAATCATATTTTACCTTTGATGGCTTCATATCTTGTAGCGTTGATTCCTCAAAAGATACCTGCAATGGAAAATGTGAGTTTTGAAAGAATTCAAAAGGTTTGATCGTTACCTTCTCATATTCCATTAACAAGGTATTGCCATCTTATTGATCGAGCATGCCGACATGTAATTGCCCAGGCAACTATGAGTAAGAGTAATCCTCAAATTCCTTCTTCAACATCAGTGCTGATGTAACATCCTGAGAATCAGACTCCTCAGAATTTGTTGTAGAAGTACTCTCCTCAGCTTCACTTATTGTTATCGCAATCTCATTGTGTTCAGGCTCCTCAGTTGTCGTGGCAATTATTTCTTCAGGCTCCTCTAATGTATGACAATCTTTCTCATCAACTTGTTCTAGACTCAGAGGTTCCGGAATTTCCTCTTTATCCTCTAGTGTTGGGACATCAGTATCCCAAAGAATTGATTGTCGAGGCATGTTATCCATGGCATATATGGATATCCTCAATTGATCCTTCGAATCCCCCAAGTGTGCATCCAATTTAGCTATAATCGCATCTAAGGACTTTATTTGATCTTGCAACTCCTCTGTTAAACATGAATAATTTTGTCATTGGTTCCATCTTTGCTCCTCCATGTGGCCGTATGTTCCAATATTGTACGGGCAATTTCTAACCAAATGATCATCTCTTCAATTAAAACAAAAATTTGCTCAGGCATGACCTTGTTGGGTTTCTCTTGGTTGGCATAGATAATCATCAAGAAACTCTTGATTGGACTGATTCATATCTTTCAACATTAACTCCCTAATAGATTTCTTTCTTTCGTTCTGCATCTTGAAGTTCCTTCAACTTGATACACACCTATTTTTTTCACCTTGAAAGATTTGTCATCACGTGAATGGGGTTGCAAAGGGAATTTCTAATAAACCCTAGGGTTTTCACACCTACTTTATAAGGAATGGCGACCTAAGAGAAAGGAATAACCTTTGGAGCTAATTTTGAGGCACAAAAGCAAGTAAAAGGCGACGAAAAGCTTCCACCTTTCTTCCCCCAACCAACGTCCGAAGGGTTCCTCCATTGATCGAGCTTGAAGGAAGTGGCGTGCTAGGAACCCGAGATGAGCTAACACGTTAAAGCGTCTCCATAGTGGTTGGAGAAGCCGTCGGTAGTGAACACCAAGGGTGTCTTCCAACCTTTCCCTTTGCTTTATTTCATATTATTGAGAGGTTGTTGTGGATTATATTCTCTAAACACTTTTACACCACCATATTTAAGCTTTATTTGGTGGATGTTTTTTTATGGATAATTTAACTTTATTTCTTATAAATATATTAGCATGCTATGTGTTTGTTTATTAGCTTTGCTCATTGTTTTAAATTATCTAACCTTGTAAGAGGTATGAGAGTGTCCTTTGTTTAGGTATAATGCTAGGTGTTCGAGAGAAACTTAGCCATAGATCCTTAGTATTCAAGAGAAACTAAGGGAGGATCATCGTGAGCAATGGTTTTTAGACTGCAAATAGAACCTAACCCGACCATAGGTGCTCGAGAGAGACTTAAGTTAAGGGTTTCAACGACTAAAAGGAGAATGCTTTGTCGATAGTCTAGATATCACTGCTGAAACCGAGAGAAGATGTCGTGGCATTTTAGACTATCAGGTTCCTTTGACTCGAAAAAGCGAGAGCATATTAGGAAACTCTGTCGAGTGAATAGACCATATAGAATCTAGTTATTCGAAGGAGTGAGTTTAAAAAGTCCATAAGAAATCTATCATTCATTCTCAGTAGAGCTTATCAATCGAGGATTATTACATCATATTTCTTACCCGTGTTTTCTTATTACGCTTTTGCCTTGACATTTACAAAGTGTTTTCTCTATTTACTTGTTTACTTGAAATCACATTATCATACTCTTTCCACATTGCTCTCATACTTCTGCTCTACAATTATCTTTCATTCTATTTTGCCTTGACAATTTTAATTGTTGGCTTGCTTGCATTTTGAAATTGTCATAGCATTTTTCACCATCACATCCTCACCATAACTCACTGTACATTGACACCTTTTGTCACTTAATTTCTACCTGTCCATAAAAGTATATTTATTTTCCTCTTAATTATTGTTCTTTTTGTCTTGACAAAGTTGACTTACATTTCCTCCCGATCCTCGTGGAACGATATTCACCCTTTATTACTTGTATGAATGTATATACTTGCACATATTTTTGCATTATTTATAGCACTACACAGCGCGGACCAATCATGCATACATGTTCATTATGTTTTAAAAAAATAAAAAAATTAAAATTATGAATCTTATATTTTAACGAGTACTTGTGACAGTCTTTAAATCATTTACATTATAAACTCATTAAAATTATAAACTTAGACTGTGTTGTGAATGGTTTTGTTTTTAAATCATTTACATTATATTGTGTGCATAAGGTAAACTTTTGTACGAGAGAAGTGGTGACAGTCTTTCATTTATGGAAGTCCTAAGACTACTCTCAAATTTGATGATATTGTAGGTGAAGCAATTTAAAGAACTCCTTCATTCGAACTGGTGAAGATGTAATTAAGAGTTGTGTTGCACATATAACATCATTCATATAGCATATTTTGTATTTTTTGAAATACTACTGTAAAAAAATTATTTTATGAACTATGTCTTATTCTGTTTATCTGCATCTTAGAGATGGACTAAATTTTATAGCTTACACCCACATAATTTCTCTTACAAATTTATTCACTCTTAGTCGTTTCAATACTTGGAAGATCTAGCCTTTTATTTTCTAGACTTTACTATTACTTATCAATAAGGGTGTAAATGAGCCGAGTCGAGTTCAAGTAGTGCTAAGCTCTGCTCGGCTCGTTAAGACTTCGAGTCGAGTTCGAGTTTGAGTAATTTTAAACGAGCCTGAAATATCTTAGCTCGGCTCGACTTGTTAAGAACTCGAGTCGAGTTCGAGCTTTTTTCGAGCCTAATCGAGCCAAGTATTGACCGAACTTTGACCCTGTTAGAATCGAGTAACTCTTATCTCTCACGTCTCATTTAAAGTCTAATGGAGAAAAAAAAATTGATACACAAGTTGTATAAACTCAAAATCATTAATTTTAGGTTTTAATATCTTAATTTAGGGTTTAAGACTTATGTTTAAGGTTTATATTTTAGGGTTTTAAGTTTAAAAACTTATATTTTATATTATAAAAATAAAAAAATAGTATATTTATATTTTTGAGTAGCTAATGAGCTTTTCGAGTCGAGTATCATGTAGCTCGGCTCGGCTCGTTAAAAACTCGAGCCGAGTTCACGCTCGAGTCTCGAGTCGAATCCAATCGAGTTGAGTTTTGACCGAGCTTTGACCAAGTCGAGCTCGAGTAGCTCACGATCTGTCTCGTCTCATTTACAGCCCTACTTATCGATATGATTTTTTTATTATTTCAGATTATTTATAAATATTTGAGAAATTATATAATATGGACACCGAGATTATTATAATTTTAGATTTATTAGATACATACATTTATGAATTTGTTTTTAAATATTTTATTGACTATCAAAACATGATTTAAAAGATAAAGTTTTACTGTATAATTAATTACATAAAATTATAAATTATTTTAACTTAAGAAAAAAAATTCAATAATGAATTTCTAAATTTAGTCGTCTAACTTGTCGATTTTACCTTTATTTGCCCAAATCTACATATATTTTAGACGACTTCTAATAAAACTGTAACAAATATAACCTATTACAAACTAAATGAATTAAGTTTTATATTTCTGATTTTTTTTCGCAAATTATCCAACAGAATAGGATAAACAACTTAATTACTTATTTAGTTATTATCGCGATTTTAATTTGATCCTTCAATCTTTTAATTTTTATATTTTTATCATCAATATTATAGTTTAATTTTATTTTGATCAATTATCATTAAAAATTTAATTGAGACAGTGATGTAAAATTTCCTTTTATTTTTTAAATTTCGTACCATTTCCCTCTCCACGTCAACATTCTCATTTGGATATAAAAATCTCCACATCAGTAATTATAAATTTTTTAAAACATGAGTGTGCTCGTAATCAAAGTAGTAATGAGAATTAATCATAAAGACCCGTTGGGTTAACTCAAGAGTCAGTAGAAATTACATATTATGGATGATTTTCGTTACGTTATTTATAAGATTAATTAATTAAATATATTTATTTAATTATTTTTATTTTATATTTTATCAAGTGAATTTTTATTTGATAAAAATTATTTTTAAATTTAATTTATAGTAAATATTAATGAAGATTCATTAGGTAAAAATGATAAAGTAAGAAAAATAATTAAATTGATGTTTTTAATTGGTTGATCCTATAAATGATGTGAAGGGAATGACTCATAATATAATTTCTCATTTTAAAAGACTGAATTTAAATATATCTATTATGAGCAAATTTAAATTATTTTTATATTATACTGTTCAAAATAATTTTAAAATGATTTAAAAAGTTAATTATAAAATTTTAGTGTTTGATATTATAATCATTAATTTTATCTGGGATTCTAAATCCGACTTTAATTTTCATTTCAAATAAAGGGCTTAAGCTTTATTATTGTTATAAAAACCAAAATATATATATATATATATATATTATTAAGTTATGTTTAAAAATCGAAAAAAAATATATTATACTAATGTGTAGATATCTTATTTTGAGTTTTAAATCAAAATCCAAAAAAATATATGTTCATATATTATTTATGGTTATTTCTTTAAATGATGTACATATATATTATTTTCTTCAAAAGAAAAATAAAAAAATATTATATTATATATTTTATTTTTCTTTTAATTTATGCCTACTTCATTTGTTTTATTTATTATTTTTATTATTAAGCATTATTATTATTTATTATTCAGTTTTAATTATATTACTATTATTATTATATTTATTATATATAACATAAATTAAATAAATAACTCGATTTAAAATAAATAAAATAGCCCAAAGTTTATTTTAATTTTATTCAGTCCACTATATATTCTTAAAACCCACAAAAAATTAAATAATACATGACCCAAATGTTTTTATTACAAAACCCGATTTAAAATTTAATTTACAAAGCCCAATCCCTTTGAGTTCAGAATCGGGTAATTACAACCGAAACCCTAATCCATCTTTTGGCCTTCCACGCAGCCGATTAATGACCGTTAGATATGGTCTTGATCTAATGGTCCAGATTGAATCAAAGGAAGTCTCTGAAAGCCTCACTCGTCGCACGCGTCAACCATCCGTCTTCATCACGCGTGGGTGTCTTCCATGCGGGAGACTTCTCAGCTTCCGATCATCTCTTTAAATTCCGATCACCGTCCGATGTCCCTCCGGCGATGGTCCTCTCCTCCCCCGACGGCCATATCATGTAACAAACAAAAAATATCATCAGATCGTACGAGATTACCAACATTTTCAGTACTATTTCAGAGCCAAAAACAACGAATTCAGAACTGAAAATACAGAAATATTTAGAGGCTACACCAACAATATTCACAGAGCATATCGGCTAATGTTTCAGCAAATGTCAAGCCAAAAAAAAATCAGATATCACATGGCAACAAAATTTCAGTAAAACAAATAGAAATTCTAGGGCTTTTGTAATCAATTATTTAGACCGACTTCACCCATTATAATAGGGGTTCCCCCATTCAAAAAGAGATCAATAGAAGCAATATTTTAAGGTATATCCTCACTTTCTTTTCGCATGCATAAAAAATAAGGGAAGGTTCCATTTTCTTATAGTTTTTGAGAGCTTATCGAGTCTTTTTCTCTTCTCTTCAATTTCTCCGGTGACAAGCCTTGGCTGTTGAGCCGCTAGTGAACTGAGAACGAAAGGGGAAGGTGGTTTCGCTCTCCTTGCTTCATTTTTCAAAAGAAAAAGAGGGGGTTTTCGGAACTGTTTTGAAGCAAAGATGAGATTTTGGGTTTGGTTTTGGTGAAATAAGGTTTTAAATCTTGTTCAAGTTTCGAAAGGATTTTTTTGGGTCTTTGGGTTCACCGACAATCGCAAGCGGTGGCCGAAGTCTGCATTTTGCGGTGGTCTTTTGGGTATTACGGTGGTTCTCTGGGAAACCCAAAAAACACGATGGTGTTCTTAATAAGTCTAGGTTCCCAGATGAACAACCGAGAAAAATGGGGTCTATTTATCTATTTTTGTTTGAAAGAAATGAGGGGAGAGGATTTTTTTTTATGTTTTATAGTCTTTAAAACTTTAAAAATAGGCTTATTACGGTCATTAAAACCCTTGGTCCCATCCAAACCACTCCTGCAATCCCTCGCTTTCTCAATGGTTTTGTAATTTCATCCCTATTTTGGTTTAATCCTTCATTTTAAAATGTTTTAATTCTTATTGGGTCCCTCCGAGTCTGAGAGCTTACTCTCAGGTCCTTCCTCGCTTCAAAATAGCGTTGTGAGGGTCTAAAAGTTTTCGAATTCTTTCAATCTGGTCCAGATCTGGACCATAACTGTAATTTTCGAATGGGTTAATTATTTCCAAGTCCACCGTGTTTTAGTTGAAGTTTTTAAGTCCTTCCTCACTTCGAAATAATGTTTCAAGGGCTTAAGAGTTTTTGAAATTTTTCAATCTAGTCACTTCCAGTGACATTTTATTTTTTTATTTTATTTTGTTATTTTATTTCTTGTTTCACATATTATATGTTTTTTTACATGTTTAGATATTTTTACTTTATATGTTATTTGTTTTATTTATTTTTGTACATTTTAATTTATTATGCATGTATATGTATTTTGTGCATATTTTTATCTTTTTTAATTTGTTAAGTATGGTATGTGATTATTTAATTTGATTTTGTATATAGCATGCATATTTATTTAGTTTGTATCATATACATATATTATTTTGTACATGTCATTATATTTGTTCATGTGTTTGGATAGTGCATTGATTTTTATGATGCATTGTTCTTTATTTTGTTATTGCATGCATTTTGTTAATATTGCTTTATTTATTGCGCTTAATTCACATCCAATCCTTAATTAATGAATCTAATAATTACGTTTTTATTCGATCGTAACAGGCTCATCCTCAAACGTAGTGTCGACGGTTTGAACGTTTACCTTCGAGTAAAGACACGGTAAAATTAAAATAAATCTGAATCATTAAACAAACTTTAATTTAATGTCACTTTTAATCCGGAAAATCCAAAATTAATTAAGCGGTTATTTTGATAAATGTGTCAATTTTTGGGCAGTTTTCAACGCTAATACCGTTTTAAACCGTAACCGAATCTCGAACCCTATTTTAGCGAATCTTTAGTTTTCCCGGTGTCTAGTCTACCAAAAGTGACGGTGGCGACTTTAACCTTTTTTTAAAATTACTTTCCCCTAATTTTCTAATTCTTTTTTTATTTTAGGTTTTTTCAAACCCTGGAATCCTCAATTTCCCCCTTTTTGAGATAAATTCTCAAATTTTATTTTGAAACCCTAATTTCCTAATTTTGAGACATTTTAATTTCTCAATTTTCACCCTTTCAAAATAGTGACCGTTTTATTTCAACTCGATTTTAAAAGGGTTGATACAAATATTATTGTCTAAATATATTTTTAAAAAGATAAAATATTAATTTTAGACATGATATTATAAACAAATATAAATGATATTTAAATTCGTTATTATAAAATTTATTAACATTATTATATATGAAATAAATCAATATAAATAATAAAATATAAAAGTCATTACAGATCATTATTAATTTTTTATATTTAAAATATAAGCTGTAAATATTTTTAAATATTAATTAAATATATTAATAATTATATTTTATATTATTTTATAATTTTAAAGTTGTTTATTATTATTATTTTTAAAAAATTATAATGTTAATAATATTTTAATAATTATTATATTTAGTATATTTAGTATTTTTTATTTATCATTAAAATATTAAGTTAATAGAATAATTATTATATTAATATTATTTAGTATATTAATCTTAATAATTAATGATAAGAAAGTAATTTCATATTCAAAAATGATTTTGTAACCAAGAACTAAAAAATTTAATTTTTGAGATCAAATGAAAAAAATTAATTTTTAAATGATTTTTTACTTAAAAAATTACATTTTGAACAAAAGATCCAATTATGACCTACTCAATTTAGATACAGTAGACGGAGTATCAGCTTAGTAATAGGGTTGGAAATAGGGGTGCTTATCTAGCGAGTTGATTGCGAGTTGGACATTGTTTGATTCGTGCTCGTAAAAAAAAAATTATTGTTCGACTCGACTCATTGCTCGTTGAGCTCGTTAAAATTGTGCTCGAATCATGCTCATTAAAATATTTTGTTGATCAACTCAACTCGTTACTCGTTAAGCACATTAAAAAACTTACCTTATTTTTAACTATTTTTTTTAATAATACCATATGAGGCATAATATTAACTTAAATTAACAAATTTAACAAAAAATATTAAAAAGAGTGTATAAAAATTTTTAAAGTCTAAATTCAAGAGTAACATTTCATAAATACACCAAACTAGCATATTAAAATTAAAGTAATAATTCACACATTAATAATTATTATTTAAATTTATTTTTTGAATGAAATTATTTTAAAATAATTATTAAAAAATATTTTAAAAAATTAACGAGCTGCTCGCGAACTTATCAAGTCGAGTTAGACTTTGTTCGATTCAACTCATTAAGGTATCAAGTCGAGATCGAGTTCGAGTCGAGCTAATCCGAGTCGAGTATTTATCGATGACCGAGTCGAGTTCGAACAACTCACGAACTGCTCAACTCGTTAAGCACCCCTAGTTAGACATCTCTTCAATTTTAAATAATTTTGTAAGATTATTTTTTATTGATATATTATTTTATCAAATTAATATATTTATTTATATGATAATACTATCATTTCAAGTTATTTAGTATTATTTAACTAATAATTTTTATTTGTTTAAAGATTATTTTAACAAAAATAAATTATTTTTAAGACCACTAAGGTAAATCAAGAATTTCTTCGTTCTAGAAAATAATTTTTTATTTTTTTAAAAAATAAAAAACACATTTGATTAAAAAAATGTTTTTGAAAATAAAAATAATAAAAATATGCTCAATATCATATTTTTATAAATAAATAGTTATTATTAAATAACTAAATTACAATATAATTATTAGAAAATTATTGTAATAAAAAATACAATTAAATAAATAATTTTTTAATTTGTCATTAGAGAGATTCAAACTCAAGTTTAGAGATGGTAATGAATCGGATTTGAATTAGATTTTATAAAGTTCAAGTCCAATCCATTTAATAGTCAGATTTTTAAAAGAATCAAAGCCTGAATCTAAATTCATTTTCAAAAATACAAATTGAATTCAATAAAATATTAAAATAAAAATCTGAAAGTCAAAATCTAATTTTTTTAATTAACAATTAAAAAATACATCTTTAAATCAAAAAATATTTTTTTATCAAATAAATATATTTAAATTTATAACACAAACAAATTTCAATAAATACTATAATCTAATATAAAATAAATTAAATTAACAACTCAAACTACAATTAAAAACTCAACGGTAAATGAATTATCCTTGTATAAAATACTATTATCTTACTAGTCTACTAACATATCTATTTTTTACTTCACAATTATAAAATATCTAATAAATATTACAATCTAAAAAAATAAATTAAAAATATAATCAAAATGTTCGACTATTAACATTAGACATAGAAAAAAGTTTATAACGATCAATTTTCATTGTTTCACTAAAGCTCAATAAAAGTTAACATAAATAGAATTATAGACGATATTAATAATCTAAAATATTAATCTTATATAAATTTAATTTGGATTTTAATATATATATATACTTTTTAAATTTGAGAATTTTAAATATTTTTATTCAGATTTATATATAGATCATATTCGGATCGGATATGAATTTAAACTAAATTTATATTAGATCATGAAAATATTCATATCCGATCAACCTCCTATTAGGTTTTATAGACTTTTCTTGGATTCGGATTCAATTTTTTTTAATCAGATTTGGATTGATTTCCCCCCGAATAGAATCGAATTCAGATCAGATTTGGATTATATTATAATCCCACTCAATTAAATTATTTTTTAAAACCTTTATTTTTTTCACTTTTCAAAAAAATTAATGAAAACGATGAGAAGTTTTTTTATATATATTTTCAAAATTTTACTATTTTTATTTTTTAAAAAACCAATTTCAAATTTAAATTTTATTGTTTAGAATTAAACGCAACCAAAATATTGATATATTTTTAACAAAAATAATATTTAAATTAAACTGTGGTTGAAATTACTTAAATTTATTCTATAAAAGAAATATTAATTATAAAATTAATCATAAAATATTTTTAAATATACATTTATAATATAAACTATAACCTTAATTATAAAATATTGTTAGAGTATTTATAAAAAATGTAAGAAAAATATTTATAGAATTATTTAAAATAATAATAATAATAGTATATTCATTATAACCTAAATTAAAAATGGGTGTACGAATATTTATAAAGATAATAATTTAGGTTATAATTAATAAAAATTTATAAGAAAAATATTTATAACATAAGTTAAAAAATAATAAAAATATATTAATTATTACCTAGTTATAAAGTGTTATAAAGATGTTTGTAAAATAATATTTCAAGTTATAATTCATAAGAAATATTTACAACATTAATTATATATTACTACAATATATTTTTAGGTGAAATAATTAAGCAATCATTAAAATATTCTATTAAAAACAATCATTAAAATATTAATATTTTAATTCATATTATAAATAGTTTGTTATAATTATCAGAAAGTATAACCTTAATTATTATTTCTGTCGTATAATATTTTACGATTTAGATTATAATTAATATTATAGATGTATTTTAATAATATTTTATAATTGATATAATTAATTTCAATCACATTTTAATCTACACATTATTTTTTTTGGTAATATTATAAATATTTAATTTGATTTAATGCTTTGATTTTGGGTTTAATGTAAAAAAAATATCCTTGATGTTTGATGGAATAATAAGTTTGATTTATATTTTTTAATTACTTTAGCCTTAACTTTTATTTTAGGTCAAAATAATTTATTTATAAATAAAAAATATTAATTAATAAATAATAAATTATTTAACTAAAATTAATACGTCAATAGAAAAAATGTTTTTTTAACTGAAATTTTATAAAAATAATTTTATAGTAAAATAATTTTCTATTAGAAAAGAAGAGAGAACTTTGCCTTTTGTTTTGGGAAATTGAACCCGCAACCACCATTTAAAAACTTCGTCTTAATTACATTATCGCTGAAAATGTTATATTATTTTATTTGATTTATTTGATAAGAATATAAAATAATAATATTTAATTGATGGATTATAAGATTACTAAAATATATATCTTACAAAATTATTCTTGTAATATATATTTTTAACTAATAAACTTTTATAATATTAAAATATATATTTACTTAAAAATTTTAAAATATATTTTTCTATTATTTTTCATTTATATATTTTATAAAACACGCAAATAATTGAATATAGTTATTAGTTTTTAATGTTATAATATAATATTATATATTTCAATATTTATATTTATTATACTTTTATATTTAAAATATAAAAAATAAATTTATGAAATTATATAATAATGATCACATTCGTTATTAAATCAAATATATTAATAATTATCTATATTTTATTACACATTTTGAATTATTTGTAAAATAAAAAATCATTCTTTAAAATTTCAAAGTAATTTTATAATATAATTTAAAGTAAAATAATACAGATTTTTATAGTATAAATAAAAAATATTATTATTTAGAAAAAAATTTTAATGTTTAATATTAATTTTTAATAATAAGTGTGTTTTATATATTTTATTATAAAATAATTTAAGTTATATAAATAATTGTTTTAAAATATTAAAACAAAATATATTGTTTAAGAAATAGAAAATAATGATTTAATTGAATATAAAATATAATTTTAAGGATATTTTAGTCCAAAATGACGAGAATTGTCTAATATTTAAGAATATAGTGGGAATGACATTCTCACCATTCTGGGAAAAATAGCTACTATTGGAAATATAGTATTACCCCTCGTAAGGAATTCTTCTGGACCAAAATAGGTATATGGTTCCGGAAAAAAATATTTCTCTTGATAATCGGTTTTTTATTTCGTGAACCAAACGAACCCTTAAGTTTAGTTTGACATTAATTTTAAAAAGTACAATAAAAAATAAATTTAAAAGTGTCATACAAAAAGTGATTTTGAACAATTAGATAATGTTTGTCATTGATGTTAAAAAATGATTTTGAGAAGATAAAATGTCTATTTTAGATATAATATTATAAGATATAAATAAACTTAAATGATATTTTAATTAATAATTTTATTTAAAATAAATTATAAAGAATAAATTTATTTTAATATATACGAACATAATAATTATAAATTAATAATAAATTTAAAATAAATTATAAATAAAATAATTTTATTTTTAATATAAAGATTATAAAATATATATTATTTTATAATTATGTATACATAAATATTATTTTAATAATATATTATAAGGGTAAAAAATAATTCACTTTGTAAATTAGCTTTTCTAACCCAAAAATCATAATTTCTAACTTTTTAGTTTGGACATAGATTAGAGATTATAAAGTTTTTACGTTAATATTGTTATTTACGAAGTTTTTACATTAATATTATTGTTTATTTTTTCTCAATAATATATACTCTCCGTTAAGTGACCATTAAGTGAAGAAGTGTATTTTATAAAGCGGAGCAGTTAACAGCTTGCCTAACTGCTCCACTTTATAAAATACACTTCTTTATTTAATACTCTCTATTTTATTTTTAAGTACTTTATTATCGTAAATCAGAAATCGAAAAGATTACGATCCGACTTTGAATAATATTTTATTTTAAAATAATAAAAAATTGATATTATTTTAAGTCGAATTTTAATCTATCCGTCTCAAACAATAATCTAATTTTTTTTTGGGTAAAACATTATTTGAAATTGAATTACAATCCATCAGTTTTTGAGTAGTACTATTTTTTTAATCTAAAATTCTATTTAAATCAGATTGTAATCTATTCGTTTTTAATTTAAACAATAATACATAATATTATTAAAAATAATTTAAAAAAATATATTTTTATAAAGGGTAAACTATCCCAGTGGCCACTCAACTATTTAGGAATACCTATTTTGGCCACCCAACTAAAGAACTCGTCAATCAGGTAACCCAACTTTAAAACCCTACCTATTTTGGCCACTGTCGTTAAAATTTTGACGGAAAAGTTAACAGCAATAACATGGCTATTAATTAATACCGATAAAATTACACATTTCCCTCTAATTTGTTTTTATTTATTATTTTATATATATTCCTCTTAAACCAGGTGATGACGTGTCACCACTTGGTGAATAATAAGTAGAAGAAATAAAATGCAAAAAATTCTTTGAATGTAAGGGAATCTGATCCCACACACTATAGTTAAGCAATCACCAAACCAACGATTAAACCACTAGACTAAACTACTTTTTAGGTTATAATATATTTACATATATTATTAAATGATTAAATTTTTAGTAAAAGTTTAGAATACTAAAATTTTAAATAGATTAATATTTAAATTAAAATATAAATATTTAAATTAAAATAATAAAATATTTAATAAATAAATCAAAATAATTAAATATTTAAAATATAAATATTAAATATTTGAATATTAAATATTTAAATATTTTTATTTAATATTATTTGAATTAAAATATTTGAATATTTAAATTAATATTTTAAAATATTTAATATTTGAATTAAAGTATTCATTTATTTAATATTCATATTAAATTTATTAAATATTTTAATTAGAATATTAAAATTTTAAATATTTTGATTCAATCATATATTTGATTAATATTTAAATATTTATCATTTTAATTAAAATATTTAAATACTCAATATTTAAATTAAAATATTCGAATACTTTTATTTAATATCAAAATATTTAAAATTTTAAAATTCGAATATTAAATAATGAATATTTTAATTTAAATATTAAATATTTTAATATATTAATTCGAATGATATTAAATAAAAATATTTAATATTTAAATATTCAACATATAAATATTTAATATTTAATTATTTGATTTATTTATTAAATATTTTAATATTTTAATTTTAAATATTTAATATTCTAATTCAAATATTATGTGATATGAAAGTTTATAATTCGTTTAAAGCGTATCAGGGTTTTACTAACAAAGTAACGATTTAATAATAGATGTGAATATTTCATTTCAATACTTAATTATGGCCTAGTGGTTTAACTTTTGCTTTATAAGCAAGAGAACATGGGTTTGAAATCCTGCGGTGGTCATTGTCAAACTTATATTTTATTTTTTTATTCTTTTTAATCACGTAGTGACACGTGTCACCAGCTGATTGGAGAGAAAAATATATAAATAATAAATAAAAATGAATTAATAAATTTAAGATTAAATTAAAATAATAAATAAAATTAAAGGGATTAAATGTGTAATTTTATAGATTTTATTTAACTGCCACGTCATAACCGTTAACTTTTCCGTCAGAATTTTAACGGTAGTGACCAAAATAGATAAGGTTTTAAAGTTGAGTTACCTGATTGACGAATTCTTTAGTTGAGTGACTAAAATAATTATCCCCAAATAGTGACCACCTGATTGGAGAGAAAAATATATAAATAATAAATAAAAATGAATTAATAAATTTAGGATTAAATTAAAATAATAAATAAAATTAAAGGGATTAAATGTATAATTTTACAGATTTTATTTAACTACCACGTCATAACCGTTAACTTTTCCGTCAGAATTTTAACTGTAGTGACCAAAATAGGTAGGGTTTTAAAGTTGGATTACCTGATTGACGAATTCTTTAGTTTTAACTTTTCCGTCAGAATTTTAACGGTAGTGACCAAAATAAGTAGGGTTTTAAAGTTGGATTACCTGATTGACAAATTTTTTAATTGAGTGACCAAAATAATTATCCTCAAATAGTTTGGTGGTCACTGATATAGTTTATCCTTTTATAAATAAAAAACTAAAAACAATATTTTGGTAATTTTGCCAGCTACTACTATCAGTGTCCTTTAACAATAATGCAATAAATAAATGAAACATTCGCTAAGAAATCATCATTCGTTGCCTTCCATTCTGTTCTTACTTTATTCTTGGCAGCCGCAAATGGACGACAACAACAACAATAGCTCCGATGAGAGACCGACGGTGATGGTGACAAACGACGACGGAATCGACGCCCCTGGACTCCGATCTCTCGTTCGCGTCCTTGTCTCCTCCAATCGATTTCGTGTCCTGGTTTGCGCTCCTGATTCGTACGTCACTGAATTATTTAAATTCTTTCTAACTACATCTTTGTAGCGCAGTTCCGATTTCCCACGTCCCATTACACTGTTTATTCTTTAGTCTTTGCAACTGTTTGATGGAAGTTAGTGGTGGATTATGTAAATAATAGGATCCTCGTGCTTATTGCTGTTTATTTTGAGTTTTTACAACTGTTTGATGAAAATTAGTGGCAGATTCTGTAAATCATAGGATAATTGTGCTCATTTCTTTTTATTTTGAGTTCGTAGAACAGTTTGATCAAAGTTAGTAGCGAATTCCGTAAATAACAGGATCCTTGTGCTCTTGGCTGTTTATTTTGAGTTCTTACAACGGTTTGATGAAAGCCACAGATTCTTTAAATTGTATTGTCGTGGCAATCTGAGGATCCTATAAATAATTGGATGGTCGTGATCATAGCGGTTTATTTTGAGTTTTTCTACCTTTTGATGAAAGTTAGTGGCAGATTCTGTAAATCATAGGATAGTGTGCTCATTGCTGTTTATTTTGAGCTTGTAGAACTGTTTGATCAGAGTGACGGGTTCCGTAAATAATTGGATCGTTGTGCTCATTTGTGTTTATTTTCTGTTTCTTACAACTGTTTGATAAAGTCGCAGATTCTTTAAATAATAGGATTGTCATAGTCAGTTTTGTACAAAATTTTACTTTTTCTTTCTTTCTTTTTTGTCAGGGAGAAATCAGCAGTTAGTCATAGTATCACATGGCGTCACCCTGTTGCTGTAAAGAAAGTAGATATTGATGGAACCACCGCTTATGCTGTTTCCGGTTTGTTTTTATTACCTTTTATTCCCTGCCTTGAATAAATTTGAGTGTCAATTTTAATTACATAAATGTTTTAGAATATCGAGGATTGTTGAAATGCATCCACAATAAGGTATTGTGCATTGTAGAGGATAAGATTTTCTTCACAATTTTGTCCTTTGATAAAAGATTCCTCATGAGTAGAAGGTGGTTCTCTATGTAACCACAATTCAATGATTGACTAGTCGATATGGAGTTGTTGTCCCTTCTCAGCACTAGTCCTGCTAAACAAAGGTGTGGACTGTAATTTTTGTCCGAGGGCTGGTATGAAACTGGAACAGGTTTCCACAGACTGCACCACTAATGTTAAGATTGTCAGTGTGCTCACATCAACTAGCCAATGGACTGTGGTTACACATATCAAGGACTACTTTTGAAACGGCCATGACCTTTTAGTTTACACTGATAGTTAGCATGTGTCGTTTAAAGATGATTGTCAAGTTTTGGACATAGTTACAATTCTTTATGGATTTTGTCTGTAGGAACCCCAGCTGATTGTACTTCTTTGGGCATCTCAGAAGCACTCTTCTCCTCAATTCCTGATCTGGTAGATTTCTTGCTGTATTGAGTTGTAATATGATAGAAATGTTGTTTACATATTTATGTAGCGGTTTAGATCATGTTATCCTTCATTATGCAAATTGGGGACTATGGCAAATCTATATGTCCTTTCTCCTTTGGACCAATGTGGTTTAGTATCTCCTTTTTGGGCCAAATCGTTTTGTTACCGTGTCATAGAAATATTTATCCTTTTATTTGTTTGGTTTTTGTTTTCCTCTAGCTTTTCATATATTTAAATACCCTTGTCCGATGCATATTCAAAACATGATCACGGGGATATGACTCTCTAATTAACAAAGTTTTTTTATGTGTTTAATCATGTTGCTAGTTGTTAACTTTCTTTTTTTCCATACACACAGGTTATCAGTGGCATAAACATGGGCAGCAACTGTGGTTATCATGTGTTAGTAATCTTGTTTTTCCTCTATGCATGTACACATTAGTTAGCTCCTAATTTCCATTGTCTTTACCCATAGCTCTGTATCATAGTTGTAAATGCTGCTATGGGAAAAGTCAGTTTTTACGAATTGTGACTGATTTAGCCTACTATTGGAAGCAGTGTTTACTCTGGTACAGTTGCTGGTGCTCGAGAAGCCTTCTTCAATGACATACCTGCTGTTTCTGTATCATATGACTGGTATGTGGATGTATATTGTCATTGCATTATGTTTATACAAAATAACCATTTAAACTAGTTTTCCATTTCTTCTCTAGTTCATACAACCCTTCTTATGTGATTATTCTTGGCTTGGAATCTCAGGGTTGGAGGTAAGAGCAGTGTTGATGACTATAAGCTTGCTGCTGAGGCTTGCTTGCCAATTTTCAGTGCAATACTGGCTGAGATTAAGAATAAAAGTTATCCTCTAAGAGGCTTTTTGAATATAGATCTGCCTACAGATGTTGCCAACCACAAGGTAAATTTCAGATTAGAATGCCACATGTGTGCAACATATCTATATTTTGTGCATCTATAGTTGCTTAAAATCTAAAATTTTGGCTATTTTTTATGATATAAATAATCTCATGGCTGTGCTTTCTAATGCTAGATCGATCTAGCATTTGATAAAGGTGTTGTTTGCTCGAAAAAGTCTCTTTTGCGAATCTCTTTCTTGGTTTTGTCTATTTCGGCACATTCTATATCTCATCAGTGCCTTCTAGGATGGAGTTTCACATTAACTGACAATCTTTTGTTAAATGCTTTTGCTTTGTGTGCACTTCATGATGGGGATATATTCCTCAAATTTGTTTCACTTTGCTGTAGCTTTATCAGTTAAATTTCCTTCTTGTATGTTATACTTTAGTGTTCTCATCTTGAAAACTTGTTTAAATTGGGTTAAGAAGTTGCATCTCAAAATTTCTTTTGAAATGGCCTCACATTTTAGCAGTTAAATGGTAGCTTTGCTTTGTTTCCTTTAGGGATTTCCTATTTCTTTTTGTTGCTTAGTTACTTCCAAATTTTCTTCATTATCATTTTCGAACTTTGTTCATGATTACTGTTGTTTTTGTCATTACTTGTTTGCTGAATGCATAGAGAATGTTCCCTTTGGTAGAAAAAAATATAATTCATCCTATCATCTTTACAGCGAAGTACCCAGCTATATAAAGCCATATGTGATTACAAAGGAGGAAAAATATAAAAATTGAATTCCTATTGATCCCTTCACAATAGGGATTACAATGCATGCATGCTCTAGTAGATTGTTTTAGACCATACAATGCTTATCTAAGTCTACATTGTGTTTTCTTTTAGATTGATATTAAAGCCCTAAGGCATCTCCAACAATAAACCTGGTCAAAGTTTTTTAAAGTAAGAAAATGTTCTTGATACTGACCTCTTGTATGCCCCAATAAAAGTTGGCTTTTATAGACAACAAGATCCTTTATTCATTTTTGCTACGAATGCAAATCATGGTGATCAATCTTGTAAATTAAAAAAATGAGCTTACCTGTGTAACACATACTTGTATCCAACACTTAATTAATCCTGATCCCGAGTAACATGGATTGTTTTTAATTTGCTTTATTATTTAATACCTTTTATACTGACTTCTAATTCAACTTATGAATATTAGTAATACTACCATGAATTTATTCTGGACTCCTTTATAAATGAATAATTTTGGCTGTTTCTTTCCCTCAAAAAGGGATATAAGTTGACTAAACAGGGTAAAAGTATATTCAAAATGGGGTGGAAGCAAGTTATTTCTGAAAGTCAAGGAGGAAAGATGTTATCCTCAATGGAAATGGAATCGGATTCATCGGAGAGGACAGAAAATTATATACCAACAGTACCAGCAGGACACCTCTTGTTCAAAAGAGAGGTGATCGCTTATTCTTGTCTCATGTTGTTCTTTGTATAATACTATTATGCGAACTTGGTTTCTCTTTAATTATGCAATATTATCTGGCTTTCTTCCACATAAATCATGCTTAAGAATTTGATATTTTCCATTCGAATGAATATAATGTTGGTATGCATCTGTGCTGCTCCAATTCTGAATTTTTCTTGAAGTATACGTAACTAACTCTCGTATCTGGCATATCTTCAGACATGGGTATGGAGATATAACTTTTCAATGATCATCCAAATTCATAGAAAAGCAGAAAATATTAAAGAAATCCATATAAGAGAATCACTTGCACATGACTTACACACACAAGCCAGAGTAATATAGGAATCAATTATCAAGTCGGAAAGTCTTTTAGCATGTTATTCAAAATGTGGTTTCTGCATTACATGATGTGAATTAAGTTGGTAGCTAAATGCCTCATTTGTAAGGTCATTTGCATTTACATTTCATATCTTGCTTTTCAATCTTCTAGGTAAGAGGACTCGTTCTTGATGAAGTAGATACCGATAAGCTCTCCCTTCAGGAAGGATATGTGAGTATCTCTTCTCAACTCGACACGACTTCTTTCCATCATATATCTTGTAGTTTATGTGATACTTGAACTATCATTTCAGATCACTGTAACTCCTCTTGGAGCCGTTTCTCCAGCAGAGACTGATGTCAGTTCTTTCTTTAAAGAATGGTTACCAAGTGCAATTCAACGATTCTCTTCATCAGCATTATAATCTGCATGACACTCTGCTGAGGTGAGTCAAATAAACCTATACATGCCTCTAAGTTCATCTTTAATACAGCTAATAGTCGCCCTTTTGGGGGGGAATATTGTAATCCCAAACAAATTTTAGGGAAATAGAGTATGTTGGGGTATATTTTAGGATCTATGACAAAAGCTACAACACAGGGGATGTCGTCACCTACAGGTGGCGGTCTTCCCTAATTTATAATATTTTAATATTTTTCTTTATCTTGATCTTTTCAAGACAAAGTCGGGGGAAGTTGCCACATGCGGATGGCATCGACTTCTCCCTATACTATGACTTTTGTCGTAGATCCCAAAATATACACTAACGCACCCCATTTCCAAAAATATTAAATCTGTTTGCAATATTTACCAAAAGAAGCCCTAATACTCGACATATTTCATTGAATTAACTAGACAAATAGATATATTTATATAACATTAGTTAAAATAGTACCTAAAATCACTGGTCGGTCTGAGTGGCAAGCAGCTTGAACATTCCATCTCATTCACATTATAATCGTATTTAAGATGTTAAATACTGTTATGAAGGAGAATCAAGCGAAGGCAATGACCAACAAAGGAAAGAAGATGACGGTTACACCTCAGCTCAATGAGAAGATGCTCGGAGGAACCAGCTCAGCAATTGAAAACCGTGGAATCAGGAGAAGTTTGCGAGAAAGGAGAACGCTAATATCTCTAACAGATTTTATAGTTGGTTAATTCTAGCTGTTGAATTATGAGTATAAATAATTAGAAATGTGTGGAAGATGGCATGTATTTTGCTGAACTCTGAATTTTCTTATCAATCTATCATCTATTCTCTTCTTCTTATCTTCTTGAGTAGTTTCATAACAAATTGGTGCTTTCATTGAGAGTTGAAAATGGTGAACAACACGGACGCCATTAAAGCTCTGCAAGACACCAATATCCGTCATGAACAAATCTTATCTTCGTTACAAAACCATGCTGAGGATCAAAAGCGAATTTGGCAAGATGTGATGCATAAGCTAACCTCTATAACATCTCAAATGGAGCGTGACGCAAAACCCAACCATAACAGTAGCGATGCGGGGGAAGTTGGGTTCAACAGAGGCAAGGCCAAGGTGAAAAAGGAGGGAGATGATGCTTTTCCTTTTCCCCCAAAACCTCCGTTTGTCGAATTACCTCTGTTTAACGGGCAAGATCCTGAGGAATGGTTGGCATCAGCTCAAGATTTCTTTGATTTCTATGGAACCGATGACCATCACTGTGTAACAATGGCGTCATTTTGAATGGAAGGGGTGGCCAAGAAGTGGTTTCGCTGGATGCAACGCCAACGCCAGCTAGTTGGTTGGGATCATTTGGTTGATTCAATCAGGAAAAGATTCACAGTCACGGAGATTGAATCCCCGGAAGGTCAATTAACCAAGCTGATACAGACGACTACTGTTGAAGAATATCAAAATCGGTTTGAAGACATGGCGTTGAGGATGAATAATCTTTCAGAGGAGTTTCTAATTCAATGCTTTATTTCAGGTCTTCGTCCTGATCTTAAAAATGAAGTTCTCATGCATAGACCCAGATCAATGCATGACGTGATGACTCTGGAAAGGTTACAGGAAGCAAAGAACAATGAGACAAAAAAATTATTGGGTCGAGGTTTGGGATCCAAAATGCCCCCATTATTGCCGACACCCTCCAGCAACGTTAATGGCCCTAAGGGCATGCCTGGAAGACCCCCTCCTTTAATCTCTGGTGATAATCCGCAGAATATTCAACCTCGTTGAATTTCAACCGCAGAAGCACGAATACGCCGAGAGAATGGATTATGTTATTATTGTGATGAAAAATATGTGTTGGGTCATAAGTGCAAGGATCCCCAATTTTTCTTGCTTGATGATTCTATATGTGAAGAGAAGAACGTGACTGGAAGAGAAGTTCTAGATGAGAGAAAAGGCATCAGTGCTGAGGAGGATACAACGGAAGAAGAACCTTCGTTAGTCTCTTTCAATGCCCTTGCTGGATGCTATACTCCAAATACGCTTAGAGTGAAGGGACTGATCCAAGGTCAAGAAGTTCAAATTCTCATCGATGGGGGAAGCACACACAATTTCATACAATCCCGAGTCGCAAAATTTTTGGGGTTAAAGACGACAAGTGCAACAAATTTCGGAGTTTTGGTGGGCAACGAAGAGCGTTTGAGGAGTGAGGGATGTGTCCGCAACCTTCAGGTGAGAGTTCAAGAATCCACTCTAACGGGACAAGCACACACATATTACCATTGAAAGGGACTGAGGTTGTTCTAGGGGTAGCATGGATGGCTACTTTGGGGCCTATCACCATGGATTATGCAAAGCTCACTTTCCAGTTTCATTCGGAAGGGAAGGATCACCGATGGCAAGGAGAAGTAAGCTCGGGTCCTCAACCAATTCAATACCAATCATTGAGACGAATGGTTCATACCGAGTCAGCTGCAGAATTTTATAGATTACAACTTGATATGGGAACCGAGTCAGTAGAAGCTCTTGTACACGACGAAGTACAACCACTATTAGAGGAATTTGAGGATGTGTTTGTCCCACCTGAAGGATTACCACCGCCAAGGGATACTGATCATCCAATCCACTTAGAACCAGGGGCAAAACCGGTGAATGTTCGCCCTTATCGATACCCCCATTTTCAAAAACAGGAAATTGAACGTCAAGTTAACAAAATGCTCGAAAATCAGATCATCCGAAGGAGTAACAGTCCGTTTTCATCCCCGGTTGTGTTGGTAAAGAAAAAAGATGAAAGTTGGCGATTTTGTGTGGATTACCGGGCTTTAAATGCAATCACGATTAAAGATAAATTTCCAATTCCTACGGCTGAAGAATTGTTTGATGAATTGGGGGGTGCTCAATTCTTCTCAAAGTTGGATTTGTTAGCGGGATATCATCAGATTAGAGTACGCCCGGGGGATGAACACAAGACGGCCTTTCGAACACATGATGGCCATTACGAATTCCTTGTGATGCCATTTGGCTTAACGAATGCACCATCCACTTTTCAGGCGACCATGAATCAGATTTTTCAACCATATTTGCGACAATGTGTATTGGTTTTTCTAGATGATATTTTAGTATTTAGCAAAAATTTGACTGCACACTTGGAACATTTGCGATCAGTCTTGCAGATACTCAGAAAAAATGGTCTAGTAGCAAAGAAATCTAAGTGCACATTCGGACAACAATCAGTAGAGTACTTGGGACATATGGTGACACGGCAAAGATTAATGGTGGATCCTAACAAAGTGGCAGCAATCCAACGTTGGCCAATACCAAAAAATGTCAAAAAAGTGAGGGGATTCTTGGGATTAGCAGGGTACTACTGGCGATTCATAAAAGGATTTGCATCCATAGCTGCACCATTATCAGACTTATTAAAGATGAATGATCGATTCAATTGGGGGCAATCAACACAAGAAGCATTTAAGGAGTTGAAGGTTAGATTGTGTTCTGCACCTGTTCTTGCATTACCTTGCTTTGAAAAAGAATTTGTGGTCGAGGCCGACGCATCTGGCGTAGGAATTGGCGCAGTATTGTTGCAAGAGCAACGTCCACTAGCATATTTCAGTCAAAAGCTAAGTGGACGAATGCAAGGGGCTTCTACTTACCACCGTGAGATGTTCGCTATTACCCAAGCTGTGAGTCGATGGAGACAATATCTCTTGGGTCGAAAATTTCGTATTATCACAGATCAAAAATCATTGAGGGAATTGACCCAACAAACAATTCAGACTCTCGAACAACAACGTTGGCTTTCTAAATTAATAGGCTATGATTTTGTGATTCAATATCGACCGGGAAAGTTGAATATCGCTGTTGATGCACTTTCTCGAGAGTCTTCGGCTATGTTGATGGCTTTGTCCAAGACTACCATGGGCATTCTTGAAGACATCAAACGAGCTAGCGAGGTGGATAGTGAGCTACAAACTTTGAAAACCAAAATTCGGGAAGGAACTTTACCGGGGTTAGACTACAAAATACAAGGGGGTCTGGTGTTGTACAACGACAGAATAGTAATTCCGAATGAGAATGTGTTGAAAATTTTATTATTGAGGGAATTTCACAGCTCGCCTATAGAGGGTCATGCAGGAATTCTCAGAACTTGGCATCGTTTATCCACCAATTTTTATTGGAAAGGGATGCGGACTGATGTAAAAAAGTTTATCAGAGAGTGTCAAACTTGTCAAAGAATGAAGTCAGAGCATTTGACACCGGCTGGATTATTGCAGCCCTTACCAATTCCGGAACAAGTATTCGAGGATATCTCTCTTGACTTCATTACCGGGTTGCCGAAATCAAATGGTAAGGAAGCGATATTGGTTGTAGTAGACCGTCTTACCAAATATGGTCATTTCTTCTCCTTACCAAGGAACTATGACAGTAAATTGATTGCTAAAGTGTTGCTGCAAGGGGTTATTAAACTCCATGAAATTCCTCGATCCATGGTAAGTGACAGAGATCGTATTTTCCTTAGTGAAGTTTGGACAGAAATGGCTCGATTACAAGGAACTCAATTGTGCATGAGTACCGCATATCACCCGCAATCTGATGGGCAGACAGAGGCTCTTAATCGTTGCGTCGAAATGTATTTACGATGCTTAACCGGGGATGAGCCTCATCGATGGGAGAATTGGCTTTCTTGGGCTGAATATTGGTACAACACAGCTTTTCAAGTATCAGCAGGAATGACTCCATTCCGAGCGTTGTATGGTCGTGAACCACCAACTATGATTAGTTATTTGGAAAAGGGAACTAGCAATCTGCAGGTTGATCAAGAACTCCGACATAGAGATGCAATTTTAAAGGAGTTGAAACAAAATTTGAGACATGCTCAAGTGCGAATGAAGAGTCAGTTTGATAAGCATAGGAGGGAAGTGGAGTTCGAAACTGGAATGTGGGTATTTGTTCGACTGCAGCCATATCGCCAACTATCGCTTAGGTTATCACGCCAACAAAAGCTCAGTCCACGCTATTTTGGTCCATATCGTATTTCAGAACGTATTGGGGTTGTGGCATATCGTTTGGACTTACCTGCTGCCACTCGGATTCACCCGGTATTTCATGTTTCTCAACTTAAACTCTGTCGGGGACAACCACAACAACAGATCACACCTTTACCATTGTTCGAAGGCAATGAGCATGAACAAGACAACTACAACCTTGAGGACAAGGTTACTGCAGGGGAAGGGAGTGATGTTATGAAGGAGAATAAAGCGAAGGCAATGACCAACAAAGGAAAGAAGATGACGGTTACACCTCAGCTCAATGAGAAGATGCTCGGAGGAACCAGCTCAGCAATTGAAAACCGTGAAATCAGGAGAAGTTTGCGAGAAAGGAGAACGCCAATATCTCTAACAGATTTTATAGTTGGTTAATTCTAGCTGTTGAATTATGAGTATAAATAATTAGAAATGTGTGGAAGATGGCATGTATTTTGCTGAACTCTGAATTTTCTTATCAATCTATCATCTATTCTCTTCTTCTTATCTTCTTGAGTAGTTTCATAACAAATACCATATGCTAAATTTGTCTGGTCTGTCTATTCTCTTCTTTGTTGCTGCTTTGGTGTTTCAGGAAGTTGGTTGGAGGTTTATGTTATGTTGTCGTCTCAGCATCTCCGAAGGTTTTATGGTTATACAATTTATTTGCCTTATTGACTTGAACAAAGAAAGGCTTTCATTTTGATAACCATATTTATATTATGTATGGAATTCGTATACTGACCTGCTTGTTTTAATGACTTCCCGTAAGAAAATTACTTTATTAATGCTATTGCTTGGAAACATTATTTTAAAAATATTGATTTGGGCGATGTTTGTATCCTATTTTATTTCGAGTCTTTGGATTAGGTTCTTATCTTTTCTTTATCTGGTCCTATTATGATCTTGCGACGCTAGTTTTATTTACTAGATATATGTCTGGATTTAAGTGTTTTATTTACTAGATATATATCTGGATTTAAGTTTTTATTTACTATAATGTAAACTTTCATAATTTCAGATATATTCTCGTTTCAATAAAATTTGTGGATCTCTATTAAAAAAATACATTCGCTGAAAACCTATTTTATACATGAGCTAAGATTCAATTTTCATTATATATTTTAAAGGTATAAAATTATAAATCTAATTGTGAAATATCTATATGTATTTTAAATTTAGTACCAAAAAGATTTTCAAATTCATGAATTTAAAAATTTATTGTGAAATTACGTAAATTATATATTTTTAAAATTTTTAGTTTTTAAATAATTTTTAGTTTTAATATTTATAATTTTTATTTGGCATATAATTTTTGTTGTTTTGGTCCTTATTTTTTTGGGATAAATTTAGCCCCTTAATCTATATCTTTTTGACAAATAATTTATTTTTTTAAAACTATGATAACTGGACCGTTAAAAATCTAACAATGATGACATGTTATATGCATATGATAATATATTTTAAATAACATGTCATCTAACCTATCAAATACATATATATATAATATAATTTTATTATAATATAAAATATAAAACAATTAAAATTAAAATGAAATATTAAAAAATTACTTAATTCTAAAGTAAAATATTATTAAACATTTTTAACCTTAACTACGATAGAATTACCTAAAAAAATTAATTAATTTCGAATTTTGTTCATATTTTTTAAGATAAAACTTTGATTCTATCATAGTTAGGGTTGAAAATGTTTAATAGTCTTTTATTTTAGAATTAATTAATTTTTAAAATTTTATTTGAATTTTAATTATTTTATATTTTATATTGGAATAAAATTATATTTCATATATATATATGATAGGTTAGATGTCATGTGATTTAAAATATATTATCATATCATATGACATGTCATCATTGTTAGATTTTTAACGGTCCAGTTATCATAATAATTAAAAAATAAGCTATTTGTCAAAAAGATATAGGTTAAGGACTAAATTTATCAAAAAGAAAAAGAATAAAAGCTAAAACGACAAAAAATATAAACGTTAAGGGTTAAAATTATTTTTATGTCTTTTTATTTTTTACTCAAGTTTTTCTTAAAAAAGTATGTGATGTCACTAGACAAGTTTAGGCGCCATGCCAGTTTAAATAATAATTTCTAAAAAGTGGTTAAAATATAAGCATTAAATTGGTGAGATGACGTAGTAAATTTAAGGTATAAAGCTAATTTTAACCTTTAATATCTATAATTTTTATTATTTTAGTTTTTATTTTTTTTAGGATAAATTTAACTCTTAACCTATATCTTTTTGATAAATAACTTATTTTTTAACTACCATGATAATTGGACCGTTTAAATTTAACAATGATGATATGTCATATATATATAATAATATATTTTAAATGACATGACATCTAACCTATCAAATATATATATATAATATAATTTTATTGCAATAATAACTATATAAAACAATTAAAATTCAAATAAAATATTAAAAAATAATTAATTCTAAAATAAAATGCTACTAAACATTCTCAACCCAAATTACGACAGAATCAAAGTTTTATGAACACAATTCAAAATTAATTAATTTTTTAAGATAGAATTTTGATTTTATCGTAGTTAGGGTTGAGAATGTTTAGTAGCATTTTATTTTAGAATTAATTAATTTTTTAATATTTTATTTTAATTTTAATTGTTTTATATTCTATATTAAAATAAAATTATATTTTATATATGTATTTGATAGGTTGGATGCCATGTTATTTAAAATATATTATCATATGCATATGACACGTCACCATTGTTAGATTTTTAAAGGTCGAGTTATCATGCTAGTTAAAAAATAAGCTATTTGTCAAAAAGATATAGGTTAAGGGCTAAATTTATCCCCAAAAGATAAGGACTAAAACGATAAAAATTATAATCGTTAAAGGTTAATATCTTTATACCTAAATTTAATACCTTTATTTTAAAGGATCAATTAGGTGCCAAAAATAAAATTATTAATTAAAATCCTAACGATCTTCAAATGCCTCGCTTCGAAGAAAAAAAATACAATGACTCAGCATTTTCAATCTCCAAATAAATAAATAAACAATTTAAGGAACACTTTCTAACCAAAATATGATTTCACTACAACATCTCATCGTTCCCTCACCGTAAAAGGATATAAATAGTCTGTCATTTAATTGTATTTTTATCGGTATTTTTTATTTTAAATAATGAGTTTAACGTTTAAATTTAAGGTTAAGAAATTAAAGGCAAGATGTATTTTTTTAAAATATAAGGTTTAATGTTTATTACTATTTTAAATTAAGATTAGAGTTTAAAATTTATTTTTTAAAATTATTTTAAATTAAGGTTAAAGTTTAAAATTTATTTTTTAAGATTTTTTAGTAAGAGACATAAAAAACACCATTACGAGACAAGAGATTTTTTTAAAAAAAAGAACAAGGACAATAAATTTCAAACATATAAGACAGATTTTTACTCACCGTAAAGGCTTAAACATTATGAAACTAAAGGTATTTATTTATAAATTTGTCCCTTATTTTTAAATATTTATGTTTTAAAATCTAACTTTAATATTTATATTTTACTCTCCACCTCAAATTCAGTTCCGTTGCCGGTGGCAGGTCGATGATACTGAAATCAAAGTTTTATCAACTTTTTCTCACGTATATTTCTGTGGAAATGCCTAGAAAATCCCTAACCATTTCTAAATTCTACACATTTTACAAAATATTATTTTATTTATTATTTCTCTATAACTAATTCATCTTCAAACACTATAGTATGAACTGCTTCAATTAACATGACAGCAGGGGTGCATTGTCCACTATGTAAGAAAATCAAAACTTGGTGGCCATTTTGTAACATTTTAAAGTGTGTGACCAAACCGAAAGTTATTCGTAAATTGTTTTCTTAAACCCTAAATCGGTGAACAATTAAATTTTGGCATAGGGGAACAAAAATAAAGGAGCAAATGATTTGCTCCCGTTATGAATAAAAATTTCTTATTCTCTAATGTGTTTTTTTTTAAAATTAAATTCTATACCTTAACCTTAATTTTCATGTCTCACTATTTACCCTTATTATGGGAAGGTGTGTTTTTCGGCAGGTGCAAATCGTTTACTCCTTTCCCATGCCTCCATTTATGTCTCCACTTCAAATTAAAGGGTTAAGGTTTAGGGTTTTAGTTTAGGGGTTTTGGTTAGGATAAGGAATTAGGGGTAGAGTGTATTTTTTGGTATAGAGTTTAAGGTTTAAGATTTAAAAATAAAGGTTAGAGTTTAAAATTCAATTTTTAATAAATTTTCAAAGGACGCATAAAATTTTTTTTAAAGCTTCAGGCTAAGGATTCCACGTTGTAAAAAACGCTTTCAGCAAAGCGCACTTTCTGAAATGAGTGTCATTTCCTTAAATAGTCTGGTTCTGGAGGTATTCCTTTAAAAACTTGTAAAAAAGGTTATACTCCATTAGAGTTCATTAGCCTCCATCTCGGGCACACGTAAAGCGAGGTCATCCGGACCATGCTGCAACTGATGTTATCACAAAGGCGTTCACATGTTTTCCTGTTCCATCTTATGCTTTGATTTATACAGGTTCTCCAACGATTTCTACTGTTGATTGGGATGTGGAATTGTGCTTGTAATTTGGTGGTTTAGTAACTGTTTAGTGTAAGTAATCGAAAATGATGGATCGGTTCAACTCCTGTAAGAATGCTTAGCATATTCTTATCATTCCACGTCAAAATTAGAAAGAAGAAAAACAAAACAGCTGGGACAACTTATCGTGATTTTAGTTTCAAGAAAATGCTAATCTTAGATTTCTGTTGTATTCTCGACACCTGTATATGAACCATGCTAAATTAAGGTGGAAGATATTGAACTTTTATTTACCACAAGTATATACTATATAGTAATAGTAATAGTAATAGTAGTGTTGGTCTTTTTGTTTTTTACTTAATCTCAGAAGAAGGAAAGGAAAGGAGAAGGAAGAGAAAGCATTATCATTATCTATATCTACCCCTACATCTTCACCCTAACAGAAAATGGCTCCGGCAGTCGTCGTAAGCGGCTCTGGTGAGAGTCCAGATTTTGAAGGAAGGATAACAGTGTATGTCATAGTTTGTGTGATCATAGCAGCCTTCGGAGGCTTGATGTTTGGATATGACATTGGAATTTCAGGTTTTCTTTTCTTTTGCTTTATGAATATTTATGTTATATACAAAAAAGGAATTGTCCTAAGGAAAAGATTTGATTTGGATGGACAGGTGGTGTAACATCCATGGATGATTTCTTGAAAAAATTCTTTCCAGCTGTGTATAGAAAGAAACAACATGCTCTTGAAAATAATTACTGTAAATATGATAACCAGTTCCTCCAGTTGTTCACGTCGTGCTTGTACCTTGCTGCTCTCATAGCCAGTTTTGCAGCTTCGAAGGTGTGCACCAAAGCTGGCAGAAAACTCACCATGCAGATTGCTTCCATTTTCTTCTTAATAGGCGTGGCGTTAACTTCTGGAGGTCTCAACCTTGGAATGCTAATTTTGGGGAGAATTTTTCTGGGATTTGGTGTTGGGTTTGCCAATCAAGTAAGATCATTAGTTTCAGTAATTGAATCTTCTTCATCAGTAATGGTCCGACATGAATCGATTCTACCAATAAACCTCCATATGAAAGCACTTTAAATATGTATATTCTTATGTAATTTAACTTATATCAGTTGGCTAGCTAGCTAATAAAATTAATCATTTTATAAATTATTTCAGGCTGTACCACTCTTCTTATCTGAGATAGCTCCAGCTAGGATTCGTGGATCACTCAACATTAGTTTCCAATTTTTCCTTACAATTGGAATTCTAGTAGCCAATATAGTAAACTATTTTGCATCAAATATCCATCCTAATGGATGGAGAATTTCTCTTGGCATTGCTGGTATCCCAGCTTTAATGCTTTGCTTGGGATCTATACTCATTTGTGAGACTCCAACCAGCCTTATTGAACGTAACAAAACTGAGGAAGGAAAGAAAGTTCTGAGGAAAATCCGTGGCGTTGAAAATGTTGATGACGAGTTTGATACAATTGTACATGCTTGTGAGATGGCAAAGCAAGTGAAGGATCCATTCCGCAAGTTAATGAAGCCAGTGAGCCGACCCCCACTAGTGATTGCCATTTGTTTGCAGATTTTCCAGCAATTTACTGGAATCAACGCTATAATGTTCTATGCTCCGGTTCTCTTCCAGACCGTAGGATTTGGGAACGATGCTGCGTTGCTTTCATCTGTTATTACTGGCCTTGTCAATGTGTTTAGCACGATCGTTTCAGTATATTTAGTGGATAGGGCAGGCAGGAGGTTTCTGCTACTTGAAGCTTGTGTCCAGATGCTTATTTCCCAGGTTAGGGACTTGAATTCATAGTTAATACCAATGAATTGGCAATAATAGTACTAATGTGTTGCTCTTATCCAGGTTATCACCGGTATAATCCTCCTGAAAGAGTTGAAATCCACGGCTGATAATCTTTCCAAAGGAGAGGCAATCTTGGTGGTGATCCTGGTGTGTCTGTTTGTCATGGGCTTTGCCTGGTCATGGGGTCCTCTCTGCTGGTTAATTCCCAGCGAAACTTTCCCTCTGGAGACTAGGTCCGCTGGTTTTGCCTTTGCAGTCAGCTCTAACATGCTCTTCACTTTCGTCATAGCTCAAGCTTTCCTGTCAATGCTCTGTCGCCTGCAAGCTGGGATCTTCTTCTTCTTCGCCGGGTGGATTATCATAATGGGAGTCTTCACTTGGTTCTTATTGCCTGAGACCAAAGGGATTGCCGTTGATTCCATGGTTGACAAAGTCTGGAAGCAGCACTGGTTCTGGCGGTCATTCATGGGTGACGATGACCTTCGGACTGATGTTAAGGTAGTGTGATCATCGTTGGGTACAAATGATCGAACCCGCAATAAAACCTCTGGCTGTGTTTCTTCTTTTCGTGTTAAATTTGGTGCCGAAGGAGCCGACTGTCAGACACAACCCTTGAAGTTGCAGTCTTTCATATGCTAATTTCGATCGACCTTGTGTGATCGTTCGGAACTAAAATAAATGAGAAAACAAACAAGTTCGCGTCCTATTTTCCTTTACCTTCGAATAGTATAAACGATCCCATGCGAGTCGAATCCATAAAAAATAAATATTTATGTATTTATTATCAGGGATTCAAAAAATGGTCCGTTATCGTTATAACGAACGTTATTTAACGGTAATGCTATTATTTAAAACCTTTACTTATAAAAGTAACGGTGAGATTTAAATTCACATCAATAACAGTTAAAAACAATCGTTATTTAACGAATAACAGTCGATAATATTCTGTTATTACTGTTATCATACCGTTATTTAAAAAAAAACTCTCACAATAAGTTGTACGGTTTTTTAAAAAATACACGACCACGACTACCTTAAGGACCGCGATAATAACCGTTATGTTCGCAACCGCGATAAACATGACGCAACCAAAAACGCGATTTAAACCCCTGATATTTACTAAAACTAATCGATGTGATAAGAAGAATCAATTTCATAAAGAACGTTCAAAAGATATATAAATTTATTAATTAATGCGAATAAAGTAAATGGGGTTATTTGTATGTTTTGCAAACGAAAAGCCGGTGTTCAAAACCAGTCCAATGAATACTTAACGATTCAATAAACTCAATATCAATATTATATTATTAACTTGTATTATAAGTTTATTGGGATACTGAATATCTATTGAGACGATATTAAACGACCCTAATAAAAATTAGAATTATACAAATGTTTTGGTGTCTATGTTATTAGATCATAAACATTAAAGGATAACCTACATAAATCTTCAAGTAGTTTGATTTTTATGTTAAACTGTAATCCACAAATAATATAATTTTTTTATGGATTAGTATCTAAATACTCAATAAGTTAAATAATTTAGTGTGTTTCTAAAATATAAGAAAAATAAAAAATAAAGGATATTATTATTTTCTTAAAATATTTTAAACAATAACACATAATGCAATACACCTAATTATAACCGTTAAGAAAATTGGATTTTTCGCGGAACTCCTCACTACAGCTACCATCTGAAGTAAAATTCAATCTAAAGAGTAACCACTAAATTTTCCTGTACAAATCTCTATTCAAATTTATAAATATAGTTCATTATAATTGATATTTTATATAAATCATAGTCTATAAATCTATAAATTGAAATTATAAAATTCTTTAAGAATTCAAGGTGGACACGAGCCTACCCTACTTATAACATAAATATATCGCTTTCTATGAACGTATCGATACTTATTTGAGTATTGGTACGGATTTAAAATTTTATTTTTAAAATGGGTGTCATGTACCAATACGACCCTATTGTATTGATACAAAATTAAGCTTCGATATTCAATTTTTTTTTTAAAATCTTAAAGTATTATCTGTCCGTACCAATACAACATTAAATAATAAATCGACGCGGATTGAAGTTTGTAGACAAAACTAAATCCTTGAAACAAAATACATAATTTCGAGGCTTTATTCAACTTGTAAAGCGTATAAATGTCATTAGAGTTTGTTTATTATTGCCTTACTTATATAATCTATTATACGTATTTACTTCTAGTGGACAAGTTCATCCTCTTGTGAACTCAACTAGTGGACAAGATCCAACGAGTAGTCTTAGTTAAAATACGAATGATCATCATTCTACGAGTTCTTAATTTAAATAATTTTGTCTACAAAATTATTGTTTTATTTATTAAAAATATTATTTTGTATCCGGTCCTTAAATAATAATTCTATTAAAAGATTATATAAAAATATTTTAATAAAAAATATTTGTTTAAAAAATATATTTATAATAAATAACTTAACAAACAGTTTTAGGTGAGTGGTGAAAGATTTATATGTATATTTATTAGTTTGATGTTTGATCCTTAAGTAATGTTTATAAGTTATTTTTTAATTAATATAGAAATTAGGTTTAAAGGTGTTGAAACCCTTGAATTTTAAAAAATAAAATTTATTATTTTTTTATACAATAAAACTTTTAAAAAATAAATTGAACTTTGACCATTAATTTTTGAAGTTTATTTTTTAGATATTTTTTATTGTATGAAATGCTACAATTTTGTCATATAATATTTATAGTTTTTTTAAAATTATATTTTTATAAGTTTTTTTTACAATTTCTAAATATTTTACATAATTATTAAATAAGATAAAAAATAATAATGTCAATTGTCAATATTTTAACACAACACATTGTACAAATTAATAAAAAATATTAGATTTTATAGTTAACGTTGCTCAAATGAGTGAATGATAAAATTCTGGAGCACGAGGGTTTAATTGTATGGAAAAAAAAATTAAGAGGTTAATTATTTTTTAAAAGTTTAAGGGTTTTTAATACATACAGGGATAAAGTAAAGATTAAACGAGGTCAAAATATTATATTTAAAAAATATAAGTATTTAAACTCAAAATTTATGGGATGAGACATATTTTATCTAATATTTAATCTTATAAAGACCTAAATTATTATTAAATCAAAAAATTAAAAATATTATTTTTTAATTTAATCCCTAATTGATTAGATATTTTAATAAATTATTATATTTTTAAATTTTAATATTTATTTTTATAGGAAATGAATTATTGTTTGACCGGATATTAGTTTTACAAAATCTAAATTATTATTTAAACTAAATTTTAAAGTAAGAGTTCAAAACCTCTTGAATATCAAAGTAGTTCCGTCCTTCAATACATGTAAACTTGTAAAGTATAAATAGTAAAATATCATTCTTATAAGGTATAAAAATAATTTTAATTTTTAATTTTTTTTGTTTTTATCATTTTAATTCTTACTTTTTTTTAAGATTAATTTAGTTATTAACCTGTATCTTTTATAAATATCTCATTTTTTTAATTAGTATAATAATTAAATAGTTAAAAATTAACGGTAATAATATGTCATATATATGTAGAATAATATTTAAGATTTGAGAATGTTTAATAGCCTTTTATTTTAGATTTAATTAATTTTTAATATTTTATTTAAATTTTAATTATTTTATATTTTATATTAGAATAAAATTATATTTTACATGTATATATTTATCATTATCATAAAAGATTTAACGATAATGACATGTTATATGTACGTAGAATGAGACTAGATGTCATGTTATTTAAAATATATTATCACATATATATGACATGTCAATATTGTTAAAATTTTAATGGTTTAATCATTATGTTAGTTAAAAAATAAATTATATGTCAAAAAGACATAAGTTAAATGTTAAATTTATCAAAAAAAATAAAGACTAAAATGATAAAATTTATAAACGTTAAGAGTTAAAATTATCTTTATGTTACTTTATAATAATATTAAAAATAAAACAGTTACGCAATAGAAATAATTTTAATTTTTATACCGTGTACGTTAATTATACTCCTAATATTACATTTTTTTTATTAAAATTCATTTTTAACTAAATGATTGTCCAGTTAAACGCAACACTAATCCACTAAAATTCTATATTCAATCTAGATGGACACAGAGAGTTTATATGTATTTTGTAATACAATTTACATAGTTAATTAAAAGGGTAAAATCTTGTCTTTTAATCATGTTTTTATTTATGTTTTTCATTAAAAATTTTAAAAATTAAATTTTAAATCTTAACCTTTATTTTTATATCTTAAACCCTAAATTCTACACCCTAAAAAATATACCCTACCCTTAATTTCCTAAACCCTAACCATAATCCCTAACATTAAACCATAAATCTTACGCCTTAAACCCTTTAATTTAAAGCGGAGACACAAATAGAGGTATAAGAAAGAGGTAGACAATTTGCACACCAACTAAAAAGCCAAAGATTATTTATAAAATATACATAATTATAATTATAATTATGACCGATTGCTATGTTGGGGTTAACTATTAAAAAAAACTTAACACAAACCAAAGACTGCAAGGATAAAAAAAATTACACTTAACAACCAAGTCAACTTAGAGTCATAATATAAATCCAACACAGATAATATACATAATTATAATTATAATTAAATTTAATTTTATTTATCTCAAGATACAACTTTATAAAATTTATAAATATACTAAATTTGTAAATAAATATTATTTATATTTTATATCATAAAACTAAATTATTTATAATATATATAAAAAATCCATAAACCTTAAACTAAAATATTATTTATAACATATAGTTAAATTTTAAGCCCCTCTATTTTAAAAGTTTTGGGTTTGAGGTTTATAATTTATGTTTTGTGATTTATGAGTTGCGGTTTGAGTTTATATATTATAGAAAAAATTTATAAATATTATATGTAGATTATAAATATTTATCCAAACTAATATTTAACCTATACTCTTTCAATCTCAAAATAAGCAAAACTATATCTATTGAGATTTGAACAAACAACACTTTAAACTAAAACCTATGTGCTTAACCACTAAACTATATTAACAGTCTATTATGTAGGCACAAATCTAATATTTAATTTAAATTTTATTATCACAAAAAATAAATTAAAATACTAATAAATTTATATTTTATTCTTTTAAAATAAAATTAATTATTTATTATTTTAAAAAATGTGTTAAATCATTCAAAAAATTTGAATATAAATTTTGAATTATTTGGAAAATAACTATTTAGATTTAATTTTTTAATTAAAAAAATCTACTCGAATTGTCACTAAAATCAAAGATCGAACTAGAATTTTTTCATTTTATTTTAAAATAAAAAATAATAATTAAATATTTATTTTCTAAAATTAATATTAAAATTTTAAAAATTAAATTTATAATATTTATTTAAGATAAAGTATAATTTTTAAATAATATTTACTTCATTGATATGTATATAATGAGATTATTTTACATTTAATTAATTTTTAGGATGATCTAACATATTTATATAAAAATAAATAATTTTAGATTAGTAGTACTTTGATTTAACTTTAAGGAAATAATACAATTAAAATTAAATATTTAATTTTGGGGTATCTATTAAGTTTTCTATTTAGCTTAGTGGTTTAATATCTTGTTTTTCGTGCAATCTTGGTTTAAATCATCATAAATGTATTTTTTTAGGTCGAAAAAGTATAACTTAAATATATGTTTAGTTAAAACTTAATTGAATCCCATGCTTACTTAAATGGTTAGGTTAGGTGCTAAACCCTTTATACAGAGAAAATATATCATGATTCCTTTTTATTATATTATTTGTGATCTTAATTAATCAGATTTATTTATTTTATATTTTTTAAGGTAAATTATTACCTCTTTCATATTTGTAATAGGTGAGTGAGTAGTTATTAAATAATTACTTAGAGATAAACGAACCTAATTATATGGATTACAAATGACGTAGTGAATACGGTACATGATTATACGCAAGCATCAGAAGTTTGAATTCACCTACTTCCAATACCCATATTGATTCTCTATGATGTTTGGTGTAGTTTTTCATAAATTTATACACTAAAAATAATCAAATACAAATCTCATCTGAAATGGTAATCTTCATTATTTTTTTTTTTTGACAAATCTCTTATTCAATTTTAGACTGAAAAAAACTGCAAGAAACGAAGCCCTCAACAATATCTCCCTTACAAAGTAGTACTATTTTGCAAACAAAACCACGGTCTTCCGATCATCAAACGAAACATGACAATCAATCTCGAGCAAACTCAATCTTGATGCCACCAATCTTAGCTAAACCCTTACCAAATTTAGGAACCAAAGTGACAATAATAGCATCATCACCCTCAGCATCCAATTCCTCCAACAAATCGGTTAGCCCTAACCTCAAAGATGTGCTCATTTTCTTACCATGTTTATGCTTATGTGGAACATTCACAAAGCTGCCTGCAAACTCCGTGTTGTGCGGTCCGATTTCGGTGTCATCTTCGTCGTTAACGTAAACATCGAATTTCACCATTTGGTGTCTGTCAAACTCGACGTTTTCGATCACCAACACTTCCTCTTCCTCTTCTTTGTCTTTCCTACTCCTTGATTTCTTTGGCCTCGCAACTTCCAGGCTGACAACGCTGTCTAAAATCAGAGGGAAACTAACGTCTGATGCAACTTTTTTCTTTGTCTCAGCTGCATTTGCAACTCCCAATGCTCGTTTCACTTTACTCATAACCCTGCGAGGAGTAGGTTTCGTGGCCATCCATGGAATGGCAACCCTCTGATAATCATAGCGTAACTTTCTAGTGTCGAGGCAATCTCGAACCTTAACACGAACAAGATTTGCATTTTCATCGTAGAAGATAAAAGCCGAGTCTAGCCAGTCCGAGTCAGTGAAATCGGTTCGTCTGCCTCCTAACGTCTTCCAAACTGACCACATCCGGTCCACATTCGAGTGATGTGCGTAGAAGATGGGGTCTCTCGCAGCGGAATAGAAGTTTCCCATGTCTTCAAAATTCGGTTGTGTGTTGTCACCGCACCAAATGTGTACCGGTCCATGAGGGATGTTCTCCAGCGAACCGGCACCAGGGTCCGGTTCATCACCAGCACGATAAGCATTACCTAGGAATAGCGTAGCGGTTTTTCCATTAGACACCATTTGCCTGTACATGATGTTAAGGTTACTTGAAATCTGGTCATTACTCGATGAACTTTCATCGGTTCCATTGAAATCTAGGTCGAGGAGAGTGGGTGGTTGATGGTTTGGGTTGCGGCGATCATCGTAGAATGGAGAATTAGGGTTCGAATAAAAGGCAGGCATTTTCATGCCGGCAGGAGCATCCCAGTTCCAAAATGGCATTGCGAAAGTTGGGTCATCAATCAGCTTACCCAAGATTTTTTCGAAGAAATAAAGATAGTATCTATGGAAAGGGAAGAAAAGCCATGAGTTATGAACTTGAAGATCAAGATCTGGGAATCCAATTTGGTGATAAGCCCCATTACAATAAGCACAATGAACATTAGCTTGTTGCATGAAGTTTCGTGGATCATCAGCCGGAAGAGCTTTCATGAGCTCAATGGCCTTGGAAAATTTAGCCAAATAATCATTACTTACTAAATGAGCTGCCGGCCTAGTGCGTAACGGCGCGTTCGAAGGAGGGAGCTTGAAATCTACAATTTTCGTCGACGGTCCTCCTGGTGGGCAACAGTTGAGGTTTCCGACACTCTCAGGCAGGTCCGGTCGGCCACATTGAGTGAAGTCGGGGCCTGCTATCGGTGCTGCAAATGCAAAAGGATCATTTAAGGTGGATACACCGTAGAGACCACCGAGTCCGACGAGTACATCTCTTCTATCAAACTTGTTTTGATGATCACCATTTCCGACTTTGCATGACACAGCTTTGGAGATGAACTTTGACTTTCTCTTCCCAGCTATGGAAAGTTGGGATGTTTTTGGAAGGAAAGAAGAGGTATTGGAAGTGAAGGGGCTGGTGGCAGCCGGGGCTGCGGGGGATGGTGATAAGGCTGAAGCCATAATTTGAATTGTTCTAATGACAAATATTTTGATCTCTATCAATTATGAAAATAAGGGACTTCCATATTGTTTTTATAATACATAAGATTGAACTTTCCTCCGCATACGTACGCACGTTAGATACTTTTGTTTTGGGGAAAAATTATAAACAAATAGCGATGCTCGCAACGATGAACGAATAATATTTATTAGGGTAAATTACATAGATAGTCAGTATATTATAGAGTTGGTATCAAAATGGTTACCATACTTTAAAACGTGTCAAATACACTATTCAATATTAAAATGATATCAATATGGTCATTAACTGTTAAAAATTAACAAACTAATAACATGATAGTTAAAAATAACATAGAATAATTATATATTTATTCCCTATTATTTATATATTCACCACCTTATTAGAGGACATTTTTTATATCATCTGATTAAAGGAGGAAAATGAATTTCTCCAACATGGGGGAGTGAACTAGTAACCTTTAGGTTATTTGGGCAACACCCAAATCACTGAATTAAGTTTACTTTTACGATATAAATTCCCACAACATATACATTTGGAATACAAATTTTTATATTTATTCACATAAAAACGTAGATTTAATTTTTAATTTAATTAAAATATTAATTAAATTATTTATATATAATAAATTAAAATAAAAAATTATTTAACAAACCTTAAACTTAAACCCTGAATCATAAATAGTAAATCTTAAACTCATTTAAAATTTTAAATTATATTTAAAAATACTAAACCCTATAAATTCAAATATCATATTTAAGGTTTGGGGTTTAAGGGTTAATGGTTTTAAATTTAGGGATAGGATTTGGATTTAAGGTTTAATATTTTTAAATAAAATTTTAAATATAATTTAAAATTTTAAATGAATTTAGTGTTTTTAATTTTAGATTTAGGGTTTGTGTTTAAGGTTCATTAAATAAATTTATTATAATTTAAATATATTAATTTATTATATAAAATAATTTAACTAATATTTTAATTAAATTAAAAATTAAATCTATGATTTTGTGTGAATAAAATATAAAAAGTTGTATTCCATATATATATGTCGTAGGAATTTATTTCACGAAAAATAGTCCACTGAGCTTAATTAGTTAACTTAACGTTCGAAATCTTTGTTTCTTTTTGCAAATTTTTAGGTGGCGTTCTGGTTCGAGGAGTACCATCCGTGCTAGTTTTCAGCATCGATCATTGAAGATTACATCACTTAGATAGATGAGCTATGTATTCATATGATCTATTGAACTTTAGTAACTCTTTTAACTAAATTATAATTGGTTAAATGTTTTGATGGTTAAAATTAGAGCTACTAAACAATTTGAACTTTAAATACTTTTATTTAATTATATAAGTTGGATTGAAATAATAAATTATCTTTTGTATTAAAAAATGGTTTAAAAATTTTAGATTTAGGTTGGTCTTAAGTCCTAAATATTGTATACGAAACCTAAATTGTTACAGAAACGTTGAGGTTCCCAAAAATTTTGAAAGAAGTTTTGATACCGATATGCCTCTTCGAGTACCGTTATCCTCTACTTTATATTGATACCAAGCCTTCGAGTGTTGGTATGCTCTACATTCTTACAACAACATTTTTTTTCTTTAAGAAAATACCAATATTCAAGTTTGAGTATTGATACCTACAACTCATAGGTGCATTTATTAGTGAAAATTAACTCATCAAAAACCCTTAACAACCTACGGGGATGAGAAATTACCACAAAATCATTAGAGGAATTAGATGACACCTTCAAGTTGATATAAAACAATAAGAAAGTGTCATGGGGTTATACTTTTGAACCAGCTAATCCGTGTGGCCTTAGGCGAGTCCTCAAGACAAACGACTAAATCAGCCTGAAATCTCACTCTAGAAGATCAAACTTCCAAGGAACTTAAGAACACAAGATCGTTCTAAGCGGAAGTAAACTATGAGAATGGCTTCGAAGAACTTTAGAAAGAACGCGAATAACATTCAAGAACACTAGAGGAAATAGAGTAAATGTCAGAGCTTTTATTACTCTCTCAAAAAGGATGAAATTGTTGGGGTGAGTACAAATGGTGATGAGAGCTCTATTTATAGTTGAGCTTTGACTCAATTAATGGTCAGGATTAATTTACATGGATGACCACGATTTGCCCGAATTAAATACAAAATCAGCTATCTAAGGAAATTCTATCAAATCCTATCAAATTACAACAAGAAAGTTTCCCTGGATAGTTGACCTCTCCTGATGTGGCAAGATTTTCCAAAATCCTTATATGATAAGTTGTCTCTTTTCATATTTGAAATGAGCTCTCTAGCATTCTCCAAGTGTTGGGTCAAGTCTGGTGGTCTTGGCAAGACCGATGGAACCTTGTTGTCAAACTTATGTGCGACTTTCACGAACCCCAAAGCGTGGGACATGACATTATCTCCCACTAAACTTAGCGACGCCCTCGTTGCTCCACTAGAACGATCCTGGGTTGGTCCACCTTGGATGCTGCTACTCGATGCCTCGACTTGATGCGGTTCCCCCATAAGAACTGCTTGCGTTGGCTCCTATCGCCATCGACTAATTCGATCTTTTGCATCATTCCTCGCATCATCTTGGTAGTTTCTCGGTGTCTCGGCTTGCTCATGTCCCCCCAAAAGGACTGCTCGCTTTGACTCTTCCCGTCAAATGATGTTGCGTGCTAAGACGCCTTCGAATACATCTCCTATGTGACTTGATTTACCTTGAACCGGACACTCTTGGTCCTACGACAGAATCTTGGGTGTCACCATGTTGAACATTGGATGAACTTTCAAACTCATCAGCACATCTGATTGGCTCCTTAGAACTCTAAAAGGTCCCTTTCAAGCTTTGTCTTCTCCGTAATATGAGTTAGGTTTAACCCGACCTACACTCCACAAAAATGGTAAATCAAAACCAAGAACACTGAAGTTGTGTTTAAGATGTACCTTCCTCTTGGTTGCATACTCTAAAATGTGTCAACCCTTCTGTCTCCACAAACTCTCGCCCCCTTTGCATTGAACATTTTGCCTCAAAGTTCTTTACACCATGTTGCATCGGCCCTTCTATGAAGTTCGTTTCCCTCAATCGCATCCGTCCATCTAACTTGATGTTTGGAGCTCTCTTCTTGTATCGACCCTTCTTCCTCGAAGATCGATGCTTCCTCTTGTGTTAAAGCTTCTTACTTGAAGTCCTTCGCTTGTTTTCCACCTTAACCATAGATGGTGTCTCCACAATTGCTATGTCCCTCTTTGACTTGACTCTCTTTGACCCTTTCTTAATCGTGGTCTCTGAAGAAGTGTTCTTCCCATAAACACCCTCGGCAAGCTCCTTAGTAACCTTCTTGGACATGGCTAACTCTTTTAGCCTTTTATCAATGTAGGCTATAGCATAATTTAATGGCAATTTCATAACTTGTGTGGCCCCTTGCATTGGTGGCACTTTAGTTGCTTCTTCTTCCTCGTTTTGACAGTTTTATCATTTGCTATCTTACCAAGTCTCGACCTTGATTCGACTACTTTGGCACTCGTAGTTGCACCTTGGTTCTTACATGGCTTGGAATACACAATCGCGCCAAGTCACGCTACTTCCTATTGTGGCTCGTTTGGTTCCTTAACGATGGCTACAAAGCGATTCTTCTCGGGATAACTTCTTATCAAAGGTGGGCCATCATAAAAGTAGAACTTCAATCTTCTGCTCGCCTTCTTTTCTCGTACGGACTTAATCTCGCTACTCCCACTATCTTTCTTTATGGTCTTGGATTTATCGATACAAGTTGGCTTATCTTGCACAAGCTCGGTCAGCAACTGGGCCTTATCATTGGCCTTTGAAGAAATATGAGCATCTCCTTGCTCCGATATAAATTCTACCCTTGAATTAAGTCTGTCTAAGAAGGTCTTGAGCAAACCCATTCACTCATTGCGGTCTTGCAACTGAGTAGCTCGTTCTTGAGCTCATCCACCTTGATCCAAAAATCCTTCACCTTGGCTTCACAAGCATTACCCCTCGAACGATCTCCAACTATTTGAGAACATGTTTGGTCTTTTCTTTGCACCTGTCCTCCATGGACTCTAATTGGTTAAGACGAGACTCCAAGATACCTTGAGTTTCTTTCATGGCCTCCATTATGGGTTGAATGGAGTTTTCTTGGATTCTCATCTTCCCGGACAAGATCTCAAAACTATCTTGAGCTTTATTCTTCAATCTTTCATGCATCTTGTCGACACTGTCTTGAACTTGCCCTATGATGCTACTTTTAAAGGACTCAAATACTTATGTAGTAACATTATCTCTTCGTCTCGCCATCTCGATAGCTTCTCACGAACTAGCTTGACTACAACTACAAGCACGTTCGAATACAAGTTCCTTTTAACTCGCTTTGATACCACTTGTCACGGGACTAAACTTTTGAATCAACTAACCTGTGTGGCTTTAGTCGAGTCTTTAAGATAAACGAATAAGTTAACCTGAAATCTTACTCTGGAAGATCAAACTTCCAAGGCACCAAGAACGCAAGATCGTTCTAAGCGGAAGCTAACTATGAGAATGGCTTCGAAGAACTTTTAAAAGAACATGAAGAACATCCAAGAACACTAGAGAGTAAATAGAGTAAATGCTAGAGCTTTTATTACTCTCTCAAAGAGGATGAAATTGTTAGGGTGAGTACAAATGGTGGTGAGAGCTCTCTATTTATAGTTGAGCTCTCACTCAATCAATTTTTAGGATTATTTTATATGGACGGCCAGGATTTTCTCGAATTAAATACAAAATCATCTATCTAAGGAAATTCTATCAAATCCTATCAAATTACATCAAGAAAGTTTCCCTAGATAGTTGACCTCTCCCGATATGGCAAGATTCCCCCAAATCCTTATCTTATAAGTTGTCTTTTTCCACATCTGAAATGGGTTCTCTAGCATTCTTCAAGTGTTGGGCTAAGTCTAGTGGTCTTGCCGAGGCCAATGAAACCTTGTTGTCGGACTTGGGTGCGACGGTCACAAACCCCAATGCGCGGGACGTGACAAAAGCATATACCAACCTTTAATTGTTAAAAAAATAAAATTTTGATCTTCAAAGTCTATTTTTATTAGGAAAGCATTTGTGAGCTTTAATGGTTTAGACGTTCACTTTTCTCAAGTTTTAATTCTTTAATTTGGAAATATTTTGCTTTGTCATTTTTTTTCTTAATTTGTAATTTCTCTCTGGGAGAGATTTAGAAAAGGTTTTGGGTATAAACCTTGTGTGTTGTAAGGTTAGTTTTTTTATCCTAAAAAAGACAAATTAATGTGGATAATTAAGGTTAGTTTTTGCTTAATTTGTAATTCACCTCTTTCTCCGACTCCAACATCTATATCTTAATACTAAAAAAAATATATTCAAGGATATGATTTAAAATGTAGAATCTAGTGTCTAAGGTTTAGATTTTAGAGTTTAAGTAATTTTTAGATCTTAAAATTTAAAATCAAAAAATAAATTTATTTTCTTTAATATTGTGCCACACCTAAAGACATTAAAAGAACAGATAATTTTTGTTTGTTTTATTTATCTTATTTTTATAAAATATTCACATTTATCTAATTTCATTTGGGGAAGGTTTATCATAACCTAATTTAGTAATAGTTGGCTTTTCTTAATCCCAATTTCATGTGATGTGTTGATATTATCTTAATGGACAGGATTAGTTATACCTAATCCACTATTAAATATTCTAATAAATTTTTAAATATACATTTTTTTTCCTCTGGAAAATATTAGTTAAAAGAACTTGTGCAAAGCTGACATTGATCGGCCGGACTTGCGTGATTTAAGTTTTTAAAATTAATTAATTTGATTTTGTTTATATTATCAACTAATGCTGATCATGTTAGGTCGTGGCTTCTTTCACGTGCTTATCAAAGTCTAAATATTTTTTCAAACTGAGATTTCTATGTTTCACTTCCTTTTCCAATGTGTACTTCCTATATTTTAAATAATAATTACATATTTTCAAACTTACAAATTAAATAATAAAAGTAATTTATATTTTCGCCTACGCCGATACTCTCTCTATTTATAAAATATCGTTGAATTAAATATTATTGCCTCAATTAAGACTGTTAAAAATATTTGATTTGATCGATTCAATTCAACTATCTGTTTATCCGGTTTAAAATTTTAAATTTTTTATTTATTTTTATTTTTAGACTGAATATTTGATTTAATTTTAAATTTTTTCGATAAAATACGTATCGCAATATTTTAAATTTTAGATTATCAAAAAATTCAAAAATTAATATTTTTTGAATATTTTATATCCGGAAATTAAAAAATAATTTTTTTATAGATATAAATCTTGTTATATTTAGCAAATTGTTGTTTATGATATTCAAAATTCTATTTTTTTAATAAATATGACCTTCAAATTTTAAAAGAATAATTAAATTAAAATATCCGATCTAATTATTCGATATTAAAAATCTGGATATTAAAATTGAATCTGATACAGATTACTATATTATCAATCCAAAACCCCGTATATCCAAAAAAATTTAGATTAGATCAAATATCTAATAATAAACACCTCTAGCTTGAATAATAACTATTATAATGAGCTTATTAAAAAAATATATTATAATGAGCTGATGTATTAATTAGATATTATGTTCTTATTTAGGTTATAATCTTGAAATTATATATAAAAATCATACACTATAAAAACACACATCAATGATACTTAGATTTTCAAAGACATACAAATACATAAAATATAAATTTCATATTTATTGATTAATAACATATCATATTTTATTCAAATTTTAATACATTTGACATACAATATATATGTGGTTGGACAAATAAAGTTTGCTTGTAGCAATTGGTTTGACTAATAGAAATTTCTTATATTCCAATAGTTTTTTAAAGTTTAATTGTAAGACTTTTTTATCCCTAAACCTAACGGTTGAATTTAGAATATTTCCTCCTCCTTATGCGGTGGCGGTGGGCGGAAATGTATGGAAGAATAATTAATTAATAGTCTGAGAGTAGAGTCAAAATAATTATTTTGGTCGACCAAGCAATCTACGAAGCCATGTTTATCACTCAACCTCAATATTATAAGAACTTTTTCCCAGGGAATCGTCATGGAAATGGAGCTGGAAAATTCATTGTACTGGTTCATAAATCGTGTAAGGTCAAATATTAATCTCTAACATCTCGCTCAAGGTCTATTTTGGCTATATTTTTAGATTTTTTTTTATTAAAATACACCATGTTTAATGAATCCATTAGATATAAACTAAACTAATTATACCCTAGCGATAAAACCTAGGCGATTCTGAACGGCTGCTTACCGGAGGCTGGATTCCCCATTGGCTGCGGATGTGGAGGAGGCAGCGGAAACTCTTGTAAGGTTATGGTTGAGACTGAGAATAGTTGTAGGGATGGATGGCACTTGGGATGTGGGTAGACCAGGTTGGGGACAATGTTGGTTCCAGAGTAGATTTTGATAGCTCAAGGGTAAATCTAAAAATATGATACTTAATAATAAATATTAAAAAATTGAATTTAAAGAATATAAAAAATAAATTAATTTATTTACAAATTATTTTTTATTATATTCAATAATTATTAAATAAAATATATTTAAAAATTTTATTAAACACCGAACAACTTGCACAAAATAACTTTTAGTTTTTTTTATAAATATTATATAATAAAAATTATAAAAAATATAGAGTAATAACACCTCAGTTTTTATGGTTGAAACTTTTCCTCAAACTTAGTTATAACATATAGATAATAAATTTCATAAACTATAAACTTTTTGAATTAATAAATCATTATCTTATTCGAATATCGAATCAAAAATTAAAATAAATCTCAGTTTTGGGCTTGGGGGAATGATAGGCCGATTGGAGGATCACCAATGTAGGTTTGGCTCTTCCCATGCATTCATCTTGGGTAATAGCCTCATGTAAAAAAAATAGAGTAATAGCCTATGAAACATTTGATGGTGACACTTCCAAGGGCCATTCATCTTGGGTGGTGGATTATTTAGAACTGCCATGCAGTCGCCTCATGTAGCACAATCTCCACTTCTCCTGCCATCCTTTTCGTAATCACAATCTTAATCACTATCGTATTGATATACGTAGACCCATATGGTGTGTTGACCCAAACTGTACTAATAAGGCTTTGACTCGTATTCATCCCTTTATTAATTTTTAAAATACTCAATAATTATTTGACATATCAATATAGTATCCCATGTATCGGTATGAATCATAAAATATAATGAGACATACCGATACGCAAAATCCGCGTATCAATATCTTAGACTTATTTCCACACCTTTAAACCTTTATGATACCTCGTGTACCGATCTATGGGAACCTGTAACATACTACCATATGCAAAGCCTTGTAACATAAACCTATATGCAATTCCCTCGATTTAAGTCTTCACATGCATAACTAACATATGCAAAGCTTAGAGAGTATTTACATGTATAAATAATCTTATTATTCAATGATGATATGATACAACAAAATATTATATTGACTTACAAGTGATTATTTTCGTTTAACATTATGTTTTCAAAACCACATCAATTACTTATGTTTTCTAAGTGATATCGTAATCACTTACAAGTTATGGGCGTTTGATTCACGGAATGTAAGATTATCTTTAGGAATAGGATTACCGGAATGTAACATTATCGGATACATTACTGAGAATGCTATATTACCTTGTTTAGTCTATTTAGTAGGAATATAAGATTGTAGTGTTTGATTGAAGAATATAAGATTAATTGAAAATAAATTTATCAACTTATCCTTATGATATATATTTTTAACAAGTTAAAATTTTAATTATTAAATTAAAAATATTTACATATAATTTTATATAATTATTTTCATTATGTAATACAATTTTTAAAAAAAATTATATTTATAATGTAATTAATATATTAAATTGTTTATTTAAATATTTTTATTATACTTTTATTTCCTTTTATTTTTTAGCAATAAAATATTAAACATTTAATAGATTTAGATTTTTAATTTTCATTATACTTAATCACTTATCGAACAAATTAAAATAAATAATAAAATAAATATAAAAGTAATTAAATGATAAAAATAAATTAACCTACTAAAATTTTAAGATGAAACATCATAAATAAAATATAAATAAAAATATATTATTAAATATTACAATACCATTTATATATTAAAATAATATTAAATAAAATATTTAATAAAATTATACCATATATAATTAATCACCTAATTAAAAATACAAGGCATAAAGATAGTTTTCACCCTTAACGTTTATAATTTTGTCATTTTAGCCCTTATTCTTTTCTGGGATAAATTTAGCCCTTAACCTATGTTTTTTTAATAAATAACTCATTTTTTAACTACCATGATAACTGAACCGTTAAAAATTTAATAATGATAACTTGTCATATATATGTGATACTAATATATGTTAAATGACATAGAATTTAACCTATTAAACATATACATATATATATAATATATAATTTTATTCCAGTATAAAATATAAAATAATTAAAATTTAAATAAAATGTTAAAAATTAATTAAATCCAAAACAAAAATTTAATAAATATTCTCAACCCTAACTAGACTAAAATATATTTATAAAACCCTAAAAATCCGATTTAAATTAAAACTAAAATATTTAAATTCTAAACTAAAATAATAATAATCCAATTGATTATTATCAAAATTATTTATTTTTGATCCACCGGTAACAAACTATACAAAACTCTTTCTTTTCAGATTATGTTCATACTTTTTTAGATAAAATTTTGATTACTATAGTTAAGGTTGAAAAATATTTAGTAGCCTTTTATTTTAGATTTAATTAATTTTTAATATTTCATTTGACTTTGAATTTTAATTGTTTTATATTTTTAGATTAGAATAAAATTATATTCTATATATATGTATATGTTTAATAGGCTATATTCTATGTCATTTAAAATGTATTATCACATATATATGGCAAGTTACCATTATTAAATTTTTTAACAGTTCAGTTATAATGGTAGTTAAAAAATGAGTTATTTGTTAAAAAGACATAGGTTAAGGGCTAAATTTATCTCAAAAAAGAATAAGGGCCAAAATGATAAAAATTATAAACGTTAAGGGTGAAAATTATCTTTGTGCCAAAATACAATAAAGGATTAATATAAATACAATATATTTTTATAAGGACAAAATTGTTCAAAGAGACAAAAATTGTTAAATACCTAAGAAATTAGGAGGAATAACATTCCCACTATTTGAGAAAAAAAAGCTACTATTAAGAAAAAATAATATCTCCAAGTAGGAATACTCTTAAACCAAACATAAAAATATAAATCTAGAAAATATTATTATCTACGATAATCATCTTTTCCATGAACCAAACGCGCACCTCTATACTACTAAGTCTAATCCTTCAAATTGGGATTGATACTCTCAATATGTCACCACTATGATTGGAGTAAAAACTTCACTAATCCCCTCTAAAAAAGCATGAAAACTTATTATAGTACATTTTAAATCTTATGACCGTCCAATTATATCCTATAACATTTTAAAATATTTTTATTTTATCACTTCGTAATAAAATTCATTATATTATCATCAACTCATTGTTTTCATACACATAATTCAAAACCATTTAACCAATGTATAAAACTATGGATTGACCAATCATCTAATACATTAAACTATGTATTAACCATTGTTCATCAATAAAACCAAATCACGCATTACTTTCAAATATATCTGATGAGTACTCAAAAGTCTTTATTTTTATATCATTTTTTCTACTCGTTTATTGCTAATAAAGAAAGAATTAAAGGTGATAATAGATATTTTTGGTTATTTTCCATAATATTTCAGCATCCGAATACTAACTTTATGAATTCATCGATTAATTGGCATAAAACATATACGTTTGATAGTTTTCTTTCTTAGACAGAAAACTATATCACATAGATAGCCAAAAGAGAAATAGATGTTGAATTGCAGACGAAGCACCCACCACGGCAACACTCAGAAGGCCGCAGCAGCAGCGTAAAAGATAACAACTGGTGCTTAACAGAAAAAGGAAAAAATACCAATCTTAACGTACAAAGAGCAAGAGAAAGAAGAAACTCAGTTAGAAGGTCAAGCCCATGTTAAAGCCAACCGAGGGAAAGAAGAGATATTTTAGGAAATAAGATTAAATTAATACAGTTTAATTAGGAATTAATTTTTTTTTCCCGTTTAGAACTCTTTACTTGCATAGAAAGATTAACTTAGGGCTTGGCCTATATAAGGCACTTATTAGGTCTAGGTTTAGTGTGGAGTCGTGACGGATTCTCACATTATTATACCTTTAGCCTCCTCCTCCCTCATGTTCTAAGTCTTTCGGAGGTTTAGATTGTTTGTGGAGTAGTTGGTGATAAAGGTCATGTTATGTTTGATATTTATTAATGCAAAACTTATTTCATAGTTTATTCTCTCTTGGTAGTTACTCTTCTTGCGTATGAGCTCGAAAGATAAGTATGTAAGAAAAAGTCATTTGCCTAGCATCGGGAGATGTAGGTTCACGAAACGAGAGAATACGGTCTTTGCTCATGGGCATTGACTAATTCGTCAAGGATTTCAGCGACTAACAAGACGCATGTGTTTGGTTGTTGTTTGCCCTTGATTCACGTTAGGAGGTATCATCAAGACGTGAGTTTCAACAGTTCTCTTCGCTTAGGGATAAGGAAGAAGACATAACCCGCCTAGGCAGCTTCGGCGACCCTTTGTGCGATCCGCCGAGGCGACAGTTCAACCCATTGCATTAATATATGAATACTTAACATAATTGAATTCTCCTCTACAAAGCACTCAATCTAGCCTCGCTTTTATCTCATTATTTTGTTACTTAATTTTATGCTTTATTAGTTATCATAGTTATGATCCAACCCTTCATTTTATTTGTATTTTTAGTTTTTTTAGTGCAACCATAAGAAGTAGCAAGGTTGACTCAATCCTCGTGGGACTGACATTTTAAATACTACAATTTAACATGATTCCGTAGCCTCCATCAGTATCATCATCAATTTCTTAACATTTTCTAACAATTATATAATACATTAAATGCTTTGTGGTATTTGACAAATGATTTTGTTTTTGTTGACATTGATTCTTTAGAAGCATTTTCTGACCCAATTGTATAGTCAACAAGAGGTGAGTATTTAAATATTTTTTTTTGTTTTAAGTAGGGTTGTGCATTCGATCAAGTCGAGCTGAGTAAATTTTTTTGGATTTATTCAAGTTGACACGTCCTATTTTGTCATTTAAATTTTATTTAAAATTTTTTTGAATCGAGTTTCGAATTTTTGTATAAATTTAATTATAATTATTTATAATATTATAGTTCAAAGTGATAATGACTTCTTTATTTTTTGCATGTGTAAATAAGATTTTTAGTATAATTTAATAAATTAATTGTCTTAAAAAATTATATAATATATTTATAATGATATTTTTATCGGTAATATGTTACTTCATTAAAGTACTATATAGATTTGAGTATTTTTTAGTTTACACGTGAAGGAAAATTATTATCACATAGATCAATATTTATCATTCAATGGCTAAACAATAAAATTTCAAAATTTTAGGAACTAATAGTAAATTTTTAAAAGTTCTAGGTTCAAAGGAATGCTAATTTCATTAATAGGTTTTATTCTATGTTCATCTCAAAAAACAAAATTTAAAAAAACTGTGACAGAATCGGAGTTCAATTGAAAAAGTTATGAAATAGTAACCAAAATGTAAAATTTCAAAATTAAATTTCGGATTTTTGAATATTCGAACTTTCAAAATCCAAAACCGACTCGAACTCAAAATTCACTACTCGAATAACTCGAACAATTCGAATAACTCTAAATTTAAAAAAAAAATATTTCGAGTCGATTCGAGTTTTACCCGCCCCTAGTTTTAGGTACATACTCGAGATAGCTTCCATTTCTGGTTCATTCGAAGAGGTACTTACTTTCTTCTTTATTTTGCCATAGAGACTATAGTGATGCGGCATACGGATATCAGGAGGGAATACATTGCGACTTCACCCTCAAGTTTTCGTAGTGTCCATTATGCTAAGGCTACCTGGTTGGCTATTCTGATAGGCTTGATGGCGGGTAGGTTGCAATCCTCACACTATGAGGCAGATAAAGAGATACATTCCACTTTTAGCAATGTTGGAGCAACTTGTGCACTTCAACGAGAGGAAGCGGTTGTCAATGAAAAGAAGCTTTTTGAGGCCAATGAGAAGATTGTGTCAATGGACAAAGAGGTTGAAGCCAAGAGATGGTATTTGGCAACGCCAACGGCCTAAGAATAAGATAGCCAAAGAGGTGTTGAGATACAAGTCACTAATGAGCGAGGACGTATGCACCTGTTCAGGCAGATACCCATACGTAGAATGATATTGTTGGAAAATAAGTTCTGCAAAACAGGGCATTAGTACTGACTGGGAAAAAAATAAACTGGAAAAAGTATGACCGTGTCGTGGTATGGAGGCCACTGTCTTAGAAACAAATCGCCCCGATGTATGTAATCGCTACGTCAGGCGGTTGTCCCCCGAAGGTTAGCACGGTCAAGTTTCTGGAGTGGACTGAGAAGGAAACGCTCGTCAGGCTTTTCAGGAAGAAGCTCTCAAATCTCTCAATGCTTAGACAGTCGAAACTGAATGGGATGATTGAAACTGAGAAATATAAAGCATATTTATAGGCTGGACGTGAGGGTAAAATCGTCCCAGCACGCCGATTTTATCTCATCCTGTTTTCAAATTTAAATCATTTAAATTTGAAATTTACTATTAATAACAGATATAATTCAATTTAAACTCTGAATTATCTGTTTATTAAATCCGTTCTGTTAACCGACTTTATCCAATAAAATCTTCGGTTATTTATTTAAAATTCTAAGAATTTTAAATCAAACAGAACAACTCCCGTACAGCCTATAAAAGCAGTGTGACAGACAAAAATAAACCTTTCGCATTCTCTACAAAAAACAAAGAGAGAAATTCTTACGAATTTTCTCTAAAAAGATAGAATGCACGCAGACGTGTCTAAGACACGTGTTACCACGACCATGACCCAGACAACGGCAACAGCACGCAAGGGGCTCCCTTATTCTCTATCACTCAACAAGGGAGTGGGGTAAAGACTTAATAAATACCCTTTGCCAAGGGTGTTTGCTACCAATGTGGGTTCAAGCATTACAACATATCCCACAGATATAACCGTAAGAGCAAGTGAGCAACTGACGAGGTGGAGGAGAAAAAGGAAGAGGTTATCCAAATCCATAAGGATAAATAAGAGCTGAAAGGGGACCATGAAGAATAAGAAGGAACAGCTTAAAGACACATGTTCAGCAGCTTGAGAGAGGGTAAGAGAAGGACCACTAAATTTTAATAATCTACACCTTCGCTACTTTATACCATGAAAAATAATAAGGAACAGCTTAAAGACACATGTTCAGCAGCTTGAGAGAGTGTAAGAGAAGGACCACTAAATTTTAGTAATCTACACCTTCGCTACTTTATATTTTGATGTTTAGAACCCCTCGGGTGAGTCTTGAGAAGATTCCCGTGTAGGGTTATTACACTATGTTCTAAAGAAGGTATATGATGACGAGCCCTCTACAGCTCTACTCCTGCTAGTGACTCTTTAGAGTTTGAATCAATAAATTCCCTATAAGGTGTCCCTATAAGCTTGTAGGACTTCTAGTTGCCAGACTAGTTTCCATGACTTCGTTGATGCTTCCATGTCCTCGTGCTGGAGGCATCTTTCTTGAGATCTAAGGGCTGGAACTGATCTATTATTCTCACACCTTGCATACTTGTAACACAGATTATAGTTGAGTGTATGCAAGGTGTAGCTGCTAGCTTGTGCTAGTGGTCGCGCCCAAAGGTTGGCTTTGTAGAGCTCGATGAAGAGCATAACCTCTTTAAGCTAGCTCCACCCCTTGTTTTCAAGCATTTCCAGACTATTTATATTCCATTATTAAAAAATTAAGTTTCTTGTTGGATGTAGGATGAAATTAGGGTAGGGTTTTAGGGTTATGGTTTAAAATATAGAATATAAAATTAAAATTTACAATTTAATTTTTTTAGTGTTACAGTGAAAATTGACTCAAGAATTTTGCCCCATCGTGTTATTTCTATATTCATCTCAAATATAAAACTTTGGTTTTAAATATTTTTAAGAAAACACAATAAAAAGTAAAATAGCTATATTTAGTAACGAAACTCATTGAAACTTTAAACAACTTAACCAAAGTTTCCCGATAATTTAGTCCATCCACAAATAACATTATTGGTAAGGATTTAGTCTTGGTTTAAATCCTAAAAACATCCAGATAAGGAAGCAACCAACCAACAGATGATTTAGAGCTAGCTTCTATTTAAGACTCATGAACATTTAAACCAAAATGCGAAAATAAAAGAACAAAGGTCTCAGTTACAAGATGACATCAATGGGGTTAGTGGGGATGATTGTCATTCTTGTTCTAGGCTTAGTTCTTCCTAATTTTCAAGTATTAGGCCAGTTTGATCCTGATCAATCAATGGAACAAGCTAAAGCAATAGCCACGGGCAATGGCGGCCCCGGTGTCGAAGCTTTTAATGTCCTGGACTATGGTGCCAAGACTGATGGAAAGACCCCTAGCTCCATTGTATGGTTTTAACGTTTGAAAACCCATTTAGTTCTTTGTATAGGCCATGCATGCTGGGATTATGGTTTTAATGAAGCAATATTTGTTGTTGTTTTTAGAATTTTATTAGGGCATTCAAAGCAGCATGCAATCACCCAGGAAAGGCAATGATGGTGATCCCTGAGGGGGAATTTGTCGTCGGATCGATATTATTTTCCGGTCCTTGCATCTGCGAAGCTCCGCTGATGGTTCAAGTCAGCGGAACTGTTCTGCCACAAGGTAATACTGTGACGGCCGAAGGTGCAGAATGGATCACGTTCCAGAGCATCGATGGGTTGATCGTCAGTGGAAAGGGTACTTTCAACGGGCAAGGTGAAAAATCATGGAAGCCAAAATGCAAAGGATGCGACCGACAGCCTGCAGTAAGCCGAATCATTGCGGACCGCTATTTAAATCCTTGCGTCCAAACCCAACATTTTTTTATTGTTTTATGATTTAACTAGGTTAATAAATAATAAGTACTGTACAAACTGCAGAGCTTGAAGTTCATCAAGGTGAACGACGCAATCATCTATGGAATTCAATCCGTCAATGCCAAAGGGTTCCATTTTATGATCAGTATTTGCAACAACCTCAGGATCGACGACGTTAATATAACAGCTCCGGCTGAGAGCCCCAACACCGATGGCATTCACATGAGCAAAACTGACAATGTCAGAATAACTAACAGCCGAATCGGCACAGGTGACGATTGCGTCGGAATCATCCATGGATCCACCAATGTCACTATCGAGAACATAGATTGTGGCCCCGGACACGGTATTAGGTATATTCTATCTATCTATTAATCTACCGTATCATTTATTATAGATAATCAGAATAATTTAAGTTTGGTTTGGAACAGTATCGGTAGCCTTGGTCACTACGATTCCGAGGCTGATGTTTTCGGAATCACCGTGAGGAATTGCTCATTTACCGACACAGACAATGGTGCAAGAATCAAAACTTACAAGACTGATAGTCCCAGCAAAGCTTCTGCCATTATCTTCGAAAATCTGGTAATGAAACATGTGAAGAACCCTATATTCATTGATCAAGAATATGGGAAGAGAGGAAACAGTCAGCATTCTAAAGTGAGCATCCAGGACGTTGAATTCTCGAACATCAGAGGAACATCTGCAAGCAAAGTGGCAGTAGATCTGACTTGCAGCGCAGCAATTCCATGCAGAGGTATTTCCCTGAAAGATATAAACTTACAGTTCGAAGGAACGGGTCAGGACTCTATTCCCTTCAGCTCTAACTGCACCAACGTCAAAGTTTCCTACTCCGGCATCCAGAACCCCCCGCCTTGCCCTCCTTAACTGCTTCTGCTTTTGATATATCATGGCCTAACATTCTGTATTAAAATTCTATTTCAATATATGCAATTAATTAAAGTTTACATCACTCTTTTCTAATCAGTAGTTGAACGAGGACAGAAACAGACGAGAAGGATTCAAGGTGTTTAGGGTTTATGATATAGAGAATAATTTATAACATGTAAAAAATATATATTAAAAAATGATTAATTATATATTGAATCTATAAAAATTTTAATATTTATTTAAAAATTAATAAAAATTTAACGGTGTGTAATAATAGGTGGTGTGTAATAATAGGTAACGGTGTATATCATCCGCTCTAAAATTCTTTTTAGATAAATAATACTAAAATTCAGAATAAACATACTTTTATTAATAAATTTTGTTTAAAATATTAATGTTTTTAAAAATGATTCATTAAAATTAGAAAAATTGTTATCTTCTATGACATTATTTATGTATAAAAAACAAAAATTTACTTAAGAAAATTATAAATATCTACTTTTTTTCTTCTATCCGAAGAAAATCAGTTGTATTGTTAGTTTGTTACTTACAGATTAGTTAGCTTACTTAGTTAACTTGTATTTAGTATAAATAATTTTGATGTAATTTTATTTCAGTAATGAGAAATAATGTAAGAGAAATTTTTTAGATTACGATGTATTTGACGAGAGAAATTATATTATGAGTCATTTTCGTCACGTTATTTATAGACTAAGCAATCAAAAGTATTTATTTAATTATTTTTTCACCTAATCTATTCAAGTCAATCTTCATTTGATAAATTTTTCTCAAAAAAAAAAATCTTCATTCGATAAAAAATAATTTTAAATTTAATTTATAGTAAATAATTAAATAAAAAATAATTAAATGGTGCTTCTGATTGGTTAGTTTTATAAAGTACATAGTAGGAATGACCTATAATATAATTTCTCATTCAACATTGTATCAGATACCATTCTAGATCTTCTTTAATTGAGCTCTCATTTCTCTTTGTTTTCAGGATTTGTACTATTTTCGTTTTTTAAATTATTTTTTTCTTCTGTTGCTTTATTATGTCGCCTCCTGAGTTGGTCATTCTTAACTACAATCATCCTCTATATCTTCATCCTTCTAATACGTAGGGTGCCTTTCTTATTTCACATCAATATTTTAGTATAAAAATTATAGTATTTAGAATCGTTCAATACGGATTTCTCTTCTAGCAAAAAATTAATTAGGATTCATTGATAGAACCTATTATTTGTTGATGCGGAAGATTTCATGAAATATCATTAGGATCATTGAAATATCATTGTCGTCTTCTGAATTCTAAATACAATCAATCTGGATCTCTCATTTAAAATTGTATTTGCCTATGATGTGTTTCTTGCTTGGGTAGATATGAAAGAATAATTTGATAAAGTTGATAGAGCTCGAATTTAATTTTTGCATCTTAAAATTATCAAACTATTACTCAAGGTGAATCTTCAATCCCCACCTTAAACCCCCATGTATGAAAAATATCAACAAAATTATTATAAATACAAAAGACATGACAACAATAATTTAGGTATTTAATAATTTTTACTCTTGCAAGTAAAACAAAAATCACAAATCAAAAAATCAGAGATATATATAAAAGCAAATCAAATTTAACATAGATTTTTAAAATCAAATAAAAAATCTAAAGATCATTTTTGTTTCTTTTACGTGCATACTTAATATTTCGTTGAACAAAAACAAAAAATAAATATAAAAAAAGGATTTGAATTTTTTACCTTTGTTGAAGGGATGTTGTTCGTGCTAAGCCTCGCAGCTTCATTTGGAGTCGCATATGATGAATCTGACGACCAAGCTTGCATCAAAGGGGGTCTTTTACTTTGAAATAGTTTCAGAATTAGGGTTTTGATTTCTAAAAAGATATATTTTTTAATTTTAAATGATGAAAGATGAACTTTAATTCTTGTATGATAATCATACTTTTAAGTTGGTAAAACTATCTAAGAACAAAAATTTTTTGAAGAATCGATGGGTTTATAGGATGAAACAAAAAAAAAAGTCTTTGTCTCCAAGATACAAATCTAGATTCATCATCAAGGGTTATATACAAAAAGGAGAATTGATTTTAAAAAAATATATTCTCCGGTTGTGAATATATCATCTTTAGAACTATATTAAGTTTGACCGCTTGTTATGACTTAGTGGTTAAACAAATGGACGTAAAAACTATTTTTCTTTATGGTGATTTGGAAAAGAGCTTTACATGGATCAATCAAAGGGATTTATTGTGAAACAAAAAGAATACTAGTGTGCAAATTGAAGAAGAGCTTGTATATATGGTTTAAAACAAGCTCCTAAACAATCGTAAAAGAAATTTGAGTCTGTTATTAGGGAGCAAGACTACAAAAATTACTTCTGATTATTTTATTTTTGTCTAAGAGATTTCATAATGATGATTTTATTATCTTTTTTTTTTATAACGATGATATGATTATTATTGATTGTAATACTTTTAAAATTAAAAAGTTAAAATAAAAGTTGAATAAATCCTTTACGATAAAATATTTGAACCAAAACAGTAAATTCTTAACATAAGATTGACACATGATACAAAGGTCAAGAAATTTTAGTTATCACAGAAGAGGTACATTGAGAAAGTACTTCAGAAGTTTAGTATGGACAAAGCTAAAGAAATAAATAGTCCATTTGCTCACAGAGACCGGCGAAGGAAAACTACCGTAAAAACCCTTTCAAAACCCCTATTTTTGAAACCTAAACCTTAATTCAAGCTTTTAATTAACCAAAACAAACAAGATCGAACCCTTCTTTGCTTGAAAACAGATTAAAAAAAACTTTTTTGTTCGATTTGAATAAAGAGAACGAAAAAACTAGGTCTCCCTCTCTTCTTGGCTCACCAAAATAGCCTTACGGCCAAGGCTTGTCGTCGGCGAGAGGGAAAATCAAAGAAAGAAAACCAAAAAAAGGTAAATCGAACCAAAACCCTAACTTTTTCTCTTTTATTTTTATGTAAAACTGGAAAAGAGGTTTTGGTTACCTCGAAACTGCTCTCTTTTTTATTGATTCAAAGCTGGTGGGGGAAACCCCTTTACACCTGGTTCATTTCTGTAGAACTAATGTTTTGATATAATAATTGAAAAATAGTTTTGTACTAATTTGAAAAGATTTCAAATATGGTTCTTATGTCCAAACTACTTGAAAATATATTTAAGATGTTTTTGAGTGATTTAAAATATGTTTTAAACGATTTAAAGAAACCAAATAAGTGTTTTTAACCCAGGTGTTTCAAAACACCCTTAAGGTGTTTCGATACCTGTTCTTCAATACCATGGTTTCAAAGGCAAAATCACAGTGGTATCGATACTGGTATCGATACCTTTTTGCCACTATGATGCTAATTTACCTGTTTCGATACCACCTACACCAAAAGAGGAAATAAGTCTTGTAATCAGCTCCAAACGGCTCCAAACCAATCCCAACGGTCACCAACAGCTAGAAGCTCATTTGGGATGATAAAAGGAAGCCTCAAGCATCAAGAGTAGACTAATGCTTCAATTGTAACAACATTATGATCAAGAAATTGTCTTAGAGCATAATTCTCATCTTTTGGGTAGACAACACTTGTGAGCTCAATGTTAATGTATGCTCAAGTATAATTAGGAATTGGGTGAGTGCTTAGACTGCAAAAATTAGCCTTATTAGAAGGATTAAACAAGTTTGCTAAGTTTTCTCTTTGTTGAGTGAATTCCCAAAGTTCGGGTTGTGAACTTTGGATGCTAGATTCGGGTTTGAGTCTAGGATTGTAAGGTTATCCCTTTGGCCTCAAAAGGTTGAAATTCTTAGTGAATTTGGAAAATCCTTAGTGGGAAGCTAAGTTAGTGGATGTAGGCGAGGCCGAACCACTATAAATCCTTGTGTCATTGTCTATATTTTTGCTTCTACATATATCCACCCAAATTGGTCAATTCTCCATCACTTGGCAAGTAAATTGGGTTGTGCATCGAGCCACTCCAAGCCTAACAATTGGTATCAGAGAAAGGCTCAATCTAGGAGGATTAACATCCTATTGAGAAGATCCAGAGAGCTCGACCAATTTACAATAAACCGACATTACATGGCTCAATCCATTGACAAGCCACCTTTCTTTGACGGGTCCAACTACATCCAATGGAAGATAAGGATGAATTATTTCATCAACTGTAGAGACTACAAGCTATGGGATATAGTTGAAGATGGACCATTTGTGCCCAAAGGAATAAAGGCGGAATGGAGCGTGGAAGATCTCAAGAAGATGGTGCTTAATCACAAAGCTTTGCACATTCTTGTTTGTGCATTCCATCCAAGCATCTATGAGAAGATATCTTCCTGTGAAAGTTCCAAGGAAGTTCGGGACAAGCTAGAAGTCACATACGAGGGTACAAACGAAGTAAAGGAGACCAAGATTGGACTCTTCAATCAAGAGTATGAGAACTTCAAGATGAATCCGGAAGAGGACATAGCAAAGATGTTCGATCGATTCTCCACCATTACCAATGGACTTAGAGGATATGGAGAGATCATTCCGGAGGAGAAGCTTGTTCGTAAGCTCATCTATTCCCTTCCCGAGTCATGGGACTCAAAAAGGACCGCCATCATCGAAGCAAAAAATCTAAAGACACTCAAGCTTGATGAACTCATGGGGCCACTCCTCACACATCAAATTATGATGAAAGAAAGACAAGAGGAGAAGAAGAAAGAAAAGATTAAAGCGATGGGGAAGAAGAAGGTTCAAGAGCTTGGTTTAAATGTCAACATCGTTGCTCTAAAATCCTCCAAGTGCATCCACTTTGAAGATTCAAGTGAGGAGGATAGTGAAGAATATGAAGAGCTTGCCCAAATATTCATTGACTTCGATCGATTCGTGAGGAGAAAAAGTAGAAAATCCTCAAAGTACGAATCCAAGAAGAAGATGAAGGACTCCCACAAGTCAATCAAAAGAGATCATCTTCCAAGAAGCAAGCATATGTGGCTACATGGAGTGATGATGACTCCACCAAAAATGAAGAAGCCAACATATGCTTGATGGCCCTTAATGAGGGGGAGGTAACTTCTAACTCATCTTGTTTAAATTCATATTCATTTGATGAGTTACAAGAAGCCTATGATAAATTGGCTTTTGAGTTCAAGACTTCATTTTCTAAAAACAAAAAGATGGTTTCAAAGCTTAAATTAGAAAATGATTTGCTTTCAAAAACCAATTTCGAAATTGAAGCAAAATTAAAAGATTTTGAGTTTAAAGTTTTCGATTTATAAAATTTGCTTCAAAAGATGGAAAAAGATCATCAAATAGCTCTAGATGATCTTAAGAAGGAAAGAGATTTGATTTCCAAAGAACTTCAAAAGAAAAATGATGTGGGAAAATCAAATTTTTATTTGAAACAATCTAGTGTCTCTAGATTTGAAAATGGAAAATGTTTTAGAAGTGTTTGGGTCCCAAAAGGACTAATCACTTCAACAAATAGGGATGAAATTGAAAAATTGATTCCTAAGGGAACTAAATTATGTGCTATTAACGTTAAAGGATCCAAAGCAATTTGGATACCAAAAATTACTTGATTGTCTTGTTTAGGTGTGATGGAGATATGAGCAACAAAGTGCAAGATTAAGGGGGAGCTCCATACAAACAAGTAGGACACTTGAAGAAGGAAGGCTTCACATCCTACCTTTGAATCAAGTGTGGTAAAATTCTAGTTGAATTTATGTTTATTTGCTTATTTTTGTTTTATTTCAACTAGTTTATCATATATGTTGGACTAACACTTAGTGATGCCTTGAGTAAGGGGGAGTCTTTGGTTTCATAACCAATGTTTTCATATTTAATTTTTCAACAATTGATATCTTTCAAATTCTCCTATGTTATGAGCTTTAAAGTTTTTCAAACTTGGTTTGAACCATTTTTGATATAACAAAAAGGGGGAGAATGTTATGAAAAATTGCTTTTTAAAGACTTTCAAATAGATAAGAGGAATCTTAAATGATTTGAGTCTTTAATTCTCATATTTAAAGTTTATTTGACAAAGGGAGAGCAATCTCAAAAACAATTTTTCAAGTTAGTTTTTATTATATCAAAAAGGGGGAGATTGTAGAACTAATATTTTGATATAATAATTGAAAAATAGTTTTGGACTAATTTGAAAAGATTTCAAAAATGGTTCTTATGTCCAAACTACTTGAAAATATATTTAAGATGTTTTTGAATGATTTTAAATATGTTTTAAAAGATTTAAAGAAACCAAATAAGTGTTTTTAACCCAGGTGTTTCGAAACACCCTTAAGGTATTTCGATACCTGTTCTTCAATACCATGGTTTCAAAGGCAAAACCACAGTGGTATAGATACTGGTATCGATACCTTTTTGCCACTGTGATGCTATGTTTCGAACCCTGTTTCGAACCCTGTTTCAAAACACCACAACGATTTCGAACCCTGTTTCGAAACACCCCCAAACGGTCAAAACAATTTTATGAAAAACCCCAACGGCTAGGAGAGGTATCGATACTGGTATTGATACCTGTTCATAAATCCAGGTCAACGGCTCTTTCCCAAAGCAGCTGTTTCGAAACAGCCTTTACCTCTTTCGATACCACCTGCACCAGAAGAGGAAATAAGCCTTGTAATCAGCTCCAAACGGCTCCAAACCAATCCCAACGGTCACCAACAGCTAGAAGCTCATTTGGGATGATAAAAGGAAGCCTCAAGCATCAAGAGTAGACTAATGCTTCAATTGTAACAACATTATGATCAAGAAATTGTCTTAGAGCATAATTCTCAACTTTTGGGTAGACAACACTTGTGAGCTCAATGTTAATGTATACTCAAGTGTAATTAGGAACTGTGTGAGTGCTTAGACTGCAAACATTAGCCTTATTAGAAGGATTAAACAAGTTTTCTAAGTTTTCTCTTTGTTGAGTGAATCCCAAAGTTCGGGTTGTGAACTTTGGATGCTAGATTCGGGTTTGAGTCTAGGATTGTAAGGTTATCCCTTTGGCCTCAAAAGGTTGAAATTCTTAGTGAATTTGGAAAATCCTTAGTGGGAAGCTAAGGTAGTGGATGTAGGCAACGCCGAACCACTATAAATCCTTGTGTCATTGTCTATATTTTTGCTTACACACATATCCACCCAAATTGGTCAATTCTCTATAACTTGGCAAGTAAATTGGGTTGTGCATCGAGCCACTCCAAGCCTAAAAATTGGTATCAGAGAAAGGCTCAATCTAGGAGGATTAACATCCTATTGAGAAGATCCAGAGAGCTCGACCAATTTACAATCAACCGACATTCCATGGCTCAATCCATTGACAAGCCACCTTTCTTTGACGGGTCCAACTACACCCAATGGAAGATAAGGATGAAGTATTTCATCAACTGTAGAGACTACAAGCTATGGGATATAGTTGAAGATGGACCATTTGTGCCAAAAGGAATAAAGGCGGAATGGAGCGTGGAAGATCTCAAGAAGATGATGCTTAATCATAAAGCCTTGCACATTCTTGTTTGTGCATTCCATCCAAGCATCTATGAGAAGATATCTTCTTGTGAAAGTTCCAAGGAAGTTCGAGACAAGCTAGAAGTCACATACGAGGGTACAAACGAAGTAAAGGAGACCAAGATTGGACTCCTCAATCAAGAGTATGAGAACTTCAAGATGAATCCGGAAAAGGACATAGCAAAGATGTTCGATCGATTCTCCACCATTACCAATGGACTTAGAGGATATGGAGAGATTATTCCGGAGGAGAAGCTTGTTCGTAAGCTCATCTATTTCCTTCCCGAGTCATGGGACTCAAAAAGGACCGCCATCATCGAAGCAAAAAATCTAAAGACACTCAAGCTTGATGAACTCATGGGGTCACTCCTCACACATCAAATTATGATGGAAGAAAGAAGAGATTAGAGCGATGGGGAAGAAGAAGGTTCAAGAGTTTGGTGTAAATGTCAACACTGTTGCTCTAAAATCCTCCAAGTGCATCCACTTTGAAGATTCAAGTGAGGAGGATAGTGAAGAATATGAAGAGCTTGCCCAAATCTTCATTGACTTCGATCGATTCGTGAGGAACAAAAGTAGAAAATCCTCAAAGCACGAATCCAAGAAGAAGATGAAGGACTCCCACAAGTCAATCAAAAGGGGATCATCTTCCAAGAAGCAATCACATGTGGCTACATGGAGTGATGATGACTCCACCAAAAATAAAGAAGCCAACCTATGCTTGATGAACCTTAATGAGGGGGAGGTAACTTCTAACTCATCTTGTTTAAATTCATATTCATTTGATGAGTTACAAGAAGCCTATGATAAATTGGCTTTTGAGTTCAAGACTTCATTTTCTAAAAACAAAAAGATGGTTTCAAAGCTTAAATTAGAAAATGATTTGCTTTCAAAAACCAATTTCGAAATTGAAGCAAAATTAAAAGATTTTGAGTTTAAAGTTTTCGATTTATAAAATTTGCTTCAAAAGATGGAAAAAGATCATCAAATAGCTCTAGATGATCTTAAGAAGGAAAGAGATTTGATTTCCAAAGAACTTCAAAAGAAAAATGATGTGGGAAAATCAAATTTTTATTTGAAACAATCTAGTGTCTCTAGATTTGAAAATGGAAAATGTTTTAGAAGTGTTTGGGTCCCAAAAGGACTAATCACTTCAACAAATAGGGATGAAATTGAAAAATTGATTCCTAAGGGAACTAAATTATGTGCTATTAACGTTAAAGGATCCAAAGCAATTTGGATACCAAAAATTACTTGATTGTCTTGTTTAGGTGTGATGGAGATATGAGCAACAAAGTGCAAGATTAAGGGGGAGCTCCATACAAACAAGTAGGACACTTGAAGAAGGAAGGCTTCACATCCTACCTTTGAATCAAGTGTGGTAAAATTCTAGTTGAATTTATGTTTATTTGCTTATTTTTGTTTTATTTCAACTAGTTTATCATATATGTTGGACTAACACTTAGTGATGCCTTGAGTAAGGGGGAGTCTTTGGTTTCATAACCAATGTTTTCATATTTAATTTTTCAACAATTGATATCTTTCAAATTCTCCTATGTTATGAGCTTTAAAGTTTTTCAAACTTGGTTTGAACCATTTTTGATATAACAAAAAGGGGGAGAATGTTATGAAAAATTGCTTTTTAAAGACTTTCAAATAGATAAGAGGAATCTTAAATGATTTGAGTCTTTAATTCTCATATTTAAAGTTTATTTGACAAAGGGAGAGCAATCTCAAAAACAATTTTTCAAGTTAGTTTTTATTATATCAAAAAGGGGGAGATTGTAGAACTAATATTTTGATATAATAATTGAAAAATAGTTTTGGACTAATTTGAAAAGATTTCAAAAATGGTTCTTATGTCCAAACTACTTGAAAATATATTTAAGATGTTTTTGAATGATTTTAAATATGTTTTAAAAGATTTAAAGAAACCAAATAAGTGTTTTTAACCCAGGTGTTTCGAAACACCCTTAAGGTATTTCGATACCTGTTCTTCAATACCATGGTTTCAAAGGCAAAACCACAGTGGTATAGATACTGGTATCGATACCTTTTTGCCACTGTGATGCTATGTTTCGAACCCTGTTTCGAACCCTGTTTCAAAACACCACAACGATTTCGAACCCTGTTTCGAAACACCCCCAAACGGTCAAAACAATTTTATGAAAAACCCCAACGGCTAGGAGAGGTATCGATACTGGTATTGATACCTGTTCATAAATCCAGGTCAACGGCTCTTTCCCAAAGCAGCTGTTTCGAAACAGCCTTTACCTCTTTCGATACCACCTGCACCAGAAGAGGAAATAAGCCTTGTAATCAGCTCCAAACGGCTCCAAACCAATCCCAACGGTCACCAACAGCTAGAAGCTCATTTGGGATGATAAAAGGAAGCCTCAAGCATCAAGAGTAGACTAATGCTTCAATTGTAACAACATTATGATCAAGAAATTGTCTTAGAGCATAATTCTCAACTTTTGGGTAGACAACACTTGTGAGCTCAATGTTAATGTATACTCAAGTATAATTAGGAACTGTGTGAGTGCTTAGACTGCAAACATTAGCCTTATTAGAAGGATTAAACAAGTTTTCTAAGTTTTCTCTTTGTTGAGTGAATCCCAAAGTTCGGGTTGTGAACTTTGGATGCTAGATTCGGGTTTGAGTCTAGGATTGTAAGGTTATCCCTTTGGCCTCAAAAGGTTAAAATTCTTAGTGAATTTGGAAAATCCTTAGTGGGAAGCTAAGGTAGTGGATGTAGGCAACGCCGAACCACTATAAATCCTTGTGTCATTGTCTATATTTTTGCTTACACACATATCCACCCAAATTGGTCAATTCTCTATAACTTGGCAAGTAAATTGGGTTGTGCATCGAGCCACTCCAAGCCTAAAAATTGGTATCAGAGAAAGGCTCAATCTAGGAGGATTAACATCCTATTGAGAAGATCCAGAGAGCTCGACCAATTTACAATCAACCGACATTCCATGGCTCAATCCATTGACAAGCCACCTTTCTTTGACGGGTCCAACTACACCCAATGGAAGATAAGGATGAAGTATTTCATCAACTGTAGAGACTACAAGCTATGGGATATAGTTGAAGATGGACCATTTGTGCCAAAAGGAATAAAGGCGGAATGGAGCGTGGAAGATCTCAAGAAGATGATGCTTAATCATAAAGCCTTGCACATTCTTGTTTGTGCATTCCATCCAAGCATCTATGAGAAGATATCTTCTTGTGAAAGTTCCAAGGAAGTTCGAGACAAGCTAGAAGTCACATACGAGGGTACAAACGAAGTAAAGGAGACCAAGATTGGACTCCTCAATCAAGAGTATGAGAACTTCAAGATGAATCCGGAAAAGGACATAGCAAAGATGTTCGATCGATTCTCCACCATTACCAATGGACTTAGAGGATATGGAGAGATTATTCCGGAGGAGAAGCTTGTTCGTAAGCTCATCTATTTCCTTCCCGAGTCATGGGACTCAAAAAGGACCGCCATCATCGAAGCAAAAAATCTAAAGACACTCAAGCTTGATGAACTCATGGGGTCACTCCTCACACATCAAATTATGATGGAAGAAAGAAGAGATTAGAGCGATGGGGAAGAAGAAGGTTCAAGAGTTTGGTGTAAATGTCAACACTGTTGCTCTAAAATCCTCCAAGTGCATCCACTTTGAAGATTCAAGTGAGGAGGATAGTGAAGAATATGAAGAGCTTGCCCAAATCTTCATTGACTTCGATCGATTCGTGAGGAACAAAAGTAGAAAATCCTCAAAGCACGAATCCAAGAAGAAGATGAAGGACTCCCACAAGTCAATCAAAAGGGGATCATCTTCCAAGAAGCAATCACATGTGGCTACATGGAGTGATGATGACTCCACCAAAAATAAAGAAGCCAACCTATGCTTGATGAACCTTAATGAGGGGGAGGTAACTTCTAACTCATCTTGTTTAAATTCATATTCATTTGATGAGTTACAAGAAGCCTATGATAAATTGGCTTTTGAGTTCAAGACTTCATTTTCTAAAAACAAAAAGATGGTTTCAAAGCTTAAATTAGAAAATGATTTGCTTTCAAAAACCAATTTCGAAATTGAAGCAAAATTAAAAGATTTTGAGTTTAAAGTTTTCGATTTATAAAATTTGCTTCAAAAGATGGAAAAAGATCATCAAATAGCTCTAGATGATCTTAAGAAGGAAAGAGATTTGATTTCCAAAGAACTTCAAAAGAAAAATGATGTGGGAAAATCAAATTTTTATTTGAAACAATCTAGTGTCTCTAGATTTGAAAATGGAAAATGTTTTAGAAGTGTTTGGGTCCCAAAAGGACTAATCACTTCAACAAATAGGGATGAAATTGAAAAATTGATTCCTAAGGGAACTAAATTATGTGCTATTAACGTTAAAGGATCCAAAGCAATTTGGATACCAAAAATTACTTGATTGTCTTGTTTAGGTGTGATGGAGATATGAGCAACAAAGTGCAAGATTAAGGGGGAGCTCCATACAAACAAGTAGGACACTTGAAGAAGGAAGGCTTCACATCCTACCTTTGAATCAAGTGTGGTAAAATTCTAGTTGAATTTATGTTTATTTGCTTATTTTTGTTTTATTTCAACTAGTTTATCATATATGTTGGACTAACACTTAGTGATGCCTTGAGTAAGGGGGAGTCTTTGGTTTCATAACCAATGTTTTCATATTTAATTTTTCAACAATTGATATCTTTCAAATTCTCCTATGTTATGAGCTTTAAAGTTTTTCAAACTTGGTTTGAACCATTTTTGATATAACAAAAAGGGGGAGAATGTTATGAAAAATTGCTTTTTAAAGACTTTCAAATAGATAAGAGGAATCTTAAATGATTTGAGTCTTTAATTCTCATATTTAAAGTTTATTTGACAAAGGGAGAGCAATCTCAAAAACAATTTTTCAAGTTAGTTTTTATTATATCAAAAAGGGGGAGATTGTAGAACTAATATTTTGATATAATAATTGAAAAATAGTTTTGGACTAATTTGAAAAGATTTCAAAAATGGTTCTTATGTCCAAACTACTTGAAAATATATTTAAGATGTTTTTGAATGATTTTAAATATGTTTTAAAAGATTTAAAGAAACCAAATAAGTGTTTTTAACCCAGGTGTTTCGAAACACCCTTAAGGTATTTCGATACCTGTTCTTCAATACCATGGTTTCAAAGGCAAAACCACAGTGGTATAGATACTGGTATCGATACCTTTTTGCCACTGTGATGCTATGTTTCGAACCCTGTTTCGAACCCTGTTTCAAAACACCACAACGATTTCGAACCCTGTTTCGAAACACCCCCAAACGGTCAAAACAATTTTATGAAAAACCCCAACGGCTAGGAGAGGTATCGATACTGGTATTGATACCTGTTCATAAATCCAGGTCAACGGCTCTTTCCCAAAGCAGCTGTTTCGAAACAGCCTTTACCTCTTTCGATACCACCTGCACCAGAAGAGGAAATAAGCCTTGTAATCAGCTCCAAACGGCTCCAAACCAATCCCAACGGTCACCAACAGCTAGAAGCTCATTTGGGATGATAAAAGGAAGCCTCAAGCATCAAGAGTAGACTAATGCTTCAATTGTAACAACATTATGATCAAGAAATTGTCTTAGAGCATAATTCTCAACTTTTGGGTAGACAACACTTGTGAGCTCAATGTTAATGTATACTCAAGTGTAATTAGGAACTGTGTGAGTGCTTAGACTGCAAACATTAGCCTTATTAGAAGGATTAAACAAGTTTTCTAAGTTTTCTCTTTGTTGAGTGAATCCCAAAGTTCGGGTTGTGAACTTTGGATGCTAGATTCGGGTTTGAGTCTAGGATTGTAAGGTTATCCCTTTGGCCTCAAAAGGTTGAAATTCTTAGTGAATTTGGAAAATCCTTAGTGGGAAGCTAAGGTAGTGGATGTAGGCAACGCCGAACCACTATAAATCCTTGTGTCATTGTCTATATTTTTGCTTACACACATATCCACCCAAATTGGTCAATTCTCTATAACTTGGCAAGTAAATTGGGTTGTGCATCGAGCCACTCCAAGCCTAAAAATTGGTATCAGAGAAAGGCTCAATCTAGGAGGATTAACATCCTATTGAGAAGATCCAGAGAGCTCGACCAATTTACAATCAACCGACATTCCATGGCTCAATCCATTGACAAGCCACCTTTCTTTGACGGGTCCAACTACACCCAATGGAAGATAAGGATGAAGTATTTCATCAACTGTAGAGACTACAAGCTATGGGATATAGTTGAAGATGGACCATTTGTGCCAAAAGGAATAAAGGCGGAATGGAGCGTGGAAGATCTCAAGAAGATGATGCTTAATCATAAAGCCTTGCACATTCTTGTTTGTGCATTCCATCCAAGCATCTATGAGAAGATATCTTCTTGTGAAAGTTCCAAGGAAGTTCGAGACAAGCTAGAAGTCACATACGAGGGTACAAACGAAGTAAAGGAGACCAAGATTGGACTCCTCAATCAAGAGTATGAGAACTTCAAGATGAATCCGGAAAAGGACATAGCAAAGATGTTCGATCGATTCTCCACCATTACCAATGGACTTAGAGGATATGGAGAGATTATTCCGGAGGAGAAGCTTGTTCGTAAGCTCATCTATTTCCTTCCCGAGTCATGGGACTCAAAAAGGACCGCCATCATCGAAGCAAAAAATCTAAAGACACTCAAGCTTGATGAACTCATGGGGTCACTCCTCACACATCAAATTATGATGGAAGAAAGAAGAGATTAGAGCGATGGGGAAGAAGAAGGTTCAAGAGTTTGGTGTAAATGTCAACACTGTTGCTCTAAAATCCTCCAAGTGCATCCACTTTGAAGATTCAAGTGAGGAGGATAGTGAAGAATATGAAGAGCTTGCCCAAATCTTCATTGACTTCGATCGATTCGTGAGGAACAAAAGTAGAAAATCCTCAAAGCACGAATCCAAGAAGAAGATGAAGGACTCCCACAAGTCAATCAAAAGGGGATCATCTTCCAAGAAGCAATCACATGTGGCTACATGGAGTGATGATGACTCCACCAAAAATAAAGAAGCCAACCTATGCTTGATGAACCTTAATGAGGGGGAGGTAACTTCTAACTCATCTTGTTTAAATTCATATTCATTTGATGAGTTACAAGAAGCCTATGATAAATTGGCTTTTGAGTTCAAGACTTCATTTTCTAAAAACAAAAAGATGGTTTCAAAGCTTAAATTAGAAAATGATTTGCTTTCAAAAACCAATTTCGAAATTGAAGCAAAATTAAAAGATTTTGAGTTTAAAGTTTTCGATTTATAAAATTTGCTTCAAAAGATGGAAAAAGATCATCAAATAGCTCTAGATGATCTTAAGAAGGAAAGAGATTTGATTTCCAAAGAACTTCAAAAGAAAAATGATGTGGGAAAATCAAATTTTTATTTGAAACAATCTAGTGTCTCTAGATTTGAAAATGGAAAATGTTTTAGAAGTGTTTGGGTCCCAAAAGGACTAATCACTTCAACAAATAGGGATGAAATTGAAAAATTGATTCCTAAGGGAACTAAATTATGTGCTATTAACGTTAAAGGATCCAAAGCAATTTGGATACCAAAAATTACTTGATTGTCTTGTTTAGGTGTGATGGAGATATGAGCAACAAAGTGCAAGATTAAGGGGGAGCTCCATACAAACAAGTAGGACACTTGAAGAAGGAAGGCTTCACATCCTACCTTTGAATCAAGTGTGGTAAAATTCTAGTTGAATTTATGTTTATTTGCTTATTTTTGTTTTATTTCAACTAGTTTATCATATATGTTGGACTAACACTTAGTGATGCCTTGAGTAAGGGGGAGTCTTTGGTTTCATAACCAATGTTTTCATATTTAATTTTTCAACAATTGATATCTTTCAAATTCTCCTATGTTATGAGCTTTAAAGTTTTTCAAACTTGGTTTGAACCATTTTTGATATAACAAAAAGGGGGAGAATGTTATGAAAAATTGCTTTTTAAAGACTTTCAAATAGATAAGAGGAATCTTAAATGATTTGAGTCTTTAATTCTCATATTTAAAGTTTATTTGACAAAGGGGGAGCAATCTCAAAAACAATTTTTCAAGTTAGTTTTTATTATATCAAAAAGGGAGAGATTGTAGAACTAATATTTTGATATAATAATTGAAAAATAGTTTTGGACTAATTTGAAAAGATTTCAAAAATGGTTCTTATGTCCAAACTACTTGAAAATATATTTAAGATGTTTTTGAATGATTTTAAATATGTTTTAAAAGATTTAAAGAAACCAAATAAGTGTTTTTAACCCAGGTGTTTCGAAACACCCTTAAGGTATTTCGATACCTGTTCTTCAATACCATGGTTTCAAAGGCAAAACCACAGTGGTATAGATACTGGTATCGATACCTTTTTGCCACTGTGATGCTATGTTTCGAACCCTGTTTCAAAACACCACAACGGTTTTGAGCCCTGTTTCGAAACACCCCCAAACGGTCAAAACGATTTTATGAAAAACCCCAACGGCTAGGAGAGGTACCGATACTGGTATCGATACCTGTTCATAAATGTAGGTCAACGGCTCTTTCCCAAAGTAGCTGTTTCGAAACAGCCTTTACCTCTTTCGATACCACCTGCACCAGAAGAGGAAATAAGCCTTGTAATCAGCTCCAAACAGCTCCAAACCAATCCCAACGGTCACCAACAGCTAGAAGCTCATTTGGGATGATAAAAGGAAGCCTCAAGCATCAAGAGTAGACTAATGCTTCAATTGTAACAACATTATGATCAAGAAATTGTCTTAGAGCATAATTCTCATCTTTTGGGTAGACAACACTTGTGAGCTCAATGTTAATGTATGCTCAAGTGTAATTAGGAATTGGGTGAGTGCTTAGATTGCAAACATTAGCCTTATTAGAAGGATTAAACAAGTTTGCTAAGTTTTCTCTTTGTTGAGTGAATTCCCAAAGTTCGGGTTGTAAACTTTGGATGCTAGATTCGGGTTTGAGTCTAGGATTGTAAGGTTATCCCTTTGACCTCAAAAGGTTGAAATTCTTAGTGAATTTGGAAAATCCTTAGTGGGAAGCTAAGGTAGTGGATGTAGGCGAGGCCGAACCACTATAAATCCTTGTGTCATTGTCTATATTTTTGCTTCCACACATATCCACCCAAATTGGTCAATTCTCCATCACTTGGGAAGTAAATTCGGTTGTGTATCGAGCCACTCCAAGCCTAACAATTTCGATTTTTATAATCGATTTACAAAAGAGAAAAAAAGAAATGATATTGGTTGCTTTGTTGGAGTTTGTTTGCATTTGATATTATGCCTTCAAAATTTATTGTATTCATCTGAAATCTATGAATATTTGGCTCTGTTGCTCTGCGAATTTCGGCCACCAACCCTCTAAAATTTTTGCATTTTGGCGAATTTCTCTACTATTTCAGTATTTGTTGGTGTAGCCATTTGGTACGATACTCCACTAACATTGTTTTGTTTGTTTCGCATGTGGCAATCGACTGGTGATGAGGGGACCATCGGTGAAGGACATCGGAACGGTCGTCGACAATCGAAAAATCTAAAGAGTTCGATGAGCATTCGAAAGGTCGCGCACGTGGGTTGCACGCGCGCCTAAGGCAGCTAAAATGTTGGTACGTGTAGAGCGTGGGCGTCTGAAAGTTTCTTCTCCTTTGATCTGAACCGTTGGATCATAGATTAGATCCAACGGCTCTTAGCCGGCGCATGGATAAGGATAGATGAAATTAGGGTTTTGTTAATTAAACTGGTTGAGGGTTTAGGATATGGGCCGGTTTTAAATATAAGTGTGGGCTTGTAATAAAAGAAATGGGTCTTGTTTATTTAATAAAGTGGGCTCTGTAATTATATATATATATATATATATGGGTTTAATGTACATCGTAAATGGACTGGATTAATAAATGAATATGATTTTTTTATTATTTATTTATTTAATGTTAGATATTATAATATACATTAAAAATAATAATATTAAATAATAACATACTATATATATATATACAAAGTCAAAAAAAAGATAAATAAAAATATCATATTTTTTATTTTCAGTTTAAATAAAAATAAAATAAAATTGAAATGAAACCAAAATTAAAAAAGAAATACGTATAATACATATAGTAATAATAATTTTTTAGTTTTTTAGATTAATTATTATAAACCTATTATTCATATTGAAACGAAAATTTATACTGGGTTTTATAATTCCGAATAAAATTAATGATTACAAAAAAAAAGGAACATCGAATGTACTTCGGTTTGGTTTCAATTGTTCGGTTTCTTCATAACAGGCCAGTGCTCTTTCGAATCTGCCCATTATCCAGCACATGGCAAACTCGTTTCTCAATCTTATTTTTCTGACAAAGGGGATAACAATATGGTCTAACATTGATAGGTTTACTTGCAGCATCGAGCTGAATTGTGTTCTTAATATCTTAGGTGGTGCTGGTTCAAACACCCTGCAAAATTCTGCAAGTAAAGCTTGAAGGTCGGATCGTTCTTTGCTTAATTCAGCAACAAAAGTGTCATCCATCGGTAATTAGAAATTTTTTGACCTTTTCAGTGATTGGACTAAACATATCCACGTACTCTTTTAGTCTTGATCAAGACTGAAGTATAAACCGACATAAATTAAACTTATTTACTTTACCTTATAAGAATCGATTATCTCAACCCAATTTTATAAGATCCATTTAAAATAACATTTTATAAATTAAACTTATTTTACCTCACCACTTGAGTTTGCAATAAAAATCAATGAGGAAGTTTTAAAGCACGACAGTTCCTTGCTTCTAGACTTTATTCGGTAATTCAGTCTTACTTTAGCATCTTTCGATAACATAATTTATGTTTTTAAAATAGTTCGGACCAATAACTCTAATAGTAAAACATGAGTTATATTTTTTTTCTAAAATATTTATGTGATTTTTTTTATTTTCATCACCAATGCATATGATATTTTTTTTATAAAGGAATGATTGATTATATTTCGTCACAAAGAGAAATAAAAAGTCTTTATAATTGTAGGAGAAATTGATGTCAAACTTGTCCCTTACTCTTTCAATAAAGCTATAAAAAGCCATGTGCCGGTCCTTAATTCATATGAAATCAATTTTGGAGGAACAGGAACTACTAGATCCACCAACCAACCGCACCAAAAAGTTAGGAAAATTCAAGATGTTAGCAACAGGTTCTGCTAGGTCATCAATTATTTAAAAAAATATTTTAATAATTATTACTTTTATTTAAATAATTAAACTATTTATTTATTTAAAAGTCATAAAGTTTGAATTTTAGAAATGATTTCAAGTGAAAAAAGTTACAAAATGAAATCATTTTTAAAATAAATAAACTACAATAAAAGTCACTTAATTATATGTATGATTATTTTTCGATCACTAAATTAATAAAAGTTATTTTTGGGTCACTAAATTATGAGTAAGTTTAAGATTAGATCACCCTTTATATATAAAAAATACATCATTTAGTAGTTTTTTCTTCCAAAATCAGTTGTATATCATCGTTAACAGTAGAATACTTTATTTAAAATTATTAATTAATCTAATATATAAATTAATATTTTTTAAAATATGAAGGGTGATCCAAATATAACCTTTATTAATTAGGTAATATAAATATAATTTTACCTATAATTGAGTGATATAAACATAATTTTTAATAATTAAGTGACCTAAATATAATTAAGTGATCTTCGTTATAATTTACTTTTTTAAAATTCCATTATCAAGCAAAAAATATGGATGACAATTTGATTGTAAATTAAAAATAAAATAAAATAATTTTTAAAATTCGAACTTACGACCTTTAAATAAATAAAAGAGATTAATTATTTAAATAAATAACAATTATTATGCTTGAGGTGAGAAGAAAATTGGTTGGATCTGCAGGCATAAAGGTTAAAATTTTAGGCATAAAAGGCTCAAAGGACCCCAGGGTTAGCATGGCAGTGGAGCCAACTGGAAACCCTTTATTCAACCACCCTTTTGACAATATTCAATTACAGTAGTAAACATGGCATCATTATATTTGATGCAAAAGGAAAAGATTGAAAATACAATGGGAAAATAAAAATACAATAATTATTTTATAAAAACTGTCAAGTGTATTAAGATTTGTATAAATATAAATATTTTAAACATAATTATAAAATATAAAGTATATAAATATGTCTTAAATACATAAATTTCTATTAAAATTTAAAAGAAATAATTTTATTGGTATGATCCATGTTTTAACCTTATATGTGTTATATAGCGACATAAATTCTGGGAAGAACTGAAGCTCCAGATTCGATATAAGACGATTTAGTATTTTTTTTCGTTCATTTCCATCGAATTAAAAAAGATACCCTTTTGATTGGATGGGTTGCTTTCTTGATCTTGATAAATTATGAAATTAAAAAGGTCTACTTTATTAATTATTTGATAACTATTAATCACAGTTAATAATTTTTTTTTTTTTACTTTTGTTACTGATATCGACCCACTACTCAATATCGATCTCATTTTTAAGACAAAAATAAAGAATTCACCGATTCCTACACTTCCGTTGATTAAACCTTAGTTTTTATAATTTTTTTCAAATTGTAAGTTCAAATACGCTCAAACATAATTTTTTTATAGTTTTAAATGAAAAATAAAAATCCTACAGTCCAGCTAAATACCCAATTTTCATGTGATTCAATTCAATAATCCATCATTTACTAAATAGAATTCGTCCAACTTTTTATATATACCTCACTAATAATTCTACGTCAAGCATATTAATAATTATTTTTATTATTTAATAATATATAATATTAAATTACTAAAAATATATATAAAGGGAGAGATGAATTTTATTCTTCCTTACCTGTTTGAAATTACTATTTTAAAATGTTCCTATTTGAATAAAAAATCGTGAAGCTGGTAATAATATAAAATTTAAAGCTTGACCATCTTCGCATTCAATCATGGTTTGATTGAAAAAAGATTCATCCTATCCTTTATATATAGTCTATTGTAATCTTCCATTTTTTTCCTAAAAGGATTTCATTACATATTTAAAAAAAATCGAAATTTCATTTCAAGTTCAAATTAATTAAATTTATCTTTGTGATTTTTTTTTCTGATAGTCTTAAAGGATTATAGGGTAGTATTTATTTATATTTTTTATTAATTATTTGATAAGTTTGATAAGACACATTATAAATTAATTCGAGTCTCTTAAGATAATATCATCATCTTTTCTATTGGAACTACTTAATTATCGTGAATTCTAATTACGTTTGAATTTCGAATTTAAATCATGTAACTTGGATTATATTTATTATGTTGCCAAGGTTTGATTAGTCCTAAGGTAATTAATTAGCCAAATGGCCAAGCCAACGTTTGTTAATCTTCCCACCAACCAATCCACTTTGAAATAAAACTTTCCATTTTCCTGGTTTATATTCTTCTCTCCTCAGCCTCTCTTTCTTTCCATAGAACCTCTTCACCTTTCATTGACTCTCCTGCATTTCCCAAACACAATGGGGAAAATTGGGTGGATTACAAAGGTTTCAGAATGCGACAAGTCAGAGTTGGTCCTTCAAATTTGTTCAATGCAGACCATGCCAATGCCATGTCCACATAAACACCATTCCAACACAACTCATTTCACAGACTGGTATCGGATTCTGGGGGTACGTTTTCTGTGCTTTTTCCAGGGTTTTAATTTTCCCCAGAATATTTTCCCGGATTTTCCAGTCCTGTTCCCTTTGCAGGTCGCTGAGAATGCAGGATTCCAGCAGATCAAAAGGCGGTACCATAAACTTGGTAAGGAATAAAATGGCAAAAGAACAAGTTTAGCATTGTTTGATTATTCTTTTTATTTATTTTTTGTGTTTCAGCTTTGCAACTTCATCCTGATAAGAATCATCATCCAAAAGCTGGGATTGCCTTCAAGCTTGTTGCAGAGGTTGGATAAATTGCATTGCTTTTGCTGGGTAGAATAGAAACATTCCACCATGAAAGACTTAACTGTCTGTTCTGTTTGTTCCGTTCCATTGCAGGCCTTTGCATGTCTTTCAGACCATACCAGGAGAAGGTCTTTCAACATTGAGAGAAGTAAACACTTTTGCTCTGAATGCAATACCATCCCATCTGCCACTGACACATCCGACAACAACTGTCCAAAACCTGGAAAGTTTCTGAGAAATTTGAGACAAATGAGGGATAGATTCAAAGAAGAGATCCTGGTGATAGAGAACTGTTTGAGGGTAAACAAAAGGGATTTCCCATCAACAAGCAGGGTTTACATGAATAAGACAGACAGAGAAACCCCCGTGTTTGAGCCATCGGAGTATGTCTTCCATGGGTACCCACATTTGAGGGATCAGATCTACGAGACATCTGAGAGGTTTCAGGAATTGCAGAGACCCAGTGTAGGAGAAAGAGGGAGATATCATTCACACAGGTTTCAGAATTCTGGAACAATGATGAAGAGTAGATCGGTTTGTATTCATTTGTGACCCATTGCAATTTAGATTATTTCTCTGTATCACTAAAAAAAAAAACAGAAAATATTAATTTTATATTAAAAAATCTTAAATATGCATATCTTATCAAATATATATTTAAAAAGAGAATAATAATCTCGTAACATTTGTATGGATTTCTAAGATTTTTTTAAAATTGATTTTGGGGTTCAATGTATTAAATTCAGCTTCTCAGAATTGTTTTTCTAAAATGATAGCATCCATAATTAGGGAGAGATTATTAAGTGAACCCTCCTCACCACGTTATACATGGTCTAAGTAATTAGGACAATTGGTCTTTAAATAACCGACCACCTAATAACTACCCACCCACTAAGGTCCCGTTAAGCATTACTTTTCAAACCAGTTCAAACCAACTTTTAGGTCAAAAACTGGTTTGAAACGCAGAAGCAATGCTAATCAATTAATTTTTGGAAAAAAAAATTGCGTTTGAAAAATGATTTTCAACCCAAATACAAAAGCTAAAAACTTTAGTTTTTGCGTTTGAAAAGTGCTTTTAGGAGTCATATTACAATTTTAACCTTCATTTATTATATTTTATTATAATCTATTTTTTTTACAAATACATAATTATATTTAACATAAATTATTTTTTTTAATTTAAAAATTATATATATTCATACAAAAATATATATTTTCTCAAAAGCACTTCTAAAAAGCACTTTTCAAAAATAATTTATTTATTTATTAATATTTTTATATTTTATCATAATTTAAGTTAATATTATAATATAAAATAATTTTATTATCATTTAAATATATATTTTTAACTTATAACATCATGTCAAGCACTTTTTGAAAGCAATACTAAACACATATTTTTTAAACTAAAAATTCCAAAATAATTTTTCCACTACACTTTCTCACCACACCTTTTCACCGCACTTTTAAAAAAAACAATACTAAATTGGCCCTAAGTACATATAGGAAAGAGGTGATGATTCACTTGGAAAAAAATTAAGTTCAACGCTCCTGATTAATTGGGATCATGGATGACGTGGTGACCAAGGTTCATTTAATAATTTTTCATAATTAGGGGTATTTAGGGGTATGTATTTTTGATACCGATAATTTCTAATCCAAAATTTTTGGACATGAAAATTTTACATAGATAAAATAATAATATATAGGCATAAAGATAATGTTAACCCTTAACATTTATAATTTTTGTCGTTTTGGTCATTGTTCTTTTTTGGGATAATTCTATGTTACCAATAATCAATTAATCATATTTTTTTGTTATCATGTTAAATTTAAACTCAAACAGATGATAAATACGAATCTAATTTAATAAATTATAAAATTAAAGATTAAATCATAAAATTGCAAAAACACAATGATTAACGTGTTTATAAAAGCATCTTACAACAATTGATATATTTTATGATGTTATTTTTATTTATTATGTACTTTATAGTTCAATGAAATATGGATGCTTTTATTAATAATCTTTATTGTTTATTTAAATTTCTTTATTATATGCTTTTTATTTTATTTGTTTATTTATATAATATACTTGATTTATTAGATTAGATTTATTTTAATTTATGTTTATCACGTATTTAAGATTATCTACATATTTATGCTATTATATATTTTTGTGCTTTTCTTAATTAGCTTTATGTCTTCGAAATTTTTTTTCACTTTTATCTTCTTATTTAATTTTTTTTAAAATTATTTTTTTATAAATTTGACTCTCTACTTCTAAATATTTATATTGTCCCCCTCAACCTCAAATCCTGGCTTCGTCCCTATATATATATATATAACAAATTATATTTGTTCTGATATATTATGAATATGCATGCCTTTCTAATATGTGTATACATTTGATATATTTTTATTTATCTTGGTTGCCTTTATTTTTTTTATATTTATTTAATAAACCCAAACTTTAACCTTAAATCTTAAGTTTATTTAAATTTAAATTATATAAAAATTATTTAACAAACCCTAAATCTTAAATAAAAACTCTATAATCTAACCTTAAATATTAAATTCTTCTAAAATTTTTAAATTATAATAAAAATTATTTAACAATCCCTAAACTTTAAATTCTATATTTATTAAAATTAAAAATATAATAATTATCTTATTATCAACCTTATAATTAAATGGTCATTTATATAATTTATTTTTTTGTTTTACAAAAAATCTAAATGACTGAACCACCTCATTGAACTGGAAAGCTGAGATCCAATCAATACGCCGGATTCATTTTTTTGTTAAGCTACGAACCCAACTTTTCACTTCGTTTTCAAAGTATCCATTTTTAGCTTTTTATCAATTACCCAATAAAAAATCTTAATTTTAGATCGGAATTAATAAAATCACCGATAAAAAGTAAAAAATCTTAAAAATAAGAGATTTCTTCGAATAACAAACTTCGAGTTCAGTTTGTTAAAATCAAGTTTCTGTTATTCGTATCCTCTAAAAATCTTCATTATTCCAAAATTTTAGTTTGAAAGTAACAAAAATCCTTTACTTCTTTATCATGCCCCTATCCATATCTCTTATTAAAGAATTTTAAAAAAATTAAATACTCTAATTTTCTATGTCCTAAACCTTAAACTCTATACCCTAAAAAGTATATCCTACCCCTAATTTTCTAAACCCTAAACCCTAACCTTAAACCATAAACCTCTAATTTAAAACGAAAGTACAGATAAAGGCATGAGAAAAAGGTAGACGATTTGCAGCCTAATGTATATATTCGTCGCTGCTTTCTTATGATTTCGATTGCAGCTTAAAGTGTTACGATTTTGGATAACATTTTTGTTACAACCAAAATTTTTATGGTTTGGTTGATATTTTGGGATGAAACCTAAATTTAATTTTACTTACTCTAACTTAAATTGCTACATGAGATTTGATTATCAAAAACTGACTATATTTTACGATATATATTGAAATTTTCTTTTAAGTTTAAAATTTCTTAAGTTAAATACTTGTTTTATTCAAAATAAAAAGTTCTAGCATTAAACATTATCAAAATTTTTATAAATCGCTTAATTTTTGGTTTAATTTATTAAAATCAAATTTAGATTACTCATATATTATAAGAAATCTTAATTACCCAAAAAAATTTTAAATTTAGATCATAATTAAGAAAATCGCCTTCAAAGAGTTAAAGAACTTGAAAATAAATTATTTCTTTAATCAATTATCTAATTTTGAGTCTGATTTATAAAAATTAAGTTTAAATTGTTAAAATACTATAAAAATATTGATTAATCAATTAAAAATTTGAGATTTAATTCGGAATTAACAAAATCACTATTAAAGAGTTAAAACTTGAAAATAAGTTTTAAGAACTTTAAAATATTTTTTTGAAAAAATACAAATTTTAAAAATCTCAATTTAAAATATTTAAACTTTTCGTAAATTTCTCTATATAAGAATTACTTTTGCTTATTGAAGTATTTCATCCTTTAATAATAACAATGAAGAATATCTGAATAGAGACGTTTCACGAGAAGTTTTAAAACTTACAACATTTATCCTAAAATATTATATATTTAGGTTAGAACCGAAAATGTTAAGTTTATAAATTTTAGGTTACAACCTAAAATTTTATATATAATAGTAACCTTCTAGATTGTAATCGAAAATATTACATATTTTGATAAGTTTTGATGCTTGTTTGTACGTTCTAAAACTTAAGACTTAAAATATAATATCGTTTAGTAATATTTTGGTTGCAAATGAAATGTTATTGACAAATTTAAATACTAAGATAAATTTCGAAATTTACAAACAATTCAGACTTTCAGTTACACATGCCTTTTCTTTTTAGTAACCTAAAATATTGTAATTTTTTAATATTTTGATTAGTAGATAATAATTTAGATTTTATATTTTCTAACATTTTAATTATATGATTCTTTTATAAATTAACTATTGTACTTTTGTTCTGCCCCATAAACATATCAAATAAAAACACGAAAAATAACTCAATATCTCAATCCTCGATCTGAATCATCTTCTCTAGCTTTTGTTAGAAAATATGTGGTTAATTGAAGAAAATAAAATAATAATTATTTAACGAACAGAACGAAAACCCCAAAAATATGAAATTAAATAAATAAATATTTTAGATCAAACCCATTTTGGAAACAATAAGTGAGAATCGTGTTGAGGCCTTCACGAACACAGTTTCCTTAAATACAGATTTTCTATCACTCATGAGGTGCTTGAGTTTTGTTGGTAGTCTGTCTCCTAGGATACAACAACTAGAGGATCTTCAACAGTAGCATAGCTACAGAGATCCTGAACTGCTATTGCCCTTGTCAATCACCGGAATAAAAAACACAGAAGAATAAAATGATTTTGAGTGTTGAGTGTGTTTAAAAACTGAAAGTTTTATTCTTATTTATAGGAAAAATTAGGTCAAAATCAGTGAGAGTTCTAATCCAAATCAAATTTGAATTTACTAAGAATAGTCAATTTTATCTTATCTAGTATTCTTAGGTTGTATTTAAGTAAAATACAAACTCTTCTCTAATATTAAAATAAAGATAAATAAATTAAGAAATAAAAAAATTTAATCACAGCGGGTAAAATATTCACAAGCCCACAAAAGACTCGATCGGTCCGGACATTTACATCATCCACATCGTGCACCCTAACCCAAGAGTCAAGTCATTCAATGAAAACTAAGTGAGTAAGTGTATATAAAAACTTCTCACTTCATTTATCCCATCAATATGGGATAATGTGGTTTCATTCCTTACTCTATTCACGACCTTCTTACTTTGAGCATCAATTTTTCATTCATCACTCAACTATTTTGAGCATATGAGATACCGTTGTAAAGATATCACGTATTAGAATAGGAATCAATAAATTTCTTATTCAAATTCTCGTCTTTATAATTCCAAAACATATCTCAAAGTTGGTCATTTCTCACTGTTTTTCCAACAATCCCCCACATGAATGAAATTGATGATTTTATCAAAAACATTTTGGCACAATATGGTGATAGGCTCTACGATTGATAGATGCATAGGATAGGTCGGTTTTCTTCTTTGAACCTTCCTTTGTGAAAGTATATTTACTTTACTAGCTAATCAGTAGACGCGTTGTCCTTGAACTGTCAGCCTTTGGTGTAAACAATAAGATACTTTACACACTTATCTCTCTAACAAGAGATACAACTCTCATGGTTATGCCCATATGGCCTTGGACTTTGCCTGGTTCTGCGAGACTTTAAGAGAACTATGCCCAATAGTCTCCTTGAAGTGGCCCCACCTCACTATTACATAGGTGACTTATGTTGTTCGGTTCACCGAAGCACACAATGGTCATTACAAGCTTTTGCTTTAACTTTTACCAAATTGTTTTCACTGTTCACATCATGGGAATGAACTTGGGGAAGAAACCCCCCACTGTGACCGCAAAGGTCTATGCAATTAGGTTATCTCTTTGAACCTAGATCTTGGGATCTTCAGTCAACTAGGTAGGGATTTTCCTTCATATAGCGTCTTTATTTTTCATGAGCTTTAGTCACATTCCTTTAGATATTTTCTCAACTTGATCTCAATTTAACGCTTGGGTTAGTGAATTCATAATGTTATCCTTTGATTTTATCAAATCAGTAGCGATAACTCTATTTGAGATCAATTGTCCAACGGTATTAAATTCATGACACATACATCTCAAATTATCGTTACTCATAAAACTATGTACTCTACTAATAAACATTGTTGGCACATGCTCAGGCCTTTCATGAGTAACCTCCAAGACATTTTAAAGTCATTTGACTTTTTTCAGAATTGTCTAGATCTCAAACTCAGATTCTATTTTGAATCTAGTTGTAAACGTTTATCTTGAGAAAACACATGACATAGCTTATTCATTCGATGTGAAAATATTCATTTATATCAAAGAATCTTTATTGGAATAATGCTTTACAATCTTGAGTATCTCTAAGATATCTCAAAATTTTCACAATTATTATTCAAGGTTTGATCTTGAATTATTTTGTGAATCTGCTTAAACTACTCATAGTGAAAGCACTACTTTGTCTAATATAATACACTTAGATTGTATTTATGACATTTTCATATTATATTTCAACAAGTATTGGCTCGTATTTGGAGTTCTGGTTATGCCGAAAACATCCTGACCAAACTTCTTTTTCCATGTACTATGATTTTGTCAATATGAGACCTTCAAATGACTGTTTGACTCGGATACCCAGAATCAAATCTATCAATCTCATATTTAACATATCATTGTACATCATCAATATAGGATCATATATCCTAGTCGGTTTGACAAATCATCCTTTATCACACTTACTTGTCATCATGACAATATCTTTGTTTCAACCGTTTATTGAACATGTTGACTATTTTTCGTAGTTCATTTTACGAAAAATGGATCAACTTTTCTAGGAAGTATATTTTTAAAGAATGAGTCATTCTTTTTCGTTATCATATTTTTCTACAAAAATTGATATTCATTGTTATGTTTCATATGGCCAAAGAAAATATAGTCCATTTATTTTCATTTTCTTTGGTAATGAAATATTACCTCGGTGTGACACTCACATTTTTTATGTAGTTGTAGGAAGGCTTTGTTTCCTTCTATAACTCATATGGTGTCTTGGAGTTAATTGATAGAACAACTCTTCCACATGTTAGGCACATTCTAAAAATTTAATTTTTTTAAAAGTTATCTTCAAAATCATTGTATCTTTAGTTGTTGCAACATTGCTCACAAAGAGTCTCCTCAAATTAATCAATTTGAGTTTTAACATCCTTCTTATAAGGAATAATTTTCTTATATCATCTTTGCTTTTAGGTAAAACTAAATTATTCTATTACGAAGGTAATAAAGTTTCCTTCAAAGAATTATTTGTTATATCAATTATTATGAAAAAAATATCATAATATTGATCTCATTTGGATGTAGTCCAAAGACTTATTCAATATCTCATAACAACTGAACCATTTTCTTATGAAAATTAGCTTCTTAAGATACACCGCCTAATTTACATTTTGAAGTCATTTTTGACTTTCAATATGTTTTCTCTAGCAATATTTTCCTTAGTAATATTTTCTCAGCAACATTTAAAGATGGTAACAATATTTATCTCATCCTCTCTAACATTAGAAGGATATTCTTTTGACCAAGGTCATCATGATCAAATATACATCTTTTTCGTCGCATTTTGAAATTCTTCCTCATGAATTTCACTAATTGTGTCACATAGCCACAATCAAAATATTATAAATTTGTTAAACATTAGAAATTTAGTCAAAGACTAAAAATCAGAAATAAAATTATAATTTCCTACTTTTGTTAAATGATAGGGTTTTAATAAACTAGAACCATAAAACAAAAGTTCACACGGTTTTAATAGAAAGAATAATAATAAAAAGTACACCAGGTAGATAACTTATGATAAGAGAGGTGGTGCACTTGGCACACTTAAGAACCAAGTCTTTTCAAAGAACCAATCTTAGGCATGCACTTTCAAATTTTCTTTTAATCACCCATTTATTTAAGTTCTTGAAATCATTCAAATATGAGTGATCAATTAAGTCACTTGCTTTGATTCACTAAGATATTCTTAGCACTAACATCTTCCATTTATTGTCCAATGACCCTCATAATTGTTAAGCCAATTTTAAACACTGTGTATTTCAGAACAAACATCAAGATAGACTTTAAGAATTTTGACATAGAGAACAACTTTCTTCTATGATTTGATTCAAGACCTTGGTCGAATCAACATTATAAAATTAATAACTAATGTTACTTATACTGACAAATTCTATTAAAACAAATTTTTTCACTTTATTTGAAAATGAGATACTGTATCTCAATTTTCAACCTTCACATGAAATAAATTCATTGATTTATTTCCAAGTTAGAATCATGAAAGATTTTCAAGAAAATAAATCTAATAATAAGATTCTCTGAAAATAAATTTGTGATTTATTTTCCTTATAAAAATAGAATCAGAGCAAGATTCTATCAAAGCATTGAGATTAGTGGCACTATCCAAATGAAGATATCAAAGCAATTTAATTCTCTAAAAGAATTAGTCATTTGTTTTAAATTTATTTGATTGTTGTTTGGAAGATCAAGTAAATCCGTTAAACGGTAGGAATTATTTTCCAAAACGAATTATTTATGATATCTTTGTTTCCAAAACAATCAAGGTGTTCTTTGTGTTTACACTTTCTCAAGGAAAATTATTAATCAAAATAATAATCCAAAGTGTTTCCAAACACAAATAATAATTATCTCAATAATTATTTTTTTACATAAAAAGGATATTCCTTTTCATGTCATAAAACCTTAAGGTCAATATTATTTTTGAAATAAATAAATTGACTTAAACATAATAATATCAAAATATTATTATCGAATTAATATTATAATTTATGGTATTAAAATTACCATAATACATGCACACATGTATTATATTATTAAGGAATATTACCTTAATGAAATATTCAAATATATAGTATTATCACAAAGATACCATAAAACTTATTTAAGGAATCCATGATTACCTTAAATTTAAATATATGGTTTTAATATTACCATATATTACATCAAATAAACAATTTAATCATATATTGAATAAATGTTATATTTGTCATTAATAGAATATATTGTCTAAAGCCAAACCTTTATTTCCAAAAATAAGGTTTTACTAATACATGTAACTGTCACGGACCGCACCATAGGGCCCGAGACTAGCACAGACCAGGCTGCCACAGAAGCACTCTAGAGCCTTCTGGGCATCTCAACACCAACCCAAGCACCCATTGAAGCCCAAATCGGGATTGACCCAACACTGAGGGATGAAGACTTATCCAAATCAGATTTGGAAAGTCTTCCTTAAGAATCTTATCCTTATCCCATATCTTTATATTTTTGGCAACAAGCTTAGGATAAAGAATTTAGAGATAAGGATGAATCTGGACCCTTGATGTAATTCAATTGTAACCGTTGGATGTAAGAATTTTCAAGTATAAATAGAGGCCTTGCCTACCTCATTTGTCACTCACTTCTTCATTGAGGAATATAAGAGCATTCACTCAAATCTCTCTAGCCTTTCTTCATTTCTCTTCTTTTAGTTGTTCTTTTGTTTTCGCAAGGTTCTTAGCTTTCTACCTTTGAAAGGTCTAGGCTTCTATTAGAAAATATGTGATTAATCAAAGAAAATATAATAATAATAATAATAATAATAATAATAATAATAAAATAATTATTATTATTTAACGAACAAAAAAACCCAAAAATATGAAATAAAATAAATAAATAATTTAGATCAAACCCATTTTGGGAACGATAAGTGAGAATCGTGTTGAGGCCTGCACGGACACATTTTCCTTAAGACGGATTTTCTACCACTCCTGAGGTGCTTGAGTTTTGTTGATAGTCTGTCTCCTAGGATACAACAACGAGGGGATCTTCAACAGTAGCACAACTATAACCCCCAATTCTGACCTAATTTCTTAAATCGAAACTTAGGAATTAAGTTATAAAAACTTTCCCCTCAAGTAATTATTTTAGGTTAAATAATTTTAAAATTAGGGTTACCTTGACAAATTAGGAAAAACAAGTTGGGAATTTCAATTTTACAAATTCAATTACTTAAAACATAATTTGAATATCTTATAAAACATCTGAAATAATTTCATAAAACATGCATCGAATAAATCCAAATCAAAATATCATATAGTCCGAAAATATGATATATTCTATAACAAATTAAAACATATTAAAAGATTCATACTGAAAAATAATTATCTGAATATCGTGTGAGATACTCCAAGTACCAGTTCGCCTAAACTGGTCTGAGAATCTGAAAAGCAGACTAAAGGGGTGTAAGCTAAAGAGCTTAGTGTGTCTCTAAAGTGCAAACAGTCACAAACAAAACAAATTTTACATTTCTGAAAAGTTTCTGAAATATTTCTGAATTCAAGAAAACTAAAACACGATGCAATGCTGACTGATGCATGATAGAAAATCAGAGGTCTCGATATCAAAAATCATATTGAGTGGAGGATTATCCTCGCTAGAGTGGAGGTTTCCCTCACATATCCGATTTCAAATCCAAAAATATTTTCAATGTTAGAACATGATATGATTTGCAAAATCATAAATCAGAACTCTTATGAGTAGAAATGTTTTAGAAAATCAGATGCTGATTTGAAAACAGAATGCAAATGCCATGCATGATGATATCATATATAAACAGATAAACAGTTTCACAGATCAAATCAAGCAATGTACAAAACCGTTTCATAGATACACACAGAAAATACCATATTATAGAATAAACACAGAAATATATAGCACAAGAAGAGACACACCTTAAGCAATTGGAGCTCTAACTCTGAGATAGACGCGTCACATGTTCCGGTCTAGCTGAAACATGACCTACGAAGTAACAAAATTATATTACTATTTACTACTAATTCTAAGCCATCAACTAAAATAAAACTTTGATCTAAAAGCTTACTCACATGACGGTCTCGAAGAACGTTCTTGATCGGTTCGAACAAATGAAGGTAACCCAGATACCTCAAAAATGTTAACACCTGAATGGAAGAAGATTCTGAATTAGATTCCTCAAAACATCCTTTCCAGACTCTAAGAATAAACCAGAAGAAAAACACTTAAAATGGGACTTTCGGGTTTGAATTTGACAAAACAGACAGCAGATTCGGACTCAAAACGTCAAAAAAGGTCAAGGAGAAGTTTTTTTGAAAAAGTCAACTTTTGGTCAAAGTCAGCTCTGGTCAAAGTCAACGATCAACTTAGAAGTCACAGTCAATCTTTGACTGGTCAGAGATCAAAGGTCAATGTCAAAGTTTGAGTAAAATGTCAATGGGTCCAGGGTCCAAGTTCAAAGGCTATGGTCAACTAGTCAAGGTCAAACTTTATCAACAGTCAAACTCGGTCAAGGTCAAAAGGGTCATTAACCGGTTTGGGTTACATGGATCAAACTCGGTCAAACGGGTTAAAATTCAGATCGCACTAACAAAGCTCAACCCACCTCACTCTTACAAAGCCCAAAACCAACAAGCCTACACTTAAGCACAATATCCATCTACCACACCTACATCAAAATCCAACAACTCAACCCAACACCCATATTCAACTCAACCAACAAGATAACCCAAAAGGAAACTAGGGTTTCCAGCAACTTCAAAACATGGCAGCAAGGAAAGATGGTGGCGGCAATAACTCACCGGCGGCCATTTTCCAACGATATTACTGGTGACAAAAATCCAACGAATCTACTCCGGTGAGAAAAACAACGATGAAACCATATAAAACACAACACTCTACAAACCCAAAACCATAACCAAAATCGAAGGATCATTATAACTCAACAAAATAACTAAACCAAACAAAAAGTTACACCCTCACAAAACCAATCGGAGATGGTGACAAAACAAGGAAGAAGAGGCAACCACAAAAATCAGGAAACAAAACTTTATCAACGACCACAACGATATTCCATGAATAAAACAGTGAGTCACTACAAAGAGGATTCAAATAGATCTTTACCCTTCCTTCACGAAAGGCGGATGTCGGTCATTACCTTGTCGCCGAAGTTTAACCCAAGAGACGGTGAAGCTGTTGATGAGGGACTAACGTCGACCTAACATTTGTTGAATACTGGGAAGGCTTGGTAGAATGATTATCTAAAGAAAAGGGAAAAAAAACGTTGAAAGAGATAGAGAGATATGCGAGGAAAGGAGGCTGCGGCAGTGGGGGTTTCAAACACAATCACTCTATCAAAAAGTTGAATATAAACATAAGGAAAAAGGGAGAATTACAAAATAGGTCCCTAAACTTTTTTAGGGTTTTCAAAGCAAATAATAAATTTCAGATTAAAAACAATTTAGTCACTAATTAAAATTCAGGATTTCAAAATAAAATTTCCCAAATTTTTAGGGTTTTAGAAATTAGGTATTTCAAAATCGAATTTCAAATTAGGATAAAAAATTCAGGGTTTTACAACTCTCCCTCCCTCAAAGAAATTTTATCCTCAAAATTTTCAGATACCACAGAAGATACTCAATCTTAACTATACAACTCTTCCTGAACAGATAAACCGATACAAAAACACAACTGAAACATCATAAAATACTTGAACCACTCTGAGTATATCTACCTCTACCAACAGAACCAGAAGCAACTGATCTATATTGCCCTCTACCATGGTGAGGAGCCTGAATCGATATCTGATTCTGACTCTGAACAAATGAAACAGTGGGTAAACGTGGGCAGTCTTTCAAATAATGCTCATGAGATTCACATCTAAAACAAGATCTGCTCAACATTCTACACTCTCTATTATACTTCTTGTTACAGAAAGAACACACTGGAATAGGTCGTGGAGCCTTTGGTTTACGCACTCTACGGGTCGGAACTAATATAACAAAAGGTCTTACATTCTGATGACTCTGAGAAACATACTCCTCTCTGGGCCTCTTTTCTGTTGAACTAATTAAACTTGCCTGAACTGATTTATCTGGAGCCCTTTCGATTGGACTAATATTCTGAAGTTCTGATTCTCTCATACGAGCCTCTATCCTCTCGGCGGTCTTAGCTCGCCTAACGAGCTCACTGAACACCTGATCATGGTGTATGGCAACCTCCCTCTAAAGTGATAACTGTAGTCTATTTAAAAACCACTCACATTTGTGTTTCTTAATCGTAACCAAACCAGGGACATACTTCGATAATCTCAGAAACTCTATTTCAAAATCATTTACTGACATATCATTTTGTTTCAGGTTCATGAAGTCTTCACGACACTTAGCTAAAAACTCATCTCCCATATATTTGTCCTAAAATGCATGTCGGAAAAACTCCCATGTGATCTGATTAGAAGGTACTGAATCTACTACAGATTTCCACCAATTCTGAGCTTCACCATCGAGCAAAGAAACAACAGCTCTTAACATCTGTTCTACAGGATAATCCATCTCCACAAATAACCTTTGTAACTTTTTCAACCAATACTCAGGATCAACAGGGTGTGTACCAGTTTTACCCTCAAACAACTTCATTCTCGCAGATAAAAACTCAATAGATACAGGTTTTCTCGAACTCTCAGATTGACGGAGGTAACGTAGTAGCTCACGGTTCACCATGACACTATCCAACTGAACTGTCTCATTGGCCTCAACACTACGAGGATCATTATTCTGAGTTTGAGGTCTTTTACCATATTCATGTTCATTCTCAGATATCTCATTCAGATTTCTTGGTTGTCCAACAGAAAATGGGCGATCAAAACCAAAAGTGGTAACATGGCTTCTGCCATGACCACGATCACTCTTAAAACCAAAACTCCTACGCGTTGGCATTATTGACCATCTACAGAAGATAAAGATCTAGAGTTAGAACCGGTACTGGAGTCTCGCATTTAAAATACTTAAATATTTTTGTAATAAAACTGAAATTATAGTATGTCTTTCAAAAAATTTCAATCGTTCAAAGATATTTCAGATACATACAGAAGTCGAAAATATTTGAAAACCGATGTGATGAGCCACATAGGTCAAGGGTTGAACCGGACTCTGATACCACTAAATGTAACCCCCAATTTTGACCTAATTTCTTAGATCGAAACTTAGGAATTAAGTTACGAAAACTTTCCCCTCAAGTAATTATTTTAGGTTAAATAATTTTAAAATTAAGGTTACCTTGACAAATTGGGAAAAACAAGTTGGGAATTTCAATTTTACAAATTCAATTACTTAAAACATAATTTGAATATCTTATAAAACATCTGAAATAATTTCTTAAAACATGCATCCAATAAATCCAAATCAAAATATCATATAGTCAAAAAATATAACATATTCTATAACAGATTAAAACATATTAAAAGATTCATACTGAAAAATAATTATCTGAATATTGTGTGAGATGCTCCAAGTACCGGTTCACCTAAACTGGTCTGAGAATCTAAAAAGTAGACTAAAGGGGTGTAAGCTAAAGAGCTTAGTGTGTCTCTAAAGTAGATTGAAGGTAAACAGGGACCTCAAAAACGTTAAACCCTGAACGGAAGAAGATTCTAAATTAGATTCCTCAAAAAACCCTTTCCAGACTCTAAGAATAAACCAGATGAAAAACAATTAAAACGGGACTTTCAAGTTTTAATTTGACAAAACAGATAGCGGATTCGGACTCAAAACGTCAAAAAAGGTCAAGGAGAAGGTTTTTTGAAAAAGTCAACTTTTGGTCAAAGTCAACGCTGGTCAAAGTCAACTCTGATAAAAGTCAACGGTCAACTCAGAAGTCAAAATCAATCTTTGACTGGTCAAAAGTCAAAGTCAGACTTTGACTGGTCAAAGTCAAAGGTCAAAGTCAAAGTTTGACTGGTCAAAAGTCAACGGGTCCAAGGTCAAAAGTCAACGGGTCAACTGGTCAAGGTCAAACTTGGTCAATAGTCAAAATCTTTCAAGGTCAAACGGGTTATTAACTAGTTCGGGTCACATGGGTCAAACGGGTTAAAATTCAGATCGCACTAACAAAGCTCAACCCACCTCACTCTTACAAAGCCCAAAACCAACAAGCCTACACTTAAGCACAATGTCCATCTACCACACCTAGTCAAAACCCAACAACTCAACCCAACACCCACATTCAACTCAACCAACAAGATAACCCAAAAGGAAACTAGGGTTTCCAGCAACTTCAAAACATGGCAGCAAGGAAAGATGGTGGCGGCAATAACTCACCGGCGGCCATTTTTCGACGACATCACCGGTGACAAAAGTCCGACGACTCCACTCCAGCGAAAACAACAACGATGAAACCACATAAAACACAACACTCTACAAACTCAAAACCATAACCAAAATCGAAGGATCATTATAACTCAACAAAATAACTAAACCAAATAAAAAGTTATACCCTCACAAAACCAATCGAAGATGGTGATAAAACAAGGAAGAAGAGGCAACCACAAAAATCGGGAAACAAAACTTTATCAAAGACCACAATGATATTCCATGAATAAAACAGTGGGTCACTACAAAGAGGATTCGAATAGATCTTTACCCTTCCTTCACGAAAGGCGGATGTCGGTAATTACCTTGTCGCCGGAGTTTAACCCAAGAGACGGTGAAGCTGTGGATAAGGGACTAACGTCGATCTAACATTTGTTGGACACTGGGAAGGCTTGGTAGAATGATTATCTAAAGAAAAGGGAAGGAAAACATTAAAAGAGATAGAGAGATATGCGAGGAAAGGAGGCTGCGGTAGTAGGGGTTTCAAACACAATCACTCTGTCAAAAAGTTGAATATAAACATAAGGAAAAATGGTGAATTACAAAACATGTCCCTAAACTTTTTTAGGGTTTTCAAAGCAAATAATAAATTTTAGCTTAAAAACAATTTAGTCACTAATTAAAATTCAGGATTTCAAAATAAAATTTCCCAAATTTTTAGGGTTTCAGAAATTAGGGATTTCAAATTAGGATAAAAAATTCAGGGTGTTACAACAACTGCAGAGATCTCGAACTATTCTTGCCTTCGCCAATCACCGGAATAAAAAAGAGAGAAGAAGAAGAAAATGATTTTGAGTGTTGAGTGTGTTTAGAAACTGAAAGTTTCATTCTTATTTATAGGGAAAATGAGTTCTAATCCAAATTAAATTTGAATTTACTAAAAATAATCAATTTTATCTTATCTAATATTCTTAGGTTGTATTTAAGTAAAATACAAACTTTTCTAGAATATTAAAATAAAAATAAATAAATTAAGAAATAAAAAATTTAATCACAACGGGTAAAATATCTACAAACCCACAAAAAACTTCTCTAATTTGAGTATTTGAATCACCAATATTATGCACCCTAACCCAAGAGTCAAGTCATTCAATAACAATTATGTGGGTAAGTGTATATAAACACTTCTCATGTCATTTATCCCATCAATATGGGATAATGGGGTTTCATTCCTTACTTTATTAACGACCTTCTTACTTTGAGCATTAATTTCTCATTCATCATTCAACCATTTTTAACATATGAGATACCGTTGTAAAAATCTAACGCGGTATAATAAGAATTAATAAATTCCATATTCGAACTCAAAATTGGTCATTTCTTACGGTTTTTCCAGCAACTTCTTCACTTCTTGTTTGGGACAATCACCAGAAGCTCCTCATTCTCCATCTATGCCTTAACTCCATCTGTCTTTGCATTCTTCGGTGACGCGAAGCTCAGACGGAACTCGCCTTGGCAATGTTCAATTCTATACACTTATCATTCTTATCATTTCTCTTTCCTTTCTCCATATATTTCAAGCACCTTCTCATCATCAAACTCAACATTCACTCCCTCCTTCATGCTCGGGAGATCGGATATAAACACATGGACCTCCAAGACTTGTTTCCAATCTGTTAGAGTGTTAAGGACCGAATATTTTTGTAGCATTGAAAGGAAAAGGTCGTAAATTTCACCACCAATTAATTGAGACATAAGAGCCATTTTTTTTCCTTATACAAGGATGTACATAAGGGTGAAAGGGGATAGTCACCCCTAAAAATTTGAATTTTGTATATGACTTATAAAGTAATTTTGTATTCCGTGGAAATAACTAAAAGCTATTAGCCTTTGCATATGCTTTATATATGTATCCTCACCGTGTACACAAATAGATGTTGATATCATTTGAAACGTCTATACGTTTAGAATGAAGTTTAACACTCACTATCTCTTTGATGTTATTTACAATGGCATTGGAGCTCCTAGAACCCTCTGAAAGTATCTATGGTTTCTCTCTTCCTAAATACTATAAATAAAAGTATTGCAGGCCAAACGAAGTACGAAAACAAGTTTTCTTTTCAACCAACTTACAGCTTCAACATGGTTCTTCCCAAGTTTTGATCGGCCTGTAAATGTTGCATAAACAAAGGATATTCTCTCAAATTCTAACAGTAAAATAACATTAAAAAATAGGTGATTCTCTAGACCATTACAAAACAAACATGAAGGGTCAACAGATGTTCTCATCTCAATCATTCTATCTCGTGTTGAGAGAAAAGAGAAAAACCAAATGAGTCTTTGTCATTCTACTCTTTCTCTCCTTCTCGAACTCGAGACCAAATTCATTTTGTAGTAACATTACTTATGTTAGTCATAGACCTAAAGGTCCAAAAACTATTGCAAATTTATTTTCCCATGAGATTTTATAAATTCAACACCTAACATAAAATCATACCTTCGTCCCGGCATATAATATACATCGAAATTGGGCAGAGACTATGGTCCTCTAAGTTCATCAGAAGAAGAAGAAGAAAACTTAAACATAATCCTGTTGGAACATATCGTGCGAGTCCGACACCTATATTGGACTAAAAGTCAAAGACAGCATACAAGGGTCCAAATCATATGGGGGTGGTAGTGGTAGTAGTAACTGGTGCTAGCCGCAAACGGAGATCAATGTCATCTTCTTCCTTTACTTCCTTAGCCGCTGATGCTACTGATGATGAATCAGACGTTGAGCCCACGCCAACTTCATGAAATGACCCCTGACCTTGACCTTGTAGCGCCCCACTGCCAGCATGAAAGGGACAAGGACCACTTAGCGTTAGCATTGGCAAAGATGCTGCTGTTGCTGACAGACCACCCCTTGGACCCATGCTTGGGGACCCCCTATAAACCAACCGCCTCGACCGAGTTGAATGCGGCGAGATAACCGGCCCCGTAGTCACAAACCGATGTTGTTGTTGTTGATGATGACTGAAAAAGGAACCTTGCTTGGCTCGTCGTTCTCTTTTATGCGCATTTTGATGCCCACCTAAGGCTTGAGAATTTGCAAATCCTCTGTGACAAAATTGGCACTCAAATCTCCTGTACTCACTCACATTTCGACGAACAACTGGGGGGCATTTTTCATCGGCACTGACTCGAATACCAAAAAGCATCAAGGTCGACGAAGACTGCGGCTCGTCATCAACGTTGTTGTCCGCCTGGTTCATGCTAAATCAACTACAAAAAGAAACGACCACCTTGATGATTTAAGTTTTGTTTTAATCCATGGAAATATATAGACAAGGTACTGGCCATTGCAGGGTTGTAGATGACTCAAATGCCCCTCAAACTCCAAAATTATTATACCTTTCACAATCCAAGAACAAAGTGCGACAACCATATCCAAAATCTACAGGAAGAATTGTTTAGTTTACAGTGAAAAAATCTCTTCTTTTTTGTTTGAATTGTTCGGATGTAGACGACAAGCACTCGTGCGAAAAACTGGAGACATAACTGTAGAGTAAATGTCATTAAGGGTTTCATCCGCGTGCATCGTGTCGTTTCAACATCCCATGTTGTTCTTCTAGCTTTCGGTGTATGGTGGTCGTATAAGGCCAATATCACTTCAAAATCGAGTTGAATGGGGTGTTAATTATTACCGGAAGTTTTAGGCAACGAGGACCTTAAAAAACGGTTAAAAAATAATACATATAAAAAATTATAAGAATTTTAGTACATATTTTTTCGCATATATCGAATTTCTTAAAAAATTCTTATAGTATTTCGGTATGTATACCAAACTTCTTACAAAAGTGATACAAATTTTGGTATATATCAAATTTTTATAAGAAATATAAAATTCTCGTTATGTATCGAAAAGTATATATCAAAATTCTTATAACTTTTATAAGAAAAAACGGTACAACCTTTTTTAACCGTTTTTAGATTGTCGTATTTTAGAAAACCCTAATTATTATTGGAGAAAAACAAATAGATTTTATTATATTTTTCATGTGATTATGTTACTACTTGTTTCATGATTCAGGGTGGAGAAAGCAATGGAGTCTGGTAAAGCAAAAGAAAAGAGTTTTTATGATTCTGGTGCACGGTCGGCCATTGGCATGAAACCCTAACACTGATTTTGCATGCAGTGTCGCCCACAATCATACCTCATGTGACTTCACAACTAACTTTGTGCCCTCTCAATTTACAACAATCATCCAAACTGTCCCGGAAAAAGAAATCTCACATGCAGGTAGACTTATAAAACTATGTGTTACCCTATAATTATACTTCTTATGTGAACAAAGAATTTCTAATAGTAAATTATTCGAGTTTAGCTCAAGATAAATCCGATTTAGTATTTATTGATTTTAGTATGAACTATAACTTGGTTAATTCATTTGGTTTATCTCATCGCCTTTTACAAGTGGAATCAAGTAAGTTATTTGTGTTTATTCGTTTAGGGTTTAATTATATAAGTAAAAAGCTCAATTGATACATGTGATCGATTTTCGATTCAATTATTTGTGTCCGAGTTGTGGATTGGATTGAATATTTTTAATATTATTTATAAATAAATAAACTCAAATATGCTTGGGGGTTACACATTATGATACTTGAATTTGGCTCACTTGATCGGTTTTTTCCTTTTCTCATCCGATTGAGCTTCTCTTAATACCAATCAAACAAAATTATTAGTTTTCTTTTTTCAAATAGAACCTAAATGGCTTGACAACACATTCTCTCGTTTGTACCTTTAAATTGAGCTATAACCTCTTTTATAGGAAAAATAACCTCCTCTTTATGGGTACTTTGAAAAAATTTTAAAAAATCAAATTTTCAATCATAACCCTTGTTTTTAGATTCTAAACCCTAAAAATAAATCATACCTTTAATTCCTTAAATCCTAACCACAACCCCTAGCCTTGAACCTTAAACTCTAAACCCTTTAATTTTAAATAGAGACATAAAAAAACACAAAAAAGAAATAGATGATTTCCACCTTTTATGGGGGAGACACTACGCTTTCGGTAATAATATGTACATCTTAATTACACGGCTATTTACCCTAAGACTGGAAATAGATAGATCTTAATTACGAGAAATTATTATATAGACCGATTTTACCACGTCATCCATAGTCCCTAACCACTAAAAATTAGCCAACTAATTTTATATTTTCTACGTTATTTTTTCTTTCCTAATTGATCTCTATGTAATCACTCACTACTTATTTATATGATAATAAAAAATTGAAGATTCATTCTTGAAAAATGATATGGAAAATATAAAATTAGTTAGCTAATTTTTAGTGGTTAGGGATCATAGATGACGTGATGAAATCGGTCCATAAAATAATTTCTCCTTAATTACGCATTATAATTATGATGAGATATGTAACATATAACGAGAAATTATATTGTGGGCTTACTTACCACATCAATCATGATTCCATTTAATTATAACCACCTATTTCATTATTATTTTTCAAATTATTTTTTTAATTAATAAATCTCCAATCAGTTTTTTCATATCATTTAAAAATATAGAATGTATGATTTTCATTGGTTAAGGACCACAACTGATATGGCGAGTCGGGCTTATTGTAACGATCTAGATTCGGATCCGAGTATCGGATTAACCCGAGGGTTTTGGGCTTCGGTTTTAAGCTCGGTTTTGTGTGGTTTTGGGCCTTTACTTTGGGTTTCCTTGAGCCCAAGTGTTGTTTTAGGGGCTTTTTGGTCCTTTCATGTGTGGATGACAATGAGGGGAAGGGGGGTTTAAACTTTCTATGCAAAATAGAGAAGTGAGGTCACCACTTCTTCCTCTTGTCTTCACCCATCTTGCACCTATCAACCATCTAGAAAAAGGAGTAATATTTTGGTTTTCAAGTGAGAATCTCGTTTTTTAGGTGAAAGGTAAGTTCTATGTCTTGTGGAGATCTATCTAAAGATATAAAAAGAGTAAAGTTTGGTTGAGACAAGGGTGTTGAAGCAAATCCGGGAATAAGAGTTTTAAGGGGGGTTGTAGCTATGTTTCTTGATGTTTTTATGAGTTAAAAACATCCCTTGTAGTGTCTAAACGTTTGTTTAATCTTCTTCTTGTAGAGAAAAAAGTTGGGGCATCATATCAAGGTTTGGGCAAAGGAAAAAGCTTGGAGGAGTGAGTTTGGTTGGTTGTTGTTCTTGCAAGAGGTTGGTACTCCCAACTCTTCTAATCTTCATACATTTATGGTAGTTAGAATACATGTAAGTTTTGTGCATGATTATTTGGTTTTAAGCTTTGGGTGCTTTAATGGTGAAATCAATACTAATGAGTTTAAGAACTAGAAATTTATGTTAAAACATCCTAAACACTCTTAAAAACGAGTAGGAAGATTTTGGAATCGATTAGATTAAGTTTGGGGGTTGATTCTTAGAATTTTCAGGCGAAACCTTTAGTTTTGTGCGGGGAGTATCGATACCAGTGGCCCGTGTATCGATACCCCTGAGTGGATAATATGCTTTGAGGGAGGGGGTATCGAACTAGGGTCCGAGCCCTCTAGTAACTTTTTGCATCGATAAACGGTCCTTCCCCTTTTTGTTGACTTTTGAAATGGTCAAAGAGTATCGATATTGGCATCGATACCCTTGTTTCGATACCCTTTTTGGGTGGGCATCGATGCTGGGTGTTTCGATACCCCATATTAGGGTATCGATACCTCTGTGTATTTTGGCTAAGTTTGAGTAGAGTTTTAGGGCTCCGTGATTTTAATAAATAATTACTTTAATCTAAAAGCTACAAAATGAATTATCGAGCTAAGATTGATGTTATAACTCCGAAAGACTAATTGAGATGTTAAAATATATTGTTTTGTTATGATCCTAGGTGGATCGTTTGTGCGGTTTGAGTTTTTGTGTGTTGGAAATCCGGATATCAATAAGTGTTACAACACGTTGAAGGTCATCCGATGTAACATGTCGGGTGATGATTGAAGATTTTTATTCCGAGTGTTGGGCGGCCTCACTCGAAGATGTTCGATGTAACATTCTGAGCATGGGGTTGGTTGGGCAGCCTCCACCCCTTTCCGAATGTTAGGCGGCCTCGTTCGAAGATGTACGATGTAACATTCCAGAAATAGGATTTAAGGGCGGCCTCAATCCTGAGTGTAGGATCCCGATGCTGTGTGGACGCGGGCCTCACTCTTGTGTGTTAACTTGATATGATTTGTATATGCTGTGTGCGATAATATACATTCATCTATGCCATGAGATAGACAAGCATGCTAGACCATCATACCATGTACGAGATTTATATGTCATGCTTTATTGTTTTTAATATGCATGATGTTGGCCGAGTTCGGCGTATCCACTAAGCTTGTGTGGCTCAGCGTTCGAAATATGTTTTCGTGCGTAGGTTAGATAAAGCGGGTTCCGTGGAGAACCATCGAGGTTTGGATTTCAGCATCGACCGTGTTATCAGAGTACACTTATTAGACGTAGTGGGCATAGTACTATGTTGAACCCTATATGTAATTGTAACTCTATTTATTTTAATTTGGATCGAATGTTTTAATGGGTCTGTAATATTTTGGAGCTCCAAATTACTTTAAACTATTTTGGGCTTGTTTTAATTTAAGTAGAATTTATGGAATCGGTTTTGGAATCTATTTGATTTTATTATTGGACTTTTAAAGGAAATTTTGAAATACGGGTTTTGAACCAGAGGCCCAATGTGACATCCGAGTCGGGGTGTTACACTTATGATATAATCTCTCAACATATAACATATATATAAGTAAATACATTTGATTGGTTAGTAAAATTGTTTATCTTTGTTTTTCATATTCCTTAGGCCATAGATTCTAGATTCACTAGGAGTACTCATATTCCTTCCTTTAGAGTTCTCCATTCCCCTCCCCTTTGGGTAGGCTTAAGATTAGAATTAGGATTTGTCTATATATACACACATTGATTTTTTTTAAAAGTTTTACACGTTTTTGGATTGTTAGATGAGTGAAACAGATGATAGAAATTAACAATAAAATATACTAAAGTTATCACCCGAAAAAAAAAGTTTTTTAATCGCAACCATCTATTTCTCCCATCCAACGATCTAAAAACATGTAAAACTTAAGTATTTTTACACAATATAAAACCAATTTTTACACTTTCTTTGGACCGTTGGATAAGAGTAATAAATGACTAAGATTATTTTTTATCTTTTTTTTAAGTGATAATCTTCATATTTTCTACTATTAATCTCGATTATCCATTTCATCCATCCAATGGCCATGAATAAGAGTAAAATTTATGCCATATAACTGATCATATATATATATATGCAAATTAACCACAGTAAATATATATTCCTTTTATGTTTGTAAATATTATATTAGTGCACATGGGACTATAAATTCGTATAGTTTTTCATAACATATTTAAAAATTATATTTTATATTAATATTGATAATTTTTTAATGAAATTTAAATAAATTTACTGTAGTTACAATAATAATTAGATTTAATCTAATAAAATTATATAAATCAAAATAATTGAAATGAGTAATTTAATGGTAATAAATTATATGCCCACTCCAATGAATATAAGTCCAATGTCCGGTTAAGTCTGATTTGATATGTGTTCATATAAGGCTGAAGATGATATCAATAATGGTCTCACTGTCTAGGCGTTTGGTAGTCCAACATGTTGCAATAATTTCGAAGTACATATTGGCCCAGCAAAGCTTGCAGTATTATTACTTGGGGGTTTTTCTCTTACAAGACAAGATATGGAACACTATTTTTTTCTCAGACGAATAATATTTTATTAACAACCCAAATGGGTGAACTAACCATAAAGGTTTGTAAAACAAAAGCCATCAAGCTTAGCCAACAATGGCAGCACTAAAACTACGCACGAAATGTCTTATCTCAGTGGTTTAGGGAACGGTTGTTATTTTTAGAGATCACGGGTTTAAGCACTACAGTAATTGAACGATCAATGTCAAATGATTAAAAATTATACTTTAAAACAGATATTACTGTAGCAATCATGTTAGAGGGTGATTAGATGATTGGTTGATGCACATTACGATCCAGACGTGTGATTAGTTATCTTGCCTTTTGTTGATGAGGCATGGACGGGCATATACTAAAGGCCAAGTTAAATCAGGTCACCTCAACTTTCTAAATAAACCCTAATTCTCGAAAAATTATATTATGGGTCAGTCACACTACGTGTTTATGAAACCAGCCACTAAAAACCACCCACATCATAATTTTTATATGTCATATTTTTTTTCAAGTGAATCTTCACTTAAAAATTTTTTTTTAAAAAGAAATAACAGTAAATATGAGTGAAGATTCACTTAAAAAAATATGACATGGAAAAAATGATGATGTAAGTGGTTTTTAGTGGTTGGTCTCATGGATGTCGTGGTGGGACTGACCCATGATATAATTTCTCCTAATTCTCTCATTGTTTTTTCTTCTTGCTAGTTAGGAAAAATTATATCATGGGTCAGTCCCACCACGTGTCCTTGAGACCAACCACTAAAAATTATCCACCTATGTAATTTTTCCATGTCATATTTTTTTCAAGTGAATCTTCACTTGAAAAATTAAAAATTGCTGAGGTGGGTGATTTTTAGTGGTTAGTCCCATGAATGGCGTAATGGACTGACCCATGATATAATTTCTCCTAGTTGAGGTTGTAACACCGGAATCTCAATTCAGATTCAAAGTACTATATTTGGGTCATCCAAAATCTTACCCAATAAAATTTTATTTTTAAACCATAGATTTAACCTTCATATAAAAACACTAAACCAATCATAATTTGAGTAAATAAATAAGAAGTATAAACAGTCTTACAAAATAGAAGCTTCTAGTTTATACATTATATAATAAATTAATATTTTAAAAATAAATTTACAAACTCGACTTTGTAAGGGCCTATAAATACCCAACCTACTAAATACAAGTATTATACTGTGGTAATCACCACTTGTTGAAATACTGAACCGATAATACTCCTTGATCTCGAGATCCTACTATCAAACTATATACGGAAACAACGATTCTGAGAACTGAGCTTACAAAGCTCAGTGATACACATCAACTCTATTATATTTTATTTTAATCATAAACATAAGCATGTAATCTAGTACGAGCAATAAGGTAAAAATAATAAAAGTGTGGCGTTATCACTAGTCGCCTAAATACATGCTCAAATCGTGCAAGTTATCATACATGATATAAAAATCCTAACCATACTCGAGATCTCACAGGTCACCTATTTAAAAGTACACAAAGTAGAATCATACACCTTGAGTGAGATATGAGGACACAATATCAGAAATGTATACTCTAAAAGAGTCTCGTAACACATAGTATCGGAAACATACACCCTATACTTAATATCCCCCATTGAGTATCATTAACCATGATATTGAAAACTCTCATTTGGTATTTGAATCCCATCAATCAAATGACTCAATCAAACAAATGTCCACCCGACATAGAAGTAAAATAATCCCAAGAATCTCCCTATCATTGCTAATCGCCATCCCATCATTTATTTTATATTTCTAAGTTGTTAATACATTACGAAGAATTTATAATTAAAATAATTTATTATCTCCATTAATTTATGTTATCTCATTTATTAAGGTATAAATTAAATATTTATTTACACATATCAATTTCTATATTTAATTTGAGTTTATAGATTATTTAGCATATCAGATATTGATACTAGAACTTGAGTATTGATATGAACTCTCAAGTTCTTGTACTTTTATATATATATATATATATATATACCGATATTAAAATTTTTTTATTTAAAATCTCATTTTTTTTGAGTTTTGTTATAGGTAAAACGATATTGATACAATATTGAATAACATACTAGTATAGTTGAAGCTTAAACCATATTATTTAATTATGAAATTACAAGGCTTTATTTTCAATCCCGAAAGTTTATAAAAATTATTAGGGTTTGTTAAATAACATATATAATCATTTAATATCAATTTCCAACTTTGTGATCATTTATTTGAATATTACCAATTATTAGTCCATTTAGTATAATCTCCATCAAATATGTCAATTTTATATCTCAAGCACTCAAGTAACGTAACACGTAAATTAACCAGTCATATTGTTATGAAAAATTGCTTTTCAAAGACTTTAAAATAGATAAGAGAGAACTTTAAATGATTTGATTCTTTAATTCTCTTATTCAAAGTTTATTTGACAAAGAGGGAGCAATCTCAAAAATAATTTTTCAAGTTGATTTTATTATATCAAAAAGGGGAGATTGTAGAAATAATGTTTTGATATAATAATTGAAAAATAGTTTTGGACTAATTTGAAAAGATTTCAAAAATATTTCTTATGTCCAAACAACTTGAAAATATATTTAATAAGTTTTTGAGAGTTTTTTTAAATGTGTTTTAAATGATTTAAAGAAGCCAAAGAAGTGATTTTAACCCAGGCGTTTGATACCAATTTCAATACCGATATCGATATCGGTTTCTATACCGATATCGATACCGGTATCGGTACAAGTTTCTATACTAGTATCGATACAAGTTTCTATACCGTCATGTTTTCAAAGGCAAAGTCACACCTTTCATCACTGTGATGTTTGGTTCGATATCAATATCGATATCAGTTTCTATACACCCCCAACGGTCATAAACGATTTTATGAAATCCCCAACGGCTAGGAGCAATGTCGATACCAATATCGATATTTATTCTTAAATGCAGGTTCAATGGCTATTTCCTAAAGCAAGTGTTTCGATACTAGTGTCAGGGGTATCGATATCTCCTATACCAAAAACAGAAATATACCTTGAAATTAACTCCAAACGGCTCTAAATCAATTTCAACGGTCACAACGGCTAGAAGCTCATTTGGGATGATAAAAGGAAGCCTCAAGCATCAAGAGAATACTAATGCTTCATTGTAAACAACAATATGATCAAGAATTTGTTTTAGAGCTTAACTCTCATTTTTGGGTAGACAAAACACTTGTGATCTTAAATTGTCAATGTATACTCAAGTGTATTAGGATTTGGTGAGTGAGTGCTTAGATTGTAAATATTAGCCTTGTTAGAAGGATTAAACAAGTTTGCTAAGTTTCTCTTGTTTGAGTGAATTCTCAAAGTTTGGGTTGCGAACTTTGGATGCTTGAATCGGTTTTGAATCAGGGTTTGTAAGGTTAACCCTTTGACCTCAAAAGGACAAATTTTTTAGTGAATTTGGGAAATCCTTAGTGGAAAGATATGGCAGTAGATGTAGGTGCTTGTTCGAAGGTCGAACTACTCTAAAATCCTTGTGTTCATTGTTTATCTTTTTGTTTCTACAACAAACTACCCAAATACTCATTTCTCTATCACTTGGCAAATTTAATCGGTTATCAATCGAGCCCTTTCAATCTAAACACATATAATTATAAGAATATTTAAACAAGCCTACATGGTCTTTAAAGCACATACCAGTCGAAAAATATTCTCAAACTCAGCAGGTATCTCATAATTACCAAGTCCCGTATGTCGGTCCCAATAAATTCTTATTTTCATCTATCTATTTTGCAAACATTAACAAACAAAGAAATTACATATATGATGCTCATGAAATATTTCAGAGTTTGAGGAGTACTAACATCAAAAGATTATCGATAAATCCTTACTCAAGCTCCCCGAATGCACCCTTAATCTGATATTCGAGTTCAACAAACCTTTCATAAATACGAATAAAAGATATATTAATTTCTCGTATTTACTAACTAATTCACATGATTAAAAGCGTAAAAATAGTTTAATAAGATTAAATTTGGTAAAATAAACCATGTCAATAGTTTAAAGTATTAACAGCAACTCATTGATGAACTTCTTTTGTGATAGTAGCAGGCCATATGTGGATCGATGCACTTCTATACCAAGAAAAAAAGACAACAAGCCAAGATCCTTTAATGAAAACTTGGAGTGAAGAGCAGTAATAACCTTGTTGATTGTTTCTTCATCATTGTTAGTAATAAGGATGTCATCGACATACACCACAAGGTAGGTGTGGAAGGATTCAACATATAAAACAAAGAGGGATGAATCTGCTCAAGAAGAATTGAATCATATAGACAAAAGGAAGTCTTTTAACTTCAGAAACCAGTTCCTAGGGACTTGTCTTAGCCCATATAATGTTTTCTTCAATCTGCACACAAGTCTATCTCCGTTGGCATTAATTTCTTCAAAATCCAGAGGTTGCACCATATAGACTTCTTCAACCAAATCACCTTTTAAAAAGGTGTTGTTGACATCAACTTGCCTCACCTGCCACTTGTTCATGACTGCATGTGATAATAACACATTCACTGTGGTGAACCGAATAACAAGACTGAAAGTGTCTAAAAAGTCACATCTAGGAACTTACGAGAAGCCTTTCGCTACCAATCGTGCCTTATATACCTATTTACGGATCCATCCAAATTGAGTTTGATTCGAAATAGCCACTTACACCCTATGGGTTTTCGGTCAGGAGGAAGACTAGCAATTTTCCATGTGCCATTGTCTATCAGGGCATTGTATTCAGCCATCACTGCCTTATACCATTTGGAATCTTACAAGGCTTTTTGAACGGTTTGAGGAATCGAATCATGTTGAAGGTGAAGAATCTTAGGTTTGAAGATCCCAGCTTTACTGCGAGTGACCATACTATGGGTGTTACCTGAAACTGGTGGTGGAGCAGGAGACCTAGTACCAGATGAAGACGAGGAGGACTCCATGGACGTAGTAGGAATAGGAAGCTGAGAAGAGGTCTCATTGTCGATATGTACCTGAGAGACTGGTTATCTTGGTGAACTATACGTATGGAATTTATTCATAGAAGCTTGATTACATGGTGGCCGTTTCACGACTATTTAAAGAATAGGAAAATAGAGGTTAGAGGGCTGATAACAGCTCTAACCACTCTAACCATCTAACCAACTTTTTCTAACTGTTCATATACATTCAATAGTAGGAGGATGAGGATAAGGAGTCATTCAACCTTATCAAATATTTATTGTGGAACCAGTTGAAGATCGTGTGGTGCACTTGTTTAGCTAGGCCTGAAGACCAAGAAAAAAGGAATAAGATTGACGAGAATGGATTTTGATGTGGCTGCATTCCTCGTGCAGTTGCATGCCACCAGTGCAATTATAGAAGAAAGGTAGAAGAACATGGAGAAAAGTAGTAGAGAAAAGGCTCATCGATGCAAGATTGAGCGTGGCAGAAATAGGGATGGGGAGAGGAAGGGCCTGGCTGACAGAAAGGTCGATGGTGATTTTTGAAGGGTATGGGTCAGTTACGAAAAAAGGTAGAGTGAAATGTGATTAAATTGATAGATCATTAAATTATATAAGTTAATTTTTTAAAATTAAGATCAAATTAAAATAAGTATAAATTTTGAGGGCTAATTATGCAATTATATTAATTTATATTAATTGTCACATCATCAACCGTTAATTTTTTAATAGTATTGAATCAATTTATATAATTTTTAAGTCGTAAGACCAATTTTTAACTTATGATTGTCGAAAGACGTAAAAAATAATTGTAGCATAATCAAAGAATCATTTATGTAGTTTATCTTATATTTTATCTAAAAGTTACAATAAATAATCAAAACTTGAACCACTTTCATTTCATCTTTATATAAAATAACAATAATCATTGAAAAAAAATCTAAAAAATATTCAATACCAAAAGATTAACTACTAACCTAAAAAACCTATAACATTCTAATTTGATTTAAATCTAAAGCGTTATATTTACGTCACCCATAACACAGCCTAAAAATTTTAATTTAAAAACTATAAGTTTAGCATTCATTTAATACACTAAACTATTTGTTCTTGTATAGTCAAATAAACAATATAAATAAATTTACAAAATAAGAGCTTTAAGTTTACTAAACTATTTGTTCTTGTATAATCGTTCTTAACTTTGATCAATCCTTTTGATGGTGGTCGGCAATCAATCTTAATATTGATTTGTTTTCTATGATTATATTTTGGATTTACTAAACAAATCAATTTGATTTGTTTTCTATGATTTTATTTTGGGTTTTCGCCGATCCGTTTTTTTTTCTTTTCCAATAGATTAACATTCATTGTTTACGATAAATATATATATTTCCGTGAATTTAGTTTGGTTTTACGTACAAGGGTTTGAATCGATTAATTAAGAAATCATAGAAATCAATCTAGATTTATATGAAGATTAGGTTTTGCCCGCATGAAAATTTATTTAATTATTTTTGGGTTGAAAATTAAATTTTAAGTTTGGATTCCAATTATTTCGATAGTAACATATTTACTTTATTTTTATGAAATATATATTTTAAATATATTTTATTTAAATTATATGTTTAATTTGGTTGGATCAAAATTTTAGTTTTGATCATTGGGTATTAAGTTAAATTCGGTTAGATCAAAATTTTAGTTGTGGTCGTTAATAATAAAGAAAAATATAATTAATTTCGGCTTTGTCATGATAAATTTATCATGATTTAAAAGAAAAATTATATTCAGGTTAGCTATTAAAGCTTTATATTCGGTTTATGTCTATTAAGTTATGATTGAATAATCTTTTGGCATGTTATTTTTTAAAGTTTACTACTACTTTACGTAGTTACTTGGTTAATATATTCAATAATTAGTTTTGATCACAAGTTATTTTAGATTACAGAATATATATCTGGTATTGATATATTCAATTCGGTTTGATCAAAAAAATTATTTTTGATTATTATATTATTATGATTATATTAAAGTTTCAAGTAATTATTATACGAATTACTTATTTGTATGATATTTTTGTATTTTTGTTTTTAGTTAAAGATTAAATATTTTGATCGAATTTAATTTTGGTAAAAACATATTTAAGGAATTTTTGAAGAACAATCAAAGATTTCGGTTATTTGAATTCTGATAGCCCCATTAAGACAACCTTAATTTGGTTTATTTTGAAAACTCAAGTGTTATTTCAACTTTGACTGTTATAAATATTAAGTTTGAATATTGGTATATTTATGTTATATATTTTAAGATAAATTAATTGAAGCATTAAGTCACCAAAGTGATCTTTATTGTGGAAATTATTTTATTTTAAAATATAGAAGGTTTTGTGCATGTAATTCAGTTTATGCTAATATTAATCGGCCCAAAGGAAGATTAATAATTAGTAATGTTACATGTGCATCTGTGGTAATAAACATGCGATAATTATTCAGTTTTATATGTGAACAATAAATCGGAACAAAGGAAGATTTTTGTTTAACATATTCTTATTATCAATGTTTGATTACTACATCAAGATATCACTTACAAATTAATATTTTTTTAAATATTATTGGAGTGTTCGATATCTTGTGATGAAGTTACCTTTATTCAAATTTATTATTACTTTGGTTATCTTTTATCTTAAATAAAAGATAAAATTAAGAAAAATATTTTGAAACAATTAAATTCATATTTTGGCTTCGGATATCTAATATTTTAATAGATTAATTGAAACATAATGTCGTCAAAGGGATCGCTTTTGTGTAGATTAGTTTATTTAAATTATTAAGATAATTATAGGTCTTTGTAATTCATGTGTTTATTAATTGGCCCAAAGGAAAATTAATATTTGGCCGAATTACTATGACAACTGTGACGATAAATGTGTGACAATTATATGGTATTTTATGTGAATAATATGTTAGTCCAAAGATTAATCTATTGTTTGACATAGTTTATTGTCAATGTTGGATTGCTATAACAAGAGTACCGCTTACAGTTAATATTACTGTCCAAAGACTTGATATTAATGTTGTGCTTGGTATCTTGAGGGAAACTAACTATTATTTTGAATTTATTGTTTACTTATGGATATTTATGTGAGCTTATTTATTTAATAATTTTTGTTCTATATTTAGATGATTTATCTTTACTATCATAATATCTGTTGAATACATTCTATACTTATATTTAGTGAAATTAATTTCAAGGAATAGAAAAAACACTTATATATAGTATTTGGTTGTATGAACATAGAACTTTCACTAAGTGAAGAACAACTTGCACCTCTCACAGCGGTAAGCATCCATAAATAGGATTTTGAGAAGCGAGTTCGTTCAAGTCTAATGATCATAATGTATAAATATTTTATAAATTTTTAGGAGCACAAATCTAAAAAAAATTATTCATGCTAAGGGTTTTCTTGATAAAAAAATATATATTAATTTTTTTTTAAGATTAACATGATATCACTTTTGGTTTACTTGATGTCTATTAAGTATAAGGATCAAGGAAATGTGAGAGAGTATATTATATTGCTTCAAAACTTAAGGCACATAAGATCAAACTTTATAACAATTGTTTGTTCTTATAATTTTAGTATAGCTTCCTATATAGTTTAACTAATTCAAAATTAGTTACAATTATTAAAGGAGAAATAAATTTCAAATGAGATTATTTCTCATTCTGTTAAAGAGGAAGAAAAGTTGAAGCATTATAATTATAAAAATACTCAATCAGTTAGTGCTCTTTGGTTAGTGTCTCTAAGAATAAGGGCAATAAAAATATATATTAGAATAAAGTTGCTAAGGGTCCTGCTCCAAATGAATAACAATAAGGTATAAAGTGTTAATTTTTTTGTATAAGCTAGGATATATGTAAAGAAATTAAACTTCAAAAGTAAGCAATTACTTAGGCTATTTTGAGTGATTCATGGGCTGTAAATTTTATGATCCCACAATTAAGATTATTTTAATGAGAGATTTATAACATTTTTAGGATGTTGAGTTTGGAGGGAGAATAAGGTTAGATACATTGTTGTTAAGGAGGAATTGGATATTAATTTAGTTCCTACTATCATTTTTCACGATGTTTACGTTTTCACACTTATCATTAATAAAAAGTGAATCAAGTACATCAACAAAACAATGTTGAACAACTCTCGTTCAAGATAAGGTAATTATTTTTTAGAAGAACAAACTCAACAACCTAAAAACAACCTAAAAAAATGTGTCTTTAAAGATATCCATGAGAGGAAAGAGAAATACTATTGAGGATTATTACTTAGTATTTCATCAAAAATATAAAGATAATAATGGAATGATAAAAGACAACCTGATCAGTTTCTTTTATCAAACCATAAATGTTTTAACTCTCAAAAGTGGATTGATGTTATTCAAAATAGTATAATTTTATACAAGACAATAAAGTTTAAGAACTTGTCGCATTATCTTAAGGTACAAACCAATTGGTTGTAAATTAATATTTAAAATCAAGAGGGATGTAAATGATAATATAGACAAGTATAAGGCATGTCTTGTATCTAAAGGATATACTCTAAAAGAATACATTGATTTTGTGAAGACTCTCTCAAGTTATACTGAAAGACTCTTTCAAAATAATTTGACACTTATTGCTTTTAATCTTGAGCTACATAAGATGGATGTTAAGCTTGTGTTTTTCAATGACAATATTGAATAAATTAATTATATGGTACAATTATTGATTTGTGTCTAATGATACAAAATTAATGATATGTAAATTAAAGATATCCATCTATGAGCTTAAGTTTAACTCTCATTAATGAAATTATAAATTTCATATTGATTATCTCATTCGATTTTGAGATAAATTTAGCTGAAAATTGTATGTATTACAAGTTCAGTGGGAGTAAACTAAGTGACACTCATATTACTAAAGAAGACAATTTTTTAGTATCCTACAAGTAACCTTGAAATTTATAAAATACAAAAGATTTTATAATCTATTGAGAATCTAATTTATGCTTAAGTATGTATGCATTTGGATATTGCGTACATTATTAGAATGTTAGAAAGATATTTAAGTAAATCTAATATGGACCGTTAGATAGCAGTCAAGAGAGTTATGAAATGTCTTTAGAAAACAAAAATTACATGCTCACATATCGATGTTCTGGTAAGTTAGAGATCATCAAGTTTACAGGCTTCAGTTCTACTAGAATATTGATGTAAAAGACTCTGTCACATGAGCTGTTAATTATAGATTGAATAGAAAGAACACTTCAGTTATTTTGTGACAATAAATATGCATTATTTATTCTATAAACAATAGGAACACTTTAAAATTTTAGTTCCTAGTTGTTAAAGAAAATTCAGAGTGTTTGTGTGTCTATAGAGCATGTTGGTACAAACTTTATAATTGCGCGCTTATTGAGAAACTATCACCCTAGGTCTTTCATGAGCACACTACTCATATGGGTGTAACATTATTTAAGTATATTTAGTTTTACTGGGAGTTTGTAATTTTGATAAATACTCATTCGTTTTAGACACAATTTTGGTTACTTTAGTTTAAGGTTAATTTCTGCAGAAATAAAGTTATTTTGGTTTATGCACACTCTGAATTCAGTAAAGTTTGATCTCACTAAAGTTTAGGAAGACCAGTTGGAAATAAGCATATTCGGTTCACATTTACATGTAATTTTCATGCTATGCATCTATGATTGATCTATGTCATTCGATTATGTTTTTATAAGTGACCATTGATGGGTCCAATCATGATTGATATGATGAAGACCGCTTTGATCCTATATGAATATAATTGATGGACGAGATTGTTTTAGAACACCTATTATATGATAGCAAAATTTTGAGCTCATAAGGTTATACATTTGTCAATAAACATATGTTGCCCAAGGGGGAGATTGTTGGATTAAAATTCAATAATAGTAGACACATACGTATAATGTATATTGCTATTATAAAATTTAACACGTAATTAAGTGACCAATTATGTTACACGTGTTATAGGTATTAAATTATCATGGAATTAAAAGTGTAGATACCATAAGGTGTATTTATAATTTGATGAGGGGCAGAGTTATAAATACTTCAGAGTTGGTTATTAAATCAACTACTAGTTCGTTATTAAATCAACTATATAAAGGGTTATGGTCCCCAAGAATCAGGTCAACTTGCATATCTCTTTTCCCCGTCTAAGAGTTGTGCCGCAAGAGAAAACCTAACTTCTTGGAATATCAAACCCTCTAGAAAAACTCTATCGATTAATTCAGGTACGCTTCTGCATTCAGTTTATTTATTTTATTGTTCTTGATGATTTGACATGTATAGATCTTGGGTTTATATTCGTACCGAATATATTTTAATTCTAACATAGACCACTGAATCTATTATTTTCTTTGTTTTTGTTTTTAATTTTAATAAGAATCTCTGCTTCTATAGCATGTTTTTCTGTCCTTGTGACACGCTTTTCTTCTATCGTTCTGACATGTTTTGTTATTATTTTATGATTTGATTCATCTGTCTTTGTGGCATATTTCAGCATACCCTAGCGATCGATTTTTGTTCTTACCGAGATTCAATCGATGCTAGTTTCTGATTTTTGTTTTGTCGGTGGTCACTTGAAAAGACTTATCCTCACTCAGTTGATGGTTGTTTGCTGATGAAATCAGTCCTGAGTAACGATACTTTTTGCATGATAGGTTGGATCGCCTACAACTCCTTTCTTCATTATGCGTCTCGTTTGGAAGCTTCTGAATTTTATTGGTATGCTTATCTCCATAGAAATATTTATTTTTCTTTGGTTTTGGGTTGTAAGAATTTTGGATTGTTTATTCTAATTATTTTACTTCTTGATTGCGATGTAATTATGATTTTTCTATGAATTTAATAAAAATTCAGTGGCTTTTATAAAAAAAGAGTAACAGACTCAATAGTTTTAAGGTCCTATAAATATATAAGTCCAAAATTAAACACTAAGTAATGTACTTTAAAGCGATGAGTCTATAGAAAAATGAATATATATACTTTAGATGAATAATACTTTGAGAAAATTAAGTGTTATCTCATGCAAGCTTTGGAGTTAAATAAGATTTATAGATTAAATAATATAAATTTAATTAAAGTATTTTACGTTAATACTTAAAATAAATCAGATTATAATTAATTATACATTAAAAAACCTTTAGGGGGGTGCCTTGAACATATAGGGACGCTTCCGATCATATATTTAAAACAAAAATATATTTCTTTATAAAAAGAATATTTTCATTTAGAATATACACCCAGTTAATAATGAATGATTAAATTAAATTCAAATTGTTATTTTAGTGTCAATATACTACTAAAAATTAAAGGTATCAATATTAGACATTTGTGGAACATTGATCTTTATTCACATGTAACTGACTCTCGAATTTAAAATTTTAAAATACAAATCTCTTGTTATTTTTATAGTGCCTTGTAATCATCGGAATTCGTTCGGGGAATCGCCACCAATCGATTTTTACTCGGTGCGATTGGAACACCAAATATGCGTCTACGAACCAGAGCCGGATCCGGGAGTCCGTTACGCGTAAGGAAGGGTGAGCACCCCTACAACGCCCAAACTTGGTACTTGTCGGTTACATAATATTTTATACGACCAAAAATATAAATCCGATATCGAATTCTGAGATAAAAGTGGTTAGTAAACATTTAATAATAATAATTGCAATAATAATATGAAAATGATATCTATATAATAATGATTATATGAGAAATAAAATAATTTTATGAAAATCCAGGGACTATTCTGCAAAAAAACAAAAACATTAGAATTAAATGGAATAATATAAGGTTTAAATTGAAAAAAATTGAAAGATTTGGGCTAACTCAACTCAATCAATGACTGAAATGGAACCGGGTGCAAGTTGGAGGGAATGAAACAGAGACACGCCAGGAGAAGGAGGACTTCAGGTGCAATTAACCCATTTTCCCAGGTTAAGCACGGGTCGGGCCGGTTTACGAGTTTGGAGCCGGGTACCCAGGTTCAAAACGATACCGTTTTTGGCCTTGAAGGCCGACACCAAAACGGTGTCGTTTCACTAAAGATATAAGGGGCCCCTTTTTATTTGATTTTCATTTGTTTCACCCTTTCCTAAATTAGACAAGGGAGATGGTGCCAAAGCTCTCCCACCCTCTGCAGGCTCCGACGTAGCTACGGTGGCTCACGGCTATCGGTCGCCGTTCCGGTCATCGACGACGGGAAAGGAAGCCCCTTTCTGGGGTATTTCAACACGTTGAAACCAGATCTGGGCTTGGTTTTACGAATAGGCGCACCGATCGGCACAGATCTAAAAGCTAAGTAATCGAAACTCAAGCTTTTCCTTTTTTTACATTTTTTTTTGCTCTAATTTGATTCCGTTCTTCCTCATTTCTTTTTCGAATATATTTTGTCTGATGTTGGTTGATATGAACTGGGCATTGTTATTCGAAAATGCCCTTTTATTATTGATTTTCTTGGTCGGTTCTCTCTGTAACCGTTACAGATCTGTTCGAATAGGTTTTATACCCATTCTACACACATTATAATATAACAAAAATAGGAACTTTATCTTATTTTAGGTCTGAGATATTAGATCTAATTATTTTTCCTTTTTTGTAGGTTGAGAAGACCTTGGCGGTGGCGTCAGAGAAGGGCGCATGGCCACCACGCGCGATTCGAATCGCCGCGCGTGGTGGTCACACGCGACAGTTGTACCCTGAGGAGACAAGGCGGCGACAGGTGTAGAAAGGGGTTAGGGTTTAGTTAATTTTAGGGTTTATTATTTTTGTATTTGATTTGAGTTTTATTTTGGGCTTGGGATGTACTGCTGGGGGTGTATTGGGTTGAATTTAATGTATGGACTGGTTTTTTATTAATGGGTTATTACATGGCTGATCTACGAAAATGATTGATGAAGATTCCAAATATTTTCAAATCTAATTTAAAAAGAAAACCCATTGATTTTTAAAATTAATTGTCAAAATTATTTTTAAAGTATACTTTTTTTATGTGATACAATTGTTATTCTCAGGGACGGAGTCACCTTAGGCTTGGGTGGGTCAATCGCCCCCATCCCCGAAGATTTTTTTTTCACTTTTGTCCTCTTATTTAAATTCTTTTAAAAATGATTTTTTTAAGAATTTGTTCCTCTTATTTTTAAATATTTACGTTTTGCCCCCCTCAACCTCAAATCCTGGCTTCGTCCCTGGTCATTCTTGTATAAAACTACTTTCTACTTTAGGTGAGAGCGAGACATGATCCTGCGTGAGATTTTCACCTTCATCCATGAGTTTTGTTCTTCTTCTTGTATATCAATCCTATACACCGTGTTCCTACCATAGGCGAGAGTGAGACAAATTAATTATTTTGTTATTTTTAAAGTTAAATGACCATTTAATATCTTTTTATATTTAAATAACTTAACAAAAAAATGCACTATTATTTAGGGAGTACTTGCGTATTTTATCCATATTATGAGAGGAGAGTAGTGGAGGCGGAGCACGTAAATAAGAAGACGAAATTAGCAAGTGGGCGGAATTGAAGTAGTATTTAGATCTCATTTGGTTTGATGTTTGGCGTCCGTGTTCAAACTAGAGGGAGAAAAATAAAAAAAATCGAAAGGAAAAGCTCTAAGTCAAAACAATCTCTTTCCCTGAATCTATGTCATCTTGGGGGTAGTTCTGGAGAAAGCCCTTAAAAAAAGCCTAAAATAAGCCTAAACCTGTTTACCCGGTCACATTGTGCACATAAAACTATATACACAATTTCTTACAAAAACTGTAAGAAAAACGGTACATACATAAATTAGCACAAAAATAGTAAGGATTTGTGTTTGTACACAATTCCTTACAAAGTATACACAACGGCTTACGAAAACCGTAAGAAAAAAGGTATGTACACAAATCCTTACCACTTCAAAACCATGAGCTCAAGGAATTTTCCAAGGGTAAGGATTTGTGTACATACACAATTTCCTACAAGAATACACAATATGGCACGAAAACTGTAAGGATTTGTGTTTGTACACAAATCCTTACAAAGTATACACAACGGCTTACGAAAATCGTAAGAAAAAAGGTATGTACACAAATCCTTACCACTTCAAAACCATGAGCTCAAGGAGGCTTCCAAGAGTAAGGATTTGTGTACATACACAATTTCCTACAAGAATACACAATATGACACGAAAACGGTAAGGATTTGTGTTTGTACACAAATCCTTACAATGTATACACAACGGCTTACGAAAACCGTAAGAAAAAAGGTATGTACACAAATCCTTACGACTTCAAAATCATGAGCTAAAGGAGGCTTCCAAGGGTAAGGATTTGTGTACATACACAATTTTCTACAAGAATACACAATATGACATGAAAATGGTAAGGATTTGTGTTTGTACACAATTCCTTACAAAGTATACACAACGGCTTACGAAAACCGTAAGAAAAAAGGTATGTACACAAATCCTTACCACTTCAAAAACATGAGCTAAAGGAGGCTTCCAAAGGTAAGGATTTGTGTACATACACAATTTCCTACAAGAATACACAATATGTCACTCAAACGGTAAGAATTTGTGTTTGTATATAAATCCTTACAAAGTATACACAACGGCTTACTAAAACCGTAAGAAAAAAGGTATGTACACAAATCCTTACGACTTCAAAATCATGCGCTAAAGGAGGCATCCAAGGGTAAGGATTTGTGTACATACACAATTTCCTACAAGAATACACAATATGGCACCAAAATGGTAAGGATTTATGTTTGTACACAATTCCTTATAAAGTATACACAACGGCTTACGAAAATCGTAGTAAATTGTGTATGTACACAAATCCTTACCTTTGGATGGCTCCTTTAGCTCATGATGAGAAGTTGTAAGGAATTGTGTACATACCTTTTTCCTTACGGTTTTTGTAAGCCATTGTGTATACTTTGTAAGGAATTGTGTACAATATTTATTTGTATATTTTTTATTCGAATATTTTTATTTGTATATTTTTTATTCGAATATTTGTATTCCAATATTTATTATATGAATATTTTGATTCAAATATTTATTATATGAATATCTTTATTCGAATATTTTTTATTCAAATATTTTTATTCAAAAAATTTTATTCTAATATTTATTATACGAATATTTTTATTTGTATATTTTTTATTCAAATATTTTTATTCCAATATTTATCATATGAATATTTTTATTCAAATATTTTTATTCGAATATTTATTATACGGATATTTTTATTTGTATATTTTTTATTCGAATATTTTTATTCCAATTTTTATTATATGAATATTTTTATTCGAATATTTTTTATTTGAATATTTTTATTCGAATATTTTTTATTTGAATATTTTTATTCAAATATTTATTATACGAATATTTTTATTCCAATATTTATTATAAGAATACTTTTATTTGAGTATTTATTATACGGATATTTTTATTCGTATATTTTTTATTCTAATATTTTTATTTAAATATTTATGATATGAATATTTTTATTCGAATATCTTTTTATACGAATATTTTTATTCGTATATATTTTATTCGAATCTTTTGATTTGAATATTTTATTCAAATATTTATTATTCGAATATTTTTATTTGAATATTTATTATATGAATATTTATATTCGTATATATATTTATTCAAATATTTATTATACAAATATTTTTATGCGAATATTTATTATATGAATATTTTTATTTGAATATTTATTTTATAAATAATTTTATTCTAATATTTATTATATAAATATTTTTATTCGTATATTTTTTATTCGAATATATAAAAATAAATTAGATAATTATTATTTAAAAAAAAATTTAAATTGAAACAGACTAACGGCCAGTTCCCTATTCCCTTTATTAGAGGGGCTCTTTTTAGGCTCATTTTAATGAGGTTTTTTTAGCCTCACCCTCGTCTTGGTAATGGTCATGGAGTGTGTGAATCCATGAACTGCTCCTTTTGCCTTTGTGATCAGAAAAAATAGGAAAAAAGGAGATAAACTTCAATTGAACTACTTAATTCCAGTATGCTTCCCGGTTGTCTGAGCGTTATTCACAGTTAAGCTTTTTGTTTCCTTAGGATTTTAGGTTTTTAAGGGTATCCTTAATCTCTTTCACGAATTCGCTTTCTTAGAGGAAGTTGGTTCATGACTAGGTTGGTTGAATTAGGGTATCTACACTATAAACGATATAAATTTCCGCCATCTTTTTGAAAGTTCAGTTGAATTGCTTAATTCCAGTGAGCTGCCTAGTAGCTCTGAGTTTATTCACCCTTAAGCTTTATCTTTCCTCAGGATTTTACGTTTTAAAAGGGTATCATGAACCTCTTTTTCCACATATGGGTGTTCGACTTATATTTTATACCCTTAATTTGGTAGATGACATGGTGTAGGTCCGGTATTACATTTTTCCCCTTAAGCTCAAGTTATTGTAGTGTGGTTGGGATGCTCTATTGTTCTTGTGCCTAGTAGTTGGATCTCTAAATATGTTTTTCTGGTAGCCCATGGTTCCCCTAGGCAGGGAATAAGGTCCTAAATCCACAGAAATATGCTATGCACGAAGCCTGGACCATGTTTAACTTTTTTCTAAGTTTTATTCTGATTTGTGCTCCAGAATAAGTGCAACAAATGCCCTAAAATACCACCCATGCATAATGATGGATGGCACGTTGCACACTTCAATTTCTTCAAGTAAATTAGTATGCCCCAAATACTTGGTTTAGATTTCCCTTAATGGATTACAACACCCACCCGCCATTTTGCATAACAGGACCAAACAAGCATAATAAGGCCTGGTCTTTGTTTTGAATTTTTGTCGTTGTTGAGAAGGGCTTTGAGGGGGATTCTGGTGCACATAATCATCCTAAAGTACTCCACCAGAGGTTTATTAGAAGCTAACTTATCTTTCTTTACCTTCTTAGATTGAATCACTTTCCAGTGCCCATACTGGAGCATTATTCTTCTACTTAGCACACAACTAACAACCATATTGTCCTTCCTTTAGTTTAGAATAGTTGATTAAGCTTCAATTGATTTGCAAATTCTTGATCTATAATGTAGTAGTAAGGTTTCTCAAGGAACAACAAATAGCTAGTAAAGAAATTCTCGTCTTAATCAAACTAGTCAAAGTGATTTCATTGAATACCAGTTGCTGAAGAGGCATCTTATTACGCATGAAAGAATGACAATTTTCCATGTTGGTTGATCTGAATATACTGGTGGTTGAGTGGGATCTCTGATGGAGAATCTGTTATTTTGTGAATGATATGAAGAGGCATCCTGTTATGTGTGAAAGAAATGGCAATCTTTCATGTTGCTTGAGTCTTGACCTGAATATATAGTAGAAAACTAAGATGCTTTGTGTCCTTGAGTTTGCTTAAACTATTGATTCTGCATTGTATTTTTCCAAAACTGTTTTAGGTGCCTGAAGTCTACTGTGACAAATTTTGTATTGGTGTGTATGATGCTGTAAATAAACTAGTGCTCCTGCTGACTAGAGAGCATGTAAAAACAAAGCTTCTCTTATTTTGAAGTCTGCTATAAGTGAAAACTTGGATTCCATGGGATTGACCAATCTAATATGTTAGTGTCACGGACCGTGAGTCGTGACTACGCGGGACCGAGCGAGATGCTTTCTGGTGGTGCGTAAAGCTTGGGAGCGGGATAGCATTAAGAGTGTAGTACGTGCCGAGCAGTCGTCCCATTTGGGATGGGCGCGCTGATCGTGCACCACACTGGTCGGGAGCTGTCCCCGCTTCCCTGATGAGCCCATGGGAGGGCGAAACCAGTGAGCATCGGAGATCGTTCAGGCTGATCCCCGGGCATGCGAAAGACCCGAAGTGCCGCACGGGTAGAAGTCCCTACGCCAAAACTCTAATCCCGTGACAAGTGGTATCAGAGCGAGGCTGTGTGCTAGCTGTTGGGTTTGCCGAGCGCCCCTTGTGCTACGAGAGCGAGTCGTGGACGAACGTGTTAGCTCGCACCCCAAAGAGAAGAGGGTGTTCGCAAGTGGGTCCTCTAGAAAGAGATTGAGACGAGGATAGGTAGGCAGGAAGCCGCAGCGAAAGTTCTCTGGTTAGGTGAACTGCAATGGGACACCTCGGTAAAGTGGCAGGTGGCCACGAGGTGATTGCAGGGAGACCTGAGCCCGACATAGGAGGGCTGCCCCAGTCAGTGGGCGTGTTTGGGAGAATTGCACACTAGTTCCTGGCACGTTTCAAGAGAAGGTCAAGAGTTTCCTCCCATGCACGAGGGCGTGCATGAATTGGGTGGAGGAGAATGTCACGGACCGTGAGTCGTGACTACGCGGGACCGAGCGAGATGCTTTCTGGTGGTGCATAAAGCTTGGGAGCGGGATAGCATTAAGAGTGTAGTACGTGCCGAGCAGTCGTCCCATCTGGGATGGGCGCGCTGATCGTGCACCACACTGGTCGGGAGCTGTCCCCGCTTCCCTGATGAGCCCATGGGAGGGCGAAACCAGTGAGCATCGGAGATAGTTCAGGCTGATCCCCGGGCATGCGAGAGACCCGAAGTGCCGCACGGGTAGAAGTCCCTGCGCCAAAACTCTGACCCCGTGACATTAGGCTATTATGTCTGTTAGAGCCTTTTGCTGTTGAGTAAAAATTGCATTAATTTTTCTATTTTCCATTTTTCTCTATTCTCCTGGGTTGGGTGGTAAATCTAATACTCCTTATGTCCCTTGTCCCTGCTTCCTCACTAAATAATTAAAATTTGTAAAATACATATTTAAAATTTACTTATTAAAAGTTTTAAAAATAAATTTTCTCAATTTTTTATTAGTAATAAATTTTAAATAATAAGAAGTCAAAGTTTACAAAATGGGACCACCAAAAGTAAATAAATGACTACTTTAATGGGACATTATTTTTTTTATGAACCCACCTAGTATTCTAGGTCGTTCGTATATAGGCTGCCTATTGAAATTGTGTGACTCATCGTTACTTCTAGCCCGAGGCTGTTTGGATTAAACAATTTATTTTTACTAACATGTAAAAATTAGAAGCTTCTTTTTGCTTAAGCCTTCTAAATGTTCTCATTGTTTGGACAATATTGAATTATTGGTACTTCACGTGTCATTCTTTATCATGTTATTGATACATATCTGGCATTCGACCTTAATGCCTGACTTTTGGGTGTGGTAAAATATACCATTTCATAATGCTTGCACATCTTGTTAGATGCTTTAACTTGTGCAAATATGTATTTAATGCTTATCAAAAGTCAGGCGTAGACTTTTAATTTGGTTATTTCGTATTTGTCCTCTAACCTGCAGCAAGCTTCTACGTGTCTTTCTGAGCTTGATCAATCTCCCCCATCAACGACCATGCAATCAATGCAGCCCTTTCTTACTGCAATTTTCGAGCCAAAATTGCTTAAGCATCAAGATAAGGATGCCAAACTTCTAGTTGCAACCTGTACTTATTTGTGAGATAACTCGGATTACTGCTCCAGAAGCACCATATAATGATGACATTTTAAAGGTGCATTTCTTTCATGAAGGTTGACTGTTTGTGGTCTGGATTTCTTGTTTTGTACGGGTGAGCATTCAGTTGGTTTGATCCAAAATTCTGAAAACTGATTAAAATGATTTAACTTATAAACTGAGTGAGCCAGCCAAATTAAATTAAATTTACAACTAGCAGACATCATGACAAAGGCACTAGGAGTACAACAACACTGTTATTTAGCATCCAAGTTGGGTGTCAAAAATGTTTTTTCAAAGGACCCAACTTGAGGGGGAGTGTCAAAGTTAAGTATTCTGTTATCAAGAAAATGAGTTGATTAATGTTGGTTAGAAAACTTTCAGAGTAATTAGAGTGATCAAACCTTTGTATAAATAAGTGCAATTACTTCAGAGGTAAAACATCAGTGTGAATGAATATGAAATCTACTTTTTGACACTTATATTAGTGTTATTATGCATAAACATATCATAACTCATAAGTGCTTTGATTAAAAAATATTTCGATCAATGTTGACTGTCAATCGAACTAATGTTAATTGTAGAGTTAAATGATACTCAAAAAAATTTCAAAAATTAATGATCAAATTTGTTAAAACTTTTAATTGATTAAATTTATTAAGTCTGAAAGTTTAATTGGACGTAGAAAGTATTCAAGGTTTAATTTTTATAAGTTTAGGGTCTTAGGACAGTCTTAATCCAATTTTATTCGGTTAGAAATTCATTCCGCCTGAGTCAAATTGTACCGGAAACTACATAAATCTAAAAGACTCAAGTTTGATATAATAAATTGTAGTGGCATGTACTGTTTAATTTAAGCGATGAATTATGGTAATTATTAAATTTATTAATCGTAATTTATTATTAAAAAGTAATTAATCATCGAAGACGTAAATGATTTTGTGCAGATAGTAACACTTTTTTTCATTATGTATGAATTCGGTGGGATATTTTAATTTGTGTGAAATTGTTGTCGGTGTTTGGATGATTTAAATGTAAAACTAGTTTTGTTAAAAAAAAAAAAAAACAATCTCTTCTTGAAAATTGTATAGGTAGATGGCATGGTTTATGTGGTGTTGTAAATTGTAATATCAACCACATGTATATTGTTTTTAATTAGTTAATAGTGATTATAGTAGTATCTGTTCTAAAATATAATCTCTATCATTTGATATTGATCGTTTCATCACTCTGCTGTGATTGTTAGTGTTCGAACCTATAATTTCTAGGAATAACAACCGTTCCATTAATCATTTGAAGTAAAACGCTCGTGTAATATGAAACTAGTCTGTATAATTTAGAATGTTTTAATCCAAAACAGAATAAACTATAAAAAGTAAAACAAGCCAAAATCATCATTAATATACGACAATATGATCATATAATAAGATAGCAACCGAAATTAATAACTGATATCAGTGAAAAAGTAGATGTACATCTTAGGAGTCTTAGATTCAAAGGGTGAGTAAAATTTAATTCAAAAAAATTTAATTTTTTTATTCGATTCAAGATTAAAAAAATCTAGTTTCGATAAAAATTTGAATAAAATTTGAGTTATGGTATGAAAAATCGAATAACTCTAAATTTTTATAATTATTGGATTGAATTTTAAGTTTAAGTCGTATCCCTAAAATTTTCTCGATATATACTGACAATAGAGGTTTTGGACAGACTCTAAATGAGAATCGTATAAGCTCCCAAAAGAGAGGGACCCAAAAAAAATTAAATATTTATAAAACTATAAATATATAATTTTGTGTGTATATATAATAATTATCTAAAACTTAAAACATAAAAAAGAATATCACTTTCTAGATGAAAATGATTTTTTTTTGTTTATTTTTAGATGTTGAATATTTAATTTTTTTGTTATGGATTAAAAAAATATTTTTCTATTAAAATAACTTTTAAAGAAAAACATACTACATATATTTGAATAAATTACAAAGGGTCCCAAAATCTTTATAAGTAATAATATTTTCAATAAAGTAAAATTTTTGTTTTAATAAATTACACATAACCCAAAAGTTTTTAAACCGCTCTTGTATACCGATATAAAAATATATCATACAAATAAATATATATATATAATTTATATATTAAAAAATATTTAAATTAAAATTAAATTTTACTATAACATAAAAAAATATCTGACCACCGTAAATTAATTTTTCTCTTCGGTTTTATAAATAAAAAATAGGAGATTAATAATTATTTGGTAAATAGATCAAATGAAAACTCCTAATCTTTAGGATAAGTTTGAATTTAATTATTATTGGTAGAAAAGTAGTAGTCTTGCCAACTAGGCATGGGATTTCTCGTATCTTTATCTCCAAATCGATCATATTTTAAGTTAATCCTTTCATTATGCTTAAATTTGTAATTACTCCTTATACTTTTATAATCTTATTCGTTAATACAAATACATAAAAGCTTTTTTCTCTCTCAAAAAGTTATTTTTCAAAAATTTTGATTATAAGATATTAAATATTTTAAATAATTAAATTTTATAAAAGTATATATTTAAAATCTACTAGATTAGAGATTTTTAAAATATATTTTTTATATTTTTATTAATAATAAAAAATTTTAAATAATTATGAATTAAAGTTAAAAAATGACATAAAAAATCAATATGTATGGGACAGATGGTGTATTTTTTAATCCGAATAGTGTCAGCGGTGTGATTGACTAAAGACATTACATAAACAGCGAGTCCAAATTATATCAAATTAAAGGTAAAGAGGACAATTCCGATATTTGAGTAGAGTATAAGGACCAAACTCATAATTTTACCTCTACAATCCAAGTTTAAACTAGTGTCTAAGAATGACCGTTTCAACGGTTCCATAAGTTACGAAAACGTTTTCGCGTACAAACTCTTCTTCTCCCCTCCATTATCTTCTCTTTTAAGCCTTCTCTACCCAGCCAGCCAGCCAGCCTAGACTGATTGATTTTCTCTTACACTCTCGTTTTACAAGAAATTTGATACAGTGAGACAGATCTTTGTTGAGGAAACATTGAATTTGTTGTTTGATTTAGATTTACAGAGATACAAGGAGGAGTGAATGGGCATCAAGAGAACAGAGGAGAACAGCAACAAGAAGAAAGGGATTTTGCAATTGGGGAATTACGAGTTAGGGAGGAATCTTGGGGAAGGAAATTTCGGCAAAGTTAAATTAGCTAAGAATCTCCATTCCGGCCTCCCCTTTGCCGTTAAGATCCTCGAAAAGTCCAAGCTCATTCAACTCAACATCGCCGATCAGGTTCTTTAATTTGTTATTATACTACTGATAATCTTCCATTTTCTTTTCGCCGATGAGTGTGTTTGTTTATGGATAGCTGTCCGTCTGCTTGTTCTTAATGGTATTTCGGATTCTAAAATCGAAAAAAGAAAAATCAATCTCGATCTGAAATTGCGCAGATAAAGAGAGAAATCGCGACTCTGAAGCTCATCAAACATCCAAACGTGGTTCGGTTACACGAGGCAAGTCTTTTAGTTATATTATAATTTCTCAATAATTATTGCTGCTGTTGGTGCATTCCTGTTAATTTGCCATACCTCTGCGAACAACATATGTTCTTGTTTGGACCACAAATTCAATATCAATTACAGGGAAGAAGAACAAAAATAATACATCTATGGTTTAGAAAAATCAATCCCTTTTTATGCCGATAAAACGGGTTGGTTTTGATTGAATTCGATGAAAAAAAAATTAAGAATCAAACTTTTATTAAGAATTTATAAATCATTTTTTATTGATTTTGTATTCTTTTAACAAGAAAATGTTTTTTATTCATTGACCATTTGCAAATATGATTTCATACAACTTTTCTTAACAGAAATGATTTTATTATTAAACAGGTTTTAAGGTTGATTACACCCTTTGATTGGATATTTTCATTAATGTGTAGCGTTTAACGTAGTTATCGTCAAATAAAAGCCATCTGATCATAATTGGAGCTAACTGTAAGAGTCTATTAAATGGGGGACCAGTCTTCCCCCATTCCCCAATCTCTTTCATTATTATCAACTAGAGAGAGAACCCAATTAAACTTCACCACGTGATTAGCATTTCTGGTTAATATAATGCTTTTATGTGTGTTTTTATCACAAGGAACTGTAATATTTGGGTCAAAATTGTCTGTGCATGCGTCAAGTTTCAGTTTGGCACGTGAAGTAAGGGCAAAATTAATAAAATATCCTCTTTTTATTATTTAAATACAAAAATATACTTAAACAAACTTTATTTATAAATTTAGTAAGAAGTCGCTTTGTGTACAAAGCGATTTCAGAAGTCGCTTCCTACACAGTGATTTTCGCTGATTTAGCATCGTTTGTCACATAAGTTATTAAATATAATCTAGATAAGAAATTGTTTTGTGTACAAAGCGATTTCAGAAGTCGCTCCTACACAAAGCGACTTATCATAGAAAGCAATTTCTTTGATCTAAGTTATTGACCCTTCTGAATCCTAGGGAAATTGCTTTGTGTAGAAAGCGATTTCTTATCCAGATTATATTTACTGACTTATGTGATAAGGGATGTCAAATCGACCCGAGATTCTTTTGTGTAGGAAATGATTTTTGAAATCGCTTTGGGTATAAAGCGACTTGACAAGATATAAATTTATAAATAAAATTGGATGGAGTATATTTTTGTATTTAAATAATAAAATAAGTATATTTTATTATTTTTGCCTGAAGTACGTGTCTCATCTGAAACAAAAATCTGGGTGAGTTGTTGCTTGTTGGGATAGTTATTTATTGCCTTCAATAATTATATCATCAGTTATTTTGGCTACCATTGTTGTTTTTATCATGAACCACTCATTTCCAAGGGAGAGAGAATTCAGATTAGGCAAGCGATAGCCAATAGCTATGGCAGGTCAAGTTAAGACCCCACTGCTTTCTGGCTCTGCTTCCTAATTTATTAGGGATGGCCAAGGGTCAAGTGGGGTCCACTCCTTAACATCTGAATTCAATTTAAAAGTCTGAAAAAAAATTAGGAATAATTCGATTTAAAATTTTATGACGAAATATAATTTAAAATATAATTTGCATTTTAGACAAATTTTTATAGTGTAGGAATGTAAAAATTATATTATTAGTCATTTATGTCATGTTATTTATAGGATCAATCAATAAAATATATTTATTTTATTATTTTTTGACTTTTTTTATTAATTAAATATTTACTTGATAAAAATTATTTTTGAATTTAATTTACAATAAATATTAGTAAAGATGTACTTGATAAAAAAGATGAATTAAAAAAATTAATGAAATATACATTTGATTGATTGATCCTACAAATGACGTGATGAGAATAACCCGTAATATAATTTCTCCAAGAATCTTCAAATGATAAAAAAAATGAGAAAATAAAAACGAAACCCAAAATCCTCACCCCTAATCTCCAATCATATAAGAGAAAATACTCAATACTTTGCTACTGGAATTTCTTCCCACGATAGGATTTAATTTAAAGCTCGGAGATTTAATTTAAAATTTAAAATCTATTCTAAATTTTAGTGTTTTGACTTCAAATTTAAGTTTTAAAAAGCATGTTTATGGGAAAAAAATCTCTGCATGTGAATCAAATACTATCCCGTGATATGAACACCCAAACTCTTCCAATTGCTTCCCTTCCTTTCAGTAATGAGCTATCCCTACCAACTGGCGGCCCACTACACCCACACATTCATGTGCCGAAAGGTGGCGAACCCCTCTTCTCTACATAATGCATACATATCAAAAGAATCTAGGCGGTGATAGGCGTTTCCTTGGTGATGTCATTTTTGTCAACTGCTTCCATGGCCGTTTTACAACTACAAAATCTATACGTATATTTTAAATTGGATTGTATGGTTTTTATTAAAATGTGATTCCTGGGCATAACTTTTGGGATATAAAATTAAATAGTTCTAATACAGAGAACTTTAAGAATTAATATCCACAGTTCCACACACCATCTGATAAAAAAATAGAAATTTCATAACAATGTTTATAGGAACACATTGTCCGTTTATTTAGATACATCTGCATCATTGTATTAACTTTGTAAAGTTGACAGTGTATGTGACATTTTGTTTATATGATGACAGTCATAGTCCTGTGATTAGAGTTGCAGATTTTCAGTGCGCTATTAATTTTCAGGTTTATATCAGCTAGTGAATTGCTCTAATGGTGCCTTTGCTTATGATAAACATGCAGGTATTGGCTAGCAAAACCAAGATTTACTTGGTCCTAGAGTACGCAACTGAAGGGGAATTGTTTGACAGAATTGTAAGGGACTTGATGAAATTACTTTTAGGGATCTTTTTTCTGCCGCCATAATGTAATTATGTTGCTTTGTTTTGCTTATCTGTTTTTGTATTAAACATACAGGCATCCAAAGGGAAGCTTCCTGAAGCTGAAGGAAGAAAGCTCTTCCAACAGTTAATTGATGCTGTTAGTTATTGTCACAACAAAGGCGTTTTCCACAGGGATCTTAAGGTCCTTTCATTACCTCTAAACATATCATATATTTGACTTGTTAAAGCTAGGAATTAACCAAATCTCTCATATAACATAATCATATGTATATATTTTTAAAAATCTAATTTCACTGTTAGTTTACTTACAGTAATCCTGATCCTAACAAGTTTTTTCTTTGTCTTCTCTTCTCTTGTTTCCATCATCAATAATTTTAATAAGCTAAAATCTGCCTTCTCTCTGTTTATATGATATGTGAATATTTCAGCTTGAGAATGTTCTGATTGATGCAAAAGGGAACATAAAGATATCTGATTTTGGTCTCAGTGCATTGCCTCAACATATTAGGGTACGTAAAGTGCTTTGTCCTAAACAGAAAATCACCATTTTTTTAAAAGTAATCTTTTTGAAATAATTTTAATTTCCAGGAGGATGGCTTCTGCACACAACATGTGGAAGTCCAAACTACGTTGCACCAGAGATTCTGGCGAATAGAGGGTACGATGGTGCCACTTCAGACATATGGTCATGCGGCGTCATCCTATATGTAATTCTCACCGGATATCTCCCTTTCGATGACAGAAATCTTGCAGTTTTGTATCAAAAGGTATTTGGATGCTACTTATGGCTTTAAATGTATTTATTTTACCTTACCAACTCCAATGAACAATTATGTGTAAATTGTAATAACCCTCTTGAGAGATTTTCGTTTCAGATATTCAAAGGGGATCCTCTGATTCCAAAATGGTTATCACCTGGGGCTCGCAACATGATAAGAAGGATACTTGATCCAAACCCTGAAACTAGGATAACAATTGCGGGTATAAAGGAAGATGGATGGTTCAAGCAAGACTACACTCCCGCTGTACCGGACGATGAAGAAGAAGATATACACATTGATGAGGAAACCTTCTCATTGTGTGAAGTGGTATGAACTTGCATACCCTTTTTTCTTAAATCTTGGTTGAGTCCAGTTTATGCAAATTTCGAACATAACGGAGAGAAACACTATTTTGATGAAGGCGTGTGATGGAAGGAGTCAGACTCAAGAATCACCCACTCTCATTAATGCTTTTCAGTTGATAGGAATGTCTTCATGCCTAGACCTTTCTGGTTTCTTTGAGAAGGAGGTAACTATTCACTATAACTTTTAATTTTAAGAGGAATTTCATCGAGTAATTAACATTTTCAGGTCATTAAATTTAGTATTTACTACTATTTTCATGTAAATCACAATTCTTCAGTTTCAATAAATCATCTCAAAACTTTAGTTATGCCAGTTGATGAAATTACAGATGTTTAATTCCCATAATCTAGATGAAGTTATATATAATGCAAATTAGGGACATGGCATAGGCAATTCAAAATTCAGATGATATCAAATGTTTATGCGCATGCAGGATGTTTCTGAAAGGAAGATCAGATTTACATCCAACCTTTCTGGCAAAGATTTGCTTTCAAGGATCCAAGAGACGGTGACCAACATGGGATTTCGAGTCCAAGTGAGAAACGGAAAGGTTAGTTGCTTGATGCACTAATAATTTCTCTATATGTTTTTTCCAATACAAAATAAAAGCATGTTAGTGAATACATATATAGAAGTTGTTTTAGAAGATTTTGGTATGTGCAGAGTAAAAATTTAGTCTCTATCTTTTCATGCCTCTTACTAAAAAGTTCTAAAAAATTAAATTCTAAACTCTAACCCTATTTTTGTACATCTTAAACTTTAAACCCTAAAAATACACCCTAACCCTAATTCTCTAACCACGACCCATAAACTTCAACCCTAAATCCTAAAACCACTAATTTAAAGTAGAGGTACCCATTAAAGTACGATTATGAGGTAGACGATTTACACCCATACATGCATGCCACGTGGTAATGACAACAAATTCCATAACTAAACATTTGTATACCCTTTTGTTTAGTTGCAAGCTACACAAGAAGAGAGAGTCCAGAAACGTTTAGGCAGTCTTTCAGTTGCAGCTGAGGTAAACAACAAACTCGTGTTATAACCTGACCCAACCGAGTGTATTTTCAGCAATGTTGATCAAGTTTAATGGCTGTGATGTTCAGGTTTTTGAGATCAGTCCCTCTTTGCATGTGGTTGAGTTAAGAAAATCCTATGGTGATTCTACAGTTTACAGACAGGTACAGTTAATTTAGTGCTTAATCTCCTAACTCAATCTTCTTATTACTTAAAGTGTGATAATTATATACTTGCAGCTATGTACCAAGCTCTCACATGACTTGGGCCAAGGCTTGGGGTCTACTGAAGCTTGATTCACTCTCCACCAATGAGCCTGAGGGGCTATTTATTTTATGGTATGGGTGTTTTCTCTACAAAAACAGCTTATTTGTTGAGGAAGCACAAATTTATTCATGTATAGTGCTCCCCGCATCCGCTTGGTCACATCTATTTGCAGAGGGATTTTTATTTTTTAATTTTTATCGATTAATATCCAAATAACAACATTGATTATATGTATGATAGAATCAATCTCAGCCGTCCATCTATTTTATTCAATAATAAAAAATATGTAAAATTACGAATTTTATATTGTGCGCAAGTGACATGTTTCTAAAGTGTCATGCGGATTATTTTGTAACCATTTAAATGAGTTAACATAATAGACATCACAATTTGAAAGTTTAGGATCAAAATAAAAACAAAAACAAATCTTCGAGTGTTATAATGATAATGTGTACAACTTCATGTACCAAAATATCAGAATTTACATCTGCGAAAAATAATATATTTAAAATAAAATAATTGAACATAAATGTAAGTAAAAAAAATCTTTTTATCAAATATACCAAAAAAATTAATTACTAAATAACACACATAAAAATTGTAAAGACCAAAAGTGTGCCTCTCAACTAGAGGCGGCAAACGAGTCATTCGATTCGGTTTCGGTTTGGATTGTTTCGGTTTGATTTATTTCGGACATTCGGTTTAGATTCGGTTCGGATTGGTTCTGGTTTTGGTTTTAATTCGGTTATATGATAATTCGGTTTGGATATCGGATCGTTGATTTGGGTCAATATCGGATCGATTGTTTTCGGGTCGGGTCAATATCGGATCGGATACTTTTGGGTCGGGTCTATATCGGGTCGTTCGGATCGGTTCGGGTCAATCTTTGAATTTTCAGGTTAATTTGTTTTGAGTTGGACTTAAGTATAAATGTAATCGTCTATATTATATATAGAATTAATCATATATTCTTGTAAAAATATATCTTTTTTATTTCATATTGGAATAGTTTTAAAAAATTTTGCCTCAGCTTTTATTTGAGTAAAGTCGGTATTGGTAATTTAAGGGATAATATCATTTTTGTAAATACATGGATTCATTAATAACATTTTGGTCATTTTTATAACACACCAAATTTTAACAAAAATAAATTGATTTTTAAAGAAGGAAATGTAATATTAAAAATTAAATTATTATCAGATATAATGATTAATTAGTATTATCATAATACAAAAAGATAATAAAATATATATTATTTAATTATTTATCATATCGTTAAAAAATAAACAATAATAAAAATATATTATTCATTTACTTTGACTCAATTATCGGGTTAAAATCGAATTGATGTTCGGTTTAGATTCGTTTTTAGCAAGTTAATTTCGGGTTATTTTCGATTCGGGTTACTTTCGGTTCAGGTGAAAATCGGTTCGGGTCAAATCGGTTACGGGTCTATATCGGTTCTTCTAGAATTTGGATCGGTTTTGATTTCGGTTCGGGTTTCGAATCATGCTAAATCATTAGTTTCAGTTCGGATAAATCAATTCGATTTTCGATTCTCGGATCAAGTTTACCAGGTCTACTCTCAACCTCAGACAAGGTGCACCTTCACCCTACGTGATACAAATGAGAGTTCGAACAAGAAGATATTTTAATTGAAAAGTGTATTTTAGGTATCTACTTTTAAGTCAGTGGTTTAGGGTTTAAGAAGTGAGTGATTTAAGTTTAATAAAGCGAATAATTTTAGGTTATTGAGTTAAGGCTTTTAACGGTGGTCACTACGGTTACAATTATTTAGGAGTAATTTAGATTCTATATCATTGAATTTAACTTTAAATTTTATGTACATAATAAATTTTTAATTTGGATTCTTTTAGATTTTATTATTAATAAAAGGTAAAAATTCTACAACAGATACCGAACATTGCTTAACACCACTAACGTTTTTAAAAATATTAAAAATCTTAAAGAATTAAATTATAATTAAAATTATTTATACAATCATTTATACTCACATGGTTAAGTAATTATAACAAAAAATTAAAATCGTTTTTTAATATCATCATCAAATAATATTTGACCGATAATTATTATAATTTTCTTAAACATTTTACTTAAATATAAGATAAAGTACCTAAATGGTAACTAAATTTTGTTAAAAAAATAAAGCGTTAATTACTGCAAAGGTCACGTTTGTTTGTCCCCAATATAAATTCCGTCACCAATTTTAAAAATCAATCAATACAATCACGTACGTTTTCAGGTTGTAAACTTATAGTCACTTCGACGTTAAAAGCCGTTAAGGGTTAACGGAAAGGTGATTTGGCACAATAATAAAAGGATAAATTACCTATATAATCACTAATAATTATTTTATTTTTATTTTATCTTTAATTTAATCCTTAAAATTTTAAAAATTTATAATTTCATCATCTTTCTAAAATTGAAGTTTATTCCCTTTCTATTTTGTATCCATTGAGAGGGACAAAAACTAAATGAAATCCTCCCAAACTCAATACACCTCCTTCAACATCTACATAATTAAACACTTAAATCCCCATCTATATTTTCATTGCCACCAACAATACCATCGGATGTGATGTCAGAGATCTTGGAGCCTCTCAAGTATTCTATTTTCGGTAGGCGTGAAGTTGGGACGAATAGACAAAAGATATCCCTAGTTGCCAATCACCTCAAAGTTTATGTCAATTCTACAGATGTTGTATTTTACTAATATATAATAGATTTATTTTGTGTTTTTTAATTCTGGATATTCACTTTTAAAGATAAATATTTATCAAAATACAATTTTTAGGTTACCATTTTTAGAAGATATAGTTTTTCAAAGCAAGTAGACTAAACATACTCTTCAAAACTTGCTGAAAAAAGATTCATATATGATGGTGATAAGAGTTTGTATACAGTAGGTCCTTTACCACAAAACAAGTTTGAATATACAATAATGATAGAAGAGTCATTTGCAAAAAGGTATATTCTTTCACTCCTAATTAAACTTGGATTTTGAATATATTAAAATCTAGATACTAAAATTTTTGTAGCGATCATTTACTGTATGATTGTGAAACCAGGAGTCTTGAAGTTGATGGAGACTCTTCTGAGAGTGGCAAGAGGATAAAGCTTTCTCTCCAGTTAAAAACTTGCATAGTAAAATTAAATTATTCTGTTAAAATATCTTTGGAGTCAATATTTCTCCCCTCAAAAGAGTTGAATCAAACGATAGAACTCAGGATGTTTTGAGAGTGCTTGACATCTCATGAGGCAACAAACTGTTGATCGCTATTTAATATTTTAAATCTTGTTTTTTGGTTTAAGACCTTGACCATTTTCTCTATTTAATATTCGTCTTGGCCTTTCATATTTTAATGCAAGTTTTGGTATTTTAGGGGGTGTCTTTTGGTAAGATAATATTTTTTTGAAGATGATTCAAGAAATTATGTAGATGTTGAAGGAGGTATATTGGGTCTTGGAGGATTTCATTTCAGTTTCGTACCACTCAATGATTATTGTAATAAACTAGGAATAAACTTGAATTTTGAAAAGATGGTAAAAATATAAATTTTAAATTTTTTAGAGTCAAATTAAAAATAAAATAAATAAAATAAAATAATAATTTAGTGACTATATAGGTAATTTATCATTTTATTATTGTGCCAAATCATCTTTCCGTTAACCCTTAACGACTTTTAACGTCGGAGTGACCATAAGTTTACCATGACCTCTGTAGTAATTAACCCAAAAATAAAAGGCATAAATATAATTTTAACCCTTAACGTTTATGATTTTTATCATTTTAGACCTCATCTCTTTTTTAGGATAAATTTAGCTCTTAACCTATATTTTATTTACAAATATCTTATTTTTTAACTAGAATACTGATTAGATAGTTAAAAAATTAACGATAATGATATGTTATATATACGTAGAATAATATTTAAGATTTGAGAATGCTTAGTAGCCTTTTACTTTAGATTTAATTAATTTTAAATATTTTATTTGAATTTTAATTATTTTATATTTTATGTTAGAATAAAATTATATTTTACATGTATATATTTGTCATTGTCGTAAAAAAATTAACGATAATGACATGTTATATATATGTAAAATGAGGTTAGATGTCATGTTATTTCAAATATATTATCATATATATATGACATGTTAATATCGTTAAATTTTTAACGGTTTAATCATTATGTTAGTTAAAAAACAAGCTATTTGTCAAAAAGATATAGGTTAAGGATTAAATTTATCGCAAAAAAAGAATGAGAGCCAAAATGATAAAAATTATAAACGTTAAGAGTTAAAATTATCTTTATGCCAAAATAAAATAATAACCAAACTTTTAAAAGTAAAAAAAAATGGCAATTACATTTTTTATTTTATAACAAAATGATAACTCGAGTTAATATCGTTAATGAAAGTAATGTTACAACTGTAAAAATTTAAATAATAATTAGTTCTCTATATTTATAGATTCAATCAATTTAATCCTAATTAAAAAAATCAATAAATTTAATCTCTTTCCTACTTCATCATCTTCCTCTTCCCAAAGCTATAACAACCAAACCCTCCATGACTAATCATAAGGACTTGGCCCAATGCAACGAATAGACCAGTAAGTTTCCAAGCTTTACAACTTCAATCCTAACGATCCCTGTCAACCACTTTGATGGACTCAACAGGAACCTCACCAAGACTCAGGAAGATCTCCTTTTCCAGATTTTCCTCCATGGATGGAGTCAGAATCAGCCCCCTTAGGGCATAAATTAACTCAATAATCTTTCCCCCTATCACATCAACCAACCACAGTATAGGTAATTCATGGAGTTTCCAGTTGAAGTTTTGAGAAAACGAAGGTGATGAAGGGGAAAGGGGTAGGGTTAAATTTATTATTTTTTAATTAAAACTAAATTGATTAAATTTATAAATATAGTGATTAAATGTGTTATTATCCAAATTTTCATAATTGCAGTGTTACCTTATTAGTTACCTTATTAATAACCTTTAATGTAACATTCTAAAAACTAGTCTAGCTGAAATTGAATTCCGATAATAAAAAATCCTACACGAAAGCGGCCGATTATTTAAATATTAAACAATAATTTAGCGTTTTTATTGAACAAAAACTATATTAAAAAGATTAAAACATAGTTTAATGACTAAAATATGAAAAATTAAAACTATTGATACAAAAGTGTAAAGAATGAAAAGTTGAAGGACTAACCTCATAAATATCCCCTCTCAAGCTTAGTCACCAATGTGAGAATTGAAGGTTTGCAATGCCCCGAGATTTTGTCATAGAAGTTTTAGGATGGGTTTAGATGATCTATGAACTAAGTTAGAGATTCGAGTTCGATTTAAAGATTAAAATAGAATAAAATATTTTTAATTTAGAAAAAAATAATTTTTTTTTCCAAAATCTTAAATATTAATTTTAGAAGGTTTATCAAAAACCAATTTTATAAAAAAGAGTCCTTGAAGTGTGGTATTTTAATTAGTGACCAAAATATAAAGATTTTAAAATTATATTCATAGTGATTATTTTATAAAAGAATCAAATCCTTAAGGAAATATTTAATTAAAATTTTGTTGATGATTTCTCTCCTCAATTTGGTTTATTTCACATGTGTCTTAATTGTTAATTAAATGAATTTAATTATAAAGATAGTTATTTTGTTAAAAAGCAGAATTTGACGCAAACTTTTTTTAATCCTTATTGTTTGGGTCTTATTTTATTTTGATTATCTATTTTTTAAAATATATATATATATTATTTTTGTCATTTACATTTTTAATCTGTTTTATTTTTACCGTTGTGTCATTTAAGGATGGCAAATGGGCGGGTGGGTACGGATATCCCCTCCTCGATACCCATATCTACCTAAAATTTTTATATCCACCACCTACTCATCACCCACGGTGGGTATAATTTTTAAATCCACACCCGCCCACGCAGGTACATTCTTAAATCCATTCTCACACCCACCACTTAAAATATATCCGCTTGTATATACATATAAGCAACTATTTATATCGAATTATGTAAAACTAAATTATAGACTTTTATAAAAAAAAAAGAGTAAAATTCCACATACTTTATTGACTGATTAAGCATATATATATATATATATATCATAACATATTTATACATAAATAAATTTAACTACATCTAACTAACTAACGATAACTAATTTAATTAAAACACATTTTTACCGATATAAATTCTACTTAACTACAAGTAACTAATATATATAGTTAACTTAGCTAAAACATATTTACACTTTTATAAATTTTACTTATCCGCATATTATAAATTTTTAACCTGATTAATTCAAGCATGATCATAAATCATCGGTTTTTCAAACTAAATTAATTGAGTTCAAAGTCTACAAGCTTAAAGATTAACATAGATTTTAAAACAAATTAATATATTAGTACATAAAATATCATAATAAAGACATAATCAAAGTCTACAAATACAAATGGTTCAAAATTTATATGGCGGACGGATACGAAGCGGGTGGATATGAGACGGATGGATACGGTGCGGTTAAAATTTTAAACCCATTACCTACCTACTATCCATGATGGGTATGACTTCTTACATCCACACCCGCCCACTACCCACTAAACTTGTACCCAACCTCACTCCAATTGGTGCGGTGCGAAATCCGCAAATTTTTACCTATTTGTCATCCCTAGTATCATTAACGTTTATTAATTTGATGACGTGAAATAATAACTAAAATATTTAATTTTTAATTTAATCCTTAAAATTTTTAAAAATATTAATTTATCTCGTAAACTCTCTCAACCTCACTTTTAACGTATAGGAGACCTTAAGCCAATCCTTTTCCTTTTATTCTCTTCCTCTTAATGTCTGGTACCATGGCAATATCATTGGACCATCATCATGTTTGGGGTAGTTCTAGGAGAAGCCCCTTAAAAAAGTTTAAAAAAGCTTTAACCGGTTTACCCAATTATTTTGTGTACATAATGGTTACGAACTATATACACAATTTCTTACAAAAACTGTAAAAAAACGGTACATACATGAATCGTTACAAATGTAAGGATTTGTGTACATACATAAATCCTTACAAAAACTGTAATAAAAACGGTACATACATAAATCGTTACAAACGTAAAGAATTGTGTACATACATAAATCATTACGATAATACATAAATTGGCAAAAAAATAGTAAGGATTTGTGTATGTACACAATTCCTTACAAAGTATACACAATGACTTTCGAAAAACGTAAGGAAAAAGGTATGTACACAAATCCTTACGACTTCAAAACCATGAGCTAAATGAGGTAATCCAAGGGTAAGGATTTGTGTACATACACTATTGGCTAATGATAAGGATTTGTGTATGTACACAATTCCTTACAAAGTATACACAATAGCTTACGAAAAACGTAAGAAAAAAGGTATATACACAAATTCTTACGATTTCGAAACTATGAGTTAAAGGAGGCATCCAAGGGTAAGGATTTATGTACATACACAATAGGCTACGAGTATACATAATATGACACAAAAATGGTAAGGATTTGTGTATGTACACAATTCCTTACAAAGTATACACAATGGCTTACGAAAAATGTAAGAAAAAAGGTATGTACACAAATCCTTACGACTTCAGAACCATGAGCTAAAGGAGGCCATCTAATGATAAGGATTTGTGTATAAACACAAATGGCTACGAGTATATATAATATGACAAAAAAATGGTAAGGATTTGTGTATGTATACAATTCCTTACAAAATATACACAATGGCTTACGAAAAACGTAAAAAAAAGGTATATACACAAATCCTTACGACTTCAAAACTATGAGTTAAAGGAGGTCATCTAAGGGTAAGGATTTGTGTACATACACAAATGGCTACGAGTATACATAATATGACACAAAAATGATAAGGATTTGTGTATGTACACAATTCCTTACAAAGTATACACAATGGTTTATGAAAAACGTAAGGAAAAAAGTATGTACACAAATCCTTACGACTTCGAAATCATGAGTTAAAAGAGGCATCCAAGGGTAAGGATTTGTGTACATACACAATTGGCTACGAGTATACATAATATGACACAAAAATGATAAGGAATTGTGTATGTACACAATTCCTTACAAAGTATACACAATGGCTTACGAAAAACGTAAGAAAAATGGTATGTACACAAATTCTTACGACTTCTAACCATGAGCTAAACGAGACCATCTAAGAGTAAGGGTTTGTGTACATACACAAATGGCTACGAGTATACATAACATGACACAAAATGGTAAGGATTTGTGTATGTACACAATTCCTTGCAAAGTATACACAATGGCTTACGAAAACCGTAAGAAAAAAGGTATGTACACAAATTCTTACGACATCGAAATCATGAGCTAAAGGAGGCCATCCAAGGGTAAGGATTTGTGTACATACCTTTTTCCTTACAGTTTTCGTAAGCATTTGTGTATATTTTGTAGAGATTTGTGTACATATGCAAATCCTTACATTTTTTGTACCAATTTTATGTATTCTCGTAGTAAATTGTGTGTGTACACAAATCCTTACCTTTTGATAGCTCCTTTAGCTCATAGTGAGAAGTTGTAAGGAATTGTATGCATACCTTTTTCCTTACGGTTTTTGTAAACCATTGTGTATACTTTGTAATGAATTGTGTATAATATTTATTCGTATATTTTTTATTAGAATATTTTTATTTAAATATTTATTATATGAATATTTTTATTCGAATATTTATTATATGAATATTTTTATTCGAATATTTATTATACGAATATTTTTATTCGAATATTTATTATATAAATATTTTTATTCGTATATTTTTATTCGATTATTTTTATTCAAATATTTATTATATAAATATTTTTATTCAATATTTATTATATGAATATTTTTATTCGTATATATTTTATTCGAATCTTTTTATTTAAATATTTTTATTCGAATATTTATTATATAAATATTTTTATTTTAATATTTATTATATAAATATTTTTATTTTAATATTTATTATACAAATATTTTTATTCGTATATTTTTATTCGAGTATTTTTATTTGAATATTTATTATATGAATATTTTTATTTGAATATTTATTATACGAATATTTTTATTCGTATATTTTTATTCGAGTATTTTTATTTGAATATTTATTATATGAATATTTTTATTTGAATATTTATTATACGAATATTTTTATTCGTATATATTTTATTCTAATATTTATTATATGAATATTTTTATTCGTATATTTTTATTTGAATATTTATTATATAAATATTTTTATTCAAATTTTTATTATACGAATATTTTTATTCGTATATATTTAACTCAAATATTTTCATTCCAATATTTATTATATGAATATTTTTATTTGAATATATTTTATTCGAATATTTATTATATTAATATTTTTATTTAAATATTTATTATACAAATATTTTTATTTGTATATTTTTATGCGAATATATAGGAATGAATTGCGTAACCATTACTAAAAAAAAGTTGTGTAGCATTGGAACCGACTACCAACCGGTTCCCAAACACCCCTTATTAGAGGTTTTTTTAGAAACACCCTCATGTTTGGTTAATAAGAAATATAAGAAAATAGAGAACTTGTATACAAGAAACAAAATTTTCCAACCTTTCAAAATCTATGAAACCTCCTACAAGGTACTAATTAACATAAATAGAAAAATTCCATCATCCAAATCTCATTTTTTTAATAAGGTTGCTTAACGAGTTGAGCTGTTCGTGAACTGTTCGAATTCGATTCGGTCAAAATTCAATAAATATTTGATTTAGATCGACTCTACTTGAACTTGAACTAGACTCCATAAGTTTGCGAGCAGTTCGTTAATTTTTAAAATATTTTTTAGTAATTACTTTAAAACCATTCATTCAAAAAATAAATCTAAAGAATAATTACTAATTTGTGAATTCTTCCTTTAATTTTAATATGCTAGTTTGGTGATTTATAGATTGTTACTTTCGAATTTAAACTTTAAAAGTGTTTTATACACTCTTTTGATATTTTTTGTTAAATTTATTAATTTATGTTAATATTAAGTCTCATATAGTATTATTAAATTTTACTTTTAGTTAAAAATAAGGTAAGTTTTTAGTGAGCTTAACGGAGCAATAAGTCGAACTTAACAAGTAAGAAGTCGAACTTAACGAGCAACGAATCAAGATGAGCAATAAAATATTTTAACGAGCACGAGTCGAGCATAATTTTAATGAGCTTAACGAGCAATAAAATTTTTTAACAAAAAATAGTCGAGCAATGTCCAACTCACGATCGACTCGCTCGATAAACACCCCTAGTCTTGAATATACATATGACTGCAACAGCAGGTTGAGTTATGAAACCGGCGAATATGCGTTCCCAAATCTGCAGTTACGCGTTGATACTTGGATTGATTTAGACCAAACCAACGAGCTAAATGATCATCCAAACTTGACTGAGCAGTAAAAATAAGAAGAAAAAACAATGATTCTTTTGTTCATTGTTCCACAAAATGAACCAAGTCTGAACATAAATGAGATGTTTCTTCAGCTCCAAAGCATAAACCCATTTTGTTTCTGTTCTAAACATGCAAAATGAAAGAGGAAAAAGTGAATTATTTTTATGATTTAAACCCAGAAAATTCTTTCAAGAGGAAGAATAGATATATGTATACCGTTTTGAAGTTTAAAAGCAGCGGTTTTGAAGAAACTCAGAAAGTAGCTATCAGAATACGAATCAGAACTTGTCGTGTATATTCAACACTATAAACACAAGATTTGGATGATGGGATTTTTGGTTTGTGTTAACTGCTATTCTGTAGGGGGTTTGATGGATTTTGAAAACTTGGAAAATTGTGTTTCTTGTTTACAAAGTCTCCATTTCCTCATATTTTCTTACTAACCAAACATGATGATAGTCCAATGATATTGCCATGTACCAGACGTTTAAGGGAAGGGACGGGAAGAGAACAAAAGGTGAAGGGGTGACTTAAGGTCCCATGCTCTGAGATAAATTTGAGTTAAATTAATATTTTGTTTAAAGTTTAAGGATCAAATTAAAAATTAACCCTTTAATTATCATATCACATCATAAAATAAATAACGGGGATCTATTATTTCATTCATTTTTTCAGTTGAACCGAGCAAATAATAGGAGAAGGCGGCTTACATTACATGCATCTCCAACACACGAGTGTAAAAGGAAAAGGAAAAAATCAAACTTGGACTGTGAAATCTACTCCAATTCCTGACATGTAACAATTAGAGCAGAAAACAATCCTCATTGTATTTCACAAATTATAATCATTGATGATTCATCTCACCTCCCATCTAGCAACAGATTCTGAGATAACCATCTCCAGTCCCAACTAGAAACAGTCTAGAGAAGGGTATTATGCTTATACTCGACAACACCGACATGTTTCGACTTCCATGATCTGATGTATAAAGTTTTTGAGGGATGATTCGATGTTGACCGTCCTGCCACATATTTTTACACTATCATTTTGGGAAAACCTTCTTTTACATAAATATACATATATGCATGCATGCGTACAGCGAATAGAATACGTACTTCATCGGCAGATTTTGCTAACGAGGAAAGTCCAATCTTATTTTTGGATATTGAAATAACATCCTGCCCCCACACGGAGAAACTGGATACTCCATCAGTATGTCCCTTGAAAGTGACAGGCGTCGTCAAGTTTCTACAAGGCAAAAGCAATCGGAATATACATGGATATCAACCCAACTGCAAAATATTTCTAATGAAACCTTCAACACTTATATCTATAGTTAACACATTAGATTTCGATTTCAATAATTACCTTCTCAAGTCCCAAATTCTCAAAGTCCGATCAAGCGAGCTAGAAACTAGCAGGTGATCTTCTGAGGCAGCCAGCTGCATGTATGTAAACGTGTCATTGTAACTACATTTTAAGTACAAGTTCTTTTGTCCCTCTAATTCAGTGAATTAAGCATATACCTTAGTGACATATCCATCATGAGCCCTCCAACAAGCAATAACGCATCCACTCCTCACATCAAATAATCGACAGTGACCGGAACTTAAACCGGTTGCAATCCATGGTGAAGCGGAAGCTCCACTTCCTTGCTCTTTGTCAGATCCACATGAGCATAAGGCAGAGACAAGAGAAGGAAAAGCAGAGTCACTGAATTCACCCTTCCATAAATGAAGCTTTCGACCTTGAGAAACATCAATAAATCTGTGTCATGTGGTAATACACGGAAAGAAGGGCATTACAACAAGATTACATAAATAAGCTGGATTTAACAATAGACTATCACTCTTAGTTGTAGGTAGCTACCTGAGAGAACCATTTCCAGTGCCGACCACAAGCTTTTCAACAAACTCTAAATAATGCATACATGTGTACAAGCTTTCATCAAATGGACTACTAAGTACTCCACTAGAAGATGTGTTTGAATTCAACATATCAACATGGTCAGCACTGGTCTTTGTTGAAGAAGATAAAGAGCTCACAAGATGCAGGGAATCCGTGGATGGTTCTGAGTATACTGATATCAGCTTCCCTGTTTGGTTATCCCAAACATGTACTGTTCCATCACAAGATGCCATTCTTCCGCTCGAAGACAAGATGCATATGTCATTTACAACCTGAGAGTTCGATAAGCAATTAGAGAAATCAGCTTAACCACACTAAGCTAAGAAATATATCATACTGGGAGTGAAAATCCAACAAGCTTAGCCAAAGAATATGGACAGAAATGTATATATAAAATTGGTCATTTCAGCTTTTTCACCAAATGTTAGTTGAATGTTATTCATCAGAAAATGGTCACTATGCAATGCTAAATGCTGCCATCACATCTAAAGAGAGAAGAACCCAACAAGTTAATAAACTAGGTTTACACTACATAACTAGACAAGAAAACAGTATATTGCATGTCCTATAGTAGTTATTTAGCAAAATAGTATCTTCTTGCTGCAATTTCTAAATCCATGCATTCATTTAAACTATAGGTAATCAATGAGCCAATATTTGTTATCACTTTATCTCTTTACTAAATGCCCTGAAGTCATGAAACAAGATATATCACTCAGAAAAAAGCTTACTAAATGCCAACATAATAACAGAAATAACAGCGCATATCTGAGTTCCTTTGAACATAATATCCAACATAATTACAGAATACCAAACCTCCTCATGACCATAATATCCAAAGACACAATTTATTCTTGCCAAATCCCATTTCTGAACGGTTCCTTTAAACCCAGGACCAATTCCTGCAGTGAAAACTGTATTCTCATCTTGGCAAACTGCTAAAGATCTCAATGCCCCTTGATGAGCACGAACTGAGGTTAAAACAGATGCTCTAATCTTCCATGGAAATTCATCTTTAGGACAACCAAAGCGTCCAAGGAGGTCAGAACTATCCCAGCTAGCAGCTGGACTAGGGAACCAAAACCAGGGTTCACTCTTGAAATGGTTTGAAGCGGATTCATGTGTTTGAACAGAACTTTGGTGTGCATCGAGTAAACGTCTCTGAGGCATCAAGTTTTTGGAGCCTCTAATTCCCTGTGATTGTGGAATTGACCAGCCAACCCCATTAAGTAACAGTTTAGCAGGACTGTAATCAGATGTTGACCCCCTGCTCAATAAAGGCACTTTGGCAATTACATTCTCTAGACCACTTCGAGATGATTCCCCTGTATACTCCCACTGATATGTTCAGAAATATGATATGTAAAAATGAGTGCTTGGTAGAAAAATTCAGATGAATATTCAAATAAAAAAATACAAAAACAGTACCAAACCACTCTTTGAAAGCAAATCATCCATACCTTCCAATTGTGAAACCTTAGAAGAAATTGCTCAAGTAGCAACCATGTAGTACAACACTGACGAAGTTTCTCTATTCCAAGCAAAGAACAAAAAGAAGGATATAGAAGCAATCTGCATTCATGGAAGAACAAATGATGAGGCAAGTAATTCATGCCAACCTGGCTTCTAACTATTGAAAACAGATAATCACCCACACAAGATCCATGCGGCTCTCTATTTGAAACTCTTCATCAACTTTTGGTTTTGAAGCCTTCAAGCTTTTACCAAGAGAATGAGATCCTTTGAAACTTTCTTGTGAGAAGGCCAGCTCATCAAAAAGCACCTTAAGTTGTGGCAGGACATGCAATGCGGTCAACTCAGGTCCAATCCGCTGACAAATTGCCATTAAAGTTGTAGCAGCAACCTGAACATTACGCCACATATGAAATTATAAAAACTTCAAATACCTGGATGTAATTTGTGATGCATAACATGGGACAGATGCATACAACTAGGTCTAAATAAAACAAATGTTATCAAACATAAACAATAAGACAATATACAAATCAATATACAATATATGGACAAAAAATAAGATAATATACAACAACAGACACTAAGCTTTTTCCTGCTAATGAGTTACAAATGATGGAGGTTATAAGCTTTATTTCTTTCCCTGCCAATTGATTAAGACATTACAGATTCTAAGACATCCACATGTTCTTTCAAAATGACAAGGCAACCAGCAGTGAAATTGTGCAAGCATATACGCCTACTCCTTGGAGGTGCTCAGAAGAATGTATTTTCATGTAGATTAATAATGAGGATGTAAATACACAATGCTTCAGCATAGAGACGCACTTCACTTTTATCTAGACAAAAATGAAAAAAAAAACTGTAAGAACCTATTCCCTACCACATGTAATCCCTATTGTTATGTGTACTTGTGTATAATTCTTCAAGTATGATAATTAACTGCACTGTAGTTAAATGAAAATAGGAATTTCAAAGCACCTGAAGCACTGTGATCTCTAAATTTGTTTGAATAAGAGCCAGAACATGTACACAACTCTTATCCTGCATGATAATAGGAGATCCATTAAACAATAACTATCCAATGTTAAATATAAAACACAGAAAAAAGGTGACCTGAGACCCAAGTGCATACCTCAATCAGGTCTTTTACAATTGCTTCCCTTGGTAAGAAAGCTACAAGACCATCCAATGTCATCAGACAATCAATAAGTGCTGAACTACTCCAACTATGCATAGGCTCGGGCTTATTCATAGAAGAAACAGCAACACAAGAACGAGCAACGTGTTTAAGCAGTGGTAGCATCTGTTTGAGAATAAAGGTCTCTCCCAAAAGACCACCTGAAAAGTAAAGAATGACAATATGTACATGGTAAGCATGGCATCTCCAGAACAGACATCAGTCAGAAAACCCAATGACAGAGTAACTACCAATCCTGACAAGCACATCAATTCCATCGGGGCAAAGTCCCTTCCCAAAGCATTGAATCAGAGGAAGGATTGTCTACATTTGAGAATCAACAGTCTTTTGTTAGAATCATAAAGAGAATTGGATCTATTTACTACCCAAAAAATCCTATGGCCAAATTTATTTCCTTCTGAACAAAACCAAGAACCATAGAAAGAGGTTAACCTGATGAACTGTAATAGGCACACCAAGCTCTTCACTTGAACAAATAAGCAGAACAGAAGCAGCAGCTGCCGAACTCTTGTGAGGAGAAATATATAGATTTGATATCACCGAAGGATGTATTGTTTCCAGATATGTTTGTTTACCAATTTGATTCCATATCACTCGAACAAATGAGTCTTGAAGTAGAGAAACCTTCAAATGAGAATAACCTGTGGTCTGAAATAAGCAAAGTTAATCTGCATGAAGTCAAATATGTAGTTTAATATAGAAACAGTGAAGAAGAACAAAAAGCTTGTAACTAGCCTGCAGAATCTTCTGGAGAATAGGCAAAACAGATGCCTTCACAGCTTTTGGAGTCAAACATTTTATGAATTCTTTCAGAAGTATGTAAGCGCATTCAGCTTCAGCATCAGCTAAAGGAGTTGAAGCAAGTGGTAAACTGTATGGCGCACACATTTCAGCTGCAAGAGATCCCATTGCTTTTAGTGCCCCTTGTTTTGCGAAATTTGCAGCATATTGAAGTCTGGATCCATCTGTTGCCATAAGTTGAAGCGGGGCAGTAAACAAGTAGACTGACTTCACCGTTGAAGGAAACCACGGAGATTCCAATAGGCTTTTGGCAGATGGCCTCCTGGTTATTGTGAATTTTAAATAAAACAAAAGTAGTTTAGTTATATAATGCATATAGTTGATGCAAAAACCTAAGAAAATTAATAGAAAGATATAAAAAAGAGTCAATAAAAGCATAGTTAAATAAATTTAATATGATTCTATCAAAGGAAATGTAAAACCAAAAAACCTCGTTGGGTCCTTCTCAATGCAAGCTTCAACTAGTACTTTAACATGAGATGGAAGCTCCTGCATCAATCCAGGAAAAACACCACTTTCCAAGTACATGGCTAATGAAGTTGAACAAAAAAGTGGCTTCCTCAAGTAAAGTTCAGCTAAGAGACAACCCACAGAAAATATGTCCACTGCAACTTCTTTGGAGGAAGTCTTTGATAGAAATGATTTCTGCCTCCAAAGCAATAACTCTTGATATCCTGTGGAATCGTCATCTTGTATGTCTATATGCTCAAGAAGATAATTTAAATCAACATCACATAGAAACCCACAGTAATTGCTAATATCATGTGGATTTGATGCACTTGTCTCCATATTATTGCTTTGAGACTCTTTGAAAGAAGACTGTTGCTTCAGAAGGTTTTCTTGATCATGGCAATAGAGCGGACTCAAATGTCGGGCATGTTCAGAAAATACAGAAGCTTCTTCCAATTCTCGTAAACAAGAAGTTCTATAGAGAAAAGATTTCTCATCGTCTATTTCGTGTGCTTGGTGCTGACCAACAGCCGACTCTTTCGTGCCATTATGTGTTCCCTGCATAGCAACTTGACGTGAAGGGTGTGGTTGAGTAAAGAGCTGGCGCCGTCCATTTGACCTTGGCTTTGTGGGCTCTGATGAAGACAGCATAACATTCTTTGCGGCAACAGCTGCTGGACCGGACATTTTATATCCAAAATTTATATCAATCCAATGATGGATTTGACGTGAAACTCGGTTGCTCTCTAAAGCCTCTCGGTGCAATTTAATGAATTCTTCAGGTGTACCAGCCCATGATGGAACAGCCAAATCAGTCATACCAGAATGTTGAGAGTAAAATATTCGAGGATCACAGTAAAATTCAGGGATGCACTCATCAGGTGTCCATTGATAAAGTCTTTGCATGGTTGAAGGGTATTCATTAGGTTCATAGACAGAGCGGACAGCCATCCGCAGAACATTTAAAGGCAACCTCCTTGCTTTATAGCTGCAAACAGCTAATTCTGATAGACACTCATCAGAGACATGGTGTGGAACTTCAGATGTAGAATAGGTAAAATCCAACTGCTCATCACCTTTTGCCAACCTCCATTTACTCTTGCTTAAATCCCGCCACCCAGAATCAGAGTCCTCATGTGGTTTTGTGCTAAAATCTATTACCCATGGCATTACTGGATGAAAGGTATGATCCCCCCACCTTCTCCCGACCAGTTTGTTCAAGAAGAGCAAATACTCAAAATTACTCAGCTCTCCCCTCCACCATCTACTGAATTGAGAATTCCAATCTAAACGTGGGGAGAGCTTCAAATCAGCATATAATCCCTCAGAAGAACAATCTTCTATGCAACAACGTACTTTAGAAGGAATACAGCTACTGTCGGATTTCCCATGTTTGAAACATGAATTGAATCCTAACCTACCATTATCCCAAATGCGCAGCAAAGCCCAGCATGAATCAGTGAGCATCACATTGGATGGGCATAGATTACCATGGTGAACTCCCAATCCATGTAAGTAAGCAAGGGCAGACAGCAGCTGATACATCAAAAACCTTATATGCCAGTCGGATTTCAAGGCATTTGGGCTGTAATGAAGAATACTCTCCAAACTATATGGAGTTTTGGGGAGCAGAAAATTGATATATCCATGTGTTTTCAATAATCCAAGAATAGGTGCAATGTTGGGATGCCTGAGGCATCCTGGGATACTACTCTCATCAAATGAAGGAACCCCCAGGAGATGCATATAATTAACACCGTCTCTCCCAGCAGCTTTTCCTTGAATAAGAAGATTAAGTGATGACAAAATGTGATCTTCCAAAGTCCCAGATGGGAAACTAGAAGAGAGCTCTTGAAAAGTAGAATAAGAAGAAATGCCAACACGAGCAAGAGGGGCCAAAGCAGTAATTGTTCTCAAGCAAGAGAATTTACCACAATGGTTACAAGCACAACATTCAAATCCCATCCTATTTGACAAAAAATGAGATTCACCCATCGAGGAATCTGATAAAAAAGTGGTGCCAGTGGCAGTTTCAGAACTGACATCAGTTTCTTCTCCATTGTGCGAAGTATGTTGATTGCTGCTACAAAGGCAAAAGGGCACAAAATTAAAACAGCTTTCTAATTTTCATATAACCAGTGAACTAGAGTGAGCAAAAATTAAGCAAAAGCATAAGAAAAGAGAGAGAATTAACGATCTTACATGTATTTAGAGAAGCAATGGTTTGTAACAGTGGGAAGATAGGACAAAATGAATTGCGAGGGTGAAGCAGAAGGATTGGTACTAGGGCATTGAACCACGGCGGAGTAGCCAAAGGGAAAGGGAGACTCGGAGATTCCATAGCAAAACTGTATCTGATCCGACCAATCCGCCTTGATTCTGCGTTCAAGGCATTCGAAGCACATTTCCTTTCCTTCCATTCTCCAAATCTACCATGTATTCTCCTTCTCTGTTACAATTAGGTTCCACTTCCTTCAACTACCACTTCCTTTTTGGTTTTTTTGCTGTGTCTAAAAGAATAATTTACTCCTACAATTGGTTTCTAACAGAGTTTAGACTTTGGGATGGAGCGAGGGTTTTCTATAGGGATTTTTGTATACTAATTGATAACTTCTCATCATCAGCTTTAATATAAGGTTTAATATCCAAATAAGAGTCTAAATTATATCTATAAGTTATTTTTATAATTAAATTATTTTTAATTTTAAATAAATATCTAAATAAAATTATGATCATTTTAAATGTTTAACCATTAATTATCATTTTTATTATATTTTTATTTTTTTTAATTTATTTTTTAAAAAAATAAAATTTTTAAATTTTTACAAAATGATCTCAAATCTCTAATTCTAAACTTCAAACCTTTAAATTATCATCATTATCACAGTTTACTGTATCATCGGAGACTACTACTACCGTCGACTATCGCAATCATTTTTCCTTACCACTGATTGATGGTAATTGGTAGGTTTTCTAGTGTCGAAAAAACCAAAATTGCGAAAATAAAGTCATCAGTATATCTACCATCGATTATAGACAATAATTGATCGAGAGAAACGATTATGATAGTCCGGCGATGTTAATGATGATCTTTGATGAGGTAGTAAATGGCGACAACGATGATGATTTAAGGATTTTGAGTTTTGGATTAAAAATTTGAGATTATTTTGTAAGAATTTAAAACTATCGATCTAAAAAAATAAAATCTTATTTTTATTTAAAAAATAATTAAAAGAAATTAAAAATTAAAACTTATCACTCGTCATATTTTTATTGACAAACAATTTTTTATTAATAGTTAGATACTCAAAATAACCTAAATTAAAACTTTAAACTTTTATTTAAAACTAAAAATTGTTTAAGTACTAAAAATTATTCATAAATATAATTTGAGCGTCTAATTAAATATTAAGTCTTAATATAATTATATTTTAACAATATATGTTATCGTTCCATTATATTTTAATCATTAGATTATTAGCTATAATCAGCTTGCTGACGTTTCACATTAGTAAAAAAGTTATTTTTTTTAATTTGGTTTATAAATTTTATATAAAATATTATTTTAACCTTTAAATTTTAGTAAAGATGTAAATTTGATCTATGAATTTTAGATGGTATATTGTTTTTAATCTTTAAATTTTTAAAAAAATATTAATTTAATTTCTAAATTCAACCAAAATCTCTTTCCGTTGATAATTATTCACTATTTTTATCAATTATAATTAAACGTCACCGATCATTATTATCGATCATCTCTAAACTCAAAATGTTAACTTATCAATCCTAATTATTTATTGATTAAGTGTTAAATCCTTCATTTTTCTATTTTTAAAACATGAACCAAGTTATAAGAAACATAATGTAATATTAACAAATTAAAGATAAAAAAATAATTATGAATTATAATACAAATATTAACCTTCCCCAACTCTAGAAGATTTTTAAGTATTACAAGGGGCCTTGAGATTAACGTAGTTATTTTTGTGAATAATATATATATAAATAATTTAATAATGATTAATTTATAAGTAAATTATTAATTATATTTTTAATAATTTGATTAACTAAATTATTTAACTTTTACAATTTTGTTAAAATACATAAAATATTAATTAATGATTACAGTTGTATCCTTGTGTTACGAGACCATTACCTTCTTCCTAAAAAACATGTTTGATAGGATGTACAGCTCCTAGGGGTGATAATGAGCCTGGCCGGCTTGCGAGCTACTCGGACTCGGCTCGATCAAAGCTCAGCTTGAGTGAGCTCGACTCGGGCTCGAGTTCGGTTCGAGATTTAAATAAACCGAGCCGAACTTACTCAGATATTTTAGATGATGATTTATTTTTTGACTCTAGTTTATTTTCTCTCCTTTAATCTTTCATCTTATGTTATTTTTTATTTCTTTTTTTTTTAATTGTTGCTATAATTTAGTTCTTCTTCCTTTTAATTTATTAATTTTCAATATACAATTTTTTTATTTTTTATTATAATTTATTTCAATTTCCTTTCTTTAAGTTCTTGGTAAGCAGCTTGGTTCTGCTCAAGCAAGTTTCAGGTTTGAGACGTGTACACAGAAAATCCTTATTGGGAGACTCACCCACCAAAACTAGGTGTGCGATCCGAGTCGATTCAGATTAGTTAGGCCAAGGCCTTAAAAACCGGAAGAGCAATAAAAAAAATCTTTTCTTATTTATTTCTTTAAAATTTATTTCTTAAAAAACGGTTTGTTTCCTTCTCTTTTAATTTACTTTCCTTTTTAATTAGCACATTTATTTCATTGCTTATAATTATATTTTTCATTTATGTTATTTGATTTATTCCTTTTATTTTAATATCTCATTTATTTCCTTATATATATATATATATTTTAAGAATGCTGCTTTAATATTATTAATAAAGAAGGTTATAAAAAAATATCTTTAAGCATCTAAAATAAAAACACACACAAAAACACACAAAAGAACAATACCAAGAAAGTAAAATAAAGAATTACCAAAAAAACCAAACCAAGAAAAAACCTTCTTCAGTATTACCAGCAACCATCATTTTGAAACAACCCTCTGAACCAAGAGCGAGATAAATCAATGACAAACAGATGATGGTGAAAGAAATCGGATCTGATATACAATTAAGTATTCATATTGATTAAGCTTTTAAGAAGCGATTCCTTCAACAATTGTTTTCATAATTACTTGAAGTGAACCACCTCCGATTTGACTGGGCGATGCATTCCACAATTATTGGCGCTTCCTCGATCCAAACTTTTTGAAAATTAAAGCATCGTCCTTCTTTCGCCAACATATGTTTCGCTTCGTTCTGATGACGTCGAGCATGTGTAAAAATAATTTCCTCAAAATCACGTCTCCTTTTTTTGATATTTTTAGTTAATCCAAATGTTTCTGATAGATCAACTACAAGACTATTGATTTTGTTGATGACATTAATCGAGTCCCCTTCAACAACGATTCTTCTAAAACCAAGGTCTCGGGTAAACACTAATGCTAAATCACATGTCATGGCTTCAGCAATTTTCGGGCTTGAGATGAAACAACTTGGGTACGTGCTTGCTGCCATAATAAGTCCCTCTGTATCTCTGATGATAATCCCTGCAATTGAGGTTCCAGAAGTAACATTGAATCCGACATCAAAATTAACTTTAAAGTAACCGATAGGAGGAGGAGCCCATCTAGCTTGATGTATTCTTTGTGCATCCAAAGCTCCATGTGTATTTGCAGCACTAAATTCAACCAAATAGTTTCGAATGAACTTGGCTAGTTCATTATGGGATTAAATTTTATTCTCATGTAACTTTTTGTTTCGAAAGGTCCAAAGAGCCCATATTGCCACATTTAATAAACAAAGTTTTTCTTGAGTTAGGTTCTCGAATAAATTACCTAACCATTGCAACCATTGTTGATCCACATGTACATTTGGAATATTAATACGAAGAGCATCGAAAACCTGCGAGGCAAAGGAGCAGTCACAGAGAATATGATAGTTAGACTCATGAGCTTCTGAGCAGAGATAACAATCCAAAGACACCGGTAATTTTTGACTGTATAAGTTCAGTGCAGTAGATAATAATTTTTAATAAATCTTCAACACGTGATCTTGATTTTCTCTGGTAATTTGAGCGACAAAAGTTTGCCAAAAACTTTTATCGATAATTGGTGATTTTGAGAATTAAAAATCATAGAAGAAACATCCTCACCACATAATAATTTATATCCATTTCTTACAAAATAATTTCCGGATTTACCAATTCGTCATGTTTGTAAGTCACTTTCCGGATTTATACTTTATTTTTTTTTATTGTTTTTAATCTTTTCGATATAGTGTTTCCATATATATATATATTAAATTTTTAATTATTCTTTACCAAAAATAATCATTAATTAATTCACAATTTACTCATATCAATCTCACATTTTATTATACTTTCTATATGTATTTATTTTTATTTATTCTTTAACCCCATAATTTTATTTTCATTTAATTATTCTTTTATTTCCTTTTTCCATTTTTTATTTCAACGTTTATTTTTTTTCTTCCTTTTTTTTTTAAATTATTTTTTTAAAAAATAAAAGGGCCTCGTTAAAACCTCACTATAGTTAGTATTAGAGGTCCTAATGTCAACCCCTATGGGGGAAAAGAATACCCACAACTTAACCATTAATCGCATCATCCAATACAATATGTTCGATACCATTAGGGTAAATCGAATCAAAAGAATTATATAAACGTGCATTAAAAGCTCAATGTGCCAAAGCATGAACAACTCTATTTACAGTACGATGAATAAAAGTAACAATAATATGTTGATACCGACAAACAAAATCTCTCATAAAATCAGATATCTTGATATATTATGTGACCTTTGTCCCTGCCCTAAAATCAGATATCTCAATATATATATTTAATTTTTATCTCTTATTAATAATAAATACATTTTTAATCTACTTTCTATCTCATAAACTCCGGTTAAGCCTTTAATTAATAATACAAACATGAAGAAGATGTTATGTATAACGACTTAATGCCGGACGGCTGATTCATTAAATAAAATAAAATCTGTGACTTAAGTCTAAAACAAACAAACCAACAGGTCCAATAATAAAAATAAAAAAAAGGACATCTTGGAAGTGCTGTCTATCTTGTTCTCAACTAAAATGTGATTTCCAATCGATCTCAGCCATTCAGTGTTTGACTAGTTTAACCTATAGTGCAACCCACTTTTTCAAAAAACTATTACGCGAATCCTGTTTATCACATCATCTGTAGTCTCAAATTTATTTATTTTAATTTTTTAGAGTGAATTATTACCTCTTTCTTACAAGTAATTAATGGTTGAGTAGTTTAAAGATGATCAGTTCTGATTACTTAGACCATAAATGACATGATGAACAAGATTTATCGAATAATCTCTCCGCATTTTCCTTCACTCGTACATAAATAGATGTTGAAATAGGTGAAATTGCTGAACCTGAAACACATGGGTTCTACAGCATCACCCAAAAGATTGTCCATTTCTCATATTTCATTCCTATGTTTCCTTGTTGTTCCTTGCATCAGTGCTTCAGGTTCAACCCAGGAATCCGATCGAGTCATCCGCCTACCGAACCAGCCGCAAAACCCAGAGATTTCACAGTTCTCAGGGTATATCACTGTGAATGAAAAGCATGGGAGGGCGCTTTTTTACTGGTTCTTTGAAGCTCAATCCGAACCATCTCAGAAACCTCTCCTGCTATGGCTCAATGGAGGTAACATACATACAATTTTATTACCAGTAGTCTTGTTTATGTGTTCCTGATGAGTGTCTGTATTGACTCCTTTATGTGATAACTGTTGACAGGTCCTGGTTGTTCTTCAATAGGCTATGGTGAAGCCTCAGAGTTGGGTCCACTCAGAGTTGGTAAAAATGGTGTTGACCTTGAGTTCAACCCATTTTCCTGGAATCAAGGTTCCATCCTCCTAGTCCTACCTGCTCTCAGTTCTAATGAAAATTTCTTTCCTTAACACTTTCCATCTTCCTGTAGAGGCCAATTTGCTGTTTGTAGAATCTCCTGTTGGTGTTGGATTCTCTTACACCAACACATCTTCTGATCTCGAGAATTTGGATGATTCCTTTGTTGGTAACTCACCAGTCACCAGTAGTTGTAGCTTGAATCTCCCTGTCAGTTAACCAGGAGTATTTATTTCTGTTCCTGTAGCTGAGGATGCCTATATTTTCTTGGTGAAGTGGCTTCAACGATACCCACACTTCAAAACTCGGGATTTCTTCATCGCAGGAGAGAGTTATGCAGGTAATATATCTGTATATGTTAAATTAAAAAAATCCCTTAACAATGTCCAAATAATCCATCCTCATTCTTCCTATGTTTCAGGCCATTATGTGCCTCAGCTTGCAGAGCTTGTGTCCGATCGGAACACCGACACAACTCGATTCCCATTCATCCATCTCAAAGGCTTTATGGTAAGCTTGGTTTGAATCAAGAGGTCTACTTGGTGGTATAAACGATCCATCCATGTTGCAGGTAGGAAATCCATTGACCGAGGACACCTGCGACTACACCGGAATCATGGACTATGCTTGGAGCCACTCGGTCATACCAGATGACCTCTACCGGAAAAGCAAACAAGTGTGCGATTTCAAGGCTGTATCCTGGTCTAATGAGTGCAATGATGTGGTGAACCAAGTCTTTGACAAATACTCAGAGATTGATATTTATAATATTTATGCACCAAAATGCCTAAACACAACATCATCCGCAACTCTTAAGACGGTATCTATCTATCCATCCATCTATAAGAAATACGAACATAGGTCTATAATATGTGTAACCCCTCCTTTTTTGCAGGAAAAAAACCATGGTTTAAAGAGAGTGAGGATCCTTGCAGGAGGGTATGATCCATGTTATTCTGAATATGCAGAAATGTATTTCAACAGGCCAGACGTTCAAGAATCGATCCATGCAGACCTCAGAGGAGGAAAATGGGAGAGTTGCAGGTAAGTACAAGGATTCCATTATCACAACTCAGTAGCTTTTTTTATATTTGATTCCCTGACATGGATTGTTTCTTCTTCCCAGTAACTCTATCTTGAATTCGTATAATTTTTCTGTCATTTCTGTGCTTCCTACCTACAAGAAGCTCATCAAAGCAAAACTGAAGATATGGATTTATAGGTAACATCTCTACCATTTATCATGCTTCCATCCATGGTTCCTATTGAAAATTTTAAAAAAATTAAATTTTAAATTATAACCTTAATTTTTTATATTCTAAACTATAAACCCTACACCCTAATCCTAATTTCCTAACCTTTAACCTTAAATCCTAAACCCTTTAATTTCAAACAAAAACATTAAAAAAAACATGAAAAAAAGATATAAGATTTTCACTCGTATCTTTCTTACTCCACTATCATAATAAATACAGATTTTGGATACAAAGTCTGACAAATTGTTAGTGCTGTTATAGTGTGTGGGCTAACATAGTGAAATATTTGAGTCTGAATCATGATGGTCGAAGCTGATAAGGGTGAAATGACATGATTAAAAACAATTTCTAAGATATAATGCTCAAAGTCTTCTCCATTAGATCTTCTAGATAGGAGATGGTGGGGACCAGGGGAAGAAATTGTAAGAATCCAACAAGTCTTAGATAAGGTTGTCTTATCTTATGTTCTTTTAGGGTAAATTATACACGTGAACACCCAACTATCTACGGGATAGTTTCATTTTGACTACTAAATTAATAAATTTATCAATTATATTATTAAATTATTAAAATATTTTTATTTTAATCATCAATCGTTAAAACTAAACAGAAGAGATAATAAGACAGTTAATTATATTTTTAATTTTTATATTTGTCTATTACATTAATTTAATAATAATTTTATTTTAATTTAAAAAATTAATTATTCAATTTTATGATAACATATATTATTATCTTATTGAAAGAACTTAAATTAATTTTATTTAATTTAATAATTTATTTTTTTCACCAATTAAATGATAACATATGTTATTATCGAGTTGGTAAGGTAAAAAAAAATAAATAAAAGAGGGAAAAAAACCACTACACTATCATTTCAAATTTTGAGTGGCCATAGCCTCATTGGTCTCATTCTTGTTCCACGTGTGTATCTATAAACTATAAATCGTTTATCTCTTAATTATATTTTTATTAGTGTTTTCACTTTAAATCAATAAGTTTAGGGTTTAATGTTTAATGTTAGGAATTGGAGTTAGGATTTTAAGAAATTAGGGGTATGATATTTTATGGTGCAGGGTTTAGGATGACAAAAATACCCGTCCCTGACCTGATCGGGTTTTTCTCTTTAAATTTCGGGGTCATGGCGGGCATAGAAATCATTAAGTCGTGTCGGGTCAGATTCGGGTATTTGTTTAAAATTTCCCGTCCCGCCTCATCCTAGTATATTTTTATATATTTTATTATATTTATAAAAAAATATCATTATACATAAACATTTTTATGAGTTTTAAGTAATTTTTATACTTTTAAAATTTGTTCTTATAATAAAAAATTATTAGATGTTGTTCAAGTTTTAATATATTTGATTCTGTTAGTCGATGATTTAGTTTTTTTAAATATGTCTTTTAACATGCGAGTAATTTAAATTGTATTTTATTTTATTTTTTACATAGATTTAAAGTTACTTAAAAACCATAATTTATGATTGTGATGAAGGATTGATCGAATCTAATTTTTATTGTTGACGAAGATTAATTTTTTTAATTTTTCGGGTAAAAATTGGGATCGAGTTTAAGGAATAATATATTGAGGTTAGAGAGGTGGGTAAATTAATATTTTTAAGTTGGTTCGGGTCAAGATCGAATTTAGAGGATACAAAATCATCGGGGTCGAGGTCGGAGCGATCAAAAATTTGGTCCACCTTACCTTACCATCCCTAGTAGCCATAGGGTTATGATTTAGGATATAAAAAATTACGGTCATAATTTAAAATTCAATTTTTAATTTTTTTTAACAAAGACATAATAAATAACATAGAGAGAATTTCTACTCATACTAATTACTCCTTCCTTGTTTGTTTTGTATGAATAGCGGGGACATGGATGGCCGAGTCCCTGTGCTAAGTTCTCGTTACTGCGTTGAATCTCTTGGTCTCCCCCTTAAATCCCCCTGGCGTTCTTGGTTCCATGACCAGCAGGTACACTCCTTGTTCTGGTTCTGGTTCATCTTCTTCGTTTTTCATGCCTATAAAGACAAGGTTGTGAAACTGAAACTGTACAGGTAGGAGGGAGGATAGTTGAATACGATGGTGTGACACTGGTGACGGTGAGAGGGGCTGGTCACTTGGTGCCTCTAAACAAACCCTCTCAGGCTCTAGCACTCGTACATTCGTTCTTGTATGATCAACCATTACCCCAGCACAGATAGATACAGACCAAGGTGCCAAGCTGGGGGATTAAAATTAATGAGGAGTGGGATGAAGTCTCGTAACAATAATAAATAAATAAAGGAAGAGAAAGAAAAGGGTGTGTTGCAAAACATTGAGGAGATGAGTACAGATACATGTTGAAATTCTCTTATTTTTATAGAATAGTTTTTCGGAATTTAAAATTTAAAAAAATTTAAATCTCTAATCGTTATTATTTTTACGGTAAATCATCATTTTTGAGTGCATCCTTTTGATCGTCAAATTTAATAAGATATTTTCTCCAAGACAGTACATAGGCATGATCAACGATGAAAGGGATGATGATTCGTGAATTTGATTTGGAAAATTATTAGGATTTAGAGTTAATTTTATAAAAATTAAAGAATTTTAGATTTTTTAAAAATTAAAAAATTGTCACGTGTCAATAAATATTTTTAATGGTAATTAACTATCAGATACATAAAATTATAATGATATAAACTTTAGATAACTACTTTAACAAGAAATAGTTTTAAGTACGAAAAGTTCAAAAGAAAAATAGTTTTGGGAATTATTTTTTTAAACTTTATTTTAAGGGCATATTTATGACACGATATAGGCGTGATACGACTACGGTATGATACCAATAAGAAAATTTTCAAAACACATAACACGTATTTGAAAATATTTTATTTTTTATAATATTTTCGGTTGGTGTCTCATCATGGGGGAGCTAAAAAATTATTCAAGAGATGTTATTCTATAAAAAAATATTGGTTCAAAAATTTTAGAGTATCATTTGACCACCCATTAATAAGGGTGATTCTAGGGGTGTGCAAAATCAGATTCGGTTAATCATTAACAAATTATTTCAGTTAACCGGTAAATCGAATCACCCAATATTCGGCCCTAAACTATAATCATTCAACCAGTTAACCAAAAACTTCGGTTCGGATCGATTCGGGTAACGATTTTTTTTATTTTATTTATTAACAATATAAATTTCAATAACATGTTAGAAAAAAGATATAATTTTAAAAATAACACATGATATTAGTATATATTTTTAATATTAACAAGTTAAATACTTAAATTTTCTAAAATGAAATTACAATTTTACTTTTCTAAAATTAGAAAATAAATTAAAATATAATTTTTAATATAAAATATTAAAATAATATATAATATAATATATATTATATAACTGGTCGGCTTGGTTAACCAGTTTTTCCTAAAACCGTAAACCGTAATTGAATCGGTTTTTATAAAAGAATAAAAACCCAACTTTAAATTAAATTTTTCGGTTTGATTAATTATTTTTCGATTCAATTTTTTCGGATTTCAAAATCAATTTCGGTTTACCGTTTTTTTGCACATCCCTAAGTAGCTCTGCACCTTTGTCCATGTATCTCGCGACAATATCAATATTTTGAGACAATTTTAATTATAAAATTTAAAATATTATAAAAACTAAAAAATCGATACTTAAAATTATAATTTAATATTTAATTATCACTCTAAAATATTATAAAAATATCATATTTCCAATTTTATATTCTGTATCAACATTTTTTATTGGTATTGTACGATAAATATACCACATCATATCTTATGTTAGACTCCGCTTACTTTTAATCAATAAAAATATATTACAACTAAAAAGAGAAAAGTTCACCACTGGGCACAGTGAGTGCGCATGCTGTCTAATTTGTTTCTACCAACCAGCAAGCGGTAGATGTGGTCTGCACCACACAATCAGTCAATAGTGGACACATCCACGAGCATTCACCAACCATAAAATATACAGCAAGACAAAAAGAAATGTCAACACGAATTTCTCGTGTATAAATAATATGTAAATGATAAGTAATAAAATAATAATAATAATAAATAACAAAAAAAAACAAATAAAAAATAACTGAAAAAAATAAAAAAAACATAAAATAAATAAATAAATAAAACTAAAGATAAGTGGTGAGTTGGTTACATGAATATCATAGGTGGTTTTGGAGACCGAGATTTTAACAGAGAAAAGGGAACACGATTTCTTGACTTAAGATGCCTTTTCGTCATGTCCTCTTGGGGGACAGCGGAAGCTTTTGGAAGAGAGACTGTCCACCAACCTTGAGGGGGGACCACCATCAAGGACATGAACAAGGCACGCCTGAAAACAAGAATAAAAAGATTATCATCATTTCACTTTTGGGGGGATCGGAGACTGGATCGGGAATTGAATACTGGAATCGGCAGAGTAGGGGAGGGAATCAGGCAGTAGCAGGAGAGATCGAAAGCTTGGGATCGAATTGAAGTCGGAAGATAGGAGCTTGATCCGAGTGTAAGAACATCACCGGCGCACCAGAGTCGGCCATTCCAGTCCAACAAGTTCAAACTTCCAGCTCTTCCAGTCCACATGGATTCCTCAATTGCTCCTGCCGCCATTGACAACCACCACCAAAATCTTCGAAACCTCCTCTCTTCTCAAAAGGGGGGTTGGAGCGCCGCCATTTTTGTCACCTTTGTTGAGATGGCTGAACGTTTTGCTTTCTATGGTTTGGTCGGAAATCTCTTCACTTATCTCACAAACGACCTCGGACAGTCGGTGGTCGACGCTGCAAAGAACGTCAATACTTGGGTTGGCATTTCTCGCATCTTCCCTGTACTTGGAGCTTGCGTTGCAGATTCATATCTTGGCCGCTTCAAAACCATCATCGCTTCCTCTTTCGTATACTTCCTAGGAATGGTGTTATTGAGTTTATCAGTCTCGGTGATTCCTGCGTATTCTCGAAAACTAGTGTTTTTTTACAGCACTTTACATAATAGCCATCGGCGAAGGTGGCTATAAACCTTGCCTTTTGACCCTTGCCGCCGATCAGTTTGACGAAAACAACCCAGAAGAGAAAGCGGCCAAAAGCTCATTTTTCAACTGGTGGTTTCTGGGGATCATTACTGGCGGTTCCATCGCCATCCTTCTCGTCATTTACCTACAGGAAAATGCGAGGAAGTGGCGCTTGACTGAGACGCATGGTTGCCGGGGAATTTGTTTGGATGTCGATGGTGGTCGGTTTTGACCGGGGAGATCATTGGAAGAAATCTAGAGGATATTCAAAGCGAATGAGGTTCCATTCGGTTACATTTTTCTAAGAAAAACAGTGGAAAAGAGGAGCATGAATTCGGGGGCTATCTCGGGAGCATTCACGTGAAGTTTATAGGTGACCAATGATGGGTCTGGAGATTCCATGCTCTTGGCATTCACGCAGGGAGGCCTTTGGAGTTTGGTGGAATTGAAAATGAAATTCAAAGGGATCAGTGACTTACAGAAGAGTGGTATAGAGGCTCAATTGAAGAAGCAAGACTTGCGCCACCACCGAACCGAAGATTTTTTTCATTTTCGGAAATCTCTTGTTCAACACTATGTCCGAAATGATGCAGGGATCTGAACTTCATAATGGTTTCCAACCACAAACCGAACCCGAGTCGGAATTGAAAATGGAATCTCGGCTTGAACTACAATCGGAAACGGAAACGAATGAGGAATTAAAACCAGAACCGATGGTAATTGATGTCGAGCCGAATCCAAAAACCGGTACAATAGGCTCAATCCAATCAAATGAGACGTCCGAACAAGTATCCACCGACTAAGTTGCTCGTACAGACTGAAGAGAACCAAACATTGATGAGAGAATTGCCAAGTGAATTGAAAAGTGACGAAGCAGGTTTTCCTTACAGTCAAGAAAGCATGCAACGACAATCCTACCAAAACAGTGTTACAATGATGGTAAGTTGAATGTATTTTAATTCTTTGTTCTTCATATAATAGAGATTTAATATTTTTATAATCTAGCCTTTTTGTTTTATTTAATGTTTTATTTAATTGTTAATATTTTATTAAAGCATATAGTATGTTATATTTAGGAAATCATTTAACTACACTTAGATGATTAAATTAGAGCCTTTTTAGGGTTAATCACTTTAATTAAAATATTTAATTAGGGAGATAATTTTAGTAAACAATAGCATTTGAATCTTATGTCTCGGATACACTAAAAAGGTTGGTGTTTTGACGTACCGTGATACTGACCTAGAGAGTGTACCTTGACATCGAATTCATGTGTTATTTAAAACCTAGAATTTTGACGAAATAACTTGGGTTTAGAATTAAATAAAATAGATAGGTAAGTAACTAGTGACATTAGTAACTTAGGTTTTAAACACTTAAAGCAATGAAACCTTTTTAGGAATAGAACTTAAAATGAACAAGATAAAAAACGGTCATGCATTTTACTTTAGCCTTTTGAGGCGGAAGTTACATTCCTTTAAATTTGGGTGAGGTTTCCTATCTAGAGGACGTCTCGTTCAACTCAAGTTTAAAGGTGGTATAACTTCTAAATCAAAAGGATATCCGAAATTCAAATAATGTTCAATTAACAATGGGAAATTAAATTAATATCTTTCTTCAAAATGTCAATGCCACGTAATGTTTTCCAAGGTACCAATTTTTGGGCGTTTGTAAGGATCGTCCTTACGCGTAACCGACTCCCGAACCCAACGTTTTCAAAATGAATCTCTGGTTTGTTTTATGGTGTCTGGCCTACCAAAGTGGCCGGTGGCGACTCCAAGTCAATTATTTTTCAAAATTTAATTATAGATTTTTCTAAAATTTGGATTTTTTTTTCAAGATTAATAAAATTCAGATTTTTCAAAATCGATCGTCAAGTTATTTTTCACCTAAAAAAATCGCGTAGTTTTAAAGAGGTCGCGACAAGATAAAATCAAATACTTCTCACCTCATTCTATGAAGTTAGCATTAACCGTTGGATCTTCATCACAATCCTATCTGCTTCTGCATCAGTTCCTCAGAATAGTGAAATATTATACGCCAGTTGGGGTGTGCATTATTTGGTTTTAACCAAATTAATCGACTGAATTAAAATTATTTTAGTTAATTCGGTCGGTTAATTTTTGATAAATTTAATTAACAATTATTTTTTTGAAAATTTGGTTATCGATTAAATTGATTAATTAACCAAAATTAATCGAATTAATCAAAATTATTATATACTAAAAATTATATATTATATATATTTAGTTTTATTCATTTAAATTTTAAAAATTTATAAAATATTCATTAAATTTTTTATATTATAAAATATCACTAAATTTTGTATTAAATTAATATAAAATATAAGTTTAGTGACTAAAAAATTATTTTTAACATAATTTAATGACCTATTATATAATTTAACCAAAATTTATAATAAATTTCGGTTATTTCGGTTACTTCGACTAATTAACCGAAATAATTTCGGTTTGGTTAATTCAGTTAAAGATAATTCGGTTCGGTTAACGGTTAAGATTTTAAAATTTTCGGTTAATTCGGTTCGACCATCATCCAAATTAACCGAATGCACATCCCTATACATCCGACCGCATTACGTAAAACTTATCTCAGTTTCTCTAAGGTTGCGTTTAGCATTACGTTCTAAATCAGCTTTTAGGCCAAAATCTAGTTTAGAACGCAGAAACAATACTAAACAGTTAACTTTTAAAGAAAAAACTGCGTTTAGAATTGTTTTTAACCTAAACACAAAAGCTTTTATAGTTAGAAAAGTGCTTTTTGAGTCAGATAATAAATTTAACATTCATTTACTATGTTTTATTATAATGTAATTTTTATAAATACATAATTATGTTTAACATAAATTATTTTTTTAGTTTAAAAATTATATATATTCATGTCAAATTTAAAATACAATTTTGAAAAACACTTTTCAAAAATAATTTATGCATTAATTTATTAATATTTTTATATTTTATCATATTTAAGTTAATATTATATACGAAAGAATTTGATTATCATTTAAATATATATTTTTAACTTATAATATCATGTCTAAAATAGTTATTTATTTTCGCAAAAACACTTTCTGACAGTAATACTAAACACATATATTTCAAACTAAAAATTCTAAAAGAACATTTTACTATATTTTTTCACTATACATTTTTACCACACTTTTTAAAAACGATGTTAAACGGACCCTAACTCAAGTTATTCTCCTTTAAAGTAAAAAATTATTTTTTTTTATTCATTAGTAATGAGTCTAAATCCAACAAGCTATATGTAGTATCATCACCAAAAAAATTATTATCGTATGAGACGCAGTGTCATCTTTGAGCAAGAGCATGAGAGACGTGCCTAGGGTCCAATAATTTTTTAATATTTGATATCATAATCATATTTTTAATATTTAGTTTTAAGAGTTTATTTTTAAAAATAATTTTTAAACATTTTTATTAAAAGTTAAATTATTTTTAATATTTGTTTGTAAAATTTTATAACACTTATTATTGAAGACCTAATTTTTTTAATATTTGCTATAAAAATATTGTTATTTTTTTAATATTTATATTTAGGATACAATTTTTTTCTTAATATATTTTATTATTAGAGAATCAATTTTCTAATACTAGTAACTAGGGTCTTAATATTTTTTAATATTTGTTATTAGGGTCTACTATTAAGAGATCAAATCTTTTTTTTTTTTTTTGACAAAAGGAGATCAAATATTTCTAATATTTGTTATTAGGGTAATAATTTCTTTTAACACTTGTTATTAGGGTTATATTTTTTCAATACTTGTTATTAGGATTATATTTTTTTCAATACTTGTTATTAAGTCGATAATTTTTTTCAATATTTTTTATTAGAGTTATTATTAAAGATTAAATTTTTTAATATTTTTATTAAGGATATACTTTTAAATTATTGTTTTTTTGATGTTTATTAACAGTATATATATTTTTTGAATGAAAGTCGTTAATTTTATTAAAAGAGAAAATATCTAATATTATAATAATGATTTATAATTATCATTGTAAATTAAATACATAATTTGGACATTTTCTTAAAACTAGTCACTTTAGATCATACAAGGACCATACATGAAAAAAGTTTAAAAAAACTCATCCAAAATATCGATCGAAATAAAAGACACGAACAAATCTGACTATATTGGCAAAACGAACCACTAAAGGGGATTAATCTATTGAAACACCACCGAGAATCACAAATCAGAACTGAGCGTCACGATAAACTATCCACGAGCGCAAACCGCGTATCCAAATTCTATATGAGGGTCCAAAGCAAAGAAGATAATCGTGATAACAAATAATCGCTATCTTGATCAGTCGTGGCGTCGTCAGATCCAACCTTAAAAAACAAAAGAAAAGAAAAAACATGTCAAACGACAGAAGAAAAAACATATCAAAAGATAGAATAGATTGTACCACAAGAGCAGAATTATTTATTGAAAATAAAAACAAACAAAAGATAAAATCCGGTAGTCAGCGACTAATATTAAAATCGATGCCGCCGCCGTTACGTAAAGAAAAGTGAAAAGGAAGCAGCCAAGATTAGTAGAGCGGTGCTTTTGAACTTCTAGGGTAAGGAAAAGTTTTTTTTTTTCGTTTTTTTTTAAACGTATCTAATTTTTAAGTTTATCTTTGCATCACTAAAATCTCAGAAACAACACCATTGAGACGTAGTTTTGATGAGGAAACGTTCTGGTCGTAGGAAGAAAAGAGTGATAGCCAACACTTTAGGCATATTTTAGCGGATTTAATTTCAGTGATATGATCACAGAACCAGTAACAGTTCCAGCATATCATCAAAACGAGCCTGGTAAAAGTAACAAAAGAAAGGCGATAAGGATGAGACATTCTGTGGTTGGTGATACAGTAAGTTTGGAAGATGCCTGCAAAGAGTTGAAGTGGCAGGAATAACCATAATATCACAAATTTTGTTACGTTTGGCTAACTTCCTTCCCAAGTTTATGTGCTGCTCCCTGAATCTCCCCCGTTGCAAGAATATAATAAGCTTGTAAATCAAGAAAGAAGGCCGGCATCAAAACCAATATGCATTGAATTCTACAAAAAGATGACAGTTTTAGATTACACATTTTTTTATAGTACTATCCAAAGTGTTCCAGATGAGCTGCAACCGGGATGGGTACATAACCCGTATTCGACGGGTTTTGACCTGATCCGGTTTGAATGGATCGGATTTTTTAAAGAAAATTCGGGTTTGGATTGGGTCGGGTCGATTTATTTCAAGGGTAATTTCAGGTCAGTTGGGTTGGGTTCGGGTTTAAATTGAAAAAATTCGATCCGATCTGGGATTAATAGTGTAATTTTTCCATATATATTTTAGAGATATTTGTAATTATGATCCCTCTTTAAATATATTTTATATAATTAGGTCACTAAAATTAATTTTGTTTATAATTAGGTCAGTGAAAATTTATTTTATTTATAATTAGATCCCTAAATTTTATTTTTTTATAATTAAGTCCTTAAAATTTATTTTTTTAATGATTCAAGTCGATCGGATCGAATTTTAAAGTTTAAAAATCAGATCAGGTCGAGTCGAATTTTTCACTCTAAATTCAGGTCAGATCAGATAACAAATAAAAAGTATATTTTTTCGGATCAAGTGCGGATGAATCGAAAATCCGACCCGTACCCTATCCATGCTCATCTCTCACCGTAACACCAGCATCAACAGTTTAAAGAATAATGCCAATACGTGTTCAACTCAAAAGAGACCGATAGTAACAAAAGAGCAATAGTATTTGAAGTCGGAAACATGGTGACGGTACCATCATTGATGTGACTAAAAGAGGAGGGGAACAGAAAATTCTAAATGCCAATGCAAAATTGGGAAGACAAGCCGGGGTCATTAATAAGTTAATCCGGTAGGTGGTCAAAATTGAAGTATTAAAAATTAAATTAATTAATTTTTTTAAATTTTTAATCGTTAATCGAATTAAACTTTTTTTAAATATATTAAACAAACTGAATAAATTTTGGTCAATTAGTTAGATTAATTAGGTTAACCAAAATTTGTTATAAAATTTTTGATAAATTACACAAATGATCACTCAAAAATGTTAAAATACTCTTTTTAGCAATCTAACTTTCAAAAATTATAAAAAACCATTAAACTTATCTATTTATTATAAATTAATCATTTAATTATTGTATGTTATAAATTATTGATAAATATTAAAAATTTTAATGAATATATTTTAATAATTTAATAAATTTAATTACTATTTTATATTAATTTGATAAAATATAATGACTAATTTATAATTTTTAAAAGTTTAGTGACTAAAAATAAATATATATGATATATAAAGTATAAAATTTCGATTAATTCAATTAATTAACCTATTTCGAACTGAATTAACCGTTAACTGAACTTTCAAAAAAATTTAAACACTCACCAACCGAATAAAATTCAGTGATCGACCGTTTAACCGAATTAATTTGATTTAATCGGATAATTCGATTTAACACGCCGTTTGAACACCCCTAGAAACAAATAAGTAAGAAGGAAAGAGAGACCTCAAAATGGCAAAAATAAGAGAATATTTTCTTTAAGGAAATAATTGGAAAACTAACATTAATGGTTGGATTACGTAGGAAAATATTTTTTTCGGTTAACGTAAAGAAAACTTATCTTTGGTTAAATGCGAATTTTAAATTCACAATTTAGTTAAACGTGAATTATATATTGAGCGGGTATTTAAAAAATAAATATAATAATTTATCAAGTTTATATATTCAGAACTTGCTTTTATCAAAGCGCATACTTTTGACTAAACATGAGTTTCTCTTACGTGAACAAAAATATATAATTTTCTACATCACTATTAATGGCTAGTTTTCTAATTATTTCTCTAAAAGGGAATATTTCCTTAATTTCGTGTAACATCTTGATCTCGATCCAAAGTATTATATTTAGGTGTCCCAAAATTGATCTATCAAAGTTTCAAACATCCTATATTTAATAAATTCGAAGGTATAAAAATAAAATAAAAGAGTTTACAAAATTGGAGCTCTGATTTCAAATACATCGATTGACCAATAAATAAAATCTAAAATAAAGTTACATACTCGGTTTGTGGTAAGGTACTATGAATACAATAAGTTCAAACTAGAAATCAAGTATCGTACTCTTAAACAGTATCAATGCTGGGAAGTCCTCCACGATATGCTCCTCCAAAAGCAACCTATCAACCTATACACGAAAAATACCACAATTTCATACATAAACTAACAAAGCTCAATGATACATTTTTATTCTATTGCAATTCATGAATATCATAAAACAAATATACATGATATTATCGTCAAGAGTACACAAAAAGACTTCCAAACTAAAAATCATCTTTTAGCTTATCCTAACGAAAATCCACAAATAATCCACCTCAAGACATCGTAATATAAGAAGATCAAAAATTATGCTAGATTTAAAATACTTAATATCACATAGATTATCGAGTTACTCGAGTAAATACAACCTGTCGAGTTATAAGTATCGTACTTTAATAATATGGTCCTAGGGTATAAAAGTCATCATCTATTATCTACACAACATACATACATAACCATATAACATCCATACCTATTGACCAACACAATCATACTTTACCCATGTTCACATAATCGTTAGGTTTCTTTATGATCACGTAGCCTTCGGGTTGGACTATATTTGGATCAATATAATCACAGATACGTCCGAGATATACTTGGATCATAATATCCACAAACAGTCTTTTCCTAAGGTCACATAACCTACCAGGGTACTCGAGGTCACATAGCCTACCAAGGTACTCGAGGTCACATAACCTATCGAGTTACTTGATGCTTACACAATCCATAGTCACAGATAGGTTCTAACCGCATAAAAATTATATAACCCATAAATACATCGTACGTACCTGCACACATCCCGAAATATACATCCCCCTGTGTAAGTGACTATGCATTAACTCCCAAAATACATATCCCGAAGTACACATCTGGATTCTTTTATCAAGACACATAAGTTAGCACATGCTCCTCGAGAATCCTCACCTTTCACCAAGATATGAGAAACACCTAAACAACCCATTACAAGTTCGCCGAGGCATGTCTTTAATAATTAAGATTTAGTGTCTCATAAACACTAACTCATTTATAAGTTTCTCATTGGATTAATATGTTAACCAAGATATCTCATCTATGTAGGCGTTTATTCGGCACACAACAAAGACCCTAATAGCTACACAATATTAACCGATGCACCAAGAATTCATATAGACTAGTAATACAAGTAACCTTTGAAAAAAATACCAAGTTTTTAGCTATTAATTCATATTTGGGAGAGATTATACAGTAAATCCTGTTTACCACGTCATTCATAGTCCAAGCAATCAAGATTGTTGATCTTTAAATAACCACCTAATAACTACCCATCCACTAAGTCCATGTAAGAAAGAGGTGATGATTCACTTTGAAAAAATTAAGATCAACGGTCCTGATTACTTGGGACCATGGATGACGTGGTGAACAGGGTTCACCGTATAATTTTTCCATATTTGGAGTTAAATTCTAAGTTTTCTAGTTGTAGTATTCATTTTGTACCTTAAAAGACTTCTAGGATTTTCCGTCCTTATTATATAGCCTTTAAACTCACACACTAATTTTTTGGACCAGAAATCTAATAGAAGGAATTAATAGCTAAATCCAAACTGAACCTACATTTTTTCACATCATATCGCAAGTGCCCCAGTAAAACAGTAATAACAGTTTGAACAGTAATGTTATTATAGAATAATAGTCAGTATCATTAATAAGAGAATATCAAATAATTTCGGTATAACGATAACCAAAGATCATATGTTCTAGACAACATATTAAGTATTCACATGCAGATGTACTATAAGACAGAGAAAATATCTCATGCTCGATTAAAAATTTAAATCAAATAATTAATTAAAAACACAATTTAGCACATAAGGAACACACTTTAAAAAAGGTAGGGACGGTTAGATAGTCTACTGGCCGCTAAAGCCTCGTTCCACTGCAGTGCTAGAACCTAAGATACAATAAACTAAAACTAATATGAGAAAAACCATTACTTAAATTATTCATAGAGTTCTGATACATACGAGTTACAATCAGATCATATGATCTATCTAATCGAAGACTTAAGTTGTTTCGGTGCACTATCAAAAGGGCTATAATAATCTATCATCGGATAAATATTCTTATTAGTCTTTTGTTTTACACATTTAACCTTAATTTAAACTTGGTAAAAAAGTTAAGCTTAAAATTTAAAAGTTAGGTTTGAAGGCCTTCGAGTTAAAATTTCACAAAATAAACTTCACATATGAACTTAAGATTTTAAAAAAATAAATATAAAATATGGGTTTTAAAATATTTTAACCTTTTTTTTGTCAAAGTCAATGTTAATGTCATTCTGGCGTTAATAGTTATTGATCAAAGTTAACATTGACATCAACGGTCAAAGTCAACACTATTTAACAACCAATTACAGAAATAAAACTCATTCAACTTACTTGAACAAAAGAACATCGTTGGACTTCTGATGGGGTTTCAACAACGCCGGTTCAACGATCGAATGGTGGAAAATAAATCTCCCAAACAAGGAAATGATGAGGGTCGGATTGGTTTTTTGATTAAGTAAACACGACGGCCAGAAAAAAAAAAACAATAACCAAACTACTTTGTGGTTGTGGGTTTAAGTCCCCATATTACACCCTCATTTTTTTTTCATTTCAAGTGTTACATATCGAATAAAATATTTAATTAATTTATACTATAAATAATTAATCATTTAATTAAAAATTCAAATACAAGATCTATATGAATCAAAGGGTGAGAATTGACAAATACCTATAAAATTGATGGGAATGACATTTTCACCGTTCAATAAGAAAGTGATACTGTTGAAAATATTATTACCTTAGAGAGAATACTCCTAAATCAAACAATCGGTATCATTTCAAAAAAATTATTACTGACGATAATAATTATTTTTTACGAACCAAATAGGCCTAAAAATAAACATGAGTTTTTATCATGTTTCTGTCGTATGTTTGTATTGGCATTTTGGAAAGTTTAAGAATATTCACGCCTTTCCCTTACTAACATTGTAAGCTGTAAGAAACGTAAGTTCAAAAAAATATAAGAAAGGTAGCACAAAATGCAAGCAAAATCCAACATCGGTACCCATCATTCATCAACCCTGAGAGCTCACTCTCTCCTAATGCGTTAGAAATTCACTTTCTATGCCTTTCACTCCAACAAAACCACCCCCTTCAACCAGAAGAATCCCCCTATTAAGTTTTATAAATCCCCACCACATGTTGGTTTTATCACCTTCAACGAAAACAGAAAACAAAACACAATATTCTGTCATTGCCATGGAACCCAAATGGCTGCTTTTGTTCACACTGACAGCACTTATGGCAGTTGGAAGTGCCCAGGAATCGGTGAAGCCATTGGTGAAGATAGTGAAGGGCAAGAAGCTGTGTGACAAAGGGTGGGAATGTAAAGGGTGGTCACAGTATTGTTGCAACCAAACCATTTCTGATTATTTCCAGACTTACCAGTTCGAGAACCTTTTCGCTAAGCGTAATACACCCGTGGCTCATGCGGTTGGATTCTGGGATTACCATTCTTTCATTTCGGCGGCAGCTCAGTATCAGCCTTATGGTTTTGGTACCACCGGCGGAAAGCTCACGAGTATGAAGGAAGTCGCGGCTTTTCTTGGACATGTAGGCAGCAAAACTTCATGTGCGTAACACATCAAATCTAAACACAGCTTGTTTCTGCATTTTATTTTTTTTATTCTTTTTAGTTTTGGTTATTTTTCATGTTTAAATTTTAATATCCCTGATTATTTTATATATAAGTATAAAGAAAGAAATCCGAACATGTATTTAAATTGGCTTTGGACATAAATATAGTATACAAATGAGACTTGTTTTGAATGATTTCAGGTGGTTATGGAGTGGCGACCGGAGGGCCATTGGCCTGGGGACTATGCTACAACAAGGAAATGAGTCCCAGCAAATTGTATTGTGACGACTACTACAAATACACCTATCCTTGCACTCCAGGAGTTTCATACCATGGCCGTGGTGCCTTACCTATCTACTGGTAACTGCCCTATAAATAAAACCTCTTCGCCATGCTAATCACCAACAGGGATGTGCCTAGGGGCAGTCTTAATCTCGAAAAGTCAATTTTAGACTTTTACTTTATATTTTTATATCGGTTATATGAAAGTTCGCACTCTTAACATAAAATTCGGTATCCATCCCTAATCACTTGGACTTACCGCAGGAACTACAACTATGGAGAAACGGGAAAGGCATTGAAGGTGGACTTGTTGAACCACCCTGAATACTTGGAAAACAATGCAACCTTGGCTTTCCAAGCGGCAATCAGGAGATGGATGACACCGGTGAAGAAGAACCAACCGTCGGCACACGACGTTTTCGTCGGCAAATGGAAACCAACAAAGAACGACACCTTGGCCAAGCGGGTGCCAGGGTTCGGAACCACCATGAATGTGCTTTACGGAGACCAAGTCTGTGGTCAAGGCGATGTTGATTCTATGAACAACATCGTGTCACATTATCTTTATTACCTTGACCTAATGGGTGTTGGAAGAGAAGAGGCAGGCCCCCATGAAGTGCTCACATGTGAAGAACAGAAGCCTTTCACTGTGTCTCCTTCTTCTGCTGCATCCTCGTGATCATAATAGATGGAGATTCATTTCTTACCCACGTTTATCTCCCTTAAGCCCAACTCTAATATATATATGTATGTGTGTGTATGTATAGATTATTTGAGAAATTGATCAATCTGTGAATCCATATTATATTACCCTCAACAATCATGGATGCTGTGTAAATTTTGAGACTCATTGTTTACCTTTCAATTTATATTTACTTAATAAGCGATTGGAAGGCAAAGCTTGACCTCATAAACGAAATCATGACGGTTTGTCACTTTGTCTTGAAGAAAAACAAAACAATTTAGGTCTACGAATCGGGTGGTTTGAAGGGGAAAAAATCCATATGAACCAAACCCACAGTCCATTTTTACTGATATTATTAGTATTTATTTAAATAAAAATAATGGGTTTATCATTTTTTTCGGATTTTACTTTATTAATAGCCAATTACAATAGGACATGAATAATTCAATATATATAGGCTTAAGGGTCTAATAAACCCTTAAATTTTTGTAAAAAAAATCAAGTAAGCCCTTAAATTTTTTTACACTCAAATAAGCCCTCAAACTCAAAAAAGAAAATAATAATTCAGCCCTTCAACTTTTTTAACACCCAATTAAACCCTCAAACTCAAGAAAAAAATCAATTTGACCATTTTACCAATTTTAGTCGTTTACTTTATTTTTTTAATTTTTAACATGTGTTGCAACAAAATAACACAATTTTTTTGTTTTTAGGACTTTTAAAATTATATAAAAATCATGAAAAATATTTTTTAAATATAAAAAATTATTTTCAAAATTTAATTTAAAATGATAAATAATATTTTTTAAAAAGATTAAAAATAAAAAATAAAAATATTAAATATCACTTTACAATTATAAAAAATATTTTTATATTTTAAAATAATTTAAAATTTTTCAAGATTTCTTATAAAGTTTTCAGATTTTTTTATATATTTTTAAAATTTAAAATTTCTTAAAAACGGTAAGTGACATTATCTTGTCGTGACAAGTGTAAAAAAAATGTTAAAGTTAACGGTCATAGTTGATCAAAGGGTCAAATTGATTTTTTTTCTTGAGTTTGAAAGTTTAATTGAATGCAATAAAAGTTTACGGGCTAAATTAATTTTTTTAGTGAGTTTGAGGACTTCATTGGGTGCAAAAACTGTTTAAGGACTTTAACTTTTTTACAAAAGTTTAAGGGCTTATTAAACCCTTAAGCCATATATATATAATGTCACGGGATTGGAGTCTGATTAACTGATTTGTACCACTTTAATCGATAATCTTAATTGATGATTAAGTCAGGCTTCTAAATAACTAAAGAATGTTTAGAACGACAAAACTTTCATGAGAAAATTAGTTAAGGAAGACAATAAAGGGAAGCAAGAAAGAATGGTGGAGAGAAAATAACTATTCACTCAAGAGCCCAATAATGAATTGTTGAATTCTTGGATGATTTACGATTGTAATAGTAAGCCTCTATTTCTGGGTTTAGCTCTTAGCATCTAACAATTTAAAATGGTTTGATCCAATGACCAAGGATCATCCCATAATTCTTGTTCTCTGGCTATGGAAACAAGATCACTCATATTACAGAATTTCTAAAAGTAATAGGTAGGAACCACTCAATTCTATCACACTTAGGTTGGTAAAGATACTCCATGTTAAGGTAAACAAATATAAAGCAAAAATTTTTGCGAGACAAAAGGTAGCTTATCTCAGAGGAACTACAGCTAATTATAGTCGATGTCTGTGAAAAGTAACCGCAGATAAGGGCTTAATAAGTATATCAGCAACTTGTTCATAAGCTGGAACTTCATTCACTTGCAACATTCCTGCCACTACCTACTCACGAACAAAATATAAATCAAGTTCAACATGCTTGAACTTAGAGTGTTGTACAGGATTTGCGGACACTGCTATAGCACTTGAATTATCACACCACAAAACAGGTAACCCATCAGCTGTGATGTGCAATTCACTACGCAAATACTGAAGCCATATAATTTCAGCTGTAGCACAAGCAACACTCCTATATTCTGCTTCTGCTGTTGACTTTGAAACCACTGATTGTTTTCGTGATCCCCATGAAACAGGATTTCCACCAAAATACAAACAAAAACCAGAAGTAGACCTCCTGTCATCAGCATCAGCCTCCCAATTTGCATCTGCAAATCCTTTAATTCTTAAATGAGAATGAGGAGAAAATTCTAATCCATAATCAACTGTTCCTTGCAGATAACGCAAAATTCTTTTCACAACATTGAAGTGCACATCAGTCGGGTGTTGCATGAATTGACATACCTTGTTTACTGCAAAAGCAATTTCTGACCTGTTAATAACAATATATTGTAAAGCTCCTACAATACTCCTATATTCAGTTGCATTCTCAATTGGAGAACCATCTAGAATTGATACCTTACAACTTGTTACCATAGGTGTAAGTAGGCTCTTGGCATTATCAAAACCATATCTATGTAAAAGATTCAATATATATTTTCTCTAACTAAAAATTAAACTATTCTTGATATAATTGACCTTAATACCTAAGAAATAGTTTAATTTTTCAAGATCCTTCAGAGAAAATTCTTTATGCAACCTGTCAATGATGTCCTAAATTACAGTGGTGTTACTCCATGTTAAAATGATATCATCTACGTAAACTAAGAGATATATCATATCATACCCTTGAATTTTTACAAATAGGGAGGCATCAGACTTTGTTAAGCAAAAACCTTCAGTAAGCAAATATTATTTCAACCTCTCAAACCATGCTCTAAGAGCTTGCTTAAGACCATATATAGCCTTATTGAGTTTACATACTATATTGTCATCAGAACTACCATGTTCATAGCCAGGTGGTTGAGTCATGTATACTTCCTCTTGTAAAATTCTATTAAGAAACGCATTATTATTGTCAACTTGCCTTAGTGGCCAACCCTTTATAACAACTAATGAAAGAATTGTACGAACTGTAACGGGTTTGACCACAGGATTGAAAATCTCATAAAAGTCAATACCAACCTTTTGAAGATATCCTTTTGCAATCAGTATAGCTTTATATCGTTCTACCGATCTATCCGGATGTCTTTTAATTTTAAACAATCACTGAAAATTAATTGCCTTCCTGTTTAGAGGTAGAGTCATCAATGTCCAAGTATTATTCTTGATAAGCACATCATATTTTGCTTGAATGGCTTTTTGTCACATAGGATTCTTAATTGCCTCCTTAAAATTTCTAGGCTCAACCTCAGTACTTGCACCTGTACTAACTTGATAAATTTTTGGTTTATAAATGTCATTCTTACTCCTGGTCACCATATGATGTCCTCGTGTAGGTGCTTGAGGAACAGAAGACTGATCCTCCTCTTCTTGACCATCAATTTCAGTAGATAAATAATGGTCACAAAAACCTAAAATGTCCTGTTGACTTCCATCGGACATAGACACACGATCTACAAAACTACCAAACTGATCGTGTACATATTTCCCTAAAGCAGCAAGATCATTAATTGAAGGTAGACTTTACTAAAGCCAGTGGCAGAGTTATGAACATGACCAGACTCATGATTTTCATTATTCTCATGATATGAAGTTGGGTCCAAAGTTGAATGCAGAATATTATCTAAAGAAGGTACCTGATGCAAATTCTCTTGAGATTGATGATCATGCCTCGAAGAGGCAGGCGAGATATGTCCACAGGGCTGATGCGAGCCAGAGCTGGGTACATCCTGAGAAACATTTGGAACTGAAGTAGAATCATGAGCCGGAGAAGCATTTAAAACTGGATCAGAAGCATGAGCAAAATCCTGAGCTGGAGTAAATTCTGTAGATAAGGCATGATTCGAAGTTGGAGCAGAGTTTATAGATAAATCACGATCAGCATCAACTCTGTGCTCACCACCGCATTGTGGTGGATATGTAAAACCTGAGTCTGCAGACTGGTCTTGCAGAAAAGTAACAAGAGAAAGATCATGTATACCAGGTTCAACATCCTTCTTGTGTGTTGTATCATCTTTAAGAAGAGGAAAAATATTCTCATCAAATATCACATGTCTAGAAATGACAACTTTTTCTTTGTCACTTAAACATCTGTATTCTTTATGAGAGGAACTATATCCTAAAAATACACACTGTATGGTTCAAAAATCCAATTTATGACGATTGTAAGGCCTCATATATGGATAGCAGGCACACCCAAAAACTTTCAAGAATGAATACTCTGAAAGCTTGCCATACAATTTTTCAAAAGGTGATTTACCTTGTAACACATCAGTTGGCTGTCGATTGATTAGATAAACAGTTGTAGCAAAAACATAGCTCCAATACTTTAATTCTAAACCAGCTTGAGCTAACAAAGCTAAACCAGTTTCTACTATATGTCTATGCTTTCGTTCGGCCTTGCCATTTTATTCTGAGGTATAAGGACACGAAATCCTATGTTGAATACCATTTGTTAGCAACCAATTCTTTAGACCTACATACTCTTTTCCACCATCAGTCTGTAAGGCCTTAGTTTTTTTATTAAATTGCACTTCTACTAACTTATGAAAATTAAGAAAGCATTGAGCAACCTCAGATTTATTGTGTACTAAATACATTTAAGTGTGACGACTATAAACATCAATGAAGGTAACATAATATTTATAACCATCAGAGGTAATTGAAACTGGACCCCACACATCTGACACAACAAGCTCAAACAACTCATTATATTCATTTACTGAAGGTGAAAAAGGGAGCTTGTGAGCCTTCCCTTGCAAGCATGGATAACAAACATGAGACAATTTATTTGAAGTGGAAACAATATTGCAAGAATTCAAAACAGAAGTAACAATGCGACTAGAGGGATGACCAAGCCTCTTGTGCCATAGATCAAAAACAACATCCGGTAAGGAGACAATATTCACTTGAGCACCACACGTGGTGAACTGAAATCCAGAGTGATCCGCGGGAATTAACAATTGATATAACCCTTCAGCAGTGAGCTTCCCTTCCAAGAGAATTCTCTGAGTCTGAATGTCCTTAACATAACACCGATCAGGAAAAAACTCAAAATAAACATTATTATCTTTAGCTAACTGAGAAACAGATATTAAATTCTTTTTTATTTCAGGAACATGAAGCAAATTTGTAAGAAGTAAAGGCATGGTAGATGTAGTTAAAAGTCCTTGACCAACATGCCTAATAGGAATGGCATGGCCATTTCCCATAAGAACATAATTGTTACCTGAGTAATTCATTCCATTTTGAAGCAAAGAAGAATCTGATGTCACATGATGTGATGTACCCGAATCAGGACACCATATACCAGCAGGTGTAGGAGTGCAAGACTGAGAAGTCTTGGAAGCAATTTGCACTGTGGGTTGAAAAACCAAATTGGTAGGATTACCTTTTGGAACCAAACGCATCTGTTGTGCACTTGACAAATTTGAAGGAGTAGCCTGACATTGAACTGAAGGTAAAAAATCAACATTTCTAGAAGGACCAACGTTATCAGAACCACCATTGCACTGAGGACCAGTAATAACATTTTCTAGAGGACAGTAAGTAGCAGTAGACATATGTGGTGAAAGCCCTGTTGTGTGAGTATAAACATGTGCTCGATCTTGAGTTGAAATCATGTTTTCTTGACTTTCAGAGGATTCATTATCATTATTAGAATATCCTGAAAAACTCAGATCAAATCTATAGTAACATTTTTGAACTGTATGACCCATCCGACCACATAGTTGACATTGAGGCCTGTTGGAACCATTCCAATTTTTACCATTACGACCTCTACCTCTGTTGTTATAACTTCTACGACGATCTCTATTAAATGTTGGTTCCAAAAGGTGATCCTCAAAAAAATCAGCTACTCCCCTGTATAAATAAATCGGTCCTCATTTGAGGATATTACGACATTTTATCAATAAAATAACTATGAGAGTGCTGCCTCTCTTTCAAATTATTGAGGTTTATCTCAGAACTTGACACTCCACCATGTTGTTCTCAAAGATGATCTCTTTTCATGTATGTTGGTCAAAAGATGATCTTCCTCAATGAGTCTCGGTCTTTGGGTCTGATTAGGCAAATTGGATGCTGCCATGGGATCAAAATTTGGGAAGCATGTAGTGTTCTCACTTGAGCCCTTTGTGTGCGTTGAGTGTTTTTCCTCGGGTCTTTTCTCATGGAAACACTTAGGGAGCTTGTCTTGGCCCTATGGTATGCGTGAAGGATGCTAGCTTGCACGGACGGAGCTATATAGGTGTGGGGGCAATCGTCCACCCCTGAAGATTTTTTTTTATTTTTGTCTCTTATTTAATTTTTTTAAATTAATTTTTTTATGAATTTACCTCTCTACTTTTAAATATTTATCTTTTGTCCCCTCAATCACAAATCCTGGCTCCGTCCCTGCTGGCTCGAATCTTTTAGTTGTGAACAATGCATGCATGAGTTGCTAAGCTCATCTCATGGTTAAAAATCTCGCATGCAACAAATTAAGAGAGATGATTGAATCTCTATTTTTATATGCGACCCCACCACTGTAATTCAATGTCACAAATAGTGTAGAACTTGGTGAAGCACTCTAGGAGATCACTTATATTTTCTTTAATTAAGGTTTAAAATTTTTGAAAATATTTAATTTATATTTTTTATATTTTGAAAATTTAAGATTTAATAATTTTTTTAAAAAATTATGCAAAAAAATTAACTAAAATATTTAAAATTTTTAAAAATCTTAATACAAATTTCTAAAATTTTAAATTTTAAGAGGTCACGATACTCACATGTCTCTATCATGTTTCATTTCTATTCACAGCTATCTTGCCTTCTAGTATAACAATGGATCATGATGGTAATTGTTTGTGTAATATTTATTATAGTAGAGATGGATTTAGGGATAAATTAAGCATAGATTAGAGGTCGGAATAAATTTATTATCAATCTATTTTCTAAATATATATAAAAATTAAAGGGTAAAATTTATTTTTTTTCTCGAACGATAAAAGCCCCTTCCACGCATCAAAGAGCTTTATTCTTAAGTCGGATTAGATTTGAAACATCACGTTTTTATTATCTAATAAAATTCGATTTTATTCGTACTAATATTTGTTTTAAAAATAAAGTGTCCATTTCATACATCAATTTTAGATTGAACATTTTTTTTCAATATATCTTAAAAGGATATTACTTATTATCTATTTATGTATTATTTGTGGTTTATAATGCATGCATAAAAAAACTCAAAACTCAATAAATTTAACTGCAAAAACAAAAACATTTTATTTTCTTCTTTTCTTTCAAGTGATAACGTTAGTAATCGTAGCCCTAGGAATTTAGTGGCGTAAATTTGGATGAGGGTTGAATCTATTTTAAAATTTAGTCCATATATTTTATATTTATTAAATTAGGTTATTGTACTATTTATTGATTTTTTTTATCTTTTATTCAATTTTATTATTAACAGATCACATGTGACTATTAAAAATAGCAAAATAACTTTTTTAATTTCTTACCCCTAAATTCTTATCAATTTAACACTTAATATTCTTATCCAAGTGATTAAAGGAACGGTTGTTTTTAGAGGTCACGAGTTCGAACATCAGCGATGCCAATAGAATAAGTGAGCGGTCAATGTTAAATGGTAAAAATTATATTCTAGAACAAGTATTACTGTAATTACTATTTGCTTGTTAAAAAGTTATATTATATTATTGGTTGAATAATATAATTTTTCAACCATCTATATTTACGTCTTTCTAGGAGTTAAATTGATAAAAATATATTAACGTATATGATTAAAAAAAATATTCTATTTTTTATGGATGACATGCCAATAATTAATGGTACAATCAAACAAGTCAGAGGACCAAGATTTTCAATGAAAAATTAGTACAATAATTCAATTTCAGAAAATAACAATAGTAGTAAAAGTTTAATTTTAAAATAATGCGAATACCTTTGATATATTTTAAAAAAAAATATATTTATATTTTTCGTAGTTTCAGAAGGAGATTACTATATTTATCATGGAAATGAATGGAATTTCTTGGCCTATGTAATTGTTCAAATATCTGAAAGTAAAATCAATATGATCATTATCATATGATTTAAAATATAATCTAAAGGTGAAAACATGATTATAACATGATCATTATCAATAATATCATTATTGGTTTTTGGATTCAAAATTATAACATTATCGTACAAGAAAAAGATGAAAACATAATTTAAAGATTTAAAATAAAAGATGGATATAAATATCATCAAAAATCGACGATAAAAGGTAAAACTATCAATAAACAATATTAAAATGCGTATTACAATAAAACACATTAACAGTATGATCATTATTATAGCTCAATCGTAATAAAAAAACGATGTTTACGATAACTTATTCAATCTTAGGTCGAGGGTCCAAATTATAGGTGAAATGAAATATAAAAGAAATTTACATCTGTTTAAAAGATATTGGTAATTTGAAATATTAATAATATAAAAATAAAAGTAAAAGAATTAAATTTCCAACTTTTCAATAGTATAGGGACTAAAACCATAGTTTTACATAAAAAACAATCTTCCTCACGTGGCGCCGTCCACACAGTTCTGCCTATAAATACTGCTCTCGCCATTTCAATCTTGACCAACGAAACAAGATTACAAGCAGCAGAGAAACAGATAAATATTACAAAAAGTGAAGGTGGTTGATTAACGGTGGCCATGGAAATGCGAGACATCGACGATCTCCCGAAGAACGCCGCCAACTACACGGCGTTAACTCCTTTGTGGTTCTTAGAACGAGCCGCTAGGGTTCATCCCACTAGAGCCGCGGTGGTCCATGGATCCCGTACTTATACTTGGCTGCAAACTTACCAGCGCTGCCGTCGCTTGGCTTCAGCTCTCTCCGGCCGATCTGTTGGACTCGGTAGCACGGTAATAGAATAATAGTAACCCATCTCTCCTTCATTTTATTACAAATTAAATTTTAAGAAAACTAGAAAAGTACTCAATTATCCTCCTCCTCCTCCTCCTCCTCCTCCTCCTCCTCCTCCTCTCTGATTGCTAAATAGTATATGCATATGACATTAATGTAAATAACACTAAATGCTATCCAAAGGAATTGACTTTTGATCTTTGTGTAAATAAGTTAGGTCCTTATCCATTAAATCGGCTAAATATTTTGTAATGATTTTAGTATATCTTAAATTGCAGTTGAGATTAATGTTATCTATTCGTTAATATATTTATATAATATAATTTATGATTATATATATATATTTTTTTTATAAATAATATTTATAATATAATTTTATAACTAAATTCTATAAATTTAGTCACGAAAATAATTTTATACGTTAGAGTTTAATGTTTTAGTGGGTTTTATTTATTTTTTGGTTTTTTAAATTTTTTTTTTTTACTTTTTATAATAATATGTCATTTATTTATATATTTAATATTATTGAAATATGATTTTTATTTAATATAAATATTTTATTTATTAATTACATATTATTATATGTATTAATATTATTGATAAGGGAAACTTTAAAGATAAAATAAAAATATTATAAAATTATAATAATTTAAAATTAAAAAAATATTTAAAAATTAATTGAGTTTCCAAAACAATTTAACATATATTATCTTCCTTGAATTTATGATAAGATATTAATTGGTTTAGTGGTTGCGTTAACTCTGTGTTTGGGAAAAATTATTAGGTGAGTCTCGTTATTACGTTCGTGGTTATACGTAATTAGAATAGTTTGTCTCAATATTTTTTAAGGTGAATCATTATCTCTTTTCTACATATAATTAGTGGATGAGTAGTTATTAGATAATTATTTAAAGATGAATGGTTCTGATTGCTTGGACCATAGATAAAGTGGTGAATAAGGTTCACCTAATAATCTCTCGTGTTTTTAGAGATCTTTGGTTCCAACCCATATTTAGAGTATTTTATTATTTTTAATCTTTTATTCAAAATAACGTTGTTTTAGACCTTAAAATTACGTGATCAAAATGGAATCATTAGGCTGTGACGTTGATGTCATCGCTTCATTCGATAAAAACGAGTCCAGAGCCATAATTCGATGACACCCGACACCTGACGTAGTTTACTCTAAACTTTAAAATCCGTAAAAAAATCAAATTTTATCTGTTCAATGTACCATTCACAGAATAGAACAGACTTTTGGTTTCCGTTAAACTTCTCTGACCGACCATTCCATTTTTTTTCAATACAGACTAATGGCTCGTCAGGTATCCTTGGTGGAATAACAATGATGCTTTACTGCTTAATGTGTAGTTCGATATAGGAAGCTTTAGTTGACTCTTCGGTTTCTTAGAAAAGAAGTTATGGCAACTATTGCTCAAATTTTACTTAAAAAAGACAACTATCTGCATGCTTCTATTGAATGTTTTAGCATAAAACTGCATCCTGTATTGATTTTTTGCATAATGGACTGCTTTCTGCAACTTTATTGGTTCATTGCTCCTTTATAGTATAATATTTTATTTGATCTGTTTACTTATTATTGGCAGGTAGCAGTAATTGCACCAAACGTTCCTGCTTTATACGAAGCTCATTTTGGAATTCCAATGTCCGGTGCAGTTATAAACCCTGTCAATATTCGACTAAATGCATCAACAATTGCTTTCCTTTTGAGTCATTCTCGATCTGCCGTGGTCATTGTCGACCAAGAGTTCTTCACATTGGCGGAGGATTCTTTGAAAATCATGAAGGAGAAAAGCCATGGCAATTTCCAACCCCCTCTTTTGATTGTCATTGCTGACGAGAATTGTGATCCGAAAACACTGAGGTATGCTTTGGGACAAGGAACTATTGAGTATGAGAAGTTCTTAGAAAGTGGTGACCCTGAGTTTGATTGGAAGCCTCCTCAGGATGAGTGGCAAAGCATTGCTTTGGGATACACTTCCGGTACGACAGCCAGCCCTAAGGGGGTCGTGTTACATCACCGAGGTGCATATCTCATGTCTTTGAGTAGTCCTCTCATATGGGGGATGAATGAAGGAGCTGTATACTTGTGGACACTACCCATGTTCCATTGTAATGGCTGGTGTTTTACTTGGGCACTCGCTGCTCTTTGCGGAACAAACATATGCCTTAGACAGGTAAATTTAGTAGGCAAAATAATTTTTCCACTTCTGCTTTAGCATATGAAACAAATTAGCTTAGTTGTTCTCAAATCATCTGTTGATGCTAATGAGAATAATTATGTTGGACATTGATGTTGATGCCGATCTGCATCCGTTGTACTTCTGTGTTGGCAACCATGTGGGTAATTGTGTCTTCCGATGTTCTCCTTTCATGCATGTAACGATTTGAGACTAATTTCATCTCTTACAAATTTTTGGTCGATGCTAATGTTTTGCTCTTAAATGTCTTTAGCTGTGGTCAACTGGTCATAGCATGTTAGTTGCCAATGTCTGATCTTGTTCCTTTTGCATCTGCAGGTAACAACAAAGGGCATCTACTCAGCCATAGCGAAGTATGGCGTGACACACTTCTGCGCTGCACCTGTGGTTCTCAATGCCATAGTTAATGCCCCATCTGAGGATACAATTCTTCCCCTTCCCCATGTTGTTCATGTTATGACAGCCGGTGCTGCGCCACCCATTGCTGTTCTTTTCAGAATGTCTCAAAAAGGCTTCCGTGTCACCCACACTTACGGTCTCTCAGAAACCTATGGTCCTTCAACAGTGTGTGCATGGAAGCCTGAATGGGACTCTTTGCCACCTGAAACCCAAGCTCGCTTAAATGCACGTCAAGGTGTCCGATATATTGGCTTAGAGGGCCTAGAAGTCATCAGTACCGAAACGGGTCAGCCTGTTCCTGCAGATGGAAAAACTATCGGAGAAATAGTGATGCGTGGTAATCTTGTGATGAAAGGGTACTTAAGGAACCCAAAAGCTAACGAGGAAACGTTTGCAAACGGATGGTTTCACTCTGGAGATCTGGGTGTGAAGCATCCAGATAGCTATATCGAAATAAAAGACAGATCAAAAGACATTATAATATCTGGAGGTGAGAATATCAGCAGCGTGGAGGTAGAGAACAGTCTCTACATGCACCCTGCAGTATTGGAGGCATCAGTGGTGGCAAGGGCGGACGAGCGGTGGGGAGAGTCTCCTTGCGCTTTCGTGACGTTGAAGCCCGGAGTAGCCGATAAATCAGAGGAACCACGGTTAGCTGAGGACATAATTAAGTTTTGCAAGTCGAAGATGCCAGCGTATTGGGTTCCAAAATCAGTGGTCTTCGGTGCATTGCCCAAGACAGCTACAGGGAAGATTCAAAAACATGTACTACGAGCCAAGGCAAAAGAGTTGGGACCTGTCAAGTGGAGTAAGTTATAGTAATTGTTTTTGTACATCCCAATGCCAGAGCTATTTTATGATCCGAGATCTAATAGAGTGCTGGTATAGTTGTATTGTATGTCTACTGTAAACCAACATTCTTATTTTATTATTTTATCGTCAAAGTTTCATACAATAAACTCTTCCTTTTTAATCTTAAATCCTAAATCGTATCTCAGATCGGGGCCCTCCACCGTTTCGATTTGTGAATTGCTGGCTAGACTGTAAGGATACTGTGCATAAGTTTGCGGATGAATGGCAGCGTCTTATGGATTTGGATATTGGGAATGATAACATTTTGGTTAAATTTAGGGCCTTGAAGAAATTCTTTTTCACCAATGGAATTAGTGTGCTTTTGGTGACGTTGATAAAGCTATTGAAATATCGCTACATCAGATCGTTTCTACCGATGCAGGGGTTGCGAGCGGAGGGGTGGCAGTTGAGATTGTGGAATGAAGAAGGGAGCGGACTCGGGCTTTGTGGTGTGTAACACCCCAAATTAATATCTTAATTTTTAATTTGAAATTTTGGAAACTCAAAATTAAAAATTTTAGAATTCGAGAATTTAAGTTTGAAATTTTAAGTTGATTAGATAATTTAATTAAATAAATTCAGAGTTTTGGGTTTAATTAAGAAAATTAATGACTTTTTGAATATGTTATAAAATTGAGTAGACAGTTCGCGAACTCTAGGAAGTACAAGTTTGAACATGTAATTTAGCTAATAAATTGGGTCTTTTAACTCTTATTTATAACGAAATATTATAAGATTCTTTGCTGCCAGTCGCACTCCCATATCTATGTAAGAGTTTGGTTTGATAGTTTGAGGATGGCAATGGTTAATTACGTTTGGCGTTATAATGAGTTAAAAACGTTAGTAATATTTATGAACACCATAAATAATATCTAGAAGCACTTTGGAGGCTTTTGGGAAGGAATTGGTATGGTTAGAGGTGTTCTTTAAGCTCTAAACCTAGAAATTTGGGTTTGTGTATAGATACAAAGGGTACTCATATCGATACTCGGGATAAAAAAATGTGTATTTTAGGGAGAGTGCACGATACGTTTTCTTGTGTATCGATAATCCTACATTTTAAGGGATTCTATATCCGTTTATTCATATCGGTACACGGACGCGTATCGAAATCACTATTCTATTGAGATCATGTATCGGTACGAAGGGTCTTTATACCGGTATTGGGGTACCGGTACATTAAATAGGTGTATTGGTAGAAGGTTAATTTAATTCTTTCTAATGAGCTTTAGTTATCGATACTTAATAGAAGGGTATGAATACTACTGGTTAAGGGCGTACCAATACCCCTATAGGCGTATCAATACTCGTAGTTTAATTTGTCCAATTTTTTACCTTTGAGTTCGGAGAGTCAATAATTCAAATTAATAGTCCTAGCGGGTCCTCTTATACCTAAAACGAATTATAAAACTGAAAAAGAGAGACTTTAACTTCATATATAATTTAAATATCGACTTAAAGATAAAATACCTTGAACTACTTGTGATATTATATAAAATTGTATTTGATGATTGTGTTTATTCTATATGTTGTAAGAATGGTTGTATGAGATTCGAATACCCAAAGGGTGGCTTCTGATGGTATGTAACTCTAGACCACCTACGTGAGAGGGTTCTAGTTCCAATGCTTAGTGACCTCGAACTATACTCAAGGTATGGTAGGGAGTAGGTTTCGAGACTTAATGATGATCGGGCTCTCATCGGGTGTGTAGGTTATGATGCAAAGTGACTCTAGACCATACATCTAATATACATGTATATTGATGATTTATGAATGCATTTTGATATTGCCATAATGATAATATGTTAATGTTATGTATTTAGGCGATTATGGTAGCTAATCATTCTCTTTTATTACATCTTATTACATATATTTAATTATGATTTGCATAAATTATGATTGACTAGAGGTGTATCCACTGAGTTTTTAGTAGTTTAGTAGTCAAAATCTTTATTTTCGTGCCTAGATTTTCAGGTTACAGTCGGTTTGAGGAGCGCTACTTATGATATGTTTCAGCATCGATCGTGGTGAGTACATCAAGTATATAAATGGGCTTTGTATTCATATGACCTTTTTAATTAACTCTTTTAATTAAATTATATTGTTCGAATATTTTGATATTTGAAAATTAAAGCTTCTTAATATTTTTGATCTTAAATTATTTATTTGAATCAAAATCAGATTGAAACAATGGATAATGCTTTGAATTAAGAAAATTTTTAAAAATTTGAATTTAGGATTGGTATGAGGACCAAATTTTACACTCGAAACTCACAAAGGTTTCCTACACATAAGCCCATACAAGGCCTTGGAAGAAGCCATCATAATGCTCGACTGATAATTGTTATTCTAGGCGAACTCTACTAGCGGTAAATGATCCTCCCAACTCTTAGCAAGGTTTACTACGTAGTGCCGAAGCATATCCTTTAAGATCTGTATGACTTGCTCTGATTGTTCGTCAGTCTAAAGATAAAAAAATTGTACTGAAAAAGATGAAGTCCATAGTTACATGATTCTACTTCTTCTGTGGAATCTGTATGAGTTGTAGCAAACCCAAAAAAACTTAATGTTCTGGCTTAACCCGTTGACATACTAATCATTTTGTTACGAACTCAGAAATATCTCTATTCATGTATGATGATAAAAAGAATGAGAGAAAATCCTGATACATCTTATTATTTCTTGGATGCATAAAAAATGAACTACAATAAGCTTCTATCAGGATGCGATCTCTTAGATCTTTCAAAACTGGAACACACAAACAACCCTTGAAATATAGAAACCCATCATCCCGCATTTTAAAGTCTAACGTCTCACCCCTCAGAACCACTACCATCTGCGCCATTAACTCTTTATCTACACTTGTGTTATCTTGATTTCGTACAATAACGTGGGGTCAACACGTAATTCATCTAAAAGACCCTATCCTAAATAGAGAAATATAACCTTTAAGTCTGACATAGACTTTTGATATAAAGCATTGATGACCATTTTACCTTGTTAGGATGATACTCTATGATGCATTCGTAGTCCTTCAATAACTTTATCCATCAAAGCTACCTTAGAACAAATTTGCAGGACTCCAATCCTGGCTCTACTCCCATGGTCATCTCTCCCAAATTAAACAAAATTGATGACACCAAACTTAATGATGCTCAACAGTACAGAAGTACCGTTGGTGCTCTATTGTACATCTGTCATACCAGATCCGACATTGTATTTGCTGTGACAAAGGTTGCTCAATACATGCATGAGCCAACTGATTTGCATTGGTGCGTGTAATCACTCATTTTTTATCGAATTTTAGTATTTGTAGTACTATTATAGTAATCATATTATTAATAAAAAGAGAAGAAAAAGAAAGAAAAAAATAAGAAAAAGAAGAAGGAAATGAAAGGAAAGTTGATGTGGGATTGAAATCCCACATTGATGAGAAACCTCACTTCCCTCTCTCCAAATGCCTATAAAAGGAGGTGAGGGAACCTTTTTGAGAGGGGAACCAATTGGGTGAGGGTAGTACCCTATGATCCTAATTTGAGAGATTAGCTCTCCCTAAATTTTGGGTGGTTCGATCGGGTCTTATTTTTAAGATCCGATCTAGTTAAAAATTTTGTAAGGGGTCGTGGTAGATCTTGGTGGGGAATTCATCGGGGTTAGCCATTCGTATTTTTAGATATAATTTTTATCTTTGTATTTTGAATATTTTTAATAAAAATAGTTGTTTTTAATTTGTGTTGTATATTAATATTAATTTATGTTTATGTTTTAGATTAATATTTATGTATGTTTTAATTTATATTTTATATTAGTATTAAATTTGTTAGATTAATATTTATGTTTTATGCATTTATTTTTTATGTGATATATTTAATTTATTTGCTTAAATTGTATGAATTAATATTTAATTTTGTTAATGCGGGCCCTTAAATTCGGTCGTAAGCGAGGTCAGTACCAATAAGATGGTAGTGGTTCGGACGCTTACCTTCGAGTTTAGGTGCTTTAAAATAAATGTGCACATTTTTAATAAATTGATTTGATCGTCAAATTAGCCCGGAAAATTTAATATTAGTAAAGCGGTAATTAAACAAAGTACCAATTTTTGGACGGTATGGGGTGCTAATCCTTCCCCGTCCGTAACCGACTCTCGAACCCCAACTTTTAAAATCTCTAGTTTTATGGTGTCCGGTCTACCAAAATGGCCGGTGGCGACTCCAATTTTACAAAAATCATTTTGAAACAGAAACCCCCACATGGAAGACATTAATTTTCAAAACAACACATCAAAAATGTTTTACAACTCAGAAAAAGAATTATTTTTAGCGATAACACTTATTCGTGGATTTTTACATCGCTACAGTGTGTTGTTAAAAGGATTCTACGGTATCTCAAAGGACGATTGACTTTGGTCTATGGTTTTCCTCTAGCTCGGCTACAACAAGTGATCTGGTAGCCTTCTCTGGTGCTGATTGGGGCCGCGATCAGGATGATCGACGTTCGATCTCTGGTTACTACACCTTTCAAGGCAATCATATTATCTCCTGGAGCTCCAAGAAAAAACGAGCTATTTCTCGATCCACAGCTGAAGCTGAGTATCGAAGCCTGACAGATGCTACAGCTGAAGCAATCTGGATAAAGGTTGTCCTTGTTGAAATACGCATACCTGTTAAGTCGAGCATCAAGCTTTGGTGAGACAACACCAACATCGTGGCCATGGCTGCAAACCCGATTTTGCATACAAAGACGAAACATCTTGATTTAGATCTCTATTTTGTCCGTGAACGTGTAGCAACTGAAGAATTTCAAGTTAATTACGTCCCAACTGACGACCAGATTGCAGATGCTCTTACCAAAGCTCTCCCTGCGTACAAGTTTGAGTTACTTCGTTACAAGCTCTATGTTGTTGATCTTTAAATTATTTCGAAGTTTAGTTAGTTTTCTTTTGACCCTAACTAAGTAGGGTGAATATTGAATGTATATGAACAATTAGAAAAAGTTGGTTAGATGGTTAGAGTTGTTAGAACTGTTATCGGCCCTCTAACCTCTATTTTCCTATTCTTTAAATAGTCATGTAATGGTCACCATGTAATCAAACTTCTATGAATAAATTTCATACGTATAGTTCACCAAGATAAGCTTCAACACCTACACCATAGCAAGATCATTTTCTTCTTCACCATCTTCATTCTCTTCAAACTCGACCGAGACCCCCACATCACCATCAAGATCTTCACCTAAATTCGCCACAGACCCCTAGCTCAATCAACCCCGTCATTATAATCTGTGATCAACTTCCCAATCGAAATAAACTGGTCACAAATCTGAGTCAGTATCGGATTTAACAACTTTTCCAGACGGAAACTGGCTCAACAAGCGAGTCACATTCTTTCTTCTTCTTAGATTTTTTAAGCTTCTCGTTTAACTCCAGCGGCCTGCCTTTATAAAACGATCGTCAAACGACCTAGGGTCAATCTTTTCCCAGAGAGATTCCAGCTCTCCAGTTGGTTCATGAGTATCACGAGAACGACTTAGGGTTTGGACTAGTTGCTAGAAAAGGATTTGGGTAAATAATACTAAATTAATATATTATTAAAATTATATGATTAATTTTTTAGAATTAGGACCAAATTAAATAAGTGTAGAACTTGAGTGTTAATTATATAATTATATCAATTTATATTATCTGTCACATCATCGATCGTTATTTTTTTAACGGTATTGGATCAATTTGTTATAATATTTAAGTCGCATAATTAGTTTATAACTTTTAATTGTCGAAGGAAACAAAAGATAATTAGAGTATAATAAGGGAACAATTTATGTAGTTTACCCTAAAATATAATTGAAACATCGTACGTAAAGATATACAAAAAACGAGAATATTTAAAATAAAAATTAATATTATAAAAATTAAATTATATAATATTTTAAGAGAATGATACAATAACATTTAGGGCCGTAAACGAACCGAACGAACATGAACGAGGGTGTGTTCATGTTTATTCGTTTAACTTTAACCGAACAAACGAACGAACACGAACATAAACGAACATAATTTTTTTTGTTCGTTCGTTAAGGATTGTAGCTTGTTCATGTTCGTTTATGTTTGTTCATTTAAATAAATTTAAATGAACATAAACGAATGAACATAAAAAAAACATAAACGAACAAACATAAATGAACGAACAAGTTCTTTGTTCGTGTTTGTTCATTTAATTAAACGAGCGAAAAATCTTGTTCATGTTCGTTCGTTTAATAAATAAACGAACATAAATGAACTTCCCTCCAAACGGTTCATGAATGGTTCACTGAATGTTCGATTTGTTTATAGCTCTAATAACACTTTGTTATGTTTGACAGCTGCGAGGTGCTAAAAAAGAATATCATTTTTTATATTTGTAACACCCTTATCCGTGTCAAGAGCAAGGCGTGCTACCAAGCAATATTAGACAAGTTAATCCAGATTTTCAAATAATTTAAAACCTTTTTATAGGCTTACCTTTAACACTTGTCCTATTACTCAACTTCAAATCATACATATAAGTCTATTACTATTTAATTTCTTAGGACGTATTTAGTACCTAGATGTATCTATCAACTATAAAGTCCAGTGGTGAAATTCAATTTGGTTTCCACTACTCATGCCTATCAAGCATAAACTTATCCAATTATCATGCATTTTAACAAATCATATTATCCATAATAACCACATGCATAACATTTAGCTAATCTATAAACCAACCCTTAGGCCCCTTCATGGTCTATTATATACAAACATATGTTCAAAAATATAATCCTAGTTAAATATATACAATATCATATCTCAAAATGCTAGAGCATAAATGCATCACTATGTCACCCCTAGGAGATTACATAAGTCAGAATATCATACTTCAAAATCTTACTTGTGTGCCTTGGATGCTAAACTCCGAAATGATCCAAAATCTATAAACCTGTGACTGGGAAGAAGGAATAACATGAGTGATAAGTACGAAACGTACTTAGTGAGGTAATACCTAATGCTAATCATTTCTAAACATTCAATCAATCATATTTTAATTTTAGGCTTTACCGAACCTAAGAAACATTATAAAGTTAATTCACAAGCTTTCAATTGTCATCATAATCGATAACTTATAACTCAAACAAGCACTCATTTTATAGTATCCAAGTTTTCGGGTAATATGCATCAATTAGCATGTATACAAGATTATAGCAATCAAGTTTTCAAGTAGTATGGTTCGGTTAACATACAACCAAGACATGGCAAACAAGTTTCGATTAACATAATTCAATCACATACATGCTTGTTTATATCAATTCAACTTTCAAGTACAAGAAGCACGGTTCAGTTATATGCATTTTAGGCCATAACAATCAATTATTCAAGTACAGAAAGCATGTATTCCTTAGCATACAATACAAGAAGCTTACAAATCATTAACAAACATATCGAGTCATGGTAAACCATTTATTCACGTGCAAGAAGCATGCTTTCAATGAACGTGCCATTCAAGAAGCGTATTCAATTTGATTAGCCATTTAGTCAAGTTATGATTCATTATTTTGTCTCAGTTTATAGTTAGACAAGATAAACAAGTCACAAAAAGGCACATAAAATGACCAACAAGATGATACATAAAGTATCTACAAGAAGGTGCCAACACACCAATCGTACCCATAGTACATCAAGACGATACACACGGTATCTAGCAAGAAGGTGACTAACCACCACAAGACGGTACGCTAAGTACCTAACAAAAGAGCTCAGACTCTAGACATGTCGTACTACCTATGACCAACTAAAGAACCATGCTTTATTATCCATATCATTATCAAGAATCAAGATTTCATTAATGGTCCATTTAACCAAATTTCTATTACAATTTCACCAAGATCAAACCATGTCATACAAACATTCATGTTTTCAATCACAAGCAAGCTTAATAACAAGATGCACACGCACATGTATGCATAACGTACCTTAGATCCTGCAAACAGCGTGTCGTTATCTTACCTCGACATTCCCAAGCTACACACTATACTAAGCTAGTATAGCATGTTATCACCCAACATGACAACACACAAGTTATCACACATTTTAACATTCTTCCCATTAATTTACCAAGTAAATTATTAGTCCAATTACATGCTTTGAACATACAATATGGTGGTTAGGACCTAGTCCTAACCCTAAGGGTTTGCTACACTCACGTGTTTTCAAGCTAAGTCTTCTATGGATTATGAATGACAACCCCTCGATTTCTCCTCTTTGAAGCCTCCATAACTCTTTCCTCTTCAAAGTTTCCAAACTCTTGGTCTTCTAGCAAATCAAACATACATGGCATTTATTAGAATTACACTCAACTAAGCTTTTCAAGCAATTGCATGTATTTCTTAAGCAAATACTCAAATATGTCCCCTATGGACAGTTTATCGACACTTTACAAAAGAAATCATATCTTTTAATCCATATGTCGGATTTCGTATACTTTATACCGTTGGAAAACTAATAAAATCATCTAGTTAACCATAATAAGCTTGCATTTTATTAATAAGCCATTTAATATAATTTTCTACCTCAAGACAGCCTTAATTGATTCTCAGATTGTATTGATACATAATTTTGTTTTATTTCCAGATTTTTCTACGTAACTCCAAATCGAGTTTCGTCTTTTCTCAATCGTTCTAGACACATGAAATATTAATCCTACAAAAATTCACATTAAAATTCTAACTGTGCTAATCGTTCTAATCACAGCAGCCGTTTAAACTCACTGTTTCAGCACAAACTGCTATGGACAGCCCACTTGCACTAACTTTAACATTTTCATTGGTGACCTTAACACCTTAGTATGACTCTATCAAATTTACACATTAATTTCCAGTATATTATCTACATCTTAGCTCAAGGAAAATATCAATTAACATGTCTCACGTGCCTAATAAATTCGGTAAAAACCATGGTGCATCAAAACAGTTTATGGTTCATGTTTAACTCAAACCGCTTATTGAATTTAGCTCCTAGCATGAACACATGATCTTCCTAGCATTTTACACATGCAATAACATTTAAAACTTCATTTTCCATCATTTCATTTCATACTTACATAGCATTTAACTATGGATATTCAAAACAGTCCCTAAATGCTACTAACATATCACTAGCATGCAAGAATCAATTCAAGTAACATGGTAGTCACAAATCTATTTTACTCATGCTTTTAGACATTTCATTAGAAGTTAAAAATCAACATTACCTTACTCTAACATGCATGAACCCTTCTTCCAAAATGTGAACTCAAAACATCTCCTAAAATCCCTTTTTCTTACTCTAATTTTCGAACAAGAAGGAAGACAAGATGAAAATATGTTAGGGCAGCCCCCAACCCTTTTCTCCTTCACTTTTCACTCACTAGATTTTATGAGAAAACAAGGATTTGAAGCTTTCTCACTCAAGCTTTCTCTAAGTTTTAAAAAAGGAGGTGAAACAAAAAAGAAGACAATTTTCTCTTTCTTGTTTGTTTTGGTCGGCCATTACCTTTTTCTCCTCTTTTTTTATGTTTTTTTTAAATTAATAGGATAATATCCATTAAAATGAACATCATCGGTCCATTTTAGCCACATAGGATTTCCACTACCAAGTTTTTGGTTTAATCCTTTAAATTGGCAACCCATACTGCTCCAATTACATGCAAACCTTCCTACTTTATTTTTGTTTTAATTGTATCCTTATTCTAGTTCTATATTTCTTATTTAAAGTAATTGAGTCCTAAATTGGTTAATCAATATATCATGTGACATTTTAATTCTTAATTACTTAATTTATTTCAATGAAAACCTTAACTCAATGGTTTAACATGAATTAATTCCACCTTTAATATTACTTATTCAAGCTTCTAACATGAACTCTTTAATTACAAAGAGCATCTAATTCAATTGATTTAAAGAATTAATATAACATTCTACTAGCCCGATTTTAGGGTGATACAATATTATCCATAATTTTTAGTTTGTTTGATCTTTTCTTTTCGATCCATATCATTACGAATCTGGGTTGATGTCAAATGACCTGAAGGGTGTCTACGTAATCCGAGATTCAATAGGATTGTAAGCTACTTTTGACTTAATTCCATTCTCTTTCGTTACCTATTAAGGAAGGCCATGTCTAAAAGCCGACCGCTTAACTTTAGACTAAACCCGGTGGAGTATTTCAGGCTTTTGGATGAAGCTAATTTAATATTGATCATGAAAAAAAATTCGTCCCGATCGACTAGAATCGAATCTTAAAGCTTCGACGAGCTTAGGGTTAGGTTATTTATGTTTTTTGCGATTCCAGTCACCCTCGTCGTTTATTAGAGACATGGCCACCGTATCTGAGCATCTCGTGTTGAGGCTAGCGAAACGCCCTTTCTATTCGTTTAGCCACCGTCGGCAAAGGGATCATCGGATTTGCATCTCTTCGTCGGATTTTTGGATAAGTTAGGTAAGTAGAGTTATATTTCCGATGCATCGTTTGATTAAAATATTGAAGCTGTTAAAATCCAAAAAATAGATGCATTTTGATTTATCTTTGATGGATTTATACTTTTGTTTGTTTTCATTCATAATTTAACAGGTTTTTGATTCTAGGTTCTTATTAGTTATTAGTTAGATTAAAATATTGGGGTGCTTATTGGTTATTAGTTTTTATAATTGTTTTATGTACGTATCAAATCATGTTTTTCTAATCCGGAATTATTAAATATTTAAGAAGAAATTAGAGTCTCGTTGTGTCTGTATGGTTTAGATTCTGGACCTTGACATGAGTTTTTTTACTTCTTTTCACAGGTGAGATATCCAAATATCTTGCCATTTTTCATAGTAGTGAGATTGGATCTTTTGACGGTCCTAGTCCAAAAGTTACATACAATTTATAGTCACGGAGCCTGTTATGCCTTTGTCAGAGAAGATCAAGGATCTCGATTTAGAAGATACACAAAGGTATAACCACTTAACTTTGCTAAATCCCTTGCTTATATTTGCTATTTTGTTAGTTCTGATTCTTAGAATGGATGTCATTTTTAGTTTTTGACACTTAAAATAAATTATCCTCTCATTTGAAAGTTTATTTTCCTCCATTGATGCCATCGTACATAAAAAGTTGAGAATATGATTTTTTTGTTTAAAGAGATTTTAGATTGTGATTTCTTTTGTTGGTAGGGATGAGTATTATGCTTGGGGGTTCTTTGATCTCTTAGGTGTATTTACAACATGAAATTATATTTCGTACTAGAGGATAATTTCTTTCATGGCCTTGGAGTTGATACTGAATGCTTTTATTTAATTTCATAGGATGTTTTATTTATGAAATTTTCTTTGGCACGAAGTTGGGAAAAACTGAGGATCTGAGAAGGTCTGTGACAACCCTAGAAGCACAACATCTTTTTATGACTATGTTCATTGGAGCCTTTCATAATGGATAACACCGTACTAGAAAATTAAAAATTAGGATACAACACTATAAAAATTAAGTTTATCATTTGTGCATTGGTTTAAAAATTAACTTAACCTTCCGCTCAGAATTCAAACATGCAGTTTGGGAATCAAATGGTCAGTAAACCTTCCGCTCTCCAACTTCAGATGATGAAGCAGCAGTAGCAACATCAGCAGTTGCAGCAGGCACAAAATGCAGAGGAAAATTATGATGGGACTAGGAACAACTGTAGGTGTGGGAAACATGGGCAGGCTTGGGGGACTTGGTAATGCCTTGGGAATTGGAGGTGCAAGGGGAATTGGTGGAACCGGAATCTCAGCTCCAATGGCACCTATTTCAGGCATGGGTAACATGACTCAGAACATCAGTAATATTAACCCAGCTTCAAATATTACCGATGCAATAAGCCAGCAGCTTCGATCGGGTCCACTAACATCAGCTCAGCAGGCATGTTAGGAGCTCCTCAATCAAGCATAGCTGGGATGTCTGGACCCAGGCAGATGCAGCCAGGTTCTGCTAGTTTTTCCATGCTGGGTCAGAGTCTGAACCAGGCTAACATGAACCCGATGCAACGCTCGGCTGTGGGGCCCATGGGTCCTCCAAAGATGATGTCTGGGGTGAACCAGCTCTACATGAATCACCAGCAGCAGCAGCAACAGCAGTTGCGGAATCAGCAACAACTGTTACAGCAGCAGCAGCAGCAAGCAACAACCTCGCCACTACAGGCTGTTGTCTCTTCTTCACAGGTGGGCTCTTCATCAACCATCGGAATTCCACAATTGAACCAGCAACAACAGCAGACTCCCATGAGTCCTCAACAAATGAATCAAAGGCCTCCCATGAGTCCTCAACTGAGTTCAGGAGCTACACAGGCGCTAAGTGCTGGTAATCCAGAGGCTTGTCCAGCTAGCCCTCAATTGAGTTCCAAGACCCTCGGCTCGGTTAACAGCATCACAAATTCTCCCGCGGAGCTCGGTGTGAACAAAAGCAACTCTGTTGCCAATATGTAGCATATTCGGAGCACTCTTATCCTAAACTAAATTCCCCATATATACTAATTACCGAAGACTTTAACTGTTCAATGAAAGATGATAAAACCAAAAATTCAAAAAAAAAAAAAAAGAAAAAGGAACTAACCTTACCGATTTTGGTCTGGTTGGAACCCGTTGGATTCAGTTTCAAGGGTGTTTATTGGGAAAAATTATTTCATGGGTCAGTCCCTCCACCTGTCTATAGGACCAACCAACAAAAATTGTCCACTTTATCAATTTTTTCATGTCATAATTTTTTCCCAAGTGAATCTTCACTTGGAAAATTAAAAAATAATGAGGTGAACGGTTTTTATTGGTTGGTCTCATGAATAACGTGGTGGGACTGACCCATGATATAAGGTAGAAGGGAGAGTATATATAGTTTCTCTTTAATAATATATATATATGACAATTATCTGATTAGATTTAATATCATGTCATATTTTTAATATAATTATAATTAAAAATATTTTAAAAAATAAGAAAAGTTTATCTCCATAAACGTCTTATTAATTAATCAGTGAATATATATATATATATTAAAATAAAACTTTTAGAGATATAATTCCCATGTGATTATAATCACGTATCTTGGTCTGCAAGTAAAAGAGTCCCTAACATTCTCCGACTCTCTCTACAACTAGGTCTTGACTACATTATCCTCATCTATAAATAAATGCTTTTGTGCATTCAAGTTCTACATAACAAAGAAAAATAATTACTATATTTTCTTCAATCTTCTAACCTAAACACCCATGGCCATTGCTCAGCTTTCCATCAGGATCTTTCAGCTACTCAGGTTAATATTTGTTGATCATGCATTATTTTCTTTCTTACCCTAGTTGTTTTAGTGCTACATGTTTCTTTTCATACAAGGAGTACTGGTTAATGAGTATGTATGTTATGTGTTGTAGTACACGATCCTACTCGGTTGTTGCAGCGGAGGACATGAAGAAGCAGGCAGCGGCAGCGGTTATGAGAAAGGTGGTAGGTTCGAGGGCGGAAGTTTTGACAGATCATGTGGAGAAGAAAACGTTTTGGACGAGAGATCCAAAGACTGGGAACTGGATTCCGGAGAATCACTTCGACGACATTGATGTTGCAGAGCTGAGAGAGAAGCTTCTTCCCAAGAATCACACAAATAAGTAAAGAGAGGATTGAGGATCGAGGAGGGGATATATATCTGTATCTTTGAATCATGCATCTTTAAATTCTGTGCATTTAATGTTTGATGATGTACCCAAAGGATGGGAATTAGGGTTATATTTTAAAATAATAGATTTAGGGTTTAAGTTTAACGTATATGATATAAAATTTAATGTTAAGATTTAAAATTTAATTTTAAATATTTTTAATATGATATAATAAGACAAATAATTTTTGTTCGTTCATAAAGATTGCACGAAACAAAATGAATCCTTTTTGTCTAACAAAAATACAATTCAATTTTAAAAAAATTATGCTATTTAGATATATTTCAAAGAAAAATATTTTGAGATTTGTTGACTACTTAAAATTATTGAATATTTTAAGTACAAAAAATAATCCATGAATATATTATAAAACACTATCATAACAATACTCAGCTTTCATCTAAATCTTATTACTAATATACTTTTGATAGAACGCACAATGAAAATATTAGTGATTTATTAATTATCATATCACCTTTTAATATCTAAATTAAAAATTTAATTATCAAATTGAATGATTTAATAAAATTTAGTGACAATATCTCCTTTTACACATCACCTTAAAATATATCTTAAAAAATAAATTATAAATTTTAATCCTATTTTTTACATTCCAGCCAAAATCTCTTTCTCTTCCTCTTTTAATGTCAATTTTGTCTTCCCATGACCCATAAATTATAAATTTTAATCCTATTTTTTTTCAACATTTCTTTCGTATGTTCATTGTTTCTGGGTTCCTTGTTCATTCATAATCGAATTGCTATATGATTCAACCAAAAAAATAACAAGAAACTCAAAGGGGTTATTAGCTTTGATCATCATAATGAAAAAAACAGTGATTACAGGAGGAAGAGATCTTATAGCTATCTATGTACAATCTCTAATACATGACCTTTCTTGTAGAAACAATTATATCATGAAATCTGTGGAATCTGGAAAGACCCAAGCTTTTCTGGTTAAATTCAATCCACTAGGATTCATCTGGCACAATGCTAACACCTTTAGTAGCCCTGTTAAATCCGCCACCACTAACGATTTAGAGCCATCTATCTTGAACAAGATCAAGGATCTCTGTGTAGCTGGATTCAGAACATTTCCAAAAGCTTCAACTTGGAGTACACACACGATGCAGAGTAATTTGAAAATAGCTTATAATGGAATCTGATAAAGAGTTTAAGGTTTAGGATTTAGGGTACGATGATACAACGTTTCCGGAATCTGTCGAGGACAACGGGGGCCTTCATCATACCCTTCACAAACTATTTCTCCATTTTCATCTCTATCGCAGATTACGCCCTGGACTGATCCTCGAAAACCTGTTTAAATAGGAAATAGACTTCAAACATCCATGGCAGGTTGAGCAATCTATATGAACAAGAAACACGGAACACAAAACAGGAAAAGAGAAAAATTGTATCGACCTTGTTGGAGTATGATCCGATATGATTTGTGTAAGCTTTCTTTCCAGGAACCCGATCGTACTAAATCATAACGATCTTGTTGGCATGTTCGATAACTTAATTTTAACGTTAAGTATTTTCAAAACCAAAACAATCATTTTTTTTTTATGTGTATCGATATCACTCCAAAAGGTATCGATACCATAATCTTATTATCGATGAATGTTCTTAAATTTTCAGAGAGGTTTCGATACAATCTTTCATAGTTTCAATATCACTATTACCAGATTGAAGACCTTTCGATATATTTATGTAGTTGTTTCGATACGAACCTATTTTTAATACTAACTCATTTCGATACAATGAAATCACAAATCTATATTTCTTATAAAATTATTGTAAGGAATACCGTTTTTCTTAAAACTTCTATAAGAGACGTGTATACTTTGTAATAATTTATGTACATGCACAAATCCTTACATTTCTTGTAGCATATTAAGTTATTTCCTAGGAAATTATGCATGTACACAAATCCTTATACTAAATTTAGTTATTTTGGGTCAAAGTGAGTAGGTGTAAGAAATTCGGTATATACTTTTTTTTCTTATAATTTTTGTAATGATTTATGTATATTTTGTAGTAATTTATGTACATACACAAAACCTTACATTTCTTGTACCATGTTATGTTTTCTTGTAGTAAATTACGTATGTACACAGATCCTTACACTAATTTGATCTCATTTAGGCCATGGTAAGTAGGTGTAAGAAATTCGGTATATACTTTTTTTTACAATTTCTGTAAGGATTTATGTATACTTTGTAGTAATTTATGTACATATCAAATCCTTACATTTCTTGTATCATATTATGTATTCTCGTAGTAAATTGTGTATGTACACAAATCCTTACACTAAAATGGCCTCATTTAGCTCATGGTGAGTAGGTGTAAGAATTTCGGTATATATATTTTTACTTCAAATTTTTGTAAGCATTTGTGTATACTTTGTAGTAATTTGTGTACATACACAAATCTTTACATTTCTTGTATCATATTATGTTTTCTCGTAGTAAATTGTGTATGTACGCAAATCCTTACACTAAGTTAATCTCATTTAGCTCATGGTGAGTAGGTGTAAGGATTTTGGTATATACCTTTTTCCTTACAATTTTTGTAAGCATTTGTGTATACTTTGTAGTAATTTGTGTAGATACACAAATCTTTACATTTCTTGTATCATATTATGTTTTTTCGTACTAATTTGTGTATGTCCACAAATCATTACGTTATAACATTTTATGTATATACTGTTTTTTCTATAATATTTATAAGGATTTATGTATGTACATAAATTTTTATGTTTATAACATTTTATGTATATACCTTTTTTCTTACAATTGTTATAAGAAATTGTGTACATATTTCGTAAAAATTATGTACAAAAAATGATCGGGTAAACTGATCAACCTTCAATTAGCCGACTTTTAACGATCGTTTCCTAGAATCACCCGTTAAGGAAACTATAATTTGTAAACCTTAAAGATTTATGAAATGGAGTGTACAAGCTGCGGGTAAAAATTATTTATCTTTATTATGCCTCCATTCATGACTTCTGTTAAATTATATTAAAAAAATGAATTTTGAACCCTAACCTTTAATTTTTATATCCTAAAATTTAAATCTGACACCCTAAAAAATACACCTACCCCTAACTCCCTAAACCCTAACTACAATCTCTAACTTTAAACTCTACACCTAAACCTTCTAATTTAAAACGGATATATAGGTGAAGGTATAAGAAAGAGGTAGACGATTCACACCCAAATAAATCCTGATGCACTTAGTCCATGTAATCAGATGTTGCGTGTGAACATGTTATGCCGCATGAATACTTCAAAGCTTGAAGAAAAGTCAGAATCACACTCCTGAAAGAATTTGGTTCAATAGTACCTTGAAAAGGTCACGATATCTCTGTAACATGGAAGATTTATTGCGTAGAGAAAAAGGCAAAACCAACACCTTAGAGTCTGAAACTTTCTTACGAAGTTCTTCTTGTAACTTCTAGTGGAAAATGTTGCTACTTTGTCCAAGCAAGGGTTATTCCCCTAGAGTGAAAAATAGCTTACTCAAACTATAATATGTTGTTTTGATAAGGGTAAGAGTGGGTAAAACTTAACTTAATTTTTTTTTTTAAAAAATCAAGTTGAAAAATAAAAATTTAAATAACTCAAAATTTTCAATATTTAATAAATTTATTTTATAAGTTTGAAGCGAGTCTCTTAATTTTTATGATATATATATATTGATATATAAAAATATGAAGAAATATTAATATAATAAAGAAATATATATGTACATATATATTATATGAATAGAGGAAATCGTTTAAATTAAAATTAAATTGTATTATAATATGATAAATTATTACAATTAAATATTTTCAGTAACTCAAAAACCCGACTTAAATTGAATAAAAAATTCAAATAAAGTTGAATTTATAAAATAATACTCGTCGACTCGAATAACTCAAAAATTTTTTACTCGACCCGATGAAAGACTCAGCCCTAAACAAAGGTAGTTATGGGCAAATGAAACTTCTTGTTAGTATGAATTGATAGTCCCAGCAAATTTGTCCATAATTTTTTTATTCTTGTATTATATTTATGGCCATTAAGATTTTTAGCTTTAAACTTTTTCAGCATAAACATAAAGTTCTTTGTTGAACTGTTGTTCTTTGCATCATATCAGAAAACAGGAAAACATCTTCATTTGTAAAACAAGGGGAAGAATTTGTTATCATTGATACAATGTATTCTAAACATACTAATACAAAGCTCATTTTTCCATGTCTTTGGAGAGCTGATCTGATGTGATGAAGCTAAAATACACATAATTAACAGGGCTATAGACAATGGAGTACTTCATGTTTTTGAAGTACTACATATACAATTATTATTATTATTTGGTTTCATTCTCTGAGAAACAAAATGATAGAAAACAAAGATGGCAGTAAGCTTCTGCAGCAGCTAAACGTGGATGTGATCTACTGTGATGTCAAGGTGCAGCAATCCCCTTCTTCACCAACATATCGTAGACTCTATCGATCTTGCTTGGTTCGATCTTGAATAAGTGATGAGCATCCGCTTTCTTACTAATATTGCCATGGAAGATCTCTTCTGAAATGATCTGCAGCATCCTTAGATAAAGTGGCGGAGGTAAACGAATCTCACTGCATAGCCGCTTCTCCTGCCAACAATCAAACACAACCATCAATGGATACACTTCAGTTAATAGCTCCAACTAAACTATAGCGAGGTATTAGAGCACTAGCATATTTGTAAGCAAACTCCTACCTCAAGGCTAAATCTGTCAATGGGGGGGGGGAGTCAAGTTGATTTTGAAACAGTTCAATTCAGGTTATAAATTTTTGGATAGGTTTGGGTTTGGATTGTTGGATTTGAGATCAAATGATTTTAGGTTCGGTTCATTCGGGTTTTGCCAGCTGGATTTTCTGAGTTGGGTCATTTGGATTTTGTCATTCGAGTTTGACATTGAAGTTGAGTCATTTGAAGATCATTTTCGGTTTCAGGTTCAGGCAGTTGACTTTTATGGTCAAGTCAGGTTGGTTGGGTTTGGATTTTGGTTAATTAGGTCGAACTCTTGAGTTCAGATAAGAATTGACAAGTTCACTCCAGGCTAAGGACTATCCGGTAATGTTTGAAACACAACATCGGATCAGATGAAAATATAGAAAATAGGGATGTCACTCTTACAGTTTCAGACAGTAGCTGGGTTTCGGCGAAACCCATTATGTCCAAATCTTTAGCATAACTTGAAGAAGCCTGTGCTGTTGGTCTTGAATTTGAGTCCTTGCCAACAGACTCGGAAGCCATGAATGAGTTTGGGGCTGCCTGGCCACCAGGACAACCCTGGACTCCATCTTTTGCTCGGTGAGAACTCTCTTCAGCTTCCCTTTTCCTTTTGTGTTCTAGATATCTGTCTGCTTCAGCTGATGTTCGACAACCAGCTGCTCGGGATTCCTGCATATAATTGTTTCCACCGACAGCATCAGTAACCATATTATGAAGATTATATATGTAAATAAGGTAGAAGGCAGAAAAGGTGGCCAAGCAGCAATTCCAGGCATGGTGGATACCTTGAGTTCTTCAATCCTTTTTAAAGTCCGATGCTCAGAGATAATCGTCTGAAGCAATTCGTCATGTTCTTCCTTCGAATGAAAGCGCATGAAGACATCATAGCGTTGGCAAATTGCCCTCTCCTCAGGAGATAAGTCCTTCACAAATGGATTAGGATATAACAGATTTCTTTCTAGAATGAAATCCTTTCTGCGCTTCCTTTCATCCAGCCTGACAATAGATTCATTTCAAGCACGAGTCAGAGAAAAGTATTGCACATAATTTTCTTATTAACAAATATAGGAAATATTTTGTTCTTTCCTGGATGAAAAACATAATGGGAATCAATTACAACAGATCAGAATTTCCAAGATCCAAAAGGTATAATCATAAGTCCTTCCACAACCCTGAAACCTGTTCTATTCTATGCAATATTATTCCGATGTGCTAATATGGGCTTCAGTTTTTAACGGATTATAAGTTTATATGAGTGGAGTCAATCATCACTCCTGCATTAATCAGATTACCAACTGCGTACCTCTTTGAATAGATACGCAACACTCGCAGCTTAAGCTCGCGTTCCTCCTCCGTATCAGTGTCTTTAAATTCCATCTCAGCTAGTAACTGTTCTGCATCATTGTCATACTCTGGATCGAACTCCTGCCGTTTGGGGTTATAACCACTCAACTCAACTAAAGATGGACCTTCATTTCCAGAAGAATTTGGCTTCTTTCCCCCAAAATTTCTGTCAACTGAATGATCTAAAAGATAACAATAACAATGAGCTATACTGGCATTGCAATATATATAATTATGGAAACTAGCATTGTTATATTAATATCATGATTATGTCTCCATCCTCGGATAAGCTTCACTGGTGAATGTCATATGATCTCTTAAGGAAACTCCAAATACATAAAAAAAAACACTCAGAAATCTTACCAACATGTGTCTGACACATGTCCATATTCGACACTAAAACAGGAACCTGAGTAACATAGGTACCAACAACTTTATCTTTTGTCATATTCTCTACTAAGTCAATTTATTGGGTATTAGAGCAAAAGTGATCATTATGTTCTTAAATGGTATAACATGTGAGAAACTACAAATGACTTAGTGTCATATGGGCTGTATATTACCGGAATAATGATAATTAAAGGGAACAGAGTGAAAGTAAAAGATATCAGACCTTCCATTTTAACATTTCCGTCTTTAACCTGGGTCATATTGGATACCTTCATAACACCTGCCGGTGTGGTACTGTTACTGTTAGGACGCACCCCAGAATCTACATCTGAAGTTTGTAGGAAACAAGGCAGTACACATGAGGATCACAGCGATCAGATTATTTGTGTACACACCGAATAAATTAAGAATCTCTCAGCAGGGGAAGAAAATAATCAATGCTCACCTGCATTTAACGCAGAGAGTAATCTGCCACAACTACCACCTTCAACTCTACATAAATCAATAAAAAATCACATAAGAAATAGCATAGATGAACAAAGATGATAGTAACAGAGGAGAATGGGATTCATACTTGACTCTTGAAGGTGAAAAAAGAGATTCTTCTTTTGCTGAAAGCTCCCCAAACATAGGTCCTGAGACGCTCAATAAATTAATGATAAGCATTTGCATTAATAAATTGCATCAAATTATAATTAAGGTGTTGTGAGGGAGTGATGAACCAAAGAAGAATATGAGAGGAAAATAAGAAACAATGAATAAATTGTAAAGAAAACTCAAAGAAGAGAGAAACGTAAGAACAAGCTTTGTTGTTTCTTACTTGGGATGCATAAACCAAAGGAGTTTACACCTATTTGAAACATATCCAATTTTTTTCTAGAATGTTCATGATTAGTGTACAAAAGAAAAATAAAAAAGAAAATTACAAAAATTATTATTTTTTTACCACAAAAATAGCATTAGAAATGGATTGGCAAGACGAAGTGGTTCCTTCTCATTTTCATTCACATACCAAGGATCAAAACAACTCATATAAATGTCTTCATTTTGACAGTTCATATCTGAAAGTTTTCACCCAAAGAGACGGGAGGTGGAGACAAAGAACTATTTGAAGCCACTTGGTGTTGACAATGATGCAGATCGTTTTAATTCCATGCGTTAAACGTGGTCATTTTGAGTTAATAATGGTTGTTATTTTTGTTCTTTATTTTTGAGTCTTGAATGCTATATTGCACTGATGTCGCAACCTCTTTAAAAACACGAATTTAAATGAAAAATAGCCTGGCGATTAATTTTGAAAAATACGAACTTGATCGCTTTTAATCTTGAAAAAACCAAATTTTAGAAAAAATATATAATTTAATTTTAAAATGGTTTGGAGTCGCCACCGGCTACTTTGGTAGTCCAGACACCATAAAACAAACCAGAGATTCGTTTAAAAAACTTTTGGATTCGAGAGTCGGTTACGTGTAAGGACGACCCTTACAAACGCCCAAAAAATTGGTACCTTATTAATTTCATGTGGTATTTTGATATTTTGAAGATAGATATTAATTTAATTCTCCATTGTTAATTAAACATAATTTGAATTATGGATATCCTTTTGATCTAGAAATTACATCACCTTTAAACTTGGGTTGAACGAGACGTCCTCTAGATAGGAAACCTCACCCAAATTCAAAGGAATATAACTTCCGCCTCAAAAGGTTAAAATGCATGACCTTTTTTATCTTGTTCATTTTTAGTTCTAATCCTACAAGGGCTCCATTAATTAAGTGTTGAATCCTATTTAAATTACTAATGTCGCTAGTTGTTTTCCTATCAATTTTATTTAATACTAAACCTAAGTTATTTATCAAAATTTTAGGTTTTAATAGCACATGAATTCGATATCAAGGTACACTCTTTAGGCCAACATCATGGTACGTCAAAATATCAACTTCTTTAGTGTATCCGAGAAATAAGATTCAAATACCATTATTTACTAATCATCTCCCTATTTAATTAATTAATTTAAGCGCCTAATCCTAGAAGGCTCTAAATTAATTAACTAAATGTTCATTAAATGATCTTCCTAAAATATGTCATACAAAAAAACATAATTAAATAAAATAAACAAACAAGATAAAAGAAACTTGATATTTCTTATTAAAAACATGTGAGTACAAATTACATCAAAATTGATCAAAAATGAGTATAAAAGGGACTTACATTGGAAAAGATAAAAAGAAGAGTATTCGAACTTCGAAGGATGAATTAGATTTAATTAGGTGTAATTAATTTTAAAGTTTAAAATTTTTAATTAAATTAATTATTTAATTTAAAACCTCCTCTCCGATCACCAATCTAACCTAAACAACCCTAAAACTACCCAAAACCTACCGAAACTAAACAATTATTCCCCCTAGGCTTCAACTGATTCAAACCAACAAAGAAATATAGATTCCAAAACCGAAAACACTCACCTCAAAGTTTGATTGCTCCGATCAGATCTCTGCCGATTCTAGTTCTTCCTCCGACTTCTGTCGATCGATAAACTCCAATCCCCCAACTACTTGACGATTGAATCCATTTTAAAGGGATTCAAATCGAAACCTAAACCCACTCAAATTCCTATCTAATCCCTGAGAAATCTCCCCAAAACACTCATCCAACAACCCACTCAATCCCTTCAAAACCGGAACTCTCCCACGATTCTGTTTTCTGATTTTTTGATTTTTTTTCTTTTTTTTAAATATTTTATTATTTATATTTTATTAATAATTATTTATTATAAAAAATTCGTGTTGACAGCTGCCCCTCTTTGTTCAATGTTGCGACGCAGGAGATGGGCAAAAACTGAAAAACACGAATTTTATTAAAGTCCTGGAGCTTGAAGCTGTTCTTCTCATTACGAAATTCTTCAAGCGAAACCTTGTGACGCAACTCAAGGCTGTTCTTCTTTCTGAAACTCTTCGTCTTCAGAATAACTAGAGCTGTTCTTCTTATTACGAAATTCTCCAGGGTCTGAAGCTGTTCCTCTTATTACGAAATTCTTCAGACGAAATTCTTTAGACTCATAAAGTGATGGAGCTTGAGGCTGTTCTTCTCATTACGAAATTCCTCATCTCCGGGATCTGGAGTTGTTCTTCTCATTACGAAATTCTTCAGATAAGAGTGGTGAAATTCGAGGCTGTTCTTCTTATTATGAAATTTCTCGTATCTCGTGGAATTTGAAGTTGTTATTCTTATTACGAAATTCTTCAAACTCATCAAGTGGTGGAAATTGAGGTTGTTCTTCTTATTACAAAATTCCTCATTTCCGGAAGATCTGTAGCTGTTCTTCTTATTATGAAATTCTCCAGATGTAAGCAGTGAAACTTGAGGCTGTTCTTCTTATTATGAAATTTCTCGCATCTCGTGGAATTTGGAGCTGTTCTTATTACGAAGTTCTCCAAACTCATCAAGTAGTGGAAATTGAGGTTGTTCTTCTCATTACGAAATTCCTCATTTCCGGGATCTGGAGTTGTTCTTATTACGAAATTCTCCAGATAAGAGTGGTGAAATCCGAGGTTATTCTTTTTATTATGAAATTCCTCGTATCTTGTGGAATTTAGAGTTGTTCTTATTACAAAATTCTCCAAACTCATCAAGTGGTGGAAATTAAGGTTGTTCTTCTCATTACGAAATTCTTCATTTCCGAGATCTGGAGCTGTTCTTCTCATTACGAAATTCTCCAGATAAGAGTGGTGAAATCCGAGGTTGTTCTTATTATTATGAAATTCTTCGTATCTCGTGGAATTTGGAGCTGTTTTTCTTATTACAAAATTCTCCAAACTCATCAAGTGGTGGAAATTGAGGTTGTTCTTCTTATTACGATATTCCTCATGATACACCACTTTTTTCAGAATTCACGCCGAAAAGGCTGCCAAGTAAGGACTCACGCCGAGAAGATTGCCAAGAAAAGGACTCACGCCGAGAAGGCTGCCAAAGTAAAGACTCACGCTGAGAAGGCTGCCAAAGTAAAGACTCACGCCGAGAAGGCTGCCAAAGTAAGGACTCACGCCGAGAAGGCTGCCAAGTTTTGTTTGTATCGAAACTCACGCCGAGAAGGCTGCCAATTTCTGTTTGTATCGAGACTCACGCGGAGAAGGCTATCAATTTCTGTTTGTTGTTGTTAATTTCTTTGAATCCTGTTTAACAGAAATATTGTGTATTGTTAGCATGCTTCTAATGCAAATATTCCTATTATGATGCATGAGTACTGCCTTGAAAGGCATGTATTATCAGTCAGTTCGCCACTTTGAAGGGACTGATTGACTCTTCTCCCTCTTTTTCGCATTCGAGGTTTTTATCTCACATAGCGAGGGCAACTTTTAATGATTGTCCTCTTTATAAAGCTGTTTTGAGGCGTTCTTTCGAGACAGATTTCGTCTGAATGTCAAAACATGTCCATTTATATTCCGTTATCTTGATCCGAAAAAACAAATTTTACCTGTAACTTAAAACATAGTGATGCCAAAAGATTTTTTGTATTCATTAATTCATATTAGTTCACTAGCATGATGCTTTGGATAGAATTGAAGGCTCAAAAGAAATGAATATTTTTATTGAAGCTTTTCGTAAATTTATGACAAGCGTTTAAAAACAGTCATGGCAAAACAATTAGAAGAAAAAGGAAAGGAACAAAATGCAAGTTCCCAAACGTTTATCACATGCGATCATACAAGCTTTTTCCCGAGATATAGATTTAAAGATGATCTACTTGTCTAGCCATTCTTCAAATGAGGATCCAACTTTGCAGACGTGAAGATCTTTTCGAATTGTTTAATAACCGAGAGGCATGAATCACCGAATGCCTATTTTCGTTCATTTGAGCCGTAATTCCTAGTTTTCGACCCAAATCCTCCGTTGGTATCAAGACGCCCTTTATGGGTTTTCATCTTGAACCCTCCTTTTCTTTTAATAATTTTTTTTATGAAGCGCCCTTTCGGGTTTTCGCTTTATTTTTTTTCTTTTTCTTCTTTTTTTTTCTTTTTCTTCAGGCGTAATATCTCTTAACTGAATCAGAATTTATCGGCTTGTTTAATTTTTGTCCGTCCATTTCAGTCAAGATCAGTGCGCCTCCGGAGAAGGCCTTTTTGACAACATAAGGCCCTTCCCAATTCGGCATCAATTTCCCTCGGAAATCTCAGTGTATAGGCAAGATCTTTTTAAGCACTAGATCCCCCTCTCGGAATTTTCGCGGTCGAATTTTCTTATCGTAAGCTCGAATCGTTCGTTTTTGATACATTTGGCTGTGACAAATAGCTTTCAATCACTTTTCTTCGATTAAATTCAACTGATCCAAACGAATCTGTAGTCACTCTGCATCATTCAGCTTCACCTCTGATAATACCCGAAGAGATGAGATTTTAACTTTCAGAGGTAACACTGCTTCAGTACCATATATTAAGGAATATGGCGTTGTCCCGGTAGAAGTTCTTATCGAAGTTCGATAGGCAAACAAGGCAAAAGGAAGCCTTTCATGCCAGTCTCTGTAGGTTTTAATCATCTTTGATATGATCTTAATGTTCTTATTTGCTGCCTCAACGGTTCCATTCATCTTTGGTCAGTATGCCACAGAGTTGTGATGAATTATTTTGAACTGCTCACAGGTTTCTGCTATCAATTTGTTATTGAAATTGGTAGCATTATCCGTGATGATTCGCTCTGGTAGACCATACTGACAAATAATCCCTTTCTTCAAGAACTTGCAAACTGTTGTTCTAGTGATGTTAGCATAAAAAACAGTTTCTATCCACTTGGTGAAATAATCGATAGCCACTAGGATAAAACGATGTTCATTTAAAGCCTTAGGGTGAATCTGCCCGATTACATCTAGTCCTCAAACAGCAAAAGGCCAGGGCAAATTCATTGTATGTAACGGTACTGGCGAAGAGTTGATTTTATCTGCATAGATCTGGCATTTGTGACACTTTTTGGCATATTCTATGCAATTCTCTTTCATAGTAGACCAGTAGTATCCGTATCTCATTATTTTCCGTGCCATCGAGAAACCATTAACGTGCGTACCGCAAATTCCATTATGTACTTCCTCAAAAATACTTTTAGCCTCACAGGCATTGACGCATCTTAGCAGTATTTGATCTCTGCTTTTTCTATATAAGACGTCGCCATCTAACACATATGCAGCAGTCATTCTTCTGATTGTTCTTTTTTCAATGTCATTAGCTCCAAATGAGTAAGCTTGGAACTTGATGTATTGTAGAACATCAAAATACCAAAGATTACTGTCCTCTTTTTCTAAATTGCAGCAATGAGCATATGTTTCATAGCTCTGCATTCGTATTAGCATTATATCCTTCGGTCTATTTGCTTAAAATACCGAGGCTACTGTGGCTAAGACATCTGCCATTTGGTTGTCCTCTCTAAGAAGGTATACAAATGTTATTTCTTCGAATTCTTCAATTAGCTCTAATATCAACTTTCAGTATTCTATCAACTTTGTGTCTTTGGTTTCTCATTCTCCACGTAGCTGATAAATAACTAAGGCTGAATCTCCGTATACCTTCAAGGCCTTTATCTTTCTTTCAGTTGCAGCCTTTAATCCCATGACACATGCTTCATATTCAACCATATTGTTAGTGTACAAGAATTCCAACTTGCTCATGAGAAGGTAATGTATACCATTCGGAGATATCAATACAGTCCTAATTTCCCGTCCGAGGGCGTTGACTGTCCCATCGAAATACAAGTTCCATTTTTCATTTCTTCATTTTTTTCAACGGAAATGGTCATTACATCCTCGTCAGGAAAGTCAAAGCTCAAAGGCTCATAATCATCCGAAGCTCTACTTACAAGAAAGTCAACTATGGCACTCCCTTTAATTACCTTTTGGCTGACGTATACTATGTCAAATTCGGACAAACAATATTTGCCATCGCGTTAACCTCTCAGTCAATGCGGGTGCTTCCATCAGGAACTTCAATGGATCGAGCTTCGATATCAACCACATGGTATGGTATAGCAAATATTGCCTGAGTCGACGGGTAACCCAAACAAGTGCACAACACATATTTTGGATAAACGGGTACCATACCTCGCACTCGATAAATTTCTTACTCAGGTAATAGATTGCTCTTTCCTTCTTTCCAATATCATCGTGTCGACCCAATACGTACCCCATGAAATTCTCGAACACCGTCAAGTAAAGGATTAATGGTCTCTTAGGAATTAGTGCCACCAATACCGGTGCATTGGACAAGTATTATTTGATCTTGTCCAATGTTTCCTGACATTCGTCATTTTACTCACTTGGGTTATTCTTCCGAAGTAGTTTAAAAACGGAATCACATCTGTCAGTTAGCTGAGAAATAAAGCGAGATACGTAGTTCAATCTCCCAAGGAAGCCTCGAACCTCTTTTTGTGTTTTTAAAGGTGGCAAATTTTGAATCGCCTTCACCTTATCGGGATCGATTTCGATGCCCCTTTGGCTGACCACGAAACCAAGTAGCTTGCCGGATGTAACCCCAAACGTACATTTATTGGGTTTAAACTTCAGCTGATACTTTTGTAGACTTTGAAACAACTTTTTCAAATCTTGCACATGTCCATCTTCTGTTTGGGACTTGGCTATCATATCGTCCACATACACTTCAATTTCTTTGTGCATCATGTCATAAAACAGTGTCACCATAGTTCTCTGATACGTGACCCCGGCATTCTTCAACCCGAAAGGCATGACTTTATAGCAGAACGTGCCCCACGGTGTGGTAAAAGTTGTCTTTTCTATATCTTCCGGATTCATTTTGATCTGATTACAACCCGAGAATCCATCCATGAAAGAGAACCATGAATGCCCCGAAGTATTATCCACCAGAACATCTATATAGGGTAGAAGGAAATTATCTTTCGGGCTTGTCCTGTTCAGATCCTTATAATCCACGCACATCCGAACTTTCCCATCTTTTTTTGGTACGGGGACTATGTTTGCTACCCATTCTAGGTATGCTGTCACCTGCAGGAAGCCTGCATCAATCTGCTTTTGTACTTCTTCCTTGATTTTCAACAACATTTCCGGCCTCAGCCTTCTGAGCTTCTGTTGTATGGGCTTGTAATCTGGGCTAATGGGCAACTTATGGACCACAATATCGGTATTCAAGCCTGGCATATCTTGATAAGACCATGCAAAGACATCCTTAAATTCTCGCAATAAGTCTATCAAATTTTGCTTTGCCCATGGCGGAAATGCTACTCCGATCATGACTTCCTTTTTCTCTTCTTCAGTACTCAGATTCAAAGTCTCTATCTCTTCTTTGTGGGACATGATTTGCTTATCTTCTTGCTCCACCAACCTTAGCAATTCTTCAGGAACCTCGTAGTCCGTATTATCTTCACACTCATTGATTTCTGTTAGACAAGAGATCCTTTTCAAATCTATTTCGGGTTTAGACCCAGAATCATTCATGCAATTATTGTTCGAGAACCTGCAAAGAAAATTTGTATAGTTGGATGAGAATAATAGATAAATAAAGAAATGGATGAAGCGAATGAAAGAAAAGAAAAATGTTTGCCATTGAAAAAAAGGAAAAAAATATCTTTATTTACTAGTGAAAATTATAAAAAAATCCTTTACAGAAAATCTCTTATACTTGCGGGCAAAAGTACAAGGTGGTTTATGGCATTACTCTGTCTTGAAAATTACAGGTAAATCCTCTACAGTCTAATTATTCAGAGTCCCACTAAGGAGGCACGGACGAATTCTCTCTAGTAGATTCATCCTCGGACCTTCAGAAATTCCTCCCACCATCAGACCTTCAAAAGCTTCCCCGAAAATCTCTTCCTCCTGTAGCCTAATAGCCTCCAAGCGATTCTTCTCCGCTTGTTTGGTGACATTCACAAACCCGTGAGAGATAAAGTCGATTTTTGCACTCAATGAAGTTGGCTTCTTGGTTGCGGTTCTTCCGTACTTGTTCCAATATGCCTCAATTGAGAAGCCTAACCCAGTTCGCCCTTTTTTTATAACCACGGGCTCCGGGCGTAAGCTCCCTTGTAACCTTTTTTCAAGTCCTCTTTCGACTTTGGCTCCTTTACCAAGGGTCTGCTTGACGGTCATCTCAGTGCAGTTCGACAACTTCGGACATGAGAATTTTGTACCTTCAGCGACGAATGCAGCGTTGATAAACTCTAAGGTCCTGAAAGAACATTCTAATGTTTTCTCATTCGCTTGAACATATGGTGTATCTGTGGAGACGGATGCAATGATGTCTTCTTCTGCCCCGACACACACGAGCTTCCCATCTACTACAAACTTCAGCTTCTGGTGCAATGATGACGACACTGTTCCGGCGGAATGGATCCAAGGTCTGCCGAATAGACAATTGTAGGTGGGCTTAATATCCATTACAACAAAATCTATATTGTATACGGATGACCCAATCAGCAACGGTACTTCAATTCTTTCCAACACATCCCTTTGGTCCCATCGAATGCTCTGACCACATTCTGATAGCTTTTCATGTGTGTAACATCTATGGGTAACCTTTGCAAAGTTGTTATAGGTAACACGTTCAAAGCTGAAGCATTGTCGATTAGAACTCCCGGCACAACATGACCCTTGCAGTCGGTCGTGATGTTTAAAGCTTTGATAGACCCCATTCTACCATCCGGAATCTCATCATCGGTGAACGTTATATAATTGTCCGCGGTGATGTGATTAACAATCCGGTCCAACTTATTCACTGATATGTCTTTCAGGACAAAGGTCTGGTTTAACACTTTCAATAGGGCATCACGGTGCCCTTCGGAACTCAACAACAGATCGAGAATAGAGATTCTAGCGGGTTGTTTTTTCAACTGCTCCACTATGTTGTATTCGCTGTGCTTCAAAAATCGCAGAAACTCATGCGCTTGCTCCTCGGTGACAAGCTCATTTACCTTCGAAGTCGGATCTGCGAAAATTTTCTTCTTCCTAGTATGTTTGGCTTGGTCCTCTTCTTTTTCTTGAGCTGTTGAGTAACATCTCCCGCTCCTTGTGAAATGTCCTACCTCATTCACTGGCTCCTGTGTTTCTACTTTTTCAACGATTTCAAGTCTTCCTGGCTGTACCTCCTCAATGGGCTTCGAACTACTTGATCCAACTACACTCGCGGCATAATTTCATGGAACCCTTTGTGTATCCTTGAACGGGAAGCGTGCTGGAGGAGTAATTACTATGCGAGGAGCATTTGCCAATCCAACTAAATTGTTTCCCCTTGGTCGAGCTGAGATGACTAACGGCCTGTTTGCACTGTATTTCGGTCCAATTTTTTCAAACGTGCATACATCCATCACTTTTCAGTCACCCTCCTTCGCAAAGAACTCCACCTCCTTATTGTCCATCATCCCTTGTAGTAAATTCCTGAATTCACTACAATGTTGAATTGTATGCCCCAGCTCTTGATAGAACTCGCAGTACAAGCCTACCTCGGTAGATTCTTTCATCCTCATCCTTTGGCATAGAAGCCCGTTATTGAATAACTGTCGAAAGACCCACTTTAGCGGTGATTGAATCTCCGACATACTCATTTTAATCTGCCTTATTTGATCCTCTTCAATCGCATTTACGCCTCGATCGTCATGGTTCGGCAGTGGGTTTATTGATACACTGGGTTCATCAAATTTCAAAACCCCGACGTTTATCATGTTTTAAACAATCCTCTTAAAGACTATGCAGTTCTCGATGCTATGTCCCTAAACGTTAGCATGGTATACGCACTGGACTTTCGGGTCATACTAGTGTGGATAAGGGGGTTCGAGTAGTATGATGAAGTACGGGCGTATCATATCCGCATCGTGTAGCTAAGTGTACAACTCAGCATACGTAACTGGGATAGGTGAGAAATTCGGCCCTTCCCATTTTGAGTCCTTATTCGGACCCTGCGAGCCGCCTGCTCCTGTCCCTGGTTTGTAAATCGTCACATTTCTCAGGGCTTCATACACGACAGCATTATTCACCTCGTTGTCCTTCTTGAAGTTCTTTTTAGAATTGTCAGATCCTTCAATTTTTCCGCTTTTGATAGCCGCCTCCACCAACTCTCCGGTAAAAACTATTTGAGAGAAGCTTTGCATTGATGTACTAGTGAACAAACGATCGTACATCGGGCCCTTTACCGTTTCTACAAACATGTGGGTCATTTCTCTCTCAATCAACGAAGGCTGCACCTGAGAGGTCAGATCTCTCCATCTGTGAGCATAATGTCGGAATGTTTCGTTAGACCTTTGCCTCATCTGTTGCAACATAACTCTAGTGGGTCCCATCTCTGACACATGCTTATAATTTTCTATGAAAGCATGATATAAGTCCTTTCATGACTTTATATTTTCCCGACTTAATTGAGTGTACCATCGGATAGCAGAACCTGTCAGGCTATCCTAAAAGCAATGGATCAGTAGCTTTTTATCCTTGCTAAAAGCGGTCATCTTCCGACAATACATCGTCATATGGGCGCTAGGACATGACGTCCCGTCATACTTCTCAAAATCGGGCATCTTGAACTTCGATGGTAGGATCAAATCAGAAACCAAGCCGAGATCAAATACATCAGAGCTCTTATCAGCTGACCCTTAGATTTCTTGAATCTTCGCCTCGAGTGCCTTGAAGTGGTCAGTATACTTCTTCTCCATGTCTTGGCGCATTTTTTCCACTTCACTCATGAAGTTAAGATCTAGGACCTCATCGACATTCGAAGTGAAGTCATCGACTTCCACGGGGTGAGTTGTGGATTCCCCTACCACATTGAGTTGCACTCTTTCTGAGACTGAATGCATTTCTGGTTGCCCCCTTATGTGGATTACGATGTTTGTCTGTCCTTCTATCTCATCCGCCCCTCCCATCGACGCCTTGCCTTTCTCATCCTACTTTGGGCCAAACAGAGCAGTTATCTGACTGATAATATATGTCTGAATTTTGACGAAACCATCTTTTACGCTATTTTCTATCGCATCCAAGCGATTTGCAAATTCAACATAATGATCCTCTAATTTTTGTAGTCTTTCCTTCATTGCTAGCTTTCTTGTGCACGAGCGCGTCGAGTATGTGTATAGTATGTTTGCAATTTTTAAAGTTCAATGCTATAAAACCTATATTATTAAACTTTATTTTAATTAATAATGCATATGATGTATGAATGCATGGATGCAAGAGGGTGTTAAATTCGAAAAACAATCTCTTAAAAATATTCATTTGTCCAAAAAGGATTCTCTACAAATTAAAGATAATCTACAGAAAACTGCTAGCCCTAATCCTCAAATTGGTTAACCCATGTAGCAGGCGTACGATGACTTCTCCGTGCTCTTGCTTGATGTTTGGCTGCTTCAGAAGAGTTGTAGCTTCCCTCGACAATGTCTGTACGTAAGATGCAATGTTTCTGACTTATCCCTTAAAGTTGACCAACTCATTATTCTGACTCTGGATCGTACGTTGTGCTGCTTCATATTTTGTCTTCCACGCTCCTCCGACATCTTGACATAAAGCCCCTTCGAAGTCGACTAACTTCTCTCGCAACCCTTGTACTTGACCCTCGAGCGAAACAATCTTCTGTTGAAGCCCCTCCTTTTCTTCTTCCATTTTAGCCTTATCCTCGTTGTGATACCTGGTAACTAATTCCTCTAGCTGTGCTACCTGGGTTGTCAACTCAAGGTTCTTTGCTTGCTCTTAGTCCAACATCTTTCTAGCTTTGTAATTTGCTTCTCTTGCTTCACGGTACTTCCTTTCGTAAAGCCTCTTGTCTTAGTTGTGAAAAGCGCGCCTCAGGCGCTAGGATGTGCAAGGCAACATGAGGCGACCAGAAATTCGCCTCCTTCACCCAAGGCGAAGCGAATTCTCAGAGGCGAGCGTCTCCGAGCGCCTCAGCAAAGGCGACAGGCGAGCGCTTCCCTCGCCTCGTGTGCGAGAGGCGGTAAGATATAAACACGTGATATTTAAAAAAAAACATGTTTAATAAACCCTAAAATCCCCGATACCCTTTCCCCTTTTCTTATTCTGCCGACTGCTGTTCTTCCCTTTTCTATTCATCTTCAAGAGAACCGGCCACTCGCCACTGGATACTCGCCGGCCTAAAAGCTCTCATCGCCAGCAGAGAGAGATAGACTACAGAGAGAGACAGACTCGGTATTTATTTTATTCGAATCATATGATTTCTCTTTTTTTCAGTTTATTTTTTATTCGAATCATATGATTTCTTTTTTTTTCAGTTTATTTTTTTATTCGAATCATATAATTCCTCTTTCAGCTTATTTTTTGTGTATTTTATTTTATTTATAGATTATTTTATTTTATTTATAAATTATTTTATTCGAAACTTTGAATATGCTCTCTGATTTTTTTTCATTTATTTTAGTTATTGTCATTCTTTTTTTTGCTTACTGTAAATGCTGTAAAATTGATGTAGATGCTGTAAAATTGATTAATTCATTGTCATATGCTCTCTAATATAAATGTAACATCATTGTATCGAAAAATGCTTAACAATCAAATGCATTGTTTGTTACATATCCATTCTGTGCTTCATAAGCGTGTATCTGGCTAGAGATTCTGATATTTGATCAACATTTAGAAAATATAAATGTATTATCTCACAAAGTCGGTTATTTATTAGTCTTTCTCTTGAGATTTCAGTATTTTATGTTAGAAGTATCCATGTAGAGAAATTTACCTGAATAATGATTAATGAACAAGTATGACACTTTTTAGTTAGTTATTATAGTTTAGTGGAACAATGTTATTTTTTATGTTGACATACTGATCCTTTTGGCTGGGATGATATCAATTAAATTATGGCTCTCTCAAGTTCTCGAATTTGTATCCGGAGGAGTGTGGGGATATCCTATTGAAATTTTCTCTATGATCCTCACCTTAACTTGTATATTTTCTCTCCCCCTAAGTTTTTTTATTTGGTTTCACCTTGTTCTGGTTGCTGTCATTAAACAGTTACTGATAGTTGAATGCTTAGTGTTTTGCTCTCTGTTATACTCTCTTTTTTGTTCTAGTTTATTGATTTTGTTCAATTATTTATTTTCCATATTTATTGATTTTGTTGAATTATGCTTTTCTATTCTCTTTTCTCTTTTATATTTATATATTTTTTTTATTTTTTATTATTTCATTTCAGGTATCAAAACTCAAATTCAAATAATGGATTTGGGATCAAATTCAACTGGATCATCAATCCCTTTAGATCCAGCAAGAAAATATGGAAAACCAGACCCGTCCAATAGAAATAATTTTCTTTGTGGTTTTTGTGGTAAAGTTACAAAGGGAGGGGCATATCGGATGAAGCAACACTTAATTGGAGGATTCAGTAGTGTGGTCAAGTGCCCTCAATGTCCCGAACATGTTAGGAAAGAAGTGAAGTCCTTTATGTTGAAAAAGGAAGAAACAAAGGCTACAAATTTAATGTCATCTCAAAAATTTTCATATGATGTTGATGATCATGATGAAGAAGAAGAACTTGAAATTGCCTCAGGTGGGGATACAGGCAACTCAATTCAAAGGACTGGATCTAAAAAAATCAAGAATTAAGGGTCCAATGGATTTCTTTGTTGCTCCTAAAGTTAAAAAGGGGAGTATGCAAGCAGCTTGTGCTAAGCAACTAAGGGAGGATACTTGTAGAAAAGTTGCTAGATTCTTTTATGATGCCGGGATTGCTTTCAATGCTGCAAGTTACCCAAGCTTCAAAGAAATGTGCGAAGCTATTGGACAATACGGTGTTGGTTTTAAAGTGCCTAGCGTTCATGAGCTTAGAGTGCCACTTCTTAAGAAAGAAGTAGAGGATACTCAAAATATAATAGAAGAGCAAAAAAAAGAGTGGGCACAAAAAGGTTGTTCCATTTTGTCAGATGGGTGGCGTGATTCAGTTGCGCACAAAGATATTATCAATTTTCTTGTCAACTCTCCGAAAGGATCTATATTCATTAAATCTGTGGATGTTTCAGAAATTGTTAAGGACGCCGACTTGTTATGTCGGATGCTTGATGATATGGTGGAACTTGTTGGTGAAAAAAATGTGATTCAAGTAGTGACAGATAATGCTTCTAATTACGTCAAAGCCGGTACGAAATTTAATTTTTTTAAATCTTTTTAGATTATTAAAATGTTTTAATTTGATGTGTTATTTTTTTATTTATAGGAAAATTATTACAAGTAAAGAGGTCACACCTTTATTGGACTCCATGCGCGGCCCATTGTATCGATTTGATGTTAGAGGATATTGGAAAACTTCCAAGAGTCAAGAATGTACTAAAAAGGTGCATATTCATGAATGGCTACATATATAGCCATGTCTCCCTTGTGAATATGATGAGGAGGTTCACAAATCAAAAAAAATTGCATAGGCTGACAATCACAAGGTTTGCGACATCTTTTATCACTCTTGCGCAATTCCATAAGCAGAAGAATAATTTGAGGAAGATGGTTACTTCTTAAGAATGGAGTGAATCCAAATGGCCAAAAGAAGCTGGAGGAAAGAAGATTGCAACTTATCTTTTGCAAGAAACTTTTTGGAGGAACATTCTTTATGCTCTCAAGTTAACGGGACCTCTTGTTAAAGTTCTTAGAATGGTTGATGGTGAAAAAAAAACACCTATGGGATACATTTATGAAGCCATGGATAGAGCCAAAGAGACTATTTCTAAGAGTTTTTCAATGAAGGAAGAGGAATACAAGAAAGCTTTTGAGTTTATTGATAGAAGGTGGGATTGTCAACTTCACCAACCTTTACATGCTGCTGCTTATTTTTTAAACCCGGAACTTTATTATGATGACCCCGAGAGAGCAAGTGGTGAAAAAGTTATGGATGGTCTACTTGATTGCATTACAAAGTTGACTCCGAATAGTGAAATTGAAGACAAGACCATCACAGAAATAGAGCTTTATCGAAATGCTAGTGGTCTTTTCGGAAAACAAGCAGCCATTAGACAAAGAAAAACAAGATCTCCAAGTATTAAAAGTTAAATACAATTATGCAAGTTCTTAATATAATTTATACTTTTAATGTTATTTAAACCTTATAATATTTTGTTTTTTTATATGATAGCGGAGTGGTGGTCTACATTTGGATCTTCAACTCCCAACCTCCAAAGGTTTGCTATACAAGTTCTTAGTCTTACTTGTAGTGCTACTAGTTGTGAGAGAAATTGGAGCATTTTTCAGTTGGTAAGGACTAAGGAACTTGTTCTATATATTATTTCTTTCTTATCATAATAAATTATTATTTTTAATTACTTAATGACTTATATATTTTTTATTTTTTTCAGCTTCATACCAAAAAGAGAAATAGATTAACACAAGATCGACTAAACGATTTGGTTTTTGTAAAATACAATCGTGCCTTGAGACGTCGATTTCAGTTGAAAGACACTGATTCTATTCTTTTGGAGGATGTTGATGAAAGTAATGAATGGTTGATTGGGAGAATGGAGAATAATTCGTCTGACAATGAAGATGAATTTGTGTTTGATGGCGATGATCTGACATGGAGTCAAGTTGGTAGAGCTGCCGGAGCCGATGATCTTATCTATTACACTAGAGCATCAAAGAATCCTTTATCTGCATCTGTTAAAGGAAAAGGTGTAGCTATTAGTTCTGCAATCTTTACTCCTAGATCAACTCATGAAGTCCCAATGCATGATGATAAGATAGAAGAGGATATTGGTGAAGATGAAAATTATGGACTTGATGGAGATGAATATTTTGATGATGGTGATGATTTGGAGTGATAGAGTGTTACTCTTTAATGTTTAAGTGCAACTTTGTTCATGTGCAACTTTGAAATTTGAACTATATCGGATATTTTGCTTGTTTTTATTTCTTTAATTTGAACTATATTTTATTGCTCTCTTATATTATTTTGTTTAATTAGAGACATAAGTACAAGTTTAGGTAAAAATATTTTTATTTTTCACATATATAATACAATTATCATGTATTTATGTATAAAATATATTATATATATGTATATACAATTTTTAGTTACAAATGGCGCCTCACCTACGAAATGCGCTCGCCTTCGCTTCTTGCCTCGCGCCTCGGCTCTATGTACCTTTTACGCCTCGGAGCGCCTCGCGCATTTTAATACTAAGCCTCTTGTAGTCTTCCTTTTCCCTCAACGCCTTGTCCAAGCGGTCAAAAATATCCCCGATGATCCTGCTTTCATCTTCCCTTGGGTATTTCCTTTTACGCCCCTCAGACACTTCTCGTGCTTCTCTCAGATCTCGACGTAACCTTTTGTTCTAAAGTGTCATCTCTTTTTCTTTCCTCTCTTGCGTCTGTACCTGGTACTTTGTGAGGTTCAACTCCTGCGTAAGTTCATAGATCTTCTTCTCTTGTCTTTGAAAATCCAAATCTCGATCTTCCTTGAGCTTCTCTAATGCTGATGATGCTTCTAGGGCTACCTTGCTAGACGACGGTCCATCATCCCTTGGTATTCTTCGGAAAACTCCATCATTCACCCTTTGCTCCCTTCATTCGTAATATCGGGCCATAATTTTGAACTCTCGATAAGACTGAACTCTCCTGGGCGAATCTCAAGCTTTCACAATCTGAGCTATCTTGGATCTGTACCCTTCGCTTTGGTGTGTATAGCTGAAATTTGTCATCCCCGCTGTGGCTGGTATGAACTGTCTTGATTCAAATTGCCTCGAGACTAGCAACGGACAATAAGTTGTTCCACCCCATATGCCCGCTAATGGAATCCAATCGTTATCTTCGCACCGATATCGAAAAGTCGTTTCCCTATTCAACCAACAGGTTTTTCAAACGATGTTCGAATCTGTCAAATCCCGAAAGAGATCGCTCCATTGGACTTTGGTTTTCTTCTCCAAAACGCAGCTCTTTAGGTGCTCTTCAATGGGTGAGTAGGTAGTCTTGAACCTTAAGGCGCTATACGGGGAGCTTCAACGATGACCTCTGAACCATATCTCTAATAGCTGTGCACAACCCAAAAATTTTCCCTCACCGGCCCTCTTACATGCGGACAGTGATCTATAAGTCTCAGCTAGTATGGCAGGAACCGGATTCACGCCTTTGAACAACCTCTCGAACAAACCAACTGTGGATAGGTCTATATGCTCCGGAGTTCTGGAAAATAACACCAACCCATAGATGCAAAGAGCGTAAATCCTTCTTGCTTTGGTGGGCTCTTCACTGCTTGCGGCTATTAAATCCTTAAAAACCTTTCAACTCACTCTTTGCCTTTCCTCACTCACGTCTTTGTGGTCGTTACCCGTTATCTTCTGGTCCCAAAATTCTTTATCCTTCCCGGTGATCTACATCAACTTCTTGAAACATGAAATGTTGTTGGGTTTAACATATATCTCATCGCTTTTTATTGTCGGACAATTGATCAGAACTTCATACTCCTCTAATGTAGGCGTCATGTCGATCTTTCCAAAAGTAAAACAATTGTAAGCGGGATTCTAAAACTGCAGCATCGCTCTCATTAAGTGTCTGTCAACAGGAACCTTCACTAGCAAAGCAATGTCCTCAAACTTCTTGAATTGCTCTTTCATGTCATTACTCCACTGTTCTCATATTTCTTGAACCTCGGAGAGACAAGAGCTCTGATTTGTGCTAATCCTGACATACCCTTTCAATGTTGAGACACTTCCTAAAGGCAAGCTATCACCTTTCTCGTGTTGAACTGCCTCTGACCATGTCCAGACTTCCGTATTATCTTCGCCTATAATGATCTCTTCTGACATTTTTGAACACTTCTAACTTTATTGTTTCCCGAATTAATACCCATGCAAATGATATGCCAAGTAAATATAAAATGCATAAAAGGATCAAAAAACGAAAACAAAAAGAAAATGTGTTAGTAGGATAAATACAAAGATAAAACGAGATAATAAAGGTGCCTGAAAAATAACCATAGAGCAGTTTAAAATGCAAAGAAAATTAACCAGAGAACAGGCTAAATTGCATAAAATAACAAGAGAGCATGTTAATAGAGAAGTCCTAAGTTTGGCGACATTTCGGCAACATACTGCCTTATCTTATGGTCCCTGTCTGACTCTAGAAGGGATGGGTTTATACTATATATGTGGTTTTTGGTCTAGACACTGGGTTCCCGAACTGTCGTTACCGCCTACTGCGACGATAAGACATCGATTTGATGGTATAGATCCCTTACAATGGAGGTGAAGACCCCACGATGCATAAGGTTAATATACCGGAAGCAGATAAAAATCCGAAACTCAGAGCTAGAGAGCATCACGTCGGATAATATCTAACTCTCACTTAAGGGTGAAAGCTCGGGTCAAGAACTTATGCATTAATGACAAGATATATCACAAAAGTAAAAAAAACTATCCTCATTCAAACAATGTTTATTTAACAATAAAGAATTAAATTAATATCTATCTTCAAAATGTCGAAATGCCACATAAAAATTTTAAAAAAGTTAGGCCTGACTCATAAAAAATAATTTTTTAAGTCCCCAGCAGAGTCGCCAAGCTGTCGCGACCTCTTTAAAAACGCGAATTTAAATGAAAAATAGTTTGACAATTAATTTTGAAAAATACACTTTATCGCTTTTAATCTTGAAAAACCTAAATTTTAAAAAAAATATATAATTTAATTTTAAAATGGTTTGGAGTCGCCACCGGCCAATTTGGTAGGCCAGATACCATAAAATAAATCAGAGATTCGTTTAAAAAACTTTTGGGTTCGGGAGTCGGTTACGTGACGATCCTTATAAACGCCCAAAAAATTGGTACCTTATTAATTTCACATGACATTTTGATATTTTGAAGATAGATATTAATTCAATTCTCCATTGTTAATCAAACATAATTTGAATTGTAAATATCCTTTTGATCTAGAAATTACATCACCTTTAAACTTGGGTTGAACGAGACGTCCTCTAGATAGGAAATCTCACCCAAATTCAAATGAATATAACTTCCGCCTCAAAAGGTTAAAATGCATGACCTTTTTTATTTTATTCATTTTAAGTTCTAATCCTACAAGGGCTCCATTAATTAAGTGTTGAATCCTATTTAAATTACTAATGTCGTTAGTTGTTTTCCTATCAATTTTATTTAATACTAAACCTAAGTTATTTATCAAAATTCTAGGTTTTAATAACACATGAATTCGATATTAAGGTATATTCTTTAGGCCAACATCATGGTACGTTAAAATATCAGCCTCTTTAGTGTATCCGAGATATAAGATTCAAATACCATTATTTACTAATCATCTCTCTATTTAATTAATTAATTTAAGCGTTTAATCCTAAAGGGCTCTAAATAGATTAACTAAAAGTTTATTAAGTGATCTTCCTAAAATATGTCATGCAAAAAAACATAATTAAATAAAATAAACAAACAAGATAAAAGGAACTTGATATTTATTATTAAAAACATGTGAGTACAAATTACATCAAAATTGATCAAAAATGAGTACAAAAGGGACTTACATTAGAAAAGATAAAAGGAAGAGTATTCGAACTTCGAAGGATGAATTAGATTTAATTAAGTGTAATTAATTTTAAAATTTAGAATTTTTAATTAAATTAATTATTTAATTAAATTTTCCTAACTTCAAATTTTAATTAAAGCCTAATTAAACTCTAATTTGTGCAAGCTAAGTTTTAAAGTTCAAAGGGTAAATTAGACTTAATTAAATTGGGTTAATTTTAAAACTTATCTTAGAAATTAATTAAAATTAATTAAAATTATTTCTAAATTTTAAGAATTAAATTAAACCTAATTAAAGTCTAATTTTTAAGTTTTAAGGGTCAAATTAATCTTATATTAGATCTAACTATGATAAATTAATTTTAAATTATCTTAAAAATTAAATTAAATTCTATTTAGAACCTAATTGGGAAATTTTTAAGTCTCAAAATTAATTTTAAGCCTAATTAAAGTCTAAAATTAATTAATTTTAATTCTAAGGGTCTAATTTGGGTAAATAAGAACCTAATTAAATGAAATCTAAAGGTTTAAGGGCTAAATTAAAGGTTTGATGGCCAAATTGCATAGCAGTTTAAACTTAGGAGGACTAAGAGAGTAAATAGCCCATAAACAGCCAAAACGCGCGGATCCGGGTTGAACCCAAATCCGACCCGCGTGACCCAAATGTCTAAAACGGTACCGTTTCGTTATGTATCAAAACCTAAACCACCGAGTTGGCTCGATCAGATGAACCGAGCCCCTAAATCGGTGGACTCACTGGGCTTCAAAATTCTCTGAACGTAACACCCCAAACCCAGAATCAACCTAAAAACGGATCAAAGAACACCTAAAACCTAAGGTGTTCATCCGTGTTCTTCATTTTCATGAAGAACACGATGAACACAGCCCTCCAACCGCCGTGTAGTCCGCCATCAGATCCAAATCGCCGCCGCCTTGGATCGCTCCGGCGAGTTCGCCGGTGACTGTGATTTACACCGATCGTCGCCCAGAGACTCCGGCCGCCTCAGCCCAACCTCCGATGGTCGTTTCCGACGCCGACGAACCCCCCAAGTACCTTAAAACGCTCTAAAAACTCAAAAAAAAAACACTCCTAACGAATCTAAAACCTCCTCTCCGGTCACCAATCTAACCTAAACAACCCTAAAACTACCCAAAACCTACCGAAACTAAACAATTATTCCCCCCAGGCTTCAACCGATTCAAACCAACAAAGAAATATAGATTCCAAAACCGAAAACACTCACCTCAAAGTTTGATTGCTCCGATCAGATCTCTGCCGATTCCAGTTCTTCCTCCGATTTCTGCCGATCGATAAACTCCAATCCCCCAGCTACTTGCCGATTGAATCCCTTTTAAAGGGATTCAAATCGAAACCTAAACTCACTCAAATTCCTATCTAATCTCTAAGAAATCTCCCCAAAACACTCATCCAACAACCCACTCAATCCCTTCAAAACCGGAACTCTCCCACGATTTTGTTTTTTGATTTTTTTATTTTTTCTTTTTTTAAATATTTTATTATTTATATTTTGTTAATTATTATTTACTATAGAAAATTCGTGTTGATACACTGATACGGATACAGGGACGATAAACAGCAATTTTTAAAATTACAGGGTACAAAAATAAAATATATTTTAAAATTTTAAATAGATATAAAAAAATCATAAATATTCATTAAAGTTTATACTTCATTCTAAATAGATATAAAAATATCATAAGTATTTAAACTAATTGATCTGCTTACCTTAAAAAAAGAGCATATCAATTGATGCCTCAAATTCACAACATTTCAAATACTAGAATCATATCTCAACTTATTAAAATTCTTTAAAATTAAACTTTTCATCAAACTAAATGCACCAACAATTCGTTCTTTCTTCTCTATTTTCAGTTATAATATATGATAAATTCAAGGAGTTGAAACCATAGTAATTTCATAAACAATATTATATCCAAAACAAAAGAACATAAACAATACAAGTTGGGAGAAAACAAGAAAGGATGGGTATTCGCATGGTTCTTTACTTCATCCTGTAGCTAGTAGCTACCATGACTTATACGGCAAACAACATCGTTTTAAGTGGTCAGTTGAAAGCACTCCAAAACCAAAGGGGAAAATAAAAATTTTAAACGAAAAGCAACTCTCATATTCTCTATTTATACGAAATAAAATTTTGAAAATAACAAAAAAATCAAAACGGAAGGGAAAATAAAATAAAATAAAATAAAATAAAGAAGAAAAAGTGAGAATGTGAGTCTATAGACAAAGTCGGAGGAGGTGGTTTACCCACCTTCCTCTCGTTTAGGAGGTGGGTTCAACAAGGCTAGAGTTCAATCCCTAGCACTTGCAATTGCAAATTTCCCTTCCCCGGTACCCCATACTCTTTGGGACTCCAAATAAAGGGGGGAGGAGAATAACTGAAAATTTGACTAACCTTTCTTGTCCTCAATATGCCCTTTAGCCATTGCAAGAAGCTCTTTTCTATTTTTTCCAACAACATGAGACATATCCTTTGAAGAAATAAAGTTATCAAAGTTCAACCATATTCATGAAAAAGGAACAACTAAAAAGGGATTTGACAGTTTTCGACTCTCATACCGGAAGAGGGAAGAATGGGGACTTCATATAAACATTAGTATAGTGGTCAATGCACTTTTCCTTGCTCTTTGTTCCCACATGCTCAGCAACTTCTGCCCAGTTTCCAAGACCATACATTTCAATTCCCTATAATTATAAAAGACAAAACAGCAACAAGACCGATTCCTTAAGTATTCCGCATATAAAATGCTGTGCAGAACAAAGCACGAAATTTCTTCACTGCTTTAACAATGAGGACAAACATAGAAATACCTCTAGAAGCAAAATTTCATCGTCTGCATTCCAGTCAGGACAGATAAGAGGAAAAGATAAGTTGTCCTGTTTATCAAAACTAAGCTGTTAGCACTCAATCATAACATAACTAAAGGTACAGCAACAGATACATGATGCAGAATAAATAAGCAATGAAAACTAATGTCACAATATAGGAATTACTTGAACACTGCTAAATGGATGGAAAAGGTTTGGATAATAGATTTTCCAGCACAGGAAAAAGTTAACAAAAATCTATTCATTAACATAAACCAGAGGAAAATTGACAATTCAGTGCGTTATCAGGGCAGGAAAAATTGTTTCCAGTAGGCTTTTACTAACCATGACCCTGTAAGGATGGCAGCTTTTATGAGGTGTAACCTCAGTTCCAACAGAAAAGCACTCTATACATAGGTCAAAATCGGGACAATTAGCACATTTGATACGGATTTTTCCTGTGATGTCTTTGTTGCAATAATTGCAGTGGTATAAAGCCCTTTTCCCTTCACTTGTTCCTTGACCTAGCTCCAAAAAGGATATAAGATGGGGGAAAATGGAAAGGGTAAAAATAACTCATGAATGAACAAAGAAAGGGTAAAATGGCAATCTAATGAACAAAAAAAAACATTTTAGCCTTCCTAGGGAGGACCAATAATTTTAAAATAAACACAAAATCACCAGCACTATACCATGCCGTCTATAAACTTGATAGCAGCTGATCATAATACTATGTATCTAACCATTTATTAGAACTTCTACACATGTAAGATATGCTTAGCCTATCTGCTTTATATAGATTTATGGGTCAACTTCTAGAAACTCTATCAAGGTCTGAAGTAAAGAAAGAATATAATAAAATAGAATATAAACTGTTTTAAGTTTTGGCAGCAAATTCTATACATTCAGAGGGTCTTTTCCGACTAGCTACTAGAAGAGATAATCTGGAAGATTCCAAATATTTAGCAACTCCTTTTTCTCCTAAAAACAAAATATCCATTGCAGTCTCTTGAATCTCCCTTGACACACTCTCCATAACTGCCCTACGATTAAATTGTATGTAGAGGGTTAACTGTTAAGATTAAAATTGTATGCAAAGCTACGATTAAATTTCCCTTACTGGTTAAAACACGGATACGGAGTCACCTCATTTTTGTCAAATAACATAAAAAGAACTTTCTGCTGCAAAATTCATTCTCAGAAGGTTGCATTTTGAAATTGTAGAAGGTGAAAAAGCACCTGAAGATGAAGATTCTAAATTTTCTCCAGCAGATGCATTCTTTTTTCTCCTTGATCTGCATAACAAGAAAAGGGGTATTTAAATGAAGAAAACCAAAAAGAGAACCACAAAAACCCTTATGAACTAATTATATCACTTGTTAAGAAATATAAAAAAACGAAGTTAAGCCAACTAATAGTTAATTATTAAACACACGGGGAAAAGTTGTAAGCTATCAAACTGAAAGCTAGAAAACAATCATTCAGCCTTTATTATCATAAAATTCATTACAGCAAGAGATTTAGATTCTTCGTATGTAAGATTCACCACACAAAAGAAACCTCATAGTTAATGAACTAATACAATATAACTAAATGACAAAATAGATATTCAAACCCATTAAAACAAGTGGAGGAAGACACAAAAAAAGTTAAAACAACAATTCTGACATATCAGGTTGTAGTAATTAGATGATATCCCTAATCATAGCCACTGTTTATTTTATCACTATATATTCTCAAAACTATTAGCAGTAGCGAAATAATTTCCATCTCACAACGTCTTTGTTATACCAAGATATATGCAAAGCTACATGCCAAAGAAAATCTAAGTCCGTAAGAGCTGAAACTGTAAGTTATAAGATAATGTAGATAATCTTTACCTTTGAGATAGAGTTCTAATCTTATTAGGAGGTTGTACTTATCTAAAAGTTCTTTTAGATAGAGTTTACCTTTAACTAGGAGATAGAGTTTTATGTGAATTATACTTTGTAAATAGTTCTTAAAAAGAGAACTAATAATATATAATATCAGTTTTTCGAATATAATAAAAACCAGAGAATTATTTTCTTCTCTGAAAACACCTATTTTCTACAGAAACACTCGGCATTAGCAGCTGTAGATCATAGAGCAAAGCACCTGGCACTGCAAGTAGCTGCCGAATATCAGTTATCATGTCAGAACGGTGGCAACCAAGGTTGCAAGACTGACAAACTAGCGATTGCTAGACAGACAAGGATGTCAATGTGGCCAGTCGAGCAACCCTTGGACAGCCGAGAAACCAAAGTACGACTCTCCTCTCTCTACACTCTTGACTCCTTTACGGCTTAAGTATTTGCTTCCCTCTCCATCCAACAACATTCTCTTCTCACTTAAAGCAACAACCCATATTCTACTTTAACCCACCCTTAGCTCACATTCATCTAGCAACAACCCATATTCTCTGAAAATAGTTCTTAAAAAGAGAACTAATAATATATAATATCAGTTTTTCGAATATAATAAAAACCAGAGAATTATTTTCTTCTCTGAAAACACCTATTTTCTACAGAAACACTCGGCATTAGCAGCTGTAGATCATAGAGCAAAGCACCTGGCACTGCAAGTAGCTGCCGAATATCAGTTATCATGTCAGAACGGTGGCAACCAAGGTTGCAAGACTGACAAACTAGCGATTGCTAGACAGACAAGGATGTCAATGTGGCCAGTCGAGCAACCCTTGGACAGCCGAGAAACCAAAGTACGACTCTCCTCTCTCTACACTCTTGACTCCCTTACGGCTTAAGTATTTGCTTCCCTCTCCATCCAACAACATTCTCTTCTCACTTAAAGCAACAACCCATATTCTACTTTAACCCACCCTTAGCTCACATTCATCTAGCAACAACCCATATTCTCTAAAAGAGCACGCCAACCCCAGCCAATTACCAAAAGCGCGTCAACGGTATTTAGGCACATTTGAACATTTTAAAACCAGGTCCTTGTGTTCGTTTTACGACTCACAACAATGAAGTAGCCAAAAATGAAAAAGTTCAATCTCAAACTATCAGGTGTAATTTCTGAAAATAATCTTCGCCTTTCACCATACAAGCTCGCTCACATGCAGATAGCTTTGAACGGCAAAGATTATTAAAAGAAAAACATAATTTCATCCAATCTTCGGAATGGGAAAAACTAACGAAAGAAAATAAGCTAACCTCTGGGTGGGATCCTCATCGGCAGAGTGAAAATTCCCGCGAGAACGACCCATTGTAATTTGAAGTACTGAACCCTAGTTTCTCAGGAAAGTGAGAAACTATGACAGAGGAAGAGCAGCTTCCGGAAAAGAGAAGAAAAAGGTATTAAATTTAGTGGGTTTAGCTAAATTTCAAAAAATTCCAAGAAATTTTAAATCTTTACTAGGATGGAGAATTGGACGAATTCAGTTGTAATGTTTGTACTAAAAATTATGGACAAATAATTGGTCTTTTTTGCTGTTAAGTAGCATTTTTTTTAATTTTATACAATCGATTCCCAACCGCTTTTTATGTTTTTTTAATTTTACAAGTAAATTATTATTAAATTTTATTTTTAAATTTATTTTAATCATTATTATTTAAAATATTAAATTTATTCAATAAAATTTAAATATTAAATGTTTTTTATCATTAAAATTTAGATATTATATTTTTTTATTACTAAAGTTTAAATGTTAAATGTTTTCATCACTCATTATTCCCCATTATTGTTAAAACTAGACTTCATCGATCGCTTTATCTCGTTTTTTACCGAAATTATTATACACGTTATAAAAATTTTGGTATTGAACTTTTTGTATATATCTAAATTTTATATTTTTTACTCTCTTTTTCACAAATAGTGTCTCTAAATAATGTCTCTTATTAACATTTTGAAAGTTAAAATTTTTTAATATATTTAAAATATACTTGATTAGAGGTTTCTAAAATATATATTTTTATCAATAATAAATTTTAAATAATCATTAGTTAAAATTTAAAAAATTTGACCTAAAAAAATCAACCAAAGATAATATTTTTAAGATAAAAAAGTATAAAAATTTAATATACATATATATATATTAAAAATTAATACTAAAAAATTCTAATAATTTCTATAATAGTTTCAGTATAATTATCTTTTAACGTCCTTTTAAGGCGTTCATTTTTTATAATAACCCGAACTGTGTTTGACTTCCCTCGGTTGATGGTTGATGGGGCGACCATTGCCGTCATCAGGTTGTCTCATGTCTGTCCACTCCACGCTGTGATGGTTGATCAGGGATTTAATTTCCCCAATCACGGGAGCAGATCCATCAGATCATGAGAAAAAAAATATACAAGTGAGCAGAGACGAATTACCTAGATTGTGGTATAATAATTTAATTACATTTGAGATTTCTATTAATTTAGATAATAATAATAAAATAATGTTTTTTCTTGACTTTTAAATTTAAAAGTTTAATATATCTTTACCTCTTTTAATGTTTAATCTAATATTTGATTTGTTGTTTGAAGTGAACAATTAACTCCGTCATGAATTAGATAGATGTCAAAGATGATATTGTAACACCCTTGACCCGGTGTCACATTAGGCCTCCGACCCAGAACAAGTATTTTAAAATTTCTTTCCAAAGCCCAACAATAAAACGATTCAGGTCCAAATACGATCCATAAAATCCATTGAATTTAAAACAAAAGCTCAAAATAGTTTAAAGTAACCGGAGCTCTAAAATATTACAAAACCATTAAACATTCGACCCAATTAAATAAACAAAGTTACAAAATTACATATAGGGTTCAACATAGTACTATGTTCACTACATCTAATAAGTGTACTCTGACAACACGATCGATGTTGAAATCCAAACCTCGATGGTGCACCACAGGAACCGGCTTCACCTAACCTACGCACGAAAACACATTTCGAACACTGAACTACAAAAGCTCAGTGGGTACGCCGAACTCGGCCAACATCATGCATATCATAAGCAGTAAAGCATGGCATATAAATCTCATGCATGATACGATGGTCTAGCATGCTTGCCTATCACATGGCATAAATGAATGTATATTATCGCACATAGCATATACAAATCATATCAAGTCAACACACAAGAGTGAGGTCCGCGTCCACACAGCATCGGGATCATACACTCAAGATTAAGGCCGCCCTCAAATTCCATGTCCGAAATATTACATCGGACATCTTCGAACGAGGTCGCCCAACGTTCAGAAAAGGGTGGAGGCCACCCACCCAAAACCATGCTTGGAATGTTACATCGAATATCTTCGAGTGAGGTCGCCCAACACTCGGTATAAAAGTCTTCAAAACATCACCCGGCATATTACATCGGATGGCCTTCAACGTGTTGCAACACTTACAGATATCCGGATTTCCAACACACAAGGACTCAAACCACACAAACGATCCACCTAGGATCTTAGCACAATAAGATATATTAAGATTATCTAAATTAGTCTTTCGGGGTTATGACATCAATCTTAGTTAACAATTCATTTCATGATATTTAAATTAACGAGACTATTTATTAAAATCATCGAGCTCTGATTTTCTAGTCAAACTTGACCAATTTACACAGGGGTATTGATACCCTTATGTGGGGTATCGAAACACCCTACATCGATGCCCACCCAAAGAGGGTATCGAAACACGGGTATCGATACCAGTATCGATACCCTTTGACCAACTCAAAAGTCAACAAAGGAGGCTTCCCGATTCGATACCAGCATCGAACCACGAGCAAATCCGAGGTCACTGGAGAAATTGGTATCGAACCATGGTTCGATACCCCTGGCCAAAAGCTCATTTCTCTCTCAGGAGTATCGATACCGGTAACCCGTGTATTGATACCCCCTACACGATTTGCAGGTTTCACTTAGAGATCTCTAACGATTCGACCCCAAACTCAACATAATCAAGCCTAAAGTGTTCCTACTCATTATAAGGGTTGTTTAGAGTATTTTACCATCAGTTTCCATTCAATTAACACATTAACACGCATTTCACCATTAAAGCTTAACAAGCTCATTCAACCAACTAACATGCATCAATTTACATGTAATGCAATCTACCATGATATGAATGATATAGGAAGAGTTGGAAGTACCAACCTTAGCAAGCAACAACAACCAAACAAGCTCCACCCCTCTTCAACCAAACAAGCTTTTCTCTTTCTCTACAAGAGAAAGATGAAGAACGAATTAGACACACTTTGTGGAAGATTTTAGAAGCTTAAAACACTAAAAGAACATAGATTTAAGACCCTAAAAGTCCATTCCCGAGCTCAAGTTAAAACCCCCATAAAACCCTTTTCTCCACCAAACTAGCTTTTCCTCAACTTGTTTTATAGATCTTCTATAGCTCTACAACAACCTCTCCAACATAAAAACGAGATTCAACACCAAATTCTCAAAGTTTTAGCCTTTATCTTTCTTTTCTTTCTCCCCAAAGATGGAGAGGGATGAAGAGAAAAAGAGAAGATGAGGTCATATCTGCAGGGAAATTAAAACCCAATCCCCTCTCTTCTCAACCAAAAAGGTATTTACCAACATACACCGCTGAAACAAACCCTTAAAACCCCTCTTCAGCCCAACAACTTAAGACCCAACAAAGCCCAAACTACCTAAAACCGGGGCCTAAAACCGAAGCTTAATCCCTCGGGTTAACTCAACACTTGGATCCAAATCCGGGTCATGACAGATATAGTACTCAAAATTTGCATTGTTTAAAACGTAGGTGAATGGTAGAAATCGTCTGCTCTTAATCGTGTTTTTATTAGTGTATTTATTGTAAATTAGTAAATTTAAGGTTTAGAGTTTAAAGTTCAAATTTAAGGATTATGGTTAGGATTTAGAGAATTAAGGTATATTTTTAAAATATAAGGTTTAGGATATAAAAAATAGGGTCAAGGTTTAGAATTCAAATTTTTAGAAAATTTTAATTGAGATACGAAAGAAGATACGATTAGGAGGCAAATGATTTCTATTCAGAGGTGGACATTAGATCGAGTTAAGTCCAATATTAATTTTGAAATAATCGAGTTAAGGAGGTTTATTTTATAACTTCAATTTTATTTGAAATTTTTTTGAGTCAATTTCATTTGTAATGTTACTTATTAGTTACTATTATTTAAATAATTTTTTTTATAACTATATAAAATACACATTTATTTCATAATATTATATATATATAGTTTATATATATGGATAGGATCAAATTATATAATATAAAACTCTTTTAAATAGATGGTTAAAATTAACATTCAGTTATGTGAAAAATTTCATTTTAGGAAAAAAGTAAGGAGTTAATCTGAGGTATTTGTTTCAATTGTCCAACGATCCAAAAATATATACTTAGAGAAGTTTATATTATATAACTTGATCATATCTCGTATATATATTAGACTTAAACTTAAAAATTGATCCACCAAATACTAAAAATTTTAAGTTATTCGAATTATTTGAATTTTCAGTTTATATTTATTTGAAATTTTTTTAGTCTACGTCATGACAAGTTGAATATTTTCGCATCAGGTCCAACTGAATATTTTTATTTTTTTAGTCAAGTTTTGATCATCATAGTTTAAAGAGTCTATAAGTTGCTTTTATACTTAGGCCCTGCTTTTGGTTGCTTAAAAAGCAACCAAAAGCAATCTTTTAAGTGCTTTTATTAGATTTAGGTTGTTTTTTGTTGTTTTTCAAAACAACTTTTTCACCTAAAACCAAAAACTAAAATTTATAGCTTTTGAGTTAGATAAGCTAGCTTGAAAATAAAATTACTTATTGACTTTTTGAATGTCAAATTTTCTAAACTTTGACTATAACTATATTAAATATTTTAAATAATTAAATTTTATAAAATATATATTTGAAATCTACTCGATTAGAGGTTTCTAAAATATATTTTTTTATATTTTTATCAATAATAAATTTTAAATAATCAGTAGTCAAAGTTCAAAAAATTTAACCCAAAAAAGTCAATAAGGGACATTATTTTTGGGACAGAGGGAGTATATATTTTATAATATTTATATCGAGAATAAAATTATTTTATTTATAATTTATTTTAATATTTAATCGAGAATAACATTATTCTATTTTTAATTTATTATTAATTTGTAATTGTCATGTTAGTATATAATTTAAAATATAGTTTATATTTTTAAAAATATTTTTTTATTATAATTTAAGTCATTTATTTAATAATCATAATATTAATAAAAATTTAAATTTTTTTGTTATAATTTAAGTTCACTTATTCCTTACAACATCATGTCTAAAATAGACATTTTATCTTTTCAAAATCACTTTTTGATATCAATGACAAACATTATTTAACTTTTTAAAATCGTTTTTTCTACCACACTTTTAAAATCACTTTTTCAACTGTACTTTTTATAAGCAACGTAAAACTAAGCCTTAATTTATGGCTAGAAACGACTTGACAATCAAATGCAGCAAGAAAATCAATCTTTACTTACATGCTTATGTTCAAGACTACATGGAAAGCTGATTCCTCAGATATATTTTCTTGTACTATCTCTTGTTTTTGTTCAATCCAAGCCAATCTGCAAGGTATTCCTGCTCTGGTTCAGCAGGCCTCACGGATTTAACTGGAAACTTCGATTGATGTCAAATTTGTTCAAGAATCAAACCTTCACCAGCTAAGAACTCATGAACAACGCCATTTACTTCAATCATGCTACATCCAGGCTCCTTAGTTATTTTCAGGGCCTTCATCTTTCGCCTCACATTCGAAACATCATCCCATCTTTTCAATGCTGCATATGTATTTGATAACTGAACATAACCGGAACTGTCTTGTGGATTCAACTCCAAGAGCTTCCTAGCAACGTACTCTGCCATTTCCACATTACCATGTTTCTTACAGGCACTCAGTAAGGACTCCCAAAGCACATGAGCTTCTTGCAATGGCCTTGTTTCCACAAGCTCCAAAGCCTCTTCTAATAATCCGACACGACCAAGGAGATCGACCATGCAACCATAGTGCTCAATAGTTGGTTCAATTCCATAATCATCGACCATGAGTTGGAACATCTTACGGCCCTCAATTAACAACCCTGAACGACTACAAGCAGATAGAACAGAAATGAAAGTCACCTCATTTGGTTCAAAACCTTCCCCAAGCATCTCTAAGAAAGTTTCCAATGCATTTTCTCCAAAACCATGCATCCCTAAACCAACAATCATGGAATTCCATGTACTAATGTCCTTCTTTGAAGCATTTCTAAACAAGTTTAGAGCCTTATCGATGTTCCCACATTTTGAATACATGTCAACGAGAGCCGTAGCTATAAAACCACCGGTGCCTATCCCATTCTTATCAATATAACCATGAATCCATTCACCTTGCCCCAAAGCTCCAAGATGAGCACAGGCAGACAACACATTGACCAATGTGAAACTATCTGGACTCACTTTCTCGCGCTGCATATTTTCAAAAAGCTTCAAAACATCACCAAAAAAACTTGCATGAGCATAACCAGTAATCATAGCATTCCAAGATACCACATCTTTGACAGGCATTGTATCAAAGATACTTCTAGCATCTTCGAGTAACCCGGAACTTAAATACCCTGAAATCATGAAATTCCATGACTCTATGTTCCTTTGCTCCATTTCGTCAAATATTCCACGAGCCGATCTTATGAATCCCTTTTCAATATAAGCACTCAACAAAGCATTCCAAGAAATGACATCTCTGTTAGTCATTCTATCGAGCAGATTCCGTGCAACCTCGAAGCACCCACTTTTACCATAGACATTGATCAAAGTATTTGCCACAAAAACATCAAACCCAAATCCAAGTTTCAACGCCAGAGCATGAATCTGCCTCCCTTCCTCAACCCCACCAAACCCAGCACAGGCCTTCAAAGCAAAAGTGAAAGTGTACTTATCAGGAAAAACAGGACCTTGAAGCATTTGGCAAAAGAGAAATATAGCATTTTGTGGGGTAAGGCTATTGGCATAAGCTCTGATGAGGGAATTGTAAGAGAAAGAGTTTGGGGTAGTAATGTGAGTGAAAATCGAGTGAGCGTAAGAGAGGGTGATGGGGTCAGGATTTGAAACAGCGAAAGAAATGAGCTTGTTAGAAGAGAAGGTATTGCTGTAGAAAACCCCAGTCTTGAGAAGATGAGCATGAAGTTGATGGATTTCAGAAATGAAAGACGCGGTTTCTGTAAAGGAAAGTATCGGAAGGTGAGATGAGGCTCCACTCATCGTTGTCGTCAAAGTCTTCTCCCTCTATACTAAGTACTAACCATAGAAATATTTGGATGCTTTTTTAATTCAACCTCTTTTAATTTTTTTTTCTAATAAAACAAAATTTATTTTTTAAAAATCAGATTGTTATTTTAATATAATATCCAAAACTTGAATATTATACTTGGACTTCAAGCCTTGATAATCATAAAATTTCAACTTAGTTTAGCTTAATCTATATTCCAATTCCATAAAATTTATTTTGTTCAAAACATTTTAAACATAGGTAAGTACTTGAAAAAATTTACATAGGACTTCATTCAAAATACATCATAAAGCATTCAATTTAATGTTATAAATCTAAAATACAAGTTATAATACAAAATATAATATCTTACAAATAAATAATTTAAATAATATAAATATTATATTCTGACGAGGCGATATTGAAATTCTGTATCGATAGCGTTTATTTGATGTAACATGTTAACCTACAAACCTGCTAATGAAAATAATATTTTTAACATTAAACTAACAAGCTCAGCGAATATACTTTCACTCAATTAAATTTCATTCAAATCATAATTATAAATATTGCATCAATCTCAAGCAAACATGTGCCAAGTGAAACATTTGGCTCTATTTTTTTACACCCATTTAATTTCATTAACTAATAAATTTAATAATTAAATTATTTTTTTATTAATTTTGACCATTATATCTTAATATCTTTTTAGATGTTATTGTTACTTGATACACTACAGTTCTATCGTGTGATATTTACATTTTTTTTTTAGAAAATATATTTTATAATTTTTAAAAGTTTTAATTTTAACTTTTAGGAATTTCAAAGAATTTTATAAATAAAATATTTTTAGATATCAAGTGATAATATTGTGACATAATATATTGTACCAATTAATCTAAAAAACTTGTTATATTCACTAGTTAATGTTGATCAAAGGGTTAATTGATTTAATTTATTGGTTCAAGGCTTAATTGATTAAACTTTTAGGTAATAATCATGAATTATTCAAACAAGTATTTAATATAATCATATCCTAATATATCATTTTGTTTGTTCAAGTAAACAAGCAATCATCAGTCATTAATTAATTTTATCAAATACTTTTAGGGTAAGTTATAATAAAGGTCACTTAATTATGGGTGTAGTTACATTTGAGTCACTTAATTATTGAAAGTTATATTTGGGTCACTTATTTGTGGGTAAAATTATATTTGGGTCATCCAAGTATTAAAGGTTATATTTGGGTAATTCAATTATAGGTAAGTCTACATTTGTGTCATCTTTCATATTTGAAAAAGTAAATTAATTTGGTCTTCTTTTTTTCTTCTAAATCACCTGTATACCCTTGTTAACATTAAAATACTTCATTTGAAATCATTAATTAATTTAATATACGAATTGATAAACTTTTTTTTCAAATATGAAGAGCGATCTAAATGTAACCTTATCTATAATTGACTGATCTAAATGTAACCTTGAATAAATGGGTGATCCAAATGTAATCTTACCCATAAACGAGTAACCTAAATATAATCCTACACATAATTAAGTGCCCTCCATTGCAGTTTACTCATACTTTTATACAATCAACTAACTAAATTCACAAATACAACTTATTATCAAATAATATAATACGCTATCAACTATTAATTATACGTTAGTTAATGAGCAAAATCCATATATTTTAAACTTTCACAAAAAATTATCATCCTAAGTAAACTATACGCACTATAAAAGTTTATTACAGTAATGGGGACATAACCATGTTTAATATGAGAGGAGGAAGAGTCTCTTCTAAAAATTTTTAATATAATTATATTTAAAGTCGTTTATAATTTAAATAATAATAAAATAAAAATTTTATTTTTACTAACTTTTAAATTTAAAGATTTAATAAATAATTATCCCTCCTAATATTTAATCGTCTATGATTATAACACTATAATTACCCAATTAATGTCATAATATTCTTTTTAAGATTGCAGGGTATTTTTGATAAACTATAAAATCTCAAGTTATTATCTCTTTTAAATATTTAAATAAACACTTAAAGTTTTTCTAATATCCATTACTTAGGTTGTAGGTATGTCTAGTCTAATATGATAACAAAAAGGTTAACACCGAGTAAAGTATAAAACTCTTAATAATTATAGCAGTCTCACGGTATAAAAAATTATTTTCCTTTTATTCTATTGAGTTGATCGATTTATGAAATGGTCAAAAGGAGTGAATTGACAATTAAAAATTTGGGTGAAAGATTTTTGGTAAAAAATGAAAAAAAATGAAGAACGTAAGATTTATAGTGGTTCAAGCTTCGGAACAAGCTCTACATCCACTACCTTAGCTCCCACTAAGGATTTTGAAACCAATTCACTAAAGAATTCAACCTTTTTCTCGGTTCAAAGAATAACCATTACAATTCGAATAAATTCTTCTACCCAAAAATTGATTCAACCTCACAAGAATAAAATTGAAGAAAGATGGACAAATAAATTTCTCTCACAAGATTGATAAGCCCCAAATACAATTAAACTCTCACCAAACTCAATTACAAAGGATCAAAATGAAATTACAAGAGTTGGGAGCAAAAAGTATGCAATAAGTGCTTGAGAGTTGGATTTGGTTGCTTGGATGTTGCTTGAGGTTCAATAGTCCTTAATGCTATTGAAAATGCTTTATTTTATACCTTATCATTGATTTCTAACCGTTGTGATTGTTGGGAATGTAAATAAGGTCATTGAGACTTCATCTTTCAATCATAAATGCACTCTACAGCAGACGATATCAAAATACGAAGAATCTATTTCGAAACATACTAAAATAGAAAGAGCCGTTGTGCATTTAATAGAGGGGTATTGATACATGCTTTGATACCTTTTTGAAACTGTAAGGTAGGGTATCGAACCCTATTTCGGAACAGGCTAACCACCATTCAAAATCTTAACTACCACCAACGGTCGACTCATTTAATGCTAAAATAGCCATTGGAATTAAGGGGTGTATCGATATTGGTATCGATACCTAGAGTCACAATTTTAAATATTTTAAAATTTATTAAAATACACGAAATAGTTTCGATACGTGGCTCGAAACAGGTGTTGGTAGTGATGAAAAGGTATTGAACCATGTTTTGATACTTGTTCTTGATTTCAAGAACAAGGCTTTAAAAAACCAGGTTGATATCGATACCTGTTCTTAGGGTTGATACCCTCGTGAAAAAACACTTAGAAAATTTATTTCAAAGTTCTTGGTTTGACTTGAAAACAAAAATTTGACTTAAGAATTTAAAAAATTTATTGCAAAATAGTCCTTATACTTAATTGTTATATCAAAATCAATTTTAGTTTTACATATTCTTTATCAAATGTTATGATCAGATTAAACGGATTTATTTTAGGAGTAAAATAATATTTTTTATATAAATTACTTTTATATTTAAACTATAATCATTTAATACGAATCATTTTGTTTCAGTGGTTAAAGAAACAATTATTGTTCATAGGAGTTACGGGTTCGAACACTAGTATTATAACAATGTTTGAGCGATCAATGTCTATTGTATAGAGTATATTTTAAGACTGATACTATTATAACCACCGTAACTAATTAAAAAAATATAACCATCTACCACCGAGCTCGATTCAAATTATACAAATTATACTACTCAAACGTGATGTACCCAGAGGCGAATGTAGGCCTGGGCCTATCTAGGCCCTGACCCGCCTTATGCCTACCAAATTCTATTGTTTTTGAGATTTTTTAAATTATATACTTTGAGTTTAGGATAAAATATAAGATACTAAAATTTATTTTAAATTTTAGTAAAAAATAATAAAAATAAATGAAAATAAAATTGTTTATACTTCTATTATATTTTATAAATATTATGTAATTATTTTTATAAAATATATTTTAAGAATACATTTTACTATTAAATAAATAAATATATTTTTTAAAAATTAAAATTTTTAAATATAATTAGTATTTCAGTATATACTAATTATAAAATATAAATAATAAAACAAAATTAAAATTTTAAAAAAAATTTAGTAAGTATATATCTCATCTCTGGTATCTTTAGAGATAACTTAAAAAAAGATATAAAGACTATATTTTTTAATCTTTTTAGTTTAACCTGCAGGAGAAACTAATATTTAAATAAATAAATTTAAATTATATTCTTATTATTTTTTTTAAAGAAATGGTTCAATTTTATTTAATAAAAATGTAGATAATGAAAACAAATTTAAAACTATTCAACAATAAAATTTTTTTAATTTCAAAACTATATACCTGAGTTATGTAGGATAATTTTTTAGTTTTATTTAAATTTTCCGATTCTATTTTTTTTATTCAACAATGAATTTTTTTGTTTTAAAATATAGTTAATGAAATTTTTTAATTTTTTAATTCAATATTTTGGATTTCTTTGAATCTAATAATTCAAATTTCTACTCAAATTTAATTATATATTTATAGTAATATGGTAATATTTAATTCCAATTTAAATAGATTTTTACGACCTTATATATTATATATATTTATTTTTATGTGTTATACTTATATCATATAAACTTAAAAGATTCAACTTGAATATAAAAACAAATTTAGTAATTATTAAAAGTTTGAATTATTCGAGTCTTCATTTTTTTTAAAAAAAATTATTTTTTTTGAATTAAAATTTATTTATATCTAATTTTATTTATATTAGTCCGGTTAATATTATTTTCTTAGGTTCGCCCCTGGATTTACCTAAGAAAATAATATCACCCTCTATTATGGAGATCACTCAATTGATTCAACATAAGTCTTTTGTTTATATTTTTTTAACAAAAGTTTTGTTTTACTCAACTAAAATTTATACTACCCGTACGTCAGAGCTAATGGTTATTTTAGAGTTGATAATAATTTTAAAGCTTATATTTTTTTAATATTAATATATTAATAAATTGAAGGACTAGTCTGATTTTTAAGGCGTGACACATCAACAAGGTAAAAACTCAATTTAGCACGTTGATCATGCATTGCAATGCTTCATATACGTTGCACACTTAATCGAGGCACGTGTGACTTAATTTTAATGGTTTTTAAAACTTCAAAACTGATAAGGTATTAAAAATAATAAAATAAAAAATGTTCTGAAAGATTATAACTTAATTTTAATAGTTTTAAAATTTTAAGGATTTAGAAAACAATTACGTCAAAAATTTTGGAATATGCCATGTCAGCCGTTGACTAGAGATGAATTTTGATTGGACGCGTCGAACACAGTTAATGTTTATTATCGTTAAACATTATTAAATTAATTAATAAAGATTAAAAATCTTAAGGATTTAATGTATAATTAATTTAATTAAAATTTTATTTTAATCTTTAAATTTTTTAATCTTTACTAATTAATTAAATAATATTTAATGATATTTAATGTTAATGATGTTTAGTTATGTTGAACGCATATCGGATAATTTTCCTTGTACTCGGTTTACAAAGTTGATACAGTTTCCTTTCTGGTAGCAGGTCTCCTGCTTTCTTGGATAAAGAATATTCCAGTTTATCCGAATACTGAATAAGCAAAACCTGGGGTGGTGCTGCATGGCTTGAGAGGAGAAAGGAAAGGGTCTGTTGCTGTTGGCCTTTTCCAATGCCAGAAACGGAAACGGTTATGGATAACAAACTCTGTGAAGAAGACGAACCCTATCCATAATGCTTATATATATCTCTGATTCAGTGGTATATGGCCATAGATTTTGCAGTTCAGTTTTCATTGATTTCTTTGATACTTTAGTCCACAGCATTTAAGCTTCCCAAAACTATCTGCATTCTTTCGCCAACTTGCTCGATCGAATGGAGACTGTATCCCAAGTTCAAGAGACAAGCATTTTGCAGAACAAGAACAATATGGTAACTTTAAACAACCCTTTACTTTTTCCTTTACGATCTGTTCGATTGGAACAAGATTAGGCTGGTAACTTGCTCGATCGAATGGTTTTTATTGATTTGCTTAGGCTGTGTGCATGCCAAGAACAAGATTGGAACGGCTTCTTAGAGAAAGGGAGAGAAGGAAATTCGCCAAGTCTTCCAATGATGGTGAAGTCGAGTCATCATCAACCCAAGAGCCTGGTGCTGAAGTTGAGTTACCATCAACCCAGCAACAAGGGTCTTTTTCATCCGATTCCGGGACTTCATCACGCGTGTTCAGCGAACAAGACTCTTCAGAACCCACATCAAAAGCAACGGCCTCGTACGATGCATGTGAGCGGAAAGAGTTTCAGGCTTCCAAACAACGCCTCTTGGTGGTTGCTAATAGGTTGCCCCTTTCTGCGGTAAGGAATGACGACGGTTCTTGGCAACTTAATGTGAGTGCAGGAGGCCTAGTCAGTGCACTTCTTGGTGTGAAGGAATTCGACACCAAATGGATTGGTTGGCCAGGTGTAGCCGTCTCTGATGAAAAGGAACGAAAGGAATTAACTGAAGCTTTAGCTGCACAGGTCTATTCTTCTTGTTAAAACATGCAATTCCATAACCTTGAAAGATTACTAACTTTGTTCTTTAATTAATGCAGAGGTGCGTACCGGTGTTTCTCGATGACGAAACTGTTCAACAATATTATAATGGGTATTGTAACAACATATTGTGGCCACTGTTTCACTATCTTGGACTTCCGCAAGAAGATCGTCTTACCATTACTCGGAGTTTCCAATCTCAGTTTGATGCGTATAAAATAGCAAACCGGTTGTTTGCTAACACGGTTAATGAACATTATAAGGAAGGGGATGTGGTTTGGTGCCATGATTACCACCTAATGTTCGTTCCCAAATATCTGAAAGAAAGGGACAGTAAAATGAAAGTCGGTTGGTTTTTGCATACCCCCTTTCCTTCTTCTGAAGTCCATAGGACACTGCCGTCCCGGTCAGAGCTGCTGAGGTCGGTTCTAGCTGCTGATTTAGTAGGGTAAGGTCATTTTTCTTTTGACATTGTTTTAGTAAGGGTAGATTTCTTGCTTGGATATCTGAATTCAGCTTAGTTTCAATGTTTATGCACTTGTAAATTACTGTGTCAACATCAGAATTTCTTTTTTCGAATTGTAATGTTGGTTGTAATGGACTCTGCTGTTAGAATCATATTATGTTGAAGTTCTCAAGGGCATCACTGTGTTATGGTTTTAATTGTTGGTTTTATGACCTTCTTCCAGCTTCCATACCTATGACTATGGAAGGCATTTTGTTAGTGCTTGTACACGTATTCTCGGGCTGGAGGGCACACCTGAAGGAGTTGAGGATCAAGGAAAGCTGACTCGTGTATCTGCAGTATGTCTAAACTCATCACTTTCTCCATTTATTATGCAAGACTCTTCAATTTGGTCTTTTAGCATTTTGAATACATCTACCTTTTTTGTTGCTTGGGATCTTGAATTACAGTTTCCAATAGGGATTGATTCGGATCAATTCGTTAAAGCTGTCGAACTCCCTGAAGTACAAGCTGTCATTAAAGAACTGGAACAAAGGTTTGTGGGTCGAAAGGTAGGATACCCTCAGGCATTTTAAATCTTTTCTTTTATATAAGGGAAGCAAACCCTCAAGCTGTTTTGAGTTACTATGGTTAATTTTAAAAATGGTCAGGTCATTTTAGGTGTGGATAGACTTGACATGATCAAGGGAATACCACAGAAGGCTTTGGCATTTGAAAAATTCCTTGAGGAAAATCCCCATTGGCATAATAAGGTGGTTCTACTGCAAATTGCTGTCCCTACCAGGACTGAAATCCCCGAGTGTATGTTCCTTCATACACATCACTTTTCTCCCAGTTCATGTCCTTACAAATACACTAGCTGTAATAATCCATTGTTGCATACATTATGTAACTAAGAGATGCAGTGCCGGTCGTATATTCATCCGATATCTTTTTTCGTATTAGTTTTACAATCAAAGGTTCCTTCATGAAACTTGTTTACTTTCTTGATATCATAGATCAAAGGCTTTCAAGCCAGGTCCATGAGATTGTTGGGCGCATTAATGGAAGATTTGGAACTCTTACTACTGTACCGATACATCATCTGGTTTGTATATACCTTATTATCGTTTATCCGTCACTATATATGATTAATCAGCAATCACTTAGAAAGCACTTGTCTTGGCAAGATTTTAGCATACTCGATAAGAAATACGTTGCAATTTTGTGTGTTGAGGAGTTATGCGTATGACTTTTCACATGTCCTGAATGAACCTGTGAAGTTTATATATCAAGTTAATCATTAGTGTTTAGCCCCTAAATATAAAACATTGCCACCCTTTAGTCTAAATCTTAGGCCATTTCTTTGAAGTTATCTGTCTGTGGTTCTTGATGGACTTTCTGAAGATTTCTAAACTATTTTCCATACTCTTTAACAGGATCGTACTCTTGAACTTCAGTCGTTATGTGCTCTATACGCTATTACCGGTACCAACTTTTGCGTTATATAACACCGATTTTTGAATCCCTGTTTTTGTTTCAAATGATAACTTGTCTTATGCCTGTCCAATATTTTGGCTATTGACAAATTATACAGATGTAGCTCTTGTGACATCTATAAGGGATGGGATGAACCTTGTCAGTTATGAGTTCGTTGCTTGCCAAGCAGCCAAGAAGGGGGTTCTGATACTAAGTGAGGTACTTACATTGGATTTGTTCAGGTCTTTTCCAAATGTGTAAACTTTAAAGCTTAAATTTTCTTAATAATGTGTATGCATATTTCTAGTTTGCTGGGGCAGCTCAGTCTCTTGGTGCTGGAGCCATTCTGATTAATCCATGGAATGTGTCTGAAGTTGCTTCTTCAATTGCTCATGCTTTGAACATGCCAGCTGAAGAAAGAGAAAAACGCCACCACCATAACTTCAAGCATGTGACTTCACACACATCTCAAGAATGGGCTGCAACCTTTGTAAGGTGATTATAACATACAGCTTATCACTCGTATTTTCTTCGATAAAAACATTTGGTGCATATAATGTGAGAGGATTTGAATCTTGTTTCCCTTTTCTGTGTAGTGAACTTAATGATTCCATTATTGAATCTCAATTGAGGAAATCACAGATTCCACCACCACTTAAGATTGAAGTTGCGGTTGATCGTTTCACACATTCCAACAACCGATTTATCATATTGGTATGCTAGTTTCCATATTCGATCCTTAAACAGCATTGCTTTTCCCTGTCTTTGAACATGATCATTCTTCCATGTTACAGGGATTCAATGCAACCTTAACTGAACCAGTGAATAACCTTGGGAGAAAGGAAAGTCAAATTAAAGTCTTGGAGCCCAAGTTACGTTCAGATTTACAGGAACCTTTGAGAAAGCTTTGTAACGATCCGAAGACGACGGTTATTGTCCTCAGTGGAAGCTGCAGAAATGTCCTGGATGATGTATGTTTATTTCTATTTTTCTAAATACAAGTCCCCTTTAAACTGGAATTTCTGAACCTGTAATTTGCTTTACAGAATTTCAGCGATTACAGCTTGTGGTTGGCAGCTGAAAACGGGATGTTTTTACGAGTTACGACGGGAGAGTGGATGGAAACAATGCCTGGGAATATTAGTATGGATTGGGCGGATAGTGTCAAGGTACATAACATTGCTTGTAATCCCCTATGAACTGTATGTTCTTACTCTGACTTGCACTCAATGATTTCAGCATGTATTTGAATATTTCACTGAAAGAACTCCCCGGTCTCATTTCGAGCACCGCGAGACTTCACTCATATGGAACTATAAGTATTCAGGTAAAGTTCTATTCAGCACATATTGGTCTCTTACGTTTACCAACTGATCTTCTGAACCACTTAAATGATAGATATCGAGTTCGGAAGACTTCAAGCCAGAGATCTATTGCAGCATCTTTGGACAGGCCCCATCTCCAACACCACTCTTGATGTTCTCCGAGGTAGCCGGTCTGTTGAAGTTCGATCCATATCTGTTACAAAGGTGTGTTTTCATGGCTCCTCTTCTTGTAATGAATAGGAATGACGAGTTGTCTAATGTCACATTCTTGAATAGGGTGCTGCAATCGATCGAATCCTCCGAAAAATAGTTCATGACAAAGGCCTAAAGGACCCTATTGATTATGTCCTGTGTATGGGTCACTTTCTCACCAAGGTCTGTTCCCAAATAGCTCTTTCCCTTTCCTTTGAAGCCATATTCCTACATACAGAAACCTAAAACTACATGATGCATTGTGCCATTGTTTCAGGATGAAGACATTTATATGTATTTCGAGCGTGAGTTTCCTTCGGATACCGCTTCTTCGTCTTCTTCTTCTCCTGTAACACCATCGCGGTCCTCGAGATCAAGGGCAGCTCATCTTCGTAGACCACATTCCATGTCTAGTCTAGTGACAGAACAAGACGTGAAGCCACCTTCCGTGCTTGATCTTCGGTCTGACAATTATTTTTCGTGCACTGTTGCAAGGGAACGATCTAATTCTCGTTATCTCCTTCAATCATCCGATGAAGTTGTTGAACTCTTGAAGAAGCTGGCAGATCATACAGTTTAGACGGAGTGTTTTTCATGTAGGGAGATGAATACTTGAAACAATATTCATTCTTGTTGAATAAATAAATAAATAAAAAATCATTCTTCTTCGATTGATTTGTTTATCTATAATTTGTATATTTATGTATTTATAAATCATACCTATAATTTATATAAATACACAAGTTAGAAAAAACTATTATGAAATAAATTTTAAATATTTATTTCAGTCAAAAAATACATTAGATATCTATTTAAAAAAAATAGTTTCAACACTTGTTTATAAGTTCAACAAAAAAATTAACAATGTTATCTTAAAACACTAACAGAATAAAACTTTAAACACCTATTTTAGCCAAAAAATACATTAAACACTTATTTTAAAATATATATATATAAATAATGTATACATTTATTTCAACAAAAAAACATCATATATTTATTTTTGAGTTAATCCAATAAATACTAAAAATGATAACTATTATGTAAACAAATATGATTTAAATTCATACATATTGATACTGAAGAACCAATTTATATCATGTAAATATGTTTGAAAATTGAAAATTTACTCAAAATTATGTATTGATAGTTACAATTTTTTTTTGCAAACAAATATAAATTTTATATTTTCGAACCAATTTGAAGTCCTATAATTTTTTAAAATATTACAAATCAAAACTATTTGAAGTTTTAAAATTTTAAATCGATTTTAATTTATTGAAAAAAAATAAAGAGAAATTTCGGTTTTAAAATAATATAAGAAAACATTTTCATATAAAAAATGTACACAGAAAAAATATTTTTAAAATAAACATGCTTTTTTAAAAATTAAAAGTAATTTTTTATTTAAAGTAAATTTCAATTATTTTTAAATTTTAGTTAAATTATTTCGTATAAGTGTCAATTTTATTTAACAAATTTTTTTAAACAGAACTAATTAAATATTCTTAAAATAATTATAAAATATTAATTTAACAATTTAGTTTGACTAAAAAATAATTTAGGAGCTAAAAGAAAAAATAATAATAATTAAGCGTATTTGTAATCTAAACAAAGAATAGTTAAATTTTTAATCGAACATAGTTTTGAATCGGCATAAATTCGGAGAATTTGAGTAACGAATTACTTGGTTAAATTTTAAAGTGTTAATTTAAAGTGAGCGGGGCAGAATTAAATTTTTTTATAGAGGGCTTAAAATATATATTTTTTTAATTTTTTTAAATTAAAAGATTAAAATATAATTTTTTAAAATAATTTATTTTTTATTCTATATAGTATTCGAAAATAACAATTGATAGGGACTGGACCCTAACTCTTATGTTCTGCCCTGAAAGTGAGAATTATTGCCTTATTAGATGTAAGAAATAGAAGTCAGATTTTTAATATAAAATATTATCTAAAGAATAAAATAAATTTTAGACATTTATTTCAATTAAAAAATATATTATGTACCTATTTTAGAAATAAAATATAGTTTAAGCACCTATTTATAAGTTAAATAAAATTTTTTTAACAGTGTTATATTAAAACACTAACATAATGAAATTTTAGGCATATATTTCAACTAAAAATACATTAGTCACTTATTTCAAAAAAATATAAAATTTATACATTTATTCCAATCAAAAAATATATATCTTAAAAATATAAAATTTAGATACTTAAACTTTAAACATCTATTTTTGAGTTAAACTAAAAGATCATTATTGTGCAAACAAATATGATTTAATTTCATACATATTGATATTAAAGAATCAATTTATATCAAGTAAATATATTTGAAAATAGAAAATATACTCAAAATTAAGTATAGATAGTAACAATTCTTGTACAAGCAAATACAAATATTATATTTCAAAACCAATTTAAAGTTCAATAATTTTAAAAAATATTGATATTACAAATTATATTAAGTTTTAAAAATTTAAATCAATTATAATTTATCGAAAAAAATCACGAAGAATTTCGGTTTTAAAATAATATGAACAAACAACACATTTTTAAATGAAAAAAAGGACACAAAAAATATTTTAAAGTAAACATGCTTATTTAAAAATTAAAAGTATTTTATTAATTTTGTTTAAATTAAATTTTAATTATTTTTAATTTTTTAAATTAAAATTTTAGTTAAATTATTTCGTATGAGTGTCAGTTTTACTTAAGAATTTTTTTAACAGAACTAATTAAATACACTTAAAATAATTATAAAATATTTATTTTGAATAAAAAATAATTTAGGACCTAAAAGCAGAAACAATAATAATTATGCGTGTTTTTAATATAAACAAAAATAGTTAATATTTTTAAGATAAATTACCCTAATAATCATTAAATTTTTATTATGTTTTTTACTTTGAACACTCAAATCTAAAAGAATTTAAATATCTGGTCAGAGTAATCCAATCTAATTATTCGTTGATTTAATATAAAAATTTTGAACATCTAATCCGATTAATCCAATCTAATTATCCGTTATTTTAATATAAAAATTTAAGTATCTGATCTAGTTTTATTTTTGAACTAACTATTTAATATGATTTCAGTTTTTTAAATCAAATGTGAATCATAATACTTTAAATTCGAAGACCCAAAAATCAAAAATTTTAAATTTTTATAAATATTATTTTTTATATTTAATAATTTAATACTTATCATATCTAAAATTAAAACAATTAAATTCTTTATAAATATAAATTTTATTATATTTAATAATTTATTGTATATTATATTAAAATATAAACTTTAAATTTTAAAATATAATTAAATTAAAATATATTTTTAAATAATAAAATATCAAAAAATCAAATTAAATTATCCAAAAAAATATATCCAAACAAAATAAATCATATATAAATTATTATATTACTTATTTAAAAAATTAAATTAAATCTAATATCCGACGATAAACATTCATCGTTGAAACCGCTACCGTCAAATCCTATTCAGTTGTAATATATTACGTTTTCCTTGTCAATTCCAGTTTTTTCTTGCCGACACTCCTCCTACCAGTTTGCCAGTTAGCATAAAGCTTGTGAACAAAATAGTTAACTGAATCTGTCTCTTCCCCAGCAATCTCAGTCGAAAGATGGTGATTATATATAATCATCACAGATCTGATCAGGTCTGATGATTCATGTGCATCATAGAGTGCAGGAAAAGAGTTTTAGGAGTCAAGATCGATCTTTCATACTTCAGACACAGAGTAGCACGATTTCAAATCAATCAAAACGGGGAAAAGATTATTAAATTTTTTTAAAAATTTCAAAGAGTAAAGAGTGGGGCGACAAGGAAAAGCATAATTTTCATTTGTTACTTACAAGCGACACCGCCATCTGTTCTTCTTACCTCCTTCACCATTAACGAAGCAGAAGGAAAAAAAAAACAAGCTATTTAAGTTGCTGAAGAAAAGAAGGTAAAGAAGAGAAGAGAGAAAATGGATCAGAAGGTTTGTAGATAATTAGGGTTTTTCTGGATTGTCCGCCCAAGATATGCCGCTAAGTATTTGCGGCGGATTATATAGAGATCGGTAAAGGAGAAGTCCTCTTACAGAGTTAGGATTTGTCCGATTTCAAGACAGGAAAAATCAACGGTTCATATTAGTCATTTACCACGGCCACGTATTATTATAAACGGTCATGCGATTCATTTAGATCATGCCACGTGTAATAACTTTTTAAGAAAATAACAATTTTAAAAATAAATTAGTAAACTATTACCGACGTCACTCAATTATTTAAAAGGTTTCATTTTGGTCATTTATATTTGGCTCATATTTCATATTTAAAAAAAATATTTAGGTTATTATGGTGTTTTGTATTATGTTTTAAAATTAAATCGTAAATTCTCTCTAACCCTTTAGTGTCGTTTCTTCTCAAATTTTATCTTTTCCGGTTTTTCGTTTTTTTTGATCGGTGGTCGACAATCAATTTTAGTGTTAGTTGTTGGCCACCGAATCTATCTCTATTTCTTGTTTTATTTTAATAAGGATCTCTTTTTTCTGTCTTTGTGACACGTTTTTCTCTGTCCTTGTGACATGTTTTTATTTTTGTTTTGGGGTTTGATTCGTCTATCCTTATGACATGTTGTAGCATACCTTAACGATCGGTTGTTGTTCGCACAGAGATTCAATCGATGCTAATTTTTTGATTTATTATTTTGTCGGTGGTCATTTGAAAAGACTTATCCCCACTCAGTTGATGGTTGTTTGCCAATAAAATCAGTCTTGGGTAGCGGTACTTTTTGCACGTCAATTTGAATCGCCTACAACTCCTTCTTCCTTCACTATGCGTCTTGTTTGGACAGAGACAAGAAAATTCAGGAAGCTGTTGAATTTTATTGTTATGCTTATTTTCATAAGAATTTTATTTTCGTTGTTTTCGGGTTGTAAGAATTCTTGAATTTTTTAATCCAATTATTTTGCTTCTTAATTACGTTGTAATTTTCTATGATTTAATAAAATTTAATAGCATTTATCAAAAAATATATATATAAATTTATGTATTAAATAAATTAATAATTTTAAATAAAATATTTAAAAATGAAAATTATACTTGTGATCTTGATGGATTCTGATATGATCCAACTCGTTCAAGGATTCTGATAGATTTTAAATAAAAATCTAATTATTTTATAAAATTTAAAAATTTAATTATCATTTTATTTTTTAGAAAGTTCTATTATCATTTTGATATTTTAGCCAATAAAATAATTAACTTTTCTGATATGTGTTTTGAATTTTTTTTCAAAACTATCATTCTATGTAGTTTATATTTAAAATTAAAATATCATAAAATATTTAAATTTCTTTCATCCATAATTATGTCATATCTTTTATGATAATTCAACATAATCGGACGTTAATTTTTTCGAGGCGACTCGCACCTCAAAACAGTATAAATATGAGGTGATCTTTTAATCTTTAAAATTTATATTTTTAAACTTTTTAATTTAGTTATTAAATGACTTTTATTTTTTTAATAAGGTACAAAATCATTCATTAAGTTAAATTAAAGTTCATTTCATTACAGAGTACAACAAAAGATTCAATGCATTAATTGAATATTTTTATACAAAATTTTTGATCACTGAAACTTAATTCTGACTAGATCAAAATTAGGGTATTACATTTACAAGGATTAGGGTTGAGTTTGAAAATTTTGACAACGTAGCAACAACTAGGGCAATAAAAGGTTTGATATGTGAAATTCTAGCTTCAACGACAATCAACAACGATAATCAACATGATGTTAGAGGTGATAGACAAGAAAAATGATATTTTAGAGGATAATTAATCATTGACTTCGACAAAAAAAATTAAAATAAAAACATAAAAGAAGACATAAAAAAAATAATTTTCACCCACGTACCTATATGTTTTTTTCCCTAAGAACAGGGCCACTTTCAAAAAGAGGAAAAAAAGTTAATATAAAAGATGGATTAGTGAATAGTGAATCCCTAAATAAAGCTAAAAAATGTAATATGATAAATGAAGGGGATTCTGATGGTACTTTTAGGATTACAAAGATCATGAATTCTTTAACGAGAGAATCTAAATGAACCCTATAAGTAGAGAAATTATTACATGAACCTTTTCCACCACTTAAGATATGGTCTCAACCAATTACAATAAGACACAATATATTTTTTTCATATCATATTTACACATAAGCATCATCCAAATCATTCACTTTAATGCATTTAATTTAAAAATGGAAAAAATATTACCAAAGATTTTTTATATTATCTTCCTTTTTATTATTTAATTTTTTTTAATTAATTTTTTCTAATCCCTATCCCTAAACCCTAACCATAAATCCTAAACCCTAAAACTTAAACCCTAAACCCTGACTCTAACCCTAAATCCTAAACCCTAAACACTAAACCTAAACTTAAACCCTAAATCTAAACCCTAACCCTAACCCTAACCCTAACAATAACACAACCCTAATCCTAAACCTTAAACTTAAACCACATGAACCCTGAACCCTAAACCCTAAACCTAAACCACATAAACCCTGAACCACTAATCATTAACCCTAAATCTTAAAATATAAATCCTAAACCCTAAATTTATATAAAAAATTAATTAGGAAAATTTTAAAGAAAAAAGAGAAAGATGACACAAGAAATCTTTGATAATATTGTTTTCCTTTTATAAATCAAAGACATTAAATTAGATGATTTGACCAATGCTTATGTATAAATTTGATATGGAAAAAATATATTATGTGTCTTAATTTAATTAGTTGGGACCATATCTTAGGTGGTGAAAAGGGTTGATGTAATAATTTTTCCTATAAGTAACAGTTTGGCTACTGGTAGTCGTCGTCCTACCATCAATCAACCACACTCTCTCTACTTGGATAAATCTTTCAGTCTTTTGCAAATGGAAAACAAATTGATGGGTTCATTTTGGTCGGTTGGGATGATATTTGGGTTGGTGGCACTGGTTCTTACAGTGCAAGCAGTGACACTGACATGCCAAGAAGCCATAGACATACTGATGATGCCTTGCACGCCATACTTGACGACTCCTGAACCTTCACCCACTGTTGCTTGCTGCAAAGCTGTAGCGAACATCAACGCTTCGGCTCCCACCACTCAAGCACGAAGGGATCTGTGCGAATGTTTTAAGAAGACTGCTCCTGCTTATGGGATTGCTACGGACAAAGCCAAGCAACTTCCTGTACTGTGTGGAGTACAAAACCCAGTACCAATTGATCCCTCCGTCGACTGCCAAAGGTACAGAATATTTTCATCCATAGATATTTCATCCACTGATTCATATTTCAGACATCATTAGGGTTTAGATTATGACAATCTAAGTAATATTTTTCATAAGATGTCATAACTGGTTATAGTATTTGTTTTAGCTTGTATAAATAAGCTCATTTTGTCTTCTTTTCAACGTGCAGCATCCAGTAGGCATAGGCCATGGTGTTACGAGGCTTTACACCGCCAAGAATAAGTTCATGCATCAATAACTTCAGAAAGGGAATTCATTCTTATATAGACTGTAATGTAGCGGAGGAGTATGTCTCTGTATACCGAATATGATATATGTATGGAGTATGGACAATGAAATTATCCTTTTTTAAAAATCTTATGGTATATTAAATTCTCTTCGAAAGATCTAGCGGGTTAGACAATCTACTAAGTACTCGTGTTATGCTCCACTGTTGTACTAGAACCTTTATTAAGATGATTTACAATATAATATACATACGAGTTACAATAAGATCACACGACCAATTAAATATAGAGGAGTTGGGTTGGGACGATGCACCGGAGAACTAAAAAGCCTATAATCAAATAAATGTTCATATCAATCCTTTATTCCATAACAATATCATGAAATTGAAGTTGTTAAAAAGTTAGTTTCAAGTTTAAAATTAGATTCAAAGGCTCTTGGGTAAAATTTTTGTAAAACGGATTTTAAAAATGGATTCACGGTATAAAAAAATAAAAAATATTAATTTCAGAAAATTTTGAATTTTGAGTTAAAGTCAACACTAATATCACTGATCGAAGTCAACACTAATATCAATAAACAAATTCAACACTAACATAATATTAATGTCATTGGTTAACGCTAACATCATGCTTACATCATTGATCAAAGTGAATGTAAGCATCATTGGTCATAGGTTAACCAGGTCGGATGGAGTTCAAGTCAGGTGGGTCAGGTTCGGTTCAAGTAGGTCAAGTGGGTCAGGCTTGACTTGAACGAGTGAACTCAGTGAGTTGACACAGATGGATTGACTCAATCAATGGGTTAACTCTATGAACGAGTTAAATTAGTTAATATGTCGGGCTAGGTCGAGTTACATAAAACCAATTCAGACAATTTGACTCTATTAGTTTAGAGAAGATTGATTTAATATCGATTTAGACCGTTCGATTCCAGACCATTATCCATAACGATGAAAAAATAATATAAAAAAGAGTGTTTAAAATGACTAATGAAAAGTGTTAAGGGCTATAATGTGTAATGAACTTGTATGACTTTTGATACTTTTTAAAATAGCTTAGAAAAAGGGCATTTTGAGTGCCAAACATGTCTAACCTAATAAATGAATTCAGAAAGGCATGAAATTAGGCCTACATTTAGATATGTGTTTATAAGTTGTCCAAAAAATTTTATTAAGCTTTGACACTATTTGAATCCTTAAATCGAATAAAAAACAAAATATGTTATTATAGACCCTTTCCTTCCATATTGATATGGGTGATGGTGTATTAATATGAGCATGCGTAATTTGATTATGTAGTAAAAGAGGTATCGATATAGCATAAAGTGTATCGGTACGATTGATACTAAAATTTATTAATTACACGGGTACCGATATAGGTTGGGGACCCTATTGATCCCTAGGCTTGATGAACCTCATATCTGTATGGTATGTCCCATTTTTGTACGATAATTCTATTATGAAATTTTTATAATGTATGGTGCACCGGGTTAATAGTATGTAGGTTAACTATAACGGTAAGAACGACCAATTATAAATTATCATTTTACAAGTATTGATACTAGAAGTAGGTAAAATAGTTAAAAACTATAATTAGAAATCTAGAAGTTTAGAATTATTTATTATGGTCCTTAAATTTTAAATGGCTAATTAAAGAGTTATAAATGAACTTTGGTTATAAAATTTTGAAGGTAAGACTAATACTAAGAATTACATGATGGTAAGATTAATTTTTGAAAATTATTATATTTAATCTTATATTTACGGTTCAGTCTTTAATGATTACACGTTAAATTAACTAAGTAAATGAAGTTCGATGAACCTAGAATTTAAATCATAAGTTTGTACTAAGTTTAATAGCACTTCTATTTCTTTGTTTATGTGAAATGATGAATAAAGTAAAATTATGATTTTGCTCTTCAATTAGGAATTATTATAAAATATTTATTAATAACAAATTCGACTAAATGGATAAGATACGAAGATGTATGTCCGTTGCATGACGTATGTATGACATGATTAATGATGTGATTCTTTAATTTAGTTTCTGATATATTTATGGTAGTATCCCTGAACCGATTCTCTATTACCAAATTGGGTATAAGGTGTTATAAAACCTCTAAACTCTAAATTTGAATCTCTAAACTCTAAAATTAAAATATTTGTGTAAGTTAATGTTTATAAAAGTTTGTGTATTAAAGTATTATTATTCATTCTAAGATATTCATGATCAAATTGCTTTATCTACAAGGTGTATGTATTGTTAAAGAAAGGTGCAAATCGTCTACCCCTTCCCCAGGCCTTCATTTATGCTTCAAATTAGAGGGTTTAAGGTTATAGTTTAGGGATTTTGATTAGGGTATAGAGAATTAGGGGTAGGGTGTATTTTTTGGTATAAAGATTAGGGTTTAGGATATAAAAAATAAGGGTTAAGGTTTAAAATTCAATATTTTAGTAAATTTACAAATGAGGCATAAAAAGAGACACGAAAAAGAGACAAAAGATTTTTGCTCGTAAAAGAATTAAGAATATGTATAAATAAATACTATCTTGTAATCACTTTTTAATGTTATTCAAAAGTTATTATTATTATTATTAAATATATTACTGTAGCGACCCTTTCGCTATAAAATTTTAAGTTTACTTAAAAAGATAAGTGTAGTGAAAATAAAAAGGGAATGAAAAAGGGGTCATTAGTGGAAACTTCAAAAATTAGGTTGAAATTGGAAAATTAGGAATTTGACCTAAAAATTAGGGATTTTGAAATGTTAACCCTAAATTAGAATCTAGGGTTTAGGTTAAAATTGAAAATTGAGTGTTTTGAAATTAAAAAGGGGAAATGGAATTAGGTCAAAAATTCGGGAATTAGGGTTTAAAAGGGTGAGTCTTGAAATTTGAGAATTTTGAAAAATTAAGGTTGAAATTAAAAAAAAAATTTGAAATTAGGGTTTAAAAAAAGGTTGGAGTCGCCACCGGTCACTTTTGGTAGACTGGACATCGGGAAACCATAGATTCTTTAAAAATGGGTTCGAGAGTCGGTTACAACTTTAAAACGGTATTAGCATTAAAAAAACCGCCCAAAAATTAGCATCTTTAAAATAACCGCTTAATTAATTTTGGATTCATGATTTAAAGTGGCATTAAATTAAAGTTTATTTAATGATTCAGATTTATTTTAGTTTTACCGTATTTCTATCCGAAGATAACGCATACACCGTCATCACTACGTTTGGTAATGTGGGCCCGTTACAACCAAATAAAGAAGTAATTATTAGGTTCATTAATTAATAGGGTGTGTCCCTTAAGCGAAAACAATGTAAACCAAAAATACAAAATGATTACAACAAGTAAATGCAAAGTAAAAATAAAGGCATAACAATAATAAAACATGATGGAAATAGAAAAATATATATATAATAAAGTAAAATGTATGGCATGATAATATAAATGAAACATAAAATAGAGACATGTATCATGAAAATAAATAAACAAAAAATAAATAAATAAATAAATAAAAAGACAAATAAATAAAGACAAGGACTAAAATAAATAAAAATAGAAACTAAAAGGCTAAAAGGATAAAAGCACTACTGGAAAAAGGACTAGAATGAAAGAAAAACAAATTTAAGACAAAATTGATAGGAAAATACTTTTAAAAAGCACTACCGTAACTATTAAAATTTCTTTCTCATGCCTCCTTCTATACTTTCAATTTTAAATTAGAGGTTTAGTGTATAAGTTCAAAATTAGGGGTTGTGGTTAGGGTTTAACGAATTAGGGATAAGGTGTATTTTTTAAGGTGTAAGATTTAGAATATAGAAAATTAGGGTTACAATTTAAATTTAAATTTTTTAAAAATTTTCAAAAGAAACATAATAAAGAGACAGAAAATTTTTATTCGAACAGGACAATATTAAACAAATCTTTCAAACAGAGGAATTTTACGTTTACTATGTCTTGAACCACATGCTTTAGAAATTATTGATATATAATTATAAATTTTAAAAACATATAAACTGAAACATAAATTCTGGAAAATATAGATTTCTTAACGATTTTTTTTTATTTTTTTACATATTTTTAAAATTATTTTATTTATATTAAACATGTCATGTTCTTATTGGTTGCATGACATTTTTTAATGACCGTATAGTGACGACGTAAAGAAAAATAATAGTAGAATCGCTAAATCGAGAATTAACTTATGGCGCAGTAGAAATTAGCTATTAATCTTTCATATTAAAGTGTGATTCATGCTCCTACTTTATTAATTTTTTCTCCTAATCAATCATGGCACTTTTATTATGGCCTAATTATCGTCAAAAAGTAATGAAAAACGCGTCAAAAGGAAGAGTATGAATTTAGGGGGTACTCGGCTTCACTATTTCTTTTTAACAATTGATTCCTACAAGAGTATGAATGAAATGTTTTTTCTGTGTGTGTGGAAATTTGGGGTCTTGGAAGAAATTTCCTTGCACCTGATATGCATAATATTTTTGTTTCAGATTAGTCTATATATTAGGATGTAGCTAGGAATGGTGGGGACTATGCATTTGCAGCTATGGCGAGTGTTACAATTTCCTTATTCCCATTTCTTCTTCTCAATGTCATTGCTGCTGCTATCTGTTGCGATGCCAATTCCAATGTGGTGTGCATTGAGAGTGAGAGAGAAGCTCTGTTGAAGTTGAAGAATGATCTGATCGATCCTTCAAACAGGCTAGCTTCTTGGGTTGAAGGTGGGGATTGCTGTAAATGGAATGGTGTCTTCTGCAATAACTCAACAGGCCATGTCTCCCAACTGCACTTGGCGGCTCCTCCTGATGACTATTTTGCATCACTTGCTGAACGGGAAGCTGACAGGTCAAAGCTAGGAGGCACAATAAATCCTTCTTTGCTCCAACTGAAGCATCTCATTTCCCTGGACTTGAGCTATAACAACTTTAGCAACATACAAATCCCAGACTTCTTTGGCTTGCTGGGGAGTCTAACATATCTTAACCTCTCTCAGGCACAATTCCTAGGGGCAATCCCAGCAAACCTGGGGAATCTTTCAAAGCTACAATATCTGGATATGAGATGTGATTTTTATCCGGAGATGTCGCGGGGGCCATGGGATATGGAAGCTAAAAGCCTTGAATGGGTTTCAGGACTCTCTTCCTTGAAGTACCTTGATATGAGTGGTGTGGATCTTCAAAAAGCAACTGATTGTCTACAGGTAACATTTAATCTTCCTTCTTTGTTTGAGTTGCACTTGTCTGGTTGCGAATTGGAAGGTCCAATTCCAGATTACTTGGGGAACAAGTCGTTTCTTCAAGTGGTTGAACTTAGTTGGAATTCACTCAGTTCAAACATACCCAACTGGTTGTATAGTTTAAACCATCTCCAATCCCTTGATCTTTCACATAATAAGCTCCAAGGAAGATTACCAACATCATTGGAACATCTTTGCAATTTGAAGGAGATGGATTTATCTTCTAATCAAATTGAAGGAGACATATCAGAAATCCTACAGAGCTTGTCCAGTTGTAGTTTGGATTGCTTAGAGTCCTTAGACATGGCGGATAACCAACTTTCAGGTCATTTAACCGATCAACTTGGTCACTTTAAAAGTCTAGTTCACCTTTCCCTTGCTCGAAACAGAATTTCTGGTCCAATTCCATTGTCAATAGGTGAGTTGTCATCTTTGAACTTCTTTGATGTTTAACAAAATCAGTTAAATGGTATTTTCCCTCCAAGTCTAGGACAATTGACAAACTTAGAAACTCTAAATATTGGCAAAAATCTATTGGAAGGAGTTGTATCAGAAAACCATTTATCTAATCTCACCAGATTGACAACACTGAAGGCATCCGGAAACAAGTTGAGATTCCAACCAAACTCAAGTTGGGTTCCCCCGTTTCAGTGTGAAACTATGGACTTGGGTCATTAGTATCTTGGCCCCAAGTTTCCCCAATGGTTAGAGTTCCAAAACAACTTGTCTGGTTTAAATATCTCCCATGCAGGAATTTCAGATGTAGTTCCCACTTGGTTTTTAAATCTTTCCTCCCAGTTCAATTATGCTGATCTTTCCTCTAATGATCTTACCGGAGGAATTTCATATTTGAACGTCAAAACCTTTCTCGACTTGAGCTCAAACCGATTCACAGGTCCATTACCAAGAGTCTTGCCAACTTTAATAGCTTTACTTTTGTCCAACAATTCATTTTCAGGATCCCTTGTTGAATTTGTTTGTAATTCATCAGAACCGAGATATATGGGTCTTGTTGACATTAGTACAAATCTTCTCTTTGGAGAGATTCCAGATTGTTGGAATCAATGGCAAGGATTGTTTGCCTTAAATTTGGAAAACAACAATTTGACAGCGAAAATCCCATCTTCTTTGGGATATATAAATCCCGTTGTGCTAATCCTTCGGAACAATAGCATGTTTGGAGAATTACCCTCCACATTGCAAAATTGTCTGGGTTTGGTTGTTCTTGATCTTAGTGAAAACCATTTCAGTGGAAGTGTACCTGCATGGATTGGTGACAAGCTCTCAAACCTTGTGGTTCTGAGACTCCGATCAAATAACTTCGACGGCCATGTCCCTCGCAAGATTTGTGCTCTTCAATCACTTCAGAACTTGGACCTTGCCCATAACAACATTTCAGGAGCTATTCCAAAATGTTTTAGTAACTTCAGTGCAATGGCCACGAAAAACAAAACCTTTGACAATCTTGGAGAATGGCCGTTTTTAATAGGTGAATCACTTCATCTGAGTTCATTACTGGTGTTGAAAGGACGACAGGATGAATATGGTTCCACATTAGGACTTGTTACCAGTCTAGACCTTTCGGCTAACCGTCTCACAGGAGTGATCCCCAAAGAACTTGGAACTCTCGCAGGGCTACTCTCATTAAATTTATCAGGGAATCTCCTAACAGGAAATATACCAGACAACATTGGCAACATGGAATCAATGGAGTCCCTTGATTTGTCCATGAATCAGTTGCATGGTGGTATCCCTTCAAGTTTCTCCAATTTGAATTTCTTGAATCATTTCAACGTCTCCTACAACAACCTGGGAGGACAAATCCCAGTAAGTACTCAACTTCAAAGCTTTCAAAACTCTTCTTACATGGCCAATCAACTTTGCGGACCTCCTGTCAGTAAAACCTGCATCACAAAAGGTGTTCCAACTGATGGAAGCAGCAGTGAAGGAAGTAATGGTGGATCTAAAGTGAATGGGTTATATGTGAGCATAGTGGTTGGGTTTGTAATGGGATTTTGGGGTGTGGTGGCTCCACTGTTCTTCATCAGGCCATGGAGGCATGCATATTATCTAAAACTAGACCATGTTGGTGATAAGTTGTATGTGTTTTGGGCTACTATGTGTAGGTAGTTTGACAAGAAAATAAAATCATATGTTATTGAAGTTTGTGTGTTTGTAATAGATTATATAGGATTTTACTGTATTCATGTACTCCTTTTTGTGTGCTTAAAGGGTATTAATGTATTGAAAACTTGATATAGGTTTGTTTTGCTGATAAATTCATAACCAGAAAGATCAAAGCATCTTCACCCACCACATCACATGTCTCATCTTCTTCATTTTTCTGAACAGACAACGATCTTCAATCCATAACCAGAAAGATCAAGACATTCACAAAGACCCAAACGAGCATAGCTGGTAAATTCAACTATTCAAGTCAAATGTTAAAAACTAAAAAACCCAGAAAAAGTGATCATGCAAACACAATGTCCATGGCGTTTATATTGAGATTATAATCTAAAAGTACATTCAGATCAAAACACACAGAAGTAGAAGGAAGAAATGAAAAAAGTCAATACTCACGGAGACGTTAAGTTGAATAGTTTCGGTCGTATATGTTTGTGTGTAGCAATTTTACTAGGGGTTTCTGGTCAGATATATTCGAATGATTTGCAGATTTTTCTCTCTTTGATGTTTTAAAATGCTTGAGAGATTGTTTTGAGTTTTGTCTTGCAGTTCTTGTCCTGTTTTGTTTCTGGTGCACTTGATCTCGTTCTTCTGCTGATCTCCTATGCGTTTGTTTGATCTTTGGGGTTTGTTTGCTGTCGTTTAATTGTGTTTTATGGTTTAGGTATTTTTAGTCTGGTTTCTAAGTTCCAGGGTGATTCGGCTTTCGGCTTTCTCATCTAGGAGTCTTTCACGGCGGTGGAAATCATTTACCTTTTTTCTGTGCTTTCTTTTATGTCTCTATTTTAAATAAAAAATTTAGAATTTAAGATTTAAGGTTAGTAGTTATGGCTAAGGTTTAAAGAATTATAGGCAAGATGTCTTTTCTATTGTGTAGAGTTTAGGGTCTAGAATATAAAAAATAAAGATTAAGGTTAAAAATTTAATTTAAAAAAAAATCAAAGGAAGCATGAGAGAATGCCATAAAGAGGCAGATCACTTTTACCCGTTACACAGTATAAGCATAACTAACTTACTACATCTTTACCCGACTATCTCTTCCTTCCATATTACTTACTAATAATATTTTAAAAATTAATTTTTAAACTCTAACCTTAATTTTTGTATTCTAAACTTTACCTTTAAAAATATACCATACCTCTAATTCTTTAAACTTTAACCACAATTCTTAATCTTGAATCTTAAACCTTAAACCCACTAATTTAAAACGAGAATCCAATAAATATATAATTTATGTACAAACAATTTGTACTCTTTTTGGCACTAGTATAACAGTTGACTAAATATGTGAATTAAAATATATAATGAATAAACTACATAAAAAAATCATTTAATTGTGGAGTTAATGTTAACTTGATCATTTATTCTTTAAAAAATATAAATATATTATCTAACTATTAAAATAGTTATAATATAGTTATCTATCGTTAAAAACTAACCGACAGATAATATAAAATTTAAAAATAAAATAATATAATTACACATTTAATTTATTTATATTTTTTTCAATTCAATCCTATACATGTCACACTGGACCAATCTGTTAAATGAGCCAATTTTTATAACTGTAGTCATCAAAACAAAAGAATTTGTGGTTTAGAAAACCAAAATCATGTATTTTATTCATAATAATTTTACAAATAACTTGATACTTAGATTGAGATTTGGAGAAATTTAAAATTCCAGATTCAGGTATTTAACCATGCATTATCATCCGTGTATATTCTAGTACGAGTTATCTAGAGGTCACGAGTTCAAGCATCAGTAATATCAGCATATTGAACGATTAATGTCTAACGGTTAAGAGTATATTACAACAATAAAAACATGGAATTAATATACATGCGAATAGCAAGTGCCATAGAACTTCGACAATTCGTATGACAATTATGTTAATTTTATTCAAACAAAAATCTTTTATCCTTAATTATGTCTCTTAAAATGTTTCACATTAGAAATTATTAAAAAATTAAATTCTTAAACCTGAACTTTAATATTAAATTTTATACCCTAAAAAATACATTTACCTTTAATTTTCTAAACTTTAACGGTAAGTTTAATCTTAAATCTTAAACCCTAAACTCGTTATTTTAGCGTGATTTACTGTTTTGTGGCACAGGAACACATCTTTCACTGCTCTATTCCCATTGTTGTCAAGGGGTCAATTGCAATTAGTAAAGGTAGAGGAAATATCACAAACCATAGATGCTCAAAGCCTCAAAGTTTAACTGTGTAAAACTCTGTTCAATTCTCTGGGACATTGTCCTCGAGTTCCATTAGAACCAAGGCAAAGTTCGAGGTCCGAAGTCCGAGGCTATGTTGTTTATGTAACATATCATGTCATAGTAAACAAAATTTTATGCTTGATAATGGATAAAGAAATTAAAGGTCTGAACTTGACTTGAAATGGTTCTTGTCTCCGTACGTTTTATGCACTGCAGATCAAGTTTCAAGAAGGTATAATTGGAACTCCCCAGCTGACAGACCCATAGTCTTACCAGACAATGTGGAACTTTTAGGACAAAAATTCGATCACTTGCTCATCTCTGTCCAAGACACGGCTTCTTCCCTTGCGAAATCGATTTCAAGCCGACCACCGTTGAAGGTTCCATTATTACAACAATGCAGGTGCAGACTCATGGTTCAACAGACCTTGATAAGTTAAAGATGTAAGAAGATGACATTTTCATTGTTTTGTAATGGTAGAAATAGACCAGAAGAATTGAACCACATTAAATAATATTTTTTAATACAATTAATTTCTCATTAATTATATTTTTGCCCACAAATTTCCAACATACATACACAATTGAAGGCAAAAAAATATTAAAATTCTTTGTGTATTAACTGTCCATGCTTTGCTGCTCTGATCCTTGCCATGTCCAAACTATGTCCTCCAACGATGGCTTCAGTTCTTGCTTACAAAATTTCTTATATTCCAACGTATCTCCAGATGTTTTCGTCATCTCCACCACGTAAAAAGATGGCGTAACCTCGAATATCTCAGCATCAATGGCCAGCAATCCCTTCCTCCCTTCCTTAACGCCCTGCAACTTCACCTTACCATCTTTGTTCATAATCCGGAAACACTCGCTCTGAGCTATTTGTTCGAACTTGGAAACGATATCGGTCGCCGGTTTCTTGCTTGTAAATCGGGAGCAATCCCTTTGATCCAAGTCTTCCTCGAACAAACCAGATAAATCGAAGCCTTGTGAAAGTGAAATAAGATCGAAAGCATTGAAAAAGCTGGGGCTCACAATGCAGCCTTGTTGCGTACCTAGAAGTAAGAAAATTTTGTAAGCCCTATTATACAAAACCATATACAATAAATAACCGAGTTAATTGCATCATGTATTCGAACTATGACTCGATTTTAAATTAATCTCTAAACTTTTAAACATTCTAATTTCATCCTTAAACTATGTATGTCATAATAAACTTCGACCCTACACTTTTGATCAATATTTTAATTTTATCCCCTGACTATAACTTTCATTTCAATTTCATTCCCAAAATAATCAAATTATTAGTATATACTAATCATATCTAATGTTAATAAAATTGTTATAAAAAATATTAATTGTCACATAAACACCGATATTGATTATGTAATAATATTATCATAAACAATATTTTGATGATGCAATTAAAATATTTAGAAATTTGAAGAGTAATATAATATGATAGTCATAGTTTAAGGATATGATACAATTAACTCTAAATAACTAGAATGTTTTAAAACGAAGAAATCAGTTTAATTGAGGCATAATATAAAAAGTCTTAACATTTGACTTAATAGTTATTTTGATTTATATTCTTTTTCTAATCATTTTAATCATTAAAATTTCATTCTGCATCAAAATGATCCCTCGATAGATAAAAAACGTTAGTCAACTAACACATTAAATTACTTGAAATTACGTGATAAACTTAAATAACAGTGCACGATGATACAAATACAATAACATTAAAGAATAACACATCAGTCAAAAAATAATTTTATAAAATTAAATAAAATATAAAATTATTTTTGATATATCGTTATGTAAGTCATTTTAAATTATAAATATTACCTTGAGTATCATCCGACGAGGAAGAAGACCAGTCGTCGAATACCGCATGAACATCTTCGATTATGGAGTTATTATTACGATCTCGATCGGGTGTTAGTGGTGGGGTATCGATATGTTTATAGCCTTTCTTGAACCAACTATTCTCCGTAAGTTTGGCAACCGTCATCCTCTGGTTAGGGTTAGGGTCAAGGATCTTAGAAAGAAGCTTACGAACCTCAGGAGGGAACCATTGCGGGCATCTGAATTCACCTTTGCTGATCTTTTTATACAATTCCATCAAATTCTCATCGTGAAATGGCAGAAAACCAGCCAACAAAACATAAAGAATGACCCCACAAGACCAGATATCAACTTTGGCACCATCGTAGCCTTTCCTGTCAATAACTTCAGGAGCAACATAAGCTGGTGTTCCACATGTTGTATGAAGAAGACCATCTTGTCTCCTCGATTCCCTCAAAGCACTTAACCCAAAATCAGAAACTTTAAGGTTCCCATTTTCATCCACAAGAAGATTCTCGGGCTTTAAATCTCGGTGATAAACACCTCGGCTATGGCAATAATCGACAGCCGCAATTAGTTGTTGGAAATACTTTCGGGCATCGTCTTCTTTGAGCCTACCTTTGGCAACTTTACGGAAAAGCTCACCACCTTTAACACACTCCATTACAAAGTATATCTTTGTCTTGCTCGCCATTACCTCGTACAAACGAACAATGTTGGGGTGTTTCACGAGTCTCATGACAGAGATTTCACGTTTAATTTGATCGATTAAACCACCTTTCAGTATCTTTTCTTTGTCGATGATTTTAATGGCGCGGCTTTGGCCGGTTGTCGTGTTTCTTGCATAGTAAACCTTAGCAAATGTTCCTTGTCCAAGTAATCTCCCAAGCTCGAACTTTTGCATTACGACTCTCCCTTTCTTCTCCATAATTGTTTTAAGACAAAACGAATGCTGAAGCTTCTGCAAAGGTTCAACAATGGAGATTAATCGTTAAAACTTGAAGCCAGCAAGTGTTTTTCCCCTAACAACGGAGGAGAGAAAGCCGGTGGTGGTAGCTGATTTCAAAATTCACCGGCATGCTAATTGGCTACAAATACTGCTCCCCTTTGAAAATGGCATGAATTCTGGTTTATTCTTTGTTGCATAACTATTACAGGCTATCCAAATCCATGAATCTTCCACCTCCCATAAAATAAACCAGACATGTTACCAAAATAGTAGAAATTTGATGAATCTTATCTTCAAGGATTGGATGTAATTTTCTTCCTATATATAGTGATTTACCTATTACTTATATATTATATTAATGTAATCATAATTATGAGCATAGTACATGTGATGCTCATAATTAGAAATAATTTAATAAATTTATTTTTTTAGAGCTGAGTATCATTCGATTAAATCGAGTCAAGTCAAAAAATTTTAAATGATAATTTTAACTAAACTTTTTTTTTTCTTGTCAACTCTCTTTTTTATAATCTAAACTAAATAATTCGATTAAATCGAGTCAACGCTACTTTAAAATTTAATTTGTCAACTCTCTTTTTTTTCTTGTGTCTTTGAACAACTTATTTAGTTTAGATTATAAAAAATCATTTTAATTTTATAATTTATTCTTTTAGAATTTATGTTAAAAGAATAGTTTCTTTTTCTTCGAAACGGGATGACGTTTTCATCAAATAATTTCTTTTTCAGTCCAAAGAAGGTTGTGTTCCGATATCTGAAAAGTCACTGATGCAAAATTTGTGTGAAGTTGTAGGAGTATCCATATGAAGATCGAAAAATTGAGATGCTCAATAAAAATTTAAGTGAAACCAAATTTTATTAATCCCAAGAAAAATTTTACGACATGTGTCGAATTGATCTATATTTACATGTTAAAGATTTTATGACTATTGATCTATATAAACTTTTATGTGAATTGATAAATCAATTTTTTTTATAGATCCGATAAACATAAAAAAGATAGAAAATATATATATATTAGTATTTTGGGAAAAGTTAAAGGAACTAGATTAAATTTTAAAAGAATAAATCATAAAATTAAAGTGATTTTATATAATCTAAAATTTAATAAATTGTTCAAAGACGCAAGAGAAATAAAGAGAGTCGACAAATTAATTTTTTAAAGTAATTTTACAAAAAAAAAAAAGAATTGAGGTTTAGTTCAAATATTTGATGAGTTATATTCTATTAGAATTAATCTAATATAATATAATAATTTTAGGGACTAAAATTATTATTAAACCATGTCATGTCATAATTTTTGTTAAATATTTAACAGTCGATAACTAAAATAATAATGAAATAGGACGTTAACAATGATTTTGATAAAAAAATAGTTTGATGATCAACCCAAAAAATGAGTGATAGTTGGATGATCATTTGGGTAGTTTTTCTTATAGAAAATAATTTAATTGAAAATTTATTTTAAATATTTATTAATTATAGGCATAAAGATAATTTTAACCCTTAACGTTTACAGTTTTTGTCGTTTTGACCCTTATTCTTTTTTTGGGATAAATTTAGCCCTTAACCTATATCTTTTTGATAAATATCTTATTTTTTAACTAGATTGATGACTGAACCGTTAAAAATTTAACGATGATACATATATATGAAATATAATTTTAAGTGATATGGCATGTAACCTATCAAATGCATATATATATATAATATAATTTTATTCCAATATAAAATATAAAATAATTAAAATTAAAATAAAATATTAAAAAATAATTAATTCTAAAATATAAGATTATTAAACATTCTTAACCCTAATTACGATAAAATCAAAATCTTATTCGAATTATTTTTATATTTTTTAAGATGAGATTTTGATTCTATCGTAGTTAGAGTTAAGAATATTTAATAATTTTTTTATTTTAGAATTAATTAATTTTTAATATTTTATTTGAATTTTAATTATTTTATATTTTATTTTGAAATAAAATTATATTCCATATATATGTATTTGATAGATAACATTCCATATCATTTAAAATTATATTTCATATATATATCATCGTTAAATTTTTAACGGTCCAGTCATCAAGCTAGTTAAAAAATAAGTTATTTGTCAAAAAGATATAGGTTAAGGGCTAAATTTATCCCCAAAAAAGAACAAGGGTCAAAACGACAAAAACTATAAACGTTAAGGGTTAAAATTATCTTTATGCCTTAATTATATATTGAGTCTTTAAAATTTTTAATACTGATTAATTAGTTTAATGGTGTTCAACAATATTCATCGTACGGTTGTATACTTATCCTTTTCTAAATAATGATTTTTTTGTGAGTTTTTAAATTTGTTTCAAGATTTTTAAATGAATTACCAATACACTTATGGCATGATCGTTGTTACCGTTACAATGAATATAGGAGTAGTTTGAACTACTCTAAAGTCATTTCATTCCTTTTTAATTTTCTTTTTATCGGATACTGACGTATGGGTAATGACGTGTCATTATTTAATGGTTGACTAATTTTATTTAACTAATTAAAATTGAGATCAAATTGATATAATAAGTAAATAGCATGGACCAAATGTAAAATTTTATAAAATTTTGTTAATTGCAACGTCATCTCGTCCATTAGTTTTTTAACAAAGAAATATGACCAATTTAAAAGTTCGATGATCTAATTAATGAGTTGTCTAATTCAATGATCAAATAGGTATGTTTAAATAGTTTGGTAATCAACTGAGTAATTTATCCTAAATTAAATAATAAACTAGGTTCAGTGGCTTGGTGTGCCATACCTTATGAACAAAATTTTTTTGCACCTTAATCATGCATCTTTTCATGTTCCTTAAAAAAAATTTAAAAATAAATTCTAAACTCTAACCCTAATTTTCATATTCTAAACATTAAAGATTAAAAATATACCTTACCCATAATCCTTAAACTTATCCACAATCTCTAACCTTGAACCTTAAACTCATTGTTTTAAAGCGGAGAACCAAATAATGCACAATAAAAAGACAGACGATTTGCACCATACTCGTACATGTTCAAGTCCATTTCTTGTCTTTATTTTCTTGTTTTTCTCAAGTTTGAGTCGCATTGTCGTGAATAATTTTTATTTTTTATCGATAAGATAGTGATAGATTAAATATATTAAATTATTTTAATTAAGATTAAAATAATCAAAAGTTAAATAATAAAAATCAAATATATTACTATATAAATTTATTTAACTGTCACATAAATAATTTCGGTAACGGTTAATGTTAGTTAGCTCGATTGAAATCAAATTAAAAGTTTAACTCCTTAATTGATAAATTTTAATTCAGTTATCAAAATATAACTGTGTTAATAATTTATTGACATTAGAATAACTTAACCTTATGTTATATTTAAGAAAAAAAATATATCAAAAGGTTACTATTTAGTTTTTTTAGAACTTAAATGATAATAAAATACATATATCTATTAGAGTTTGTTACACAAACCCCTTTTAGCAAGTATTAGACGCTTTTTGGGATCTAAAATATTAAACGGATATATGATAAGGATGAGTTACATATATGTATATATATTCATATAGATATATATGTGTGTATGTATGTATATGAAGACAATGTGACCAAAAGCTATGTTTTTTTTCAAATTTTGATACAAAGTAATCAAGTGCCTTCGACATACAAAGAGATGTTAAGAGAAAAATTAGGTAGCCTCCATTGATAAAATCTCAAGTTCAGCCCACCATAATGGAGAGAGTCTGGGGGTAGCTTGTTCTTGGGCAATATGAATCCCTTCTCTCAACTTTGAAATGATCTCTTTCATTGTTGGTCTTTGCCTTGGATCTGCTATGATGCATTCTTTAATAACCTCACAGATTATCTCCAGTTCTTCGTTTTTGAATGACTCGAGCATCGGATCAACCATCGATCGCATGTTTGACTTGTCATTCAGGTATTGATCTGCCTGCAAAGTTTCATGGTGTTCATATTAGGGATGAGATTACAGTCTGAAGTTACCAGATCACACTAGTTGTCAACCGGAACATACCCATTTCTCGATCGGTCCTTGTTCTTTGGAGTACGGAAGCTTTCCAGAGATGGTTTCGAGTAGCAATACTCCGAAGCTATAGACATTCGTTTCTAAATCAACTAAAGGTGGCAATTCAGATGAATGTGCTGATTCTGCATCACCTAAGGTCTTGGATTTCAGTGCAGTCGGCAAACAACCGATTTCCCCGAGCTGCGGACATAGAAAGGCAGATGACAACGAGTGTTGCATATCGATAAGAACATAATGAGAGTAGGATTTAAACCGAAATAGATGTACCTTTGCAGCATAATCTTCCGTTAGATAGATAGAAGATGAACTTAAATTTGGATGAGCTGAGGGAGGATTTAGATCATGGTGCATATAATGAAGACAATAAGCAACGCCCATGATGATCCTCATCCTTGCATTCCAATCAAGATGCTCCATTTCTTTAACTGTAAACAAAGAACTAATCCTTTAAGCTCTCTTAAAGAATGAATATCCGTTGCGTAATTGAAAATATTACCATGCAGATGCTCGAAAAGGGTTCCATTTGGAGCATATTCAAACACCATCATCCTGTTGAAAGGCTCATCTTCCTCACAGTAGCCAATAAGGTTGACATAGTTCTTATGGTTAATTCTTGACAATTTATCAATCTACAGTACATTCCAATTTGAGAACATCAACAATCAGGGGATTTTAAAGTATAAAAATTGCTTTCAGTTATGGCCAAAATGTTGTCATGTTTAGGTTTTGTGAGGTAAAAAACGACAAACCTTTCTCCAATAGGCTTTCTCTGAGTTCTTGGACCAATCTTTTAAAGACGAAATGCTAGTAGCTGCAACAGCGATCTCAACGCCACTGGAAAGTGTCCCTTTATAAACTTTGCAACCTCCAATTGTGTCTATTATATTGCTAAAATCCTCACAGGCTGTTTCGAGTTCCGCTCGGTTTAACTTAGGCACTCCTGCATATCCAATAACAGAAAGTTATGCACTCTTTTTCCTGCAGTATGAACAAAAATAAACACAGACGCCTTGTGGCAATATATTCAAACTGGTCTAGACATTATCTAATAAGATTGAAGCGTCTCATGCTACGTAAACTAAAATGTGCAACATGAAGAAAAATATTTGACATTGCCTGTAACAAGAGCTTTCTGAAGCTGTCCACTTAATCCGGTTTTCCAGGGACCGATCGTTTCTGCAGCTTGTTTACGAAACATGAACAAAATCACCAGAAACACAAGAAAGATGACTAGACAGGGAATGATGATGAGATATTTCCATAAACTCCTGGAGCCAGACTCTGAAGGTTGTTCACCAGGTGGCTCTTCGGATTGTGTATTAGTCACAGGAGGCAGCGGTTCAACTTGTAAAGGTGGTGCAGGAGGATGTTTATTTTTTGCCTTTGGCACCGCAGGAAAACTCCCACTACTTCGGGTAGTTGGAAGATAAATGATCTGATTGTTGGATGACATACTGGAAGCAGGCACAGCTGGGAGGTTCTTCGATTGCGCAAGCAGCCTACGACGTGCAAAAGGGACAACATCTGGTATGTTATTGGACATTGGTTGCTCAGACAAACCTACTTAAGAAGAAATAAACGTCAACTTTTTCCTGGAAGCCATACTCGGTTTTCCAATGTACCCAAATTTGGTAATTGTTATACTCACCAGGAACATCTTGGCAGCAATCGTCTTGATACTCAGCCAGCGAGTCCTTTTGCCTTGTAAGAAGGTCAATCATGTGAAAAAAGAGAACTTGAGAACTCAAATAATAAAAAAAACAATATGAAGAAATTAAAAAGATATATAAGTTCATACTGTGCTAATGGCAAAGCATTGAAGTAATGTATGAGAACTCGTTTAATCGGGATGAGTAACGAACCCACTCTGCTCAGTTGTTTCAAACTGCTTTGCCACAGGCTGTCAACTTAGGCAATCAAGTAATCAGGAAAATAGAAGGCTTATAATTCTTAATAGGTGTAATTAATCATTTTAACCACGCTATAAACTGAAGCTGTTAATCTCTAACATGCTGCATATCAGTGCAAAATATGGAGAACATTTTGCAGAATCAAGTTCAATATCCGAGCAAAATGTACTAATTAAAAATGGTTCAAAGAAATATCATCTCCAACAGCAGAAACAAAGCCCAGAATCGACATAAGCACTAGAACTAACAGATTAGCTGCCCATACAAACCAAAGAGTTGCAATTAGACCTTATAAACCTAATCTTAAATGAAATTTTACAATGATCAGCCTCGAAGAAAATGAATCTGCTTTGAGAAACATACAAGCTTCTCATAACAGATCCATGGGCCAGCCAAATTATCAAGTACATGGCATATGCATAAGGTCAACAAAATGGCAAGGGGATAATAGTTATTATGGTTTCTTAGCATTCATATAGGTGGACATTTATAGGTTATGGAATTAGAGGAGGGGATGGAAACAATAAAGATCAATAGTAAATTCTGAAGTTATGAATATGGCTCTTACCATAGTCCAAACTTCCTATTTGCACAGCCAATTCCGGTAGCCGACATCGATGTAAGGTTTTCATCAAACTGCAGTTTGGGGAGCAAGTTAAGCCTCCCAAGACCCGAAGGAATGCTACCCTCCAACTTGTTGTCACAAAGTAACCTAAGGTGTAAGGTAGTTTGGTTAAATCTAACAATGAGAACAAATCATAATGCATGGTGTAAAATATACGAAATATAACACTTACAAGCGTTTTAGAGACAACATTTTTCCTATTTCAGCTGGAATTGTTCCACCCAAGTCATTTTCCCTCAAATCCAGTATCTCAAGTTTTGTAAGCTCTCCGAACTCCTTTGGAATGGCACCGGAGAAATGGTTTTTGTAGAGCACACTGTTGACATTGGTAGCAAGAAAATCACCTCGAGAATTCTATTAAGTTAAGTCAACACTAAAATATACTTGGAGAATCATATCCCATACTCAATGTTAGAATATGTGTCAGATAAGAGTATCAAACATGGGTATAATAAGATTCCGAGAGACCCAAGTTGAAGTAGATAGACAACTTCAGATAAAAGAATGAGAAATCCACTCATTTATCAGCAAAGATTGTGAATCCTTACAGTGATCTTAAGTGGCTTAGTTTCCCTAGCTCAGGTGCCAATGTTCCTTCCAAAGAAAGCGCACTCAGATCCCTAAAATGCAAATAACAAAAAATGACAGTAGATAAATCGGCTTCCAAACTAAAAACTCTTTAATTAAGCACCGTACTCTCTCTGTTAGACCATTCTCATACTAAACTCTAATTAGCTATCAAATGAGGAACATATCCAGTATTCTTTCTTAAGAATTATATGTATACGTATGTGTATGCATACATAAGAGGGACTTACAGCATTTGCACTTTACCGTCGACACAATGAACCCCCCACCACAAGCATGGAGTGCTGTCATTGGAATTCCAATTTGTAAACGCACCATAAGGATCAGAATCAATTCTGGCTCGAAATTCTAACAAAGCCAAACCTTCTATCTCCGAATCCAATTATAATCAAAGAAAAAAAGTAAAACAAGAGGGGAAACAGAAGAAAACAAACAACTAAACTGAACACAATAGGTAAAGAAACAAAAAAGAAAAAGAATTAAACAGAAATACCAGAAGGAATTACCATCAGAATCAATGGCTAAAGACCCTTCATTCATGAAACTCTGAATCAAGAGGAAAAAGCTTAATAAACTGAATCCAATTCGTTTCCATCTATCCCCCATTTCTTTATAAGCCAAACGCTGCAATGGCCGAGGTAGCAAAGACATCTGCCAACAGCCACAATGCTATACAAAATCGCCAGGTTTTCCCCTTAATACAAAACACCAAATTCTTCTAAAAACTCACTCTAAATAAACAAAAATGACACACACCACCAACACCAAAAGGGAAAAAAGAATCTCTAGGTTCCTTTTGGTTGACAAGAAAACTTGAAACAAAAGCAATCTGTTTATCTTTGTTTTTTACGCTATTATAATAATATATTACAAACAAATGTAAATTCACCACCTTCGATGATCACCATCATATTGGGATCCCTCATTTTTCACTTCTTAATTCGATCTTACAAAACCCTGAACATATTGATGTTAAATTATCAAGTTTTAAAAGTTTAATTTCTCTCCTTACAATCTCCAGAAAAGCTGAAAAAACAACAAAATCAAAGAAAAGAACATGCGAAAGAGAATGACTTTGACAGCAAGCAATCCAATAAAAAGAAATTAGGGTCTACAAAATGATATATGGTACAGGCTCTAAAGCTAGTTTTTACAGGTGAAGGGCCTTTCACCCCAAATAAATAGAAACTTGAAATTAGTATCATAACAATCCACCATAGTCAAAATTCATTGGTTTTGCATTGGCTTAACAAAATCAGAATAAGCATTACACTTCGCAGTATCAACATCAGTAGTATCATACAGATCCCCTATTCTCATAATTCATTGGTTTTGCAGTAGCTTAACGAAATTGAAATAAACATTACAATGGTGAATCACCTTGTAGAATTGCAATGTAGTGCAACAACAATCCACATTATCTTAATCTAATTAGGAGAAACACTGAAATAACGATGGTAATGAAGAATTGCAATGTAGGTATTTGATTGAATACCAACTCTTTGAACAACCAAAACAAAAGCTATCATTTCCCAATTCCCAGGCGAAAATAACATAAAACAATGAAGAGTTTGATTTACCATAAAAAGTGCAGAAAGATCAAAACTTTGTCCCTTGTTTGAAGCTGTTGTTGCAATTGTAATAATGGGATTCCGTCAGAAAAAGGAAAAATTACGTTGTTGATAGCTGTGGGAATGGTTGAGAAAGAGTTTTTTCATAGAAGATGAACTCAAAAAAAGGCAGCAAAGAAAAAAACATGGGAAAAATTTGGAATTTGAACAACAGAAACAGAAATCCGGAATTTTTTTTCTATTACTGCCCTTTTTACGCGATGATCTTAGAGCAGTAATCCCTTTCCTTCGACCATCATTTCTCTCATTCTCATCAGTGCAGGCTTGTATTTTTTTAATTTTTCTTGCAAAATTTTCCAGAGATTTTCTCTCTTTTTTTCTCAGAAAATTTTGTTTTTGTTTGTTTGTTTTTGTTTTCTATCCTTAGCTGGAGCTTGGGGGTCCCACCAGCTGTGATCTGTTTTACCTTTTTTTCCTTAATTATTTTTAAGGATCGTAATTAAAATTTGCTATTTTTTGAAGTGTATGGTTAGTTGCTTGATTCGTGTTGGCGGGAAGGATTATAGAGAAGACAAACTGTCCATTGATATCATGGTCTAGTTTATAATATTAATTATTATTTTATTTAATCAAAATTATTTATTTTATCATTAATTTTTTAATTAATAAATCTTTATTTATTTTTTATATCATTTAAAAAATACAATTTTAAAAATTAGATTAATAATATAAATAATTAATAATAAAATAAATAATTTTCATTAATTAAAAATCATAAATGATATAATAAATCAGACTCGTAATATACTACCAAAAAATTAAAAGAAAGGTGGTAGTGGTGGACCCCATTTCCGTTGTTTTCGGACGTTTTTTTTTCTCTATTTTTTATATAAAAATATTAATATATTTCCCTTTGACTGGGCCTATGAGTGAAGAGATTGTTACAGATGTTTGATGTGAGGAAATAATGTGATACTTTGCTGCCTCCAAAGAATTTAATTTGTAAAATGGATTAAAATAGGTATATATTTGTCATTATATTGATTATTAATTAATTTAAAAGAATGAGATATTAACTTTATTAAAATGTTCGTGTAATATTGATTAATTTTATTTTTATGATTATTTAATTATTTTTAAAATTTTATGAAAATTTTTTCTACACTTATTATCTCAAACTTGAACTCGAGAACTTAAGTTATATCAAATTACTTCCATTTAAACCAATTCTATTGATACACTAATTGATTCTATTGTCAAAACTAAAATAACTAAATTATGTTTTTTTTAAACTCGACTCAAACCGAAAAAATTTTAAATAAAGTTTGAGTTATAAAATATAACTCGTCAACTCGAATAACTCGAAATTTTTTGACTCGACTCGATCGAATATTCACCCCTCCTGAAAACTAAATAAACCAAAAAAAATTAGTTAAATAATTCAATTTAATCAGATACTTCAGTTGTTCATCCTCTTCTACTTTTAGTAAAGAGAAAAGCCTTTAAGATCTCATCATAGTCCATAGACAATGGCATTTGCAAAGAACAAAACAGGAAAAAATAATGTAATCATATAAAACTCTCTTTTACAAAGTGATCATCAAGTTCAACAAGTTTGAAAAAAAATCCATAACACATAATTTGATCTGTTCAGCAGTCTCAACTCAGCATTTATTCAACACTAGAGATGTCACTAAACAAAAAAGGGTTATTTCCAAGAATGTCGAATCATGATCGGGTTCGTGTTTGAGCATATAAAACTCGACTCTTCGTCTCTACCGCCTTTTAGGTGAAGAATACCAGAATGAACAGAATGATGAACAAAACTAGCAAAAATATTATTATCATTATCTGACCCTTAGCGCCAGCCTTCTTCATAACCATAGCCATTTTTGTCTGCATTAAGAAAATGAAAGAATAGACGAGCAACGCAATTAAAAGGACACATATTCAGCTCGAGTTTCTGAAAAGTAAGAACAAACGACCGAATATTTAAGATTTATAATTGCAGATTGTGGATAAGAATTACCTGAACAAAATCCAGTCGGTTTTTTGTGCTGTCCATTTCGGTACCCAACTCATCTAATATCTTCTCCTGAAGCAACATGGCATTCAAATTAGCATGTCAAATGGACAACATCAAACCTGATGGATATGTATTGACGACCGTTGCAAATCATTCACTAATATGTTAACTGGAGAGATGACAGGAAAGTACTCACCTGCGCAAGAAGCTCTTCGTGTATAGTAAGCCCGACACCTCCGATTCTCTGGACACTTGCGCTAAGCTCATCCAACTCCTCATCCTGCTGCCTAAAACCACAAGTTGGTGACAATAAGAAAACTAGCAAAATCAGAGAGGGGAGCACATCAAGAACAAATAATAAAAAATGAATAAGAGGAAATCGAGGAAACCTACTTTATAAGAAGCATTTGTCGATCTGATTCAGATGCTATAAAGTCATCGTTATCTTTTGCACTATAGTTGTCCGGCATATCTGGTTGCTGAGAATTTGGCAGTCTCATTAATTCTCGACGGATCGCACTTGCACTATTATCATTCTCTTTTCCAGCTCCAACAGCTTTCTTCACATCAGCCACCTTATCAAAAAAAACAATGAAGGGAATCCAATAATGGGAAAATAAATTAAGACCAATTGTTGCCGCTTGTTAAATCATCCACATTTTGCACGACTTGGAAATTCCGTCATTTATAATGACAGATTACCAGGACAATGCCGGCAATGCCACAATTATCGGTTACGCATAAGTCAGCTTATTAGTAAGACCTGAAAACGGTTGCACACTAGTACAGCAGATCTGTTTTTAGCTGGCTTAAAAGTGCTGCAATGAGCACTTTCAACGTTTTTCTTGCCTGAAAACGTAATGAGCAATGATCATAAAGACGATACCTGCACACGAGCATTGGTGGTCCATCTCCTCCTGTTTTCAAGCTCAACTTCATCAATGCCATACCAAGAAGGATCTCTAGCTGCCACAGAAATTGCTTTGTCCAGTTCATCCACCTTCCTATCAAGAAAGGAGCATTTTCAGCAATTGTAATTAAATCAAAATATATAAATATTTGTTGAATTAACCCTAGATATAAAGTAGAACAAATTATTCAACATTTCTTCCATTTCAAGGATCCAATTAAAAATTTAAGAAAGAACAGCTGATAGGAATACCTGCCATTCGATGCTCTCACAATTAGCAAGCAGATCTTTAGTGAGATGAACTTGCTCACCAGTTCCAGGAGGAATCCTTTCCCATTGGTGAAAACTTGCTTGCAATTTATCAATCTAAATGAAATAAAAAGAACCCCAAAATGTCATATAATAGAAAATCCCCCCCAAAAAAAAAAAAAAATCACAATTATCCAGGAGATCAAGCAATCATTATTCTCTAACAAGGATTGAAAAGACCCAACTTACAGAGTCTTGAATCTCTTCCTTGACGATATAAAATGGATCTTGAGCTTTAGACATCTCGTCAGGAGCTGAATTAACTTAAATCCTGGAAACATTGAAAGGAAAAAATGTTATCGATACTTCAGGTAAAGGAAAGAAAAAGCGTAAACTTTTTCATGGTCTCTTACCTTTGCCACCGATCTGAGACAAACCCAGGAAGGGAGATCGGTGTTTCCACAGTTTTGAAGGGTAAAACCGAAGAAAAACGAAATTGAAGCCAACCCATAATTTCAAGGGCAAACTACACCCAAGGTCAACCAACTATGATCATGTTTCTGTTTAGGTCATTTAACTATTTTTTTCAGAAATACCGTCACTAATGTTATGTTTTAATTTTATCTTAGTCACTGACCATTTAAATTAAAGTTAACTATTACATTAGTCATTTTTGTTTATCTTCGGTATAATTTTAATTATTGATTCTAAAAAAAAATCAATAAAATCTTTTATGTTTTTAAGTGTAAATTTTTTATCATTTTGATATTAAATACTGTTAAATATTATCGAAAAAATAATAAAACACAATAATAAATAAATTATTTAAATAATCTTTAAATTATTATTTCACTTTTATTTTATATTCAATTTAACCCTTAAATTTTAAAATTTCATATTTTTGTATTTTTCTAAGAAAAATTGTTTTTCTTTAAAAATTCTCTAACTCAAACTTTAACCATTTTAAAAAAAAATTCCCAGAAATCCAACAATAAAATTATGATTAAAAACTTAAATTTAAATACAAATAACAAATTTTAATAAACGAGATCACAACCACATATGATATGAATGAAAAAATTCACCTAATAATTTTTCTAATATATCATTTATGGTTCGGCCGAATTCAGCAGAAACTTTGTCGGAAAAGAAATGGTGGGAAAATGTGTTTGAAGCTATTTATAGAGCCACTTGGCAAGGGTAATACAAGTTTTGGCTCGGTTAGGAAAGTAGTTAGGAAAGATTATACACTTGAGCTTATTTTAAGCTCTTATAAGGTTAATAATCTAATTAATATTAATAAAATATAAAATTTTGATAATTAATAAATTATTTAAATAAATATTAAATATAATCATATTTTTATATTATTTCATTTGTTTAAATAAAAAAATAACTATCAATTATAAGTTAATTTTATCAAACACCGATATAATCAACTAATAATTAAATTAATTAATATAATTCATTATTTACTATCAACTAATTTAGTTCGTTATTCATGATTACCAAACAAGACCAATATATACCAAAAAAAAATTTAAATACTTGTATAAAAATAAGATATACTTTAGCTACGACATAAGCATTGTATTAATATCAATATCAGTGCAATTAAAATAATAAATAATAATAATCATTGGATTTAGAAAGTTCAAAAACCCAGCAAATTCGGGTCACTGGGACTAATAAAGAAGCTAAAATAGATGAGAATGAATATAAGGATGAATCTGTGGTTACACCTGTAAGAACCTCGTGTCCCTTGTTCCCTTTCTGGAGTCACTTCACACAATATTGGCGGAAACTTTATCCTAGTTTCTTCTTCAATCAGATACAACATTTCTTTTGGACAAGTAGTGTACAGCACAATCCATTTCTGATGCAATTGTGTAAATATTTGAGGTTAACTTACCTTTTAGATGTGATTATAGCGGCTTGTACAATCGAGATTTCTCCGGTAAGAAGAGCATCATGAGCTAAAATCTACAAGGTAGTTCTGCAATTCATCTTCCAGGATGGAAAGATGGGAAACTGATTGATCATGACAGCAAGCTTGGTCCATTCTCAGCAGCTGTACGTCCACGACTCGGATACCTCGACATCTGAATATCATGAGATGATTGGGTCCTTGCTTTTGCATAGGGAGCACTTCTTGTCGCTGAAGAGAATCAAATATAAATCATGCAAACACAAGACAACAAATGAAATTATCTACCATCATGTCGAGAGTTTGATTTAATGTTGCAGATTTTAATCACTACCATAGGATGGATGTCTCATGCTTATACGAGTTCCAAGGGATTAAAACCAAACAATTTTGACATTCCGAAAATGTTATTTGCCGGATAAGAATTGTTATAGTAACTGTTATGAGATTTATCCACAAGGTAGTACCTGCAATCTGCTGTGTTCGAAGGATATTCTGCCGCCGTTTCCACCAACACATTGAACAGATAACGAGAAGTAACAGAAATATAAATATGCCAAAGGCAATGCCAACCTTCGCACCAGCTGAGAGGTTGGGTCCACATTTAGGTAGTCCAGGTATGCCGCAAAGACCAGGATTATCGGTAACACTGCATGTAATTAGAGTAAGTATCTGGTATAGAACTTGCAGTAATAGACATGCAAGTGCATGTTTTATTTTTAATCTTGTATTTGCATTTCTTTGGTTTCCATCGTTATGTGGCAAGTTCATTACTCTTAGAAGTTGGAACATACTTGAAGCTAGCACCATTCAAAAGCCTTCCTCCAAGTGCGGGTGGAACCCTTCCGGACAGAGAGTTGCCATTAAGATTCCTGAAAATGAGAACTTGCATCAAACTCCTGTTGTATATTTCCAGAGCTAATCAACAGGTCAAAAACTTACAATCTGCGCAATGCAGTCAACTTTCCTAGGCTTTCTGGAATTGATCCGTTAAGGAAATTGTAGGAGAGATCCCTGCAGTATATATGGATTTATCATATCAATAAGATAAATAAGTTTAGGGAAATATAAATGAACTGAAAGATCTTGAACTTCCACAACCCATATATTAGACTTCAAACTCAAAGTATCTGAAAGAAGAAAGAAAATATTATGAATCCATAATTTATTGTTCTTCCAAACATGATGGCTTTTGAAACAAGAATGCAACTCAATGGAAGCATTGTCTTTTAATCAATAGCACATACACTTCTGGGAAGTAACATTTCTGATGGAGAACTTTATGATGGTGAGGTCCTAACTATATAAAAAGAATTCAGAGAGCATTGCATGTAGAACTTAATACAATGGCAAGTATCTTCAAGAAGGACAAGAAATTAAGATGCACTTACAATATTTCTAAGCTGGTAATTGTTCCGAGTGATGATGGAATGGCCCCGTGAATTGTGTTTCCACTCAAGTTCCTGTAGAAGCCGAGTACATCATAAAGACAAGAAATGGTTATGGGACATTCACCTTGTGTAAAATTAAATAAGTAAACTGAAAGTAAATAAAGAAAAATAAGTTCTATCTTTTATGTCAACGATACTGTATTATCAAGCTCTATGACAACAGGTTGAAGAGTCAGAAACAGAATCATGTCCTTGTACTCATGATTCATCCTCATAAACCAAATAGAAGAAACTATAATGAAAGTGATGGAGAAACAATTTGTACTTACAAGCTCTGCAAGTGATGTAGTTTGGATATTTCATTAGGCAAGAAACCCCTTAGACCTTGATTATCAAGACCACTGATCATGAAAACACAAAAAGGCAGTTACTTATAACATACCAATATAACTGATGAAGGCACATTATCTTAAGCTTTGCAAGAATCTCATCATATGGATGCCATTAGAAGTTTAAAAAAACATGTACACTCTAGCCTTATAAATAATGCATTTATATTATAAGAAACACTTGTATGTATATGTGTGCGCCACAGCACCAATGCCTGGCAAAGTTATGTGGTTCTTTTCTGAAGACAGACATACATTTAGTTTTTCAGGTCTCCGGATTAGTTAGAATCTTAGGAGTAGCAGCTGATGTATGAATGAACAAAGTGTAGAAATTAAGGCCTATTAGGAAACCAAATTGAGTAAAGTAGGGAAAGCAGATGAGACATGACATGACATGAGATATGCAAAGTAGGGAAAACCAAATCATCTATGTTAGAATCCTCCTTTTAACATTGTTTTAGTGAAATGAAATATGAAAAGGAGGTTTTATCATCAAAAGAGCAGTGAAGAGGACATAGCATAGAGATCAGTTTTCTCCACATAAAACAGGAAATCAACACAAGAAAATTGAAATGAATATTATCTATCAATAGGAGAAAAAAAAGCAAAAAGCAAATGTAAGACAAAAAAGATTAAGGAAGTACAGGCCATCAATGAACCACTTTTTGCCTGATTTATCAAAATGACAATCAGCCCCACTCCATGGATGTTCGGTGGGAACGCATGGGTCTCCATTCCACCCAAAACGATTAGGAAGTCCCAGTGCTTTCTTCAATGCCTGTAAAGCACTAACTAGAACCAATAATTTTTAACAAGTTAGAAAATGTCCATCACTGATAAAAAAGAATCTTGTTCACAGGAAATAAAAAACAATTCTCATCTGTCCTCCCATACACAACATAAATAGTCAACAAAAGCCATAGAAGCAAAACCATATAAGTAACATCAAAATGTAATACCTTCGTCTGGTGACGTTTTGGACTCGGCAACTATAATTTGAAAGATTTCAATGGCATTAAGGATGACATGATTCCCCTTTTTAGGGTGAAGAGTTATTGTAAGAGTTCTCCCACTAAGAGCAATAGTTGTGTTAAGTATAAGTGCAGTATAGCGATCACCACTTAGGTCCACAATATCTATGTTTTCAAATACAGTAACATCATTTATCAGGACATCAAACACCCTTTGTCCTGCACCAGTGATGGAAGCATCAATCTCCGCAAAGTGTAACCATATCGAGTAGTTCTTATTGGGATCCACATCCATTGTATAGGCTAAATCTGGCTGACTATTAGTACTGACAATTGCACTTTGGTAAAGCGCTTCTGGATAGAAGTTTGGTGAAACTGAAGCTTGTTTAATGCTACTTTCAGTAGATCTTGGTTCATCAACATTTTTTCCAAAAGTTCTGATCGGGTGCCAAAATCTATCTCCACCCCAATGATCCCCACTATAATCTTCATCAAATTTTGGCTTTGTTGTGCCACAAGTCACTCTTGAAGTTGTTTTCAGGATTACACCTTTACCCCATTCTGGTCCATAATAGTATGCTTTATCATCAATTTGAAGAATTTCAATAGAAATAATTGATGGGTCTCCATGACCTGTACTGTGAAAGCAAATAGATACTGTCTTATCCAAAAGAAACACAAGGGCTTCAGCAAACACCTGCTCATCATGTCTGGTCCAACCTGATTTCAATGAATGAATTATGGTGCCTTCAATAGATACTTCAAATAGAGGTTCATTTTCAATGTCATGATCAACTAATCCAAAGAAGATCCTCACAGAATAGTGCCCCTTTGGTACTCTTTTAATTATGTAGCAATTTTCTGGAGCTTCAGATAGAGGGAAATACCGAAGTGTTTTTAGTGGAGGAGTGATGAAACTTGGTACTGTCGCATTAGCTGGAATTCCCCCGGTATATGCAAAATCTTTATACCAACGTGCATAGGTTGGTGGGGTTCGGACATTTTGGCGAGCTCCACAACTTATGCGCATAGCATAAGGTGCTATGGTGAGAAAAAAATGACCGAGTTTAGTAAGAAAAATAACAAAAATGGAAAAAAAAAAAAGAAGTTATATAATAACATGACAAGAAATAATAATTCATCAGCAAGCTCTAACAGAAAATTGAATGAAGCCATGCATTAAGCACAGACAACAAGTTATCCCGGTTAAAATTCCCACACTAGTCTTTCTTGTTTCCTTATTTGACAAGACAATGTTCCATTGCCTTGTGCTTTCATTTTACCGACTTAACATTTTATAAACAACAATGAATCACAGTGACCATATATGCTTACAGAATCCACAACCAATCCATTGGATATATTTTCTTTCCATCATTTCCCTAAATCTCCTCAGATTCTTTGAGCCAGGAACTGTTTGCTTAAAATTTCCAAAAATAAAAAGCCATACATATCCCTCACTCCGTTACTTTTGATTAATCCTCACAACTCACTAACATGAGCAGGAAACATAAATCAGAACTCAGAAATAAGCCAATGGAGCAAATCAACAAAGAAGGAAGCGAACCATAAACTGAATTTACTATAATTAAGACTGGTTTTCTAACAAGCTGGATCAAGCTGCAACTAATCTAGCACTTCAAAATAAACCTAACCGAATCTCAAAGCAACCAGAAAACTCCAAAACAGGAAATTAAAAAAATAAAAGCATATCAGTTGCGGAAGCTAACCTGGTCGAGCTGAAGACCAAGGGAAAGAAGAGAGAAAGAAAACAATAAGCCACGAGAGTGTAAATCTTAGCATCTTAGCTTCGCATAACCTCTCCAACATCTCCTTCTTTGCTTTTCTTCTTCCTTTTCTTCGTTATTGGCTCATTTTCACAGTCTCTCTTATCTTTTTTCCCCTTCTTTAGTGAGTGAGTGTTTGGCTGTTTGCTTCGAAATAACAGTTGAGGAATTTTTAACTTTTCTTTTCCCGTCGTCTAGTTGACTCGTGAGTTGATACAGATCCGAGTGAGCTTCATTAACTGTGATGGACACTTTCAATCGGACGGCTCTAAAAGGTCGGTAACATCATGTTGTGTCTGATGAGCGGCGGAGATCTGATAAGTGAGGCCCGCCTTGATCTGAGTGGTACTGACAGAACAGGTAGTTGGCATAGGTAAAGCGCTAGGCAGAGTGGAGTTAATTTTTTTTCAGTGAAATAGAATCTTTTATAAAGATAAAATTAAATATTAATTAAATTAAATTTGAAAAGAAAGACTCGGGTGATATGTTTTGTATTGCTCTCTCCACGTGTCAAGATACGGAAGACATAAGCCACGTGACCAGGCTTCACGGGATGAGTTTAGGAGGAATTAAATAAGTTTCACTGTAGTTTGATCCAGCGGTCCAGGATGACGATCAGAGTGGGAGATGTTATTTCCCCTTTCTTACAGTTTTACTTGTTCCGAAATCCATGTCAGTGTTGTCTGCCAAAAGGCAACTTCCCTCTTAATCCGGATCGATGGAGAGATTAGTAGGTGGATTTGTTCCCTACGTCATTCATAGTTTAAGTAATTCAAACTGTTGATTTTTAAATAATCACCTAATAATTATCAACCTACTAAATTCATGTAGGAAAGAAATAATGATTCACTTGAAAAAAAAATTAAGATTAACGATCATGATTAATTGGGATCATAAATAACGTGGTGAATAAGGTTCACCTAATAATTTTTCGGATCGATGACCTTAATTTTTTAGGTAAATAATTATAATAATCATTTTCGTTTATTTTTATATATTTTTAATTATCGATTTTAAAAAACGATAAAGTAATTATCATTTTTTGTATAAAATTTTACAGGAATAAAGATTTTCTGAAAAATTAATAAAAATATAAAATTTTAAGATTCAAATTAAAGATTAAATAAAAATATATTATAAAAATTATTTAAATAATTTATCATTTTTTATTGTATTACATCATTTATTTTTTAATATTTAACGATACTTAACGTTTGAGTAACCAAAATTTTACATCCCGAAAATAATAATAACATTACTGATCGATTTTTAAAATTAATGATTAAAAGTATACTAAGACTAAATGAAAATGACTATCACAGTATTTAATTTTTTTATATTATTATCTTCGTTACTAGGTAAACGTAGGGGGAAATTGAAAAAAGAAATTAAGGGTAAACAATAATCATCCAAAACCAATGTAAACCTAGACCCCATGGTTGATTCTTCCTCCTCGTAGCAGTGGCAGATCCAATTCTAAGAAAGATTAAGGCAACTTGATTAAGACTAGACTTTCATTAATGCAACTTGATGCGTTTTTCTGGTGCTTTCATACCCGGCTTAACAGCACGACATTCCCTGCATGGGGAGACAAGGGACTGAAACAATCTCCGGCCAAACCAAGATTTCGAGCCATTCGCCTCTCCATTTGTCGCTTCTCCATTTGATTTATGAGAAACCATGGTCGGCCGTGATTTGTTATTGTCGGTGTTGGCACGAGGCTGAGCTGATTTCAGTAAGAACTCAAGTGGCCGAAGATGACTGCCGGAGATTACCATGTCGTGATGGTAATTTGTGTTGCGGTAGTTGGGAACCCTAAACTCGAACTCCTGACCATGGTCTGTGTTGCTTCGACCAGGTGCTGCTGTACCTGTTATAGTCTTGGACTGCTTGTTCGGATCGATGCATACGAGGCTAGTGAAGGAGAGCGATTCGAGTGAAGAACTGCTGTGATCGGCTGCAACATCCATGGATATCTTGTTTTGATTATAGTGTCCCATTGAATCTGGTGTCTGGGTGTCCAAAATCCTAAACCTTTATTTATATAGTAAAATATCGGTACGTTCTAAGCATAGATCGAGATTTGACCTTCAGTTACTCGAGCAGTAATTGTTTCATGCGTTGGATGTTTGAGTTTGTTCTTTTTTGTTGGGTGGATTTACCGAAGCAGCATGTTAAATATACTAATGCCAGTGTGTGTTGTTGTTTATAGATCTTAGTAAGTTTTGAATGATTCGGCTAAATTGACAAAGACAGGAATGTTGGATTTTGTTTAACTCGTAGTTAGTAAGAATGATTTTTTTTTTGTCTTGATATTTTTTTAATCAGATACAATGTTACAATAATATTTGTTCTAAAGTATACTTTCAATCATTAAACATTGATTGCTTAAACACTGTGCTAACATAACAATAACCGTTCCCTTAATTACTGAGCTAGACGGTTCGTACAACTGCTCTATATTTCTAGTTTAGTTTAATCATATATTATTTATTAATCAATTAATTATAGAAACATGTTTAGGAGCGACAATGAGGGTCCTGGACAGACGTAATAAAAACGACCGTACAGGGATCCCTAAAAAATAAGGGTCTAAAATTTTGATAAACTACATTTATTGGATGATGTTAATCTAGAAATTCATTATAATTTTTTTGAAATTGCTCTTAAATATAAATTATAATTGTTAAAATGTTATAAATATTGTTTTCTGATAATTGTTTATAAAATTTTATTTATCGTTTCTATTATTATCGCTTCTGTAGAACGGAACTTTCCAAAATCGAAGTTGTTGAAGTCATACTTACGAATAATTATGTCATAAGAAAGATTAAATAGACTTGCTTTGTAGTCAATCGAAAGTGATCATTCAGAAGAAATTGATATTGAAAGTGTTGTAGATGATTTTGCTTCGAAACATGCAGAAAAGATGATATTTTTAAGTTAAAATATTTGATTTTCTAGATGTTTATAAGTTTTTTTATTATTCAAAATGATAATCTAATAATATCTTTTATAATATAATATTCTTTTAAAAAAACTTATCTCTCATCAATTATAAATTAAGGGTCTCATTTTAATATATTATATAGGTCCCATAGGGACTCTCATAATTCAATTATTTTATTCACAATGCTATGATTCAAAATTTAATCTAATGATAAATATTTTTTTCATCTATTTTTTTAGGTTGAACTTAAAAATAAGTATTTAAATTTTTTTTTTTAAAAAAAAGTGCCTAATATTTTTACTTAAAATATGTGCCTAAACTATAATTTTTTTTCTAAATTAGGTGTCTAATGTTTTTTTTGAAATATGTGTCTAAATTTTATTTCGTTAGTATTAAAGCAACACTGTTAAAAAAATATTTAACTTATAAATAGGTGTTCAAACTATATTTTTTTTTTCTGAGATAGGCACCTATTATTTTTCTTCAGCTTGATCATTAATTTTTATTTCTAAATAATTCGATTAAAACATACAAATGCCCGCTTTTCTCATTGTGCTCACCTCACAAGCATCGAATCTTCACTTCAATCCTTATAGAAATAATTTAAAATATTTGATAAAATATTAGATACTTATTTCAGCCAAAAAATATTAGGCACTTATCTCAGAAAAATATATAATTTGAGTACTTATTTTATAAGTTAAACAATTTTTTAAATTGTGTTACCTTAAAATACTAACGAAATAAAACTTTAAGCATTTATTTCAGCAAAAAAAAATACTAGACACATATTTCATAAAAATTGTATAATTTAGGCATTTATATTAACAAAAAAGAATTAAACATCTGAAAGAAAAGAAATTATAATTTAAGCATCTATTTATGAATTAAATCTAAATGATTTGTTAAACAAAACTGATTTAATAATATATTTGAACTTCATTATTTACATATTATATCAATATAATCTTAAATTGAATTGAATTTAATAAATTTATCGTCTATGTAATATTCCTACCCGATCCGAAAAAAACTAAATAAGAAATATCACATGAATTCAAAACAAAGAATCGAATGACGAATTATAACAAATCATTTCAAAAATAAATATGAAACATAAATGACATCAGAGTACATTATCAATAATCAGAATTCATAACAATTTAGATTTTGTCATTAGGCACCAATTTGCAAAGTTTATTAAAATCTAGGGACTAAAGTGTAAATATTTCAAAGTTTAAGGACTTATACAAAATCATCTTGTAGCTTTTTTCTTACTGAATTTAAGTCCTATTATAAGATAATCAGGTTCATTATTGACATATGTGTTTCATCGGGGCAAGGATTAGATGATGTTCCTGTAGCTTGGGCCGCGTTGGTTTTCAGTTTGATTGTTCTGTTTTGGTGTAGTTGCTGCAATAAATTAAAAAAATTCCGTTGCCGGGACTTGAACCCGGGTCTCTCGGGTGAGAGCCGAGTATCCTAACCACCTAGACTACAACGTATTGCTGATGAAATCTCTTTCTAAATTAATACGAATGGTAATATTTATCTTGGATGTAATTCTACCAAAACTCTAATTTAAAACCAATTAAACGACGCAACTCAGGTGGCTTTCAGGATTCATCAATCGTCATTTTTTCTCAACTCTGTTCGTCTCTAACAGGAAATTCTCGACTCCTAATTTTTTTAACTCTAACCACAACCTCTAGCTTTAAACATTAAATCCTAAACCTGAAAAACTAATAAAGACACAATTACGAGATAGACGATTCGTACCCTTCAAGATATATGCCCAACGTGAATGAAGTATAGATACGACAATTATTTTAAGGTAAACTATTTTAATGACCATCGAACTAACAAGTATATTTATTTTTATCATCGAACTATCGAACTCATCAATTAGATAATCAAATTTATTAAATTAATATATTTTTTATAATAATTATAATGATACGTGTCATCATCTAATTAAATATATTTACTTAAGTTTTAATTAATATATAATATATTTTCCTATTATCAAAGTTAATGGAAAGCAAAAGAAAGTTATAAAAGAAAATTGAGCTAGGTGGAATTTAAACCCATGCTAAAAGGATGGAAAGCAAGCACGTAAATTATTAGGTTATCACTTTATTCTTGTGAAGGTTTTGTAACATTATTTATTTAAAATATATTGTTTAGGAAAATTAAATAGAGTAAATATAGCACGAGGAAATTCAAATCTAGTTCTAATAAAATAATTAAGAATAATGTTTGATTATTAGACCAAAGTTAATATTTGATAAAAATATAATGAAATATTATTTATTTGAATATTAAATATTTAAATATTTTAATTCAAATATCAAATATTTTAATTAAAATAATAATTTAATATTAAATATTTGAATATTTTTATTTTAGGCATAAAGATAATTTTAACACTTAACGTTTATAATTTTTATCATTTTGGCCCTTATTCTTTTTTTGATATAATTTTAACCCTTAATCTATATCTTTTTGATAAATAACTTATTTTTTAACTACCATGATAATTAGACCGTTAAAAATTTAATGATGATGATTTGTCATATGCATATGATAATATATTTTAAATGACATAGCATTTAACCTATCAAATATATATGTGAAATATAATTTTATTTCAATATAAAATATAAAACAATTAAAATTTAAATAAAATATTAAAAATTAATTAATTCTAAAATAAAAGGTTACTAAACATTCTCAACTCTAACTACGATAGAATCAAAGTCTTATCTTAAAAAAATATTAACACAATTTGAAATTAATTAATTTTTTAGATAGGATTTTGATTCTATCGTAGTTAAGGTTGAGAATGTTTAGTAACATTTTATTTTAGAATTAATTAATTTTTTAATATTAAATATTTTAATATTAATTATTTTATATTTTATATTAGAATAAAATTATATTTCATATATATATCTATTTGATAGGTTAGATGTCATGTCATTTAAAATATATTATCATATGCATATAACATGTTATCATTGTTAGATTTTTAACAGTCCAGTTATCATGATAGTTAAAAAATAAGTTATTTGTTAAACAAATATAGGTTAAGGGCTAAATTTATCCAAAAAAGAATAAGGGTTAAATGATAAAAATTATAAACGTTAAGGGTTAAAATTATCTTTCTGCTTTAATTTTAATATTAAATATTTTAATTAAAATATTTAAAAATAGAATTATTAATTTAATTTAATTTAAAAATTAACATTTAATTTAAAATATTCAAATATTTAATATTTAAATTAAATTATTTAAATATTTAATATTTGAATTAAATTATTTAAATATTAGTATTCTAATTAAAATATTTAAATATTTAATATTTAAATTAAAAATACTTAAATATTTAATATTCAAATTAAAATATTTGAACTAAAATAATTCAATGAATAATATTTCATTATTTTTAATAGAATATTAACTTTGTTCCAACAATCAAGAATCATTCTTATTTTTATTAAAATTACGTTCGAATTCTCTCGCACTATATTTATTCTATTTAATTTTTTAAAATTTATATTTTAAATAAATAATACTACATAAAGCCTTTACAAAAATGAAGTGATAACCTAATGATTTTGGTGCTTTCATCGTATTATGGGATTTCAAATCCCACTTAGCTCACTTTTTTTCCTGTTATTTTTTTTCACCAACATGTCACTACTTTATTGAAAAATATATATTAAATTAAAATAAATTAAAGTATAAGTAAATTTCTTTAACTGAGTGATAATATATAGTATTATTTGATTAATTGATAAATTTTATTTAATTAAATTAAGATTAGAATTAAATTGATATAATAATTAAATAATAGGTCAATTTAAGTGAATAATGAAATTGGAAAAAATTGGAGAAATACGTTTATTCGAAAAATATTTGGGAGAATAAACTAAAAAGAACTAGGGGTGAGCGTTCGAGCGAGTCGAGTCGAGTTGAGTTAAAAAATTTTGAGTTATTCGAGTTGAGTCAACATATTTTTCAACTTGAAATTTTTTTGATTCGAGTCGGTTTTATCGAGTTCGAGTCGAGTCGAATTTTCGAGTTTTTGTATAAATTTAATTATACTATTTATAATACTATAATACATTTTGATTCTAATTTAAAACTCTCTCTTTATATCTACATACATATTTTTTCATATTATTTTTTACATATATAAATAAGATTTTGAATTATTATTATTATTATTATTATTATTATTATTATTATTATTATTATTATCAAATACCTTAGGTATGAATATTTTATTTTATTAAATTTCGAGCCTCTTTAAAAAAATTTATTTTTATCTAGAAAAGACCAAAACGAGATAAAAATAACGATAAATTAAATACAATAATATAAATATATAAATTAAAAATATAAAATAATTAATATAATTTAAATAATATAAAAAATATAAATAAAAAATATATTTAAAAAATAAAAAATAAATATGAAAAGTGACCATATTGTAAGGAAAAGAAAACTAAAATATAAAAATAATAAGAAAGAGAAGATATGACTAAAATAAAACTGAAAATAAAACTACAAGGACTAAGTGTTTAATTAGACCTGGAAATTTTCGAGTTATTCGATTTTTCGAGTAACTCGAATTTTGAAAATTGAATTCGACTCGAAATTGAAATTTTTTCGAGTTATTCGATTCGACTCGAATAACTCGAATAACTTAAATAATTCGACTCGAATAACTCAAAATTGAAAAAAAAATCGATTTTTTCGAGTCGAGTCGAGTTTTTCTCACCCCTAAAAGGAACACTGTTCCTTAGATCTCGCCACCTGGGAGATACACGTATACCGTTAATTTTCAACAACAATGTAGATTTTGGCTTATTCCCACAAAATTACCTCAACCCCATTTATTTCTCTAAATATAACCCTAAACATCATTATTCCCCTAAATTCTCCCGAATAATAATGACTAAAATATTTTATAAATTTTTGTTAACTGACACGTTATTTTTCGTTCGAATTTTAATAACGATGATAAAAATAAGTCAATTTAATATGTTCAGTAGTCCAATTCAAGAGATCAATAGTTAAAATATGTACGTTCATATAATTTGTTGGTCAAAATAAGTACGCTTATATAGTTCGATGGTCACTCAAGTAGTTTATCCTTTATTTTATTTATTTTAATATTATAAAGAAAAAACTATATAAATGACCCTCCAACTATAACTTAATTCTTTATTGAGTTCAATGACTATGAAAAGTTATAAATAGATTTTTAACTAATCGCGATTAGCAAATAAATTTAGTTTTATTAAAAATTAAATAGTTGATGACATGATATTTAATAAAATCTATATAATAATAAATTTAAGTCTCAATCTTTACAAATTATTTTAATTTATGCCCGGATTTAAAATTTTAGCTCTCAAACATTTAAATATTATAATATTTTAATTCCTTAAATTTAGGATCAAATTAAGATAGTAAAGGTTGAGGGTTAAATCTATTATTATACATATTTTATCTACTATCAGGTCATGAGGCGTTTATTTTTTAACAAAATTAAGTTGATTACGATTAATCAAAAACTTATGACATAAAGATAATTTTCATCCTTAATATTTATAATTTTTATCATTTTGACTCATATTCTTTTTATGGAATAAATTTAGCCCTTGATCTATGTTTTTTTAACAAATAACTCATTTTTTAACTACTATGATAACTGAACCGTTAAAAATTTAATAATGGTAACATATCGTACATATATGTGATAATATATTTTAAATGATATATAATCTAAACTATTAAATATATACATATATATAGAATATAATTTTATTTCAGTATAAAATATAAAAAATTAACATTTAAATAAAATATTAAAAAAAATAATTAAATACAAAACAAAAATTTAATAAATATTCTCAACCCTAACTATAAACTAAAATATCTTTATAAAACCCTAAAACTCCAATTTAGATAAACTAAAATACCTAAATTTTAAATTAAAATAATAAAAATTTAATTGATTATTATCAAAAAATTTTATCTTTGATTCATCAGTAACAAACTATACAAAATACTTTCTTCTAAGATTATGTTCATACCTTTTTAGATAAAATTTTGATTTTACTATAGTTAAGGTTGAAAATATTTAGTAGCCTTTTGTTTTAGATTTAATTAATTTTTAATAAATAAAAAAATAATTTTTAATATTTTATTTAAATTTTAATTGTTTTATATTTTTAGATTGGAATAAAACTATATTCCGCGTTTATGTATTTGATATATTAGATTTAAGTCATTTAAAATATATTATTATATATATATAACATGTCATCATTATTAAATATTTAACGGTTCAGTTATCATGGTAGTTAAAAAATGAGTTATTTGTTAAAAAGATAAAGGTCAAGGGTTAAATTTATCCAAAAAAAATAACGACTAAAATGACTAAAATTATAAACGTTAAGGGTATAAACGTTAAGGGTAAAAATTATCTTTATGCCAAAACTTATTTATAACTTCTCATAATCAAGGGATTCAACAAAATATTAGATCATAATTAAAATATCATTTATTTAATTTAACCTATCATAAAATAATTCTCGTCTAACAGTAAATTTTATAATTTAAAGTAAGTTTATCTTTATAAAAAAATCAGTAAATGAAACCCTATAACAATATCTTTTTAATCTTATTTTTTTATTCTCGAATTCCCTGACCATATGATCAAAATCTGAAAAAATTATAAAAATTTTGATATTAAAATTTTAAAATATCATAATTTATATATATTTAAAAAATTCGATATATACATAATTTTTTATTTTTAAAAATTTTAAATTTTTATAATAATTTTTATATATTAAAATTTTTACGTCTTTTATAATAAATTAAAAAGTTAATATTAAATTTTTTATCATTTTTATAAAAAAAACTAATTATATCTTATTTTAATTTTATTTTAAGACGTCACAACCTAAAATTTCTCGGAAAAAACAGGTAGGTCCGTTTTCGGTTAATATAACGCTGTCTTCGTTGGTTTTTAATCCAACAGGGGAAATCTTTCGTTGAAAATTTGTTTGACAAATGTCTCTGCAATTGCTTCCATTTGCGGTAATCTTTGCTTTCGCCAGAATATAAATACAAACCATAACCGTCCGATTGTTTGACATCAAGATCAGATGATTCACCTGTCACTTCATAAATTTGGATCAAAACAATCCAATCCGACAAAACCCATTCCAAAAACCGAATGTTGTAATAAAAATGTATATTAGCTCCAGATTTGATCACAAAAGCCCATTTTTTCACCTTGGTTTTAACAGAAACCTTATCAACCAATCAAAAACTGAAAACCCCAGATTTGTTTTTGCTGAAATTTGTTGACGTTTCCATTGCTGACCTGCATTTGACTTCAGTTGAGGTGGTTCCCCCATGGATTTTGGGGGGCTTGGTTTCTTAAAAGTGTGGGGTTTTTTTTTTTTTTTTTTAACTAATGAAGTTATGGCCTTTATTTTTCATTCTTTTTTCTAAAGTTGGATGAAAGGGGTGAATTTGGATTGTGAGTAAAGAAGATAATGACAGGAGGATCATTGGGGATTCGTTCTGGGAGCTATGGGTCATTGGATAAACAGGTGCAGAACGGTGTTCTGCCAATTCAAGTGGCTTCAGCTGCAAGAACTAAGCCTTCTTCTAAAATGTTCAAGGAAAAGGAAACGTTGATCCATTGGATCTGTAAGTTTACTGGTCGGAAGAAGGTTGGAATGTTGCTTCTCTGTCTCATCTCAGCTGCCGTTTTTGTTTGGGTCTTATATGTTGGCAAAGGTTGTTTTTTTTTTCTTTTCCTTTTTCCTTTCGTTCACCTTTTTGTTGGATTGTTCATGGTGAATTAGTCAATTAGAGATTCTTAGGCTGTTTTTTAGTTTGCTAATGGTAATAATTCAGCTCAACCAAATTGCTTTTGTTCATGTCAAACTTGGAAAGTACTTTCAAATCTGGGTTAATGACTTAATGCATTGTTTCATGTGGTATGTTATAGTTTTTAGAAAGCTTAGATTCATGTTCTAGCTCAGGAAAATTTAATTTGCTAATGTTAATGATTCAACACAGTTAAATTGCTTTTGTTCATTGCCAAGTTTGGAATTGGAATGTACTGTCAATTCGTATTCGATTTGTTGTGTCATATGTTTCAGTTCATGTTTCATATGTTAATGATTCGAGTTTGAGGGTGTGATTCAAGAATTTGAATGCATTGTGGCTTGTTTACAGGTGAAGATCAGGAAAGTGACGATGTCCGCAAGGTAAACAATAATTTGCCTGTAAATAATTCTGATTCTCCCCGGATAAATCAATTGCAAAGTATCCGAATCGACAATTGGACATCTTTATCCGTCAGCGTGAAAGAAACCGAAGTTGGGGTAATGCCCCCTCCTCCTCCATCATATTTTCTTGGCTACACTCTTCCTCCCGGGCATCCATGCAACACTTTCAGTTTACCCCCTCCACCAGCCGACAAAAAAAGAACCGGACCACGTCGTAAGTTTTCTTTTGTAGTTTCGTTCTATATTTACTTATTTTGGCTTTGATGCTTCACATTGCCAGATCAGTTTGCCCTTATTGAAACGTTATTTGTAAGCTTTATTGCTTGTTTATGACACAGCTTGTCCTGTATGTTACCTTCCCGTGGAGGAAGCTGTTGCCTTGATGCCAAAAGTCCCATCATTTTCTCCCGTAATTAAAAGTTTATCATATATTTTTGAGGAAAATGTAAATAATGAGATGGAATTTGGAGGCTCGGAATTTGGAGGGTATCCTACTTTGAAGCAGCGTAATGATTCATACGATATAAGAGAGTCGATGAATGTGCACTCTGGGTATGGTTTGCCTCTCCCTTATGTTTGGGGTCCTATTTTAAATGAACATGAGTTTGTGTTCTTAGTCTTTTCAAATTTTATTGGCTAGGTTGATAAATTTAGTAATTCGATTCGTGTATGTTATCTGTTTTTCCAGATTTGTCAAAGGAAGCAAACCTGGCCATGGGACAGGATTCGACATGGATGACAATGATCTTCTTGAGATGGAGCAATGTCGTGGTGTGGTGGTTGCATCAGCAATATTCGGTAGCAAAGTTTGCCACATTTTTTCATTCAATTCATATGTTAGTGAATTTTTACTGAATAATCGAATTCTGTTGCAGGAGATTTCGATATCATACAGCAGCCGAAGAATATTAGCGAATATTCAAAGCAAACTATCTGCTTCTATATGTTTGTTGATGAAAAAACACAAGCTGATTTGAAAACAAAGTATGAGAACATGAAGATAGGGGTCTGGAGAATTATTCTCGTCCGTAATCTTCCTTACACCGATGGAAGACGCAATGGAAAGGTAAATGTTCTAAAAGTGGACTATATGTACTTTGAATTTAGATCAGAGTTAAACAATCCCGAGTTTAGCGGATGATCATGAATATGTTCCACAAACATTAATGGATTCATATAGGAACCGAACAGTTCCATTTGGTTTTGACATAATCCTATATGCTAAAAGGCAGACACAATGAAGTCTTATGCCTTTTGTCTTATGTTATGCTCGTAACAGATCCCGAAGCTTCTACTACATAGGTTGTTTCCGAATGCTCGTTTTTCTTTATGGATTGATGGGAAGCTTGAGCTTGTTGCCGATCCATATCAAATTCTCGAGAGGTACTACAGAACTCTTTCCAGCTTACATATTTGATACTTTCATGAACACTGATATTAAAAGTTTCCTCCCTATTCGATGCTTTTCTGCAACCTCAGAGCTGGTTTTCGGGCCAATCCTTGTTTATTCTAGCTCTTTGATGTATTCCTTTAGGTTCTTGTGGAGAAAAAATGCTTCCTTTGCGATATCTAGGCATTATAAACGCTTTGATGTGTTTCATGAAGCTGAAGCAAACAAAGCTGCCGGAAAATACGATAATGCCTCGATTGACTTTCAGGTTGAGTTTTATAAAAAAGAAGGTTTAACCTCGTATTCTGAGGCTAAACTTCCTATTACAAGCGGTATGTTGCAAGATACTTGTTCTTGTGTTATTGTGTTCCATTGTGCTTCTTTCAGCCTTAATGATGTTTACTTTAATGGCCGGCTCTACAGATGTTCCTGAAGGATGTGTAATTATAAGGGAGCACATTCCTATTAGCAACCTGTTTACATGTCTTTGGTTCAACGAAGTCGACCGTTTTACATCCCGAGACCAACTTAGTTTTTCAACGGTGAGGGATAAAATCACGGAGAAGACGAATTGGACCGTCGATATGTTCTTGGATTGTGAAAGGCGCAACTTTGTGGTTCAGGTATATAAAGTCTGCATTCTGAAATATGCTCAAGTAATGACATCCATTTTCGGATAATGATCGTTTCTATGGTTTAGTTTTGAAATACCAAGGGACGAAGTCGAATTCGATACTGTTCTCATACATTGATTCCAAGTGATGAGCCTCTATTTTTTGTTTGCAGAAATACCATAAAGAAGTTTTAGCCCGGTTGGCTCCTCCGGACATTTATCCACCATCACCACCACCACCATTTTCAGCTACTGATCCGTCTAAGGTGTTTCCAGGTGACAATGAGAGTGTTCCGTCACGGAAGGTCTCGCCGAGACGTAGAAGAGATAGGAAGTCAGGGTCTAGACATCATCGGAAAGTGAGTAGGGAAATCATTTTGTCCCAAGCCAGACTTGACAATCATGGCATCATTCGAAGAGTGTTGTAATTTTGCTTAAATAACCCCTGCAGTTCTTCCTTCTTTGTTTCTTTTCCTTCCTCACATTTTAGATAAAAATAACATAATCAAACCCAATATGTTCTTAAAATATTCACACATTTTCAGCAATGAATCTGGTTTATATATTCTTAATCATGGTTGAAAAAGGACAAATATAAGTAAAATTAAGGGTAAAGTTTAAAATATAAATAAATAAACTCAAAATATTTGACTATCGCTAAAAATTCAAGTTTAAACTTAAATCGAACTTGGACTGATATCGTTGTTGTCATAAAAAGAATATAGAATATACGACGCACACCACTATACATCATTAATGTTACATATTCTTATTTATTATTATTTTTTAAAATAATTTTTAAATTATTATTAAAAATTTCAAAAAATTAAAAATTAAAAATTTCAATTTATTGAACACCTAATAAAAAGGTACATATACCCAATAAATGTCAAGCAAAAATCTTTTGTCTTTTTTCTGTGCCTCCTTTTATGTCTCTTTTGAAAATTTATTAAAAAAATAAATTTTAAACACTAACCCTTATTTTCTATATCGTAAACTCTAAACTCTATACCCAATATTATAACTCTGAGAAACAAACCCATATATAATCCTCTTCTCAAATGGATTAACAAAGCTTGGTTGAACCATTCTGTATGATTAGTTCCCAACTTAATTAGTCCTATGAAGTTCCTCATCTTTCATGTCAGCAACCTTAACTGGACCAACCAGATCACTAAATACATTATAAATTTCCTAATCTTTCATGCGTTTATGGTTGTGGATACCGTACAGGTTTAAACGTAGATCGGACCCCTAAAAACTCCCTCCGTTCCGCCCTTGCGCATAGGTGAACCACTGCTTCCAGGCGGGGGAGGAATCTTCAAAGGGTTCAAAGCTCACTTCAATCTTTTAAGCCTGGCTAGGAATTTGAGATGGATGACGCTGAAGCATTCATTTCAACTGCTGTGTTGTTAGAATTTGGGTTCGAGTTTACGATTTAGAGTTTGATATTAGGATTAGAAAATTTTTAGAGAAAGAATTATTTTAAAAAGATAACAAAAAAAATAAAATTTTAAGATTTTGAGAGTCAAATTAAAGATGAAACGAAAGTGGAATAATAGTTTAAAGACTATCTAATCTTTGTTTTATTGTATCAAATTAATTTTTTATTTAACGACAACTAACGTCTCGGTAACAAAAATATTATATATCAAAAACATAAACAGTTTTACCGGTTATTTTTTAAAATGACGGTATAAAAAATAAATAAAAATACGAATTTAAATCGTTTTTCTTTTTCTTATACCGTAAAGAATTAGTGCTATGATATATTTTTAAGATATAAAATTTAAAATTTATAATATAAAAAATAAAGATTAAAATTTAAAATTTAATTTTTTTAAAATTTTTAAAATACAGATCATTTTTCTCAAAAAATACTGTCCTAATACTTTAACTCTTAATTAAAAATAAAGCCAAAGCAAAAATGATAAGAAAATACGATTAATATTTGTGTAAAATTTTTATTACAAATTATAAAGGGGAAATGTACCAAAACGGTTAAGGGCATTTTTGTCACGAAGAGTTCAATATAAAGAGAGAACCAAGGGCATTTAAGTCTTTCAAGAAACTTCAACACTGCTTCCAATAATTTTGAAAATGCATTTACCAAAACAACCAAATCCAAATCAGCAAACTATAATTATCATTTAAAGAAAAATCCCAATTCTTTCTCTCTTTGATCCATTTTTATTTTCAATTTTCTTCAAGAAATTAAATAAAATTAAATCGTAGCGACCGTTCAAGCAAATTGAATCACTGTTTCTGCTTTTTAAAAAATTTCTGTTTCAGATCTGATCTCAGATCTCGAATCTTCGTGTTTTTGTATTATTTTCTGGTAATTTGTATTTTTTGTTATTTTTTTTTCTCTTATGTACTATGTTAAATGCATGATTTTTTAGTGAATTTTGTTTGGTAGGGTTACCAGCCATTGGAAATCGAATTTTGGAAGTTTACGTTTATGTTCTTCGAATTCGGACTTTGTCACTCCCCTGTAAGTGAAATTCTGTTATTTTTTATTTGTTTTATCGTTATTGTTATTTCACATATGAAGTTTGATTTTGGAGTTTTTTGGTTTGCGTTTCTATGGTAGTTTTGGTATATAGATCTTTAAAGTTGGCTCCTCAAAGGCGATCGCAGCGCCACGTGGGTGGCCAGATGCAGCAAAGCCATGCTGCAGCGACGGCGCTCTACGATCACACCGGCGGAGGTGGCGGCCGGTCATTTCATAATGGGGCTCCTGCAGGCGGCGATGCTGGTGATGCCGTTATGGCGCGGTGGTTGCAGTCCGCCGGATTGCAACATCTGGCCTCTCCCGTGGCATCAAGCGGTATCGACCAACGTCTCCTTCCCAATCTCCTCATGCAGGTAAATCGTCGATCTCCTTTTAATTTCCACTCGTATTTCTTTATATTTTCTGTTGTTTTCAATTATTGCTGAATTCCTATGCATGCAATTTGAATTCGGTTAATGTATATTTTAATTGCTGTATTTTAAAATTTTATGAACTTATTTGGTGAACAAAATTTGAATTTGGTTAATGTATATTTTTAATTGGTTTAATTTATTTTAAATTTATATGAACTTATTTGCTGAACGCTCGTGATTATTGCCATTGAACAATGGGAAATGTTTTTTTTTTTTTTTGATGTTTGTCCATCTTTCTTCAGCCAATATGTGTCCTTTTGAGATTTATATTCCATTCCGTTTGATTGAATGCATTGTTATTTTTCGTTTGCTTGAAGTTATTGAAAATTCATTCTTAGTATTGACATCTGTTAAGAAATTTGTAGTCCATCATTATTTGATCATTTGATTGCTTGTTCACTTGTTTTCCCGGTAATATAAGTTTCAAACAATTATTCCGTATTTTAAATACTTTCTCATGTGCTTAATTTCGGAGATGTTGAGAAGTTACTATTACATTATTGAAGGGCTATGGAGCACAATCTGCAGAAGAGAAGCAGAGGCTTTTTAAATTAATGAGAAACCTCAATTTTAACGGGGAACCTGGGTCAGAGCCGTACACACCAACTGCCCAAAGTGTGGGAGGGCCGGGTACATCTGATGGGTTCTATTCTCCGGAGTTCAGGGGGGATTTTGGAGCTGGGCTTCTTGATCTTCATGCTATGGATGATACGGAGCTTCTTTCTGAGGTATGGTTATAAGGAACTGCACATAGCTTTCAAGAGAGTTCTATAATTACCACATTTCTTTCCTTCTTTTTGGTAATATGGTTAGACATATCTGAACATTGTTTCCTAGTGATATTTCTTAAAATTCACTCAAAAGTGTACGCCAACTTAAGGTTGGCATAGCATCTTTTTATCAGATTTTCCCGTTGGAAATAAATTGAATTGATTTGTTTGCAGCATGTTATCTCGGAACCTTTTGAGCCATCACCCTTCATGCCTAGTTTGAACAATGAATTTGAAGATGAACTAAATGTAATTGCTAGCCGGCAGCAAAAAGAGCTGAGTGATGCAGATGCCTCCGCTTCATTATTCTCTGCCAATGAAAAAGAGATGAACGCAAGGGAAAATAATGTTGCTAAAATTAAAGTTGTGGTATGTTGGCTTCCGGAGATGGTGCTTTCTTTCCCGTTCTCTCTCTCAAGCTTCTATGGGGATGTGGACATCCTTATTTCCTTATTAAGATTTAAGTTTACACTCTCCAGCTTAGTATCTTTTTATTCCTTTCAAAGTTATCCAGCCTTTTTGTTGCACTATTTTATATTTATCTAGGTTAGGAAAAGTCTATATGAATATGGGTGCATGTTCATACCACGACATGATATGGCTTGCTTTTAAATTTCATGGAACTAAATTCGTCTTGTATGTGGTATAAGGTACGTAAAAGGCCATTAAATAAGAAAGAGATTTTTCGGAAGGAGGATGATATAGTAACTGTGAATGGGAATGCTTTAACTGTCCATGAACCCAAGCTAAAGGTTTGTGACTTATTTATGGTATTTAACTTGAGATGATTATTTTAGAACCATGGGTACTTGTTTGATATGCTGTTTCTCATCTGTTTTGATTGTTATGTAAAGGTGGACTTGACAGCATATGTAGAAAAACATGAGTTCTGTTTTGATGCTGTTTTGGACGAGCATGTTACAAATGACGAGGTAATATTTGGTTGAAATATATTTTCGTCCATATGTGGTTCTTGAATAACTTTTGAGTATAGTATGACCAAAGTTTTTTGTTTATTGATTTTGTGGAGCAAAAGATTGATTTGTTCTTTTGTTTGTGACAACAGGTGTATCGTGAAACTGTTGAGCCAATTATTCCCATCATCTTTCAGCGAACAAAAGCCACTTGTTTTGCATATGGGCAAACAGGTGATAAGAGTTTCTGGACCTTCGTACTGAATGGCAGTTAATATGTGCTATTTTGTAAACTTGAAGCTATATTCATGTAGAAAAAGAACCTTTTGACATCAAAGCCTACATGCGTCTTGGATAGCATCTAGGCATCTATTGGTTTCAGTTTCTTCCAAAATATACTTTTAAAATTATGATTTATTCTCATACTTTCAAGGAGATTATATTTGAATGTTAAAAGTATAAGCATCTTTTTAGCTATGTTTTTTATTTTCTATTCCATTGTTGTTTCCCCTTATGCTATACCAGGAATGATCACTTTGTTTTATTTAGATCATTTCTCAACCCGAAATCATTTTACAATATTCAATGAGCTAGGAAGAAATTATATTCTAGTTTAGAACAGTAAATGTATTTTTTTTTGTTAAATTTACATGGTATTTATTTGGGATAAATGTAATGTATAAAACTAATTGGTAGAATTATTGCTTGAAAGTTGATGCATATGGTTGATCTTTGGATGTTAGTGAAAATGTTTGAGCATGTTGCTGAGAAAATAGCATTACGAGAACATCTAGTTCATGAAAAAGAAATCACATAAACCCGAAACATGATTTTCAGTTTCTCATTTCCCTGGTCCTTTTTCTTGTTGAACAACTCCGTACCTTTCTAGTTTATGGTTACATGTCATTGTTGCTAATTCTGTTCCGTGTCATGGCATATTCTTTCAATTTCAGGTAGTGGTAAGACATTCACGATGCAACCATTACCGCTCAGAGCAGCCCAAGACCTTGTTAGATACTTGCATCAGCCAGTTTATCGCAATCAGAGATTTAAATTGTGGCTTAGCTTTTTTGAGATATATGGTGGAAAACTCTTTGACCTTCTGAGTGATAGAAAGTATTTCCCTGTTCTCCCTAGCTTATCTATGTTCATGCATGTGTGTGTACTTTTTTTAACCTTAAGATAACCTGATTGATTTTTGATGTGTAATGTCTGAAATTTCTGCTGGTCCTATGTCTAGCTCACTCTTCCAAAATTTATGAGGGTGTAATGTGTATGGCTGCTTATAAGTACTAATAACAGATGGATCACTCAATAATCTAAATGTTCTCCAATAGGAAACTTTGTATGAGAGAAGATGGGAGACAACAAGTCTGCATTGTTGGATTGCAAGAATTTGAGGTGTCAGACGTGCAAATTGTGAAGGAATACATTGAGAGGGGAAATGCCGCTAGAAGCACAGGATCTACTGGTGCAAATGAGGAATCTTCAAGGTCACATGCTATTTTACAACTGGCCATCAAGAAACACCCAGAGATCAAGGAGTTAAAGCGGAACAATGATGGGAATGAATCAAAACCTGGGAAGGTTGTGGGAAAGATTTCTTTCATTGATCTTGCTGGCAGCGAACGAGGTGCAGATACCACTGACAATGATCGACAAACTAGGTAAGCTTGAATGTTTCTATGGAGAAAAGGTTTCAGAAAATACTTCTAAAGGTCTTTTCTACGGATTAACTTTTTGTCTTGCTAGGATCGAAGGTGCTGAAATAAACAAAAGCCTTTTGGCTCTTAAGGAGTGCATTCGTGCACTGGACAATGATCAGATCCATATACCATTCCGTGGGAGCAAACTCACTGAAGTGCTCCGTGACTCTTTTGTTGGCAATTCAAGAACAGTTATGATCTCCTGTATTTCTCCAAATGCAGGCTCATGTGAACATACTCTCAATACCCTTAGATATGCTGATAGGTATGGTATGCTTGTTTCTTTAACAAGTTTCTACATCATGGACTACCTTTGTTGCTATAGATTGTTTTGTACTTTTCAATTAAATAAAGGTTATTTTCTCCAATGAACAGGGTTAAGAGTCTTTCCAGAAGTGGTAATCCAAAAAAAGATCAAGCTGTAAATTCTTTGCCACCAAGTAATAAGGATGCTTCTTCAGCTTCTTCTCTGTTAGCTACTGCTGATGTAGAAGATGTTTATGAGAGACAACAAGAAATAAAGGTTGTTGATATGGGTCAAAGGATTGTAGAGAAAGATGTTTATGCTGCAGACTTCGACAAACAGCCCTCAACATTTTCGTCAAGTTACCCCTTCAATGGAAGGGAGGAAAGTGGAAAGGCTTCTGTCCCAACGGATAGGGAGAGATTTGAGGTGAATAGTAATTATGGTGGTTCTACAGGTCAAAGAGTTTACTCATCAAATTCTCAAAATTCAGCTGATACAGAAGAGAAAGTGCCGAAGGTGTCACCACCTCGTGGAAAAGCAACTAGAGAAGAAAAACCAGAGATGATGAGGAATATGGCCAAGAAAGATGGAAGAGGATCTGATTTGTCCTCCTCAAACTCTAGGCAGGCTAATGCTGTTAATAGTTACGAAACAAATAACGTTGGATATAGACAATATGATCCTGAGCCTCCCACTGATGAGAATATAAATGCAATACTTGAGGTAGGCGATAGTTATGGTTCATTTTTGTTTTTTGTATTATGATCTCGGGATTTTCTTCATTCTGTGTATATGTTTGGTTTGTTGCAGGAGGAAGAGGCTCTCATTGCTGCTCACAGAAAAGAAATTGAGGACACAATGGAAATTGTTCGTGAGGTAAGTAAACTTGCACTTTATCAAGGTTGAAAATGTTCGTTTTCAAGTACTTATGTTGCGAGGCATTTACATTCGTTATACTGAACCCACATCAATAAGCTGGAAAAATATCCTTGTTTCAATTTTTCATAGCTATTTTGCTCTGACTCGTTTTTCTTGAAGTAACCGCGTCCTACACTCATGTGCAATATATTCTGTATTAGACTCATGCCAGTATCCAACAGTTGCAGTTGACTTTGACTAAGATTAACACAGCAATCGATCTACTGTTCATATTGTTTTCCATCTATATTACAGGAAATGAAGCTTTTGGCAGAGGTGGAGCAACCAGGCAGCCACATTGACAATTACGTGACACAGCTGAGCTTTGTTCTTTCACGCAAGGCTGCTAGTCTGGTTAGTCTTCAAGCTCGCCTTGCTCGGTTCCAGCATCGACTGAAAGAGCAGGAGATACTGAGTCGGAAAAGAGTTCCTCGTTGACACAGCCTTGTGTTCTCTTCTTTTGTTTCTGCATCAGAGACCCTGTCCAGTATTTCTTCTCCTATAGATTATTACAGTACTATTTGTCCTGCTGGGCATTTACATTAAATATTTTATTAAACATTCTCATGGGTCATTGAACTATAGGCATAGGAGCAAATTAGTCCCTCTACCGTAAAAATATTTTATTAAATGTACAAGGACTTAATTTTTCACTTTAATAGTAGAGGTTCTAATTTGCCCTTTATCTTATAGGCCAAGAACCCACCAGGTAGTTTAATCCCAAATATTTCTATATACGGATAAATTCTCTAAAACGATTTTACTTCGTACTTGCAGTCGATGCACCAAGCTGCAATATGGTCTTGAGAGGAAATTCAACTGTGAGTCCTAGTTCCTGGCATCAAACATTGCCATTCTCATACATGTTTCCTGCAAGGTAAACGGTGTCGATGATTGGGATTCTTATACTTATGTGATGCTTGATTTATCGAAATGTATTGTTTAGATGCTGAATCTGATGATGTTGTTGTTTAGATTGAATGGTTTGTGGTCGTTTTGTTGTTTGATGAGCGACAAGAAAAATGTCTTCTTAGAATCATTTCTACAAAATGAGAGAAAAAGGGAAATAATGTTTTCCCCCGCCCCTTTTTTGGGTGAATCTTTTTTTCCCCTTTTGTTTCTTTTGTACTTTTAAAACTTATCTCTTGTTCTCACCTCAAAAGTACCTTGTGCATGTTATATAGATCATGAAATATTCGAGTATTTGGGTTATATATTCGTGTCGGATATAATGCAATACATACTTTGTTCATGTGATATATGTATGATAATATCTGTATTTATTCCATCTTCTAGTACTAGTTCAGTTTTATAAAAACGATTTAAATTGATACTTGGGGCAAATTATAAGGATTTCGAGTTGTCTGGTTGATGACACTATTCTCACCACTAAAATACCAATTGTCCAGGGAACTCCTTTACACTTAATTGATGATAATAAAGTCAATTTTTTTTCCAATTATAAGGTTGGCTAGTGGAAGACATAATGTTGAAAACTTGAAACAGTTTGTGAAATAAATTAGGCTTAATGACACTACTGGCCCCTAAAGCACACATTATGTACTGAATTGTCCCATAAATAATTTTCGGGACATTTGCATTAAATATTTTATTATTAATTAATTAAATTTTTATTTATAAATAAATATTCTATCACTTTAAAAATATATTAATTAAAGTAATTATCCGGTCAAATAAGAGAGTGTTTGGTTCGTTGAAAAGATTATTATTTGGAGAATATTATTTTCTGAAATTTTATTCTCATGTTTGGTTTGTTATTATTCCCACCAATCTGAAAAACATAATTATCAATAATAGTGTATTTTTTATCAATATTCTAGGAATGTGAATCTCATTCATCCGAGAAATTATTACATGAATTCTTTCCATCACTTAGGATATGTTACCAACTAATTAAAAACAGACACATAATATATGTTTTTCATATCATATTTACACATAATCATCATCCAAATCATCCATTTTAATGCGTTAGATTTAAAAATAGAAAAAAATATTACAATTTTTTTTATGTTGTCTTCCTCTTTATTGTTTAAATTTTTTTTATTTTTTCCTAATCTCTAACCCTAAACCCTAACCCTAATCCTAAACCTAAATAATAACACATTACCCTAAACCCTAACTCTAACCCTAAACCTTAAACTTAAACCACATAAACCCTAAACCACTGATCCATACACTACTAGCCTTAACCTTAAACCCTAAACTCTAAATCCTAAACTCCAAATCTATATAAAAAAGAAAAATTAATTAGGAAAATTTTAAAAAACAAAAAGAAAGATGACACAAAAAATCTTTGATAATATTTTTTTTAAATCAAAGACATTAAATTAGATGATTTGGCCAATGCTTATGTGTAAATTTGACATGGAAAAAATATATTATGTGTCTTAATTTAATTAGTTGAGACCATATCCTAGGTGGTGAAAAGGGTTCATGTAATAATTTTTCCACTCATCCCTAAGATATTTGTTAATTCTCACCATCTTAGACAAAATTACCCTTAAAATAATGAGTTTTCTTAATTTGCATCTTTTGTAATATATTTAAATGTTATATATTTTTAAATAATTTTATTTTATATTAATTTATTTTTTATATAGTTGTATATATATTTAAAACATTTTAATATTTAAATAAAAAATCATGGTTATGAAAATATTCGATAAAATATTTAAGTATTATTTAAATTTTCTTATAAAATATTTAAATATTATTTAAATTTTCTTATAAAATTTTAGTAAGAAAATAAAATTAGCACGTATCATAGTACAAGTAAATTCTTTGAATTTATTGATTTTATGTTTTTATTTTCGTAAAAATCTTTGAGTAAAATATAGAATTTTAGAATTAAATTAAACAAAAATATATTAAAAATAAAAAATAATAGAGATCGGTTTAAAAATATTATATATTAAGATAATTTTTAGATTTTAATTTTAATATTAAAAATTTAACTTGTTAATATATATATTTAAAAGATAATTAATAAAATATATATTTTTTTATCTTATATTTCTTCAATCAAATACTATAATCTCATACTATATTTTTCTTAATAATATGTTAAATAATATAATATTTCAATAATTAATAGCTTGAAAAATTAATAGCTCCACAGGAAGAACCATGGATCCCCGCTCTACTGAATTCCATTCCTTCTTCATCCCCTTTATCTCCTAAATTCCAAATTGAATAGACAAAACGACAACAGCGAGCTTCTGAACTCTAGAACCCGCCCAGTTAACTCGATCCGCTACTTCAACTCAGTTGTGAGCCCTTACTCGGACCCCAACTCATAAAGCCAAACATACACAAATGCAAGCTCTTTTTAACTCTGGCATACTCGCTATGGTTTTAGGAACCAGAACGATTCTCCTCCATTCAAATCACCGATTCCTCCCCTCTTTGACACACTTCAACCCATCCCCTCTCCCTTCTCTTCAATCACAACTCAACACCATTGCTTCTTCAGGTACGCTCAATTTCAAATTGTTTTAAAACCTTTTTTTAGTTAGATCTTAAATCCTTGTTTGGCTACTGAGAAATAGAATTAGAGAAATGAGTTTTCCTTTAAAAAAAGTAATGCAAATTATTAGCTAAAGGGAAGATAAATGAAAAAATCGTATGAATTTGTTGAATTTATGATTGTTAAATTTCATAGAGATGTTTGGAGATCGTTATTTTCCAATGCCACAGCATTTGATTCATACGATTATGATAAAGACCTGTTTTTCTATGAAAGCTGGAACCCCCTCCAATGGAAACATTACTGGTAATTGATTTGCTTGATCTTATACCTTAATTCTAAGTTGCTCCGATTCTTCACTTTCCGAGATATCCTCATCGGGAACATCTATCCGGATTCCGGGTTGGGATATAATCCTCAGAGGATCATCCACGGAAACATAAAAATAAACAAATCTTTTCATGTGGATGCATATCCGATGAACTCTGGTTGAAGGAAGGTTGGTTTAGTTTGATGCTTGTTTCGGACGAAACCTTAGATTTTATAAGTTTATAACAGCAATTTGTTGATTTCAGATAATGAGATTTACAGAACCATATATTTCCTTACCAAAATTTGCTGACTTTCAATGTGCTTTTGTATTTGAATTATAGTGGATTGATGCATATCAAAACTTCTTGAGGCATCTTGCCTGAGAACAAGCTGAAAATCAAAGGTCCAATTGTCCAATGCTCAAACATGTTTCCAAACTGGTTTTAATTGTCAAATAGATAAGTTTGAGGTATTATTTGGACAAGACCTTAGAACCATGTGTTTGCTTCCAAAATTTGATTATTTTCGATGAATTCGCTAAGCTTTTTATACTAGCAAAGGGAGGGTGTCCAATGCATTAACACATTTTCAAACTGATTTCAATGGTCAAATGGACAAGTCTGAGGTTTTCTTCAGACAAGAACTTAAGTCCTTGTATCCGCAATTTGTTGATTTTGGAGAATGAGATTTACTAAACCTCATCTTTTCTTCACAAGATTTGATTGATTTTTTTTTTTTATGAATTCATCCTGCATTTGTACTTAGGTTATGCAGATTTTGAACCTTATATTTTCTGCCCAAGAATTGATTGATTTTTGATGAATCATCCTGCTTTTGTTCTTACGATATTCAAAATATCCGAGGTCAGATACTTGAACACGTTTTCTAACTGGTTTCTATGGTTAGAAGGGGAAGTTTGAGTCTTTCTTCTGACCAGACCTTAGTCCTTGTATCACAATTTGTTGATTTCTTACAATGAGATTTACTAAACCATATCTTTGCTGCCCAAAATTTGATGATTTTCATTGAATTCATCCTGCTTTTGTACTTGCATTTAGAGGACTAATATGTATATACACTTCTTAAGGGTGTCTTAAGCATGGAGTAAGCAGAAAGTCCAAGGTTGGATGCTCGAGTGTTTTCTAACTGGTTACAATGGTCAAATAGACAAGTTCTAGGATTTTCTTCTGACAAGAATTTATCCCTTATATTTAGCAATTGAATTCCATACAATGAGAATTACTAAACGATATCTTTGCTGCCAGATATTTGATGATTTTCAATGAATTCATCCTGCTTTTGTACATTATGCAGAAATCTGAGGTCAGATGCTCGAAAACATTTTCAAACTAGTTTCATTGGTCAAATTGACAAGTTCAAGGCTTTTGGTTACAAGATCTTAGTTCCTATATCCACAATTTGTTAATTTCATACAATGAGATGCATATCTTTGCTGCCCAAATTTGATTATTTTCGATGAATTTGTCATTTTGGTGGTGTATGTATAAGTATTGTGGATTGATGTATATGTGCACTCCATAAGGGTATCTTGCCTAAGAAGCCGAAAGTCTGGTGTGATATGAGTGAACACATTTACGGATTGGTTTGATGGTCAAATAAGCATTATTTGGGGAGTGTCTTAGACCATAGTATATTCGGATTCTGATTACTGAAAGTTCATATATCAGATATAGGTATGAGTGTCAGGTACGATTATATTATATAGTGAAATTTTTAAAAACTTTTCTATGAATTTGGAGGGTATTTAGAGACTCATATTGTACCCTTGTCCGGTGATGAGTCAGATACTAGTGTTGGACACAATACTTCAGGAGAAATGAAGAGTAGGACCAACATAGGTCATTTATATTGACTTGTTTGTGATGTCATTTCCTGCCATAAATCCCTTTACTACTGTTGGTTAGCTTTCCCTGCAGGAAGACATAGGGTTGCCATTGCCACTGCAGATGTTTGCGATTCAAACGCAGCACTTCTGGCTAATGGTGATCTTCGTGCTCTTGATCCAATCTTCAAGATCTATGGCCAGCGTCTTGCATTTTCAGGGCCCATAGTAACCGTTAAGGTGTTTGAGGACAACGTGTTGGTCCGACAGCTTCTCGAATCCAAAGGCGACGGAAGGGTTCTGGTTATCGATGGTGGGGGAAGCACAAGATGCGCTTTGGTCGGAGGGAATTTGGCACAAACAGCTCGTGATACAGCGTGGGCCGGTATCGTAGTGAACGGCTGTATTAGAGATGTCGATGAGATTAATGCATGCGATATCGGGGTTCGAGCACTAGGTTCAAACCCCTTGAAATCAAATAAAAATGCCATGGGTGAGAAGCATGCCCCAGTCCGGATCGCCGGAACATTGATCCATGATGGGGAATGGTTATATGCTGATAACGACGGCATTCTTATCTCCAAAACCGAACTCCGTGTTTAAAGCAACAAGTCGCTGATGAATGGATATTCCGAGCATCAAAATCCCAGTTATATTATATATTACTTACACTTGAGTAAAGAGTGTTGGGTACAGATACGATCTAAGATTATTAAGGGGCGTTTATGGTCGGTTAATTGTATCATTCGTTTAAACGATCAGTTAACCGTTACAACGATCGTTGAATTTAGTTAATTGTACCATTAAAATCGATTAACTGCTAACTTAACTATAATTTTTCTCATTTTCACTATTTTTTAATGAAATTATACTTTAATAAATATTCATAAAAATACTTTAATAGAAATTTTAAATACTAAGTTTACAATTTTCAACATAACATAAAATATATAAATTCTGTACTTTGTTTAAAAATCCAACACTAGCCTGGAGTTGCTGGATGCTGGTGCCACCTCGGAAACTTGTTTCTCAACGCCAGTGATCCACCGTCCTTGTGGACAGAGAAAAGTTTGGATAGAGAGAGTGAGAAATTATCAAATCCTACCACAAAATAACATGAAATAGTTTTAGTGAGACATAAAATAATAATTATAATCGAAAAACAAAGATTTTTATGAATTATTATCTATCGTTTAATTTTAGTTTAAATCTAAAATTTATATTTATACTCTTAAATATTAACTTATATATCTTAATGTGGCTGTGGATTAAAACAATGAAATATATCCATTAAAAATCTAAGAAATAAATAACTTTTACTATATTATGTACAATTCGAGAACTTAATAACTTTTATTATTTCCTGCACTTCTTTTAGATCTGTGGTTAATTACAATGTAACTTAATGTATTTGAGATATCATGTATTCCATAAAGTGTGTTATTGATTTAATATTATCGTTATATATTCAAATTATATGATGTGTTATTTTTATTTAGGTAATCTCCTCTTCTTTATACGTCGACGATATAAGTTTTAATATTGCTAATCAATTGTTGGGATCTATCGATTATTTTATTTTATTTTTAATTTTTTAATAAATTATTACGACGTTTTCGTATTACGGTTTTACTTAATTTATTGATATTTTTTTTGTTATTTAGTTTGATTTTTATTAAGGTTGAATTTGACGAATGATCAAGATGACACTCCTTCGTTGATTTCTCTATTTCGGACCCTCAAAGTGCAATTAGCTCTTTATTCGCGATTGAGTTGTGTAATATTTTTATTATCAATGTACTTTTATTGTAATATGTATTTCTTAGGTTGGTTTTCTTATCTTTTCTCTGTCTGACACTCATATGATTTTATGACTCAAATTTTATTTACTAAATATATGTCTAAATTTAAGTGTTTTGTTTACTAAATCGTAAATTTTTATTATAATTTCAAATGTATCATCGTTTAATAAAATTAATGATCCCTGTTTAAAAAAATATAAAATTTTCTATTTTTTGTCTCAATCTCCTAGTTTCTTATCTATTATTGAGCTCTGTTAACAACACTAGTGCTCAAACTCGTGACTTCTGAGAAGATCAACCCATTTTTTAACCATGGAGACTAAATGGCTCGTGCATAAGTTTTTTTTAATAATGTTAGTGAATGAAGAGTGACATTGAATTAGATTGTTGGGTATAAACCCTCAACTTGGGATTTATATTTTGGTACATTGCTCTCTTGTTATAAAAGCTTATTATATATAAAAGTATATATCATTTATGCTAATCCCACCAATAAAATGATACTCCATTAAGGTTTGTTTTTTACTTAGGAACATTGACCACTGATTCCTGTGACTGTGAGACCCACTTCTCAGTTTTTGCTGTAATTGAGAACAATGGCAAGAAAGGTTTAACAAACCTTTGGGTGAAAGACAAGAGGTTGTCCAAGTCTCTTACTGTCAAACAGCACCATTGTCAATGGCATTTGCTGCTAGCAACTTTCCAGGTTCTGCCTCGTGAAAACAGTGCATCAGTTTCTCATTGAGCCACAGCATGGACCACCTTGTCACACGGTCCTAGACCTAGTCCCACCTGTTGGATTAAAATTCAATAATAGTGAGTACATATGTATAATGTATATTGCTATTATAAAATTTAACACGCAATTAAGTGACCAATTATATTACACTATTATAGGTATTAAATTATCATGAAATTAAAAGTGTAGATACCATAAGGTGTATTTATAATTTGATGAGGGACAGAGTTATAAATACTTAATAGTTGGTTATTAAATCAACTATATAAAGGGATTATGGTCCTCCAAGAATTAGGTTAACTTGCATATCTCTTTTCCCCATCTGAGAGTTGTGCCGCAAGAGAAAACCTAACTTCTTGGAAGATCAAACCCTCTGGAAAATCTTCATCAATGGATTCAGGTACGCTTCCGCATTCAGTTTATTTATCTTATTGTTCTTGATGATTTGACATGTATAGATCTTGAGTTTATATTCATATCGAATATATTTTAATACTAACAAGTGATATCAGAGCCAAAATTATATCGAATTAAGATCATAAGTTTTTGGTTTTAATTTATTATTATAATCTAAAATTAAATATAATTTTATGAATTATTTACTCCGATATAGTTTTATAATTAATCGTATGAGATTAAATTATATATATTTTTCGTATTTTAAGAACAAATCAATTTGATTTGTTTTCTATGATTTTATTTTGGTTTTTCGCCAATCCGGCCTTTTCCAATGGATTAACATTCATTGTTTCTATTTTCGTGGATTTAGTTTGGTTTTACGTCCATGGGTTTGAATCGATTAATTAAGAAATCATAGAAATCAATCTAGATTTATATGAAGATTAAGTTTTATCCACATGAAAATTTATTTAATTTTTGGGTTGCTATTAACTGAAAATTAAATTTTAAGTTTGGATTCTAATTACGTCGATAGTAGCAATTTACTTTATTTTTATAAAATATATATTTTAAATATATTTTATTTAAATTATATGTTTAATTTGGTTGGATCAAAATTTTAGTTTTGATCATTGGGTATTAAGTTAAATTCGGTTAGATCAAAATTTTAGTTTTGATCGTTAATAATAAAGAAAAATATAATTAATTTCGGCTTTATCAAGATAAATTTATCATGATTCAAAAAAAAATTTATTCAGGTTAGCTATTAAAGCTTTATATTCAGTTTATGTCTATTAAGTTATGATTGAATAATCTTTTGGCATGTTACTTTTAAAGTATATTGTTATTTTATGTAATTTATTTAGTTAACATATTTAGTATTTAGTTTTGATCACATGTTATTTTAGATTCTAGAATATATATCTGGTATTGATATATTCAATTCGGTTTGATCAAATTTTTTTTGATTATTATGATTATATTAAAGTTTCAAGTAATTATTGTACGAATTACTCATTTGTATGATATTTTTGTATTTCGTTTTTAGTTAAAGATTAAATGTTTTGATCGAATTTAGTTTTGGTAAAAACATATTTAAGGAATTTTTGAAAAACAATCAAAGATTTTGGTTATTTGGATTCTGATAGCCCCATTAAGACAACCTTAATTTGTTTATTTTGAAAACTCAAGTGTTATCCGGAATTTCAACTTTAACTATTATAAATATTAAATTTGAATATTGGTATATTTATGTTATATATTTTAAGATAAATTAATTAAAGCATTAAGTCATCAAAGTGATCTTTATTGTGGAAATTATTTTATTTTAAAATATAGAAGGTTTTGTGCATGTAATTCAGTTTATGCTAATATTAATTGGCCCAAAGAAAGATTAATAATTAGTAATATTACATGTGCATCTATAGTAATAAACATGTGATAATTATTCAATTTTATATTTGAACAATAAATCGACCCAAAGGAAGATTTTTGTTTAACATATTCTTATTATTAGTGTTTGATTACTACATCAAGATATCACTTACAAATTAATATTTTTTTAAATATTATTGGAGTGTTCGATATCTTGTGATGAAGTTACCTTTATTCAAATTTATTATTACTTTGGTTATCTTTTATTTTGAGTAAAAGATAAAATTAAGAAAAATATTTTGAAATAATTAAATTCATATTTTGGCTTTGGATATCTAATATTTTAATAGATTAATTGAAACATAATGTCACCAAAGTGTCCGCTTTTGTGTAGATTAATTTATTTAAAATATTAAGATAATTATAGGTCTTTATAATTCATGCGTTTATTAATTGGCCCAAAGGAAAATTAATATTTGACCGAATTACAACGACAACTATGGCGATAAATGTGTGACAATTATATGGTATTTCATGTGAACAATACGTTAGTCCAAAGATTAATCTATTGTTTGACATAGTTTATTGTCAATGTTTGATTGCTACATCAAGAGTACCGCTTACAATTAATATTACTGTCCAAAAACTTGATATTAATGTTGTGCTTGGTATCTTGAGGGAACTAGCCATTATTTTGAATTTATTGTTTACTTATGAATATTTATGTGAACTTGTTTATTTACTTATTTTTGTTCTATCATTAGGTAATTTATTTTTGTTATAATATCTTTTGAATATATTCTACACTTATGTTTAGTGAAATTAATTTCAAGGAATAGAAAAGATACTTATATATAGCATTTGGTGGTATGAACATAGAACTTGCACTAAGTGAATAACAACTTGCACCTCTCACGGCGGTAAGCATTCATAAATAAGTTTTTGAGATATGAGTTTACTCAAGTTGCATAAGTCTAATGATCATAAAGTATAATATTTTAGAAACTTTTAAGAGCACAAATTTAAAGAAATTATTCATACTAAAGGTTTTCTGTTGAGAAAAATTACTAATTTTTTTTAAGATTAACATGACATAACTTTTGGTTTATTTGATGTATATGAAGTATAAGGATCAAGGAAATGTGAGTGAGTATATTATATTGCTTCAAAACTTAAGGCACATAAGATTAAACTTTATAACAATTGTTTATTCTTATAATTTTAATATAGCTTCCTATACAATTTAACTAATTCAAAATTAGTTACAATTATTAAAGGAGAAATAAACTTCAAATGAAATCATTTCTCATTGTGTTAAAGAGGAAGAAAAGTTGAAGCATTATAATTATAAAAATACTCAATCAATTGGTGCTCTTTGGTTAGTGCCTCTAAGAATAAGGGTAATAAAAAATATATTAGAATGAAGTTACTAAGGGTCCTGCTCAAAAGGAATAACAATAAGTTATAAAGTGTTGATTCTTTTGTATAAGCTAGGATAAATGTAAAAAAAATAAACTTCAAAAATAAGCAACTACTTAGGTTATTCTGAGTGATCAATGGGTTGTAAAGTTTATGATCCCACAATTAAGATTATTTTAATGAGAAATTTATAATTATTTTTTAGGATGTTGAGTTTGGAGGGAGAATAAGGTTAGATACATTGCTGTTAAGGAGGAATTGAATATTAATTTAATTCCTACTATCACTTTTGATGATGTTTAAGTTTTCACACATATCATTAATCAAAAAGTGAATCAAGTACATCAACAATGCAATATTGAACAACTCTAATTTAAGATAAGGTAATTATTTTTTTAGAAGAACAAACTCAACAACCTCAAAAAGTGTCTTTTACGATATCCATGAGAGAAGAGAAATACTATTAAGGATTATTACTTAATATTTCATCAAGAAAATAAGTATAATAAAGGAATGATAGAAATAACCTAATCAATTATTTTTATCAAACCATAAAAGTTTTAACTCTCAAAAGAGGATAGATGTCATTAAAAAAAGAGTATAATTTTATACAAGACAATAAAATTTAGGAACTTGTCGCATTACCTTAAGGTACAAACTAATTGATTGTAAATTAATATTTAAAACCAAGAGGGATGTAAATGATAATGTGGACAAGTATAAGGCATGTCTTGTATCTAAAGGATATATTCTAAAAGAAGACATTGATTTTGTGGAGACTTTCTCTCAAGTTATACTGAAAGACTCTTTCAAAATAATCTTGACATTTGTTGCTTTTAATCTTGAGCTACATAAGATAGATGTTAAGCTTGTGTTTTTCAATGACAACATTGAATAAATTAATTATATGGTACAATCATTGATTTGTGTCTAATGATACAAAATTAATGAATGTAAATTAAAGAAATTCATCTATGAGCTTAAGTTTAACTCTCATTAATGAAATTATAAATTTCATATTGATTATCTTATTCGGTTTTGAGATAAATTTAGTTGAAAATTGTATGTATTACAAGTTCAGTGAGAGTAAACCAAGTGACACTTATATTATTGAAGAAGATAATTTTTTTAGTGCCCTACAAGTAACTTTGAAATTTATAAAATATAAAAGATTCCATAAGCTATTGAGAATCTAATTTATGCTTAAGTATGTATGCATTTGGATATTGCGTACATTATTAGAATGTTAGATAAATATTTAAGTAAATCTAATATGGACCGTTGGATAGCAGCCAAAAGAGTTATGAAATGTCTTTAGAGAACAAAAATTACATGCTCACATATCGAAGTCCTGATAAGTTAGAGATCATCAAGTTTACAGCCTTCGGTTCTACTAGAATATTGATGTAAAAAACTTGTCACATAAGCTGCTAATTATAGATTGAATAGAAAGACTACTTCAGTTATTTTGTGACAATAAATATGCATCATTTATTCTATAAACAATAAGAACACTTTAAAATTTTGTTTTTAGTTGTTAAGGAAAATTCAGAGTGTTTATGTGTCTATAGAGCATGTTGGTACAAACTTCATAATTGCACACTTATTGAGAAACTATCACCCTAGGTCTTTCATGAGCATATTGCTCATGTGGGTGTAATATTATTTAAGTATATTCAGTTTTAGTGGGAGTTTGTAATTTTGATAAATGCTCATTCGTTTTAGACACAATTTCGGTTACTTTAGTTTAAGGTTAATTTCTGCAAAAATAAAATTATTTTGGTTTATGCACACTCTGAATTCAGTAAAGTTTGATCTCACTAAAGTTTAGGAGGACCAATTGGAAATAGGCATGTTCGGTTCACATTTACATGTAATTTCCATGCTACGCATCCATGATTGATCTATGTCATTTGGTTATATTTTTATATGTGATCATTGATGGGTCCAATCATGATTAATATGATGAAGACCGCTTTGATCCTATATGGATATAATTGATGGACGAGATTGTTTTAGAATACCTATTATATGATAGCAAATTTTTGAGCTCATAAGGTTATACATTTGTCAAGAAATATATTTTGCCCAAGTGGGAGATTGTTGGATTAAAATTCAATAATAGTGGGCACATATGTATAATGTATATTGCTATTATAAAATTTAACACGCAATTAAGTGACCAATTATGTTACACGTATTATAGGTATTAAATTATCATGGAATTAAAAGTGTAGATACCATAAGGTGTATTTATAATTTGATGAAGGGCAGAGTTATAAATACTTAATAGTTGATTATTAAATCAACTACTAGTTGGTTATTAATTCAACTATATAAAGAGGTTATGGTCCCCAAGAATTAGGTTAACTTGCATATCTCTTTTCTCTATTTGAGAGTTGTGCCGTAAGAGAAAACCTAACTTTTTGGAAGATCAAACCTTATGGAAAATCTTCCTCAACGGATTCAGGTACGCTTTCGCATTCAGTTTATTTATCTTATTGTTCTTGATGATTTGACATGTATAGATCTTAGGTTTATATTCATATCGAATGTATTTTAATTCTAACACCACCATCCTTCATTAACTGCAAGCTAATAACCCAAATCCTACGTTCCTTACCTAAATGGCTTATTCCAGAGTGAAAGATCTGAGATTCATAAATTGAAACAATGCATGATTAATAGCTCAAACGGATCAGCGAGCAACGGTAATGGAAAGATATTTACCTTGTTTCTATGAATATATAAACAGCCAGTTTCGGAAGCATAATTCACGACTAGAATGAACACTTGAAGAGAGATGCTTTTCTAGGTTTTCAAAAATGGATCCTAAGTCTCATACACCTTCGCCAAGCAAAAACCAAACCCTGCACTATCTATCAAAGATAAAATCTCAAAAGGTCCTAACAATTTGTGGGAATTGGTCTCGGACCCAGTAACCACCGATTACTAAAAATTGAAATCAGTCTCGGTTACATCGAATTTTAAATTTTAAGAACCGGTCCTGTTATTGGTGGAAACTGGTACCAAGATTGGGTACCTGGTCAATTAGTTTATCCTTAAGAAAATTTGAGTAATTGAAAGAAAAAAATTCAACCACTAGTAATAATATTAAATAATAAAATTAAAATATTGTAGACTTGAAAATTAAAGTTTTAAAACTAGTCATACTCATAATATTCATATATAAAGAGAAAGTTCTATAAGAAAAATAAACAAAAGAATATTATCTATTAAAAGCAAGAAAACTAATATCAGATATTTGGTATTAGTCCCGGTCTTATCGGGTACCCACTGGATATCATTTCCAAAAAATCAAGATCTAGTCTTGGTCCCGGTTATGATCGGGAATTAAATTTTGAATCCAATCCCGGTCTCACCGAAACTAATACTAAATAAAAATCTATCAGATCTTACTGGATCTAGGACCTAGTAATCGAATTTTTTTCCCACCCTAACGCAGACATTAAAAATGTTGTTAGATTCCTAATTTTGGTTATCTATAAGAGATACGAACTCAGAAGGTTTAACACTCTAGAAATCATACAAAAGGTTGAAGGACAAGGCATGCACATCAATATGAGTAGTGAAATGAAACGAAGATTAAGAAGCTAAAGGAGAATGTTAAAACTTATGATATAATAAAAATCATGTTAGCAGGAGCAAGGGCAAAGAATAGTTTTTCGATTATTATTTTTTATTTAATCAGATGACATGTGTCATAACTTTTTATTTTTAAAAAAAGTAACTTATAAATAAAAATAGGTTTTGATGCACCAACACCTTGAAGCAATATTAGTAATGCATTAAACAATAACAATGAACTTAGGAAAAACATCTAGCTAATTCCGAGACTATCCCCTTATTTTGATTCTAGCATACTTTTAGTGGTTATATATGCATCATCTTATCTACTTGGCATGACTGCATTGAGATATCTGAGGGCAGTAATAGAATCAAAATCTGCTTAGAAACACTTGTTGGTATCATCTTACCTGTAATAGGTGGGATTCTGAGGCTTTGCGCAGGAACTGAACTTCTGGAATTGCATATCTTGACTTTGAGAACAGGGAATAGAACATAGAGCAGGTTAGGGATGAAACTGCTTCACAGAGACATTAGATTTAGAGCATGTTGAGTCTGTTTTCAAGGCCCAAGCAAAAGGAGGATAAAATGTTACAGTTGAAATCCATCTGCAGATCAGTTAGGTTCTCTCATCAGATTGCATTTCCCCAGCAAACTGAAGAGATAAGTTGCTACCTAAGCTTAAGCCTAAGAGGCTTCAGAGAACTTGATCTTGCAACATTGCAGTTACATTATTTTTTTTCTTAGTTTTGATTAACAGTTCCTTGTAGATTGGTGTGGACTTCAGCTTTGGGTTACTAGCAATGTGGTATGAGGACAATAGGTCCTTGTTGGAGTATGGTCATCATCCTACAGAGGAGTCATGAATCCAACATTGGCTTTGTATCGGAGTTGGTCTTGCGATATGAGCATCCGTGCCACTTTCAATCTACAATGTGCATTTTGTGGCCAAACTGTTACGTCGTCCAATGAGCCGGAGCGGATAATACCTTCCGAGTTCATGCCAGATCATGACACAGTCTTGAATACTCAGGTGGAACTAAATGCATAAGTACTATCTCAATCTTTATGTATTGAATTAGTGCACCAAAATTATTACAACGATCTTTTGAGCAATGACAGTCTTAGACCAGTTTGTGGAATTCAACATGGACTTCTTTACTGCTTTTATCATCAACACTCAGTCCTTGATCATGACTCGTTTCTTACAGTAAAATTTGACTTATAATCTGTGTACTGTCATTAGGGTTTCAGATGTCTATGTGGAAAGAAATTGCTATATTTACTAGTTATAATAATATCAACAGGGTGTTTGGTCTAGTGGTATGATTCTCGCTTTGGGTGCGAGAGGTCCCGAGTTTGATTCTCGGAATGATCCTTACACTTTTAATTCGGCTATAAAATTATTGTTAATTTTTTAAATTATTATAAAATAGTCATTTGAACTTATATTAGACAAAAAAGTGTGTCCTTTCGAATTTGAAAGTCAACGAAGAGTAAAAAAAAAAGATTTTGATGTTCTGGCGTTAGGTTTATTTTTGGGTAAAGAACACAAGTAATCACTCAATTATGTTGAAATAATATATTTTACCATTAAACTTCCAGAAGTTATAAAATGATTCAGCTACAAGATTGCCATTATTTGTTTTTCAAATGTTATGATTAGTCATTTAAACTTATCAAACTTACAAAAATGATCTTTAAATTTATCAAAATTCATCGAAAAATTATAATTACTAGAGATATTTTGTAACTGGAATATTATTACCTGTAACTGTCTAATTATAATTATGATATTGCTTTCAATCTTCGACTACCGAAAATAATTCACAATTGATGACAATGATTAAGATAGTTCGTGATTAGGGGTGTAAACAAGTCGAGTTTGAGTAGTGTTAAATTCAGCTCGGCTCATAAAGATTTCGAGTCAAGTTTGAGTAATTTTAAATGAGCTTGAAAAATTTGAGCTCGACTCGATTCGTTAAGAACTCGAGTCGAGTTTGAGCTTTTTTCGAACCTAATCGAGCCAAGTATTGACCGATCTTTGATCGTGTTAGACTAGAGTAACTCTTATCTCTCAAGTCTCGTTTAAAGTCTAATAGAGAAAAAAACTTTGATACACATATTGTGTAAACTCAAGCTTGTTAATTTTAGTTTTTAGTATGTTAATTTAGATACTTGTGTTTAAGGTTTTAAGTTTAAAATTTTAGATTTTAAATTATAAAAATTATTTTCGAGTACCTCGTGAGCTTTTTAAGTCAGGTATCATGTAGTTCAGCTCGGCTTGTCAAGAATTCGAGTCGAGTTCGAGTTCGAGCCGAGTTCAATCGAATCAAATTTTGACCGAGCTTTGACCAAGTCAAACTCGAATAACTCGCGATTTGTCTCGTCTCATTTACAACCTATTTGATTACGTTAATAATTAGGAGTTTTATCCAATAAATATATGTAATGGTTCAGAATCAAAATTTGGTGGATCCAAGATTCAAATATAAATTTATCCCTCAATATTTACATATTATTTCAATTTGTCCGTATTTATAAGTAAAAATAATTTAACCAAATTGAAGTAAATCACAAAGTTTAAACTGTAAATAATTTACAAAGTTAAAGTCTTTTGAGTATAATAAAAGTTAACGTGTCATAATCTCCTGCAGCAGTGGATTATCTCCTCATTTCTTCGGTTTCCATAGAATAATTCTTCCAATTCTCCGCCAAATCAAAGCGAAAGAATCCAAATAATCAATGGCTTCAGCAACATCAAAGATCGTGTTTCGGATTGTGATGGCGGCGCTACTCCTCTTGGCGCTCTTTTACGTCGGACGTCCGCTTTACTGGAAGATCTCCGCCACCGTCCACGACATACGCCACAACAAACAAACCGTTCAAGAAGGCAAGATTAAACTAAAAAAACCCACTTCCCCCCTTCTTTCTCTATCCTCTCGTTCTATAATTTCCTTCATTCTCTAATTCTTTCTTTGATTTCTGATTTCCTGAAATTGTTTCTACGAATTTTCTGATCCGTGAGAAAACCCATTTTCTCTTCAAATTGTTTCATTTTGTTTTAAATAATGTTTTAATCCCTACATTTGGTTAGTATTCAGAAAGCCAAAAATAAACCCAGTTTTATAATCTCCTCCTTTCTGTAATTCTTTCATTGCTTCTGATTTCATGTTTTCTTTTTCAGGTCTTTCCCAGATTGTTGCTGAGGCTCAGAAGTCTGTGGGTTGGTTTCATGATGAATCTGACCCTGGACTCCATGGGAATCATGGTAAGCAGGCTTCAAGGAGGTTGAAATTTAAGGTTTTGTGATGCTTCCAGAGTTCTTTCATAATTTTTAATCATTTTATTAGGAATTTTGTTGGATGCTTTAGATTCAATGGAGTTTATCAGATTTAATGCTTTCAATTAATATATAGCGACGGGTTCAAAATTTGTTAAGAAAAAACGTCATGCGGATGTGCAGGTGACGGCTTTTTTTATTTTTATTTTTTAATATTTTTATAAAATTAAAAAAACATTACTTGTGTATGATATTTTTTATTTAAAGTTAACCTAAAATCTTAAATATAAGTAAGAATTAATTATATTTTAAAATAAAAATTTAGGTTGGATTATTCTTAAAAATATTTTTTTATAAAAATAAAATATAAATATTTAAAAATATAAATTATAAATAAATTAATTTTAAAAAATTTATAAAAGAATAAATGTGAAAAATAATTTTGGAGGGCATTGAATTTTGTCCCTTTTAATATATCAAGACAATTATTGTCTTGTAATCGTGGGTGAATATTTTATCGTGGTTAAATAAAAAAATTTAATTTAGTTGAGATGATGAGATTTATTTTATAAATAATATATTTTTTAATTTTTTAAATTAAATTAGTTTAAGTTTTTTGAACTTTTATTCGATTAATAATATTATAATATTAATTAATTTAATTTAAATAATTTTTTAATTATATACAATAGACATGTATAATTTTTATATGTAATATATTTCAAGGCATAACTGAGAGAATCAAACTTAAAAAACGGTTCATTAATTATTAAAATTTGAATATTTATAAAAATATATTTATTTTTTGATTTTTAAAAATCAAATTTATAATATTAAAATATTTTTAGTCTAATTTTGATCAATATGGCAAATAATTTTAATATTTTGGGAAATGAAAGGTATTTGAGTATGTTTTGAGATTTACGATAAAAGTTATATGAAAAAATTATCAACTATAAATGACGATTTTTTCTTAGTTTTATTTATATTTTTTATTATAAATCTCAAAATATACCTTAACGTCTCTATTCTTAAAAAATTATTTGAGATTATATTATTCCAAAAAAGAGCCTAGTTTTGTATTCTAATTATAATACATAAATGGATAAATGGATAATTATAATATATCTGGGAGGAATTATTAAAATATTATAATTGAAAATTTTATTTCAAAAATATGTTTCACACATCATTATTTCCCACAATATTGTGGTTTACTGTAGCGTTCAGACGGCTTCATGCACACAACCCGTCTTTGAACAGTGATTCGAATAAAAAAATAATATTTCGGCAAAAGCTTCATGCATACAACCCGAGTTTAAATAGTGTTTTGAAAAAAATTCAACAAAGGTTGCATGCATACAATCCGACTTTGAATAGTGTCTTTGACACACTGTTCAAAAACATGGCTCATGCAACCTGTCTTTGATACTTTTCAAAGACCGAGGTTTTACAACATGTCTTTGACAGGGTTTAAGACATGCATGGCAACCTTGCAGCGGGTTTTGGGGGCAGAGAACCCAGTGTTCTCGTGAGTGTTAGGGGTAGAAAACCTAGTGGTCGATGGGAAGGGGTAAGGGTGTTGAATAAGGGTGTCAGGGTGCTCTGAAAATATTTTTTATGGTGCTTTAGAGTATAGGTAGGTATTTTTTAATTAGTATATTAATTTAAAATTTTATAAGGGTATTAAATTTTTTTATGATTTGAAAGTTATTAATGATTTTTAAAATTCTTGTAGGGGTAATTAAGTAAAATTTATTAATCTTTATTTTAAATATGTATGTTGATGATGGTAAAAATTTTGTTTGATATCATTTTGAGTAAAGAGGAAGAAGGAGGAAGAAGAAGAAGAGGAGTTTGGGCAGAAAATTTTGTAAGTATTTTAAGAAATTTATTTATTTTTCTTATAATATTGATGCTAAGTTTATTATTGTTTCGTAAAATGTTTGTTTGTGTAAAAAATCCGAGATTGATAATTTAGATGAATATTGTTCATGTATATTTATTTTTTAAACCAAACCATGAAACATTTTATTTTTAGGAAATTTTTATAGTTTTAGAAAGTTATTTCGAATATATTTGTGGATTTTTTTTCTGATCTAAAAATATTAGTATTATTTTTTAAATTTAGTTTCGTTTTATTTTTTTATATTATGTACTATTATTTACATTATTTCTCAAAAAATGCAGTCAAAATGAGCAACAATAACTTGGTTGTGAATGTTCATTACAATGGAAAAATGATGAAAATCGATGCCAGTATTGAATTTGACTGTGATAGGCTTACGAAGATGAGATTTAGAAAAGACATCATGCTTCGAATATTAAAGGAGAAGATATTGAAGAAAATTGAAGGTCGGATTCATGGTTTGAGATATCAGTGGTTTTGTGACAGTTCAGTCAAATATTTCGCAATAGCTCTCGAAGATAATATAGATTTGGAAATAATGATCGCAGAGCATGAGTCAATGAGTATTCAAAATGTTGATTTGTTTGCTCAGATTCGTGATATTTCTATTCCATCTAGAAACGTTATTGGAGGAAGTAGTGAAATGTGTATTGGTAATGAATTTGTTCTAGTTAGAGGCAGTTTCGTTTCACTGATATCAACCGGGAAGAATCTATGAGGTCCATGGGGGGAATCACTTGAAGATTCAAGCGAAAATAAAGATACTGATGATCCTGATTTGTTTTCTGATAACGTTGGAGAAGCCCCTAATTTCGGTGTTGGAGAATTAGTTCTAATGGGGGATGGCACTACGTTCTATGAACTACCCAGTCATATGAGCTCAGTGGATTTCGAAGCGATGAAAACGCCAGATTTTCCAAATATGCCTCATTTAAATTATAGTCAGCAGGGTGAACTATTTGTTGGACTTTGATTTTACGAAAAAAATGAAGCAACATTGGTAATTGAAGAGTATAACATTATGCAACATGTAAATTATGTGGTTGCTGAATCCACCCCACAGACTTTCTTTGCGAAGTGCATGAAATTTGGAAAAGAGTGCAATTGGAAGATTCGAGTGTCGTATGTTAAGAAGATTGATCGTTGGGAGGTGACAAAGTAGAACGGTGACCACACGTGTCTATGAAAATCCATTGATCAAGACCACAACAAATTGGACTAAAATGTAATAAGTCATCACGTGATGAAATTGGTTGAAGCGAATCCCAGGGTTCTCGTTTTCTACAATACAGGCATCCGTAACGCAACAATTTGAATATCAAATAGAATAAAAGAATGGGTGGCTTGTTAGAGAGAAGACATCACATTTGGTGTACAGTGATTACGATAAATCATACAATGAGCTATCGGGTTTCTTGGTAGTAATGACTCATTTTATCCCAGGTACCGTTGTAAGATATCAACCGAAGGATGCATACAACCGAAAAGGGCAACTGATTGAAGGTACCAAATTTTTTCATAGACTCTTTTGGGCTTTCAAGCCATGCATTGAAGGTTTTCCATATTGTAAACGAATGATCCAAGTCGACGGTACGTGGCTATATGGGAGGCACTCTCACGTACTATTGATTGCAGTTGCGCAAGATGGTAAGAGCAAGTCAGGGGAAGCTTAAAATTTTTTTTGACCAATTTATGTGAACATGTTGTCCAACAAGATGGTGTTTGTATCATATCTGATCGAGGGACCGGTATCATTAAAGCAATTAATCGAGTTGGAAGTCGTTGGACACCTCCGCATACATACTCAGTATACTGTGTTCGTCATATCGGTAAGAACAACTTTGAGAGGTTTAAAAATCCATATCTTTGCAATGTCTTAGCAATGTGATAATAAGCATGGGTAAGTAATATTTCATGAAATATTTTTTTTAATTTCATATATACCATTTTTCAGATGCTAATAACATAAATTTTTTTATTAGAGTATCAACTTGTTCGACCAGAATTTAAGCGGAAGATGGAGAATTTGAAGAAATAAGGTGAGCGTGTTTGGAGTTGGGCCAACAATATCAAAAAAGAAAAATGAACATAATCTTATGATGAAGGTAGTAGACGGTACGGGCAAATGACAACCAACCTTGTAGAGTGTATAAACGGAGTTCTTAAAGGATCACGTCATCTGTCAGTAACAAGTTTGGTAAAAGCGATGTACTACCGTTTAGCTAAGGTATGGTATGTTAAAGGGAAGAATATTGAGGTCTTATTAAATAGGGGGCAACGTTATGCCACAAATATTGTGACCAAAATGCATAATAATATTAAGGAGACAATAAGGTTGACCGTTCACGCATTCGATCGAAATAATCAAACTTTTGATGTTGTTGGTGCTAGAAGTAACAATAAAGTACCTCACTCAAATGTATTCCGAGTCGATTTCAGACGTACATGATGTGATTGTGGCAAATTTCAGGCATGCCGATATCCTTGTGTGCATACAATTGCAACATGTATGTATGTTGGGTCAATATCTACAATGGATGGTCAATATCTACAGAGTTGAGTTTCCACTGATCGCAAATGCACAATATTGGCCGATTATGGATCAAGAAAAATGGTTACTAGACCATACACTCTGGAGAACTCCAAATGGCCGACCAAAAACGACTCATATTTATACCAATATAGATCTCCATCACAAAGAGAAGGGCCAACGGAAGCGATATACGATTTGTAGGGGTGAAAGACATACGAAATCAAATTGTCCAAATGAACCAGATATATTCCTAGGACTTAGTATGTATGATTATGGTTGGTGTTTGATGTTTGACTGAATATGTATTGACTTAATATGTACGATTATGTTTGATGTTTACGAGTATTATTTTAATTAGTAATCAATTTGCATCATCAACAAAAATCATAAATAAAAAAATATATTACAAAAAAATACATAATAACAAAATGCATAATGAAAAAATACATAATGAAAAAATCATTTCTTTTTTTGCATTCTTTTATGTAATTTCTGACAATGAGCGGATATGATGGAAAAATAGGTGTGTTTTTTCTTCCGGTTATGTTGTTGACTTTCTTGGGCATCTGGATCCTCTTCAACTTATTCTTTAGCCTCCTCAATCGTTGATGCCATTGGAGGTGGTGTTGTGAATCTGTCTACATCACCGGCCTGTTCATCGACTATCTCTGGTGAATTCAGAAAATTTTGAAATTCCTGAAAAGAAATAGATTGTTCGAAGCTTGAGTAAGAGGTTCTTCAAAGCTCGAGTAGCGATGTGACGCTGGATGAATGAACTCAAGTGAGTAAAAATTGGATCATCAAACACATGAGTATCTGAGGAGGTCGGGAACGTTTCTGGTTACACAAGGGTTGGATCTGGCTCTTTTTCCCATACAACTAGCTTTGCCGCTGAATGTTCCCAAGTGGTTGGACAACCTTCGAGATTACTACTCCATGCGGTATTTTGAGATGTTCCTGTTGTTGTAGTCTTAGGAGATTCACCCTGACTACCATATTTCTTCTTGTATGTTCTACATTGGTCTCACTCATTGACAGAAGTTAAGTAAGGCTTTCCATTATTAAGAAAGTAGATCAAATATTCAGACCTCTGAAAAACAAAATCATCCTCCTGGAGTGTAACCAGTAACGGTAAATTCTGAGCTTTGTTATTTCACATATATATGTATTCTACATGAACAATTTCCCATTGCACGTCAGCTCTACCGCGTCCATCCAACTTTTGCAGAAAGTTATGCTTAAATAAACTATTCGGAATTGGTTGGTGGAAGCCAAACTGCCTTAGCACCCTATCGATGAAAGCGAACTCAATAAAGGCGAAGTGTATTAATGGTGTAACAGAACACCACAATAAAAAATCCATCAATAATTTTTAAGGTATCAAATTTAGAGCATCGGTGTTGTACGATATCTAAATAAACAACAAAAAAATATTATTTCAGTTAGACATAGAATATAAATAATTATTTATTTTAAAATTTAAATTAAATATAAATAATATTTGTTCTTAAGCATACAAATCGATTTGAGCTCGAAAAAGTTTTACATTGTTATGCACCAACCTCGTGTGAGCTTTTCTACCGCACCATCTGAACAAAATAAAGATTATCTTAAATAACTAAATTAAAATGCAAACTTAAAATTAAAAGAATAAGAATAAAATTAACGAGACACAAGAGGGAACTGAAGCGATGTCTGTGTAACTCGTGTCCAAAAAGGTAATCGTTGCCAAGCCCCCGCTTGCAACAACAACAAACATCTGCCGATACCACGAACCTTATGGCCATCTACTATAGTAGTGTCCTTACACAACTCACGATACAAGAATGCTAATACAGTAGAAACCCAACTATAGGTGGCAGCTTCCCATAGATACCTCAAAAAACGTAGATATCTTGTATGAACAACATTACCAGATGAATCTGGCATTAATATGCCCTCAATCATTTGAAGAATATAAGCTCGTCTGACATTATAAATTACACCAACAGAGCTATATTCACCAAGTTGGAAATTATTTTGCAGTCAACTCAATTTTACCCGACCTCCTTTCAAATTTGATTTATCAGGAACTTGTCCAAGGTAAAATTCGTAGATGGTTTCAGGTGTAGCTTTCATATTATCGATGTCCGGGTCACCAGTCAATGGACTACCAATTAATGGTGCTCCGTTTACTGGGAGCTCAATCAATATGACCACATCTTGAAGTGTGATCGTATATTCCACACACGATATATGGAATGTATGGGTTTTAGGCCTCCAACACTCAATCAGAGCGGCTATCAATCCGGGTACCAACTTATACCCACGAATGAATGTCGCATGATAAAATCCAGAACCTTTTAACCAATCAATGATACAATCTTCTGGATGGTTATGGTTATGGTCAAATGATGCCTAAATGTATCTTCATAATCCTGTAACACGTTAAAATATATAACAAATATTATTTTTAACATAATTAAATTTTTATTAAATAAAATTCAAATAAATTAGTATCATCTTAGGAATCGGTAAACTGCTAATATGTCGATCTTGTAATCATAAAAGAGGAACTTGCTCATCCATCCTACAAGACAAAAAAATATATAGTATTTTGCTAAACTAATTATTTTACTAAGCTAGAAATTAATTATTTGGTTAAAGTACTTTATAAAAATAGTTATTTTCAAAACTAAAAACTAATTTATAAAAATGTACCTTATTTACAAAACTAATTTAATAATTATTTTGCTAAACTAGAAACTAATTATTTGACTAAACTAATTTATAAAAATAATTATTTACAAAACTAAAAACTAATTTATAAAAATTTACCTTATTTGCAAAACTAATTTAATAATTATTTTGCTAAGCTAGAAACTAATTTATAAAAATAGTACTATATTATTTGTTAAACTAATTTACTAATTATTTTATTAAAATAGAAACTAATTATTTTACTAATTATTTTTCTAAACTAGAAAATAATTATTTTGCTAATTATTTTTCTAAACCAGAAAATAATTATTTTACTAAAGCAATTTACAAAAATAATTTCCAAAAATAACTAGTTACTAAGTCTTCCATAAATTATTTTTTGGAGCTAAAATTTAAGAATAAGAATAAAATCAACTAAGTCATAAAGTTAACCAATAATCTAAAATTTTAACTTTAACAATTTAAATTATAAGGATAAATTTTTAAATTTTAACTCTAATAATCTAAAATTAACCAATATAATTACAAATTTAAAAATATAATTACAATATTTTTTAAACAAAAAAATTCACTTACAAATTTAAAAATAAATTTTTTCTTTTTCTTGTTCTCTTTTTTTTCTCCTTCTTTCTTGTATATATTTTCAATTCATTCTTCCAAACTCAAATTCCTCTATTTAATCTAATCTCTATCAAATAACAACCACCCATTTTTCACCTACACTTTAACCAATTAAAATCAATTCCCTGACACACCCACACCTACACCACTGCATTATCACACGTTCCCTGCATGCCACCCCTGCCCCGCTGCCAACCTCGCTGCCAACTATGCCTGCAGGCCTGCAAACCTGTGAACCCCCTGTCAAAGACGGGGTGTAAGTTGATGGTCTTTAAACAAGGTCAAAGACGGAGTGCAAGACAAAAGTGTTTGAACAATGACGAGCAATTGTTCAAAGTCGGGTTATATTCTAAAGCCTTTGTCGAAATATTTTTTTTATTTGAATTACTGTTCAAAGTCGGGTTGCAAAAACCATATCTTCTGAATATTACAGTAATTCACAATATTTTAGAAAATAATGATGTGTGAACCATATTTTTAAAAGTAAAGTTTTCAATCACAATATTTTAATAATTCCACCATATATCTCAATAGTCAGATTACTAATGAATCAAATTTGTGTTGAGAAAACTTATAAATAAATGAGATTTGATTATAAAATTTTGAATTTCTTGCCGTAGCACAACTGGGAATCAAACTTGAGAATTAAATTTTGGATAAAACATACGGTTGGCCAATTATATTTTATAAATATTCACTTTTATTTATTAAATTAAAAAACAATAATTTAATTATTTATATTATCAATTTATAAAGTTTTGATCATCAAATATTTATTAATTATTAATTGTAACTCTAAAAAATATACCATACCCTAAGTTCCTTAAACATTAATCTTAAATCATAACCCTAATTATAAATATTAGGCATAAAGATAATTTTCACCCTTAACGTTTATAATTTTTGTCATTTTGACCCTTATTCTTTTTTAGGATAAATTTAGCCTTTAACCTATGTCTTTTTAACAAATAACTCATTTTTTAACTACCATTATAATTGAACCGTTAAAAATTTAAAATGATAACTTGTCATATATATGTGATAATATATTTTAAATGACATAGAATCTAACCTATTAAACATATACATATATATAGAATATAATTTTATGCTAATCTAAAAATATAAAACAATTAAAATTTAAATTCAAATGAAATATTAAAAATTAATTTTTAATGAATTATTCATTAAAAATTAATTAAATTTAAAATAAAATGCTACTAAATATTTTCAACCTTAACTATAGTAAAATCAAAATTTTATCTAAAAAAGTATGTGTCAACACGCTCTCTTAAAAATAATAATAATAATCATATAACAGAAAAAAAAACAAAAAAATAATAAAATAAAAAATAATAATAAATAACAAAAAATAAAAAAATAGTAAAAAAATGAATAAAAATAGAATAAAATTCAAAAATAAGAGATAAGGGAGTTGAGGATTTTTCGGTTGGTTGGTGGAGTGTTTGTAGGGATTATTTAAATTTTGTTTGGAGTTTTTTACTTCAATCAAAAGTCTGAGTTTGAATCCTATAAAAGGAGGAGGATTTCAAGTTTAAAGGGACAGAACAAAACGAAGAGAAGGGGGAGTTGAGATCAGAACTCAAAGGAGCAATTACAAGCTTGAGTAAGGGGAAGGATTTTAATCGGTGAGGAAGCAAAGGAGGTCGCCGAAGGTAAGTTCTTTTCCTCTTTAGTTTCGGCTTTTTTTTATGGATTAGACTCCTAGATTCAAAATTAGTTATTTTTAGATTTTAATTAAGACTTAAAATTAATTTTAAAGACTTTAAAAAATTTAATTAGATTGTAAATTAGAATTTAATTTAATATTTAAGAAAACTTTAAAATTAATTTAACCTAGTTAAATTTAATATAAAATTAATTTAACCCTTTGAACTTAAAAATTAGACTTGAATTAGGTGTAATTTAGTTCTTAAAATTTTGGAAATTATTTTAATTAATTATTTTAAATTAATTTTAATTAATTTTTAAAAAATAAGCTTTAAAATTAACTCACCTAAATTAGGTCTAGTTTAGCCTTAAACCTTAAAACATTCACCAAATTAGGCTTAAATTAGGCTTTACTTCAATTCTTTAATTTAGGAAATAATTTTAATTAATTATTTTAATTAATTTTAATTAATTTCTAAAAGATAAGATTTAAAACTATTTAGGTCTAATTAGCCCAAATTTCACCAATTAAACTTTAATTAGGTTAAGTTAAATTCTTAAAATTTAAAAATTATTTTTAATTAAGACTCTTAATTAATCTTAATTTTCTAAGATAAGATTTAAAAATAAACCTAATTGAATTTAATCCAACCCTTAAAACTTAAAATTCATCAAGTAAGATTTAAATTAGGTTTTAATTAAAATTTGAAGTTAGGAAAATTTAATTAATTAATTTAATTAAAATTTCTAAAACTTTAAAATTTAATTTCACACTTAATTAAATCTAATCAATCTTTCAAGGTTTACTTCCTAGTCCCTTCTTGATCTTTTTCAATACAAGTCCCTTGTACTCCTTCATGATGAAATTTTGATGTAATGTTGTACACCCATGATTTTAATAAAAATATCAAGTTCTTTTTATCTTGTTTATTTATTTTATTATGTTTTTGCATGGCATATTTAAGGAGGTCACCTATTAAACTTAAGTTAATTAATTTAGAGCCTTTTAGGACTAGTCACTTAAATTAATTAATTTAATTAGGGAGAAAATTTAGTAATATAGCATGTGAATCTTATGTCTCGGATACACTAAAGAGGTTGGTGTTTTGACGTACCATGATGCTGACCTAGAGAGTGTACCTTGGCATCGAATTCATGTGTTATTAAAACCTAGAATTTTGACAAAAACTTAGGTTTAGAATTAAATAAAATGGATAGGTATATAACTAGTAACACTAGTAACTTAGGTTTTAAAAACTTAAGCAATGGAGCCTTTTTTAAGATTAGAACTTAAAATGAACAAGATAAAAATAATTATGCATTTTACTTTAGCCTTTTGAGACGGAAGTTACATTCCTTTAAATTTGGGTGAGGTTTCCTATCTAGAGGACGTCTCGTTCAACTCAAGTTTAAAGGCGATGTAATTTCTAAATTAAAAGGAAATCCAAAATTCAAATAATGTTCACTTAACAATAAAAAATTAAATTAATATCTATCTTCAAAGTGTCAATGCCACGTAATGTTTTTCAAGGTACCAATTTTTTGGGCGTTTGTAAGGGTCGTCCTTACACGTAACCGACTGCCGAACTCAACATTTTTTTAATGAATCTCTGGTTTATTTTTATGGTGTCTGGCCTACCTAAGTGGCCGGTGGCGACTCCAAGTCAATTTTTCAAAATTAAAGATTTTTCTAAAATTTGAGTTTTTAGAGATTAAAATTGATAAGATTCGTATTTTTCAAAATCAATCGTCGAACACTTTTTCACCTAAAAATCGCGTTTTTTTAAGAGGTCGCGATAGCTTGGCGACTCCGCTGGGGAACTAAAAAATTTATTTTTTTTGAGAGTCAAGCGTAATTTTTTCAAACTTTGTGTGGCATTTTGGCATTTTAAAGTTAGATATTAATTTAATTTTTTTATTGTTAATTGAACATTATTTGAACGAGGATAACCTTTTACTTTCATATATCTTGTCATTCATGCATAAGCTCTCGACCCGAGCTTTCACCCTTAAGTGAGAGTTAGATATTATCCGACGTGATGCTTTCCAGCTCCGAGTTTCGGATTTTTATCTGCTTCTGGTATACTAACCTTACGCATCGTGGGGTCTTCACCCCGTTGTAAGGGACCTATACCACCAAATCGATGTCTTATCGTCGTAGTAGATGGTAACGACAGTTCGGGAACCCAGTGTCTAGACCAAAAAACTGCATATAGAGTAGAAACCTACCCCTTCTAGAGCCAGACATGGACCATAAAATGAGGCGGTATGCTGCCGAAATGCCGCCAAAATTAGGATTTCTCTGTTAACATACTTTCTGGTTATTTTTATGCAATTTAGTCTGCTCTCTGGTTAATTTTCCTTGCATTATAAACTGCTTTATGGTTATTTTCAGACATTTTTTTATATATATTATTTTATCTTTGTATTCATCATACTAACACTTTTTTTTGGTGGCATGTGAGTGAGTTCATATAACATGCATTAGAGATATCGATTCATGAGCTAGTTGTATAGACAATGGTCATAAACTAAAAGGTTTGATATACAAGTAGAAGACAATATGCCAGAATGGATCATATTCGAGAAGACTCAGTACGCGATCAGATTTGGTGTTCGAGAAGACTCAGTGCAAGATCAGAGTTAATGTTCGGGGAGATCAAGTACCAATTATACAAGGATATTTTAGAAGACTTTAAGTATGATACACGTCTACCAAAATTAAGGTATTTTAGTTGTTGTCAGGAGAGTGGTTACAACATCAACAATAGGAGGATATGAGGTTTTGCTACACCGTTCCACTAAGTGAAAAGAGTTAGACTTATATTGGGTTCAACAATTATTCAAGCTTCAAGTTGGGTTCAACAATTATTTAAGCTTTAGGTCGGGTTCAGGTGGCTAAGAGGCGAAGATAGTCAGAAAGCGCATATTTGACAGTCCCAAGGAACTATCGAAGGATGAAGATGGGAAATAGAAGAGAAATTTAGAAAGTACAACACAACATGCAGAAAATCAGTTTGCAAGTTTTGAATCGGCGTTTCAAGTAAAGAACACGTCAAGAGCCAAGCCGAGATGGTTACTCAGATGATGCGTAGATAGAGTTGGTGATCAATTTCATAACCAAGTACAAGAAATGTCAGATATACATGGATTTTGCCTGATAAAGTAGAAGACACATCAACAGATTCTCATCGACATACCAGGACAGATGTTGAACCATATTGAACGAGGTGATCAACGAAGAGGCTCAAACCATCTATCAACAAATTGGCTTCCCCTTGTATTCGATATTTTAGTTAGATGAATATTGTCTAATGACTAGCTTTTGAAATCGATGTCTCTTGCATTCATGCATTGCATCATTTGAATATTACATTTTTTAGGAGAATATAAAGCGGTAAAAACATTGCATTTTGACAAGCATAAATTAAAACATGTTAAGATTAAGAAATTTCAGAAAGTTATTGAGGATCACTTGGGTAACATGAAAGATCGGTCAATCTCAGAATTAGACATCAATTTTCACATTGCTTGGTCATTCAGATGAAATGTAGATACGAGAGATTGATATGAAAATTCATCTCACACAAGGGTTCAATTTAAAAGGTTCTTGCAAGAAAATGAAAAAAGAAGGAAAAATGCAAAAAGAAGTCGAAAAGAAAAATGACGGTTGAATTTAATAGCTGGGCATCTATTGAAAATTTAGAAGATCAGATTTTGAGCTATGAAAAACAGCAATAAAGTGTTCGATCATGATGACGATAACATGAGAAGACTTGGGGCATCTGATTACCCTAAGCGATAATAATGCAGTAAATTTTGTCAAATAATGAATTTATCAGTGTCATCCCGAAGAAGAGATCCAAGTAAAGACCAAACGACGAGTAGTTCAAATGACTACATAGCCAAGGCCTATATACAGACGAGGCTACCCAATACCGCGGTAATACCATAAAAGGGAGTAATTTTTTTTTTGAAAATGTTTTATATATTCTCTTTTCTTGAATTTAAGTTTGTAATCTTGTACTGCCTTATGTCAGCTTTGCTTTAGTTTACTCCTTTAAGGCTATAGAAATTTTTCTCCTTACCATGGCCAAGTACTGTTTTGAAGGGATAACCACAGGATACTCATGGAATAGAACTTAGAAGCTTATTTTAGGATTAGAAAAAAAAACACTTTTTGGACTTGTTTGATTTAGGAGTTCTTTTAATAAACTTAGGTCATAAAGACTTAGAACTTGTTGGAAAAATAACTAGAGGTGCCTATCACCGGCTCTAGTTTTAATCTCCTTCATACTAGAGGTGCCCGAAATTGGCTCTAGTATGCTAAATAGGTGCTACAAAAGAAAAAGAATAAATAAAAAAAAACAAAGAAAGAAATAGAAAACACATATCTTGAGGTGCCCGAAATTGGCCCAAGACTTGTTGTTTTAAGGAGAAAGCTAATCCAAGATTTTACTTGTCTTGAACTTAGAGTTTATCTAAGAAAGCCTTGAATCAACCTTGTCCATTAAACACACACACTCACCTAGCCCTAGAGTTTGTTTCTTAGTAGAAGTCATTGGGTAAACTAGTGGCTAAAACGGAGCGATAGACATGACCATGGTGGGGAGAATAGATGGAAGAGTAAGACCAAAGGGGAGTAAGGTTTAGCAATTTGATGTTTGGCATTGCTTGAGGACAAACAATAGTTCGAGTTTGAGGGTATTTGATGAGTGCATAAAATAAGTTGGAAAATGGTCGCATCAGAGTTGATCTTTGCAAATTCTTTCGAAGGCTTTGCTGCACTTAGTATTTAAAGGCCTAATTTTTGTATTCTCTTATTTGCCATGGCAGTCAAAATTTTTCAATGTTTTTAAAATTAGTAAAATTATTATTATTATTATTATTATTTTGTGTTAGATACAAAAAAACAAAGGATTTCATGAGAATTACTATGATGTAATTAATCCTTTAAGCACAGGCAGAACAAGAGATGACCTTGGTACTTGATTAATGATGAACGGTTTGACAAATAAAGCTTTAAATGTTAAAATATCGAACAACGAAGATGACACAAGTAAACATGGGGCAATTACGTACAGACTGTAGTCATTGCCGAGTTTCATAGTTATAAGGATGAATATTAGTCCAGCTTGATGAAAATTCAAGGGCTAGAAAAGGTTAGGGACCAGGAGAAAGTTCAGGGACCTATGACATTTTGCACGCCCTAAATGATGAAAGTGGGGCAAACTCAGCATGATAAAAGATCGGCAAAATATTATTGCACGTGAGATTTCAGATCAGAATGAATAAAGGATTCTAAGAAAGGAAGCTCTAGAAGATTAGGTAGAGTACAAAGTTATTGATGTGAGATGTCGTCATGACAGAAAAAGGATCAAAGTACATCCAAATGTCCCTCAATGACCACGGTTCATGCATCATATGGTTAGGCATCCATAGGGTAAAACATGCTAACCCATGCATTCAAATCATTTTTGGTTAATTTTAACAGGAATTTGCAAGATTAGCAAAGCAATCCAGATCAGGACAAGCAAAGATCTCAGAGGAAGAAAATTTAAAAACAAACATTTCAAAAGGTCAACAGAGACCAATACAGATTTCTATTTGCGAAAAAAGATCTCAATAAAGAAGATGAAGTTAAGCAAGATTTTCCGCTTGAGGATGTAAATTTCAACAAAAATATTTATTTACCAGATGTTCGAGGGAATTTAGATAAAAAGAACAACTTCAGATCCCAAGATTTGTTTGAAGGAATTCAACAGAATTTAAAGAAATCAACTACAACAAACATTACTGGCAGCCTTTTGGTGTGAGTCCAGAAAGAAGTGGTGTAGCGTGAGGAATTTCGTAATAAGAAGAACAACCTCAAGTTTCACCGCTTACGTCTGAAGAATTTTGAAGTGAGAAGAACAACTTCAGACTTTTTAGTTGAGGTGGAGAATTTCGTACTGAGAAGAACAGCTCCATATTCCACTATTAAATCCTCTAGGTCATCAGTAAGTCCTCCGGGCATGATGTTAAATCCTTTGGGTCATCATTAAGTCATCCGGGCATGATTTTAAGTCCTCCGGGCCTTCGGGAGTGATGATATCGTTTGCACAATCTAGGAGGCAATACGATCCTAAATCCTTCGGGTCATCATTAAGTCCTCCGGGAATGATGTTAAGTCCTCCGAGCCATCACCTTTGGGAGTGATGATATCGTTTGCACAATCGAGGAGGCAACACGATCCTAAATCCTCCAGGTCATCATTAAGTCCTCCGGGCATGATGTTAAATCCTCCGGGTCATCATTAAATCCTCCGGGCATGATGCTAAGTTTGGAGAATTTCAGCAATGAGAAGAACAGCTCTAAATTCAGTGAGATGCGAGAAATTTCGAAGTGAGAAGAACAACCACGGATTTCGCCACCCTTATCTGGAGAATTTCACAATAAGAAGAACAACTCTAGTTATTCCAAAGACGAAGGATTTCAGAGAGAAGAGCAACCTCAAGTTGCTTCACAAGGTTTTGCTTGAAGAATTTCAAAATGAGAAGAACAGCTTCAAGCTTCAGGGCTTTTACAAAATTCGTGTTTTCAGTCTTTGCCCATCTCCTGCTCCGTAGCATTGAGCAAAGAGGGACAGCTGTCAACACGAATTTCTCTCTTAAAAATAATAATAATAATAATAATCATATAACAGAAAAAAAAAACAAAAAAATAATAAAATAAAAAATAATAATAAATAATAGAAAATCAAAAAATAGTAAAAAAATGAATAAAAATAGAATAAAATTCAAAAATAAGAGATAAGGGAGTTGAGGATTTTTCGGTTGGTTGGTGGAGTGTTTGTAGGGATTTGAATTTTGTTTGGAGTTTTTTACTTTAATCAAAAGTCTGAGTTTGAATCCTATAAAAGGAGGAGGATTTCAAGTTTAAAGGGGCAGAACAAAACGAAGAGAATGGGGAGTTGAGATCAGAATTCAAAGGAGCAATTATAAGCTTGAGTAAGGGGAAGGATTTCAATCGGTGAGGAAGCAAAGGAGGTCGCCAGCGGTGAGTTCTTTTCCTCTTTAGTTTCGGCTTTTTTTTTATGGATTAGACTCTTAGATTCGAAATTAGTTATTTTTAGACTTTAATTAGGACTTAAAATTAATTTTAAAGACTTTAAAAATTTAATTAGGTTCTAAATTAGAATTTAATTTAATTTTTAAGAAAACTTTAAAATTAATTTAACCTAGTTAAATTTAATATAAAATTAATTTAACCCTTTGAACTTAAAAATTAGACTTGAATTAAGTGTAATTTAGTTCTTAAAATTTTGGAAATTATTTTAATTAATTATTTTAAATTAATTTCTAAAAAAATAAGCTTTAAAATTAACTCACCTAAATTAGGTCTAGTTTAGCCTTAAACCTTAAAATATTCCCCGAATTAGGCTTAAATTAGGCTTACTTTAATTATTTAATTTAGGAAACAATTTTAATTAATTTTAATTAATTTCTAAAAGATAAGATTTAAAACTATTTAGGTCTAATTAACCCAAATTTCACCAATTAAACTTTAATTAGGTTAAGTTAAATTCTTAAAATTTAAAAATTATTTTTAATTAAGACTCTTAATTAATCTTAATTTTCTGAGATAGATTTAAAAATAAACCTAATTGAATTTAATTCAACCCTTAAAACTTAAAATTCATCAAGTAAGATTTAAATTAGGTTTTAATTAAAATTTGAAGTTAGGAAAATTTAATTAATTAATTTAATTAAAATTTCTAAAACTTTAAAATTTAATTTCACACTTAATTAAATCTAATCAATCTTTCAAGGTTTACTTCCTAGTCCCTTCTTGATCTTTTTCAATACAAGTCCCTTATACTCCTTCATGATGAAATTTTGATGTAATGTTGTACACCCATGATTCTAATAAAAATATCAAGTTCCTTTTATCTTGTTTATTTATTTTATTATGTTTTTGCATGGCATATTTAAGGAGGTCACCTACTAAACTTAAGTTAATTAATTTAGAGCCTTTTAGGACTAGTCACTTAAATTAATTAATTTAATTAGGGAGAAAATTTAGTAATATAACATGTGAATCTTATGTCTCGGATACACTAAAGAGGTTGGTGTTTTGACGTACCATGATGCTGACCTAGAGAGTGTACCTTGGCATCGAATTCATGTGTTATTAAAACCTAGAATTTTGACAAAAACTTAGGTTTAGAATTAAATAAAATAGATAGGTATATAACTAGTAACACTAGTAACTTAGGTTTTAAAAACTTAAGCAATGGAGCCTTTTTTAAGATTAGAACTTAAAATGAACAAGATAAAAATAATTATGCATTTTACTTTAGCCTTTTGAGACGGAAGTTACATTTCTTTAAATTTGGGTGAGGTTTCCTATCTAGAGGACGTCTCGTTCAACTCAAGTTTAAAGGCGATGTAATTTCTAAATCAAAAGGATATCCAAAATTCAAATAATGTTCACTTAACAATAAAAAATTAAATTAATATCTATCTTCAAAGTGTCAATGCCACGTAATGTTTTTCAAGGTACCAATTTTTTGGGCGTTTGTAAGGGTCGTCCTTACACGTAACCGACTGCCGAACTCAACATTTTTTTAATGAATCTCTGGTTTATTTTTATGGTGTCTGGCCTACCTAAGTGGCCGGTGGCAACTCTAAGTCAATTTTTCAAAATTAAAGATTTTTCTAAAATTTGAGTTTTTAGAGATTAAAATTGATAAGATTTGTATTTTTCAAAATCAATCGTCGAACACTTTTTCACCTAAAATTCGTGTTTTTTAAGAGGTCGCGACAGTATGAATATAATCTGAAAAGAAAGGGTTTTGTAGAGTTTGTTACCGGTAAATCAAAGATAAATGATTTTGATAATAATCAATTGGATTATTATTATTTTACTTTAGAATTTAGGTATTTTAGTTTTAATCTAAATTGTATGTTTAGGGTTTTATAAAGATATTTTAGTTTAGTTAGGGTTGAGAATATTTATTAAATTTTTTGTTTGGATTTAATTAATTTTTAATATTTTATTTAAATTTTAATTATTTTATACTGGAATAAAATTATATTATATATATGTATATGTTTAATAGGTTAGATTCTATGTCATTTAAAATATATTAGTATCACATATATATGACAAATTATCATTATTAAATTTTTAACGGTTCAGTTATCATGGTAGTTAAAAAAATGAGTTATTTGTTAAAAAGACATAGGTTAAAGGCTAAATTTATCCAAAAAAGAATAAGAACCAAAATAACAAAAATTATAAACGTTAAGGGTGAAAACTATCTTTATGCCTAAATATTAAACCTAATTTTTTAGAGTGGAACATAAACAGGTACACTAAAAAGGAAATCATTAATATTTATCGAAAAAAAATCCTCTATCGAATTTTATACCTCATTCCATGCCCCAAAACTAAAAATTAAAATCTTTATTATAAATTCTAAACTATATACCCTAAACCCTAAAAATAAATAATATCTCTAATTCATTAAACTTTGACAATAACCCTAACCTTAACCATAAATTATAATTTTAATGTTTTTAGTGTTAGACATATATAGATACACCAAAAATTTTAAAAAAAAATCCAGTAAATCAAGATCTGAGTTAGATTTTAGACTAAAATTAAATTAAATATTTTTAAACAAGAGAAAAACATGAAAAAAATCATTAAAATTATTAAATAATATAATAAAAGATTTGGTGGAATCCCTTTTACAAAAAGGATGTCTTAAAATTGAGAAATTATATCATGGGTCAGTCCCACCACGTCATCTATAGGACCGACCAATGATAATCATCCACTTCATTATTTTTTAATTTTTAAAGTGAAGCTTCACCTAAAAAAAATATGACATGGAAAAGTTGATGAATTGGGTAGTTATCATTGGTCGGTCCCATGGATACGTGGTGAAACTGACCCATGATATAATTTTTCCTTAAAATTGGATATTTTAACTAATTAACAAAATTTAAAGTTTGCAAAACTGTTTTATGGACTTTGAAAAATATCAAAAACTTAAAATTTTTAAGGAGTTAATATACTATAGTTTTAAAATCAGATTTTTACTCTCAATTTAAACTATTTTAAATGTGTTCTAATTATTAATTAAAAAGAAATTTAGTTAAGAAGGTAATGAGAAAAACAAATTTAACGTAACATTTTTTCTCCTAAACTTTTCTCATACAGTTTATCCAGTCAAACACTATCTTCTTCAATTAAAATGTCAGGTAATGAGTTTGATTTCATAAGCACGGATCTTTCCTTTTTTATGCTACTTCCGATGTTTGATCTTCATTGTTATGCAGGCCTTGTGATCCTGTTTTAACAATGGGAGCATTGGTAATGAATCGTCTCGCAAAGAGATTGAAGTAAATGAAGTTGAGTGCCTCTAGGACAGACACCAGATAATAAAAATTTTCGAGCTTATCTTGGTTAAGATCATGGCCGCCTAGCCATGCCCGTTTCCCTCCTCGGCTCGTCGCTTTGTAGACGATGTTGATGAGAATCGTGTTTAAGTAGCTTCCGAGCGATGAGCTGACAAAGAAGATAGCACCGGAACCGGCTCTCATGGACTCTGGCAATTGAGTTGTGAGGTACTCCATTAGAGCCACTGCTACAAATGCTTCTATTAAACCTGATAAGGCAAACTGTGGCAGCAGCATAATGACGCTCATCGGAGACTCAAACGAACCGTGTTGCAAGGCTGTGGTTCGACGTTTCTTCTCAACCACGGCAGCCACTATGGAGCAAGCAATAGCAAACACAAGGCCAATGTTGATCCTTTGTGTCATGGACAGTCGTTTAACTTTCCCTGTTATTTTCTTTGTTTGAAGCACCCAAATTATCTCATAGATGAATATCCAAAATGCGAGAGCAAGCATGGAGGACAGTCCCATCCACCCTGCCGGAACCTTAAAACTCGATCCGAGAGTTTTATTTGTCTGAATTGCTTGGAGAATTCCTATTGTACCTTGTTGGTCCATTGCCATGAAAGAACCAATTCCTGTTATCCAAATAGGCATCATCCCAAGCAATAGTTTGAGGTTTTCCACTTGTTGAATGCTGCATAATCTCCAACCATTCTTCGGTTTCCCTCGGTCGTCCAACTCACTTTGATCGACGATTATAGCAGCCTTTTCAAGGCAGCGGAACCGATTTGTACGCAAATGGACCTCCGGATCATAAAACAAGTGATTCGAAAGATCTAAATGGCATTTCCTAGTGGCAGCCGAGATCACTTTGATCAAGTCCACAAAAACACACCCTTGAGGCTTTGTTATTATGTAGGCATGGTGACCGATTACGAAAACCGCAATGGACACTGAAAGGCAAGCAGTTGGAATGGAGAAACCGATGGTCCAACTCATATTGGTCTGAATATAGACTACTCCTGTTAGTGCTATCAGTAGGGAAAACGTAAATGAGAAGTACCACCAGTTGAAGAAGCTCTCGAGTTGCATTCTTCCTTTCTTCGTTCTGGCGTCGAACTGATCAGCCCCAAATGCGATGTTGCAGGGGCGAATGCCTCCAGCTCCGATGGCCATCAATGCCAGACCGACATAAAGGATGCTCAACTGCCAAAGCTTAGGGTCTATGCAATTGATTTCGCCAATGCATGTTGGAGGCCTTAATTTAGGCAGAGCTGCAGTGAGGGTCAAAATCACCATCCCCTGGTTTCATCCAGTGGTCCAAAATTGAAAAATTTACAATCCAAGATTCATCATCCTCATCCTCATCCTCATCATCATCATAATAATAATGTGAAATTAGGAAAAGAACATCAATTTACCAGTAAGGAGGAGAGTGAACCGAAGAGGAGTGTAAGATACCGTCCAATAAACGTGTCGGAAACGATAGCGCCTCCTATCGACGAGAAACTAGAGCTGCCTGACCAAATATTGATGACATTAACCACAAGTATCCCATCCATGTTGTATTTGGTTTTCAAATAGACAGTCATGTTGGCAATCAAGCTCATTGATGCAAGTTTCTCAAAGGTCTCGTTCACTATAAACGGGAAAAACGAAACGTAAACACGAAGAACACGCATCGATAGGGATAAAAACAAAGGAAATGACATTAAAAATAATCATCAACCAAGAATGTATTTGACAGCCCTCCATCCTCCACGAGCCTTCTCAGACGATGGGGAAAGATATGGATCACCGACCAAAGAAGTTGAGTCTTCAGCCATACCTTTCAATTTGCTAAGCTTCTGTCACTTTACCATTCCTTTCTCTGTCTTGTTACGAAATTATAGGATCTAATAAGACTGTTTCAGAGATTAGTGAAGTATCTGCAATAATAACATCAAGGATATGATCTGTACACATCCTTAATGTTACATAAACACTGTACAAGTGTAGAATGCCTGACATTATGCCACATTTCACTCTACAAACACTTAGAAATATCTGTTGAATCTCTAAAATTTAGTGGTGTTTACTGTTTATGGCTACAAAAATAAATTTTAATTCAATCGGTTGTAATTATCCCTACAGTGATTGTATCCCAAACTCTAACACCTCCGGCTCCTACAATTCCCCAATTTCTTATCATATAGATGCCATATTGAAACCACCTTTATTACATAGACTAAGTATTGTGGATGGAGAAGGGAGGAAGCGAGGATACGGTGCTAGAGGGATATCTTTAGGTGCGTTTAAAAATATCCGATTCAGTCGATCCGATCCGGTTTTTTATTTTTGTATCGGATATCCGATTTTAAATTTTTCGGATCAGATACGGATCATAATATTTTAAGTTTTGGATTATTTGAAAATCCGAAAATCCAAAAATTGAAATTTTTATTAATATTAATCTTGTTCTATTTAACAATTTAGTGTTTGTTATATTTAAAATTTTTAAAAATTAAAACTTTTATAATTTTGAATCTTATTGTATTTTGTAATTTGTTATTTATTATATTTAAAATTTTAAATTTTTTATAAATACAATCTTCAAATTCGAAAAATTAGTATAATCAGATTATATTTTTGGATAATCGGATATCCAACTATCCGATCCAAAAATCTGATATTCGAATATACGGATATCCGCTTTTTTTCCGTATCAGATATAGATCGTTATATCATTGATCTAAAAACCTGAATATCCGAAAAATCGAATCCGATCTGATCCTATATGACAATCAACACCCATAAATATCTTGCCCTCGTTCTCTCCAACTCTTTGAGTATTTATAATCTATGATATCGTTGGATGTAACCGAGTCATGCCTAATTATAGTTATTGACGGGTCAGTCTGGTCATGTAGGTGAGACAATTTTCCTTAAAATCATTGATGTGACAATAATTGATTATTAGAATGTAATTACCTGAATTAGTTGTAATTAGTTAAATTTATTGTTAGTGAGTTGTTAAAATAATTGATTAGTATTTTGTTAGTTTGTTATTAGTCTATTAGACTATAAATACCTAATTTTTCTGTAACGCGAATTCATGAATCATCAATAAAATTAAATAAATGTTATCCTTTATGTTTTGGTTATTTTTCTAAACCATCTTCTTTCTCTTTACCTCCTTATTGATTATCGTTCTTTTATCATTTTAGAGTTTTCACATCAATACTATATTAAAAATAAAGAATCAATCCTATAATGATTTTAAACAAAAATTTTGACCCTTCGATTAAAACACTAAAAAAATTGATAAATAAAAAAAAGGACGCAAGTTTTGGCTTGATAAATCAAAAGAATTCTAGCTAAAAAAAACTCATATAAGTTTATAATATGGATTCTCTCCCATACTAATAAAAAACAACTATTTATAGGTATTACAAAAACGAAGGATAATAATTAAAAGTCAAGAAATTAATTAAAAATCTTTAGCATGTGTGCTTTTGTCAACTGTCAATTTATTAATCCATCTTAAACAATTGAATAAATGATTAATTTAATAATTACAATTGACGGACGATGCTATTATGAACAGTCTCTTCATGCATAAACATAATAATAAATGGTTCTTTTATTAATAATTTTTTATACGAGTAAAACATATACTAATAAAATAATAGACGATTCACTCGTAAATGGTATTTGTTGTGAACATAATATATGTTAACAAAAATAGGGGACGGTGCTTCGTTGGTTTATGGTTTAACCCATCTCGCTATCTTCATCCACTTTGATATTTGAACTCGTCGACGATGAATCTCAAGTGTCAGTTCTCAATTGATTAATTATCTTTTTTCTATAAAGCAAGTCTTGCCACACTTATTTTAGGTATGATGAATTCCAATTCAGCAGTCTTAATCATACTTACACCGAGATCTTCTTAAATAAGTGTCTTAGGGTTGTCTTAATAAAATAAGCAGACAAATGTTGCTTCTTTATAGAATTATTAGAGGGTTCCAACTTCCTCACAAACTTGGTTTGAGCTGTCTCATCTTTCATCTGGCCACTATCTTTGTTCATGTCGGCACAAAGGTATAGCATATTTGGAAAATTTATGTTTAGACTAGCCATGCCCATACAACTACGTGGATCAACTCCTTTGGTGGTGACAAAGGATGACGTGGATATCTTCATCAGCTTCACATTTTAACACTATAAATGTCTCATACGAACAAAGATATCTTCAATCTTTCCTTCAGAAGAAACGATTGATTGATCAATAAGTCGTCTTTTGACTATAGTAGATGGTGGGTAGGGTATATGCATAGATACGCACAATTTTAGCTTCTTTATATGCTTGTCTTTCGTGTTTATAGACTGAATTCATAATTTTTTAAATATAAAAAATTACATTCGTCAAATTATAACCAAATTAATTAAACGAACAAATAATAATGAAGATCAAATATATAATTATTCAACTTTATTTAACTGTCGCAATGACTAGGTTAATACCATTTATTTTAAATAACCAAAAGGCTGAATGCTATAACAAAGATCTTTCACTCTCAGGATAACATACTATCATAGATTTAGACACAAGAAAAGAAATAAGACCAGTCTTGTTCTCACTTATATAGGGTATTATTCGATGCTACGATATAAAACAAAAAAATCATACTGATTTAAGATTATCGGATGAATATAAATTATCGGTCGATTTATACTCTACCAATAATTTTAAATCAGTATAAATTTCTTTGATTTTATATAGTATCACTAGATCAAGTTGTCAAGATAGCAAATTCATCAGTTCTGAGCCTACAATGAAATGTTAAAACAGTAGTTAGCAACTTTTCCATTAATAATTGATGAAAGTAGTACCAATAATATGTCCATAATGTATGTACCAGGAAGCGCTGCTTGTAATATTCGACTAGTTGTTTCGGATCAACTTTCTTCGTCTGTTTATAAGCATCGATCTTGTTCACCTCCTGCATCATCAAATTTATGGAGATACACAATATTGATAGTGATTTTCAACATAAACAATAACATTTATAGTTTCAAAAATCGAAATACCTCAATCCATGCTGTCAGTTTAGGCCGGCCGGAGGTGATGTCGTACTTAAACATCTCCGAGAAGAAGATCTGGAATCTTTCTACAAAGGGAATGTAGGCAATATCCGCCTGAAAATGACAATTTTGTTCATGTAGCTTAACAGAAGAACTCACATGATACACAATGATATACCCCGTATTTATGTCCTACACCTACGCCCGTATATAGATATGGTATGAAGAAATGATCCTTCATACGCAGAACCGACACTCACTCCATAGTCCGTGGAACATAGATTATGATAGTTACCAAACTACAGATGTTTCCTGAAAGATTATAATTGTAAAAGCATCTAAACTTCACTAAGAAACAACAACGAACAACAAATAGTGGGACTACGAAAAGCAATTTAGCTTAATCAGAAAGACAAATTACCAGACTAAAGTCCTGTCCAAGGAAGAATGGGCCATCATATCTTTTAAGAGCATCCTCCAAGTAATCAAATGCAGCACCTGAAACAAGTCCAAAGTTTCAGCTGGTTCTTATTGAATTACCTACAAACAAGAGATAAAACTGACGAAATCGAAACTTCTTTCAAACTAACCAGCTTCTTTTGTTGGATCTCCTTTAAATGAAGTAAATACTGTTCCAACAAATTTGTCAACATATGACAACAACTCCTCAAGAAACTTCTTCTTGTCAGGATCCTAAAACATTATGAAAAGATAGATTTGGTTAGTATAGTTGGAAGGAAACCTTCATCCAGTGCAGTAAACAGTTCGACCGATCTTACATAAGGCGAAAGAGAAGGTCCTTCGAAGTTGCTATCAACATATTTGATCAGATCAAGACTCTCCCCAATGACTTTGCCATTATGTTCCAAGGATGGCACCTGAAGGTGAAGGTAATTGCATAGTAAATTACAAGGGGGGAAAGGGATCATAAAGCTTAAACATTTAATGGTGGTCCTATGGTGATGGCAAATTCATGCATTTTATAATCTAAATTAAAAAATTATAATAACTACAAACATCAAAACGTTATACGAGGAAAAATGTCGATTGAAAAAGCTTAATATATGTCTCACCTTGTTTTCATGGTAAACATTTTCCTTGTACCAAGCAGGTCTGTTTGCAAGGTCCAAAGGAACCAATTCGATCTTGTCTTGCAATCCCTACAACCCATCAAAATTCAGGGCAAATAACATTAAAGAAGCAAGAACAAGAAATAATCAATTTCATGCACCAAGGCTTTGAGAAAATCAAAGCAAAAATCAAGCAAACAACCTTATAATTCCTGGTGATCCACACACGTTGAGCAAAAGGGCAAGCATAAGAAGTATACAACCTTTAAAAGAATGAAAAAGACAAAGAAAAATGGTAAAGAACACAAGCAAGTGAAAAAAGCATTAACATTAAAAGATGGTTGAGAAGAAACCCAGAAAATAAATAGTGAAACCTGGTGGTTCCATCAAAGAGCGGGGGCTGTTCAGCAGTGGCGTTCAATGGAGGAGGCAGAGATTCTACAGTTCTAAAATTACAAAACAGTGAAAAAAGACATGATTTTTAGAGAAACCCAGAACCAGAAACTGAGATTGAAAGGTTGAAATTTGATATTAGTTTCAAGATTCTTACTTGGCTGCCATTGCTATAGCCTAAAGGGTAATTCCTGAGTGATCTGATCCCAATGTATGGCTTTTATACTTGGGATTCCTATGAATTTGGATCAGAATTGTGTCCAAGTGCAAAATCAAGAAAGAAGTGCCGTACCTTATATACGGGAATGCAGCTTTAAAGTGACCGTCAGCAATGACGAAATTGAGTATTTACTAATTGTGGGTGACTTGGCCTCACAAATTTATTAAATTGAAATTTAATCCTTGGTAAAATTTAGAGTTTATAATTTGATCCTTTAAAACTTTGATTATCAAATCGTTTTTAATAGTTAAATCTATGGCTTTTATGAAAAATTTAAATAAAATTTAACGATTTCATTATGCTCAAATTAGGTTGTCAAGAACAGAATCAGGATTGAATTATAAAAGAGATAGACTGATTAATTTTGAAACAATAAAGTCTTAAAAAGTAATTAAATCGTAAAAATTAAGAAAGTTTAAGTTTAAGTTTATGAATTTTAAAAATAGAAAGTCCTAAAAATAATTAAACCAAAAGATGAGGGTTAAAGTTTAATTTTATTAATTTTAGATTATATGCATTTTGAGATGAGGAATTGTTCTTCTCTTATTTAAACCCTAAATTTTTAAAAAAGTTATAAATTAAATTTTTTGATATTTTTAAACCGTCTATGATTCTATATAAAAAAATTAAACCTTAAATTTTTATTATAAAATCATAGACGGTTTAAAAATATAACTTATTTTTTAAAATTTATGAGTCGGTTTAAATCCTAAATTTTTATAAAAGTTATAAATTATTTTTTTTATTTTTAAAAATTTAGAATTAATCACATGAATATGAGGATGATGAATTTGAAAATAAAAATTAAAAAAATAACTTGAAAAATATAAGCAAAGTTGGACGAAAATTAAGCTATTTGAGCTTTGATATTAAATACAGAAAATTAATCCTCATATTCATGTGAAGAACAAATCATTAGAAATATAACTTATTTTTTAAAATTTATGAGTCGGTTTAACTCAAATCTAAATCGTTGATTTTATATTTTGAGTACGAAACCCAATATTTGTAAATGTCATATTAGGTATGATTTAATCACGTATCTGTCATATTAATATACATTAAATGAGTGATTAAACCATGTAATTACCATATTAAATATGCGTTATATGAGTGATTTAAATCATGTAATTATCATCTAAAATCTGCAATAAATGAGTCTGAATTTTCTCCATTAGCATTTCTAACACTCCCTACAAATCCGCAGGTAAAATGTCTTTTGAGAAAGACCATGAGAAGAAGAGCAATAACGAAATTTGAGCATTCTAAGTATGAGCAATAAATGAGTAAAAAACTTTCCGAATTTTCTCCGTTAGCTTTTCTAACACTCACTATCTACGATGGATATGATTAGGGGTGTTCAAACGATCGGTTAAACTAAATTAATCGAATAAATTAAATTAATTGGTTTAAACGATTAACCACCGAACTTTGTTCAGTTGATATAATTTTTGAAAGTTAGGTGGCTAAAAAAGTGTTTTAATATTATTGAGTAATCATTTGTGTAATTTACACAAAGTATGATATCCAATTTCGGTTAACCGAACGAATTAACTGAAATTTGTTTATTTCGGTTAATGTATTTCAAAAACAAGTTCGGTTCGGTTAACGGTTAAAGATTTAAAAAATTTGTTTAATTCAGTTTTTGTTAATTCGATTCGACCACCGACCGAATTAATCGTTTGAACACCCCTAGATATGACTTTTTACATCCACACACACACCACCCATCAATAAATTCATATCCATCCCCACTGCAACTGAGACCGATGCAATGCGGAATCTACAAAATTATACCTGTCTGCCATCCCTACTTCTAATGACACATCAGATTTTGGGCCTATAAGAAAATCATTGGCCGCCATGAAAACCATATCAACTCTTTAGTAAAAGAAAGAAGCGTAAACTACATAGATAGTCACCATACTATAGGGTTAGTATCGATCTGATCACAATGCTTTAAAAAAAATTAAATACATCGGTAAAACTATTGATTTGGTATTAAACTAGCCATCTGCCGTTAAGGAAGTAACGGATTGATGACGTGAAAGTTAAATATAAAATAAAATAATTACACATTTAGTCCCTATTATTCATATATTTTTATAATTTAGTCATAATTTTATTATAATTAAATAATATATTTATTTAGTTAGGTGATGACACGTGTCACCACCTTATTGGAAGGTTATATTTATATATATTAGATTTATTAAATTTATTTTCATCCTCCAATCAGGTGGTGACACATGTCACCACCTGATTAAATAAATATATTATTTAATTATAATAAAATTATGACTAAATTATAAAAATGTATGAATAACAGAAACTAAATGTGTAATTACTTCATTTTATATTTAACTACCACGTCATCAGTCTGTTACTTCCTTAACGGCAGATGGCTATTGTAATCACCGTTTTTGGTCCGGGGAGTCGCCACCAATCATTTCTACGGTGCGATTGGAACACCAAAAAAAAAATCAAGTCTGCGCACCAGAGTTGAGTCCGGGAGTCTGTTACGCGTAGGGAAGGATGAGCACCCCTACAACGCCCGAAATCGACACCTATCGGTTACAAAATATTTTATATGATCGAAAGGATAAACTCGATATTTAATTTCATGATCCTGTAACTTTTAACCTGCAAAATAAAGTAAATAAGTTGAGTAACAAAAAAATCTGATTAAATAACATAATAATAATAATAATAATAATAATAATAATAATAATAATAATAATAACAACAACAACAGTGATAATAATAAAAATAAAAAGGTTAACAATAATAATACAAATAGAAATAATAGCAATAATAATAATAAAGCGTGTAATAATAATAATAATAATAATAATAATTATAACGATAATAATAATAATAATAATAATAATAATAATAATATGAGAATTAATAATTATTGTCTCAAATCTATGGACTAATCTGCAAAAACAAAAGTATTTAGGGTTAAAATAATAACAATGGGGATAGAATTGAATGAAATTAAAATTGTAGGGGCTAAAATAGATAAATCAGTGACCAAATTGAGATTCGAAATAAACTGGACAACTGTAGGGTGAAGACGCTCAAAGTGCAGGGACCTAGGCCATAATTAACCCCTAAGTCCGGGTAAACGCGCGGGTCGGGTCGTCTATGCGGGTCGGATCGGGGCTCCAAGTGTGAAACGGCTCCGTTTTAGGCCCAAGGACCGGCACCAAAACGGTGTCGTTTCATGAGGAAAATAAAAACCTTTTCCTTGTGTTTTTTAACAGCTTAAACCCATTTATTTCATCTCCCACAACGTAAATACAGAGCTCATATGCTCTCTGGAGGCTATAGAGGTCCGACCGCCGCCGCGCCGGCGACCGAAACCGAAAAAGGGAGCACCTTTCCGCAAGATCTCAACGTCCTGAACCCGAATATCTCCTCGGATTTTCGAGATACGAAGCGGATTTGTGCAGATCTAAAAAATAAGATAAGTAGAGTACACTTTTTTACCTTTATTTTTTGTTTGATCTGCTTCTGATTTCTTCTTTCTTCTTTTTGTTTTTTTATATTCGAATGTATATTGTTTTTTGAACGCAAACTTTGCTTTGAAACTAAGCGTTTTTCATTCGATCTCCTCCCTCCTTTGATTACATGTTCGAATGGGTATTTATACCCACGTTTTTACACATAAAAAATTGAAAAATATCTGTTTTTCCTCCTTTTCAAATCTGATAAAACATTTAATAATGTTTTCTCGTATAATATCTCTGTAGGTTCGGAAGGCGGTGAGATCTGACATGGGCGGTGGGGCGGTGGCCGACGATAAGGACCAATGGTGGAGCGCGTGGCGGCCACGCGGGAGGCTAACTGCCGCGCGTGGCGGCCACGCGCGCTGATTGTGCAGATGGAGGCAGCGGCTGCATTATTATCTAGGGTTAGGGTTATCATAATTTCTGATTTTGGATTTGTTGTGGGCTAGTGGGTTATATTTTAGGTTTGGGTTTATTGTTTTTATTGTAATGGGCCTGAGGTATTAAAGATGGGTTATTACAACTATTTTAATATCAAATCAATAGTTTATCGGTGTATTTGATTCTTTTTAAAGCATTGTAGTCAGATCGATACTAACCCCATAATATGGTGACTATCTGTGTAGTTTACCCAGGAAAGGAAGAACATATGTAAGGATATATATTGAAAGTGTGCATTTACATCAACAACTATCATACATAGATGTTGAAAATCAAAATTAGTTTTGCTTTCAAAAATAAAAACACACCCATGAAAAACATAATTACACTTAAAAATAAATTTATAGCTTCGGATTTAAATATTACAAGGATTATATATATTCAACCTGGTATCATCTCTGGTTCAAAGAATTGAGGTAGAGATCATTTTGAGGAGGATGAATCCTTAATGGAACGGTTGAAGGTATTCAATTCCAGAGAATGCGGACCATAGATTGCCTTGATGGTGTCCCGACAGCAACTGCAAAGCAAAACAAGCAAGTCTGTAACAACCAAATACAAAGCTTCACTAATGCAATGAGAGATGTCTGAACCTGCAAGCTTCCCTGTTGAACTTTCTATTCTCAATTCCATACAACTTGTTGAATACATCAGGTTCCACGCGGCAAAAGTATGGACGATCTGAAAACGAAAATCCCTTTAGCATGCCAGAATTTCAAGTTAAAACGACTGCAAGAGGGAAGAAAAGACTCACCAGAGTAGATGGAGCAAGTGCGTGTGTTTTTCTCATAGTGGATGCACCATCCGTCGGGACCTATTAAACTTCTGTAAAGCTAATTCCAATGAAACAATTTCGTGATGTTAAAGAGAGATATGATTAAGTTTAAAAAATAGGGTATCCTAGAGTCGATCATTTTATCAAACAGATGGTGTGCATGACGAGGACAACCTCGATGTCAGACGTATCGCTGAAGATCTCTTCCGGCGTGGCGAATGCAGGGCCTTTGGCCAACTTACAGCATGCGCCGCAGTTTTCCACGCACCGCCATATCTCCTTTCTCCCAGCACTAAACCCCATGCTGTCTTTGCTCGGCTTTGTTTTGGGCGCTGTCTTCTTTCCTTTTTTCCCAGTCCTGCCTGCCAAACATACGATTCCGAATCCAGGCAGCGCAGCGACGTGGGACATTTTGTTGGTTCAAAATCCTACGAAGAAAATGAAATATAAAATAATATATTTTACTGTTTTTTAAGTGCAAAAGATACTTAACACTGTGGCTCGAAGAAGGGAAATGAAAATAAGGAGACAACCATGGAAAGTAAAGAAAATATCTCTTTCTGTGAAACAATGCAAGAAAGAAAATCAAGTTTTTTTAGAATTTAAAAAAATATATTTAAATAAAATAAAAAATAAAAGGGTAAACTATAGAAATGGTCACTGAACTTTAAATCAAATTCATTTTAATCACTGAACTTTTAAAATATTCTATAAGATCACTCAATTTTTATTTCGTATTATTTTTTATTTTTAGGATTTTTCTGATAAAATTTACTAATAGTTTTACTCTTTTTGAAGTTTCTGTTTATGAGGTCTATCTCGGTCACATTAGTATGATGAGTATATAAATATGAGTTTCAAGATATAATCCTCTAAGAGCTCTTAAAATGTATAGAAAAAACTATCAGAAAACTGAAAATACTTGCGTTCAAGGAAAGACCTAAAATTTTAAAATTCTCTAATAGTTTAGATATTTCTTTTATATTTTTTATTGATTATCTAATTTTGAACATGTAAATATGGTAATGGAGAACCGGTCCCAGTAGTATCGAGTCTTAAATTTTAAGAACCGATTCCGTTATTGGTGGGTACCAGTTTCAATATCGGGTACCCGATCAATTAATTTATCCTTAAAAAAATTTGAGTAATTGGAGCAAAAAATTTTAACCACCAATAATAATATTAAATAATAAAATTAGAATATTATAGACTTAAATTTAAAGTTTTAAAATTAGTCATACTCATAATATTCATACATAAAAAGAAAGTTTAATAAGAAAAATAAACAAAAGAAAATCAATACTCTATATTTGGTATTGGTCCCGGTACTACTGGGTACCCATCGGGTACCGGGTCTAAAAAATCAAGTTCCAGTCCTGGTCCCGGTTATGATCGAGACCTAAATTTTGGATCTAGTCTCGGTTGTAATCCCTTATTTTTTGCTTGAGGTATACGATAGGTTAAAATTATAATTTATAAAACTTAAAAATTAAGTAAACGAAAATGAAAAATTTAAATAAAGCTTATAACGCGAAAAGTAAAAGATAATATATTATATAATTACATCCCGATTTTAAAAACAAAATAAATTAAATAAATGGTTTATGTATGAAATTAAAAATATCACAATCCTTATTTGCTCCCAAAATAACTAAAATAAAAATTATGGTAACTAACGTACTGAAAATAATGGTAAATTAATATCTAATTGAAAGTTCCGAGTACAAACTCATATGTCCAGGTATCTGAAAAGTTAAAACAAAAGGATGAGCTACAAAGCCCAATGTGTTTCTAAAGTGCAGTTATAAAAACAACATCACTCGGTTCACAATCACAGTAATAAAATATAGGTTCACTATAAATAAAAACAATGAATGTTGAGTGTAATGCAATGTCACAGAGAATGCAGTCTCATACTCCGAACTCCAATATAGTGATGGCTAAACCAACCGATCGCTGTGGAGGTAGTTCCCCAGAATCCTTTACCCTTTATTTCACCAAAACGTTGTGTGGTAAAACCACCTCCCTCCGTACAATCCATCCCATGCACAAGCTATGCAATCAATGTCAAAAACCAAAAATGTCTCATCACAGATATCTGTATAAAATACGAATCAAACGATTCAGTAACTCTGATCACAATTTCACAGTGTAACACAATGTTCACAGTACCACATAACATGTCAATATTTATATACATATATTACACAATCTCAGTAATAGGCAACCATAACACACAAAATATCTAGCACAAGAAGAGAACACACCTCTTGAAGCACAACACTAATACGGGCGTTTCCCACGGTCTGAATTGGGTCCTGCTCTAGCTAAGTCAGAGTCTACAGTTAAGTTCTAATCAATAATCTTATTCCAAAAAAAGAGTACTAAGCCACCTATAACTAAGAAAAACACATACGAGTACCTCGACCGGTGCTCGTAGGAGTTGGTTGAACTCGAGGTGGAGACGGTAGAGGTAAAACGTCCTCTTTAGAGTCCGCGTCATCTGAAAAAGACCATAAAACTCCAATTAAACACTTATTCAAGTATACATACCCAACACATACTTAAGAGGGTCAAAACAGGGCTTTCGGGTTTGAATTTGATAAAAACATCAAAAAAGGTCAAGATAGGGCCTTTCAAAAAAAGTCAACTTAGGTTAAAAAGTCAACGGTCAAAGTCAACGGTCAATGAGTGACATCACTACTAACGCCATCGATGATATCACTGGGTCAAGGGTCAAACCGGGTCGGGTTGAAGTTTGGGTCGGGTTCTAGGTCAAGTACGGGTCACGGGTCTGGTTTGGCTCACAATAATGGGTCACGATTCGGTTTGGTTCAGCCTCTTCTCCCCACAACCCGGTTCGATCTTACACACAACCAACCGGTATATTGGACCGGTTCACTAAACACCCTATCTCATTCCCTCATCCCGACCTAAACCTAACCACCAAAGACTCCAACAATGGCGGACTTCTAGCGAACCTAGGAACGACCGAACAACGGCTAGCGAAGATCCTACTCCTCCGATCAAACGACACAATCAAAAACAAACACACACCAACCAACTAAAACCCTATTCCCACTGCCCATCATAGCCACCATAACCATCTAACACCTTAAGGGTTTCGACCTCCAAGGTTGTCGCTGACGATTGAGACCAAGGCTCACCGGCAGTTCAACAACTCTAACACAATCCGCCGACCTCTTCACACATCGAACTCCAAACAACAAAACTACCTTCGTTTACTCACCCAAACAACGACCAAACCTTGCGATCGAAGGACGAACGGTGGCACGCACACGAAGACGATCGATGAGAACAACACTCAACTTTGGTTCTCTTTTTCTATCTTTTGATAACTCAGAGGAAGGGATGCTACTGCTCACGACAAAATCAGAGGAAAAGAAAACATGGTAATATAACTATTAAACCAAAAAAAAGAAGTTTTAATCAATTAGGTTTAGGATTGTGTGAAAAACTTGAAAATACCCTCAAAAATAAATCCAATTTAAAACGAATTAGGTTTTCAAATTTAGGAACAAATTGAAATTAGGGTTTTACCCTAATTCAATTTTTGGACTGTTACACCGGTCTATCAGAATTAATACCAGATAAGAATCTATCGGGTCTTACCAAGTTGGGACCAGGACCAGGTAATCGAGTTTTTTGCCAACCCCTGCTTGTGTCTGTCCCTGCCTATGTTGAACAAATTTATATCTTATACTTACATTTTTGTTCGTGTATCATACTTGGCCCATGCACTCATATCAAAATGATTTTAACAAGGGTTCATTTTTTAATATCTTCTCACTTTCTCTATCTTGTTACAAGATTCATATTGAATATCCTGCAACAGTTTTTTCTTTTAATTCCAAAAGATGTATAACAAATGTGTTTGACAGATATGTGCTGAAGTTGGAGAAGGCTGATGTTTATCGGTTACCTTATCTGTCTAGCAGTGGGCATGATTGACTCATGCAATCAACCCTTAGGAGGTGACAATACAATAAATAAGTAGTTTTAAGAGTTTGACTCCTTATTCTGGTGTTTCAGCATTACTTGAAGCAGCAAGAAAAACTAATTTCAGAGACATTTCAAGTCAAATAGTTGATGGATTTACATCTGGAAGTTACATTTTGTTCTTGAATCATCTTGCAGAAAAAAAAAGATCATCCATGCAACCGTATCAGCATCCAACACACTCGAATCCGACCGAGTATATTCTGATTTCAATTCATTCAATTTTCCAGTTAGTAGCATACTATTTTGTCATCTTTCAAGGCTGACAAGTTGATGATTCCTCAACTTCAGATGGAATAAACCTGCTCTGATTGCTTGGGGTATAGCGGACAAGTATCTGCCTCAATCGATTGTCGAAGAATTTCAAAACCAAAATCCAAACTCAGTGGAGCTGAAGCTGATAGAAGGTGTCGGCCATATGCCTCAGGAGGACTGGTAAACTAGCTTCATTGCATTATCCATTTTCATTTCTACATATTTTGCCTTTCCCTCGATAATAATTTCTGCAAATTAATAGGCCTGAATAGGGATGCTTAATGAATTGAGCAGCTCGTGAGTTGTTAAAACTCGACTCAGTTAAAACTCGATAAATACTTAATTCGGATTAGCTCGACTCGAACTTGAACTTGACTCGATGTTGGTTAAATATGCTGCAAAGCAAGGCGTCAACACTGACAGGTAATAATAATAAATAAACAAGAACAAAAAATAAATCGTGTCGCGGTATAGAGGCTACTGCCTTAGAAACAATTTGCCCCGATGTGTATAATCGTTGCTTTAGGCGGTTGTCCCCCGAAGGTTAACACGGTCGCTCCAAACAATGTACAATGGATTGTAGAGGAAACGATAGTCGGAATCAAAGTCGAACATGAACTCGAAGGTTGCTCGAAAAACTTTCTCAAGTAAGACAGAAGTAAATTTGAATGGGATGATAAAAACTAAGAGAGCTCTCTTATTTATAGGTTGAAAGCAGGGGTAAATCTGTCCGAGGATCAAATAAAATTTGATTTAAAATTTAAATTTAATATCAGGTAATATTAAATCAAATCTAAGATAATATCAGATAATATCCATTTAAAATCTCGAATATTATCAGATAATATCTATTCAAAAATAGTAGATTTGATAACTGAAGTATCTATTTAAATCTCGGATATATCTATTTAAAATTAGATTTAATAACAAATAATATCAAATCATATCTCTGATATTTATTAAATCAAACGGTTACACATTTAAAATTCAGAATGAATTTTAATTTAACCGAACTGTTTCCATATCTCCTATAAATACGGAGTGTGAGATTCAAGCATTATACCCACAACCCCCCCTAATGCGAAAGAATCCTCCTAAAAAAATCACAGAGTTCGACCAACACAAGACGAGCACTAACGAGATTAGTTACTTAAGTACATAGTGAATGAATCTTGAACTAGTACGTAATGATGATGAGTAATTCTCCTCTTATATAAGTGAAACTAGTCTTGAACTTTCTAAGATCGGGTGAACTCATAACACATAACTAATCCCTTCATCCACCACAGTCCGCATAAAGTATATATATTTAGTCATCTTACCTCGGGATTTTAGTAAGTGTACTAGAAAAATAGTCCATTGTTTTTCATAGAAGGCGGCTAACTCTTCTCACTTACATAAGTTATTTCATCAAGTTTATCTCAACATAAACCATCCAAAATCAGGCTATAAAATAATTAAGAGCTTTGTATAAAACTCAACCTCACAAGAAAATAAGGTGATTTTCTTCAAGTTTATATTAAATGAATCACCCAAACTTTGGGATAAGAAATCATTAAGAATAAAAAACTCAACCTCTTATTCGGTAAATTTAATAATATTCTTCTCAATAGAACAATTAGAATTTATTAAGAGTTTGAAAGTAAACTCATCCTTCCTAGTGGTAAGTTCAACTAGTCCTTCGCAATACGTCTAAGAACTTATTAAGAGTAATTATTCAGCCAAAAATTGATAAATTCATCAAGTCTTTCTCACTAAGACCACCCAAAATTTGGGCTATGAATTTATTAAGAGCATTTAAGCTCAACCTAGGCATGTACATGAAACGTCATAGGGATTGGGTATATGGGATATGCACACTATGAGTCGTTTCATGGTTTCGCTTGACCACATTAAACTTAGAGAACTAAGTTGGGTATCCACCATGAATCACTTAACCAATGGGCTTAAGACTCATCCCCTCGACGAATCTAGAATTTGTTTCTTGCTCAATCCTTTGGTAGGAGGATCAGCCAAATTCATCTCCGACTTAATATACTCTAAGACGAGTATTCCGTTTTTTATTAGATGTCTCACATATTCGTACCTTATACGAATGTGTTTCTTCTTACCATTTTAAGTTTAATTTAAAACCACATGTATCGTAAATTACAAATCGTATAATAAAGATATCGGAAGAGTCGGTTTTTTCCACAAAGGTATCTCTACTAAAAGATTCCTTAGACACTCAGTTTCTTGCCTAGTTAAGTCAAGAGCTATAAACTCTGACTCTATGGTGGAGCGTACAATACAAGTCTGCTTGGCAGACTTTCACGAGATTACAACTCCATCTAAAGTGAAAACATATCCATTCGTAGAGCTTACCTCATCACTGTTAGAAACCTAGTTGGCATCACAACATCCTTTCAAAAAATAGGATAGCCAACAAAATTAAGTTTTCAATCCATAATACCCTTAAGATACTTTAGTAAGCGTCTAAGATTCGTTCAATGTTCACCACTTAGATTATGAGTATATATACTCATAACATAGACAATGTCAGGCCGAATATAGTTCATTAAGAACGTTTAGGCTTTCAATAATTTTAGCATATTCAACCTAGGAAATATAACTTCCTTTATTTTTAACGAGATGAGTGCTAGAGTCAAAAGGAGTTCGAGCAGAGATGACATTTCAATTATCAAAACTCTTTAACATTTTTTTATTGCTGATAGGTTTAAATCCTCTAGGCAAGTCTACCAATTCTCAAGTATGATTTAGACATTATTGACTCTAGTTCTTCATTAACAACACTTCTCTAAAAACTAGCGTCAATAGATCTCATAGCTTCTTCATAAGTTTTAGGATCCTCATCTAACAAAAAACTTGAGCTATAAGATCTGATAAGTTATCTAAATCATTTATCTCAAAAATAAAGGAAGTAACAAAGTCTGGTCCAAAAGATATTTCTATCTTCTTTTAGGCTCTAACTCAAACTCTAGAGCATCTCATACGATATTGTTGGTAGTATACTCAATAAATACTACATCAACAGTTCAAGAACCGATGGTGAACTTCTTAAAGTCAGGCAAACCTACTTTAGCCAGACACACCCACACTTTTAGGTATTGCAAATTAGGTGCATAACCTTTCCACAGTTCGTATAGGGTTAAATTTAATTTCTTTATGAGATACTCGGTTTAAGATTTACCGATAGAATAACTTTCTCAATATATTATAAGCTAACTCAGAATTTATCAACAATGAAATTATCCTTTTAAAGTTCTGTTTTTCCTCTCGGCTATGCCGTTTTGTTAAGGAAAGTAAGGGGCATAAGTTTCATGAACTATGTCATTTGTCTCATATACCTCTTTAAAAAATTTAGATCCAATCTCATCACCTCTATCGGACCTAACACTTTCCATCTTTTTCAAAAAGAGAATTTTTATGGAGATTTCTGCACACTCCTAAGATAGACAAATCTTTTCTTCCTTCTTAATTATCTAAAGAAAAGAGCTCAAAGAGATTTAATGGCTACAAACATCTTTTAGTAGCATTAATGTCTATCATTTTCTCTTTATTTTAGATAAGGTTCTTACCTTAAAAGACCACTAGAAATATTCATCTACTATGACTAAAAGAAAGATATCTTAAAAATTATTAAGATTATTATTCTAACTTCTGCACTAAGTATAGAATATTTATTTAGTCATAATACTTTATAAATTGAAATAATGAGCATAGTAATGCACCAGGTAGGTTTAGAAAGAGAGGTGGTGCATAAAGCACACTTAAATACCAAGTCTTTCAAAAACCAATCTTAGACATGCATTTTTAAACTATCTCACTACTTTCCAATTAATCTCTTATGAATATCTCTCTCTTCATTTAAATCTTTTAAAATTTATGCTTAATATATATATTCCCCACTAAAAAATTTATTAAGCACACTCAATATAAGTTTTCTACTCAAAAAGGTCATATAACCTTCTTTTACAACCTAGTCTAAAAGATACCCACTAAACTTACAGACTAGGTAAAGGTTTAAAATAAATTCATGTATTATAAATCATGAATTAAATAATCTGACATTATAAGTAGAAACATAATTCATGTAGACATTGTTTATTTTGATCATGCCTGCAGCTTCATTCCTTGTATCATGATCCCAAAAATCATCATGGCAGATATTTCTCATATATTTTGAATCTATAAAATTCAAATAAAATTATATATGGTTAGTCACGAAAATAATTTACTAATAGTAATAATAAATAAATAAATAAAATTCATTGATAATAAAATATTAAGATTTGGTTCTTATCTTCAACTTCACCACCACTTTCGATTATTGACCCATTTAGTACGTTAAGCTTGAACAAACCCAAAACCAGTTTGACGATAATATCATTTTTGCAGCCGAATTGTTTCTAAATTGTTGGTTAAATAGACTGCAAAACAGGGCATCAACACTGACAGGTAATAATAATAAATAAACAAGAACAAAAAAAATCGTGTCGTGGTATGGAGGTCACTGCTTTAGAAACAATTCGCCCCGATGAATGTAATCGCTACTTTAGGCGGTTGTCCCCCGAAGGTTAACACGGTCGCTCCAAGCAATATACACCCAAAGTTTGGAGTGTACTGTAGAGGAAATGATCGTCGGAATCAAAGCCGAACAAGAACTCGAAGGTTGCTCTCAAACTCTCTCAAGTAAGACATAAGTAAATCTAATGGGATGATAAAAACTGAGAGAGCTCTCTTATTTATAGGTTGAAGTCAGGGGCAAATCTATCTGAGAATCAAATAAAATTTGATTTAAAATTTAAATTTAATATCAAATAATATCTCGGATAATATCAGATAATATTCATTTAAAATCTCGGATATTATCAGATAATATCTATCCAAAAATAGTAGATTTGATAACTGAAGTATCCATTTAAATCTCGGATAATATCTATTCAAAATTAGATTTAATAACAGATAATATCAAATCATATCTCTGATATTTATTAAATCTAAACGGTTACACATTTAAAATTCAAAATGAATTTTAACTTAACCGAACTGCTTCCATGTCTCCTATAAATACGGATACCTTAATGAGTTGAATCGAGTAAAGTCTAACTCGACTCGATAAGTTCGCGATCAACTCGTTAATTTTTTAAAATATTTTTTAATAATTACTTTAAAATAATTTCATTCAAAAAATAAATTTAAAAGTGATAATTATTAATGTGTGAATTGTTACTTTAATTTTAATATGTTACTTTGTTGTATTTATGTAATGATACTTTTGAATTCAAAATTTAAAAATATTTTATACAATCTTTTTGATATTTTTGGCTAAATTTATTAATTTAGGTTAATATTAAGTCTTGTATGATATTATTAAATTTTACTTTTAGTTAAAAATAAGGTAAGTTTTTTAATAAGTCTAACGAGTAACGAATGAGTTAAGCAATAAAATATTTTAACGAGCACGAGTCGAGCATAATTTTAACGAGATTAACGAGCAAAGAGTCGAGTAGAGCAACAAAATTTTTTAACGAACACGAATCGAGCAATGTCTAACTCGCGATCGACTCGCTTAATAAGCACCCCTGAACCTCAGAAGGCTTTCGATGCTTTGAGAGTGTTCTTCTAATTCCCTACTCAATTGACCATGAGTTTCTAAGCTAATTTCTTTCCTATTCCAACAAGGTAAGTAACATAAAACACTTACTAAGCCACTTTTTTTTATTAGTGCTCCATGCATGGTTGGATTTGGGTGAGCCTTCATCCTTTTTGAACAACTGGATCTTTCAAGACTCTTCAAATCTGTGTAAACTAAGTAAATATATTTTTATTGAAAACATCTTCATGCATGAACATTTGTTTATCCTGTCAAAACCCAGAATTTCATGCAAATCTTTTGACTGTAAAACTAATTTTGTGTTTTTCCTGCAGGGATTTTAAAGCGTATATATCAGTGTAGTTTTCAGAGCAATGCCCCACCCAAACAGTGTGTGTATATAGAGTATGTGTTTTTATATATCACTGAGTCTGATTGTATCGGTTCAATGGACAGATTTGTTCTGTACTGAATTGACTTTACAGGATATATTTGAGAAATAGTTGTATTTTGAAATATAAATGTGTACAAAAAATGTTGACAGTGTTTTTATATTAAGAATAAAAATGTTATCACGTGCCTGAGCACATCATATATTACACAATCACATTCGGAAACTGATACGAGTGATGTCTTGCTCCAAACAGCGACGGAGCTACGTTGCAGATGGAAGGGGCTATTACGCCTTCTAATTTTTTTTGATATAATTATATTTAAGGTCTTTCAAAATTTAAATAATAGTAAAATAAGATTTTTTCTTTATAATTTTTAGATTAAATGCTTAATAGATCTTTACCCCTATCACTATTCGATCCTGGTTCCGTCCCTGACTCCAAACATATTATTAATATATCATACATATGAGACACAGTTGATGTTGAATTATATTATAAAAACACACTACATCGAATATTAGACATTAAAGTTCATTTAATGTAATTTTTTATATTTTTGATGTATTGAGTCATCTATTCTAAGCATTCCGAATTTTCACACAATTCCAACAAAGTACAATACACTCATTGAATATAGAAAACATGTTCAAGTCATGAAAAACATAAATATCAAATATATATTATGGTATGTTTTTATTATGAGAATGTGTTAAATTATTTGACTAAAATATGATTTTAAATTGTGACATGTTATTTTGGTAGTTAAATCTGGTATCTCAGATTATCACGATAGATCAAGTTGAATTTAGGTGTTATAGTTTTGATCACTTACGTTGTCATTTTATAGTATTTTTACTAAGACGATGATGTGATACATTACTCAAAAAAATTTATTTTTAATTTAAACCATAACTTTGTATAAAAATATTGTTTTAACCTTTAAACTTTAATAAAACATTAATTTAACATATGGTCTTTAGATCAGGCGTAGCTATGAAGTTTGCAGGTTAGAACTAGGTTAGGTGGTTTATGTAACGTTACTCGTTTTTTTTAGGCGTGATATTTTCTCTTACTTGAGATCGTGATGAAGAGTGACGAGTTTTCGTTCTCGTAATTGGTCTCTCATGAAATCGGACAATCAAAATGTTACTTAGATATCACTTGTCATGAAATTATTACCTCTTCCTAAAATATATATTTGTTAGGATGTGCAACGCCACCATATATATATCCGAAGATTTTTCTTTTTTTTTTTTCTGATGTGCAGTTAATGTTCCTTGTTTTTTTCAGGCATGACATACACTTATTTAGTTCAGTATAAGTTTACAAAACAAATCGAGTCCCAAATTTGTACAAGTGTTTTAGCATGAGACAAGTTAAAATAAAACTGTATCAAAATTTTTATAAAATAATAAAAATGTTGGTATATACTTTTTCTTACATATTAAAATGCTTATAAAATGAATAAATATTTTTATAGATATAACAAAATTTTTACCATTTCTATAAACATTTCAATAGGTATAGAAAAATCAATATTGAAATTCCTATTATTTTTATAAAAATTTTAATATAACCTCATTTTAGGAGACTCACGTTAGAGAAACCCACAAACATAACATAGAAGAAACAAAACAGATTGTTATAACTAAAAATATTATCCCTCTACATAGGGCATTTATCATCATCGACTCACTACATCAATCAAAACCAACATCCAAAATTTAAAAGAAAAACATAAGACATGCATATGTTTTTGCTTCTTTACCCACATACAAAATCAGACTCGGAGGAAAATGGATACGAATTAGGTAATTCTAATGTTCCAACTACAACTAAAACCATCTTACACCCAACGCCACTTTTAGCACACCCCACTACCCCTTGATAGTATTGCACAATTGTGTAGCATAGATATTCATGCAGCGACCGGCTTCCCCCGACCCATAGTAAATCCTCTTGTGCCATCCGGCATACGAGGGCCAGTAGGATGCTTACCTATAGTAGCTTGCTCATTACTGACCAAAGGACTTGAAGCTGAAGGAAGAGTGACTACATGATTTCCTAGACTGTTATGATGGTATTGAGTCCGACCACGTCCTTTGTACCGGCCCCTGTTTCTCACTTTTTTCTGTCCACCCTCTTTGTCACTAGGATGCTCCTCTCCCTGCATAAGATATATGATCAGGGAACTGAGATTAAAAACAAAAAGCAACTACCAAAGCAAATATACCACCAAAGAGCCGAGCTTTCTTTTCAGGTCCGAAAAACTACAGCTAACAGTGTTGAACAGATTCTTTACACTACGTCTTTAAGGTATCTTCAAAATAACAGGAAATCATCATGTGGAACAAACCCGTTATTTTAAAAGCACAGCTCAAAAATCTCAAATCCATTTATATCCATTAGTTTAGCAACTTAGCCACTTGAGAATCACACCAAATGTTCATATTTGTCAAGGGGCCATTTCAGTAATTCATTACTGTAAGAATTGAATCGGCACTTACATGATTCCCGTGTGACTGAGAAGGATCTTCTTGCTGTTTCTCATTTGAATGCATCTCAGTAATAGAAACTTCATCTTCCTCACACTGACCTCCATCATGGCCTTTTTTCGCTCTTGGATGAACAGGTTTCGACTAAAATGAGAGAATACAAATACAGATGAATGGTCTTGTATTGCTCCATAGTCGATTGAATACAAACATATATAATTTTCTCCATCAAACCAAGATTTTAACTAAAAATAATGAAATATGACAAAAGAAATAACTTAGTATAGTAGGATTTCTTTTTGGTATGTACATTGTTCTGGAACTGCACAATCCACTAAAAACTTGTTTAACATTAAAATTTGGTTCTGCTGGTAAACATAGCATACATTACACTTTTTCCTTGTGAGCAAACAAAAATTTTTGACCCCTTCAAATTCTTCAAAGAAAATGAGTTGCACAAAATGAAGTTAAAGTGAAAGGATGAAAAGAGCAGACACAATAATTGAAGCAAAAGGCTACATACTGCATTTCGAAGCATTAGATAGACCCTAAGGCCACTCCTCCAATTTCCCGCATCGTTAAGCTCTGCAACCTGCAAAGCTAGACACTTATACAATTGCTATAACTACAGAACGTAAAAAGGGACATTCCATAAAAATTCGGGATACTTACAGCTTTCTCAGCCAACTCCACAGTTTCATATTCAACAAATGCATGCAGCTACAGAAGAAGAAAAAAAGATTCCAAGATTAAAGCACCTTCAAATGGTTGATAATTATTAATTACAATAAATATAATATCATATATTTCCTTAGAATTTGACAAAAAAAGGGAAGATCTTTCCATACAAAATAAATAAAATAGCTAGCATATCAATGATGAGAAAATGTACCTTGTTACTAAAATGAATGTCATCACTCTTTACTGACCTAGATGATGAAGAAACCCCACCACCAGAGGGTTGAGGCTGACAGGTACGGATTGTTTTCACACTAAGAATGAAAAAAATCAAGAGATTGGTCCACAAATACACAATAAAAATAGTAAGAAGTAAAACTCAATAGCTAGAGTTTATAATTTCTCTTGAAATGTAATAGTCTCGTTACCTCCCAACAGCAGAGAAAATCTTCATGAGGTTCTGATGGCAGTGATCCTCGGGCAAATTCTCAGCAATAACTATACGAGACTATAAATCACAAGAATTTGAAAGCAATAGGTAAAGACATTAGCATATTTAATTCTTGAGCAATATTTGAAGATGCTGACCAACTAGAAAGAAAAACATGACCTTTACATGAAAAATACATAATAAACTTGCATGAGAAATATGGAGGGGGGAACAGATGAAGGAAACCTACTTGCAACTCTTTCATATCTGATTCGGTAAAGGGATGCAGGCGTCTTACTTTCTTTCCATCTTCACTCACTACCTGCACATAATGAAATCAAAAAAAGATTTAAGCAAGGCCACTGAGGATATGAGGATACCACAAAAAAAACATAAAACATAAGAAGGAACTGTAAGCATGAAACCTGAGAAAAAGGCAAATACTCACAAGCTTTGATGAGTTCCGCAAAACAGTTGCTAGTTGAGAATGAGTTGTTACAAGGGCTTTAATCTTCTTAAAGGATGCAACAACATATATTGGCACTATAATGGAAACAAAGAACAATTTTAATCTAAATCAACATTTTAGAAACCAGACAGGAAGTCAAAACCGGAAAGACTTCCTGTTTAATGGTATGAATGTGCATATACCAGTTCTAGCCTAAAACATTTTGCTCCATAGTCAATAATGGAAATAAGTCATACCATAACCTTCAGGATCCTTATTGATAAACCTCATAAGATGATCAGTGGTGGCCAAGTTCAAATCACCAAAATAGTACTCAACCTGTGAAATAAATTGTGGTGTTTTACATTAACGAAAAACTACAGTGGAACATGACAGAGGAGAAGGGCACAATATAAAATTGGTAATATTTTAATATCCATCGTTAAAATAAATTCCTGAAGAAGCAGACAACATCTCTCTAGCATCTGGTTAATCTTAGACTTAGATTCTATAATAAAGCACACAGAAATTCAAGCAGAATAATCAAAGAATGAATAAACACAAATAATTGAAGGAAAACATAACGAAGACAATCAGTAAATGAAGTTGCAAAAAGCAGAAGAAATATTGATTCAATGATGCTAATGACCTGATTCACAATCTTGAATGTAGCTTCTTCGGATAGTCCATTTTTGGAGGTGGTTGCACCATGATCCTTATGCTCCTTCTGCTGATCTTTCTTTGCAACAGCTTCAACTTCTTGCTCTCGATGATTAGGATTCTGGTACGGATGAGGGTGATGATTTCGCATGGACGTGTGATGGTGGACTGGAACCATGTGGGGTGGCACAGGCACGGGAAAGTGAAAAGCCACTCCTGGCGGTGCAGTAGGAGGAGAATACACGTGCATCATCCCAGGAGGCGGTGGAGGAGGGATCATCATCCTCAGACCTTGCTGGTGATGCTGCTGAGGCGTGGAGCGCGTTGGCACGAACTCAGGCGCCTGGGCATTGAGCCGGCTGGATGACAAGTTCCGCGTCAGTTGTGGATCTGAAGAAGAGGAAGAAGAAGCGGACGATTGCGGAGTATCTAGGGTTTCCGGCTGCGCCATGATTTGGGGATATAGAGATATTTGAATTTTATTTATTTTATGGAAAAAATACAGTGAATACAGATATGAGTAGATATTGCGCCAAGGATATCAATCTTTGACTGCGTGGGATTTTCTTTCTTCGTGGAGTGGAAGGATCCTGCCTACGGTGGGGCTGGGGCGAGGCCGATGGAGACCGGAGACGACAATGGAGAGGATTTCTCGGCCCTTGTAAACCTTCATACTTTTCTATTTATATCCTACCCTTCACCTTTTCAAAAGCCACTTCAAATTTGTTTTTTTTAATGAAAAATATTGTTGTTGTTATTATTATTATTATTATTATTATTATTATTATTATTATTGTAGATGTGTAAAATTTGAATCGATTTAATAAAATTAAATAACTCAACTCAATTATAGAATATAAATATTTGATTCATTTTTCATTCGATTTAAAATTTTATAAACTCGAATCAAAAAAATTTTAAATAAAGTTTGACTTACAAATGAAAATTCGAATAACTCAAATAACTTAAAATTTTTAATAATTAGAGGGTTTATTTTTAAGTTCGAGAAGAGTACCTCAAATTTCTATGATATCGTTATATAAAAAATTAATAAATATTACCACGTATGAAAAAAATGAATATATATATATCCTATATGATTAGTGAAAATTATTTAAATTATAATTAAATCATATTATAACATAATAAATAATTATAATTAAATTTTTACAAGAGTTCAAAAACTTGATTCAACTCGATATATATATCCTCCAACTTGGCTCAGCTCGAAAAATTTTTGAATGAAAGTTCGAATAATAAAAATTAGATTTGTCAACTCGAATAACTTAATTTTTTTAAACTCGACTCGATTAAATACTCACTCCTAACTAGATGCTCTTTAAAAACATCCGTAAATCTAAATAGATGAATAGAATACACATAATAAGAAGAAGAATCTATAGTGTCAGCAGGGATGGAGCTAGGATCGAATAGTGAGAGGGACAAAGGTCTATTAAGCCTTTAGATTAAAATTATGAGGAGTAAAAACCTTATTTTATTACTATCTAAATTACAAAGTACCTTAAATATAATTATACCAAAAAATTTTAGAAGAGCAAGATCCCCTCCCACCTACAACATAGCTCCGTTGCTGAGTGTCAGATAATTATTATAGAATATACATAACTGATAACAAAAAAACATAAGAAAAAATGTTAGTTCACAAATTCTTATTCGATATCACCCAACTTAGTAGAGAACCGGATCGAAGTGTGTGACCAAAAACTAATGTGGTGATTAGTACAGTATTTTATTCGATAATTATCAATTCAATAAAGATTCAGGGTTCAATGTGGTACACTATTAGCATGGTAGTGCAATGAACCTATGTGGGATTATCAATTTTTGGATCAATTTAAAACTTTTATAAGTTTTAGGGACTAATCTATAAATCTAACAAATTAAGGGTCTCTAACAGAAATTCTTTTATCAAAGGGAAATTAAACCTACAAGCATCAGTTGTAAATTTTCAGTGCATTGGGAAGTTAATTACCTATCTATTTAATCATTCATTATTAAGGGACTAAACCGTAAAAATTTAAAAATTCATTTTTTTTCCAAATAACATAATTAACCAATTGTGTATTGATATCTTACAGTCGTATCGATACGCTTAAATTCATTTATATTGCATAGCATTTAATTCTGATAGCATCCGTATTCATTTGCATTATTATATACTCACGTGTTATTATAAGCGACAAAAATTATTTACGAGCGAATTATCTATCATTTTATTAATATATATTTTTTCTCGTAAATACTATTCACAAATGAGTCGTTTATCATTCTGTTAACATATATTTTTTTCGCATTAAAGATCGTTTCATTCACTAATTTTTTATTAGCATATTAATCGTTTGTTCATTTACTAAAGGAGTGAAGTCATTTGTTTAGGATCATTATAGGATATAGGTCTTATAAAATAAATATAGGTCAATTTGAATCAAAGAAAAAATTTAAGAATTAAAATGAACAAAATTAAAACTATATTAAAAATATCAGATTAAATTATAAAAATTAAAAATAAATGGGTTCAATTTTAGATAAAATAAAATTTTAAAGACTAAATTAAATAAAAATAAACATACTAAAAATATTTGACTAAATTAGTAAAACTCGTAATATTTAAGGTTCCAACTTAAAATATTACTGTGACCTACTTAAAAATTTACCGAAATGGTAAGAATTTTTTTTCAAAACTAAAATTTTACATGAATTATTTAAAATTTTAACACTCACGGTAACGTTTTAACTTTAAACATAAAAGTTAGCAGACCAAATTAAAACATTATAGAAGTAGAATATTTTAGGTTGGAACCTATAATGTCACCATATCCAACCTAAAAACTTATGTAAATGGTATGAAAATAGGTTCTAACCGGTGCTCTCAACATCTTTATTTTTCAACCATCCAAAAATAGAAAAATTATATCATGGGTCAGTCCCACCACCTGTCCATGAGACCAACCAATAAAAACTGCCCACTTCATCAATTTTTCCATGTCATAATTTTTTCTCAAGTGAATCTTCACTTGAAAAATTAAAAAAATAATGAGGTGGACAGTTTCTATTGGTTGGTCCCACGGGTGACGTGGTGGGACTGACCCATGATATAATTTCTCCCAAAAATGTTACAAGGTCCGATTAAAAAGTTACAATTTTGGTAAAAAGTTAAGTTTTAATCGAGATGTCTTAGTTTAGATACATACAACGTGTTATAATGTTTAAAAAATTAATGTTTGACTGAATAGTCGTTTTAATTTGTATTTTTTAAACAATTTAACTTAATGTTTTATTTTAAATTAAAACGATCATTTTAAAAATAAAAACTATTAATCAACTAATGATAAATGACTTGAAATGACATGACATACATGATAGTGCATGTTAACATAATTGTGTTATATAAACAAAGATACTAACTTAAAAAATATCATATCAATCAAAAAATAATTATATAAAATATAAATTTATTATTTTGTACTAACATGTTATTTTGTCAAATTGTTTCAAGTCGTTTATCCTTAGTTAACTAACAATTTTCATTTATAAATAAATCATTTTAACTTAAAATAAAATGTTAAATATTAAATCAAAATAATTATTCAAACAAATGTTTGAGACTTTTTTTTTTTTACTTTATGCCTTGTGTTTAGACAAACCTGTATTTTTGGAGCAACAAGGGTGTGGATCAAAAACAATAAAAATACATAATTTGATTCCATTTTTATTTATATCTTCATTTATGATCAGTAAAAAGCCATCAGCCTCCTAAATATAAATGCCATAAGTGATTTTCTTTTTCTTGTGAAAAGAGCCCAATTTTCATAACAAAGTTCTTTCACTTGATCAAGGGAGGTTCTAAAAACACCTCCTTAAATATACGAATAAAAGTATTTATTTTTTATAAATAATGATTATCCAATTTATTTTTATATATTCGAATAAAAAATATACAAATAAAAATATTTATATAAAAAATATTCATAAAATAAATATTCGAATAAAAATATTCATACAATAAATATTTGAATAAATATATATACGAATAAAAATATTTATATAATAAATATTTGAATAAAAATATTCATATAATAAATATTCCAATAATAAATATTCAAATAAAAATATTAGAATAATAAATATTTGAATAAAATATTCAAATAAAAAGATTCGAATAAAATATATATGAATAAAAATATCCGTATAAAAAAATATTCGAATAAAAATATTCATATATAAATATTTAAATAAAAATACTAGAATAAAAATATTCAAATAAAAAATATATGAATAAAAATATTCGTATAATAAATATTCAAATAAAAGTATTCGAATAATAAATATTCAAATAAAAATATTCGAATAAAAAAATATTTGAATAAAAAATATTTGAATAAAAATATTCGTATAATAAATATTCAAATAAAATATTCATCTAATAAATATTGGAATAAAAATATTCGTGTAATAAATATTCGAATAAAAAATATACAAATAAAAATATTCATATAATAAATATTCGAATAAAAATTTTTGAATAAAAATATCCGTATAATAAATATTCAAATAAAAATATTCATATAATAAATATTGGAATAAAAATATTCGAATAAAAAATATACAAATAAAAACATTCGTATAATAAATATTCGAATAAAAGTTTTTAAATAAAAATATTCGAATAAAATATATTTGAATAAAAATATTCATATAATAAATATTCGAATAAAAATATTTATATAATAAATATTCGAATAAAAATATTCGAATAAAAAGTATACGAATAAAAATACTTGAATAAAAATATTTGAATAAAAATATACGAATAAAAATATTCATATAATAACTATTCAAATAAAAATATTCGAATAAAAATACTCGAATAAAAATATTCATATAATAAATATTCAAATAAAAATATTCGAATAAAAAATATTCAAATAAAAAATATACGAATAAATATTGTACACAATTTCTTACAAAGTATACACAATGGCTTACAAAAACCGTAAAGAAAAAGGTATGTACACAATTGTAGAACTAATGTTTTGATATAATAATTGAAAAATAATTTTGGACTAATTTGAAAAGATTTCAAAAATGGTTATTATGTCCAAACTACTTGAAAATATATTTAAGATGTTTTTGAGTGATTTTAAATATGTTTTAAATGATTTAAAGAAATCAAATAAGTGTTTTTAACCCAGGTGTTTCGATACACCCTTAAGGTGTTTCGATACCTGTTCTTCAATACCATGGTTTCAAAGGCAAAACCACAGTGGTATCGATACTGGTATCGATACCTTTTTGCCACTGTTATGTTCTATTTCGAACCCTATTTTGAAACACCCCCAACGGTCAAAACGATTTTATAAAAAACCCAACGGCTAGAAGCGGTATCGATACCAATTCTTAAATGCAGGTCAACGGTTATTTCCTAAAGAGGGTGTTTCGAAACAGCTCTCACGTGTTTCGATACCACCTGCACCAAAATAGGAAATAAGCCTTGTAATAAGCTCCAAACGGCTCCAAACCAATCCCAACGGTCACCAACAGCTAGAACCTCATTTGGGATGATAAAAGGAACCCTCAAGCATCAAGAGAAGACTAATGCTTCACCTGTAATAACATTATGACCAAGAAATTGTCTTAGTGCTTAATTTCCTATTATTTGGGTAGACAAACACTTGTGAGCTCAATTGTCAATATATGCTCAAGTTAATTAGGATTTGGGTGAGTGCTTAGTTGCAAACATTAACCTTATTAGAAGGATTCAAGTTTGCTAAGTTTCTTCTTGTTTGAGTGAATTCCCAAAGTTCGGTTGTGAACTTTGGATGCTAGATTCGGGTTTGAGTCTAGGATTGTAAGGTTATCCCTTTGGCCTTAAAAGGTTGAAATTCAATAGTGAATTTGGAAATCCTTAGTAGGAAGCTAAGGTAGTGGATGTAAGTGCTTGTTCGAAGGCCGAACCACTCTAAAATCATTGTGTTATCTTTTGCTTCCACAATCAACCACCCAAAGTGTTCTTTCTCCATCAAATTGGCAAGTTAATCGGTTGTGCATCGAGCCACTCCAAGCCTAACAATTGGTATCAGAGCGAGGCTCAATCGAGGAGGATTAACATCTTATTGAGAAGATCCGGAGAGCTCGACCAATTTACAATCAACTGACATTTCATGGCTTAATCCATTAACAAGCCACCTTTCTTTGACGGGTTCAACTACTCCCAATGGAAGATAAGGATGAAGTATTTCATCAACTCTAGAGACTACAAGCTATGGGATATAGTTGAAGATGAACCATTTTTGCCAAAAGGAATAAAGGCGGAATGGAGCATGGAAGATCGCAAGAAGATGGTGCTTAATCACAAAGCCTTGCACATTCTTGTTTGTGCATTCCATCCAAGCATCTATGAGAAGATATCTTCTTGTGATAGTGCCAAGGAAGTTTGGGACAAGGTAGAAGTCACGTACGAAAGAACAAACGAAGTAAAGGAGACCAAGATTGGACTCCTCAACCAAGAGTATGAGAACTTCAAGATGAATCCGGAAGAGGACATAGCAAAGAGGATATGGAGAGATCATTCCGAAGGAGAAGCTTGTTCGTAAGCTCATCTATTCCCTTCCTGAGTCATGGGACTCGAAAAGGACCACCATCATCGAAGCCAAAAATCTAAAGACACTCAAGCTTGATGAACTCATGGCGTCACTCCTCACACATCAAATTATGACGAAAGGAAGACAAGAGGAGAAGAAGAAGGAAGAGATTAGAGCGATGGGGAAGAAGAAAGTTCAAGAGCTTGGTGTAAATGTCAACATTGTTGCTCTAAAATCCTCCAAGTGCATCCACTTTAAAGATTCAAGTGAGGAGGATAGTGAAGAAGATGAAGAGCTTGCCCAACTCTTCATTGACTTTGATCGATTCGTGAGGAACAAAAATAGAAAATCCTCAAAGCACGAATCCAAGAAGAAGATGAAGGATTCCCACAAGTCAATCAAAAGGGGATCATCTTCCAAGAAGCAAGCATATGTGGCTACATGGAGTGATGATGACTCCACCGAAAATGAAGAAGCCAACCTATGCTTGATGGTCCTTAATGAGGGGTAGGTAACTTCTAACTCATCTTGTTTAAATTCATATTCATTTGATGAGTTACAAGAAGCCTATGATAAATTGGCTTTTGAGTTCAAGGTTTCATTTTCTAAAAACAAAAAGATGATTTCAAAGCTTAAATTAGAAAATGATTTGCTTTCAAAAACCAATTTCGAAATTGAAGCAAAATTAAAAGATTTTGAGCTTAAAGTTTTGGATTTACAAAATTTGCTTCAAAAGATGGAAAAAGATCATCAAATGGCTCTAGATGATCTTAAGAAGAAAAAAGATTTGATTTCCAAAGAACTTCAAAAGAAAAATGATGTGGAAAAATCAAATTTTTATTTGAAACAATTTAGTGCCCCTAGATTTGAAAATGAAAAATGTTTTAGAAGTGTTTGGGTCTCAAAAGGACTAATCACTTCAACAAATAGGGATGAAATTGAAAAATTGATTCCTAAGGGGACTAAATTATGTGCTTCTAATGCTAAAGGATCCAAAGCAATTTGGATACCAAAAATTACTTGATTGTTTCATTTTAGGTGTGATGGAGGTATGAGCATCAAAGTGCAAGATTAAGGGGGAGCTCCATACACACAAGTAGGACACTTGAAGAAGGAAGGCTTCACATCCTACCTTTGACTCAAGTGTGGTAAAATTTCTAGTTGAATTTGTGTTTATTTGCTTATTTTTGTTTTATTTCAACTAGTTTATCATATATGTTGGACTAACACTTAGTGATGCCTTGAGTAAGGGGGAGTTTTTGTTTTCATAACCAATGTTTTGATATTTAATTTTTCAACAATTGATATCTTTCAAATTCTCCTATGTTATGAGCTTTAAAGTTTTTCAAACTTGGTTTGAACCATTTTTGATATAACAAAAAGGGGAAGAATGTTATGAAAAATTGCTTTTCAAAGAAAGACTTTCAAATGGATAAGAGGAACCTTAAATGATTTGAGTCTTTAATTCTCTTATTCAAAGTTTATTTGACAAAGGAGGAGCAATCTCAAAAACAATTTTTTAAGTTAGTTTTATTATATCAAAAAGGGGGAGATTGTAGAACTAATGTTTTGATATAATAATTGAAAAATAGTTTTGGACTAATTTGAAAAGATTTCAAAAATGGTTATTATGTCCAAACTACTTGAAAATATATTTAAGATGTTTTTGAGTGATTTTAAATATGTTTTAAACGATTTAAAGAAACCAAATAAGTATTTTTAACCCAGGTGTTTCGATACACCCTTAAGGTGTTTCGATACCTGTTCTTCAATACCATGGTTTCAAAGGCAAAACCACAGTGGTATTGATACTGGTATCGATACCTTTTTGCCACTGTGATGCTCTATTTCGAAACCTATTTTGAAACACCCCCAACGGTCAAAACGATTTTATAAAAAAAACCAATGGCTAGAAGCGGTATCGATACCGGTATCGATACCAGTTCTTAAATGCAGGTCAACGGCTATTTCCCAAAGAGGGTGTTTCGAAACAGCTCTCACGTGTTTCGATACCACCTGTACCAAAAGAGGAAATAAGCCTTGTAATCAGCTCCAAACGTAAATTATTGTGTATAATTTGTAAGGAATTGTGTACAAACATAAATATTTACCATTTTGGTGCCATATTGGGTATTATTATAGGAAATTGTGTATTTACACAAATCCTTACCCTTGGATGCCTCATTTAGCTCATGATTTTGAAGTGGTAAGGATTTGTGTACATACCTTTTTTCTTACGGTTTTAGTAAGCCGTTGTGTATACTTTATAAGGATAAATCGTTACCGTTTTCATGCTATATTGTGTATTCTTGTAGGAAATTGTTTATGTACACAAATCCTTACCCTTGGAAGCCTCCTTTAGCTCATAGTTTTGAAGTGGTAAGTATTTGTATACATACCTTTTTTCTTACGGTTTTCGTAAGTCGTTGTGCATACTTTGTAAGAATTTATGTACAAACACAAATCCTTACCATTTTCATGCCATATTGTGTATTATTGTAGGAAATGGTGTATGTACACAAATCCTTACCCTTGGAAGCCTCCTTTAGCTCATGGTTTTGAAGTGGTAAGGATTTGTATACATACCTTTTTTCTTACGGTTTTCGTTAGCCGTTGTATATACTTTGTAAGGATCTGTGTACAAACACAAATCCTTACCGTTTTCATACCATATTGTGTATTCTTATAGAAAATTGTGTATGTACACAAATTCTTACCCTTGGAAGCCTCCTTTAGCTCATGGTTTTGAAGTGGTAAGGATTTGTGTACATACTTTTTTTCTTACGGTTTTCGTAAACCGTTATGTATACTTTGTACACAAATCCTTATCGTTTTCGTGCTATATTGTGTATTCTTGTAGGAAATTGTGTATGTACACAAATCCTTACCCTTGGAAGCCTCCTTCAGCTCATGGTTTTGAAGTGGTAAGGATTTGTGTGCATACCTTTTTTCTTACGGTTTTCGTAAGCCGTTGTGTATACTTTGTAAGGATTTGTGTACAAACACAAATCCTTACCGTTTTCGTGTCATATTGTGTATTCTTGTAGGAAATGGTGTATGTACACAAATCCTTACCCTTGGAAGCCACCTTTAGCTCATGGTTTTAAAGTGGTAAGGATTTGTGTACATACCTTTTTTCTTACGATTTTCGTAAGCCGTTGTGTATACTTTGTAAGGATTTGTGTACAAACACAAATCCTTACCGTTTTCATGTCATATTGTGTATTCTTGTAGGAAATTGTGTATGTACACAAATCCTTACCTTTGGAAGCCTCCTTTAGCTCATGGTTTTGAAGTGATAAGGATTTGTGTACATATTTTTTTTCTTACGGTTTTCGTAGGCCGTTGTGTATACTTTGTAAGGAATTGTGTACAAACACAAATCCTTATCGTTTGGGTGGCATATTGTGTATTCTTGTAGGAAATTGTGTATGTACACAAATCCTTACCTTTGGAAGCCTCATTTAGCTCATGGTTTTGAAGTGGTAAGGATTTGTGTACATACCTTTTTTCTTACGGTTTTCGTAGGCCGTTGTGTATACTTTGTAAGGAATTGTGTACAAACACAAATCCTTACCGTTTGGTTGGCATATTGTGTATTCTTGTAGGAAATTGTGTATGTACACAAATCCTTACCTTTAGAAGCCTCCTTTAGCTCATGGTTTGAAGTGGTAAAGATTTGTGTACATACCTTTTTTTCTTACGGTTTTCGTAGGCCGTTGTGTATACTTTGTAAGGAATTGTGTACAAACACAAATCCTTACCGTTTGGGTGGCATATTGTGTATTCTTGTAGGAAATTGTGTATATACACAAATACTTACCTTTGGAAGCCTCCTTTAGCTCATGGTTTTGAAGTGGTAAGGATTTGTGTACATACCTTTTTTCTTACGGTTTTCGTAAGTCATTGTGTATACTTTGTAAGAAATTGTGTACATACACAAATCTTTATCATTTTTGTGCAAATTTATGTATTCTCGTAGTGATTTATGTATGTACACAAATCCTTACGTTTGTAACAATTTATGTATGTACCGTTTTTTTTACAGTTTTTGTAAGGAATTACATACACAAATCCTTACTATTTTTATGCTAATTTATGTATGTACCGTTGTTCTTACAGTTTTTGTAAGAAATTGTATATATTTTATGTGCACAATGTGACCGGGTAAACCGGTTAAGACTTATTTTAAGTTTTTTTTTAGAGGCTTTCTCCAGAACTACCCCTTGATCAAGGTAGCTTTGAGAAAAAGAATATCTTTGATGTTCTCTCCCATAGAATCTTACATCCTACCGCTGAATGAGCCTAATACAGACAAATAGGAGCAATATGACACTCAAATACACAATAGTCTTGGTAAAGATATTAATAATTATGGGGTTAGGGTAAGGATGGGGGCAAGTTTTTGTCGATTCCAATCATGATCCGAAAAATAAATTAATATATGCGAACGCACCCTACCACAATTTTTAATATACCCTACCCCGACCGGACATAACGAAAAACATAACTCAACCCTGACTTGACCCCACTATCTTAATAAAAAAATTCGATCAAACTCGACCCAAAAAATAAAAAAAAATATTAAATATAATATATATATATATTGGGTTGGGTCAGATATTTTAAATCCTAAACCCGACCCAACCATGAAAATTCCAAATATTCACACACCCCGAAACCCGATTTTAATACTAAACCCCGTCCCAAACGGGTCAGATCCGTTCGAGGATGGGTATTATTGCCATCCCTAGGCTAGGGAAGCAACATACGTGCAATTTTTACAAAATGTCTAATTCAGCATACAAATTACAGAATTATTTCCTCAATGAAGGCAGAAGCCAAGTAAAGAAACCAACGTTTGTATCTCCACTCAATTTCTGGGATGAGTATTCCATCAACATGTTCCAAAGGTCTCCAACATTCCATTTCTGTGATATAATCCATTCACTCACCTGCCAGGCGATGCCAAAACATAGAAGTACTTTGATATCAATGAACCAACAAAATATCGAGAGACAATTTTAACTATGAATCGACAGCAAAGGATTATAAGAAAGAGAGCTGATTGTTCAAATGACCGGAGTGGAGCACTTTTGACCAAAGACTCGATGTTCGATAATAACTTATGGCGGGTGCACATCACTTAACAATTTAAGGTAAGGTAGCAAATGAACATTATAAAGACCCATGATAATGAATCAGAGCAATGCCTTACTAGAAATCTTATCTACCAATGATGCTTCTACTCTAACAAGAACGAGCAGTACCTGATCTAGACTTTGCAGTGCCTCCAGACCAAAAGTGTAGTATGAGATGAAAGGTCTTAAAGCCTGAAACAAATGTAATCAGGAAGAGAAAGATCAATTTCAAACAACAAGAGTAAAACACATGGAAATGTTAAAAAAAAAATCCTACTCTATATCACAGGTGTACAGTATTTAGTTTTTCACAAGAGCCTTAACATTTAAGGACCACCACATCTAATATGAAAGCTTTAAGGAGAACTACCTACCTGAGAAGCAGCAAGCCATTGGATTATGGTCTTTAGTTCAGGATCTCCTCCAAATGCACCACAACCCCAATTTCCTGTTGCTACCCCGATATAATTTTCAGGGTCCTTTAATTGACCACAATTCTCATTAGACTTTCCTAGCTCCTCTGTCCCAGATCCTCCTCCATTTGTTTCAGCAGGCAGAGAAGAAGCTTCATTTAACTATAAAAAAGAAAAGTAACTATCAACATGCCACTTGATATAAGAGTAGATCCTAATTAACCAGAAGAGAACACTTATAATAGGACTCCAATGATAAACTGTGTTTTCAGGGCTTGTCAATTAGGAAAATAAACGCAACATTAGTGGTATGATGATAAAACAGTCACATAAGTTTGTGGTAAAAGTACTGTACAGGTCCCCCATACTGTACTGTGGAATGCATTTTGGTCTCTGTACTTTTAGATTAAACATTAATGCTGCTATAAATTAGAAAAATGAGCAAAATGGTCATTCTTGTAACAGTTGGAAAGTATAAGTTGTCAATTTTAAGATGTGGCCTTGATTAAATGGCATGACATTAGTTTAAAATATAAGGTGATATTTTTTAAGTAATGTGGTATGATCACCTGATCTTCGTAGCTTAACCTAAAATTGTTGCATTCAATTAAAATTATTAAGGTTAAACTAAATTAACAATTTTTTGTAACAAAATAAAATTAACAATATTGTTTTTCAACTGCAAAAATAATACTTTGCTCATTTTTAACGTATGAGGACTTTTTCTCGTTTTAAAACTATACCCTGCACCACAGTACAAGGACCTCTACAGTATTTTTTACCAAAGTTTGTCCCCAGATATGTCACCATCATCTGTTTCTTATCTTAATCAAGCTGACCTGCACCAAGTTCTTGATCTTGAACAGTCTGTACTGGCTATACTTTGATTCATCCAAAAAGCCACAAAATGCCTTATTAGTTTCCCTACCAAACACGCAAATTCAGGTGATATAGGTTACACCATATGATTTAAATAGGAAGAAAAATATACTTATAAAATCTAATCAAAATGTATATAGAAGCAAATCTAAGAAGTTTCACATTATGTATCATGAAAGCCTTTATCCAGCACATCGCATGCATACATGTAAATCCATTAATGTGATCGACGTAAAACAGACATTCTTCCTTCATAACAGTTATTTATTAAGATCCAATATGTTATTGCAAAGCACACAACTCAGACAAAAATAGTGAAAATTTTTGCTAAAGCTCTTCATGCATATTTGCAGAAAAGCTTCTGTCTCGAGGAACAAAATTGCTTCAAAGGCTGGTTTATTTCTTAAATTTGGGTTAAGACTCGATGCAGTGTTCTTAAAGCATCATCAGTCCCAGCTGGAAACTTAATAGAAATATTATGTCCTACAGTCCTGGCTGTCATTAGTTTTACTATTCATTTTTCTACAAACCTGGTGTATGCATGAATGTGATAATTTACATACCGAAGAAGGTATTTAAGTCTGTACTGCTTCATTCTTGGACTGCACAAAGCATCTATGGCAACAATTCTTGTTTTACGTCTTCCAAGGAAGTCAACACTCCTTTTGTCCACATAGTCACCAGCAAACCGAAATGAAGAGGCATACCTGCACAAGCCAAAATGGTATTATTATCACAAGTCAAGTGCAAAAGATGGGAGAGTAAAGGCAGGTAGTCATCAAACTTTTCTTATGAATTTCTTATTTGAGATGTATTAAAGATTGGGTGGAAAAGACAGAAGGGAAAGCATGGCCAGAAGACAGCTTGCCTGAGCAAAAAAAACAAAAACGGATAGAGAACCCATTCAATGTTGAATTCACGACTTTCACAGCAAGATAAATTTATATGAAAATCAAATTTAAGTTATTATACTTCAGGAACTAATATATGTGAGTTACTGTGGTACATGCATATATTATAAATACGAAATAAATAAATGGTACCAGATCTCTTTACAGGCTTACGGTTTATACCCTGTATAGTCAGAGAACCTCTCTGCTCCAACAATTTCTATAGATTCATTGTCTTCCATTGAAGGCAAGAAAAGCATGCCAGCAATCAGTTCGGGATTGATCATGAAGCGAATTTCTTCCTATTAAAATATTAGAAAGTAATTAACCAGTAAACTACTAAGAGATTAGAACATAATCAACCAGTAAAAAGGTGAAAGAATCAAGAAAAAGAAGCAATAGTACATAATAGGGGAGAACATTCGGCCAAGTAAAAAAATTGAGTTAGTCGAGTCGATGAGTCCTATTTTATAGCTCAAACTTAGTTTGAATTTTTTTCGAGTCAAGTTGTCCGTGTTTATGTTCAAATTTAATTGTAAGCATTTATAATATTATAGTACTAATTAATTCCAATTTAACCAACTATCTATAATTATATATATTTCTTCGTATTTTTTCATGTGATATATATATATAGAATTGGAGGACTCAACTCAAACTTGAAAACTGATCCACTAATAACTAAATATTCGAGTTATTCGAATTTTCTTTTTATAACTTAGACTTTATTTGGTTTTTTTAGCCGAGTTTATGAAATTATGAGTCAACTCATGAGTCATTTTTTTGCGTTGAGTAGAAAAATTCAATTTTTACGAGTCAAGACGAGTTTTGCTCACCCCTAGTATATGATGTCACTAACAGTGTGAATGAAGCAGAAAAATAAAAATCAGACCTGCACACAACCTCTATTTAGAGCACCCCCTCCAAGGTATTTATTTGCAAAATCCACTTCAAGAGTTTCAATACCGTGATCTTCTATTAAGCCTGAACTATGAACCTGTATCATTATAGATAAATAACAGAAGGATGGATTCACCACAATGATAGTAGGATGTTGGTACAGAAAAAAGATAGGCCAAGAAGAAGCAATTGTGATATTGAAATTTAAGTCTATAAATATGTTCTATAAGTTGAATTGTTACCTGAAAAGGGCAGAGGGGAATAGTTGAATTGGTCCAAAAATCAGCATCTGGATAAGGAACACACGATTGCAAAGGATGATGTCCTAAAGAGAGAAGCTTGCGCTCGAAAGAAACAGATCCTGTAGGCATTTGCAAACATATCCTTTGGAAATAGTGCACAATGCACCTCACTTTGTTTTCTTGGTTCTCACTGTAACTGTGATAGAGACTCCTGAGGATACGTACATACACATATACATAGAGAGATATAAAGAGAGCATTTAGTGTTTGAATATAAGAACAAAAACAAGGAAACTTTGAAAGTAAAATCCCAAGTGGCAACGTGTAGTGTAAATGTGTGGAATTGAAGAAGGTGCAGCAGCACAAGCAGAAACCAGTAAGGAGAAATGATGATTGATAGCAAGACAAGTTGTAAATTGACATACGCAAACAAATGATCAAAGTTGATGGTTGGCAGATGTCTTAGACCTCTATCAGAGATTGGAAACAAACAAAATAAAGAGCATGCAAGTAGAGCGCCGATCAACTCCTGAAATGTAGATTAGATGTGCATCAAATTCGAGCATGATACTTTTGAATTAAGCACACAAGTGCGTATTAGTATAGTAATAATAATACAAGTGACGAGTATAAAAATACACCTGGGAGAGAAGCACCACGCCAGATTGCTGCGGACCCAATATGCGTAGACCGCATCCACTAGCCTGTGTATTTTGATAGTGAACATCTATAAGGAAAGGCAACCGCAATAGCAGATTGGCTAATTTTGGAATGTCCTTCGCGAACCAATTAGTGGAGTCGGCCCTGGACATGAACTGCGCCAGAAATTCATTCCAAAATCAAGTAAGCGAAACGAAGAGAAAACCCTAGAAAGAGCAACCACTTCCGTACCTCATCGAAGAAGAGGGCGTAGCCTTGAGGGGCATAAGGAGCGAGAGGGTCGGCGAAGGAAAGGGAAGCTCTCATGTCGGAAATGGCGATGGAGAGGACTTCGCCACAGTTGACTCTGCTGTGATCCGAACCTTTTGACATCGCCTCCAGAGCCTCAACCACCTTGGATGGCCATAACAGACGCCTTGCAGTTCCAATTTGTAATGGTAGGTATGGCAGGATGGAATCCAACTCTGCTCTGTCTTCCATTTTTGCACCAGGCCTTTGGCACTTGAGTTTTTTTAGTTTTGACTCAACGAGGATTCTTAATTTAGACAGATATGTTGAAAACATCTTCAAAAGACTTTTCTACTCTAATTCAGTTGGATTCAAATTAATAGAAGGGGGAAATGGAAAACAAAATAAAGGAAAGGATTGTACATTTGTTTCGATATTAGGCGTGACATTAACGACATTAAATAAACAAATATATTAATTTTTATTTATTTTAAACTATTTTTCAAATATTTTATTTTAAATTAAAACAATCTTTTTTATAAATAAAAAATATTAAAAATAATTTAACAGAATGAAAAATCAGTAGAAAATATTCATATTTTATATAATTCTATAAAATTATCAATGTTTTTTTAAGTAATTATATTTATTTATATAATATTATTATATAAGTGTACATTATCATATAAATTTATCATATTATTTTAAATTATTTTTTATTAATTAACTGATAATTTTTATTTATAAAAAATTATTTTATCCCAAAATAAAATATTCCAGGTTAAATATTCCATTCAATGCAATGCTACAGTGGCTTCATGTTGTGCATGCCATTTTCAAGCCAGCAGGTAACAACACACGCAGAGCATTGGCATTTTCATGTATTTCATCTAAAACCACAGCTCCAAGAACCGTTTAAATAGATCATCATATCATTCAGTATAATTTGAAAAGAAAAACTAAGATGGTGCAGAGTAGAAAAATCAGTCCCACCAGCAACATCCAAACTCAAAGAAACTTGAACAATCACCAACAATGGACAATACAATGCTTTAGGGTAACTATTCTTCGGCAGCACTGGCAGCACTCAAATCAACACTGAGGTCAACAACCTGGGCAAAAAACATTCTTGGCATTAATCTAAATACAGAAAATAGGGGGAAAAAAAGCCACATAATCTAGCTCTGTATTATTTGGTACTAAACTATAACTTCAAGTGGGAGTACACAAATTGGTCATAGACCGGAAACAATGACAACCAAAAACGACCAAAGCTTACCTTTCCGGTTATCATGGTATACATATTAAGGACATCTATGACAGTTGACTCAAAATGTGTTGTAGCATCATAGCTCTGTCAAAGATAACCAGATAGCAATTAGCATTCAACCACAATTATTCAGAGCAAATGCCAAATAGATCACTTAAACAGTAAAGATTCTCACTGTTGAAATGAAACAATTGTCGAGGGAAGGTTCATTGACTGGTTCATATCTGTCATAGATATCATAGAATATCTCGTCAACAGGACCTAGAAGGTCAATTCCAGGCTTTAGTTCAGTCTCAGGGTGATCTGTCTCAGCTTCTGTAGAAACAAATGCAATGAATTTGCCCTTTGGAGCAACATTGTGAGAATACGAACAACAGAATACATACCTGCTCAGACACAACAATCCTAAATTTTAGAATAAAAACAAAGAGCAACAGTAAGTAAACATAATCAGTAATGAGATATCTTCAACTTTTTTCAGGTTTGCCCCTCAAATTGAATCTTCAACAAAACAGAAGCTCAGTTCCAAGGCAACAAGCATAGAGTTCAATAATTCTTGATTTTATTCTTGGGATAGTAAATCCAAAGAACAGTTGCCAAGGCAAAGGGAAAATCAACAGATACAAATCCTATTTTTAAAAATGTTTAACAATGAAATTTGTTTTCTGGTTCACATCCTAGGAAATAAGTCCAAAAGAGTAAAGACTAGAAACGCATTTCTCTTTAGCTGTTTCAAGAATCTGCGAAAGGGATTCATCCCGGATCAAGGATTCTTGGGACTATTTTACTTTAATGAAGCTTACAATTAAGAAACCCAAATGTTAACTTACATATCTGATCTACGACCCAACTGCTTTTGTGGCAGGATAATTTGCACAGAATGAGAATCATTGGTGTTTGGAATTGGATGACTCATGATAGCAATTGCCCTCGCAACCTTGCCAATCTTCCTAACCTGTTTGAGTAAAATGAGGTGAACTGTATAAGATCACGAGCTACTCTGCTTCAGAATGAAAAAAATGCTTTAATTAAAGAAAAATAGTAGTCTACCTTGTTTGGCAAGTAGGAAGGGTCACAAACCACTTTCTTACACCTGGCAGTTTCACCTTCAGATGTGACGCCACAAACTTTACCTTCATCATCATATTCCACCTGGAAATACACAGTGATGTATACTTTAGGTCAAATATCTTATTCCAGCTGCAGAAATTTCCTGAAAACTATCAACATCATAAATGAAGAGAGATTAGAAATCTAACAATAACCTCTATATACCTTGCACTCAGGTTTATTCAGCATATATGTTCCACCATAAACAGCACTAAGCCGTGCAAAAGCCTGAGATATTTCAAAGGAGAATATAATAACTTCATAAATTTGCTCCACATAGCAGGTGAAAAGAACTTAATAGAGATACAGTGATTGTGATAAGAACCTGGGGCAACTCGCCTAATCCATACAGTGGATAAATGTATGGTGATCCACCTTGAAAACGTGCAAGAGACTCCGCATAAAGCTGTCAAATAACAAAGAGAATTATTTTATACCATAAATAATTATCCCGAGCTTTCAACCAAGCAGAAATCAAAAACCCAAGACACCAATCACCTTCATCCTCTTTACAGTATCCAGCGCAGGTTCATCAAGGTAGCGATCATCTCTATGAAGTGCCAATGCATGACCAATGAAATCCACAGTGTTATCATCAAGCCCATATTTCCTGTCAAAAGAAGAATTAAGACATGAAAGAGGGGTTAAGGTTCTCTATTATCCTAAGAGTGAGTGCCTAGAAGATAAGGTCAGAAACAGTTTAGAGAGATGTACGTTCAAAAGAAACTGGGGGAAGTATAAAGACCCAAATGGATAACTTTCTTCCAAACCAAAAGTATTCCCAATCATAAGAAGAGAAACAAATGAAAATGTGAGTTTTTGAGATAGTAATAGACCATCAGACAAAGGAAGCTAGTTAAAGGGAAAATGGCCCTTACGCAATTAGATCCCTGGTTGTCACCCTCGTCAAGTCCATTCCTTCATGAGTTTTAGGATCTTTTTCATCATAAGCTTGAACGTACAGGAAGAACTTTCGTGCACGTCGCTTCTCAAATATTCCCATAAGTGGAGACTTGAGTGCCTCCATGTCAGTTGCTGGTACCTTGTGAACCTGATAAAATTGGTAGAAACCAACAGAGGGTAAATCAATATATATATTTGAATCCCAAGCAGAGACAAACAGAAATGTCCAAAGAAGATATTCTACCTTTCCTTTATTGAAAACATAGCTACCATCCACAGCTTTGAAGTAAAGATACTTTGTAACATCCGTGTGAATGAGAACACGCACAAGCGTGCCATTTGCCATCATAAACTGGTGCAAAGAATAAAAAAGTAAGTACATTCAATGCAGAAGAATAAAAGCTGCAAAAAGTTCAAGCCATAAAAGAGAAAACAACCTTAGGGATCATGTCCACATTATAATCTCGACTAGAGCCCAAATGAGCTGGAGGCTTATCATTTCCTCTAAACTTCTTCCAGAGCTACCAGAAAATAATATGAAGACATTAATCAATAAATAGAAAATGGAAAAGAAATCAACAGAATAGCTAAGCATTTGGATTTTGCAGAAAATGGAACCTGAATGAGATTGAGTGATGTAGACTCTCCTCCATAGTAATCATTCCTATCCATATGCAGAACCTAAAAATGCACGATGAAGAGCATCAAATGAAATCAACAAACAACACAATGCTATAATAAATATATTGTACCAATTTTTAAAACATACAGTTCCTAAAAGAGACAAACAAAAAGAGTTTTTCTACTTTGGAATCAGCATTATAGAATAAACAAGTTGAATTTTCCTTTCACAAGAAATGCATTTACGAAAATCAAGCCTATCTAGAAGACTTGCTTTACCTTGGCTTAAACAGTTTCAAGAATCATACAATTAAAAAGCCAAGCAAGGTTAGTCAAGCAAGCAATTGGGAATGGTTAAATGATACAGAGGATTTACTAGATCTTTTAGAAACCAAATTGTCAAAGTAGCTGTGGTAGTCGTCTTCTGAAATTCTCAGTTCCGGTTATCAATCATACAAGCAGGTTCATAAGAACCAATTTTTTACATCCCATGCCAATAGTTGCCATTCCGTGATTAGGTTATAAATCGGTCGATTTCGGTACAATTGCATCACAGCCGCCACTATTTTCAAAGACTGAAAATTTTAGGGAAACAGATCCTATTTATAGCAAAATAAAGAAATCTTTGCCTTAATCGAAGCCACCTCCATAAATAACGGTCCAAGGCCACGAGATCCAACAGATCCTTACACAGATCTAAGCACACAAAAGCAAAGAAATCCAACAAACCCTTACAGAAATCAAAGATGCACTCAGATCCTCACACAAATCTAACACGTACTCATCAAGATCTATGACAAGAAATCAATTATTTAAAAGAAAATAAAGAAAACAAGATTGGAAACAGTCCATCAAATGACAAATAAAAAGAAGACCTTGAGTCCGTCAACAGAAAGAAGACCGCTGAGGATGCATTCCTTGAGACCTGTTCCCAGCACTATAACATCGTACTCTTCTTCCATGGCTGGCTGGAACGATTAGCAAAGAAAGAGAGGAGTTAGGACTTTAGGGTTTGATCATCAATCCATTAGATTTACTATACACTTAAAGTACCTACGATTTATGAAGTAGTAGAAGTAGTTGTTGCTTGTGAGTTGTCTTCTTCAGTTGATTGACCAGAATCAGATTCAGGTCAGAGACGAGTTTCGCTTCTTTCTTTGCCTGTGACTGAGGTCAATGTAGCAATGGGGTTGATGCAGCCAATGGTTCATGTCTATATATATAACCCTTTATAACGAGAAATTATATCATGGTAAATCTCACCACGTCATCAACCAATAGAAATTGTCCATCTCATTATTTTTTAATTTTTTAAGTGAAATTTATTTGGGAAAAAATTAAGATATGTAAAAATTGATGAGGTGAGTAATTTTTATTGGTTGGTCTCATGAACAGGTGGTTAGGATTGACCAATAATATAATTTTTTCTTTATAACAGTATTTAATTAATTCGGATAAAGTAATAGACAATATAAAATTCAAGTGGTGCAGATGCTTGCCTTACCTGTGTGGTTATTGCATCAAAAAATTATTCTTTTCTTCGATGTAGTCTAATTGACAAAATTAGAGGATAATTTATTTAAAAATTTCAAAATTATATTTTAGAATATAAAAAATTTTATTTATATTTTAAAAAATAGGTTAAAATTTATAAATTTTAAAAACACAATGTTATATACAAATAATTTTATGTATATGAGAGAAAAAATTGAGGCAGTTTGAGTTGAAGTATATTTAAGTATTTTTTTAATTTATCTGAAGAAGACAAAAATTATTATATTTTTAATATATTTTTATATAATTTCTTGTTTAATCTTATATTTTATTGTATTATTTTTAAATTTTTATTAATTTATTTTTAATAGTTAATGTTGTTACATGTATATAGTTTTTGTATTTACAAAAACTATAATAAGAAAATTTTAATCTATGCTTATAATTTTTTTTAATATGTAAATAGAATAAGCTCATCAATATATTGTGACACCGAAATTATAGTTAGTTGTTCAAGAGAATCGCTTAATGATTACAGTAAGAATAAAAATATAGTGTTTATACGGAAGATGATGATGTTCATTTACTCGATACGGATGTTATACATGTTGTTATGACAAATGCAATTGAGGATGATGATTTGAATGTTGAAACTGATATTTAGGCCACAGTTGTTTTTAGGTTTGGATTGAAAATGATCAACTCATTTGAGATTATATTAAACCAAAAAATGAGCAATTGAGACCTATTTATTCAGCTTATGAACCTCTGGTCCATATGTATAAATAAAATACTACAATACGAGATTCAAAATATAAGACCCACATATTTAGTTTTTTTATCATCTTTTAACTGTGAGAAATTGATATTAAAGGCTCAATTTTAAAAAAAAATATCTAGATGATATTTAAAGAATATTACATCAAACAATATATAAGATTATGTGTTGTTCAGTCTAATAAACAAATCTATTGCGCAAAATGTATTAATTAGAGGAGCAAATATTCTTAGTGGATAAGAATTTTATAACGATAAAGTAAAATGTGGAAGGTAGAGGTATATTTGATTTGATTTAGTTTGTTTTTAATAAAATATGAACTGAACCTCAATAAATGTTTTTTTTTAAATTGAATGATAAAAATATAAATTATCAAAAAAATGATTTTTTGGTTCAATTTGCTTTAAACTAGTGATTTTTAATTAAAAATATAAACAAAACAAATAATATATTTTAATTTATCATCAAACCCTTTAATATCAATTTATTTTGCTATTAAAAATAAGAAAACATTGACTTGAGATATTAATAAATCTAAGATTTCATATTAAAAATAACATATATTAATAAATATATTCATCTGTTCTAGAGTATATTTTTAACAATTGAACATTGATCGTTCAATCACTCTATTGGTATTACTGATGTTTAAACCCATGACCTCTAAAAATAATAACCATTCCTTTAACTATTGAAGCTAGATGACTTGTGCCGAAGTAGAGTATAGTTGGTTTTTTAGGAATTGGGCATTATTTTGCTTAGATTTTGGTTTTTTTAGTGAACAAGGAGCTTTGAAGAAATATCTCATTAGTATTTTTGTTATGGAACTTAATGTCATCGAACATAGTATATTAGTTAGAAGGATCAAAATAAAATAAAATATAAAATTAAAGGCTAAATTTGTTATTATACCAAGCATAATTAATTGACACAGTTGTCTTTAAAAATTTAATGACAACGAATTAACTTTTAAATTTTTTAAAGTTAGGGTCAAATTTATAACTTTTAATAGTTAAGAGATGAAAAAAAAGAAAGAGTGTAATTAAAGGACTATTTATATAGTTTACCTTATAATTTTTTAGATTAGATTACATGTTTAAAAAAAAGGGTTAATGAAATTTTTGGGAGATGTAATTATAAAAAAGAGATGGTAATTAAATGATGATTTTGAGGGGAAAGACAATGAAATGAGGTCTAAGGAAATAAAGAAATATATTCTCGTGTGAATGCTGATCGTGGATAATTAAGGGTGTTTAAATCTGGGTATTCAGGTATTCAAGTATCTGAAGTATTGAGTACTTGGAAAGTTAGATAATTAATTTTTCGACTCATGTCTTGATTCGGGTTTTTTGGTATTTGGGTATCTGAATACCTGGGTACCCGGATTTGAACATCCCTAGATAATGATGACAAAGAAGAGGGGAATGAAAATAGATTATTAGGGATTAAATTGATAGATTATTAAATTTTAAAAAATATTTTAAAATTAAATTAAATTAATTGTAAAAGTTGATTAGTAATTTATTGTTGTGCCAGTTTTAATAAAATGCACATCATTTGTTCAATTTGTTACTTTTGTTTTAAGTTGGGTAAACATTTTATAATGTTTCATAGTTGGATGACTCAATAAAAAATAGTTTATAATAAGGGGACTATTTGTATAATATTCCCTTAAAATAGGGTCTACTATGCCTCAAGTTAGTTTTAATAACGATCAAACCATTTTTTTTAAAAAAATAATAATTTAGTCACGACTATTTTTTAAATTAGTATTTTTAAAAAATAAAAATTTAATCACTTAATTAAAAATATGATAATAAATCGCTCTACGGTTTAAATTAAAAAATAATTTATTATTATAATAATTTAAAAATAATTTATTAATTTAATCATAGTTCAAAGATAATAGTAATACAATAAATTTAAACAGAAAGTGATCTAATTGTACCTAAAAATTTAATTGAGCTATTTAATTATATATTTTCCTCAAATTTGCGCTCTTTTCTCGTAAAATTATAATTTTTTTGAATTTGTTTTTAAATAATATTTTTGAATTTAAGTAATGATATGTATCAATTTGTGGTTTGAAGACGGGTTGTTTTTCATCCGTCTTTAAATGATACTAATTTTTTATAAAAATATTGTTTAAAAACAGATTAAAAATAATATATTTTTTGATTTATATAATAATTTATAACATTTTTAAAAATAATTTAAAAGATTTTATATCTTTAGAAAAAAATACAAACAATATCCATAAAAAATACCATTAACCTATATTCTAAAAAAAACTTAAAAATTATATTTTCCCAATAAAGCTTCTAAACACCCTATGTAACCAAAGCTTCCCTCTTTTCTTCTCCCCCTCTGTCTCAGACTGCAACAAACAAAAACCATTCCACTGCCTTCTCTTTTCATTACCCTTGAAAACCATCCCCTAAATCCTCATTCTACCCTTCCGCCATGGGAGAAGACAAAGCAGTTTTACGCCTCCAAACCATTCCAGGCCTTACCCCTTTGGGAACGACGAAGCTAGATGACTTTCTCAGTCGAAACTCACGCCCCACTTTCTGTTTCAATAACCGAAACGGCACTGGCACTGCTCGTAATTTCGCTGCTCTTTCCATGGCAGAGGGGAGGCAAAAGAAACGGGATTTCGCTCCCTCTCCATCGCAGCTCCTCAACCACCCTTTGGCTGCTCTAGCTTACGTCCCAAGAGACGCTGCCATTTTTGCAGCTGGCGCCGTCGCTGGCGCCATCGCTAAAACCCTGACGGCACCACTTGACCGCGTCAAGCTTCTTATGCAGGTTAGCGTTCTTGCGGTTTCCATTGTTTATTTAAAGACACAGCCTACCAATCCATAGTTTCCAAAATATGAGTATCGGTTAGTTTGTTAGCTAGTTATCTCTTAACAAAACTGTAAATTCCGAATTAATTACCACTGTTATGGATAACTTAGCATATTTTCTATGGTTGAGAAAATTAATTGTTTCATTGAATTCAGAATTGTATTAAATTTTTTGGAATTCATTTTACTTTTCTTAACTATAAAGTAGGCCTACTGAGTTCATATTAGTTGCTTATTTTGCTTCAGAATTTAGTGTTATGGTATGGATATATTGATGATAAAATCTTCAGAAAACGCTTGCGTTGGCCTTTGCCAATGATTGCATTGAGGTTTTTAATTCGTAAAAAATACAAGGATGAAATCTCAAATTTTATGCAACTACAGGGACTTGCAACATATTTTAAGTCATTTAAAATGCTTTTTTCCTTTGGCAGACTCATGGTGTTAGAGCTGGGCAAGAGTGTGCGAAAAAGTCTATTGGTTTTATTGAGGTATGTTTTTAGTTTATTTTTCTAGTTCTCAGTTGTCTTTGGATATATGTGTGTGATTATTTCTCTGCTGGTATTGGTAATTATATGTTTTTTGAATTTTAGCTGAGTTAGGTAGTTTTATTGGATTATATTTTGAATGTTGATGAATATTTCGGAGTAAATTGCAGGCGATTGTATTGATTGGGAAGGATGAAGGAGTTAAAGGGTACTGGAAGGGCAATCTTCCTCAGGTTCTTTCAACTTTTTACTTTCGTTCATTATTTTGATAATAGATTTTGATAAGTTAGTAGCAATGGTTTATTCAGCTGCCTTTGACATAGATTTGTTATTGAATGGTTCAGGTGATAAGAGTCGTGCCTTACAGTGCTGTCCAGCTCTTTGCTTATGAAACTTATAAGGTAATTATATGAAATGCATAATCTTAGCATCATACTTACCCTGTGCCCCTTGATGGATTTGATCTTTTGATTTCCAATTCCTATCAAATTCTAGAAACTTTTCAAGGGAAAAGATGGTGAGCTATCTGTTCTTGGAAGACTTGCTGCTGGAGCTTGTGCTGGCATGACATCTACTTTTGTAAGTGATACAATAACCAAGCCTTCCATATTTATGTTCAGTAGAAATTTTCCTTTACATTTCTTGCTTTTCTTGCTGTAGACTATACTTATTTACTTACTCTCTAACGGGAAAATTAGAAAACATCTTGTGTTTTATGGACTAACTATTTCTGCAATTCAAATTTGTCCATGACCAGTTAATTTTGGTTTTTGGATTTTTTTTCCATTTGGTCCCTTGGATGAATCTTTGTTTCTCTCATTGACTGCTCTGTGTGTTTTACTAATTTCAGTCTCTGTTCCGGTTCTTTCTTCTTATATAGATAACATATCCGTTAGATGTCCTAAGGCTACGTTTAGCTGTCGAACCAGGGTATCGTAAAATGTCTGAGGTAATCCCAACTCTCTCATTGTTACTACATGAAGATCACCAGTGTTTTGGAAGATAACCCTTACTGTGCTCTTTCCAGGTTGCCCTGACCATGTTGTGTGAGGAAGGTTTTGCATCCTTTTATTATGGTCTTGGACCTTCTCTCATCAGCATAGCTCCGTATATTGCTGTGAACTTTTGCATATTTGACCTGTGAGTCCCAGTAACACTTGGTAATAACATCATTGAGAACCCAAACTTAAAATTTTGTTAAAAATTCTTATGATTATAACAGTGTGAAGAGGTCTTTGCCTGAAAAACATCGCCAAACAACTCAAGCATCTCTACTCATAGCTATAGTGTCCGCTGCTGCAGCTACCACGGCCTGCTATCCTTTAGACACAGTGAGAAGACAAATGCAAATGAGGGGTACCCCGTACAAATCAGTCTTGGAAGCCATTCCTGGTAATTCTATGATACATGTTGTATTGCCATGCCCAATAACCTAGTCAATATAAAATGTACTAGGCATCATTGGAATTTGCCGTTTATTACTCGAGTCCTGCATACTTTCTCCCTTGAGTGCAAGATATAGCTCTGCATTGACTAGGGGATATTAGAATTTGACTGTTGTTAATGTTCCAAGTTCCAACTAGCAGTATTTACTACCGTCCATGCTCCATAGATTTGTACTATCAAGTCAAATTTCCTTTTTCATTTGTTCAGTTCTATTTGTTGAAGGAAAAAAGTTGAAAACTTTAGACTTGATGGCTTCACTGACTGCAATGTATTCTTGCCTCTGTAGGTATTATTGAACGTGATGGAGTTGGTGGCTTGTATAGAGGTTTTGTTCCAAATGCATTGAAAACCCTTCCAAATAGCAGGTTCGCTTTCATCCCTCTCAATCATTTTGAACAAGACGAGTTTGCGCCATATTCATAATGCTTGGTTTAGAGCTGGAATATCTAGTGGCATTAGTCATATTATCCATTCAATTTCCAATGCCGATAATGCCTTGCGTGAAAACTTTCAAGATTTTTCACATGGACTTGGTTATCTAAGACCCATGTAGGAAATAGAGCCGAAGTAGCCAAGAAATCATGATTCTTGCGGCATAAATGAAACAATTTGTAATGAATTGTAAGTTTCACTGACAGTTGTTACTCATTTCAACTGCAGCATTAAGCTTACCGTCTTTGACATTGTCAAACGTCTAATTTCGGCTAGTGAAAAAGAGTTGCAGCAAATAGTGGATGAAAACCGCCAGAAAGAAAAGCAGGAAGCAAATGTTGAACAATCCTCATCCTCTTGATGTTGCAAGTAATCTCATTTCTTGTCAATTTTTGTACTCGAGCTTACCTTCCACCAGAATTACCAATTATTTTTTAGAGTTAGGTTTCACTTGGATCATCTGAATGCTAATGCTAGGAAGAATTGGAAGCTGCCATTGTTTTTAGGTGGAACTGCAATTTAAGTTGAACCATATTCATACAGAAATTTGTACTACCAGCTAACTCTGTAATAGATTCTCGTACTTTAAAACCAATATCCAACATAGTTTTTCAGCTTTGCTTTGTAGTAATGAGGCAACATCTTTGGGATAGGATTCTAAAAGTATTTATGTGAAACAATATAATCAGCCCCTTTCTGGTGATACATGTTTTACTTTTCACAACTTGAACGAGAAATTATTAGGTGAACTCTGTTCACCACGTCATCTATGGTCTAAGCAATAAGACCGTTCATCTTTAAATAACTATCTAATGATTGCTCACCCACTAATTACATGTAGGAAAGAAGTGACGGTTCACCTTGAAAAAATTAAGATAAACGGTCCTGATTAATTGGGACTATGGATGACGTGGTAAACAAGGTTCACATATAATAATTTTTGAACATACTCAAATATGAGGAAGCACTTGAAAGAGCCTGTTCGGGTTGCTAGAAGAACCACAAACAGGGTTAGTGAAGTTACAAATATACAACTGAAATTTTAAAAAATAAGACAATACTGATTGATTACACCTTGAAGTTTGGGGTTATGGGATTAGTTTAGAGACTAAGATTAAACTTATACTTTTCATTATTAGTCATTGTGAGATTTAGGAGTGTTTGGGGTTTAAGAGTAAATCTGTAAAGTGGAGTGTGTTTGGTTGGGGTTATGAGATTAGTTTAAGGGTTTAGTTTGTACTTTATTTATTTGTGATTGTAAGATTTAGGGAACTTGAGGTTTAAAGATTCAAATTGACAATTATTTATTTTAAATTTTTTTAATCTAGTTTTATAGGCAAACTTTTAATTTATTTTTTAGTTTTGTGTATTTATTTTTTATGTAATGTTTATAATTTATTTGTCATGTTTAAAATTGTATGTTAACACTTTAATTAATTAATTAATATGGGCCTTTAGATTCGGTTTAATTAATTAATGTGGGCCCTTAGATTCGGTCGTAAGCGAAGCCAGTACTAATATGGTGGTAGTGATTCAGACGCTTATCTTCGGGTTTAGGTGCTTTAAAATAAATACACACATTTAATTAAAAATTAATTTGATCGTCAAATTAGCCCGAGAAATTTAATATTAATGAAGTGGTAATTAATAAAGTATCAATTTTGGGCAGTGTGGGTGCTAATCCTTTTCTATTCGTAACCGACTCTCAAACCCTAAACTTTTAAAATCTCTAGTTTATGGTGTTCGGTCTACCAAAACGACCGGTGGCGACTCTAATTTTTCAAAAATGATTTTTAAAAGAAAATATCACATGGAAGACATTATTTTCAAAACGATACATCAAAAATATTTTTCAACCGAGAAAAGAATATTTTAGCGATGACCCTTAATCGTGGATTTTTTTAGAACGCTACAGAATTTATTCAACCTGAAATTAAACTGACTTGAAGTCCACCTAAATCTAGATTAACCCATCAATTAACTAATTCAGACTTGTCTCAAAATGAATCCAACCCTGATTCTAATCTAGTTGAAACATTAAATCAACCTGAAATAACTTATATCTGGTTTGACTCAATCTAAAATCCATCTGATTATCTGTTTTTACATCTCTAGTAATATATATAGTTATAAAAAAACATTTAAATCAAATCTAATTAGTACAATAAGACATTTACCCTTAAATATAAATACAAATTTAAGCAATTTTACTTGAATTTTATAAACAAATAAAATTAAATTAAAAATAAAATTCGTCAACTGAACTCCATCGCTCTTCCCTATGCTCCACAATAGATCAATTCGATTGAAACGTCTAACTTTAATTCACTCTAAGCCTCAAAACTTTCAGCTAAAACTGAGCATTTAGCCCTTTCATTGTTAATATCTAATAGGTCAGATCAAACTTTGCTATTAGAACCACATATGACCTCTGCTCAAACCTAATATTACCTTCAATATAGATATCAAATTTCATCCAAATCTATCTATATTTATAAATAAATAATACTATCCATTTAAGATAATATGAAATTTCTTAAATTCATTAGCTGGTAATTGGATTGTGAAAAAATTCAAAATATATTCCAACATTTACAGGCATATTTCCTTTTATTTGTTTATTTTCCTTATAGGGGCATGAGTCTCCTGTACTTGAAGAACCACACAAATGCACAAAATATGATGATCCCAAAAACCCCAGTAATTATGAGGACCCACTTAAATGCACCAGGGTCATCAAAGAATGGTATGGCAAAGTTCATGCCAAATATTCCAGCTACCACCCCGAAAATGGCAACAACAAAAGTTGCAGTAGTGAGTAGGAGTTCGAATTGGATCAGCTGGTTTCGAACATTATCCTGCAAGCCAAAGTATGTCCATAAGTTTCAAAGATCAGATGATTTTCCATAGTTTGAACGTTTCAAATGTGCCTACAGGAACACATAAATCACATAATTTCTCTATCATATCACAAGGAAATCATCAGTAGAAGCATTTGATGAATGGAGGGGGCGAAATATAAAGAAAGTGGACCAGCTAGTTTTTGAGAACATAGCTTGTTTCTAGGCCTTACAAATCATGTTCTTAATTCATTATAAAGTTGGCAAAGATCTAATGTTTCCACTTTCCAGTGCTGTCAAGGGCAAAAGGACTCTCTACACACTAAAACCTTTGTTCCTCAGGTGCAAGGAGAAAAAGCGCTCACCCAAGTAAAACTCTATATGTATATGTATATGTATATGTATATGTATATGTATATGCTTTTTCAGTGTCTACAAAATATGCACTTTCTTGAATTGGCCAAAGATATGGTTTTCTTATGGTCCTATCGTTCCGATGTTGAATAATTAAATATTGAAAAGTAGAAAGTTTGATTCTATTTCCAATAAATGTATGCTTCATCCTATTTTTGCATTCTGAGAATATGACAATAAGAACTGTTTTGGATGCATGGTGCCAGTGGGGTGGATTCTAGCACCATGAATCCAAACAGTTTTTTTTCAGTTTCAGTTGTCTTTTTCGCGTTAGATTCGTTGATATTTCACTAACAGTTCTATCAAGAAGGAAATATGGCATACCAGCTGAATGTTGATGAAATCTTCCGTGTCATCAATGTATTCCTTCAACTGGAACAAGAACGTAACATTATATCCATCCAAGACAAGGTAAGATGAAAAGAGATAAAGACATACCGATGTCAACTTATTGAGGGTGCTATCGATGAGAACAAAGTATGCTTCTAATAACATCTCCAGTTCCTCTATACTCTCAGTAGTGCTCTCTGAACTCTTTGTGCTCTCATGGCGGCTCCTTGCAATGCTCAAGCTTTTCTCCAGCCTGCGTGATTCAGGGGGCGAAGAAACAGGAGACACTGGAGCAGAAGCAGAGAGTCCATCATTTGATCTGAATCCCATCACAGATTGATCACCAGAAAATGATGACTCCATCCTGCTCCTCTTCTCTGTAAGATACATTTCAGCCATATCTCCATCATCATCCATTAGCTGCTCTATCTCATCTCTAACCTTCTGCACTCTTCGAGTCAAAGCAACAAGTCTGCTCTTTAATCTACGAACTCTCTCCAAGTTCAACGTACTAATCTTTGATGTAAGCTCATCCAGTAGTGGATATGCTTCAATCTCCAATTCTGCTGCCTTTGATGCATCAAATGAGTTACCAACTTGCTCAAAAGTAAACCATATGTAAAGAACAGATAAATTGATAGTGATAAAGCAACAATTACAAAAAAGAAGAAAAAAAAGGGACCCATAACTCGAACACAGTTTAAATACAATGTTAGTCCTCAAATTTGATAATTCAATTATAATAGAAAATCCATTCTAACTGCCACTTTCATCAGAACTAGAGAGATTTAAATTGTGTGTGTGGGTGGGTGGGTGGGGGTGGGGGGATAGAAATTGCATACAAGTTATCATATGTTCTACACAAATATGATAGGACTATATATATAATACTATCTCTAGGGGCCTGTGGAATAATCGGCTAGACCTTGAAAGAAGCAGTTTGTCTGTCTTAAGTTTATACAAGAAAACATGAATGTCATGCGTGTAATTCAGGAATCAAGAAAGATCAAACACAAAAATTAGATACAGACATACAGGATGGTATTGTATCCTACAAATTCAGTATTGGCAATTGGCTGCCTCTTCCCAAAGATGATCTTCGTTAGGAAGGTTCACAGCAAAAGCAAAACTGCGCTTCTAACATTTACGTCTTTGAATAATTCATTCTCAAGCTCTACAGATTTTGAGTTTCAAGGTTCCACAATTGATTTTTTCTCAAAGCTCATTATTGTACATTATATGATTTCCTTATATATCACAAAGAACAACTACAGAGGCTTTCAACCATTCACATCAGCTACCCCACATATTAAGTGATCCATGACAGGTTACCATGATTCTCTACAAATAATACTTGATGGAGATGTCTTAAAACTCTGGGTTCCTTCAGTTTATGTACCAATTAGAGGCAAATATTCAAATCTTATATTTTCCATATTTCGCAAAATTACCTCAGAGATCATCATCACCTTAGTGAAAGGCAGCTAAAACCAAAACCTTTCATATTCTATGGAAGGTATTGCATAGCAGAGACACTTATTACTTAGTTTTGGCAGAAGAATGCACACAGACTGACTCTTTAGATGATAATTGAAGAAGTACCCTTGTTTATCATCAATCATTTAATTCAATCACAATAAGACATTTTAGTTGACACGCACCTGAGAATCGAGGAAGGTACAGGCAGATTCCAAAGCAACCTCAAGAGCCCTAAACTCAAATGGCAAATAATCGGGGGATGGACTCCCATACATATTGTCAAAATTCTTACTGCTTCTTCGACGGCTCAACTCAGGACCCTCTGATTGCCAAACCTCACCTACTCCACTTGTTAGTCGCCTTTGAAGCTCCACAACATACTGCAAAATGTAGCTATCAAGGGAATTCAAGAGTAAAACCTCATCAGCTGTGATGATACACCTTATTTGCTCTAAATTTACAACAATAGCCTTCTCTCTACCAAGGATTGTAGAGGGGTACACAAATAAAGGATCAAGTAGACGTAGATCACGGGCTGGTAGATCACAACGACGCATCATACTGAACTTGTCAACCTCAATGACCTGGGAATTCCCAGATGTATCTACACGAATCCAAGACCGGAGTCCTTGGCTTCGCTTCTTTAACCCCGGTAGTTGGCGTCCAGAGGCAGATGCTTGATATGTAATGCTTCTAAGATTTATAGCTGATTGGGGTTTCGGTGGGAGCAGGTGTTCTTTTAGGTCCGCCATTGACATTATTCTGAATCTCCTAAATAGAACCATAAAAACTCATCATGCAACCATGTTCTCAGAAGAGGATAAAATAGTTTCAAGAAGCCCACTTTTCCATCTAAAGCCTAATGGCTACTCATTTGTACGTGCATCCAAACAACATTAACTTGAGGACCTCTTTACTTAAAGCATGCCTGAGTGCCAATTGCATGTTTAGATTATGTTTGTTTATGCATTCACAAACCATAACAATGCTGGTTTCATGCTACCTGATATAGAAAATTCACTAAGCCAAAAAAGATTACTGACAAAATTAAGCTTTAGGATGTCACCTAAAGTGCTTCCTGGAAAAAAGCCTAATTCTCTCATAATCTGATATTCAAACTAATGACCAACAAAACCCAAAAAAATGAACCCAAAATAAAGAGTAGAATCTATTAAGCAGCAAAAAGTTCAGCATAAAAATTATGAAATTAAGCACTAGGATATCACCTAAAATGCTACCTCGAAGCCTCCTGATTGCCTCATAAGCTTATATTCAAACTAAATGGAACCATAAAAATAAAAAAGAAAATTGAACTAAAGAGTAAAATCAACTAACCCACAAATAATTCACATGAGAATGATATAATTAACCATTAGGGTATCACCTAAAACGGTACCGCGAATTCAAATCAAACAGAATTAAACGAGAAAAAGAAAAGGAATGAAAACATCAAACCACAAATAATTCAGCATAAGAATGACGAAATTAAGCATCAGAACGTATCACCTAAAATCGCCTAATCCCCCGTAAACCCAAATGGAGCAATAAAAACAGAGTAAAATTCATTAAATTCCAACTCAAGAAGCATAAAAAAGGAAATTAACTACCTGAACCCGTTGCTTGATTAAGTAATCAGCAGCAGCAACAACAACAACGACGATAATAATAAGCTGAGTCCTGCGCATAAATTATATAGATTAGTGATTCAGATTTATAACGCTAAAATTAAAAAAAAAAATACTAGATTTGAAAAGGCACCTATGTTGCAGCGAATTCTAGAGAAGATAAACTAAATTACTTAACAAAAAATCACGAAAACTAATCTAAAAATTGATGAAAGTGTGAGAAATGCTAAAGCTTTGTTACTTTTACGTCCAAATAAACCTAAAAACTTTATACCATGAATCTTCTCAAAAGAAATAAACCTTCAAGCTTTGTTTTTTAATAATCGGGAATAATCCTTAAATTTGTTTTTTTTTTATTTTTTTAAATTGATATTACTAAAAATAATTGTACCGTTAATTAGTTAGATAATTTTGGATTAAAGTACAGTACTAGTCATTGTACTATATCTAAAAATTCAATTTAGTCTATCTACTATAAAAATAAACATTTTAGTCCATAAACTTTACCTAAAAATTCATTGCTAGGTCCTCTATATAAAAAAGAAGGTCCTTCAAGTTAATTTCTCTCAAAAAAGTTGTGTGAATTTTTACATAAAATTTTTACACTTACGAAATTTAAATAAAAAATTAATACATAGTTTTTATCGCTTACAATAATATTATAATTACAAGTCGAAACAAAAAATATGTTTAATTGAAAAGATTTAAGTATATTTTTTTCAAAATTTTATCGCTTATAATAATATTACAATTACAAGTTGAAACAAAAAATATGTTTAATTGAAAAGATTTAATTATATTTTTCAAAATTTTAGACTTAGAGCAAGAGTAAAGGTTTAATTGAAAAACATGATACAAAATTTATTTAAAAAATCATTAAAACTTAAAAAAAATCAAAATTGTAACACCTATTTTCTAGTCTAATAGAGAACTGGGTAAGAATGTGTTACCGAAAATTTAATTAGTGATCAGAACATTGTTTGAAATATTTCTTTAATGACTTAAGAATTACTATATCAATATTGTTATCAGATTACTCAATTTGGGGTCTATTCTAAAATTTTTCATATTTAGGGGCTAAACTGTAAGTGTTACAAAATAAAAATCCTTATATAAAATTTATTTTACAAACATTTAATTAAACCTATAAAATTTTAAACTCCAAAGTTTTATTACTGTCATAAATTATTTACCTAACCGATTTTAACTTTGATTAATCAGTGATTAAACTATAAAGTCTGAAAGGTTCATTATAAACCTTTTAAGTAACTTAACACATCCATACCAATACACCTGAAGATCATATTAGTACAAATAAGCTGACAGATAAATAAGTTGATTGTTTAATTTATTTGTACGAATCTTTTATCTCAATCAACTTATTTATCTGTCAACTTATTTGTATTAATATAATCTTAGATGTACTGATACGAGTGTGTTAAGTTAATTAAAAAATTTATAATGAATTCTCAAATTTTATAATTTAATCACCTATTAATCAAAGTTAAACCTAAAGATTGTTTAACTTAAAAGTCCGTACTATTGACACGATTGATAAATATTATAATCAAGATTTTTAGATAACTTAACTTTACTAGTATATTCTAAGCCGTATAATACGTCTATTGAAATGAAATAAATGTATGAAAAAAAACTCAAACTTTAGAAATCACATCGATACAGATGTCAGATTAAAAGTGGGAAGATAGATTTAGAGAAGATACCGGTGGAAGATGAGATATAAAATGTTTCAAAATGTGTTTTTAAAGCACTTAGTTTTACTAAAAAACTATTAAAGAGTTGTTTTTTTCCCTGAGCAATTCAAATTCTAATAATTACCCATCTCCAAACTTGTCATATTTTGACATCATGCCATGCAACTTTACGTGGGAAAGACTAAGCTGGGTGGTGTCTAGGCATCGTACTAAAAGATGAAATATATGTATATTTTTCTGATGATACTTGATAAGTGATTTTAAGTTACTCCTGGTATATTTTGTATGATGTACATATGTTTTATGAGATTCATGCTTGCTATGTGTTTAGGGAATAAATATCTTTTGTCTTTTTTTTTCCCTCATTTTACGTCTCCTTTGAAAATTTATTAAAATATTAAATTTTAAACTATAATCCTTATTTTTTATATCTTAAACCCTAAATCTTATACCAAAAAATACACTCTACCTTTATTTTTCTAAACCCTAACCAAAATCCCTCAACTAAAACCTTAAACCCTCTAATTTTAAATAAAGACATGGAGAAAGGGTAGACGATTTGCACCGTGTTTAGGAGAGATGCATGTGGAAAGTGGCAGTTTGGAATTTCAAAGGCCATTGGAAGTAGGGATGGGCACGGAACTCGAACCCGACGGATTTTGACCCGACCCGATCCGAACGGGTCGGATATTTTTGAAGAAAATTCGGGTTTAGGTCGGGTCGGGTTTGGGGTTAGGGTGGAAAAAAATCCGACTCGGCCCGATTCGGGACTAATAGTATAATTTTTTCATATATATTCTAGAGATATTTGCAATAATGATCCCTCTTTATATATATTTCATACAATTAGGTTACTAATTTTTTTATAATTAAGTCACTAGAATTTTATTTTATTTACAATTAAATCTCTAAATTTTATTTTTTTACAATTAAGTTCCTAAAATTTAAAATTTTTAATGATTCTGGTCGGATCGGATTTTAAAGCTTAAAAATTTGATTGAGTAGGGTCAATTTTTTCACCCTAAACTCGAGTCGGGTGACGAATGGAGGGTGTGTTTTTCCAAGTCGGGTGTGGATGGACCGAAAATCCATCCCGACCCGATACCCATACCCATCCCTTATTGAAAGATGTTCGATGCTGAACTATGAGGAATACACGACCTAGTGTTCTTTTCCACTATAGTTGTTTTTAGAATTTGTTACGGATTATAACTAAAATCAATAACTCCTAATTTAATTTCATATATATAATCATTCAATTGACATTTTTAATAAATAAAATAGCATTATTAATTAAGTTAAAAAACAATTTAATAATCCTATACATGAAAATATATATATAAAAAAAATGTGCCAAAAATTAGTTTAAACATATAAATCCATTTTTATTATTGCATTAATAAACTTTAATATATAAATTGTACAGAACTACAGGCCCTAGCCTACTGAATCTTAACTAAACAATATGATCTGCATTTCATTCTTACCAATGCATAGTAAATCCAATTTTTCAAATCAATGATTCCAAATGGAACATCAAATTAATTAAAAAATAAAGAAAATTTATATAAATACGACTACGACCAAGAAAATTTATGGAAACATGTAAGGCCAGTAGTCCATGTGTATCATGTCTGCTCCTCTAATCCACTGCAATGGTTAGCTTAGTCAACCGGAACTTCGACCTCCATTCTCAGTCCAGAGATACCCAAAATCTGTGCCATAAATACAAAGCAATGCTAAATAACAAAGAACATTAGTTAAGCAGAGTAGCTAACCAAATGAAACCTATCTTGTAACATGCACATCACTGCAGAATATGCAAATTCCTAAGAATTTTTGCTGACCAAATTAGTCGTTACCTAGTAGCCACTTTAGTCTGATACATGCTTTTCAGCACCAAACACACTACGTGAGACAGCTTTGATCAAATAGGAGTTTACCAACTACCATGAGAGATTTAGGGAGGAACATAAACTAAAGTAGAATTGTAAAAATTCAACAACAGCCTCAACAAATCATTTTCTGTTGACCAAATTATTTCCTACAAAACAAAAGAAAATGCAGAAAACATTTCTCAAAAATCATTTTGCATGAAAGAGACCTTCAGTTAAGGTCATTTTAATTGAATAATAATGAAGGTGCTGCTTGCATTATATTAATCAGATGACGAGAAAATGAACAGCTAAAACGCTTCTTTTGAATCCCTTCAAATCCAAAATGGAGTGACTGATCCAAAAGTGAAACCAATCATGCAAATACATTTATGAAGATTCATCATAAATGAAAATCATCTGCTTTGGAAAGAAAATAATGAAAATTTAAGGGCCCCTACAAGACCAGTTTGCTCCCTTTTAGTCTATTACAGTCAGATTCATTATTTTCTTTCCGAAGCAGATGATTTTCATTTATGATGAATCTTCATACAGGGCTTCTTTCGCATCACAATCCAATATTACAAATAGGATCTGTGAATTAAATTCATTCTTTGCAGTAGATGTTCTCATTGCTTTTCAGTATGCTAACAGCAAGAGTGCACTGGATATCCCACAATGTCACGCATGGAAAAGTAAATTGTGGTCAAAATACAAGTAACAATCAGCACTTTCAATTGGATGATATAAGAATAAAAGGCAGAAATAATCGGTTTTACCTCTCTTTGGATATCAGAAATAAATGAACCGGACAAATCACGTAACACTTCTAAAATGTCATTGAAAGACACCTTTCCATTGCCGTCAGAATCATAAACTTTGAAGATAACTGAAACAAAGAAAAAAAAAATCTAATTTTGAATCATTTTTCAACTTCAATGAGCAAGGGGAAACAAAAAGGCGCCAAAAAGGTAATCATCTGAACTCTTTTACTTGTGACCATTGACTCAAATCAGATTGTACCTAGTCCAACAATGTCAAACACTCTAGGGAAAATGGCAGTGAAAACTCACGTTTGATTTTCTGCTGTACACTTGCTTTAGCACTAAACGCTGACAAGAAGGCGACAAAGTCCTTAAAGTTCAACCCATCCACCATCTTAAGCAGCCTCTGTAAGTGCAACAAATCAAAGACATCAACAAAAAAATTCAATCCTTTGCATAAAACTCTAACACATAAAGCAAATGCTCACATTGAATCACAATTTATATTCAGTTATTCACATTCCAGATTTTACTTAATTGCTCCAATAACGTCAAACCAAAAGACTACCAGAGAGAGCAGATTCATTGCAAACTCCGGAACTGACAAGAACTCATCAGCAGATATAAATCCCTTTGCATTTCGATCTAACTGACAAAACCTTTCGTACAATGAAACAATTTCATGCTGAGAGACTGCATTCCCAAAGTGAAGAACATCAACATTTGTATGATAAAACAACCAAATGGAAGAACCAGTAGGAGAAATAAAGCATATAGACTACATACATAATCTCTGGGAGTGTTCTTGAACTTCTTCAATATCATATTGAGTTAGCATTGAAGAAGAATTGCCCATTGTGTCCCACTGAGAATCTACAAATTTCCATCAAATAAAAAAGTACAAATGATCATTATCGCTGAATAACCAAAGCCAATCAATAAAACTACAAATTGCAATGAAACCGAGAGGTAGAACTCAAAATACGCATGCATTAAACTAGGCTTGATAATAGTACTAATCAGCTATCTACAAGTAGGTAATTATACATTTAGACAAACAAAAGCGAACCCATAAATCATTATACCCAATTTACCGGCACCCATCAATCAGAACATTAATTGCCCTTAAAAATTCCCACTTTTCAATGAATTGAAGGGGGAACAAACATGTGAACTGTTTGGTTCCAGAGAAACAACGAGAAAGAAGAAGAAAATAAAAAATTCAGCGAACAGGCCTAACTTGAAGTGAATTTTTTTTTTCCCTGTAGAAACAATAGAGCAACAGAACAAAGAATCAAGGCCCTTAAGATATATCATATATCTGAGCAAATACGAAAAAAACAACAGAATAGTAAGAAACAAAGGTGAGAAAAAGACTGGGAAAGAGTTTTAACCTGAAATAATAAAAGGAGATACGGAAGATGGATCGGGACGTAGATTAGGGTGATAACGAGATGAGTGAAAATAATGTTATTGGTTTCTGTTTGGGTCTGAGGTTTGATGAGCATAGAATTTTAGGTTTGGTTTATTATAGTGTTAGTTCGATAGATAATTTTATTACTTTCCCCGTTTCATAAATATTGTCTCACTTTTTTAAATTCAAATTTTTTAAACTTTGACTATAATTATATTAAATATTTTAAATAATTAAATTTTATAAAATATATATTTAAAATCTACTTTTTTATATTTTTATCAATAATAAATTTAAAAAAATCAATAGTCAATTTAAAATGTTTTGACCTCAAAAAATTTAATGAGAGACACTATTTTTGAGATAGAGGGAGTATATTTTTTATAAAAGATAGGATATTATTATTTATAAGCAATAATAAAATGGAATTCAACATTGAAAAAATATTTAATTCATTTTAATTAATTTATTTTTAGTAATTTTTTATTTTTTTTGTTAAAAGGATTACTTTTAATGTATATATAACATATGTATAATATGATTATTTTGAATATGTTTACGAGTTTTTCGAACCGAGTTTGAATAAACTCCGTTCGATTCATTAAGGTCTCGAGTTGAACCGAACTTCGAATTCATTTGAGTCAAACTTTAATTAAATTAAACTCAAATAATTTGCGAGCTAATCATGCTTATTATCACTCGGTGAGTTAGCAGCAAAATCACTTGTTAATATCGAATTTCTTAATCAAAACAGCTGAACTTTCGTTTGTACTGGGTGCAATTTAGATTCTCTTCTGGATCGCGTAATAACCGATTTCATTAATAACTAATTAATAATTAATAACTGAACTTTTTCTCGTTTAAAATTCACAAATGCTCACTCAACTCGGTTAAATTATTTAATTAATAATTAATTTTTTAATTATTTAAATTTAAATTTATATTAATATATTAATATATTTAATTCTTAAAATTTATCAATTAAAATAAATTAATTATAATTCAAAATTAATAAATATAAATGTCATTAATTCAATTTGAGTCGTAATTATAAAAATGATGCACTTAATTTTGAAGATTTCATTTTCTTCCTCCCCTCATCTTCATTTAATAAAAGATAATCTTATTAGTTTGAGAGAGAAATTTTTGAATATATAAGCTTAAAAGCTCAATAATATAAAAATATCCTACATAACATGAATATATCATACACTCTCATTATCCCAATCTTAAATATATAAGGATAAATGTAACGGAGATTATTTAATTATGAAGAGGGTTTAAGTCATTTAATTATCAAAAGTCATATTTTGATCATTTATTTATGGGTAACGTTATATTTGGGTCACTCATTTATAGATAAAGTTACATTTGGGTCAACTAATTATTAAAGACTACATTCAGATCACTTAATTATAGGTAAGATTATATTTGGGTCACTCTTCATATTTGAAAAAAAAGTTTATCAATTCATGTATTATATTAATTAATGATTTTAAATGAATTACTTTAATGTTAACAAGGTTATACAAATGATTTAGAAGAAAAAACGACCAAATTGATGTATTTTTTTAAATATGAGAAGGGTGACCCAAATGTAACTTTACTTATAATTAAGTGACCGGAATGTAATATTTAATAATTAGGTGACCCAAATGTAACCTTACCCATAAATGAGTGACTTAAATATAACTTTTAGTAATTAGATAACCTAAATGTAACTATACTCATAATCAAGTTACTTTTGTTGCAGTTTACCCAATATATAAATCAATATCGTCACGTGAATACCAAATCATTGTCACGTACGCACGTGCATCATGCATTTACTTATAAGAATTTATGATAATAACATTTACTACATAATTTATCTAAACTAATTTGAGTTAAGTTCATCATTGGCTTGAAATTACTTTTAAACCCCTTCAATTCTTACTCAAATGCCTCTGCATCTTCACAACCAATTTTTTTTGAAGCTATGCAACCATTTAGTCACATGGATACTCTTTGGTTCACATATTTTCCATAGAGTAGTAGTAAGGTATTAGCTTGCAACAAATTGTTGAGAGACCCTCCACAACTTTCCTTAAGGTCTTTTTCTTGCCATTCCTCTTCTTAGATGGCTCACCCAACTCTTTGGGAGCTTCAACCAAGAATACAAAATCCAAGAATTAAAACAAACAAATGGTATGTGAGCATTTAAGACAATTATTTCATGAATTACGAGTTTGACTTTAAAATTCTTGTCAGAACCTATTGTATAAACGATTATTATATTTCGGTCTATCATGGTTATATTTGTCGGTATACTACCTAGAGGTAGGGTTTCATCTTCCATTGCACCCCTTTTATGACAGATGCATTGTATGAGTACGAACATGAACTATCTTGCCTCAGTAATAAAGGGAATGATTGTTGTTCTTAAAGGTTACGAGTTCGAGTATCAGTATTTATAATACAATGATTAAGGGATTAATATCCAATGATTGAGAATGTAACTTATAACAGTGTAGTTGATTCAAAAAAAATTCATTTATCCCCTCCGATTATCCCTGATTGAAGACCTAACAATTAACATGACATGACAAAACATCCGTGCTTGAACCATGTAAATTTTTTTACTGATTAAGCACACTTCTTTTAGATGCATGAAATTCATCCTTGCCTCTAAGCTTTGAGAACTTACAATTTTCTTCCTTATTTCAATTTGGTCATTTCTCCCCAAAATTAACTATAATTAAAGTTATTTTTAATAGATTTATTTACATTAACCAAATTTTAGAGGGGAGCAGGGTCAAGGTCCAAAGGGAGAGGCCCATTAAAAGGCCCATATAAGCATCAGCAACAAGAACTAGGTGTTGATAGAGAAGTGAAGCACATCTGGGTGTTGAATCTTGAGAAATTGTTACGCCATGGACGATCTGGCATTGCATAAATTTGCCATATCAGGGCCTACCCTCGCCTCCATGATCCAACGCCTATCATCCTCCGCTGCCGACGTCGACGGTCTACTCTTCGGCCACGTTACTTACATCGCCCCTTCTACTCTCCCTGACGATTCCGCACAAACTTCACTCGATTCGCAGCTCGTCGCCACTATCTCCGGCTTCCTCTGCTTCCCTTCTCTTCTCTCCTTCTACGACTCACTCGGACGAGTCGACTCCTCCCGGCTCTCCTCCATCACTCACCTCAACCAGAAACCCCTCATCGGATGGTTCTCCTCTCGCCGCAAGACTCCCCTCCGCCCTTCCATGCGCGAGTTCTGCGTCACTCGTTCTCTATCCTCCATCCTCAATCTCTCCCTTCCGATCCAAAACTCTGATCCTCAATCCCTTTTCGCGCCTTCCATTTTCCTCCTCTTCACCACTCCCCTGCACGACCAATTCATTCAAACCAATCAGTATCGGGGCTTCCACTTCCAATCATCCAGACTCCGTTTCAATCCGCTGCCAATCGATATTGTTAACATTGGTCCCGCGTTTAGAGGGCATTACGGGTCGTTTAGCCCCTCCTCTGCACTACCCTTTTTGAGCTGCGAAACAAGGAGCTTAATGCCTATGAATGAAGACAGAAATGAGGAGAGTCTAATTGGAATGAAACAAACGGAGAAGGATCAATCCTTGTTGGATACGTGCGCCGAGGGAATGCAAGTTGGGAGATTGAGCCGCTTAATTGGACCGGAAGCCACTAACTACACCTCTGGATTAGAGGATTTATACGAGAAAATGCTTTTGAAGACCGAAAGCTTGGCCAGGCTAGTTGAAGCCAGCTCCGCTAAGGTTCTGGAACAGGTAAGCTTATCATTATTATTGTTCTGTTTTTCTATCTATATTCTATAATGTGGTTAAAGTTTGCTGTTTTTTGGATAAGTTCAGTTCGGGCTATGTTCTAAACGAATTTGTTTTTCCAGGAAAATCAGAATAGAAAGTTACGGTACAAAGTTGCCAGGTCTGTTGGGGTCGAATAATTTCCTCCTATTCTATGCTAGGTAATTACTTAATATGTTATTTGATTTAGTTTTTCCCAAGTCATCCCACCTTATGTTACAATTACAGTTTTAGATGATCACTTCTATGGCATAGCTTAATACAGTTCGTTTCTGGGCTAAATGTGCTGAAGGTTCACCTTGTTTTAGTGAATTCGAATGGTGTTTGATTTTGATTCTTGTTTTATGAACAATGCTGGATTGTTTCTGGGATTCACTATTTGGAGAAACCTGTTTCTTCCTTTATGTTTGCCTGTTGCATTACTAGGAAAGGTTCAACTTTGATGCTTCATAAGGCTGTGTTTATTTCTTGACCATTGATTATGAGTTGATGGATTGATCCTGCAGCTGGTGCCAGTAACTCATGAACCAAAACTTTCCCAAGGTGGTCCGTTGATCCGACCATGGATTTGAATATTGGCTTGGCTCTGTTTTTTATGTATTATCTATGGTGCTGTAAGTTATCATCTTTCTTAAGCTTTTCTTTTTTTATTGTTCTTGTTGGTTCTGTACTTGAGGACACAATAGTATGGTTAGTTATATAAAAAAGAAATGAGATTCATTTCTGATCATGTTCTGTTACTTTGTTAGGCAATTCTCTTCAACAAGTTATATATCATTAGCATTTCTACTCATTAAGAAGAGTAAATTGTGGTAAAGTTTATACATTAACCTGGGCTACAAACAAATTAACATTCGTGATAATCTATCCAAATTCCAATCCGATGATGCCATCGGGTCGAGTGATAAATCTTGTATTGATTCTGAATCCAGTCAGCTTCAGTTAGATGTATTCTTCTTAATCTTATCCTTCTCCTCTCTCCTTATCACAGTAAATCATTTCCCATGGCCCAGTTTTTGTGCCCAACCTAGCATTAAACAGTCCACTCATGTGATGAGTTTTTGAATTTATAGGAATGTAATCATAGTCATAGGATATTTATTTTTACTTCCCAACTAATGTGCAGAAAATGCAGATTAGATTAGATTAGATTACCTCCAAAATCCAGCAACCACACTCCACTAAGACTGAACAAGGAATCAGCCACCACTAGAAATGCACATGAGATCAACCCAATTACCACCTACACAATCTCATAAGACAATGTATATCAGTTTGTTAAAGATTATTACAGCAAACTCATATTTTGTCATAGATTAGCATCAGGCTAGTTTTTAGTAAATATGGCAAACAATTTTAATATTTTGGGAAATTGTGTATTGGGATATATTTTGGGATTTACGGCAAAAACTACGTTACATGAGAAAATCGCCACTTGTAGATGGCATTCATAGGTGTTAACTTTCCCGACTTTGTCTTGAATCGATATAGAAAAATATTTGAAAGTTATCACCTGCAGGTGACACTTCTTTTCCTGTACTGTAATTTTTACCATATATCTTAAAATATACCCCAACATTCTTTATTTCTCAAAAAATTGTATGGGATTGAATTATTCCTTAAAAAAAAGGCTGCTTAACATGAACGGACGTTGAAACGACCATAGACACGACAGCATATTCAAAGTCTGAAACCTCATAATAGATCCCATCAAGAACAAAGGCCATGGCATTCACTGACTGAGAGAAGTGAGACCCAGGAACAAACTACATACAAAATAATAATACATGAATGTGAGAAAGCCTATCAGTCACAACACTTGGTGCATGTTCTGGAAAGAGGATTCCTTCTGATGTTAACAACTCGACCGAACTCATCTAGAATAGCAAGAAAACTCAAGCAGGTGTTTCAGGTGGCTGGAGACTAAACGATTCTAAGAACTAGAACCCATCTACAAGGGGGTGACTTACCAGAGTATCCGAACAGGCAATTTGGAGAACAGCTGAATCTGTTGTCAATAAGCCAGAAACTGCTCCAAATCCAATTAATAAGAAAACAGCCAAAGAAAATCCTGTTACCAGACCAAGCTGCTTGAAAATCAAGGGACAAGACAACTAAACTAGCTCAGTTAGATGAAAGGGAAATTAATTTCAAAGAAATGGACAACTAGCTTTTGTAAACCTTTAAAACACTGTAAATCACTTCACGAGCTTGTTCAAAATTTTGCTTGGGTGTAAGTAGTGTAAACCAAAATGATGATCGAAACGAAGCTAAAAGGAAGAGCAGGTTTAATGTACTGCTATTTGATATGGTATTGCCATAAATATTCTACATTTGGTCCTTCCTTCCTACTGAAAAAATGCAGGACATGCTACCTGATCAGAGAGTGCTCAAGCATCAGTTAGCAGATACCACCAACCAAACTTGTACGCAAATCTGATGACCAGACATAGGAATTTGGCCCTGCCTAGCTGCCGGTGATGTTGCAAGTGTTAGAGTTCCAAGGCTCGCCATTGTCCTGCCTATAAGAAGTCCACCTGCAGGTACCATAACCATTTCCATAATAAAATTTTGTGTGTTGTTAAGGCTCGTTTTATGTGGCTTAAACATAATACAAAATAGGGAGATACTCGATGTAATAAATACTCGAGATCAGCTCCTATTTCACTTGATTATGCTTAAATTTTCTTCCATATAAGATAGACCTGGAGTATTTACTTCAAAACTGACACACCAAATTTTTGTACAGGGAACATGAAACGAAATTGAAATTGCACAATTATCTGGCAATAAGTGTAGCAGATTTTATTATATATAGGGGAACTATTCTCCAGTCAAGATTAGGAGAGATCCGTGCAACTTTCCCATTCAACTCCTAGAGAAGAATGATAGTAATCAGATATGTAGTTAGAAAAAAGAAATTACTAGAAGTAAAATATGAACAGGAAATTTAGAATTAGTACATACTTTATGAGCCAAGTACACTTAAGTTTACCACATTTTTGACATACTCGGAAATCATAGTAGCACCTCCTAGGAACAGTCACTTTTCCCCTTAGAGCCTCTCTTCTCCTCTCTTTAAATAAGATTAGGTTTACATAAAATTTATATATAAAAAGTTTGGGTGTCGACACCCCAAGTCTCCTCCGCATATTGAATTCTTAAAAGAACTGTACTTTAGTGGTTCAAATCTAATAAAGTAAAAGACCAATAATTGGATAAATATTGGATGAGTGCTTGCATTAGTTACCCACGAGGATCCTTGGTAGATCAGACTTAAATTAAATCATTACAATACAATTGTGCCTTAGGGATTTGTAATGGTTTGATTTGGTGTCTCTTATCTTTTGGAAAGATAAATGAATGTTCAAAGAGCATATGATATCTTATATGGTATAGAAAAAGAATCTGAATGTCTTCGAGACAGTGTAATGACATTTATATAAGAGGATGTGAATTTCAAGTTCATTAGGATAAGTGATTTAAATGCGTTAGATAAGACTATAGTAATTTAGATAAAGAAACATAACTTGGTGGACTATGTTAACTCAACTAACTCGATAGGTTAAAATTTACGTGAGGATTAATTTCTTCGAATTCTATAGGGGGGGGGGGATGATGCTTTTGAATTATGTTCATATTAGTGGATGACATCAAATTTAATGATTTTTTTTTATAAATTTAACGAGATTTCTAAATCTTATAAATTGTTTTAAAAGTTTTAACATTTTTTAGAATCATAATGAAAACGGGATATATAGAAGTTAAAAGATAATTTTAGAAAAAAAAATATAACTTAGAAAACAGGGAGAAAATTTGTTCTTAGAAGGTTTCAAACCTACAACCGGAGAAGCATCAATTGAATGTTCTAATCGTTTACTTTAGAGATTATTGATAATAAATAAATTTTAAAAATTGAATATATTATTTTATTCATTATAACTAGTTTGAATTTATTTTAAAAAAATATAATAAAAAATATTTTTAAATTATTTAATTTAAAATATTTTCTGTTACAATAAAAAACACTTTTAAATTGATAAAATATATATTTTAAATAGATATAATAAAATAATTAAAATTTATTAAAATATGATATACAAAATATATCAACTTAAATTATAATAAAATTATAAAAATAATTTAAACTGACTTATTAATAATCTTTGATGTATGAATTATAAAATTTAATTTTCAAATAATTAATATAAATTATTTATAAAAGTTTAATTGAACATATAAAGTAATATACATTATTTGCAAAACGTGATACAATATATCTATTACAATAAAATTGTTGATTATAGACCAGTTTCTCCCGATTAGTCTGGTTTCAAAGTATAATAGTTGGTTGGGTGTGTTCGCAATTTCATCAAAACACAAGAAACACCTCCCATTAGGGGTGGGAAAAAAACCGATTACCCAATCTTAATCCTAGACCCGATAAAACTCAATAGATTTTTATATGATATTGGTTCTAGTAGGACCAGTACTGGATCTAAAATTTAAATCCCGATCATAATCGGGACTAAGACTGGATCTTGATTTTTTAGACCCGGTAACCGATGGGTACTCAATAAGACTAGAACCAACACCAAATATTCGGTATTGTTTTTTATTTTATCAAATTTTCTCTTTACGTAAAAATAATTGAATATTATGACTATGACTAGTTTTAAAACTTTAATTTTCAAGCCTACAATATTCTAATTTTATTATTTAATATTATTATTGGTGGTTGAAATTTTTTTCTCCAATTACTCAAATTTTTTAAGAATAAACTAATTGACCAGGTACAAAGTATTGGAACCAGTACCTAACAGTAACAAGATAAGTTCTTAAAATTTAGGACCTGGTGTGACCGGGACCAAGACTGATTCCAATTTTTAAGAACCGGTGATTACCGGAACCGGGACCAATTCTATTTAAATTGGTCGGGTACCCAGTCTTGCCCACCTCTACCTCTCATGAGTAGCTTCCCCGTTTGAGTCATTATCAACAACAAACACCCTTCTAAACTATTGGATTTCTTCAAGAACAGAGGCTGACATAGCAGCATCCAACATTGTACTAACTCCAGAACCAAAATCATACATCACAACATAAAATCAAACATTTTAGTAATGAAAAATGTTTGGGGGGTAGAGGCATTAGAAACACATAACATTACATATTTTGTTACAAATATCAACCATGTGAGTAGGAGCTATGGCTATTGGGAATTTATCATCTTCCATAGGCTATCACAAGTATCAAAAGAACTCACCTTTGATGGGTCAAATTCGAACTTCTTAACGACCCTTTTGTCTCTATCCACTATATCTGTGATCAGTTTAAATCAAGGAGAATCTAATTAAGCAAATATAACAACTTTGAATATGAAAGATACTAAGGGAATATAATATTTTATCACAAGGATACGGCCGGAGATTTTGGATTGGTCTTCCAAGTCGGGAATAATATTAGTTATAGAGGCATACATCGAAAGCTTTCTCCTGCAAGATCAAAGAATATTGATTTATTTTCAAACTCTGGACATTAACTCAACAAAAGAAAACTTGGGAAAAGTATTGTAACCATTACAACACTTTCTTGGGATGAGAAAATATTAGGATTGATACCTCAGCTTGTAAAAAAGAAATTGAAACCTCTCAGCTCATCAAAGGGAGACTAAAACCTTAGGACTGGTAACAAGGTATTTCAAATAACCTATGCTAATACATTCAGACAGAAAGCAGTTGTGTGAACAATAAGCATATGCATTTTTTTTTGCTAAATCAGTAAATCATTTTATTAAAGAGAACTGAAAGAAGAGTTGGCAGTAACATCATGACACAAATTGCTGCAATGCACCAAACAAAACAAGCAGAACAATCACAGAGCCTGAAAAAAGATGCTCTCTAGTGACTCCCCTTTATCTAAAGCATCAGTTAAAGATTTACTTCCCTTGGTACATAAAAAATTGAATTGAGCATAAAAAAAAAAAGAAAAAGAAAAGAGCAAAATGAAGAGATAGCCTTGTCAATCTTAGCAAAACCATACGCCAAAGCCCAGGGTCTGGAATTAAAATTGACATACCACAGCAAACAGCGTTCTTTGAATCAAACTTAATAATCAGGCATGTTCCTAGACTAAATTCATTTCAACATATATCAGAATAGTAGATAGATCTTGGCTCAGGCCACCACACAGACTCCTCAATTAAACCTCACCAATCCCATTTGCATTAATCCAGTGCATTTTTCAAAAACTAAATAATCCAGTGCAAGGACCTAAACTTAATCAAGAATAACTATATCTCCATATCCCACCAATACCCTTTAAAGATATGTTCCTAGCCAACCAAACATGTCGTGACAGTAACAGGAAGTTTTCAAAGAAAAACAGGCCACAAATACTCCCACCAAGATGCATATACATGGAAATCAAAGTTCAGAAATTCAAGTAAAATATTTTTCTTATTTTTCCAAGAGACACATTCATGCAAAGAACAGTTAACAGTATAAAAACAACTACACATGAATTACTACATAAATAGGAGTTCCTGAACTTACTGTTCTTTGAGTTTGTCTTGCTCAAATTTCCTTAGCTTTTGCTTCTTTTCTTCAATCGAAACCCTCTGGCGCTCCAGCCCAATTATCTCATCGCGAATAGCCGTGTTCTTATAAAACAAGATTTAAGAAATAAATAAATCAAGCACCAGAAAACCAAAGCCTTAAAAATATCTACAGAAAAACTCCGACAAATACATATACTTATCTAAGTTCCTCCTTAAGTTGACGTTCTTTTTCAAGTTCCTCTTTGAATTCCTTCTGCAGACAATCCATTTCAGCACCATTGGCAACCTCAGACTTTGCCTGCTCTGTTTTCTTCTTGCAAGCTTCGATCTTTTCTTCATATTCTGCATATAAAAAAAAAATCTTCCTTCACCTTCATCCTTTTCCTCTTAATTTCTGATGGAACAAAGAGAAGTAGAAAAGGAAAGAGACCTTGAAGCAATCGATAAACCTCTTTGGAATCAGAGTCGCAATGCGAGCGTAGATGGTTAAAGTGCTGGAAACACTGTGTTATGTTCGCAATGTCCCTTGTGTCCTTCAACACCTCCACCAGATCGTCGCTATAGGATATCAGCTTCTCCACATCGACCATTCTCGTGGATTCCCCCATTTTTCTAGGGTTTCCTTTACTTCAAGTTCGAGCGCCAAAACGAGAGATAAAGGAAGACGGTTTGCGTTTCAAAAAGGTTTAGTCTGACATGGTATTAATTATATTATTTAAATATTTATTTTAAAATTCAGATATTTAATAAAATAAATAATAATAATAATAATAAATAATTTAATTATAATTTTAATTCGAGGGAAATCACAAATTTTACTGTAACTTTTTTCGTCTTTATTTTCTCATTTTTCTCTTATAATTTTTTACACTCGTTAATATTTTTTAAAAAATATTTTTATTTTGTGAGATTAGAATTTAAGCGGTGAAAAAGCCTATTTTTATCTTTTTAATTCATTATCTTATTTTAATTTAATTTTTAATGATTTAAAGTTTATTTTTATATAAATTAAACCGAGATTATAGATTTAAGGATAAAAATTTAAAAAAATTATATTTTAAACTTTAATTTTACGAGACAAACTCAAGATTTTCTTTAGAAATGGAAGAGAGACAATAGGAAAATAGACAGAAAGGGTTAGACAAATTTTGTGATTCACTTCTTGAGAATTAAAATTATACTTAAGTTATTTATTATTTTGTTACTATTGTTTATTTTACTTAGCATCCGAGTTTTAAAGAAAATATTTAAATAATATAATTAATACCACTTGTCAAGTAGATTTAATAGCAAAATAATTTATTTTTTTATAAATATTTCTAAAATTTTATTAAATTCATAAAAGAATATAATTATATCGTATTTAAGAAGTAAAGTTAAAAAGCAGTTTTGAAAAATTATTAACTTTCGCAGGTCAATAGGTTTAACGAAATATTTTAGTTTATTTGTATTTGTCTTTACTTGTATTTTTTTCAAGAAATTAGACGTATGACGTATGTTTTAGGATGTAAATTTAAGTTTTAAGATGTAAAAAATAAGAGATAAGATTTAAATTTTAATTTTTAAGATTTTTACTAAGAGGTATGAAAGGAGAAACGATTAGGAGGCATGAGAATTCTACTTGATTGTCGGGTTTTTTTGTCTCTCCCGTACAGGTGGAAATCGTCTACCTTTTTCCCATGTCTCCTTCCATGCCTACGTTTTAAATTAGAGGATTTAAGGTTTAAGATTAGGGATTGTGGTTAGGGTTTAGAAAATTAGGTTTTAGGTGTATTTTTTAGGTGTAGGATTTAGGATATAGAAAATAAGGGGCATGAAATGAGGTATGATAAAGAGTCAAAAGATTTTTACTCATCCCGTACGGGTGAAAATCGTTTACCTCTTTCTCATGTCTTCGTTCGTTTTAAATTTGAGGGTTTAAAGTTTAGGGTTTGAAGAATAAGGGTTATGGTGTATGGTTTAGAATTTTTACGCAGGTGCATCATTTTATTTGACTTTGTAAACTCTTTCAAGTTGTTCATATATTTTCCTCTTTTGCATCCCCCTCCCTTCTTAAGTTAATAACCTGCAATTTCTGATAATTCCATGGCCTTAGCAGCTTTTTTTGGTCAAATAGATTTTAATTTCCTATCAGTCTAAGCTTTTTTTCTATAGGTTTAAATGAATACTAAATTAAAAACTTAAAATTTAATACCCTGAATTAATTTTTAAAACTATTAAACTTATTCAGAAGAAAATAATACGTCTAATTATTAAAGATAAATGATCCCAAAAGTACATCTAATCATTTCTTTTCCTGCACTAACATTCATATGTCTATACATAGCAAAAGTAAACATCAACTATTTACATCTCCATTCTGCAGAAGCTGCTACAGTTGATGAAAGCAATTTCTTCTGCTTTGCACTAGCTTTTGGTTGTATAATATTGGCTGGTCTTTCCTTGACTGGATTTCTTATGCTACAAAGCTTGTGCTTCATCCGCCAAGGAAACAACATTTCAAACCCACAACCCTTTGGGGAAGACAGTGATGATCGCTTTATTACTGCTTGGGAAACACATGGTGACTGGTCTGAATAATTGCAGAGGTAGGGAAGCTTTGTTTTGGACATGTTTAGGGCAGATGATGCAGCCAATGCTATGGCGTCTGGGAGGAAGCGTTGGATTATGAAGCTTGGAGATGGACAATCACTGTGCTCTAAACTCATAGCTAAGTTCAAGCCATCCATGTCACTAGGCCCCATGCTCTTGGATGATCCATGGAACTTTTCTGTTTTCTCAACAATGTCTATTGCTTCTGTTAGTGACAACACTTCCACAGCATCTGAGAATACGTCGTCGTTGTCCTCGTGATCATCGTAGTCATCCACATCGGCATCACAACCTTCATCATGACAATGATCATAATCCACATTAGTTGTCTCTTTTGGTGGAAGCCATCTACCAGGTGGGGGTTTCGGACGAGGGGTTTCAGCTTCATCGATGTTGTGACTTCTTTCCGAGTTCTTGGGCTTGCCAGGAACCTGTTCCCAGCAAAACGGAATCCAATTACTCGAATCTTTGCATCCCACAAAGGAATTGGTGCAAGAAACTTCATCACTAATGTATCCACCAGCAGGTCGCCTTGTCGATAAGAGTGGTGCATTTAGATTGAGCTTTCTGGGGCGTTTCCTTTCCATAGCTTCATTCATTCCTTGTCCCATATAGAGAAATATGGCTCTGGAAGTGAAGGATTCATTGGAGTAGGTGGGAAAAAGTGAATAGGTGACTTGAGATGCATATGATCATATGAACAAACAGATGATAAAGGAGTGGTTGTATGAAATAATTGTGAAGCAACTGAAACTATGGGGATCTCGTGTAGTGTATTAAAATTTAAAACCGATATTTTTCACTTTATAAGGGTCACAGGTTGGACGGAAAAGGCCCTTACCCTTCTATGGTGAATTCATAAAGTGAAGCATGATGTTAACATTTGCTGGAACCCTGGAATCATCCAGAAAACATGTGGCAGAACGTTAAACAACTGAAGTTGGCAGCTATGGCAAGATAAAGGACATATTTGTCTTTATGATCCCTGCGATGTCGAAAGATTTAGAGTTTAATTTTTAGCTTCGATATCGATGTCAACTATAACTGTACTGTTTGGGAATAAACCCCATTTCATGGAGAAAATTTCAAGCTTGAACAGCAATAACAACAATAAGGATGAGAAGATATTGCCAAAAGAAAAAGCTAACACAGTGTAAAATCTCCAGACTGGATTGACTTCTGCAGTTTCATTTACAATGTTCTTTCCTGTAGGCATTGGCAGAGCCCCTTCAAGGGTAATACAAAGAGCAGCACGTAGTAGCATGCCTGGATGTTTGACATATATATTGGTCCAACCCTTAATACAGAAAACAAATATTTACAAACTACCTTGTCCATTAATTTTTCCCTTTTCACCTTTTCTATCACACCAAACATTACCCTTTTCTTTCCTCCTAGGTTCCATCTCCATGGCAGTGCTTCTGAATTTCCCAGGGATCTATCCAACAATTACGGTGCCCCTTCCTCGTAATCAAACAAAAATACTCGAATGAAAAAGGGTGGCAAAAATCAGATTGCACATGGGTCTATGGAGAGAGGGAATGACTATGGGGATTCTGACTTTCTCACTTTTCCTCTTTAACCAGCTCACGAACTTTATTATATAGGTCGAGAGTATCCGCATGGTTGGGATCAAGACATAGGGCTGCTTCACAGTCTCTAACGGCGGACATATAATCACCCATCGAGTCATGGAATGCAGCTCGAAGATGTAATAGCTGCAGGTCTGACTTGAAAGCTAGTGGTTTTGTGAGCTCTGCAATTGCTTCATTTTCTTTATGATCATCCATTAGAACTGGAAAGAAATTTCATGTTAGAGGCTGAAAAAATCTATCCTCAAGTGCAAATATGACCTCAGTATTCAGGATTGAGAACAAATAAACTTGAATTTCTTATGGATTAGATGTGGCAGAAGACAAGGAATCAACTTCTTAATTTTTATCCAATGATTTCTTTCTGTCATTCCATTTGGATCAATAACATTTGAACATTCTAAATGATAAATGATGACAAATAACATTTATATTGACATAATTTAACATAAATCTTGGGGGAAATTTTGGGAATAATCCAACTCAAAATTAAAAATTTGAAAATAGGGAGTCTTCAACTATATTTTGGATTCTAGGTCAATTTCTACGGTGGCATACATGGCGTTGTCCCTAAATTTTTTTAAAAAATATATATATTAAAAATAGAGAACCACACTTGTAGGTGGCGTTTTTCTCCCAAATCAATATTCGCGGGCAGCGTTTTCCCACTTGCATTGTAGCTTTTGGTCTAGATTCCAAAATAAATTTTTAAACCCCTATTTTCCCAAATAAAAACTCTAAACACCCTATATATCCAACGGAGCCTAAATCTTGATCATGAAAGCACCTCATATCAAGATGGATATCCTTTTGCCAAATGATATATAAGCAAAACAAGACAAGGTACACAGGAAGTTGTTAATTTTATTCATTTAAATCTGAGAGTTGAGAACCCTATGCTTTTATGCCAATTAAATGCAACTCTCAAACATTAAAGATCAAGACTTCAATATAGTCAAAGATACAGGAAATAAACAATGAGCTAAGCTGATGGAAAAGAATAGCTTAGAAGAAGAAAGGAAAAATGGAAAACCATGGGAAATTAGTTTACTCAACCTTCAAATTTATCTAGAATTAACTAATGCTACATTTGGTAGGACTTAGGAGTACTTCCCCCCCCCCCCCTGATGTTTTGGTATATGAGATAGCAATAATAATTTCAATTAGTAGTTTTTACCCACTCACATGACTTGGTTTGAACATAGAGAAGATTTTTTTATCTACTTATTTTGAAGAGGTATTATTTTTTGCTTGAGTTTTTACTCACCCTTATTTCAAGTTTAAATTTGCACTAATCCTACTTTATGTTATGAAAAACCATTTTAATACTTGTGTAATAATTCAGTTTTTCCTTACATACTTATGTAAACAAATGAGGTATCACATGCATCCATTGTGTTGAATCTACCATTACAGCTAATAGCAATCTATATTAAGTTTCGAAGGATTGTCATTTTCCCCTCATGTTTTAGCACATGAGCTGTAATAAACTAACTTCATTTGTTAAGTTTTAGCCATTCACATGACTTAATTTGAGCAAAGATAAGGAAATATAGTGTTTATTTGGAGAGGTATTATTTTTTTACTTGTGTTTTGACTCGTCTTTCGAATATCAAGTTTAGATTTGTAGTAATTCTTCTTTATAATGTGAAAAATTATCTTAAAACTCATGTAATAATTAAGTTTTTCCTTGTGCTAATTACATATGTAACCAAACATAGTGTAAAAGCATAAGTGTCACAGTGAATTGCGATTCCACAATGCATAATCAAAATCAAAGTTAAATGCAGCAAGTACAAAGTTGTTGGGATAAAGTAGTCAAAACTGTGGTCAAGGAATTTACCTGCTGCTCTATATCTGTATGGATATGTCCTCAAGGGATCTAATTGTGTAGCCATAGCAAGATCACTCTTTGCCATGTCCCGGTCAGAATATTCTGACCGCTTCTCATAAGCTGATGCATTGTTGCGTGCCTTCTCTATAAGCTTAGTCATCTCATCATATGCAGCTTTTCGCTGATTTTTTAGATGAAATACACGTGCTAGACCCTGATGTGCCCGTGTATGCTTAATATTTAATGCATTCGTGTAACAATCAGCAGCAAGATCTAGCTTTTCACAGTCTACGTACACACTACCTAAATTATTCAGTGCCTGCAGAAATGTGGAACCACTCAGAACCCAAAACTAATTCATTGCACTTATATAGCTAGATTTTTCCTAGAACTAAATAGCTGGAGTTAAAGTTGCTCAAAAAATACTCACTTGTCCTTTCCGCAGTCCATCTGACGGGCATCTAAGAGCATCAAGAAGAAGTTGGATAACATATGCTGAGGACTCTTGATCAAGGCTAGTATCTGCTAAAGCATATGCTTTGAGGAAAAAAGCTTCAAATGATCTCTGGATGGAGATCGACTCCTCTGCTTTAGCTAGTGCTTCTTCACAGTAACCGGTGTCATACAATATCCATCCTTCGTAGACAAGCTTTTCATGTTCTGAGGTAGAATGGTTTCTAGCCAGCCGTAGACTACGCATTGCAGCCTTTTGACAATTTAACCTACAGCATCCAGTAGCAGCAAACGCTTGGAAGTTAGAACTGACAGAATACTGCATCCTGTCACTGAATTAAAACCAAAGTAGTGTAGAAAGAAGTTATATGCCTCATTTATCGGGATCAATATCATTGAGAAACAACCTCAAGTGACATCGTTAGAGATTGCAAATTCCATGACTATGATTGCGACTGACGTGTACAACACATTTGAAACAGTACTGAGTACACTTAACATGTAAAATACAAGTAGTATTCACCCATAAGTTATATAGCTAAGAAAGATTAGTTAACCTAAAAAATAAACTGTACTAATACTAGGAAGAAAATGAGGAATGGAATTCAAACAATTGCTATATAATATTTTGAGGCCAAGAACTATAATGAAAATAATGGAATGGAGGTTGTTTTAGTTTACAAAATGTACCATATGATATCACATTGACAGCAATCAGGCTGGAATTTTCTCAACCCTCAACAGTAAACTTATTACAATGTCATGTAGATTTTATTTTAATTTGGCCATAGTTAACACTTATGCATAAACCACCCTGCCTTTAAATGGGCAGACACATCTCGAACTAATACAGAAGAAAACATTGCTTGGTTTATCATAAGTTCATAGTGTTAATCTTAGATCTAGTTGGAAAAGGAAAACGAACATTCATTTATCCAAGGTCATAAAGTAGTTCACCTTCACAACAAAGCAATAATGCAAGTTCTTCCATAGAGTTTAAAAAAATTAATCTATTAGAACAAATCTATAAAGAAATTTCCATTCAACAGAAACATCAAAAGGACATTTTACTCAACCAGTGAAAGAGTTTGTCATGTTACCTTAAAAGGAGGAGAGACTGCCGGAACCATAGAAGGCTTTTTCCAGGGTCATTTGCCAACATATGGTGTACAACAGCTAGGGAGCCAAGATCATCGACAGAAGACCAGCGGTCATACAATTGCATCCAGCAATCAGCCTGACTCCACTGTTGAACAGAAGGACGTAGGAGCTCCACCAAGTGGTCACCATGCATTTTCCCATAAAACATCATGTAATTTGGTTCCAGGGTCAAAAGTGCACGAACATCTCTAAGTGCTCTTTCGTAGTCCTCCATAGCAATTGAAATCCAGGCACGTAACTCAAGGCAGTCGGGGGATACCTTGAAACTGATTATTTTACTAATTTCTGAGATGGCTGCTCCAATCTTGTTGTTCTCCAACAATGAAACAGCTCGATACTTGTACGGAAAAGAAAGTGTTGGATCCAATTCTGTTGCAATCTCTAGATCTGACATCTTCTCCTTCCCATCACAATATACAGAACGTTCTTGATGCATCCAACCAACTGGCTTATATTCTGAGATAAGTGAGTTAATAATCTTGTAAGCTGAATACCTGTGGCCCCGCTTGAACTTGGCTCTTGCTACACCCACTTTTGAATATATATGACCAGATTCACAAGCTGTCTCAAACCAGCTTTGAGCATCTTTGTACTCTTTTCTCTCAAACATCACAACACCTAACTGGTGATATGCAAGTTGTTTCTGCCAACTTTCCGTTGCGCACTCCGTTAACCTCTCTAGAAGCATCACAGTTGTGTTAGCTTTCATATCTTCCTCCATTGCAATTTGGCTCAAGAAGAAATATAACAAAAAGGAAGCATGCCCAGCTAGAGCTAATCTTTCCTTTGCATCCGGACCACAAAAATATTTCATCACATTAGGACTGTGCAATGAATTTGGGAGCTCCCTTAAAAAGACCTGCAAGCAAGCTGCCACAAGAAGATACGCATTTTCCTCCAATCCATACTCAATTAACAACAGCGCATCCTTCATATCATTTACCAAAGATGCTAAATAAGAATCGCAAGAAGACTTCAATTTGTCGCAACAAAACATATTTGAGAAAGAAAGAAGCTCCAAAATAATCCGTGGATCAAAAGAATCTAATCTACTTGTCCTGCTATATAATTCAGCAGCTTTCATACACTCAACTGAAATACCATTCTGGGTAAAATTTATCTTCTCTCTTTTAGACTCCCGGAAACCACCGTACAACAATGTCCTAAAAGGCATCGACAAGGAAGCAATATTGGACCGTATACACCTAATCTCGTCATCTCCAATGAAAAATGACATATCCCCATAATCGTTAGAAGTGGAACATTCCTCATCCTCGATTGAAAAGTCATCCTCAATTTCCCCTCGAGGAGTCTTAGAACAATTACAAGGATCATAAATAAATTCCGGGTTATAACCAGCTATCAACGTAGCCTTAGGGCACTCGATGTTTCTTCCACAGCAATTCATAGAATTTATGCCAATAAGCTCATCATCCCTCCTCTCATACCTCAACCACGCTGCTAACACAATCTTGGAATGCACATCAACGGCATGCTGCCTGGCTGCTCGAAGAGTTCTCCGTAACAGCTTTGGATCAGATAAGCCCTTAAAAATTGCACATTGCTCAAGATACATTCCAGATTTCTCAAATGGAGGACACCTCTCAGTCCTACGGTACACATCACCAAGAGTTTCGATAAAATCAACAAACTTTAGGCATGGTTCGATCTGGGGTTCGAGGAGATCGGAGGCAGGGAGGCCATAAGGAAGCAAGGTTTCATTTACAAAACCAATGGTCACCTTAGACGATTGGTAATTGAGAACAGATTTAGGGCGAACCGAATTAACACTAAGATGATCCTGAAGCTGGTGGAAGAGTTTTTCACCCACATCTCCACCACCACCACCGGCGTTGTTAACAGCATAAACTTGGGTGCCTTTACATCTATCTAAAACCTTTAAACTACGCATCGTAGAAAATTTATTACGATGCATCTCTGTCAAGATCAAAGGACAGAATTTCTCCAACGGTACAAAAATATAAAATTCAACAAGGTTTCAGACCACCCAAAACAAAAAAAAAAAATGAAGATCTAGAAATGGTTGTTGAAAAAAACAATAGAACCACCAATAAAACAAATTTACCTGCAGAAACCAGAGCTTATAATGCAGAAGCTGGAATCCCCATGGTAACGCAGGCTCAATTGGAGATTAACAAAGAAAAGGGCAGGAGATTTCTGGGATTTCTGCCTATTTACTTTTTCTTTAACTTTCTCACGAGAAAATAGAGAGAAAGACGAGAAGAAAAACCATATAATAATGCAAAAACAGAGATTTAAGGGAAGAAATAACCAGAAAACGACAAACCGGAAGTTGTTTGGGAAGTGGAGGTGGCTGTTGAAACGGCCAACAACACACACTCTCTCTCTATCGACCTGTTTATGTTTTTCCCTGTCTTTGAATCGCCTATATTTGATAATTCATTTTTCTTTTTTAGGGTTTTCTCTGTTTCTCCAAATTTGATGGGAGTTGAATTGTTTGTTATATTATATTGTTGTTGTTTTTCTGTGTATTTGTGTATGTTTAGAGGTTAAAGTAAAAACCCAACCATGTCCGAAACAGGGATTAATGTCTTGTGCGTGTGCTGTCTGAATCTGAAGTAGAGGAGAACCGCTAAAGTTGCGCCATAGCTGTTTTTCACGCATATCTGCTTTCTAAATTCTAATATTTCCTTCCTTCTTTTTCTTTATGTACTTCAAATTTTAATCTTTTATCTTCTTTAATCCGGATTAAAATTAGGGGTTCATTATCATGTATCTGGTTTTTTGAAAAAATTACTAAGTGAATCTTATTCACTGTATCACCTATCGTCCAAGCAATCAGAATTGTTCATTTTTAAATAACTATCACCCACTAATTACATATAGGAAAGAGGTGATGATTCACCTTAAAATTAAGACGTGGTGAACAAAATTCACCTAATAATTTTTTTCGGTTTTTTGATATATAAAAACAGAATATTTGGTTTCTTAAGATACTACAAATTTAATCTGTGATCTTGTTCATTTAAATCGGATACCTGTTATCAAATACCTGTAAAATTTGAGTATCTAACTAATCGGGTAACAAGTATCGAATTTATAATTTTTTATTTTAAAATTAAAAAAAATATATATATTAAAAATTTTATAATACATGATCAAACATAAAAAATATTGATTTAAAATTAATTTTAAAATTTTTAATATATATATATTAAAGTTTATCAATGACATTAAAATTATTAATATCATTTTCTCTTTCGATATTAATAATTTAATAACGCTTAATATATATATATATTAATAATTAATAATCATTTTTAATAATTTGATTGATCAAAACTATTTAATTTTAACTATTCGATTAATTAACTTGTAAATGTAACGGTTATATAAATTAACGGTTATGATTTAACACGCTCACATGTGTGGTTCTATTATGAGTTTCCTAAATATAATTCAAATGATGTACTAAGTGATATTTATAGATAATTAATGATATTATTTAAAAAAAAATCAAACCAAACAATTAAAAAAATATTACTTTATTAAATATTTTAAATTATCAAAATCGTCCATATTTCTATTTCTATTCAAGTAGCAGTTAAATATATTGTCCATATTAAACTTTTATCGAATTGAACCAATTTGCGCAAAAGTAACCTTCCGTCCCATTATTTTTATCCATTATTGATTTTTTCTTAGTCAATTTTTTTTAATATTAACTCATTATAACTTTAAATATATTATTGATAAAAATATAAAAAATATATGTTTTAAAAATCTTTAATCAAGTAGTTTAAAAATATATTTTTTTATAAAATTTAATAAATTAAAATATTTAAAATAACTATGGTTAAAGTTGAAAAAGTTTGACCTTTAAAAAGTCAATAATGGACACCATATATGAGACAGGGAGTAATACTTTTTGTCATTGATTCATTTATTTTGTTTTCAAATTTTATAATTTCCAATATTTTTTTAATTATTTGTAAGTTCATTTATTTTGACAATAAATTAGAAATTTAAGGATTAAATGAGAAAAAATAGTTAAAGGTTAAAATGAGTTTTTATAAAGTTTGAGGGACTAAATATCATTACGATAATTATTTATTGAGTAGTATATGTTGTAGATTTATTATATATAGAGAGAAAGATATTTATATTAAGAGAAAATATTTTATATATTGGAACTTAACGGGTGATTACAATAAAAAAAAATGATATAAACTTAGATGATTTAAGTTTAATAAGCTGTTTATAAGGTGTGTTAACAAAAAGTTAAGAAAAAAGTACGAATAAATATTATATTATAATTATAATTTAAAAATATTTTATGTATTGACGGTTTTGTTTTTAAAGGCACGCCTCAGGTATGAAACACGTCCGGGCGTAAAAAAAAACATTCATCGTTTTAGGTAAACTGATTTACGAAAGACGTGCGTCTTTAGTAGGAGTCATCATAGACGAGAGGAGGACGTCTTAGACTTTTTTATTGATGAGAATTTTACTCAAAACCAGATTAAAAAAAATATATATGAAGAAGAAGATGAACCGAAGGAGTCTAGATGTTGAAGAAGAAGAACACGTACAAGAATATTGAAGATAGGAGATAAAAAAATAATTTATTGAAAAAGATTATTTTTATTTTTATGTTTATTTAATTTTATGTTTACGTAGTAAAGGACTAGGAAGTTGGACCTTTATATTTATTTTAATTTTTATTTATAGCAGCAGAAGGTTTGGAAAGTTGGAGCTATTTTAATGGATTTAAATACTCCGATTTATTTGATCAAAGGGTGAAATAATCATGATTTAAAGGGGTGAAATTATATTTTAATTAAAAACAAATTTAGGATTATTTTTTTATATTTTTATTAATATTTTGTTGTTTTATTATCGTTATTATTAATTTATTATTAAAATATTTATTTTAGATAAAAAATAATATTAATTTTAATATAAATTATTATAATAAAATATTTTTAAAATATTAATTTATTTAAATAAAATATTAAAATTATATATTCAAATAATATAATATATTAATAATTTAATATTTTTATTTTTAATAATTTTAAATACAATTAAAATATTTTAATATTTTAGTACCTATAATATAATTATTATATTTTTAAATATAAAATATATTATGGAATTGATTTATAAATTTTTAAGATAATATGTGTCTCACCTACGAAAGGTTAACGCTTTCACCTAGTGCCTTCGCCTAGTATCTTACGCCTCGATTCTAAAGATCTTTTGCGCCTCGGAGCACCTAACCTCTTCTAAAACTAAGATTGAGGGTGAAAATTTTGTGTTCCATAAATAATAAATATAATTTAAGATTTATATTTTAGAGTTTATGGATAGTAAGTTAATATTTGGGTTTGAAAATAAAAAATTAATCTTTATATTATATATTTTAAATAAACATATTTATGTAATTTTTAAAATAAATAAGTCTCCCAATTAAAATTTTTAATAAATAAATTAATTTATCATTGAAATTAAAATAAGAGTTTGATATAATAATATTTTTAATATCTAACTGAGCCCTGCGCCAATGGTCTCCCTGCCTGGATTAAGCTTGCGGTCATTAACCATGGGTTAATTAAATTTTCAACGTCAGAATGGGTGTGTAATCACAGACTTAATATAAAAATTGGTTAGTTTCTTGCTTTGAGGGTGATTCTTTATTAGTTGTTGGTAGGGTTAGTATGTTTAACCTTAAAATCAAAAATTAAATTAAATTAAAATATTATAATTTATAAATTTATGATTTATTGAGATTAACTGAATCAAATTTAATTTAATTTTTCAATCTTTAATTAATTTTATAAGATAAAAATATATATTTTATACTTAAAATACTATAAATATATTTTTGTTTTTTACTTAAAAAATAATTTTTTAATAAATATTTATGAAAAATATCTTAAATTTTTTATCTTTAATATTAAAAGTCATAAAATAAAACTATTTTATCAAAATAAAATATAAATTTTAAAAAATTAACGTTAATATGAAAAATTAAAAATAGAGGTTCAATTGAAAATAGAGGCTCAATTATCTTTTAAAGACTAAATTTTAATTATATCAAGCTTTTATTTTAATTTTAATAAGACTTATTTATCATAAAATTTTAATTACGTTATTTTTGTTTTAAATTTATAATTAAATAACTAAATGATTATTTTTTAAAAAAATATTTATTTATTAAGAAATCTATAATCATATGATTCAATTATTATTTTAAGGAAAGTCATATTTATTATTTTTAATGGGAAGAGAAAATGAAACTTTAGGGTGCTCCATAGGTGAGTCTTTTGAGTAAGTCGAGTAAAATTTTTTTAAGTTATTTAAGTTTATGAGTTTAATTTTATAACTCAAATTTTATTTGAATTTTTTTTTTATTTGAATTGAGTTTATTGAGTTCGAGTGTAAATCGATTCGGTTTTTCTAGTTTAAATACAAAATTTAATTATAACTACTTATAATATCATAGTACGTTTAATTTTAATTTAAACGACTTTTTCAAATCGTATAAGAACTACATACATAATTTTTTAATATTATTCTTCACATATATAAATAAATTTAAAAATTATATTATAATTATTGAATTTATGTGAAGAAAAATTTTATAAAAATAAAATTTTATTGATGGTATTATACATGAGTCAATGAATTGATGTGCTTTTTACATAAAATTTTAGTTGAATGGTCAAACTGAATAAAATCTAAAATTAAAGGATTACATAGAAAAAATATATTTATAAAAATATAAATTGAAGTTACATTGATGCTATATATTGTTAGTGAATTATGTAGCTTAATTTTTGTCAAAGATAAAATAAAAATAAAAATAAAAATTAAAAAATAGAAAATAATTCAAAGTTGAGGGGATAAATTACAAATCTAAAAATTTAATTTAAAAAATATAAGTTAAAGCTAAATATGTATTTTAAAATGATTTAGGAGCACGTGATTTAAATTTGGTCAAAATTAACATAAAACGAGGGAAGAATTAAAAAAAATAAGAAAAACATACAAAATTAAAGGGCTAAATTGAAAATTATAAAATTTATTTTCAAAAATATAAATTAAAACTAAATAAGTATTCTAAATTAATATAAAAATATATGATTCAAATTTAATTAAATTAGACTTAAAATAAAAAGAAAATCAAATTTAATTCAACTCAAAATCAAATTTAATTTTTTTTTAAATTACTTAAATTGACACGAATAGCTTGAATAAACTCGAATAACTTAGACTTAAATAAAAAACCGATTTTTGTTAGTGTTTGATTAGGTTTAAACATATTAAGTTTACCCAGAGGCTTAAACATATTAAAGTAACGATTTTTGTTAGTATTCGATTAGGTTAAAATTTTCCCCGAAAAATCTTCCCTTCCTCTGCTGACGACCTTGTCTCAATCTCCTCCCTTTTGCTGCTTTTGTTTTTCTTGGTTTCAAAGAAACTTTCCCTTTTTTGTCTCTGCCTTCAATTCCTTTTTCGGTTTCTCTTTTTGTTTTTAGCGTCTTCTTCGATTTGCTTTATCGAAGAAATTTTTTATTGGGGGGTTTCCATTGTTCGTCCAACGCTGAAGTTTTCTTAATTGAGCGGTTCGACTATCCATTGGAATTTCTAGGGTTTTCGTTTATTTTCTTTGCCGATAAACGGGTATATATTGATAGAGATGGTGAGTTCAGAGGGATTATGCGTTTCGCCGCCGTCGATAGCAGCGCCAGTGACACAGTATGGCGTTACAAAGCCGATTTCCTTGGCTGGTCCCACCGAAGCCGACATAAAAAGAACTCGTGTTTTGGAAAGGGTATATATATCTGGAAATATTTGATTTTGTTTTTGGGTGTTTTTGATTTCTAATTTCCTTTTGTTTGTTTCGTGTGAAAATTGTTGACAGTTCTTGTTGAAAGCCGGGCTCTATGAGAGCAAAGAGGAAGCTTCAAAGAGAGAAGAAGTTCTTGGTCGAATTCAAGAGGTAAATTGTCTGTTTTTTTTTTTTCCAGCAGGTAGTTTGGTTTTGTTTTGTGATTTTTTTGAAGTTGCACTAGTCCTACGATTAGTTTTTTTAAGCAGTGAGATAGTTTGTTAACGAATTAAGTCAGAGAAACGAAGTTTGAAATAAAATGATATTGTTTTACGTTTTTGGTAACATCTCTCTTCATTATGTTTATAGATTGTAACTAATTGGGTGAAGCAACTTACTCGTTTGAGGGGGTACACAGATCAGATGGTTGAAGATGCAAATGCTGTCATTTTTACTTTTGGTTCTTATCGTCTTGGGGTGAGTGTTTTGTTTTTCTTTCTTGTTTTATGTTGATTATGGTATTCACACTTGAACAACTGCGCTTTACTTGAATGTTGGCTATAACATAACTTTGGTGTTGCCTGATTGAGTTAACAGAGTGCTTATGTTACTACAAACAATTTTGTTGCTAATTATTGTTTAAGTTTTATTGTTTTGATAGGTTCATGGACCTGGCTCTGACATAGACACTTTATGCGTGGGTCCATCATATGTGAATAGGGAGGTAAATATTAGGACTGTTTGACTGATTTTCGAACACTTAAATAATTTATTTACTTATCTGTATTTTTTATGTCTTGACCAGGAAGATTTCTTCTTTGTACTGCACAATATCCTGGCAGAAAGGGAAGAAGTTACGGAGTTACAACCTGTTCCGGATGCTCATGTCCCTGTAATGAAATTTAAGTTTAATGGAATTCCGATTGATCTTCTTTATGCAAGCATCTCACATTTGGTTGTGCCTCATGTAAGTCTAAACTACATTTTTCTGTAATTAAAATCTCTATTTGAAAGAAACATTTTTTATATGCAACTGTTCATTAATTTCTAGTGTCTTGTTGGATATTTTTGCTCAACACTCACTTGATTTAAGAACAGTATTAAAAGTGCTTCTCCTATCCATCTCCCATCTTCATCTAGGATGCAACCATTTAGAGTTATGCCCTCTCTCTTTGAGGGTGTTTGTATCTGACTTTGTTTCCTTCCCTTCGGTCCTTCACGCTGGTTCATTTAATAAACGTGTTAATATGACTTAACATGAATGTTTTCTATGTTTTCTTATGCATTTTGTTAGTTTGCTCATAACATACCATGTTGGGTTCATTTAGCTACAATTTTTATGTTTTATTGTAGAATTAATAGATATAGGATTTTTGCTTTCAAGCTTGTTTGTTTGATTTTATTTTTCCTTCCGAAGAGTTATGTAGTTAAAATGAGTTCTAGGTAGCTTTCTTGCTTTTCACTTCTGTCTAGTCATGTGAACTTTCTTTGCTTTGGGATGAACAGTTGATGAAGACCATTATGATTTTTTGGTGGTTTGCATATATTTGATAAATGCATTCTTGTGGACAGGATCTGGACATTTCTGACATGTCAGTATTGTACAACGTTGATGAGCCTACTGTTCGGAGTCTTAATGGATGCAGGGTTGCGGATCAAATTTTGAAACTGGTGCCAAATGTTGAGGTGAAGTGCTTCTGATCATATCCTGGTTTTCAAAATTTAGTGCTCCTTTTGGCGCATTGTATATAATTATTGATTGTTTGCATCTTTACTAAGTTGCATGCTCTTATAATGTTATAGCATTTCTGCACTACGCTTCGATGTCTAAAGCTTTGGGCTAAAAGGCGCGGTGTTTATTCCAATGTTAGTCTTCTCCTTTATACTTTTCTAATTTTATTCTATATTATATATATATTAACATAAATCATCATTTTTAGGTGACTGGATTTCTCGGGGGTGTTAACTGGGCTCTTCTTGTAGCTCGAATTTGCCAACTCTATCCTAATGCAGTTCCAAGTATGCTTGTTTCACGATTTTTTAGGGTCTATACCCAGTGGCGTTGGCCAAACCCAGTTATGCTCTGTGCAATTGAAGATGGACTTGGATTTTCTGTATGGGATCCTCGTAAAAATCCACGTGATAGGACTCATCATATGCCAATTATTACACCGGCCTATCCATGCATGAATTCTAGCTATAATGTGTCCACAAGCACCCTTCGAGTAATGATGGAGCAGTTCCAATATGGTAACAGCATTTGTCAGGTAATATAATGGAGAAACAATTTCTTTATACCTGTCCTTTTGGCCAAAAATTATACTGATCTTTACCCTTTCTCCAAATCCAGAAAATTGAGCTGAATAGAGCAAAGTGGAATGAACTGTTTCATCCCTATTTGTTCTTCCAAAGCTACACAAACTATTTGCAGGTTGACATTCTTGCAGCTGATGCCGATGACTTGCGTGCTTGGAAAGGCTGGGTAGAATCCCGGCTGAGGCAGCTGACATTGATGGTAATATTTGTGCCTTCATAGCATTAATTTTGTAGTTTTGATTAATTATGATCCGTCGTGAAACAGAAAAGAGACTTTCCTATTTCAATGTCATCTACATTTTATGTATATTATTTACAGATTGAACGTGACACTTTCGGAAAGCTGCAGTGTCATCCTTATCCTCAGGAGTATGTAGATGCCTCTAAGCCAAGTGCTCATTGTGCCTTTTTTATGGGTTTACAAAGGAAACAGGGGGAAATAATTCAAAAAGGTCATCAGTTTGATATACGTGGGTCAGTTGACAAGTTCCGGCATTCAATAAACATGTATATGTTCTGGAAACCAGGGATGGAAATCTATGTATACCATGTCCGTAGAATGCACCTTCCAGATTATGTACACCCTGATGGCTATAAACGGTCTAAGAATCAGCAGCTTACTCCTCTCCAGCAGTCTTATAAATTGCCATTCAATAACGGTGTTGCATATCAAACTGAATCTGGTGAGAAATGCCTTAAAAGGAAAAATGATCCTGATGGAGAAAATAGTGACCAAGACAGACTGGTGAAACGGAGGAGTCCCGATAGGAATCAATCAGATTCATCAGAGGTTATAAGTCGTAAGCTTAGCAGCACTTCTACAAGTTGTTCTACATCAGATCTGGATCGAATGAATGAAATTGCTGGAGCAAACGCATCGTTGAATTCCAGTGGTATCACCTCCTGTTCACACGAGGATATCGGTAATGAATATACTGCAGGTAGCAGTGAAGGGAGCAATGGAGACTATGATAACCCATTGTCTTCTCAGAGTGATTCGAGTGATGATCTGAATTCCTACGTGGGGGATGAACCTGCTAATTGGAGAAATGTATTTCAAGATGGATTGCTGAAGGAGTTAGAGGTTTTGGCTCTTTGTTCCTTAAATTTTTCTTGATTTGATTTATTATGTTCAGTTATGATTTTATTTTCTTTCTCAATTAGTTTCTTGAGTTTTTTTCCTCGTGTTTTTCTATTGCATAGTTTATATATTTGTTGCTGTAGTGGTTGTTTCTCATGTCCTACTTGTAGATCCTTATAATCAGATACATTCAAGGCTCGAAAAGATCATTGAAATATTCCCACTGGTATATGAACTACTGGTTGGGCATTACGTGATTCTCGGAGATGAATGGCTCTCGCAAATTCAAGCTTCAAATAACATTTTTTATTCTATAGTTTGATCCATTGAAAATAACTCCCTTACCTAATCTATTTGATTTGTGTTTGCTTTTTTCTAATGTGAAGCCAAATACCGTGGTTGGTGGTGTTCTCAAGTCCATGAATGGAGTTGTCGATGCAGAGTCTGCGCAGAATCCCTTGATAAGGCAAGTCTTAATAATTTTAAATAACTTCTTTTCCTTTCTGTTCCATATGCAATGTTTTCCTTTATATTGCTTTCTTTTGGTGTTCCTTTTGTTGTATAACAGGTTGAGTTTGGCATCAACAGCGTGACGTGAGAATTTAGACTGGTCGATTGTCGATGCAACCCTTTTTGCCGAGGACACAAAAAGGGAACAAAAGACAGAGAAACCAGCAGTTAAGTATAAGTTTAGTTGCCGGAGACCGGAATTCAGTCTTTTTTTCAGGCACATGACCCATTGCAGAATCGAAACATCTTTTGGGGTGTGGGTTATTTTCATTTTACTTAGCTTTCTCTACACAGTTTTTCACTTTCAGGGGAAATTATTTGGGGCAAAAAAATAAAAGGAGAAAATCAATGATCATTTAAAAAGTTTTTTGTTCTTTTAACTTAGTTTTGTGGAAATTGGTAGTGTTAAGAAAATTAACATGTTTTTTTTAGATGCGTCTTTCGTATACATGTCAGGTTTAAGGTGTAGCTTAGATTGTTTAGGGATCTTATTATTCCTAAAACTCTTGCTGACATGTAATAAACATTCTTATTATATAATATTTGAACATCGTTAGATCGAATTTTGAGTCTTGTAGTCGATATGGCATCAGTAGGGATGGCAATGGGATGTGTTTTTGGCTGTCCTGAACCTGTCACGATATATTAACCTCTAAATACGACCCTGCTTTGAAATAAAATACTAATTTAATAGACTCGAATCTGTATATTATCCTTCAAACTCGATTCGATTTAAAAATTTAAAAAAATCTTTATTGGCATAAATGTTAGATTTAATTAATCATAATTAAAAATTATAGTCTTTAATGATTTTAAATCTATATAAAAATAAAATAAATTTTAGATTACTTATATATTAAATTATATATTTAAAAGAATAAATTTAAATTATTGGATGAAAAATTTAAACATATATCATAAAAATTTAAATTATATATTTAAAAGAATAAATTAAAAAAAAACTAATAACTTTAAAAAAAATATTTTTTCCCGAGTAAGAATGAATAAATACAAAATTAAGGAAAATGGATGAGTAATGATGATCGACCACATCCTCATCCCCTCACAAGAAGAACGTCATGCATGACATAAGTAGAATCCAGCTCCTGAGCTACAATTGACCACGTCATCTATATAAGTCATCCAAACCACGTCATCTCCCTTTCGAAAAGCGAAATATGAAATTTTTATCACAAAGAACATCAATTTCTCTCTTTGATCTTTACAAAGTTTCTGTTTTTATTCCATTTTATAAAGTAAATTATGTTATTATTTATTGAGTTTTTCTTTTTCTAGGACCTGATGCCTGATCTTTTCTAAAATCTTTCTTTTTCTTTTTCATTATTATGATAATGTAGAGGTTCTGGAAATTCAAGCAAGTTGGTTTTTAGATGCTTGAATTCAATTTGGGATCTTCAGTTTCAGCCTCTTTGTTGTAAATAGTTTTCTCAATTTTGTTTTGGAATTTTAACAAAGTTTTGATCTTTCTTGTTCTTGAATTAAGATTTTGATGGCTAATTTATCTGAGTCATCATCTTCATTGAGCTTCACTTCATCATCTCATCTCTCAAATGGCTCAATCACTTACAATATCCCCTCTGTTTCCTTTCCTGAAACTGGCGCGGCGGCCAACCTTGAAGTTATAAGCTTGGCCAAACTTAGCTCAAGCTTAGAGCAGCTCGTTTCAGACAATTCCCCTCCTTTTAGCGATGCAGATATAGTTGTTGAAGGTGTCCCAGTTGGTGTCCATAGGTGTATTTTAGCTGTTAGAAGCAAGTTCTTCAATGAACTTTTCAAGAAACAAAATGGATCTTTCGGAAAAGATGGGGGGAAACCAAGTTACAACATGAGTGAGTTCTTGCCATATGGCAAGATTGAGCTAGAAGCTTTTCAAGTTTTATCCAGTTATTTGTATACAGGGAAGCTCAAGCCTTCCCCCATGGAGGTTTCCACTTGTGTGGACACTGCTTGTGCCCACGACGCTTGTCGACCCGCCATTAATTTTTCTGTGGAGTTGATGTATGCATCATCCATATTTGAAATACCTGAGATGGTTTCCCTTTTTCAGGTGCTTAAACATAATCATAGTTGATGTATGCATCATCTGTATATTTTCCAAAAGATTATATATATATATAGGATGTTAATTGCTCATTAAGTTCATATAGTCATTGAAATCATCTGTATATTTAGGCTTGATTTGAATAAAAGAATGTATACTAGTTGTATTAATTTCAGTAATTTATATTTGCAGCGACGACTTCTTAATTTTGTTGATAAGGCTCTTGTAGAAGATGTTATTCCCATTCTTGTGGTTGCTTTCCATTGCCAGTGTAGTCAGCTTGTTTCTCAGTGTGTTGATAGAGTGACAAGGTCCGATCTCGATAGCATCTCTATCGAGAAGGAGCTTCCGTACGAAGTTGCAGAGAGTATTCGCATACTTCGCTGCAAGTCTACTCCTGTAGGTGAAGATAGTGAGGCAGCGGTCGATCCTACGAGAGAAAAAGGAATCCGGAAAATACACAAAGCATTAGACTCGGATGATGTTGAACTTGTTAAGCTACTTTTAACAGAATCAGACATAACTTTGGATGATGCCACTGCCCTCCATTATGCAGCTGCGTATTGTGACCCCAAGATTGTTTCTGAGATTCTTGCCCTGGATATGGCTGATGTCAATCAAAGGAATTCTCGTGGTTATACGGTTCTTCACGTAGCTGCAATGCGTAAAGAACCGTCGGTGATAATGTCCCTTTTAGCGAAGGGAGCATCTGCTTCGGAATTGACTCTGGATGGACGAAGTGCTTTTAACATCTGCCAGAGGTTAACGAGACAGAAGGATTATCATACAAAACCGGAGCAGGGAAAGGAAACAAATAAAGATCGGATATGCATTGATGTTTTGGAGAGGGAAATGAGGAGAAATCCAATGGCTGGAGATGTTTCCATTACTTCCCATAGATTGGTTGATGATATGCACATGAGACTTCTGTACTTAGAGAACCGAGGTATTGCAGCCTCATTCATCTGATTGCATTCTTGAACATTCTGCAAAATATTATGGTATATATCATTGTTTTAACTAATGTTGCCTATTGCAGTCGCATTCGCAAGGTTACTTTTCCCGAGTGAAGCGAAACTTGCCATGGACATAGCTCATGCTGAAAGAACCTCGGAGTTTTCCGGTCTCTCATCGAAAGCTTCAAATGGAAACATAAGTCAGGTTGACTTGAATGAGACTCCAGTCTTGCAGAAGCAAAGACTTCTTGCAAGGATGGAGGCCCTTATGAAAACAGGTGATCTAATGTTTTATATAACCTTGCATTCATATCTTCTGTCCATGGTGACATGTATGTTTTTGGTTTACAGTTAAGAAAGTTCTGTCACTGTTGTCTGATTACGTTTGGTTAAAATCATGTGATTTTTAACCACTGTGATTGTTTCGACAGTCGAAATGGGACGGCGTTATTTCTCGCATTGCTCGGAAGTGCTAGATAAGTTCATGGAAGATGACCTTTCTGATTTGTTTTACCTTGAGCATGGATCTCTGGAGGAGCAAAAACTGAAGAGATCACGTTTTAGGGAGCTGAAGGAGGATGTTCAGAAAGCATTTAACAGAGACAAGGCCGAATTTAACCGGAACAGATTAACTTCATCATCGTCATCTTCGTTCAAAGATGGCTACCAGGGTAAGCTCAGAAAATAATGAACTGTGGGTTTCTTTGTGAGACGAAAGTGCTTACTGCTTAAAAACTGTTAACATGTCTCATCTGCAGTGATGGTGTATGTTGGTATGTGATATACAGAACTTTGATTATATAGAAAATCCAACTTATTCACTCTAACCCTTTTCATCAACCTTTCCTAAAATCAATTTAGTTTCTAAAATACTGAAGTTATAAATATATAAAATCGAAATGGAAAACCGTAACGCTCAAGCGTCCCCGCTTTCGTCCGACCGGGACGCTTTTGTCCGACCGGGACGCTTTCGTCCGACTGCCAAAAAGCATACCACAAATTACTATTCCCTCAGCGCTGGAACGGTCGGCGACAGCGTTCCCTTCGATTTTGGACGATCAAGGTTGGTTAAGAAGGTAAGAATACATATGAGAATGTTCCATAATCTGCTACCATGGCCGTAGAAACCGAAGGAAGTTCTTAATATTATTTACTTAGTTATTTACACTAAATACTTAATCTTTTACCATTCCATATTCCGTCAACATAAGCTAAAAGGTAATATGTATACTTGCTCTCGTTGTTTTTGGCACATCTACAGTAGGTAAAAGAGTGGTATGGTCTCACATTTGCTCATTAAAACCAGGAGGTTTGAGACTAAAACACGTAAAAAGCCGGAATTAGACTTGTTTGATGCAATTGATGAAAAGCATTTCTGCCGGGAAGGCTCTTTCTGAGTGGCCTGAGTTAAAGCTTATGTAATTAGTGAGAGAGATTTCTGACAAATGGAGAGCAAACCAACATATGACAGATTGATAAAAATGAGGATGAAGATGATAGACACATGCAGGTTTTGTAGGCTTGTAGGAGAATCAAATCTTCTTTGATTGCAGCTACTCAAAGGAGGTATGGGTGACAATTCTGAGTCTGTCGCATTAACAGGGAAGTACTGGATTAGGATGAAGAATGGAACTGGGTAGCTCAGTGCCTCAATGGTCTAATCTGCTAAATGAACTCCAACATATTTTCAATACATTTTTTCCCTAAGAAACCCATTTAAGAGAATTCATGTTTTGAAATGATTCATTTACTTTTCCACCATTAAACATCTTTTTACTTAAAGCTGTGATACTCGAATTTTCACTGGAGTTCCTTGTTTCACTAGTCAAGCTTGATATATAGTTGTGAAATGATAGTCACAATTTGTTGAAAACTCTATAATTAAAGTATGATATTGAAATAATCGAACTTACCGCATAGTTGGCATCACTGTTGTTGGTTCTCCAGTAAGCAAGAGTTGTCAATGGCGTGTACCTTTCCTTCAAAACAAAATAATTAGAATTATGCTCAGTCATCCATCCGCAACAAAGGAGGTTCAGCTCTGGCGGCACGGTAATGGTAATCCGAAAGTTACTCAGACAACCTGGATGAGGGAACTAGAGGAGAAAATCAGCATCAGATTGGCAATGTCAACAACCTTAGAGACAGTAAGTGTAACCAACATGCAGGAACTTTCCCTATTAAAACATCAGCACTGACATCAACCAGTTGGCACATTAATGTACAAAGTCCCTGCATTCAAAGGGTTAGATTTCGAGGTCTAATCCTTAATGGATCTAAATTTTACAGCTTGGAGATGTATTTTGATGGATAAAAAAGGGTGACCAGGTCATCAAGCTATATATATTAGTATCCACTCTAAAGGGTTTGATTTATTGTTTGCAAACTAACTCAAAAGGTGTACCTTTTTAAGGTTACCTATGCCTCTCTCTAATGCCTTAAAACATAACATGAGAAATTAGCCTTTTCGTCAACCCCTAGCTTTCTCCCAGTTTCCCAATAGCAGTTGATGAAGAGGAAGACAAAGACCGAGTCTTCCAGCAATTCAGAAAAGTTATAGGTTAATATTAGATTAGTTCATACATAGCTTCATCAATATTAGGAAAAGTTGCAATCTAAAGAAGTGGAGTAAATTGTAAAATATTTTCAGTCAAAAGATGAATGATTTCAGCTCGAGACGGTTCAAGCAATACAAAAAAGAAGGCGGAGACATAGCTGGACAACCCTGAATGCAAAGACCATTAAACAACCACGAATCAACAATGCTATCGCCCATGTTCTTGAAAGATTCAAAATCAAAAAGGAAAGCTTGAAGGTTAAGGAAGATCCAATGCAGCTAATTGAAACATACCTGCACTTCTAGAAGCTTGTTTGACATGACATCCCATTTTGAATGATATTTGACTGGCTTGTTTATTCATCTATGGAAAGCGATGTCGGCCCTCAAGTGGGAACTACACCAGACTTCAAAACTTTTTGATATATTTGAATAAACAATTTATATACAAGACAAACAATCAAGATGAATGAATATATTAATATTACAAAAACCAAATCCAAGCACATATCCATTCTCATAAAGTAACAATCAGCAGCACACAATAGCTTAAACAATCCAAGATCTCTTAAAATAAGAACAATTTCACCAACATAAAATAAACGTTCAAGACATAACTGGGAATCCACCAGATTGAAGCACTAAACAAAAATATGACATATTGGATTACTTCGATAGTTCAAGTACCAGCATTAGGCAAAGCTGCCATAAATGAATTGTATGAAGATTCCAAGTCAAAGTGGAGCTGCCTAGCTTGCTGCTCTGTTAACTCATCTGATGCCCCCATCTTAGCCAACCTTGAGATCCATTCCTTCATCTTTATCTTCCCCTCAAAATCAGGTGGCAAAATACCAAGCTTATTGAGTGATGCTGAGAGGTCAGACAACAAAGGATACACTTGATCAACTGCCACCATATTAAGTTTCAATGAATCCATGGCAGTAATAAAATTCTGCACACATTCAGCCACAATGGCAGCAGAAGTAGTAGCAGAGGCAGCTGCCGCAGCTCGGTGCTCCACAGTGGCAGGCACACCAGATATAACTAGACGATTTATAGCAGCCGGGCAGTCCATTTTATATGTATCTGCAAAACGTTCAATGCTAGGGACAGTGTCTTTGAGAGTAGAAGCCAAGGTTTTGAAATGGGCAATAAGCTTTTGGCACTCGGTCTCATATTCGGATGATGAAATAATATCCCTCACATAAGCCTTCTCAAGCTTCTCTGTTGCCTTGATAATGGCATACAGCTCTGCAAAGTTCTCATACATTTCTCTCTCGCGCTTGTCGTTCCATAGCTTAACCTCCATGTAGGCAAGACTTGTTATATTACTATATTGAACAAATGGGTCAACTTGGGATCAAATAAAAGGGGTTCCTGGTTTGAGGTTTGGAGGATTGGAGAAGAGAACCGGGACACGCGCAAAGAGAACTAACTAAACTTTATTCACTGCCAAACAATGGAATCAACAGAAACAAATTAGATAAAAAGATTGCTACCCAATTTATCATAAATAAAGATTCTTTTTTTCCTCTGCAAAACACATAAATCCAACCAAAATCGAAATCACAGAAGAAAAAGAATGATACCCAGAAAAGAAAAACATGAACTTTATAGCATCTTCATCATCAAAAACTGAAAGCATCAAATTTTCTTTATTTCTCATCTGATTATCTAAGCAGACAACAACAACCAAGACGCTAAAAGAGCATAAAAAACGGATGATCATGACAAAAACCAAAGAAACCCTTACCTTAATTCATCCCAAGCCGAGATAAAAGCCCCAAATGAAATTGGTTCTAAGTTCAGGGATGAGATTATAGGAAAAGACAAAAAAAGGTTGTTTTCTTATTAAAACTAATAAATAATAATAATTGATGTGTACTGTGAGGAAGGTGGTAGATTGGACTGACTTCTGCTCCCCTTATGCAAAGGGAATGAAACGCGGCTTTGAATGTCGTGCCGCGGAATGGTGTTGGTGTTTTCAAGAGATGGGAGGAAAGGGCTTGCGTGTGGGCATGGGGAGTGGACTTATATAATTATTAGGTGCTGACGGCATCTACGTGTGGCAGTTGGGAAATGACATGAAAAGTAAAACCCCATACCCTTGTAAGAGTCTCAAACTGAAATCAGTTTGCTCGAAACAAAGATGTGTTAATTTAATGGCAGAATGCTAGACATGTTAGATGAGTATTTTCTTTAAAATTTAATAACTATTTGTGTTTTATTATCCAATAATAAAAGAATAAATATAAAATTTATACATATGTCTAGGAACAACTTTTCAAATACAACGTAAATATTTTTTAAACAAGCTAACAATGATTATAACAGTATTTATTCTATAATATAATCGTTATCATTTGACATTGATTGCTCAATCATTAGTATTGCTGGTGTTTAAATTTGTGACTTCTAAAAAGAATAACAATTTCTTTAACCATTTAAACTAAAAAGATCGTACAAATATAACTGTGATTTTTAGCGTCAGAAGTTTATTATTCTAAAAACCACAAGTTTAATTAATTGCAATCTCCCTGTATAGCTAAGTCTTTTATTGCTCCAAGCTCTTGGTCTCTCTTTAACTTTTCAATAAGCACCATACAGTCCAACTCAGATAGTTTTTTTAGTAACAAGAAGGATATTTAGATATATCATAAAACACGTTAAAAAAGTAATTTTGATCATCGAATTAACAAGCGAAGAAAATATTGATTATTGTTGATAAATATCAAAATTTATTGTGACATATGAGATAATATTTTGATTACAACTTAAAATATTAATACTGTGTAATAGTTTAGGTTTACATGATTAGGGATGGGTACGGAACCCGAATCCGACGGGTTTCGATCCGACCCGATCGGATCGGGTCGGATTTTTTTGGTGAAAAATTCGGGTTCAAGTCGGATTTTTTTCAAGGGTGATCTCGGGTTCGGGTCTAGAGTGAAAAAAATATGACCCGACTCGGGACTAATAGTGTAATTTTTCTATATATATTTTAGGGATATTTGTAATAATGACCCTTCTTTATATATATTTTATACAATTAGATCACCAAAATTAATTTTTTTATAATTAGGTCATTAAAATTAAATATTTTTACAATTATATCCCTAAATTTTATTTTTTTTACAATTTATTCCCTAAAAATTTTATTTTTTTAATGATTCGGGTCGAGTCAGGTCAGATTTTAGAGCTTAAAAATCGGATCGGTTCGGGTCGAGTGGAGGGTGTGATTTTTCGGATCAGGTGCAGGTGGACCGAAAACCGGACCCGTGCCTATCCCTAAACATGATAAGCTTTAAAAATTTAAAATAAGTATTAAAACTTGTAAAAAAAATATATAAACTTAAAATCTTAAAAAAACTTTTAACAATTTAGGTTTATAAAATATATATTAGAACATATAAACAAGAACTAAAACTTAGAATTAGATAATATTTTAGGCTTAACCGGTAAATATGGAAATTCTTAATAAGAAAATGTTGGGATTATGATAACCCAAAATGCTTGTAAATTATATCATATTTTAGGTTTGAGATAGGTTTTGAAATTTACACGTTTGGGTACTCATTGTGAATATATTATTAAATTATAATTGAAATTTCATTTATTTCATAATATTTACACGTTTGGGTACTCATTGTGAATATTATTAAACTAGAATTCCTTTGTTATTAATTGTTTTTCTCTCTGATCTATCCTTTTAATCGGTGGTCGGCAATCAATTATAATATTGGTTGTCGACCACCGGATCTATAAATCTATCACTTTTATTTTTAATTTTAATAAGAATCTCTGCTTTATAGCACGCTTTCTTTGTCCTTGTGACACGTTTTTCTGTCTTTGTGACATGTTTTTATTTTGTGGGTTGATTCATCTGCTCTTGTGACACATTACAACATACCCTAGCGATCGGTTGTTGTTTGTCGATGATTTGATTTATCTGCTCTTTTGGTTAGATTCAATCGATGTTAGTTTCTGATTTATATTTTTGTCGGTGGTCTTTCGAAAAGTTATATCCCACTCCGGTTGATGGTTGTTTGCCGATGAAATCAGTCTTGGGTAGCGATGCTTTTACATGACAGTTTGGATCGTCTACATCTTGTTCTTCCTTCTTTATGCGTCTCGTTTGGACAGAGACAAGGAGATTCAAGAAGCTTCTGAATTTTTTTGGTATGCTTAATTCCATAAGAATTTTATTTTCTTTGTTTTTTTGGTGTAAAATGTTGAATTGTTTAATCCAATTTTTTTACTTCTTGAAGACGATATAAATGTAATTTTTATGGATCTAATAAAAATTCAGTAGCATTTGTCAATTTTTTTTTTGAAATTTACACGTTAGTCTATGTGTGTTATTCAGATTCTGAAGCATATTTAAGATATTATATTATTGATTTTTTAAGAAATATGAGAGAAACAATTAATATTAAAAAAATTTACTTATAATAATAGCTATCAATCGAGTATTCGAAAATCTCCATATGAAACTCTTTATAAACGAAAGCCCCTAATAATAATAAACATTAAGATATTATATTTTTTACATACCGATGATCGAATTCATTGTATGTTATGCTAGTTGATGAGATGAGGTTGAAAAAATTATTAGGTGAACCCTGTTTACCACGTCATCTATGATTCCAGTTAATCATAATCGTTGATATTAATTTTTTTCAAGTGAATCATCACCTCTTTCCTACATGGACTTAGTGGGTGGATAGTTATTTAGGTTGTTATTTAAAGATCAACGGTCCTGATTGCTTGGACTATGGATGACGTGATGAACAGGGTTCACCTAATAATCTCTCGATAAGGTTATGTCTAAATTATCATTTTGTCGATCCAAATTTAAAAATGTACAACTCTACACACTACCACGTCAACATTGACACATAAATTGTCATGTTAACATCGCTAACGATCACATCGACACAATAATAATAAACATTAGCCAAGAGCTATATTAATACAATTTACGAGTTTGAGAATCAAATTTAACATATTTTTCATGAAAGATTATAATTCATTTAATATAAAAAAAACTCGAAACGAAGGATTGAAATTCAAATTTAAACATACTTTTTGAGTAAAATAATTTAGAATCTAAAATCGATTTCTACAACACTAAATCTTAATGTCATATGAGAGTTAAAGACATGATGATTTTATTATTATAATCGATATAGAATGTAATTTACTCGATTACAACTTTTTCTTAAAGTAGGATGTAATTTACCCTATAATACATCGTACTGTAGCAGATAACAGACATTCCATAATTCCACGTGGTGAATGCCCATTCGAATATTAGTAATTTACCCACAAAAGATAAAAGCAAAACTGTCATATAACTATATAAGTAATTAAGTATCCGATATTTAATATAAGATAAATTATATAAATAATCATTGAATTGTATTTTTTAATCTATTTTAGTTAAAGAATATTTAAAATAATTAATTTATTTATTGAATTTTATTTTTTAATTTATTTTGATATTTAAAATTATTTTATTAATATTTTAGTATAATTTAATATATATTATTATTATTATTATTATCAACTATAAAAAATAATAATAAAATATATTTTGTTTTTATTTAAATTAATTTTTATATTTAATAATAATATGTTAAATTGTATCAAAATGTTAATAAAATAATTAAAAAACCAAATTAGAACAGAAAATTAATTTAATGAGTGAATTGATAATTTTCAAAGTCTAGTGATCAAAATAAGTAAGAAAGAAAAGATCAATGTTGATCTTTGTCATTTAACCTTTAATATATTCTTTGTTCTTACCATTTTTGAAGCAGTGCGAGGCTCCAAACGCGGGCATTAGTTGAGAAAACAACCTCAAAGAACCCGAAATCTCTCAACTCACGGTCTTTATTCTTCTTTTCTTCTCAGAAGGCTAAATCTTCCATCCATTATTAGGTTTTTCTTCTTTCGATCTTTGATTTTGAAATTCGTTCGATTTGGCTGACGCAGTTGGTAATGTTTTGCTTTGAAGCTTGTAATTTCTGTTTCTTGATCTGTTATTTCTTATGTTAAATCATGATTTTTTGGCATAAATGAAATTTCTTGCTTATGAACTGTGCGAATCTCTGTATATATCCAAAATGTAATTGATTTTATACTGGTTTTCCCCTTTTGTTTGATTCGTTAATCTTTTGATCCAATCCATTAGTAGTTTCTAATTGGGAATGTTGGTTAACTTTAGGGCTGACAGTGCGGAATCAGATATTTTTACTCATTAAAGGATTTGAATATCCTGCTGTTGGTTTTTAGATTATTTGGATAGGAATATGCGGATAATAAGGATTTATGATTGAATTATTATGTTAATTGTTTTCAGACCAATCTGTGGTATTGTCTGATATGACTTCAGTTGCCTAGGATTTTGTTGCTTCGTACTGATGTTTTTTCTTATGTTTCAGACTGTAAAAGATGGCTGATGGTGAGGATATTCAACCCCTTGTCTGCGATAATGGAACGGGAATGGTTAAGGTACAGGGCTTGAGTCCTTGGCATTGCTTTAAATGCTTTTCCAATAATGAGTTTATAACTTTGGTTTAACATTGTTTTGGGAATTGTTTCTTAGGCTGGATTTGCTGGGGATGATGCTCCAAGGGCAGTGTTTCCTAGCATCGTCGGTCGTCCACGTCATACCGGAGTAATGGTCGGTATGGGGCAGAAAGATGCTTATGTTGGCGATGAGGCTCAATCTAAGCGTGGTATTTTAACACTAAAGTACCCGATTGAGCATGGCATTGTCAATAATTGGGATGACATGGAAAAAATTTGGCATCATACGTTTTACAATGAACTTCGTGTTGCTCCGGAGGAGCATCCGATTCTCCTCACTGAAGCCCCTCTTAACCCAAAGGCTAATCGTGAGAAGATGACTCAAATCATGTTTGAAACCTTCAATGCTCCTGCTATGTATGTTGCTATTCAAGCTGTTCTTTCCCTGTATGCTAGTGGTCGAACAACTGGTAAGCCGTTTGTTTAATTTAAATACGATCCCTTTCGATTGGTCTCGTAATGTTTTGGGATCTTATGGAAAGGTTTCTCTCTAGGAAGCTTTGTTAAAATTTTCGAAAATAGAACATTATTTATAAGAAGATTTTGTGTTTGACATAGGCAAAGATGTCTTTTTCATACATCACATTGCAAATTGAATCATGTAGTTATGGTTGGATAGTTGTATTTAACAGGGCGATGCAGACTTATGTAATGTGAGATATTTTTGTGTTTTCTGCAGGTATTGTGCTTGATTCTGGAGATGGTGTTAGCCACACTGTCCCTATTTACGAGGGATATGCTCTTCCACATGCCATTCTGCGTCTTGATCTTGCCGGTCGTGACCTCACTGACGCCCTCATGAAAATTTTAACCGAGCGAGGTTACTCTTTCACCACTACAGCTGAACGGGAAATCGTGAGGGATGTGAAGGAAAAGTTAGCTTACATTGCCCTTGACTATGAACAAGAACTAGAAACCGCCAAGACCAGTTCTTCTGTTGAGAAAAGCTATGAGTTGCCTGATGGTCAGGTGATCACCATCGGTTCAGAGCGATTCCGATGCCCGGAGGTCCTTTTCCAGCCATCTATGATTGGTATGGAAGCTGCTGGTATCCACGAAACAACTTACAACTCCATAATGAAGTGTGATGTCGATATCAGAAAGGACTTATATGGCAACATTGTGCTTAGTGGTGGCACCACCATGTTCCCTGGTATTGCCGATAGAATGAGCAAAGAGATTACAGCTCTAGCTCCTAGCAGCATGAAGATTAAGGTGGTTGCACCACCTGAGAGGAAGTACAGTGTGTGGATCGGTGGTTCCATATTAGCATCCCTCAGCACTTTCCAACAGGTAAGTTTATATCTGGCATATATGTTTCGAAAATTTTATCGAACCACTTGACTGGCAATTTTCTAACACGGGACTGTACTTTTCGTGTAATCGTAGATGTGGATTGCTAAAGCTGAATATGATGAATCTGGCCCTTCAATTGTGCATAGGAAATGCTTCTGAGGACAAGCAAGGCAAAGCCTCGAGAACTGCTCTGTCCGAGTAAGTAAATATGTCTTGCAATTTCATATCTTGGTTTCATCAGCTGTTCCTTTTTGGTTCCCTCGTGGTTTGGACAATAATCTTGAAAGTATCCATGACTGTTGGAAACTTGAATATTTATATTTTCAGTTATAATCTTACCGGAAATATTACATTACCTTATTTGATTTATTTGATAAGAATGTGACGACAATGTTTGGTTCGGAAGAATATAAGATTATTTGTAAGTAAATTTTATTAAATTATACCTATGATATATTTTCTTTCTAACAAGTTAAATTTTCATTGTTAAATAATTGCATGAAAATTCATAAAATTATTTTCATTATACGATCTAATTCATGGAAAACACTTATATGTAACATATTTTTAACATAATTAATAAAAATAAATTTATTTTTTTAAAATATTTTTCATAAGTAATAAATTATATGAAATATAATAGTTAATATCAGAGAATTCATAATACAGAGATGAGTTTAAAGGTAAAAGTTATTATTTGGTAATTTTTTTAGGATTAAGGGTCGAAGAAACTCTTAAACTTTTTTTAAAAAAATAGTTAAGCCTTTAAATTTCTTCTGTACCTAATTAAGTCCTTAGATAAAAAAATTGAATCAATTAAGCACTTAACTTAAAAATTAAATTAATTAAACCCTTTAACCATTAAATTTAAATATTTTTTTTATCCATTATTGCAGTGCAATGTGTTACAGTGTTTTTATTTGATATTTTCTAAAATTTTTATTTTTATTTAGAATTTTTAAATATTAGTTAACCTTGCATCCATTCCCTTAATTTTCTAACTAAAATTTTTAAAATTCACTGAGATATTTTCTTTTGATGTTAAAGGGATAACCTCACAACCTAACTTATACATTAAGTTAAAACTTTTAAAATAAAGATTTTACGATGAAAAAAATAAGCAAACGGAAATTTCTTTCACAGGGTAGATGTTAGCAGTTTTTAATCCGTTCATCCAAAACTAAAACATTCGAGCATACATTGATAATTTAATTCACAAGTATTAGTTTATGCAAAAATAAGAATTTAAGAGCCAAGACTCCTTTACGATCATAATAGATGTTGACAATAATATCATTAAATAATATCATTAATTGATGATGGTGCTTCGAGAGTCTTAATATATTTTTAATTGAATTTCTAACCATCGGAGACCATTAGAATCATTGAAGATAAGTTTTCATACTAAATTTTTACTTTAATTTTGTCGGTATCAATACACAGCGTGTGTATCAGTACACTGCTACTTTGGGAGATAGTTTTCGTGCTTGCGTCAGACTATACGTATTAGTACGCCTTGGGTTGTATACAACGAATTGGTACGCCTCCTCTGGATCAATATGGGAGTCAATATAGGGACGGAACTAAGATTTAATATTAGAAGGGGTAAAAATCTATTAAATCTTTAAATTTAAAAATTGAAAGAGACAAAAAACTCTATTTAATTAATATTTAAACTAAAAAAGACTAAAAATATAATTATATCAAAAATTTTGAGAGGGGCTATTTGCCTGTATAACTCCGTCCCTAAATCGATACACCTACATGAAACTAATTATTGGGGGATAAAATATAGGATATCAATACGCGTATTTGTGTATTAATAATACCTACTCTATATCAGTATGTCTAAACCTGTATATTTTTTGGTTCTAAAAAATTATTGTAGTTGAAAACCTAAAAAGTATCGATACGAGGTTTACGTGCATTAAATTTGAGTTTACCTACTTATTAATGTTTTAAACCCTTCCAAACCTTTTGAAAAACATCTAAAACTTATTTTTTAAGTTATTGGGTACAAAATCATTTTTAAATTTTTTAATATAATTAAAACTATTTCAATTATTATATCAAAATAAATATCCTACCATTGTTAAAATAATAAAATTTTCTCATTAGGACTAACAGCTGAAGTTTGAAAAAGAGAAAGATATTGGTTGAAAATATGATAAGGCATCAACTATTAACCAAAAATCTTGTACAAATATATTTAAAATCAAAACAAGTCATAAAAAACGCCAAAAATCAGTGACTCGGGAGCCATGAAAGTGTCACATGGTTAGACTTCTGAACCAGCTAACCCGTGCGGCTTTCATGCCCTTTAACACTACCAAACAAATAAACGAGGGTCAATACTCAGAGTAATAAAACTTGAAAATGTGTGGCCTAGACCCCCTCACAAACAGTTTGCATATTAGTTTGAAGAGATAAGACTACACAAAGGCACTCTCAAAACAGGTTCTATGGATAACAAATCACATATACCCAATAGTCGGGTTTATCATCGAGACTAATATAAGTCTATGGCAAAACTTGGAATTTTAGCATTGTAATCATCCAAGTTCACCGTTCGACAACCTATAAGCATTTAAGTGAAAGACAAACCTGAGGAAGCCTCTCCATTGCAAAGCCTAAAAGAATCTGTAATTAGTTAGCACGGCTTTTGAAGACATCGAGACCCATCTCAGTTGGATCTGTTGCTTGCAATTCCACCTGAATGCCATCCAATTCTCTCTTGAATCTATCTTTGGAGCTAGCATATATCCTCTTGCTCCTGATCCTCGATGTATCGGGAGACCTTCATAGGACAACAACATAGTAAGTGATAAAAGGAAACGATTAATACCAGGCAGTAAAGATGATTCAGTGGATCAAGAAACTTGCAGTACCATGCAATGAAAAATATTCTGCTCTTTGGGACATTCTCAGCCGTTAGAAAATCAAAATCATACACAGCATACCGACACTCATCAGCAGGAAGACATTTGGTAAAATCCTCATATCCCTCTGTTGGCTCACCAAGCTTCTCAACAATAACTTGCTTCTGCTTCTCCTCAATTTTGAAAACAATGAAGCGGTGTGTTCTTTTTGCCTTAAGCTCCAAAAACTTCAACTTGCACTCATCGTGCACAGCCATTCCTGATGCAGCATTAGCCTGAGGATCAAAATGAGATCACATGACAAAATAAATATATAAGGCCACATCAATAACAAACAAATGGAACATCGACAATCATCCTAGAAAGGGATAAAAAACAAAAAACTAAAATGAAGAAAACATCAACTTGTCCCATACTCTATATCACTGCGAGTTAGTCCAAAAAATGAATGGTAAAAATTAAACAAAACAAAAGCCACATTTATATTCTCTTTACACTAAATTCTAGCTTGATCTCTTTCAAACAGTCCCCTAATTTAGTATAGAATCTCATGTCGACGATATCTCCTTAGGTTCAGGAATATATCTTTCATTTCCCTTGTACGCTATCACAATCTTATGTTTGAATATTTAAAATAAGGTTCTTTTTGAATTCTTCTTGAACTTCAGTAATAGTAAAGAAATAATAACAAACAGAAAATCCAAGGACCCAAAATTGTTAGTGCAGATATATTGGATCAACATGTCAATATATTAAACAATTATTCAACAAGATTTTTTTTTTAGCTTCAGTAATGGTAACAAAATAACAACGAGCAAACACAAGGATCCAAATTACAAGTGCAGACAGATTGCATCAACATATAAATACATTAAACAAGAAAAAAACAGTGGGCAAGAAAAACCAGTTTCGTCATAAAATAGATTTCTAACCGTAACAAATGAGACAACAGAAAAATTCAGTAAAATCAAGCAGCTATAGACACTAGAATCTAGATCAAATTAAGTACATCTAAATCAATACAAAAAAAAAATGAAATCGTAAAATTCAACATCATCAAACAACAAACAATAAACAACGGATTTAAGATTCTAAGATCTAGGAACTCAAAAAAATCAGTAGATGCATAAAATATTCACGAAATTCCAAGCATCAAATGAGAGATCACCAGATCACTTAACCGATAAAAAATTAAGAAATAAAATCAACAAAAAACAGAGACGATCCAGTTATTACACAGAATAGCAGAGATAAGACTTGATTCAAGTGCAAACTATCAATTGAAAATTAATTAAAAAAAATAACGATCTAGACGAATTGGTAAGAAATTATACAAACAATACATTACGATCTAATTTGAGGATATACTATTAAGCTGAAATGCTACCATCTTGTTTCAGGTTGTTCGGAAAGGAGACTGAGGATGGAGATCGACGGTGGAGGAAAAGGGAGGAGAAAATGTAGAGAGAAAGCTCCACCGATGACGAGGGTTGAAAAACAAAGTAGGTGGGTAAAGGTCCTTTTATTACGTTGAAAGCTGTCCAGATGAGAATTATTGCTGTGTTTTGGGTGTATATTATGTATTGTACGAAACATTCCTTCATCTAATCGTGTGCTGCCACGTCGTGTCATGATTAATAGCTGGATTTTATGGCCTCAAATACAGCTTCGCAAGTTAGTAATCAAATTAAATTAATTTTTTAAAAATTATTTGTTTAAAAATAATATTATTTTAGGATTGGAGTTTAGAGATTTGAGTTTAGTTTAGTTAGTTAGGTATGTTTTAAGGTTTTTATTTTAATTAATATGTGGTTTAAGGTTTATGATTTAAATATTTATATTATAAATATTATTTTAGGTTTGGGTTTAGGGATTTAGATTTAGTTTAGTTAGTTATGTATGGTTTAGGGTTTAGAGTTTAATTAACAGTTAAAGTTCTAAAAATTTTAATTGATCCGATTATGATTAATTTAGTTCAATTATCGATCGAATTAATTAAATATACACCCTTAGTTAACTAGAAATTATCACATTATCTTAACATGTCATTTATGATTTTCTTTGATAAAATTCATCCATAATAATACGTAGGGAAAAGTGAAAATTCACTTAAAAATAAAGGAAATAAAGATTTATATTAAAAAATAAAAAAAATATTATTAAATAAGATATTATATATATTTTTTATTTAGCTACAATGATTACAGTAGTATCTGTTTTAGAGTATATATTCTCAACCATTGAACATTAATCGTTCAATCACTGTGTTAATAGTACTGATGTTTGAACCTATGACATCCAGAAACAACAACTGTTTCTTCAACCGATTATGCTAGATGGTTCGTGCAGATATTATAATTTTTAAAACCGGTGTATTTACCATTTTTTGTGTGGTTCGTCGTTGATTTTAAATAGGAAAAATTTGGGGTTTAGTTTACCAAATCTGTGTGATCGTTGGACCTTTTGGTTTGGTTTTGATCCCGTTGATGGGTAGTCGTTTTTGGGCTGGTTCAAGCATTATGGTCTTATTGACCTTTACATTTACAAGAGTTTAAGATTCTGGCCTCCAACGAATTTAGACGTCCGGGGTTATTTAAAGATTTTGAGATCCTATATAATTTATTAAAATATGATCTTTAAAAGAAATCGTTCATAATTTTTATTAGTTTTAAAAATGTGGCCTTTAAAAGTAATTATCCTTCTTAGGGTCCTTGTGCAATCATTTCAATTGCGCTTGTCCAGAACCTCACTAGTTCTATAGAAGCGATAGGAATAAGAATAATCAATAAGATTTTAAAACCAATTACCATATTTAGTACATAATTATAACGTTTCTATAATTATAATTTATCTTTTTTTAGAGTATTTTTAAAAATTTTACAATGAATTTTGAGATTAATATCATCTAATTAATGTAGTTTATCAAAATTTTGGGCCTCTTTTTTAGGGGGCTTGTGTAGTCGCTCCTATTGTGTCTGTCTAAAACCCCCACTGTTGGATGCAGACAAGGATATTACGTAGTATGAGTGAACAAAACTCGACTCAACTCAAAAAAATCTAATATTTTGACTCGACTCGAGGCAAAAATACTCAATTCGTTTTGACTCGACTCAAAATTTTATAAACTCAACTCGAAAAAATTTTAAATAAAGTTCGAGTTGTAAAATAGAAATTTGAATAACTTGAAATTTTTAATAATTAAAAGATTTATTTTTAAGTTTGAGATAAATCTCTCAAATTTATATGATATATATATATATATATACATTGACATATAAAAATATAAGAAATGTTGTTACATATGAAAAAATATGAAATATATATATATATATATATATATATACATACATATCTCATATTATTAGAGAGAGTCGTTCAAATTATAATCAAATCGTACTATAATATGATAAATAATAACAATTAAATATTTATAGAAACTCGAACACTCGACTCGAATTTCTTAAACTCGACTCTAATCGAAAAAAATTCAAATAAAGTTTGAGTTGTAAAATTTGACTCATCAACTCAAATGACTCGAATTTTTTTAACTCGACTAGACCGAATATTCACCCCTACTACGTACACCTTATTCTATGGTTATATTTTCGATAAATATTTGGGACAAAATTAATACAATTAAAAAGTAGAGACAATATTGTTGTTTTTAGTTTACTTGAGGGACAAACGCATTGTTAAGTTTTATTTTAATAAAAAATATCAAACCCACACGTGATCAATGATATCGACCATTGCCTAACCTTGTTTAGTGAAACAAACGGACCCTTGCATATAGTTTTCATTTCTTGTTTAGTCTCTAAACTACCGTGTAGAATCCAAATATCGATATATAAAAAAAGAAGGAACATACTTTGAAAGTGGATTTTATTGACGTAGTTGATTTAAATGATAAATAATTTGGTTATATTTAAATAAGTTTTGGATTTGAAATGTTATTTACGTAAAAAATCTTTATTAAAAGGTTTACCCATCAAAACTAAGTGGGTAACGTTGATCGATTCGAATTAATCAATAACATGAACCGTGAATAATACACAATTTTTTTTATCATTCAAGTGGTAAGCAGTTTAGTTCCGCTTAATTAAGTCTCAGGTTCAAGACGTTGTGTACGTAGAAAATCTCTGTCGGGAGACTCACCCACCAAAATTAAATGTACGACGTGAGTTAGTCTAGATTAGTCAGAGCTTTTAGAACTAGAAGAGCAATAAAAAAATAATACACAATATTTTTGTACATGCGTTGCCTTGTATTTGACACTCCTTGCTTAATGCTTGAAAGTTTTGTCCATTTCCAGCATGTTTTGTTTGGAAGTTAGGTCAGGCACCACCAGTCTTAGTTTTATTTTTTTTAAACTTTATCGAGTAAATTTTTTTTAACGAGTAATTTTTTTTTAAAGTTTAGATTATAAATCTTAATTTTATTTTTTATATTTTAAACTTTAAATTTTATACCCTAAAAAATACATCTTACTTTTAATTCTTTAAACCCTAATTACAACCCTTAATTTTAGATCTTAAATTTTAAATTTATTAATTAAAATATCAATAAAAACACGATTAAAAAACAAACTATATGCATCAAAGTTCTGAAAACTATTACTAAAAAGAAAGCAAAAGCAGTATATAGGGTTTGAATATGATGAAGAAAATAATTCTATTATTTCAAAATAAAATTAAAACATTATATAAAATAGAGAGCTAAATTCTATCTTTATTTTAATTAATTATTACTTATATATCAAATATTTTAAAATTTTAATTATTATACAAAAATATTAATAAATTAATAATATTCAACAATATATTACATTAATAATGTTTAACTATGTGTCATCCGTTATAAATTTATCTTATCTAAATACATTGTAATCATATAATTACATCTAAATCTAATTACGACATGATTTAAAAATAAAAAAAATATATTATTTTTTTCAAAATTGACACAAACCCAATCCACACTGTATGTTTTCTAACCCTTATCTCTAAAGAACAGCTTTTGTCAATTTCAGAACCAAGACAAAATATTTCACCTACATCGCCTAGGAACCTACCCAGCAACCAGTGTCCGGTCCGGTCCGGTCCCCCTCCCGGTTTACTATTAATATGTTTATATCCAAAGATTCCCACGAACATTGTTTGGTCGAAGTCACTCTCCAGAATTTTCTTCAAGTCTTACTCTAAAAACGACGAGTAGGTTTAATTCCACCGCAGTCCTTATTTCACTGACAAAAGCCAACATTAAATATATTTTTTATTTTAATAATATAAATAACTTAATAACAAAGTTTGTCTTTATACGTTTTGGCTTTAAAACAAAGTATTTTTTTTAAAAACAACATTAAATAAGAAACATTTTTCAAATATGATGATCATAATGTCGAATCCAAAAATTTATTTAAAGTGGGTACATATAGAATTTTAAAATCTCAAGACGAGTACAAAGTTTAAATATTATAAAAACTTAAGGATTAATTCATAAAAATTAAAAATATTCAAGGCAAATGCATGAACTTTGAAAAGTTCAGGATGGGCACAGGCCCACCCTATTTGAAGTATGGATTCGTCACTAGATGAATACCTTAATCCTCTTTTGAAGCAATGAATGGGGTAAAGATCATCTGATTTTTATGGTACATCATTTCATTTCATGTTTCTTTTAAAAATTTTTAAAAAATGAATTTTCAATCATAACTCTTATTTTTTATACCCTAAATCTTACACCCTACATCTAAAAATACATTTTATCCCTAATTCCTTAAATGCTACCACAACCCCTAACTTTAAACCCTAAACCCTAAACTTTTAATTTAAAATAGAGGTATAGAAAGAAACTTATAAAAGAAACAAATGATTTTCACCCCTTGACCCACAAATATACTTAACTAAATTAAAATCATACTCATGAAGAATATTTTTAGATATAAAAAAATTTTTAGTCATACCAAGTGTCGACACCAGTGGCAAGTTCCCAGCATTGAGAAGTCAATTTTATAGAAAAGAAAGATTGTAAATTAGGCATGAAAACAAATGAATGCCTTAAAAGATAAGCAACCAGGGAATGACTCAAAAGAGATGTAAGAACTAAGAATATTTTAAACAAATTTTCATTGAAGTATAGGACAAATAAACTGAAACAAAAATATATTATACCAATACTTTAATTTTAAGATTTAATGATAAATATTTCTTTAGAATAAATTTAAAAATTATGGATGATGTTAATCTTAAGAGATGCGGGTTTAAATTATTTTATTTATAAAACATCTGTATATTATCTAAGAGTTAATAATATATACGAACATATAAGTAACCTAGACATGGGTGGTTCAAAGATTTTGGGGGCCCTGTGCAATTTATTAAAATATGATCTTTAAAAATAATTGTCCATGACTTCCACTAGTTATAGAATTGTATCCCTTAGAAGCAAATGTCCTTTCTAGGGGTCCCTATGTGATCGTTTCTATTGCGTCTGTCCAAAAATTTACTAGTTCTACTGAAACAATAGTAATAGTAATAATCAATAAGATTCTATAATCAATTGTCGCATTTAAGAAATAATTATAACATTTTAACAATTATAACTAATCTTTCTTAATAGCGTTTTCAAAAATTTTCAATAAATTTCGAGATTAACATCATCTAATGAATGTAGTTTATCAAAATTTGGGGCCCTCTTTTTCGGGGGTCCTGTGCGGTCGCTCCTATTGCGCCTGTCCAAAACCCCCACTGAACCTATAAATAAATCCCATTAGATAATGACTTTCGATGGGATATTTATTATCGGGTATTCAATTTTTGGATAATAATAAGGTTTTGAAAACCTTAGACTTGGCATAGATCAAGCATGATCTATTATTCATCGGAATACTAAGGTGCATGAAACCATCCTACATCCAACCCAAAATTTTCTCTGTAATCCATCCCTTTTACAACATGATTTTTGCTTGGCTTGCGCATGCATACCACGTCCAATAGTAACTCATCAACCCCCTCGGTGGTGCAAACCTCAGTTAGAGACTGTGAAGATTAACTTGGCCCGTGCATATCTATTTTCGACAAGAATGGCTGATCTAGGCTGGGTGGCTCGTGAGTCGTGACCATGAAGGATTTGTGTTGGCAGGTTTCGCAATAAAGTTGATTAGTGCATATTCGGAAGAAACTGTAAAGGTTGCGGCTTTCAACGAAGGAATCAAATTAGACAGAGCAAATGATTGGTTGGATGCAACTACCGAAGGCGGTGCCTTGAGTGTGGTCAAACGGCTTGCCAATCCAAGCTTAGACATCTCAACTGCTGGAGTCCATCTTCATGGAGCACGACTTACTTTGTATTGCTACTGCGTTACGCGGTGCAAATCGTTATTATATTGTGCTTTTACTGATGTTTTAATTTAAAATAATTTTAAGAATTAAAGTAGGAATGACAATTGATCATACTTGGATTGGATTATACAAAATCTAAATCTAATTCAATCTAATTAATATTGGACTTTTAGATTAATTTAAGTCCGAATTCATATCCGATTATATTATATCCAAGTTTGATCTAAATAAAATATTTAAAATCCAAATCCGAATATCCATATCTAATTAATTTTTTATTTTTTAAAATGAAAGTTCCAAATCCGAATATCCATATCTAATTATTTTTTTTTTATTTTTTAAAATGAAAGTTCCAAATCTTCAATAAATTTCTTTAAAGATAATAATTATTTTTATCAAACAAATATTTTAATTAATAACACAAATAAATTTAAAAAATATTAAAATTCAATAAAAAATTAAAAAATCTTCTTAAACTTTAGCTTTAAATTAACAAGTTAAAATTAAAACTAAATTTCTTCAATAGAAACGAATTATATTGCTCATTTGATTCTAATAAATAAAATAAATATAAATATTTAAACTTTAGTCTTTATTGTATTAGATATGTTTAATTTATTTTTATGCTAGTAATCATTTAAAATAAGTAAAAAAAAAAAAATAAACCTCCCACTGCACCAGCCGTACTCCAAGTGATACGATGGTAAAAAAAATTCAAAAAAAATCGGTAGAGAAAAGCTAGAAAATGAAATTTAAGGTTAGGTTTTTTTACTTTTATATTTTTTATAAGTTATTGGGCTTTGATTTTATATTTTATTTTAAAACTTATAAATGTTAAATAATTTATTTTAGAATAAAATATGGATTGAATTTGAGTTCAGATTTGGATCGGGCTAAGACATGGATCGGATTTGGATTATATTCGGATCGGATCCTTGTATAATCCATATCCAATCCATCTCCTATTAGGATTCGGATTTTTTTCGATTTTGAATTCGAATTTTTTAAATCAGATTTGGATCAAATTTTTTTCTTTGGATCAAATCAGATTCGGATCGGATTCAGATTAAATTCTCATCCCTAATTTCGAGTTAAAAATTAAGAGTTGTGGTTAGAATTCAAAGAATTAGAGATATAGTGTATTTTTTGGTGTGTGACATAAAAAGAAGTATAATTAGAGAACAAATATTTTTTTTTCGTATTATAAAATTCATGTTTAATAATAACTTTTTATTGAGCGAAAAAATTATTTTTTTGTTAATTTTAATAACAATGGATTAATTTATTATTTTAAAATTCAGTAATTATTTTATAATTTTTTTATAGTCGGATACTCAAAAAATTATCCTCTAATTGAAGGAAGATTTCATATTTTATTCGGTTACAAATTACTAGTGTGTATTAATTTATGACATTCATTATAGAATTCTTTATATATTGTCTAAATGGATTCTATCCATATATATATATTTTTTGGTTTAAAACTCTCTTTTCACCTAAAGCATATCTCATCATTATAAATAAATCTTTTATTAAATTACTTAATTGTAATTACATTTATAATTATTAATTATTATTAAACGTTACAACTATCTCTAATTCTTTATTTGTTTTATATATCTAAAGGAGAAGTCTTCAACAAAACAATGTTATAGAAAAAAAAAATATAAACTGTACAAAAAATCAATCCTATACAGTTAATCCCCCAAATATACAATATTTTTTACTTTATTTTATACTACACAAATTGTTTTAGTAGTATCAGAGCGTTTATCGAACGAGTCAATAGTAAGTTAAGTAGTGTTTGAATCGTACTCGTTAAAAAATTTGTTTTTTTGATTTGACTCGACTCGTTGCTTGATGAAATTTTACTTAACTTGTGCTCGTTAAAAAATTGATTGTTTGACTCGACCCGTTACTCGTTAAGCTTGATAAAATTTTACTTAGCTCATGTTCGTTAAAAAATCGTATTGATCGACTCAACTCGTTGCTGATTAAATTCGTCAGATTTTTTATCTTATGTTTAATAAAGGTAAAATCTAGTGATATTATAAGAGTTTAATATAAATATGAAAAATTAGAAAAACATGAAATCTGAAGAGATAAATAAATAAATCTACCATGATCGAGTTAAAAATAAAATTAATATCGAGTGTAAGATCTTTTTTAATTTCTCAACGATCTTCAATGAACAACAAAATAAATATCTTAAAAATTTCAGATTTTTAACTTTCATTTTTTATATAGAAAACGAAACCGAAGTCTTTTTCTCTTTTTTTACTTTTTTTTTTTTTTACTTTTATGTATAAAGTAATAATAAAAGAAAAAGAAAAGACTTTAATAAAATACTCGTTATTATAATTTAATCTTTTATAATATAAATTCAGGTTTTTAATTCTCGGAAAATATAAAATGTTTTTAAAATTTAAAATTACAATTTTATGGGTAAATTGCCTAGTAATTTATTTATTTTTTAAAATTTTTAATTAATATTTAAATTTCTTGGAACAAAAGATTTTAAGGTAGCCACCAAAAATCTATAAAATGGCTTTATAAAAAATAATAAATTGCTTACGAATTTATAAGTTAAATTAAATCTTGTTCAATTTAATCCGTTAAAATTTTAAATTATATTATATTTAAATTAAATCAATTCAAAATTTGTATTTTAATTAAATTAAACTCAAATTATTTACTAATTAGTTAATTCAACATGCACTCCTGTCGCGACCTTTTTAAAACCGAAAACGTATGGAAAAATAGCCTAGCGATTAATCTTGAGAAATCCGAATTTTATTACTTTTAACCCAAAATTTTAAAAAAAGTGTTTATAATTTAATTTTAAAAATAGATTTGGAGTCGCCACCGGCCACTTTGGTAGGCCAGACACCATAAAATAAACCAGAGATTCGTTAAAACATTTGGGTTCGAGAGTCGGTTACGTGTAAGGACGACCCTTACAAACGCCCAAAAATTGGTACCTTATTAATTATACGTGGCATTTTGATATTTTGAATATAGATATTAATTTAATTCTTCATTGTTAATTAAACATTGCTTGAATTGAGGATATCCTTTTGATTAAGAAAATATATCCCTTTTAAACTCAGGCTAAATGAAACGTCCTCTAGATAGGAAATCTCACTCAAATTTAAAGAAATATAAATTCCGCCTCAAAAGGTTTAAATGCATGACCATTTTTATCTTGTTCATTTTAAGTTCTAACCTACGAGGGCTCCATTAATTAAATCTTAAAACCTATTTAAATTACTAATATCACTAATTTTTACCTACCAATTTTATTTAATTCTAAATCTAAGTTATTTTATCAAGTTCTAGGTTTTAATAGCACATGAATTCGATACCAAGGTAAACTCTTTAGACCAACATCATGGTACGTCAAAACACCGGCCTCTCAATGTATCCGAGGTATAAGATTCAAATACTATCATTACTAATTATCTCCCTATTTAATTAATTAATTAAAGCAACTAATCCTAGAATGCTCTAAATTAATTAACTAAATGATGATTAAGTGATCTTCTAACAAATATGCCATGTGATTTTTTAAAAAGAGACATAATTAAATAAAATAAAATAAATAAACAAAATAAAGAAACTTGATTACTTTTCATTAGAAAATATGAGAGTTCATGTTACAACAAAGATAATTAAAATTAAAAAGAGACTTACACGGTAAAGACAAAAAAAAGACAAGAGTCGATTTCAAGGGGACGAATTAGATTTAATTAAGTTTAATTAATTTTAAGATTTAGAATCTTTAATTAAATTAATCACTAAATCAAATTTTCCTAAGCTTTAAATTTTAATTAATCCTAATTAAAGTCAAATTTGATGGAAATTCAGTTTTAAGGTTCACTTAGGCTAAATTAGATCTAATTAGGTTAAATTAATTTTAAATTTTATCTTAGAAACTAAATTAAATTCAACTAAGAACCTAATTAAATAATTTCTAAGCCTTTTAAAAAAAATTAAATCTAATTAATATCTAAATTAACTAATTTTGAGTTTTAGGGTTCAATTTAGGTTCAAACTAGATTTATTAGATTAAAATAATTTTAAATTCAACCTTAGAAATTAAATTAAATTCAATCAAGAACCTAATTAAATAATTTCTAAGCCTTAAAATTAAATTAACATCTAATATTTGATTAAATTAACACCTAATTAAATTAACACCACTCGGATGACACTCTAAAAATACTTAAATCTACCCGGATTCAAGAACACTCATCCATCTTCCCGGAATCTAACTTAAACATGGAAAAAAAAAGTAAGAAACAACCAAGAAAAAGCTCTCACCAATACTTTTGGATGATTCCCGTCAAGTGCTTGCCTTTCACCGATCTCCTCCTCTTCGATTCCCCTCTTCTCTTCCGATTCCTCTGCCGGTTCAAACTTTCAGATCCTTTCATTTCATTCCTCTTTTTCCAAATTCGAAGGCCTCTATTTAAAAGATTTGAATCAGACATCCTAAACTAATTCAAACTCCACCAAATCCCTAAAATTTCTCCCTCAAATCTCTCAACACAATCCCCACTAAATCTAAAACTCTCTCATATCTTCAAATTTTCTGTTTTTTTATTTTTATTTTATTTTTTGTATTTTTTATCTTTATATTTGATTTTTTAGTTATTTATTTTATTATTATTTATTATTATAATTATTATTTTACAGAAATTCGTGTTGACAACCCCTAATAGGATAAGTCTACCACGTGCGACGCACATTGTTGAACACCACTATTGCTGAACATTGTTGAACACTATTAAATTAGTTAATAAAAATTAAAAATTTAAAGGACTCAATACAATTAATAATTATTTTTAAAAAATTAATTAAATTAAATTTATTTTCATATATGTTAAAATTTAAAATTTTTTAAATAAGAATAAATTATATACTTAGTATCTCAGTTATTTTTGTATTTCTATTTTGGTACTCAAACTATTTATTTAATAGAATAATACCTAACGGTACATATTATTTTTATTTTGATACCCTAATTATTAAAATTAAAATGAAACATAATATTGCTTGGTCAAATAATAATTTTAGACCCTAAAACTTATACAATGTATCAATTTATTCTATAATGTTATCAATTTAAATATCATTTTTAATTTTTAGATTAAAAATATAAATTCTATCTTCTTCTATTCAAAGTATAAAATATTAGATATCGAACAACTTCTTTGTTGTCAATATGATTTTTTTTAAAATTCCATCTATTTTTTAATTTGTCCAAAAATAATATTGACTTTAATAACAATAAAAGAAGTAAAATATGAAAAAGTAAAATTCAACTAAACGGAATTAAAAAATAATAGCGATTCCACGATGATGTTGGATTTTTTCGAAATTAAATTAAATTAATTTTTATTTTTTAATTAAAAAATATTCTTTGCGTTAAGAGTTTTAAACGAAAATAACTTTTTTTTTCTAAAAGTTTTTTAAACAGATGATATTTCTATATATTTGATCATTGTTTCACTCTGGAATTTTTTAACCAAGCAAAATTTATTGTTTAATTTTATTTTTTAATGGGTTAAACTTATATTGGTTTGCGATATCTTTGAATTTTTTAATAATTGTTTTTTTCTTTTCTTTTTTGATTTTACATTATTTCATTTTGTTCCAAAGTCGAAAGGTTTGGGTTACAAGTTCTTCGATAATGTGTTGAAAACAAAAAGATGCACTTTGGTGATTGTAGGTCTTTGTCAAGGCTTATTTCAACCAAAAATTAAAAATGATGTTTAAATCGAATAAAATGATAGGTTGTATAAATTTTAAGGACTAAAATTGTTATTTGTTCTAGCAACCTCTTTGTTTTCATTTATTTTTAATAGTTAAGGTGCCAAAATAGAAATAATGTGTAACGTTAGGTACCATTTTTTTTAAAAAAATTTATTTGAGTACCAAAATAGAAATACAAAAATAGATGATATACTAAATGTATAGTTTACCCTTATTTAAAAAAAATAAATTTTAATATATATGAAAATAAATTTAATTTAATTGTTTTTTTAAAAATAATTAATAATTATATGTTAAGTCCTTTAAATTTTTATTTTTTATTAATTAATTTAATGGTGTTCAGCGATAGTGGTGTTCAGCGATGTTCGACGTCTGTTATAGAATTTTCGCCCTAATAATACCGCGTGGATGACTTTCTTAGATGTCCCAAATTTGATTTATAACTTTCGCACTCAATATTTACCTTCTTTTATCCAAGTTACTGTTTTATAGGACTGACAATTATCCATAGATATTATGATTTATTCGATTTACTCGATCTAATTAAATAAATAAATAATAATAAAATATAAATTTAATTTATTTAAAGTGGGTAACGAATAATACAAGTAATAGATTAGGGTAAAAATATTTTAACCTATCATTCTATCCGTCACCCATCTATCCATCATTATAATATTAATTTTAAAATATATTAATTATTTAAAAATTAAACTAAACCCTAAAATATTTACTCATTTTCTCATTTTAACGTTATTCTTTTATTTTAGTTTCATACTTTCTCCTACAATTTCAATTAAGAATTAAATAAAAAATATATTTATTTCTTGTAATTTTGATTTTGATTTTAATGTTTTCTATTCTTTTGTAATTTTTTATGTAGAGTTCGATCTTTTTAACTTTTATATCTCAATTATCATCAATTTTTCTTTAATTTTCTCCTCATTTCTTCTATTTCAACCCAAAATCTCACCAAGATATATAAAATATTTTAATTTTATTTTATATTAAATATTTTTTAATAAGTTATTATATAAAATTTCAATTCAATTTTTTAGTAATACAACATTTATAACCCGGTCCACCCATTTTATCCGTAGTTGATGAGTGATACGAATTTGAGTTAATGATCAAATCGATAATAAATAAATTGAACAATAATTTTAAATACAAATATTAAAATAAATAAAATTTTAACCTATCTAAATCTGACCCGTTACCGCGTAATAAATTACTTATGTTCCTTCTGGGTATTGATTTATATTCTTGTTGTACCACCGTCTCTAGGTTATCCGCACCCGAGAGTTCTTTTACCTACAAGGTCCTAAAGCCTTCAAAGTTTGTCCGAACATGATTTTGTAAGAAAACTACAATATAAGTAACATGACGATTATCAAATCTAGTAACCCATCAGCTAACTTTACTAACTGAAAAATATATTTATAGTATCAATCCATTATTTCTTATTAAGTCTAGGATTAATACTACCGACCAAAATGATATTTATATATCGACAGAAAATAAATAGAGAAAGAGGGATATGAACCCACTGTTCAACATCCTCCAAAGTCATTTTTTTCTCGTTTTTTCGTATAATTTTAAATAAAAATCTTTCGTTTCTTAATTATATTTTATTAAAAAATTAAATTTTAAACTTTAATTTTAATTTTTACGTTTTAAATTTTACACTTTAAAAAGATACTTTACCACTAATTTTTTAAATCTTAACTACAACCCGTAATATAACTCATAAACTCTAAATTTTTTAATTTATAGGACACTAATAAATGCCACGATTTGTACCTTATAACTTTCACCGACACCGGTAAAGTATCTTCTTGTTAACACTATCGTGCTTGGAGGAGCTAGGTTTTAGGCCATTTGGAGAGAAAAGGAGGGGAAATTTCCTAAATGGGAGGAAGAAGAGAGATTCATGAAAGTGAGAAAAAAATTACTAAAATAAAACATTAGTTACAATTGAAGGGACAAAAAAGAAATTACCCATTAATTTAATATCACATCACCTCTTAAAACGGCAGTTAAATTTAATTAACAACGTTTAAGTTCTTTTAATCGATGATCTACAATCAATTTTAGTGTTGATTGTCGGTCATCGAATTTTTTTTCTTCTTCTTATTTTATTTAATAAGGATCTTTTTTTTGTGACACGCTTTTCTCTGTCCTTGTGACATATTTTTATTTTTATTTTGGGTTTGATTCGTCTGTCTTTATGGCATGTTGCAGCATACTCTAGTGATCGGTTGTTGTTCGCACAGAGATTCAATCGATGCTAGTTTTCTGATTTATTGTTTTGTCGATGGTCACTTGGAAAGACCTATCCCCACTCGTTTGATGGTTGTTTGCCGATAAAATCAGTCTTGGGTAGCGATATTTTTTACACGACAGTTTGAATCGCCTACAACTCCTTCTTTCACTATGCGTCTCGTTTAGACAGAGACAATGAGATTCAGGATGTTGTTAAATTTTATCGGTATCTTTATTTTCATAGAAATTTTATTTTTCTTTGTTTTGGGGTTGTAAAAATTTTTAGATTTTTTAATCCAATTATTTTGTTTCTTAATTACGTTGTAATTATAATTTTCTATGAATTTAATAAAAATTCAGTACTATTTGTAAAAAAAAACTTTAATTATTATTTTTTAATTTTAAAAAATGTAATTGCTAAATTGAATTTTTAAACAAAGTTAAGTGGCTATTTGTGTATTTTACCTTAATTAGTTTACCATAATGATAATAATAAGAACAGGAGTAGTAAAAGAAAACACGTGGAAAATTGGTTAGAGTCGGGGCAAGGCATGGTGCCCGCGCAGAGTCTCCCAAGTCCCAACCTCTCTGTGAGTATTTGAATATTCAAAATAAATAAAGCTTTCAACTTTGCCTTCCCTTTCTTCGACGCCTCTCTTTATTTCCCCCGCCGTTTTCACGCTCCCAGTTTTAACCACTCAGCTAACCATTTTTCCTTTCCTTTTGTGTTTTTCTCAGAAAAAAATTATACCCAAATTTCTTCTTCTGTCTAAGAACTCGATTTTTCATTTGTCTTGTTTAAACCTCCCCCACCCACCCAAAAGAAGGTAAAAAATAAATTTTTTCTTTTGTTCTTAGTGAAATGAGTGAAAAAAATGGAGACATATGCGCAACGGAGGCCAAATATTTCAAGCTTCTCTCATGATCTGAGCTTCACTGGTTTTGAACTTTCTTCAGGTGTTCCTTCTTCCTCGAGAAGACTGGTTTTCTCTTTTTATTTTTTTAGAAAATTTAACGCATTTTTGAAGTAATACTTTCAGCTTGGTATGGGGAATCCAAGGCAAAGACAACCCTTTTTTCTTTTTGATTTTTTTTGGTTCCTTTATATGTAAAGATTCTATTTTTACTTTACCAATTTGAGAATTGAATTTAGCCCAAAAAACCATGATTTAAACCTTTTTCCCCTCCCGTTTCTGGCACAGGTACTTACTTGGCTGCCTTCCCACGTTTTCTTAGTTACCAAATGCAAGTTTCTCCCTCATTTTCAATGCTTTCTTATCTGGTTCATCAAAAATTAGACATTAAGTTGTTGTTTTCTTTATCTTCTATATTTCCTTCAATCTCACTGTTGAAAATTATCTTAAATTTTCTTTTACCATTTCTCTATCTCACATGCATTTTACTTTCCCACTATCCACTGTTTCCTCTCTTTGATTATGTTTTCATTAAAGTTAGTGTTTTGTCTTGTACCCTTTTCTAGCTTTTCTTCTATGGAGCTGTCAACATGATTTTTCTTGTTTTTTTCTTGGGGTATGATTGCATTTCTTAGCTCGAGTTGCTTTTAGTCTTTTTTTTTTTCATTTGTTTAGACGTTTTCCCCAGGTTGAATTTTGTTATGTTGATTTCATAAGCTTTTAAAGCTTAGCTTCTAAAATAATTTTAGAACTGTCCCATACTTTACTCCAAGAGCATCCTAATGATTTTATAGGAATTTTTGTAGGGATGAGGCAGCTTCGAAAACAGAGAAAACTGCCAAATTTGGCAACTGATTCCACCTCCTACCTTAATGATACTAGAGACAAAGATCAGGTGCACTGGTTTCATTGTTTCCATGATTTTACTATATTATTTACAGTTGGATGCTTTGTAGCATTAGATTTTCCTGAGTATTTATTTTAATTGAAAATATGTTTTTGGTTGTGATAGTTAATGTTTGATACTGGAACCACAATGAAGAAGTTGTTAGCACGGGAGATGTCGAAAGAAAAGGAATCTAGAAGACGATCATCGAGTATTATAGCAAGATTGATGGGCCTTGATGAGTTACCATCTCAACAGTCTGTCCACAAGCAGCAAAATCAAATTGAGAGTAGTCAAGAGAAAGTTCAAAAGGGTGTTTCGTTCTATAGTTCGTGGTCTTCTAGGAAAAGCTCGATGGAGGAGCCGGAGTTTAAAGATGTTTTCGAAGTTTTGGATGCATCTAAAATGGACAGTGGTGGTTACTCTTCACGAGGGGCTGCAAACTCGAAGCATTCCGAGGCTGAGATTGCCTTTTTCCAGCAGAAGTTTATGGAGGCTAAACATCTTTTGCCTGATGAAAAGCTTCAGGATTCTGAGGACTTCAATGATGCCCTTGAGGTGCTAAACTCAAACACGGATCTTCTGCTGAAGTTCCTTGAGAAACCAGATTTGTTATTCACTAAGCATTTGCGTGATCTGCAAGGTGTGTCACCGCAGTCCCGTTGTTGTCAAATATCACACTTGAAAGCATCACACACTTTGAGTAATGATGATGGTCGATTAGAGCAGGAATCAGGGAAAGCAACTCGATTGAAGCACCACAGTAAATATCCTCAAAGGCTTCAAGAACTTCTGAGCCACTTGGATGGGAGATATGCAGCTCACAATCACACCATGTCACCTAAATTTCAATTAGATGAGAAGAGTGAGCCAGCTATTCTACCCACTAGAATTGTTGTCTTGAAACCGAATCTAGGGAAGTCGCAGAATTCCACGAGAACTGCTTCATCACCTTGTTCTTCTCATAGTCCATGTCATTGTTTAGGACACTGCCCGGAAATTTTGGGTATTGAAAGCAGGGAGGCAGAAACATGGCACAAGAAAAGGGTTCATCAAGATATTGGGTTTTCAAGGCATAATTCTAGAGAGTTGAGGGAAATGGCTAAGGAGATTACAAGTCAAATAAAAAATAACTTTAGCAATGGCTCAAGGAAAATGTTGACATCCAGGGTTCGAGGATATACAGGGGATGAGAGTTCATGTGATGCATCTGGTTCCGAATTTGCAAATGATTCGGATGTACTAACATTGTGCTACAGGGATAACATTGTCTGGCGTAAGCGACATAGGAGGTCATCATCCCGTCCTACTGAATCATCTTTTAGTAGGGAGGCTAAAAAGCGATTATCCGAGAGGTGGAAATTAGCACATGCATCTCAAGAGGTGCAGATGGTTAGTAAGGGCAGTACATTGGGTGAAATGCTTGCAATCTCGGATAGGGAAATGATCCCAGCAAATTCTAGTGGCCTTGTTGGCATGGAAGGATGCAGCAAGATTGGTAGCCATGCTGGGCTAAAAGTGTGGAATGAACCTTTAGGTATTAGCAGTAGGGATGGTTGGAAAGATGGACATCTCGGTGATCTTTCAAGATCACGATCTGTACCAGCTTCTGTTACTGACTTAGGAAGTCCTAGAATTAGAAGTCGCCATGGAAGTCTACGTAGAGATAAGCATGTGATTCCAAAAGAGGATTTCAAATGGAACAGAACCAAAGCAGCAAAAGGCAATTTTAATCAGTGGGAAGCTCCATTACCTAGCAACCAAAGATCCCGTGGTAAGAAATCTCAAACTTCGAGTTGCAGTTTTAATAAGGAAAATAGTGACACTTCACCAGATTTTCACATTGCCCCACATGAAGTACTACAAAATTTCCGAGGGGATAACCAATCTAAAAACAACCTTATGATCCCAGGTGAATCTGCTAGTACTGCCAAGGATTCAAGTTCAGTTCTTCAAAACGCATCGGACATTATTGAGCTGAAAAAGACTGTGTTGTCTAAACCTTTTCAAATGGAATTATCTGTTCCTCCATTAGTGAATTTGGATGTTTGTAGTGGCGATGTAAATATCTCCCAGGTATCTGTTTTTTGTTTGAAGGGTGTTTTAGCTTGTATGTCTCCGAATATTCACATTGGCTGTTAATTGGGATATTTGACTGAAGTATCTCTTACAATTTTTTCCAGGAACAATCAGAGGCATCATCTAAGCCAGCCCCATTGCATTTCCCTGTATCAAAACTAGGATCTCGAGCAGGCTCTACGAAGGAAGATCAACCCTGTCCGATTTCAGTTATAGATGCATCATTCACTGATGATTTTTCATCTGGTTCTGAATGCTTTGAGAGTATTAGTGCTCACCTCCATGGTAATTCAGTGACTGTTTTAGCTTCATTACTTTTATGTTTTAGCATCCATTTAGATTAGAAAATCTCTTTTTAATCTTCTGAGTCTTTGATCAGAATCTGGTTCTAAGGGACATTAAAGCTATGGAATCACACGGTGTCCTACATCTGAGTGAATGGATTCTCTTTATTGTTTATATCTATGTTTAATGCATGAGTCATTTAAGTTCATCAAATTATGCTAACATTCTGTGTTTCATTTCACATTGCTTTCTATTCTGTTTAATCATTTTATTATTTTTAGGCCTTAGAATGCAACTTCAACAATTAAAACGAGAAACCGAGGCATATGAAGAGGGAAAAATGCTTCTTTCTAGTGATGATGATGGTGATCAAGTATCTGTTTGGTCTGCCAAGGACAAAGGGATAGCAATGGCCGAAACGAATTTGGAGTCTATGTACATAGTTGATGTCTTGGTTGATTCTGGAATCAATGGAGCTGAACTCGATACTTTCTTAGCGACATGGCATTCTCCAGATTTCCCTGTGAATCCTATACTATTTGAAGAAATGGAGAAAAAATATCATAATCTAACTTCTTGGTCAAGGGCTGAAAGGAGGCTGATGTTCGACAGGATCAATTCAAAGCTACTAGAGATATATCAACCATTAATGGAACAATTCCCATGGATAAAGCCTGTAAGAAAAATTATCCCAAAGTGGAACATACTAGAGCTCAGAGACAGCCTGCACAAATCTCTGGTAAACGAAAACAAGAAACCAGACATGGATGCTGAGGAACGTGAATGGTTAAACTTAAGGAGCGATACCGATGTACTAGGTAAGGAGATCGAGAGGTTGTTGTCGGATGAACTAATAGCCGAGATAGTTCAAGACTTGGTCCGACGATAGCTTCGATTTAGAGACTTCAGCTTATACAACTGATTGAAATATGATCATTCATGATTGTATAAATAAAATTTGAATCTAGATACCCTTTTCAACATTTTGGTTGAATCCCTTGAATGACAGGAAGTTGATCATGTAAATATATAGTTGAAAGCTAAACAGCAATGAGTTGATGCATCCATAAGCGATGAACATTGTTTGAGCTGCTTAATCCCATGTTTTTCTACTAAAAGATTTTTAATAATCTTGGATTACTTGATTGTTAGTAATGCTTAATCTCGCAATCCGGAGGTGATGTGATCCAAAGAATATTTTTGAAAAACACACATTAACCTAATATCATTTTTCAAACAACATTATTAGCTTAAATTCCTCGTTAAATGGCAGAAGAAAAATAAATAAATTGATATACTTTTTCTACCAGTCCTTGAATCAAATGTATGTGTCTTCGTTGTCATCATTTCTGGTTTGTCCAAAATTTTGCCATTTTGACCTTTGAAACGCTTTCCAACACTCCTCCAGGTGTCACATCTCCGACAATGGTCACCTTCTTTGCTGCAGGGTCGATGCTGAAGGACGTAACACCTAAGAAAACAGACACAAAAACCATGGTGAGTTGAGTGTTGTAAATTGTCATATAGATTTGGTGGAGCCATGAAGCATGTCTACCTTCCAGTCTTGATAAATGTTTCCTCACTTTGCCTTCACAGCCTTTGCAGTGTAATGACACCTTTAAAACAACAACCTGAGACAAAATGGAGTGAACACTTGGATCCAAATGGGATGGTTCAAGGAGAAGAGGATGAAGAACAGGGGAACCTGATGATTAGTGGAAGGGGGTTGATCCTGTTGTACAGATTGAATCTTGTCATTGCCAGTATCTGCATCTTTAATGTCAGACTCAGAACAAGTGTTTTTACTTGGATTCAGTGAACTGTTGTTGGTCGGACTCGGATTCTGACTTGGATTCTCCTTCTTCTTCCTCTCGGAAGATGTTTTTTGATTGTGCCTCAGCTGGTGATAAGGCAAAGGATTGAGTGGCGGTGGGTGAGAGGTACACAGGTTTGCCGACAGGGTTTTGTTGAACCGTTTGTTGGATGCCGATGCCGATGGTTGTTCCGTGCTCGAACGTATGGCTGTTGAAGCTTGGGATGCGCATAAAATGTTCATTCCTTTCATCTCTTTTGAATGGACTTGAAATTATGACACAAACAGAGCAACTACCAAATGAAAATGGCTTCCTCTGCTTTTAGGCTCATCTTCTTCGGTTCTAAAATAGCCGTTGAGATTTCAAAATTCAAAAAATATAAATAATGAGCATTTTATTTTTATTTCTGTTCTATAGTATATTTTTTTAACAAGCTAACAGTGATTAAAGTATTATATGTTTTAAAATATGATTTTTATCCTTTGATATTAACCGCTCAATCACTCTACTGGCATCATTGGTGCTCAAACCCGTGACTTCTAAAACGATCAACCATTCCTTTAATCATTTAAGTTAGAGGATTCATACGTCTTATAATTTATCTTGAAAATTCAGGTTAGAGTTATTCTCCTATATAAAAAATTTAATATCTATTATAACATTGGTGTTGAAACTCGTAATTTTTAATAATAACAATTATTTTTTTACCTAATAAATGAATAAATTCGTGCATTTATTGTTTTTATAGTAACCGAGGTTTGTGGCATATGCAACAAACCCATGGTCTGACACTGACAGTGTACTACACCCCTTGTCTTATCCCTAGCCTAGCATAAACTTTGATCGTTTTGTATTGAGTTTGTGCGTATTTGTCCGTGAATCATATGAGACAGAGCAACGGCTAAATTATTAACTGACAGTACCCTATGAATGGAAAAATTATACAGTGAATCTTGTTCATCACGTCATTTATGGTCTCAAGAAATCGAGACCATTGATTTTAATTTTTTTTAAGTGAATCATCACCTTTTTCCTACATGGACTTAGTGGATGGATAATTATTAGGTGGTTATTTAAAGATCAACGATCCTGATTGCTTGGACTATAGATAACGTGGTGATCAGGGTTCACTGTATAATCTCTCCTATGAATGGATTACATTATTCTCATTAAAAAATTTACTTGGATTAAGAAAAAAAAAATATATATATATATATATCATGAATTGGGTGAAAACCATCTCCTTTTTTTATAATTTTTTATATATATTTTTTAAATTAATGTGTTTAGAGTTTAAGGTTTAAGATTGTGAGTCAGTATAATACCACTTTAGATTACTAGGTTTAGAGTTTAAAATCTAAGATTAAGGGTTATAGAGATACAACTTTAAATTATGGGGTTTAGAGTTTAGAGTTTAAAGTTTAAGATTTAAAGTCAAAGGTTATAATAGTACCACTTTATATTAATGGGTTCATGGTTCGAAGTTTAAAGTTTAAAGTTAAAAATTATGATTAAAGTTAAAAAAAATTAAAAAAATTATAATTTTTAAAGTATAAAAATTAAGATTAAAATTTAATTACCGTTGTTATATTATTGATTGATTTGCTATAAAAAGGTCATTAGCCGTTAATGTCCGTTAACTGACCAAAGCCTGATGTGACACGTTAGGGAGTTGATTAGACATTAATTTTAATCATTTAACCTGACCCCACTTTAAAATAAATAAATAATAATATTTTTTTCGTTAAAGTTTTATTTTTATCTTCTTCTTCTCTTACTATCAAAAATAAACCTTGTTCTCCATCTCCAATGTACTCCTCTCGTCAAACTGCCAAATATAAAATTTAGAAAGTTTTTCACTCGATTATTAATTTTCTCGTACTTTTTATTTTAACGTCTTCGATTCATCGTTTTTGTGCACTAAACGTACAGTTTTTTTTAATACAAGACATCGTAAAATGTAATCGAAATTATTATAATTTTTATAAGTATTTTAATATTGTTTTTTCACATATATAAAAAATTTTATACTTTTAAAAATTTAAAACTTTTTTTTAAATATTCGGTTACGCCACCTTTTCATAGATCTCACCTTAGAACTTCTTACCTTTTGCAGTCAGACATCGTTCTTTAGTTACCAATTTTGTCTTCCGACTTGATCCGCAAAGACACGTTATTCTCTTGTCTTTTCCGATGTCAATCGTATTCAGTTTATCATTTAACGAGGAATATAATAATTAATTTTCTTTAAAAATATTAATTAATCCTGATAAAAAAAATAAAATCCAAGCAAATGTAGAATAAAATCAAAGAACAAATCTTATTTACATTTTCCTATGACATATCTTAAGAAGTGAATCCAAGAAAGTAAATGGAAAATTCAAGTCCAAAAATCAGAAACAAAATAAGGAACTATGTTTTTCTTATTACAGATCTAGGCCCGTGTGCAGTTGAGATTCGAAGTATTAGAGTAAAACTTAATTCGAGACAACAATAACATCAACAAAACATTCGATATAAAATTTATTTTACTTGTTTATTGAATGAATGAATATAAATATAATAATTTATTCGTTTAATTAAATAAACGGACATAAAAAATGGCTCGTTCATTCGTGAACGTCTATAATATTTTTATTTATATTATTTGAACTTATTCAAATATATGTTTATATGTATTAATTTTATCAAAAAAATATTATATTTGAAATATTTAAAAACATATATTAAACGTATGAAATAAAAAGAAATAATTAAACATTGCTCAACAAATTAACTCTGAAGTTGTAATTAGGGATGACATTCAATCAGATTTATATAGTTAAAGTCCAATCCAATTAATAATAGGATTTTCAATAGAATCTAAGTCCGAATTCAAATCCATTTACATAAATCTAAATTCAATCTAATAAAATATCTAAAATCAAATCTAAATCCGAAAGTCCAAATTCAATTAATTATTAAAGTAACAATTCAAACATATATCGTTAAATAAAAATATTTTTTATTAAACAAATATATTTTAATTTATAGCACAAATAAATTTTAACAAATATTACAATTAAATAAAAAATAAATTAAAGTAACAACTCAAACTGTAATTAAAAAAATGTAATAATAAATAAATTATCCTTATATAAACTACTATTGTCTTACTAGTATACTGATAAATCCATTTTTCAAATCACAATTATAAAATGTCTAATAAATATTACAATCTAAAAAAATAAATTAAAAATATAATCAAAATGTTCAACTATTAGTATTGTAAATAGAGAAAAAATTTATAATAATCAAACTTTTATTTTTCTACTAAAACTCAACAAAAACCTATAAAATAAGAGAAAAACATAAATAAAATTATAAAAAGATATTAATCATCTAAAATATTAACCCTATATAAACTTAATTAAGATTTCAATATATATATATATATATTTTGATTATCTTATTTTTCATGTGTAGATTCAATTATAAGTAACTTTTATGATTTGAAAGAGGGACTGTTTTATTTTTTAAAATTGAATATTGATATATTTTGAACTATTTCAATAATAAATATTATTTTATTTTGTTTGATTCTATAACTAATTATAGTTTGTCACTCTTGACTTCATTCCTGGTAGTGCGAAAGAGGATGTATTTTTATAGTGAGATTTGGTCCACTTGGAGAGAACGTGGGAAAGGGTAGTTCCATCATAAATTTCAAATTTCTTGCAACGGAAACAGGGAATGCAAGGAAGAGAAGAATTGGATGATATTTGAACATAAAAAACTGAGCTTCTGCTGATCATTGAAATATTGATATCTATAAGATAATAAGATAAACTCGGCTAGAAGAGTTGAGGATTAGCTCTGCCTTGTGATCATACACCACATAATGCGGGAAACCGCATTTCCTGAAGAGATGACCTCAGAAGATATAAAAAATGAAAGGTTGGATGCACATCTGTTATGCTAATGGCACGTCATGGAACAGGATGTTTGCTTTTCGGTTGCCGTGAGAATGATAGACTTCCTAATCGATGAAGAAGTCATTCCTTCATTTGCTTGGCATAGATTCAGACAATAATCTGCAAAATGGAGATAAGGGATTGAAACATTCATTCCTTTAAGTATCCACTACTTGCACGAACCCGTTAGTCCAAGTGATTAAAGAAACGGTTGTTATTTCTAGAGATCACGGATTCGAACACCAGTAATGCTAATATAGTGATTGAACGATCAATGTCAAATGGTAGGGAGATTATATTCTAAAACGGATAATACTGTAGAAAATCAACTTCCAACTTTGTGGAAAAATAAAATAATGTTGAAAAAAGAAAAAAGAAAATTTAAGCTTTTTGTGAAATGGAAGAAGAAACATAATTGATTTTCTGTTGTTGAATGAATGATTTTGTTTACACAAGCTAATGCCTTTTTATAGGCTTTAGAATAAGACTTTGAATAGGATTAGAAGTCCTAATTACTTTAGGCTTTTAATCCTATTAACTTAAGACTTTTAATTCTACTAAAATTATCTCTAAGAAATAGATCCCAACTCAAATTTCTACAATACTATATATATAATCTCACACTCCCCCTCAAGTTGGAGAATATATATTGTATATTCCCAACTTGAATAGAAACTTGTCAAATGAAGCTTTTTGGTAATGCTTTTGTAAACACGTTTGTCACTTGTTCTTCTGTAGGAACATATGATAAAGAAGCTGTCCCATTAGTAATCTTTTTTGAGATAAAATGTCTATCAATCTCTACATGTTTCGCCCTATCATGATGAACTGGATTTCGAGCAATTTGTATGGCAGACTGATTATCACAAAAAATATCGAACTTTTCCTCTTGATTCACATCTAGCTCTTTCAGTAGCTTTAATATCCAAATTCCTTCACACATTCCCAATGCTAAAGCCCTATATTTTACTTCAGCGCTGCTTCTAGATACAACTGTATGTTTCTTACTTCTCCAAGTCACTAGATTTCCCAAACAAAGGAACAATAACCAGTAGTTGATCTTCTTTCTGTCAGTTCATCTGCCCATCTTGAATCTGAAAAAATCTAAATAGAACTTTCTTGAGTCTTTTTAAATAGCAGCTCATGCCCTGGTGTCCCTTTCAAGTATCTCAAAATTCTAATTGCAGCTTCCATGTGATCCTCCCTTGGATCAGTCATGTGTTGACTGATAACAATAACTGAAAAGGCAATATCTGGTCTGGTTAACGATAAATAAATTAACTTTCCCACTAACCTTTAAAATTTACCCTTATCAACTTTATGGCTTGAGTCATCTTTACTAAATTTTATTCCTGCTTCCATGGGAGTATCAACTGGTTTGCATCCTAGCATCCCAGTTTCATTAAGTAAATCAAAAACATATTTTCTTTGATTTATTATTAAACCTTTGCTCGACCTAGCAACCTCCATGCCTAGAAAGTATCTAAGTTTTCCTAGGTCTTTTGTTTCAAACTTTATATTTAATAACCTTTTCAGGTGACTTATCTCTTCCTCATCATCACCTGTTAGAATTATGTCGTCCACATACACTATTAAAATAACCCTTTTATTGTTAAAGGTTATCTTAATGAAGAGTGTGTGATCTGCTAAGGATTGTTTGTATCCAACTTTCAGAATTACCTTGGTGAATCTGTCAAACCAGGCTCTAGGCGACTGTTTCAAACCATAGATGGATTTATTAAGTCTACAAACTTTCTGATCACCATTTATCGACTTCAAACCCGAAGGTACTCTCATGTACACTTCTTCCAATTTTTCATTAAGAAAAGCATTCTTAATGTCAAGTTGATGCAGCATCCAGTCTTTGTTTACTACCAAACTTAAGAGAACTCTAATTGTATTTAGCTTAGCTACAGGAGCAAAAGTCTTATTATAATCAATTCCATAGGTTTGAGTAAAACCTTTGGTTACCAACCTTGCTTTATACTTTTGTATACTACCATCAGAGTTGTATTTTATGGAGAACACTCACTTGCATCCAACTGGTTTCTTGCCCTGTGGAAGATCTGTAATGGTCCAAGTATCATTCTTTTCAAGTGCTTCAATCTCCTCTTCAACAGCTCTTCTCCACTTAGAATCATTTAGAGCCTCCTCAATAGTGTCAGGTATTTGTTCTTTATCTAAGCAAGCTGTAAAAGCCTTGAAAGATGGTATTAGATTACCATAAGCAACATATCTCTGAATGAGATGCTTTGTATATTCTCTTATCTCTTTCCTTTTAGCAATTGGTAAATCATCAACCTCATGTAACGAGGAAGGAATCTCAGTTAGAACATTACCTTCATCATTCTTATTGACAACTGAACTCAAATCCAATTCTTGGCAAGTGTCAGATTGCAAAACAGTCTCTGAAATAATTTTCTGGTGTAAACTTTCAATTGCTTAGAGGGTTGAGGAGTTTGTGAGGGAGGTTTAGGTAAGAATTTAAGAGTAGTAACAATAGGTGAAGGATGAAAAGTTGTAGGTGTAGAAGTGGAAGAGTTATCATGTTCAAATGACAAAGGATTATTAATAATCTGAAGAATAAACTTGATTTTTGAGAGGTTGAAAAATATCACTATTCTCCCCCTGATTTTCAGTCGAGTGAAAATAAGGTTCGTGTTCAAAAAAGGTGAGATCCAATGAAATAAAAAAATTTTGAGAAGGGGATGGTAACATTTGTAGCCCTTCTTAAGTGAAGAATACCCTACCAAGACACACTTCAAAGATCTAGGGTCTAGTTTTGACATAGAGGGAGCAGAATCTTTTACAAACACAGTGCAACCAAAAATTTTAAAAGGAAGAATAGATGACAATGGTTTAAAATTTGGGTAACACTCTAAAAAAACAGCTCTAGGTGTTCTATGTTGCAAAACCTTACTAGGCATACGATTAATGAGATAGGTCGCAGTTAATAAAGCCTCGCCCCACAAATACTTAAGAGTGTTACTGGTGAACATCAAAGACCTAATAACCTCTAACAAATGTCTATTTTTTCTTTCTGCAACCCCATTTTGTTGTGGTGTATCCACACAAGTGCTTATTTACAAAATCTCTTTTTTGTTAAAAAAATTCTCCCAATGACTTGGTAAAATATTCACTCACATTATCAGATTTGAATATCTGAATTTTACATCTAAATTGAGTTTCTACCATATGATAAAATTTCTCAAAAACGGAGGCTACTTCAGATTTATCCCTTAACAAATATGTCCAAGTTATTCTACAATGGTCATCAATGAAAGTGACAAACCACCTACTACCAGTTACATTCTTCACTCGAGAACGACCCCAAATATCACTATGAATCAATGAAAAAGGGTAAGATGATTTGTAAAAAGATGGTAAATAAGATGTTTTTGTCTGTTTAACAAGAGGACATATATGACATTTAAAAGAACTTGGATTTTTATTAACAAACAATTTAAGGAATAATTTAGCAAGATAATGGAAATTAGGATGTCCTAACCTAAAATGCCATAACATTATATTATCAATTTGTCCTAAAGAAGTAAAGAAACAAGAAGTATTTGGTATGGCAGTTGGTTGACTATCGAGAAGGACATAAAGACCATTTTGTAAGCTAGCATTACCAAGCATTTTCCTCGAATTCATTGCCTGTAAAAAACAATCAGATTCAGTAAACAATAATAAACACTTCAAATTCTTGAAGAATTTACTAACAGAGATAAGATTGCAGGCAAGATTAGACACAAACAGAACATCTTCAAGCAACAAGTTATCATTAATGAGGACCGAGCCACTTCCTTTGATAGGAGAAAAAGAGTCATCGGCTGTTTTAATAGAACTTCTAGAAGATGAATCTAAAAAATTAAGGAATAATTCTCTGTTACCAGTCATGTGATCAGATGCTCCAGAGTCGATGATCCATGTTGATGTACCTTTCGAAAAAAAGAGTGCAATAGGAAAACAAATATTTTGTATGCCTTTATCCTCCACGAGAACTAAATTTATTTCACAGGTTACTATCGAACCTGGAATTGTTTAAAAAAACTCCAATCCAACCATTTATTTTGTTGTGGGTAACATCTCAGAGGTTATCGAAAGAAATTCCATTAAAAATTCGGACTAGGATCGATATTAGATTAATACCATGTAGAAAATCAACTTCCAACTTTGTGAAAAAAATAAAATAATGTTGAAAAAAGAAAAAAGAAAATTTAAGCTTTTTGTGAAACGGAAGAAGAAACATAATTGATTTTCTGTTATTGAATGAATGATTTTTGTTAGTCTTGGAGTGGCTCGATGCACAACCGAATTTACTTGTCAAGTGATGGAGAATTGACCAATTTGGGTGGATATGTGTGAAAGCAAAAATATAGACAATGACACAAGGATTTATAGTGGTTCGGCCTCGCCTACATCCACTACCTTAGCTTCACACTAAGGATTTTCCAAATTCACTAAGAATTTCAACCTTTTAAGGCCAAAGGGATAACCTTACAATCCTAGACTCAAACCCGAATCTAACATCCAAAGTTCACAACCCGAACTTTGGGAATTCACTCAACAAAGAAGAAACTTAACAAACTTGAATCCTTCTAATAAGGTTAATGTTTGCAACTAAGCACTCACCCAATTCCTAATTACACTTGAGCATATATTGACAATTAAGCTCACAAATGTTTGTCTACCCGAATAATAGGAAATTAAGCACTAAGACAATTTCTTGATCATAATGTTGTTACAAGTGAAGCATTAGTCTTATCTTGATGCTTGAGGCTTCCTTTTATCATCCCAAATGAGCTTCTAGCTGTTGGTGACCGTTGGGATTGGTTTGGAGCCGTTTGGAGCTGATTACAAGGCTTATTTCCTCTTCTGGTGCAGACGGTATCGAAACACGTAAAGGCTGTTTCGAAACAGCTACTTTTGAAAATAACCGTTGACCTGCATTTATGAACAGGTATCGATACCAGTATCGATACCGCTCCTAGCCGTTGGGGTTTTTCATAAAATCGTTTTGACCGTTGGGGTGTTTCGAAACAAGGTTCGAAACAGAGCATCACAGTGGCAAAAAGGTATCGATACCAATATCGATACCACTGTGGTTTTGCCTTTGAAACCATGGTATTGAAGAACAGGTATCAAAACACCTTAAGGGTGTTTCGAAACACATGGGTTAAAAACACTTATTTGGTTTCTTTAAATCATTTAAAACATTTAAAATCACTCAAAAACATCTTAAATATATTTTCAAGTAGTTTGGACATAAGAACCATTTTTGAAATCTTTTCAAATTAGTCCAAAACTATTTTTCAATTATTATATCAAAACATTAGTTCTACAATTTTGTTTACACAAGCTAATGCCTTTTTATAGGCTTTAGAATAAGACTTTGAATAAGATTAGAAGTCCTAATTACTTTAGACTTTTAATCCTATTAACTTAAGACTTTTAATTCTACTAAAATTATCTCTAAGTAATAGATCCTAACTCAAATTCCTACCAATACTATATATATAATCTCACAAATACCGTAATCACTATTAACTAATTCAAAAAAAGTATCCACTGCTTGATCACAATTTTTCATCCTTCAATGGTACGAACAAGATGCTTCCAAATTCAAAACATTCCATTCAAAAGTGACCCCGAGTTGGGGGGTATGACCTCTGATGATCCTCCAATACACAAAACTTAGAAAAAACTAACCATATCCTTATCGGATATATACTCCAATCCGACACTCATACCCAAGTCCAAGGAACATAGGTATTGAGCACGAGTACTCCTAACTATTAACCGTGCACAAAAATGCAAATAAGGAAAACTTAAATGTTTGACATAAAAGCCATGCAAACCATGCGGATACGGACCAAAATCACCAAAAAGAAGTGGTTCCATGAGGAAGCATGGCAATAGGGGAAGTACACACCTCTTGAATGTACTCAAATATGGCACTCAAAAAAGATTGAACTTGGTCACCGAATCCTACTTTGCATAAAAAATTCAAGGGTAAGGGCATAAAATACATCCCCCAAAAGCAAACAAAAGGTAAAACATATACCTTGGTGAATTGGCGCGCTTTTCAACTGGTTGATTTGCTATACTGGACGAATTACTCCCAGGTTCCACGTCAACAGCCTAAGATTTAGTCATCAAAAGGACAAGTGGGTTAAACCATGCCAGCTCCAATCACTAATTGCTATGGTTCCACATCTTTCAGGAAAACAATAATAAAGTATTTAAATTTCATTCTAAAAACTGACTTCAAGTCTCTAGGTACATATATAATCTCATTAATAAGATTGCTCATGACAATTCATTATCAGATAGCAAGCAAGCAAAACCAGACATGAAACATACTCCAAGTACATAAATCAACTCATTACACTTGACAAACTCATTAGTAATAGGTTACCAACCGAGGATTCATGTTCAGCAAAATTACATCCAGGATATCAACTTTTACAGGAGCAAATAAGAAGCTAAAGGATTTGTAGTGAGAGACCTTGGATAACAGGTAGAAACTAAAGACTGGAACCAAGTCCTTATCTCTTAAAAGGATAGCCAGTTAAGGCAGCAGTAGCAGACATGAAGCCAGCTCACGCTCCTTTCAGAGTTTCAGCTTACATTTTGTTCAATCCAAAGAGTGATTTCTCTCCAGATAACCACTACCTCGTCTGAAAACTTTTTGCCCAGATACCCTTTATCCGAGTATTCACATTTTTATCTTTTTTTTTTCAAACAAAGAAATCAAAGTAATGAAAGCGTCGTCAAGAATGCCCACCTCAGAAGTATTATCTTTATGTAACCCATCTTCTCTTACTGCTTCATTTGATGCAGGATTCACGTCCCACAGAAATCCATTTTCAGTTCCAATAGAAAGATTATTAAAATTTCTATCCACAGCTCCTGAACGAGGTGCTATATATGCGACGTATTTTTCTGAGATACCATGTATAGAAAAATCAGTTCCTTCCAGCACTTTTTCTTGTAATCATAATTGAGAAAAACACAAACATCTGAAGGAAGACAACAATCTTTATAATCTAATGACGCACCCATATTATACCTAAATCATATTGTTTACCATGTATGATGTATGAATATATGTAAATCCATAGCCCTAGAAAGCTCCAAAAAAGCACTAAAAAGTTTAAACTCCTTTCATTGCAACTAAAGAGAACTCAAATATAATGTAGATATGATTCATGGAACCTTTGGAAATAGTAAAGAATTATAGTCCAATGTCTATATTGCCAACTATTCATGTCTGAATCAAACATATCAAACCAAGGTGCATGCTTTCCAATCTTGAAACAAACAAAATAGCTCCAATAACAAGCACAGCAAGAAAAATAACAAATAAACTCACCTGCTAAATTATGCAGCGCAAACTCAGCAGCTTGCTGCTGAGCATCCCTCCTTGTCTTGCCCATTCCAACACCAATCTTGTCTCCAGTGAATAAAACCTACATAAAAATAAGCCAAAAAAATTAGCTGCCTTCTGAAAAGTTAAAACCAAGGTGCAAACTACAATCAAAGAGGGAAATAGAAATGAGGGAATAAAGAGCACTAGTGAAGCTGGTTTCAAGGAGAAATACATGTCTACGCCAAAACAAAGCACTTCCACCATATTACAAGACACAAACACAGTTGAAAACTCAGATCAATCAATAATAAATCTATTAATTAGAAAGAAAATATAGCTTTCACTGACCTCAACAGAAAATTGCAAATCCTTACTGGTGCTTACCACAGACCTGAACTCAACCTGGTGGGTACAAATTTGAAAAGCAATAAATTGATTAAGCAACACAATCAAGCTTAAATAGAAATAAGCATGCACCTAAAGTAAGAGCCAGTCTCACTTAAATTATGTTTTTTTGCCCATTACTTTACAATACACTCGTTAGCACCATTCACATGTTCAGGCGCTTTCTACATATTGTGATAGTAATACTCATCAAGGGCAATTAAAGTTAAATTGGATAGCAACATAGAAAATAATGGATGAGATCCTAATCCTGAAAGTAACCGCACCTTTGAACCACATCTTCGTCCAATTTCTTGTAGAATACCTATTGACAAATGGGAGGGTAGAAAATTCATTTTTCCAGCTTCAGACTCCATTTCTCTACTAATAGAAGACACATGATTCTGCGTTCCACCTGCCTTTGCAAGAGAATTCAAATAATCATTTACTGAGGATTCAGTCCTCTAAAAAAGTCTTTACTCAAAACAATAATAATAAACATGTGCATTATAAACCTTGGAACCATGCTCTTCTCCCACACAAAATCTAAATTAATGCAATGATAATGATCTCGGAAAGGCCATTCAACTCTTCTACAACATTTGCTATATCTAGACAGCTCTTTCTTCTTCTTCTTATTTTTAATTTGTAAGTCTATTTATCAAGTATACTTTCACAAGCATATTTATCTTCCATATTTATACTCTATAGTCTATAACTTATCTACCATTCATAGCAGTTCTCATTATTTCAAATTCAAACTATTTTACCAAGTATAGATTTGCAAGACTATAAAGCCAGCTTCGAATATCATATCAATATCATGAAACAACTTCCTGAGGCTGACACAAAAGGGAAAAACAAATAGCTTCACAAACCTGATACATGTGCTGTAGGCAGAACATTCTGTTTTGGTGTATCAAGTCTGGCAGGTTCCTGAAGTGTACAGGATACAATTTAGAATGCCCACAGGTTATATGAGATAAATCTGAAGGAATTATGATCCAACCTCTTCAAACTTCATTTGGGATGCATGTGATGGTAAACCAACGGAGACGGAACCTGGTGCAGTATGAGAAAACGAATTCTGATAAGCTCGCAATTTACCAGATCTCATTGCATCAGATTCTTGTGCAGTGCCTGTTGGTCGATCATTTAGATGACCTTCACTTATATCTTCTTCCACCAACCAACCTCCCTGAGGGACAACTGATGATGAAGTTTGTACTGGGAGTTTCTGTAAAAGTAGAGGTTGGACTGAACTCTGATTCTTCAAATCTAAACTTTGTCTTGTGCCAAGGGATCTTCTCTTCATGTCATAATCACTGTCACTACTATTGTTATCTCTTCTTACAGAAGCTCCAAGTGACATAGGATTTGAAAGCAGACCAGGAGCTCCAAGTAAACTAGGTTCTAATATGCAGATAAAAGCAAAAATAAAAAATAAAAAAATCAAATACACTTCAATCCAGTTAATCACACCATCTATTCAAAATAAAATAACGAATAGGAAGCCCTACTCTGAGAAGGCAATGGTGCTATTGAAGATGCAGGGGTAACATCTGTAACAGGTGGTTGAGAGATTTCTGACCTCAACTCAGGGTTATTTGTACCTGGTCGAGTGGAAGAGTCCAAAACATGTTTCTCCTCCTGAATAAACTATAGATATTACAATTATGGAGAAAAAGCATATTTCAAAAATACTAAAAGCCCAAAATAGCAACGCACATCAATAGAAGCAACTAAAAAGAATAAATATATCCAAAAGATGGCAACCTGTGACATTAACATCATCCCGTGTAACTAATCAAAACTTACCGATTGGTTCATTCTCCGCTCAACTTCAGCTCCATTCATTCCTTCACAGATAGGAGCACCATTGTTCCCGTTTGGAGCAAAATTAGCTTCCTGCAAAACATTGATGAGTAAATGCCTCATGTACAATCGGAAATTCGAAGTTTCTCTCAATTAATTATCATATATTGTCAATTTAATTACCTCTGACATCAAATAGTTGCTCACATCAGGGGCAAGAGGCAGATTTACCACCTCATCTTCATAAAAAACTTCAGATAATCTCCGTAATACATTCTCATCAAACTCTCTGGATAAAAAACATCATCAGAAATTAGAAATGAAAACAAAAGAAGATGAAAATGATGAATAACCATCTAACAGACAAAATTAATGGCTTACTTGAAAAACAAACCCCTGGCATTGCATGCAACATTTCTTGCCACACAGAGGACTGGAACTGCATTTGCTGTCTAAGAAAAAGGGAGAAGATTTGCCAAAAAAATCAGAAAAACAGAACCATATCTCTAATTCTCAATAAGTTAGCTCATGAACAAGCACATTATGTACCTCTGCCTGAGGAGCATAATACGGAGCAAAAGGGGGAACTACATGCACTCGTGGTTGATCCTTATCCTCCCAGACCTTGGAACGATCATCAATTACCATTGCCATCTGTGGAAGGCACTTTCCATCTCGGAACACATTTAGCAAACACTTCCTAGAACCTGTAAGAATCATTAAAAAAAAAAGAGCATTTCAAAGTTACCAAAGTAGTTGCCAAGGTGGGAGTACCAGCAAGAAAGGAAGGCTAACTTCTACTAGATTTCATTGTTTGAAGCATCAGTTTTCAACTATGTTAATAGAAAAAACAAGAACTAGAAACTTAGATTCCAAAAAATACCAGAATTACTTTCTTAAGTTGCATCTTTTAAATGATAGTGCAGCAAAAAGCCTTCCGTTACAAAATAAGATATCTAAAATTGTTATATAGACTTGCCAGATTTGACACAAACAACTCGGTTCAGTAGTTGCTTTGAGCCTATCAGGTGTGCACCAGGATCAAGAAGCCTCCACATCTCTAATGCATAATCTCTTTCAGCCATAGTACAAACATATACTTCAAAGCGCTTTCGCCCTTTTGCAGTCAAATAGCTTCTCAATTCCTCCCATGCAGGACGTAACCTCACAAGCACACTAGTATCACGTATCTGGACAAAGAAAACACTTAATAAATGAGAAAACATACACAACTTCACAGTCAAAACCAAACAGAGCCTATCCATTCATCCAGTGTCAGTAGAAACATGTTACATTAAGCACTTTAGTAATATTAATACGAACAATAATCAGCTCCGTAAATTCCACCCTCTTAAGTCTTAAGTTAAACACATATCCCAATTTATATAATTAAAAATGTCACATAGGGGCGGAGCTTCTTTTTTCTAACTTCTAAAACTACCAACAGAACCCATATATGGATATTATGTTTCAATGAACTATCTCCCTGGATTTTAAATCCACTAATATATAAACAACCAGTTCCACGAAATGCATCATATCGATTGTTTCTCTAACCTCAGGATTGATACGAGTAAGGACAATATTTCTGTCTTGCAACCTAATCACAGGCCGCACAACTTTGTCATGGTCATCAGACAAAGGTGGAACCTCTTCCATCTGAGCTTTAAATGCTTTTCCACTATCAACGACACAATCACTCTCCGTGTACTGCTTCAACAGCAAGCGATCATCCATATACCTTCTTAATTCAGCGGACATCCCCGATAGACGAACTGGATCAATCTCCCGCGCCATCCAACCCCTAAGAGCTTCGATTCTATCCTCAAACGACTTCATCGTGTTGGCAACAATCAGCGTTTCATCGAGATCGAAAACAATTGCGAGACACCTTAGATTAAGCATCGCTAAGCAGGACTCGTACAATCCCGTGGGAACCGAAAAGCACCAAAAGCACGGAAACTTCTTTTGTTTACTTGGCATTGCCACTAAGTGAACCTCCTCATCTCCAACCAAAACCACTGCCGTCTAAAATAAGGGAAAAGAACACCACAATTAAAAACTAACTATTCAAAATATTGATTAAAAAAGAGGATATAAATTGAAATAAACCTTGAATTCATAAAAGCATGATGCGTGCAGGTGAATCAAATGCGGTTGTTCGACAGGAGAAGATGACTCCAGCTTGCAACGAAGGGGGACTGAAGAAATTGTATGTAGAATAGAGAGTGGAATGCATCGTTCGCTGGTAGGGGAGAAGTGATGGATTCGGATTTCGTTATTAGGGAATTTGAAATTCGATTCGGGGACAGAGACGGGGATAGTGTTGAGTTCTCCCAAACAAAACTCACCATGATAGACCAAGGATTTATACCCTAATCGACTCATTAAAAACAGGGATTCGATGATATTAAAGAAGAAAGTTCTGAAATTATGCTACAACAGTCAATGCCAAAGGGATTTCAGGCTGTAACAAGAAACCCTGAATTGAACTTCTTCATTACTCCTCTGCCCTTTCCCTCTTGATTTTTCTCTGGGTTTCAGTAATTTTACAGCATCCCAGGATTGATGTGTTCGCTTATATAGGCACGAGGTTTACCTGAAATTACCGAAATACCGGATGTACGGTCCGGTTCCTCTCAGTCCAACCCACCAAAAATGTGAAAGTAATTTATAAGAATTTTTTATTTTTTTATATAAATAGCGTTTTTTATTGATTTTTTTTAGATTAAATTTTTTAAATATTGATTATTGATTATTTAAAATTTATTATGGATAAAAATATTAAAAAATATATTTTAAAAACCTTTAATCGAGTGGATTTTAAATATATATTTTATAAAATTTAATTATTTAAAAAAATTTAATATAATTATAGTCAAAGTTTAAAAAATTTAATATAAACATTATTTGTGGGACGAAGGGATTATCTCTTTCTTATATAATGAGTAGTTATTTAAAAATTATATTAAAATTAATATATTTTATTATATAAATTATAAATGATATAGCGAATAAAATCATCTAAAAATATTTCGATTTATGATTTTAAATTTTCATTTTATACGATTGGATTTGTATAATCCAACTCATCTTTTATTGAATTTGTATGATCTAATTGATCTTTTAAGGCTAAAGTACAATCTCAGCGCATGAAAACCCAAACCATGCCACCAACCAAAAGTATTATGCTTTAAATATATTAATTTTAAAATATTTATTTTGATAATTGTTTTCCTAGTATTTTTAATAATTTTTTTCATTAACAAATTATTAATAGATAAATATTAATAAGCACAGGTACATAATTATGGACAGATCGAAGCTCACATTAAATGGGCAAAACAAAAGTCCCAAAGCGTTACATGAATAAAATGTCGATGACAAGAACAAAGGTTATACAACAAAGGCAATGAAGGGTGGAGGAGCATGCATCGCCAGTAATGCGACCAAAAGGTCTATTATATTCGAGAGTTTTTGATGATATGTTTTGTCACTTAATTTTATTCGCCCTCTATCTATCTATTTATTTATTTATTATAAATATTAATTTTTTATAAAATAAAAAATATATAAACTCAAACATAAAAAAGGCAACTCATTTAAATAAAATATTCAATTACAACGAGGTTCAATTCAACACTATACTTAAAAAAAATTTAATTATTATTTTTGCCAGGAGTAGTTAGCCCGTAATTGTAAGATTTAATTACGTCATCCGAAAAAAAACGCACAAATCATCACTTACATTCAACGTTCTCATTTTTACAAAATTTCTTACTTTCTTCAATCATTAGATTGTCAGTGCCTTATGATAAGAGAAATGATTGAAAAGATAAAGACATGTATCATTTTAGTAATAATGGTGAAAAGTCTAATATATTCATCAAATGATAAAAGAAAAAAGTTATAAAGTGTTACCGTTGTGATAGCTCACACTTAGTAAAAGATTCTTCCGAAAAAAATATATCGATGTCATCGTTAATAGGTATAAAAAAGTAGGAAAAAAGACGTAGGCTTGATGTGATTGTCAACATCAAAGCAATCAAGCCAATGATAGAAAAAAAGTAATTAAAGTGTTATCGATGCAAGGGATCTCATTTATTGAATAAGAGCCCAGATCAAGTTAAGTCGTCTAAAGGCTTAATATCTTAATATGTGAATTTTGGGCTAAGGGCTTAATAATTAGTATGTGGCTAAATTGTATTATGCTTTCCTAAAAATCCATGGTGGATCGGACAATAATATATGGTGGTTAAGGTCCTTGCTGTGTGCTGATCGGACATCAATGTATTTGAGATACTTTGGCTAATAAGATAACCTAATGAGGATCTTGTAAATGAACTAGTGACCCTATGCTATTTAACCTTAATTATGGGAAATACCTTGGATAACTAATGGTTGAGTTATATGCTTTTCTTAACTTGATAATGTGTGTGGATGCTCGGGGGAACAAGTGTTACTTGTATGTCTTGGTAAAGAAAATCCAGATATTCTAGAGTCGGCGTATGGGAACTTAATCAAGAGGACGCATACTTAGATTTGTGTGAGCGAGTACGTTTGACGTATCCACGGACTATATGATCTAGATGCAGTTCGAACCTATCCATGACTATGATGATCCGAATAATAAAATACAACTTGATGGGTTTTGTGAGCATTAAGTAACTTGACAGTCTATGTGAGCATCAAGCAACTCGAAGAGCGAATAACCTGATGGGTTATGTGACCTCAAGGATGGACTACTTGTGGATATGTTGATCCAAGTATGTCCCAGACGTATCTGTGGCTATGTGGATCCAAATACGATTTAACCTAACGATTATGTAATCACGAAGAAACCCAACGACTATGTGAGCACAACAGTATGTTTACATTTGGCCAATATGTATGGATATTGTATGCATATGTGAATGTTATATGGTCTAATGGTTTATAACCTTTATACCCTAAGTTGTGCGAGTGAGTTAAGGTACTTATAACTCGATGGGCTATGTAAACTTGAGTAACTCGATGGACTTTGTGATACTAATAGGCAAGCCTGGTATGGTATGTGATCCTTTTATATGTTGATGTCTTGAGATAAATAATTTGAGAACTCTAACTAAGGTAAGCTAGAAGATGAACCTTAGTTTAAAAGTTTTTTTGCGCACTATCTTATTGTATGCTTGTTTTATGATATTCATAAATTAAAGTAGAGTAGAAATATACCGATGAGCTTTGTTAGCTCAGCCTATGTAATTATGTTTTTTCCGTTGCGTATGAGACAAGTAGCTTTAGAGGAGCACATCGAAGAGGACCTCCCAACATCGAAGCCGTGAAGGAGTACAATATTTGATCTTTAGTTTGGAATTATTGTATTTATAAGATCTTACCATAAATCGAGTCTGTATTTTATTTTGGATTTTACTTGAGTCGGTTGATGTATATTAAGTGGAGCTTCGATTTTTATTTTGTATTACTTTGAGTTTTATGTTATTCAAATGGTTGAATTCATTTTATGAATCTTTGGGTTTTTGAAAGATGAACTTTTTAAGCGAAAATTTTTAAAACGGGTTTTGAGCTGAAGGCCCAATGAGACATCCGAGTTGAGGGTGTTACATATAAACATGTGGGGGAAAATATAACAGGTTATAGGTTAACTTATAATCGAACCGTTGGTTAACTATATTTTAATAGTTAATCATTATAATTAATAATTATTTAATTATTTAATTACAGTTAATAAAATTTAATAACCGTTATAATGATTAACCGATCATTTAGATTAAATAACCTATCATGAAACACCCCTAATCCTTCTGGCCTTAATTTAGACCCGGCTCAGATCTTACGGCGACTGTAAAAAGAAAGAGAAGAGTTAGATATTACTAGATTATTAGGATTTTTAACTTTTAGGGCAAAATAGGTCATCTATGTAATATATTTATATTGGATTATTATGTGTAAATGAACATTAAATTAATAATATTGGATTTCTTTTATTTAATTAGATCTATTTTATATTAGGGTTAATTACTACGGAAGTCACGTTTGTTTGTCTCCAGTACAAATTTAGTCATCGATTTTGAAAATCAACCAATATAGTTACGTACGTTTTCGGGCTATAAACTTATAATCACTGAGACTTTTGTTGTTGTTTAACGTTAATAGAAAGCTGATATGTCATAATAAAAAAGTGATAAATTACTTATATAGTCCCTAAATTATTCTTTTACTTTTGCTTCATTTTTAATTTAACCCTCAAAATTTTAAAATTTTATATTTTTATCATCTTCTCAAACAGACCCCTTTCTTTAAATGTTGTCATTCTCAACAAAATATTCTACTACTTCCTCGTCTTATCCTCGGTTTATCTGCACAAATAAATCAAAATTTTTGTGTAAATGCTCGATTATTTTCTCATGGCTCCACATAAAAAAATTGTTCAAGCTTCCTCGTGGTCATTTGTTTATGCTTTGTAATAATTAATTTAATTTATAAAAGAGTTAATTACAACGGATGTCACGTTTGTTTGTCTCCAGTACAAATTTAGTCATCGATTTTGAAAATCGAGCAATATAGTCACATACATTTTGGGGCTGTAAACTTATTATCACTGAGACGTTTGTTGCCGTTAAACTTTAATGGGAAGCTGATCTGTCATAATCAGAAAATGATAAACTACTTAAATAGTTCCTAAATTATTCTTTTACTTATGTTTTATCTTTAATTTGACCCTCAAGATTTTAAATCTTTATATTTTTACTATCTTCTCATACAATAAATTTATAGTTGAATCCTTGAATGACAGCAACATCAAAAGTCATATTGTTATGTTCCACGCAAACTTTCGAATCACTCGAAAAAAACCCCAAAACCCGAACCAGAAGCATTTTGGAATGGAAAGAACACACACTAAGCAATATAATAGTTTTTGCTTTTTCTTTAAAGAATAGGAGCTTTCTAAACCCTTTGGCTACTTTTGAAAATTTAGAACAACAAAGAGTATATGCTGGCAAACTTCGGTTATCAGCAAAAAGAAATGCAGATAATAGAGTGTGTATTGCTGAGGCAGGAGCCATACCACTTCTTGTTGAGTTATTGTCCTCCACAGACCCTCGAACCCAGGAGCATGCCGTAACAGCTCTTCTCAACCTTTCGATTAATGACAGCAACAAGGGAGCCATCGTTAATGCTAGAGCAATACTTGATATAGTCGATGTGTTAAAAAACGGCAGTATGGAGGCTAGAGAAAATGTTGTCGCTACCCTTTTTAGTTTATCTGTTATTGATGAGAACAAGGTAGCTATCGGTGCCGCTGGTGTTATTCCTGCCCTTATAAAGCTTCTTTGTGAAGAGTCTCCGAGAGGAAAGAAAGATGCTGCAACTGCTATTTTTAATCTTTCGATCTATCAAGGAAACAAGGCCAGGGCTGTTAGGTTTGGTATCGTTCCGCCATTGATGAGACTACTGAAGGATGATGGAGGTGGGATGGTGGATGAAGCATTGATAATTCTCGCCATCCTTGCGAGCCATCAAGAAGGGAAGGTTGCCATCGGTCAAGCTGACCCGATTCCCGTTTTATTGGAAGTCATAAGGACCGATTCTCCTTTTGAAAGCTAGAGTCGTCAGAGGCAAAATCATCAGATAAACCCTAGACTCCCTCCGATTCTTCAATTTGGGTCAACCATGTCAAGGAGAAAGGTTAGGGAGCCCAAGGAGGAGAATACTACCCTTGGACCTGCTGTTCGAGAGGGCGAGTACGTTTTTGGAGTGGCTCACATTTTTGCTTCATTTAATGATACTTTTATTCATGTGACTGATTTGTCGGGAAAGGAAACGATGGTTCGCATTATTGGTGGTATGAAGGTGAAGGCTGATAGAGATGAGTCTTCCCCTTATGCTGCCATGCTTGCAGCCCAAGATGTTTCCCAAAGCTGCAAGGAGTTGGATATTACTGCCCTTCATATAAAGCTAAGAGCAACTGGAGGGAACAAAACTAAGACACCTGGTCCTAGTGCACAGTCGGCACTCAGAGCCCTGGCTCGTTCAGGCATGAAAATTGGACGCATAGAGGATGTTACTCCCATTCCCACTGACAGTACTCGTAGAAAGGGTGGTAGACGTGGAAGAAGGCTGTGATATGCATGGGGATTTATGTTTTAAATAGTTATTGGTTTAGATTCAAGCTTGTGTTTCTCTTTCCTATTGTTGCACATTAGTTCCGTACTAGATTTTGTTGGAAATTTACAGACAAAAGTTGTGGAACTCTTTGATGTTCAACTTGTATTGATTTTCCTTTTCTATCTCTGAAAAAAAAAGATCGGTTCTCCACGTAACCGGGAGAACGTCACCGCCATACTGTGGTCACTTTGCACCGATAATTTAGAACAATTAAAAATAGTCAAGGTATTCGGTGCAGAGGAGGCACTAAAGGACCTGTCGAAAAGTGGCATCGACAGAACAAAGCGAAAAGCCGGAAGCATCTTAGAACTCCTCCAACGACTTGAAGTAAAGGATGAAGATGATAAAAATATAAAGATTTAAAATCTTGATGGTTAAATTAAAGATAAAACATAAGTAAAAGAATAATTTAGAGAATATTTAAGTAATTTATCATTTTCTTATTATGACAGATCAGCTTCCTGTCAAAATTTAACGGCATAACATCTTAGTGATCATAAGTTTACAGTCCAAAAACGTATGTGACTATATTGTTCGATTTTTAAAATCGGTGACTAAATCTATACTGGAGACAAACAAACGTGAACTCCGTTGTAATTAACCCTTTATAAAAATAATCAATTTTGTCCAACATGACAAAATTTGATAAAACAGGAACACACAGAATAGTTCCCCCAGCAAACCAAACTGCAGTGCTAGCCAATACATATAGCAAGGGCATAAATAATCATTTCCTTTCAATCCTGCACAACACACCTAAAGGTGAGATTAACTAGAGTTATTTCTACCTTTGCATGCTTCGGTACGGAGTATTGCCAGTCACGTTGAGTGTTCCCTTTCGTTACTAATAACTATCCGTGTCTAAGTGCAAAACGGTGTTCATCGTCTTGGTTGCTTTTCTTAAACCTCTTCAATGGAGGTTTCTCATCAGATCTTTCTATAACTAGAAACAAAAATAGATATAGATAATATAAAAGACATGGGGGGAGATGGTAATCAGCATTAAGCTCAATAAATCACTACAGAGCAAGATAAACTTTTACACATCCCAAATCACGTTCGCATCCAAAAAAACATAAGCGACTGTCGGGGTTGATCCATAAAGCTTTTCGTCATTACTATGACAACCTACGTAATCATTACCCCCTTTATACCGATTCAAAAGCAAGCTATTAAACATGCTCCTGAAAACATTTTATGGACCTTAAGTGAATAAGCAACCAGATGGCACTAGAGAAAGGCACAAGAACCACCGGTGATTGCGTACTAACGCATCCAAGATGTCAAGTGGGGGAAAATCGTCCCAAGAATAAGCATGAGGTTGATATCCGCATCAAAAATCTTGGTTTATTTGTAGATGAACTGAAGATAAGACGAGTAAGTAGTAGAAAATTTTGTTGAGAAGGACAATATTCAGAGGGGATTTGTTTGAGAAGATGGTGAAAATATAAAGTTTTAAAATTTTGAGGATTAAATTAAAAATGAAATAAAAATAAAAGAATAATTTAGGGACTATGTAAGTAGTTTATCACTTTTTTATTATGACAGATCAGCTTTTCGTTAAAGTTTAACGGCAAAAATATCTCAACGATTATAAGTTTACAGTCCGAGAACGTACGTAACTATATTGGTTGATTTTCACTTTGAGGGTGAAAATATAAAGTTTTAAAATTTTGAGGGTTAAATTAAAAATGAAATAAAAATAAAAGAATAATTTAGGGACTATGTAAGTAGTTTATCACTTTTTTATTATGACAGATCAGTTTTTCGTTAAAGTTTAACGGCAAAAATGTCTCAACGATCATAAGTTTACAGTCGGACTGTAAGTAGTTTATCACTTTTTTATTATGACAGATTAGCTTTTCGTTAAAGTTTAACGGCAAAAATGTCTCAACGATCATAAGTTTACAGTCCGAGAACGTACGTAACTATATTGGTTGATTTTCAAAATCGGTGACTAAATTTGTACCGAAGGTAAACAAACGTGACTTCCACAGTAATTGACCTTTTATATTATTAATATATAACATTAATAATAATAACTAAACTAAAAATGATAATACTAACAGAAACAATAGATTAATAAAAACTAATCTACATAATAATAATAATAATAATAATAATAATAATAATAATAATAATAATAATAAAAAAGTACTAATATATACAAAATCCAGAAAAAAAAAATGAGTGGTTACAAAATAATATCAAAGTTATATTACAATGAGAAACTGGTTAAAAATAGAATGTAAATTATAAGACTTAAACCCAGAAAATTTTGAAATTTAGCAAAATATTTGACCATTAAATTAAATATTTAATATATTTATAAAAAATAATTTGTTAAACTGTGATCCAAGCAAATTACATTTATTTAATATATATATATATACATTAATTATAGCATCAATATAAAATATTATTGTAATATATTTATAACATCAATCATAATCTAAATTATAAAATGTTATAAGAACATTTATAAAATAATAATTTAGTTTAGAAATAATAATGACTTATAATTTTGATTTTTTTTTTTGTGTTTAATTAAATTCTTAAACTAATAAATCAATTCAATTAAATCTTTTAATAAATTTGATTTTTTATTAATATGATATTATCATGTAACACACTACGGTTTTAAAATAATTAATAAAAATTTAAAAATATCGAATGACAATATTTTAATATGATAAGTTGAACTAATTTATAAAATAATTATTAGATTTAATCGAAAAAATGCATTGAATAAAATTTTAAAATATAAAGATAAATTTTATGAAAAAAATTCCAAACTTAATTGATTTCCCCCCAAAATCATTATTAGCTTATGAAAAACCATTAATAATCATTTATTCTAATATGTTTCTTGTTCGTTCAGAAAAAAAATGTATTTTTTTAATAAATTATTGTTCCTTTGTAAAAATCGATTCATGTAATTATTTCTAAATTGATTTAAAATTGATACTCAATAAAATTAAAATAGACTAAAATATTATTTTTATTTTAATACATGCACTTAAAAACTTTCGATGCCTTTTAACCTACAAATTAGGTTACTTAAAAAAAAGCTTGCAAATTACATAATAACTCCACAAGAAGCTTATAAATTACATAGTAATTAGGGGCGTGTATTATTTGGTTTTAACCGAATTAACTGACCTAACCGAAATTATTTCGGTTAATTTAGTCGGTTAATTTTTGATAAATTTAATTAACTAATAATTTTTTTAAAAAATTTGATTATCGTTTGATTCGGTTCGAAATCGATTAATTAGCCAAATTAACCAAAATTATTATATATTAAATATTATATATTTATTTTTAGTCATTTAACTTTTTAAAAAATATTAAATATTCATTAAATTTTTTATATTAGAAAATGGTTAATAAATTTTGTATTAAATTAGTATAAAATAAAAGTTCGGTGACTAAAAAATTATTTTAGCATAATTTAGTGACCTGTTATGTAATTTAGCCAAAATTTATAATAAATTTCGGTTAATTTGGTTCATTAACCGAAATAATTTTGGTTTGGTTAATTCAGTTAAAGGTAATTCAGTTCAGTTAACGGTTAAAATTTTAAAAATTTCAGTTAATTCAATTTTGATTAATTCGGTTCAGCTACCAACCAATTAACTGAATGCACACCCCTAATAATAACTCAAAAAAACTTATAAATTACATAATAACTCAAAAATATTTATAATCCATCTTAAAGGTTTGGTTCACATGTTTATAAATTCATATCTAATTCATGATACATGTTTATAAATTATTTATTCATATCTAACTTATAAACTGATTACGAGATTCATGCATTGATTGATTATATTATTTTATCTTATATAAATTTAAATTACTATATTTAATGTAATACCTCTTTATTTAATTAAAAATATATTTATTATAGCCTAAATAATAACCCTGGTTTAAGCATTACCGAGCAATCACTTCTCAAATACCATACAAAGAATATATAATTCCCTAATTCTTGGTTTCTTGGCGAAGAAGGCAAATATTTTGAAGCCATTTCATTGAATCACCTGGATGAATATACGGGCGTCTCATTGTCCTGCACATTTGAAAAAAATTGAATCAAATTCCTTCTTTTTAAAAAAAGATTGTCTTTAAGTTAAAACTGATTAACTGAACCAATAGAAAACGATGTAATTCGATTCAATTCGATTCAAGTAGGCTCAGTTATCAAGTATCAACAAATTAAAAGGCTTGTTATTCTTATTCGAGTGTAACCGCCAGATACGAGTATATGCTCGAAACGGGTATTTAATTTTTTTTCTTATTTCTTTCATGTGTTGGGGTCATATCCCTGTGGCCATATCTGGTTATATAGGTTGGACAAGGTGTTGGTTATAGGAACACAGGAAAAATGAAGTGTTGGAATAACAAAACTTAGAAGCAAGAGAGGGTGGAGTATGTACCAGTTGCAAGTTGATCTTCTCAGACCAGTTAAAGATCTTTGAATAAACTTGATCCCCTCCCAGTTCTTCGCCAGAAGCACCAGCAGCGATCCTTATAACATCTTCAATCAACGCGAAGTTTCCCATGATATCGACATGAGCACCACTAAGGGTGCCGCGTCCCTCAAGTAGGTTGGACGGAGGCAAATGATTATATTCCCGTACATACGTTCGAATCCCAGATGGATTAAATCGAGTTTTACCACGCCAACCTTTAGCACACATGAAACCAGCACTTAAAACTGGTACTGTTTCATCCCCATCCACAGAATACACACCATCACTCAGGCAGGTATCCTCATCATCGGCGGATGTGTCGATTTTAAATGGAATACTACACTCAGCATGTGGAGATAACTTGTATACATATGCTCGTTCAGTCGGCAGGCCAACTCCATACAGAGAAAAGATTTCCATATCTGGAGCATTTGGCAACCTAAAGAATAAGTGTGACAGTGAATACTGATAACAAATGAAGATTTACGAACCAAAAGTGCATGCGTATAACAATAGGCGTTAAATAAATCAATATACTGAAAAACAAAAATCTGAGCGGGCAAAAAAGAGTAATATTGTAGCCATGTACTGCAAATAGGAAGAAAGATCACTTAGAATTCAAGAAAATAAGCAAAAGTTGACTCAAAGATAAGTGTCAATTGGACTTCTATCAACTTATAGCCACAGAGATTCAGATTAAAGATAATCGATAGGAGATGATTCATAAAGGAAGAAGAACATTCAATACCAAGCAACAAGAAACAAAATGAAATGATGGATCAGGTTTCTCACGCTGTTTCCAGAGGGTTTGACCAATACTTGTAGTGTGTATACTTAGGGTCATCCAAATTGTCTGCAATTCCATAGGAGAAATGAGCAGTACCACGAGCCATCATTTTTGGAGCAATGAAATGAAGCAGGTCGACAATTGATTCAGCAGTGTAAGTTTTATACTCAGCTACGGCTTTGATACCAGCAAATCCCATGTCATGATACTCTGTCCACACATCTTGACAAGTTGTGTTTGCAGCACTAAGACCTTTAATAGCACCCTGAACATTGCCATAGAAAACAGACATGCAGCACATGGTAAGTTCAGTATGTTACATGCACTCGGGCAATAAGTTAACACGGAACCTCCAAGATTTCAAGAGAAATGAATTTACCCTGAAGTCTATCCTCTCTATGTCGGATGAAGGAGCCTCAGCAACATCTTTTCCAAAAGATATAATCCTTCCATAATTTGCACTTCTAGCTTTACAAACTGCTTTTTCAGCACCAGTTTGGTCCATGATCTGAGTGTCATTCATCTTTTCTAATTCTTTGCTACAAGAATATCCTTCCTCTGGTGACCAGTGTACACCACCCCATATTGTGTCCCCACCTCTCGGTATCATTGACATGGTTGAATCCCAAGTCCGGCTCATTCTCATCATATGTTGCAATGTTTGAAACTGAAATATATCATTATCCAGAAAACCGGGTGCAAGAGCCCTGCATTTTGGGTTCATTTTTAGTACTGTAAGGAAAAAAAATATGTTCATGTACTTTTGTTATAAATGATATTATAAACCAATAAGCAACTTGCACATGGACCAATTTTCGAGCTCGAGAAACATAGGCAAAATTACTGGATGCTCTTTGACAAGGAAAACCAAAAACTTGCCATGAATGTGAACTAGCATGGATCATCATAAGATGAAACAAAACACAAGTCTGAAGTCTGAACCCTGTTCTGTTATATGCATATATTATTTCAGATAATTTGCGATACTACGTACTGTAATTTGTTACAAAGTAGAAAACGCCCAAATGACATGACAGTAACAAGTAAATGAGATTTTGGTTGCTTTTGGCATGTTTAAAACTTAACAACTGACATGACAGTAACAAGTAAATGAGATTTTGGTTGCTTTTGGCATGTTTAAAACTTAACAGCTAACCAGATTTCCTAGAATGCATGAGAATGTTGTATAAAGGCAAATGTTGGTACATTTTTGTTTCAAATTTTCCTGAGACTATGCAAACTACAAAGTTATTGCTCAGAAAAGATATAATGAGATCACAAATGAGCCAGTATAAGATAGAACTAGTTTCTTCTAAGAAAGTATGCTTGTTAAGGTACCTGGCAACTGCAATATCCTTTGCCTCAGCTGAGAAAAGACCAGCAATAGCTTTTGGAACACCGAGAAATGGCCCACCGATGTTAACTACAGCTTTAATATGCTTAGAACACCAATCTGGGCCACCCCCACCACCCATGGGAGCCGGTGCCTCAACCCACTTCATGAAATGTAGAAAATACAGAACTCCCATGGAATGTGGAATGGCTACAACTTTTCTCCCTCCATTCGTAGCAACCAACAGTTCAATATTACTCTTAATACGGCTCAGTGTTTGATCACGTACCTGAACAATAGAAAGATGTCAATATCTTACAGTTCCAAACAAAAGCAAAACAATAGAAAAAGGTGCATAATCAATGAATTATTCTGCCAATGTGCCTACCGTCAAGAAATTCTAGTTCAGGAAATTTTTTACCTCAGTGTTTTGAAAAGAGAGTCTCCAATCATAAGCAGCCATATACATGTTTTTTTCCTCATATCCAATCTGAGCCAAGTTAGCAATAAGAACTGCCCACACAAAATACCCTGGAGCAAAGTAATCTGCAGCAACTAATCCAGAGACGGGCCTCACTCTTACACCACAAGGATCTAATCCTGTTTCATTATCCAATGACATGTGCTCCGCCCAGCATAGAGGTCTACATGATTTCCAATAAAACCACAGAGAACACTAATTGTCCGAGTAATACTAAGAGTGCGTAATTAAGACACATAACTACAATTTAAAAATCAGAATGCTACTAAACCCGAACAAGGAACAACCAAATTGGCATAGCCCCGTCAACACAACAGGAGTTAGTTCCATTCTAATATAAGATAATAAACTATAATATGATACAATTTTTAAGAAGATGTTCAAAATTTGCTACTTATCTTTTATGTGATAAACCCAATGGTAAAAAACAAAAAGCTAACGAGGTCGTTCTGTTCCATACAGTTTTAAGACATCTCATGTTTCAACTTAAAACAGCAAGACATACAATTGAAAGAGTAGACATTGATCCAACTAGAAGCGAATAATAAACAGATAGCTCATGACATGACCATGTAAGCATATGTGGTAGCCTATGTTACTTGGACTTGGTGTGTGTTGGATATGGATATGCATATGTGCATCCACCTATGATATGAAGAGTCGGAGCTACATAGGTGGTACACAATAGACAGACCATGGAATTAGTTGAGAAATATAGCTTGCACAAACTTAAACCAATCATACCAACAATTTAGTCTCTATAAGAAACAAAACAACTCAAGAGTCCATTCAACAACTACCCCTTCATATTGTCAAATATCAACACTTCAATCTTCAAATTTCCCTATAACTTGCAAATTTAATACTCACAAGGGACTAAACAACAACTGACCTGGAGTTCCAAACTATATCAACAAAACATCATAAGCTATAACTATAATTAGAAAAAACAGAACACCACCAAAAACTGCAAGGTGGGATCTCCAATTGAATGCAAAAGGCTCCTCCTATACACAGCATACAATTGTATGGAGCATTCTTCCTATTTATAACTAGAGGGGCTATTTCCAAGGTTTGAATCCATGATCAATACGGAATTACCAAAACATAAAAAACTTGACCTTTTATCAGCCAAACAAAACTGCAACATAAATCATGAAGACTATACATGTATAAAATCAACAAAAAAAAATCCTTAAATCAGCATCTAAATCACCAGTACCCTTTATTGAAGATTTTAAACCAGCATATAAATCACAAGTGCAACAATTGGCAAGCTGAAAAAGTTGAATGCTAACTACGTTTTCCCAAAAAAATATATCTTCATTAAATGGGGAACACAAAAAAAATCCAATAAAAGAAAGCACGCAACTAAAAAAATGATACCTTTTATACACTTCACCAAAAGTGCCACCCCATAACCGCGTTCTAAACAACCCTTCAGCACACTCTCGCCCTTCCCACAGCTCAAGCCCCCCAGTGACAATCCCCGGAACAAACACCACTGGATGCTTAGCCTTTAACCCTTCTTTCTTAACCTTCACACCAGGAGGGTCGGGTAAAGGACCCGTTATTGCCTCCGTTACATACTGAGGAAATGAAGCCGGCATTGCATTGTAAAGGAACAATAGTATCCACCACGTTATACATATGCAACCAACGAACCAACAACACATGTCCAAACACGACCACTTAGGTAGTTGTGATGGTGGTGGTGGTGGTAGTTTCTCCCCATGTTTCTTCTTGATCTTTGATGGGTTTTTCTTGATTTTACCATTATCATCATCGTCTTCGTCGTCATCGTCATGATCTTCTTGGTTATGTTCCTCTTCTTCTTCTTTCTCCAATAGGGGTTTCGAATCTGAAGATTCATTGATGGGTTTCCTCCTCCTAAGTGAAGACATGTTTCCCTCCCTAATCAGAATGTAGTCGGTATTAAATGAGACAGGGTGTTCTTAAAAACTGTGAACAAACTCTTTTCTTTCCGGGAAAAATCGATTGAGGCACTTAAAAATGGTTTTTTTTTTTGTTGTTGTTTTATTTTAAGGTCTAAAATGGAAACGAGATCAAGAAAAAGTTATTATAGGCATCAAGGGTCCATAGCCCAAGGCTAAAACGCTTATCCAAATTATTAGCCATAATTTTAGATATATAAAGATTAAAGAGAAAAAATTAATACTATTATAATATATTTGTTATATGAGAAATTATATTATAAATTATTTTATTTTATAAGTTATAATATCAATTAGGTACTTTTTTATTTAATCTTGTAATGTCTTCGTCACACGTTTTTGTTTTCGAGATTATCTCTTATCACAGTTGTTTATCTTATCTACTCCTCTCACCGGGTTTCAGCGTGAAATCGGTAGGGATAGGTACGAAATTCGAATTCAACGAGTTTTGATTCGACCCAGTCCGAACGAGTAGGATTTTTTTGAAAAAGTTCAGGTTCGGATCGGGTTCTGGTGGAAAAAATCTGACCCGACCCGAGACTAATTGTGTAATTTTTTCATATGTATTTTAGGGATATTTGTAATAATGATCATTCTTTATATATTTTTTATATAATTAGATCACTAAATTATTTTTATAATTTTTTTAATGATTTGGGTCGAGCGGAGTCGGATTTTTTTACCCTAAACTTGGATCGAGTGGAGGGTATGTTTTTTCGGGTCGGGTGCGGGTGGACCAAAAATCCAACCCGACCCGACCCGTGCAATTAAAGGATCACTCTAATATCATTTATAGATTATTATTCTCTTCCTAAAATATATATCTGATAAAATGTATAACATCACTGATTATATATTTTATTTTATTTTTTTCTAACGTAAGATTAATATTTTTTTCTTCTTTTGGAAAAAGCAAAAGAAACGGCCCAGAATCCAAAGACATCATGTGAAAATTGTTTTACGAAGTGTACATTGAGAGGGGTTTAAACATTAACAATGCACAAGAGACCATTTAAATATAAAAGGACAAAAAGATCCTTTTCAACACTGTAAGTATTTAACAAGAAAGATATCAGCATCCATGCATGAGTCTTATATAGTTCGCTTGTAGCCTTGTACTGGTAAGATTAAGATAATGGGTCCATCAAAAATGACAAGAAGAATATTTAGTTTCCTATTAGATTTTCTTTTAGACACGTTGAATGAGAAAAAAATTTGATAAATATGATTTTTAATTTAATAAATTGATACTTGTTATGTAATTATGATATCAAGAATGCTGGAAACCAAGAAGAATATACAAACTATTTTTATTGAACAATTCACTGATTACAAAGACTCTAGACTTCCTTATTTATATACACAAGAAGAGGTTGTTAATATGGTTAAGAAGCTGTTAACATTAGTAACAACCTTGAACCAAATAACCACCATGAACCGGCTTAACAATCTTGAGTTATAAATCCAACTTCCAGTCTTACAACCTTAGTATCCAATATCCTCCCTACTTCTTCCATTTTCAACTTCAGCAAGTGAGAAGACACCCAACTTTTCTCGAAACAGTTCAAAGTAGCTCCTTGACAGTGGCTTGGTTAGACCATCTGCAATCTGATCTTTGGCAGGGACATAGTTCACTTCGAGCTTCTTTGCAGCCACCTTTTCTCGAACAAAATGGACATCCAACTCCATATGTTTTGACTTGGAATGGTACACAGGGTTGGCACTCATGGCTATGGCACTCGAATTGTCACTCCAAACTGTTGGAATACTCTTAAGTTTTACTTCCATTTCATCAAGAAGAATTGTCAGCCAAGTTATTTCTGAGGTTACATCAGCTAACCCTCTATACTCGGCCTCAGTTGTGGATCGTGACACCACCTTTTGCTTCTTGGAATTCCATATCACCAAGTTTCCTCCTAGGAATGCACAGTTCCCAGAAAACTGACCTACGATCATCAAGACTACCACCCCAATCCGCATCTGTGAAGGCAACCAGCTTTAATTGTTCACCTGAAGGAGAGAATAGCAACCCATAGTCTAGTGTACCACTCAGATATCTGAGCACTCGTTTAACAGCTTCTAAGTGCAGCTCACATGGATTATGCATAAACTGGGCAAGCTTATTCACACTGAATGCAATGTCAGGACGAGTGTGACATGCATACAGCAGGCCACCCACAATGCTCCTGTATGTTGCGGCATCTGCTAGAGGACTCTCAGCTCCTTGTGTTAGCTTCAAGGAGGAAACCATTGGTGTAGGAACCGAGTTTGCTTTGTCCATCCCAACTTTTTCCAACAGTTCCTTTATGTATTTCTTCTGACTGAGCACAATGGACTTGCCAACCTTAACCATATTCTTTCCAAGGAAGTAATTCAACTGGCCAAGATCTTTCAGGGAGAACTTGTCACCCAAACGCTTCACAACCATCTCAACTACTTCAGTGGACTCTCCCGTGACAATTATATCATCCACATAGACAAGTATATACAGCATCATGTTTTACTCTTTCTTGACAAATAGAGAGTTGTCTGTATGGGATCCCTTGAAACCAATATCCAGTAGGTAAGTTTTCAGCTTTGAGTACCAATTTCGTGGTGCTTGTCGAAGCCCATAAAGAGCTTTCTGCAGCTTGCACACCAAACGAGACCCTGTGGAAGACACCTGTTCAAACCTTTCAGGTTACTCCATGAAGACATCTTCATCGAGTTCACCATTGAGGAAGGCGTTATTCACATCAACCTGCCTTAGGGGCCAATTGCTATTCACAACTAGAGACAGTATCACACTTATGGTTGAAGCCTTCACCACAGGGCTAAAGGTGTCTTGAAAGTCCTGCCCAGGCACCTGTGAATACCCCTTTGCCACGAGTCGTGCCTTATACCTCTGTATGGAGCCATCTGCATTCTTTTTGACCCTAAAAAGCCACTTACAACCAACAATGCTTCTTCCTTCTGGAGCAGGAACTAGACACCAGGTCTCATTCTTTAGTAGTGCTGTATATTCATCCATCACAGCATTCTTCCAATGATCTGACTGAAATGCTTCTTGTACAGTCGTGGGTTCCAGTGCCTCATTCGAAAGAGAGGTGTTATACACCTTTGGTTTATAGATGCCACGTTTACTCCTGGTTACCATGTGATGCGTGTTGCTGGGAGCTGCAACTGGAACATGTGATGTTGTTGGTTCAACTGGCACATCTGAGCACATTGGCTCACATCCAGCATTCACAGGAAGTTCTGGATCAGTGGACGGAAGTTCTGGATCAGTGGACGGAAGTTCTGGACCAGTGGACAGTTCACGTGCTGCTTCACGTGAAGACTGGACAGGTGGCATGTCTGAACATATGGACTCACACTCATTATTCTCAGTGTACGCTGGACCGGTGGAGAACTCACGTGGGACTCGTTGTGAAGATTGAACAGGCGAGTGTCCAGATTCAAAGGTGTTCGTATTAGATGGTAGAGTAGCAGGAGTGATATTCTGGGAGAAACTATCAGCACCATTACGTTGAACTTCTTCTGTATGTAATGGTGGTCGTGTGCCCGTGCAAACCCTAGTTGTACCTTCAACGATAGGAAAAACTCCTGGAGAGGCAGCATGATGCATCACAGCTTTGGTGGGAAGGTTGGCTGAGCCTTTCTTGTCTGCAAAAGGAAACACAGTCTCGTTAAACACCACATGTCTCGAAATGTAGAGCTTACCATCTGGTGCCAGACACTGATAGCCTTTATGGTTGTTGCTGTAGCCTAAAAATGTACATGGTTGGGACCTAAAGCTCAGCTTATGAGATTGATAGGCTCTCAGGTGAGGAAAACACTGGCAACCAAACACTCGAAGCAAATCATAAGCAGGTGGCTTAAGATACAACTTCTCATATGGGGTGGCACCTAGTAAAACTGAGGAAGGAACCCTATTTATCAAATGAACAGCTTTACTGACAGCATACGCCCAAAACTGGAAAGGAAGTGATGCATGCGCCAGTAAAGCAAGAGATGTTTCAAGAATGTGTCTGTGTTTTCTTTCAACAATCCCATTCTACTCTGATGTGTGAGGGCAAACAATTCTATGCTTAATGCCTAATGTTTGAAACAAAGTGGACAAAGCTCGATACTCCCCTCCCCAGTCAGACTGAACTTCCTTAACTTTGGTGTCAAACTGAGTTTGAACCATTGTATGGAACAGTTGGAAGGCATAAAAGGCTTGATCCTTTGTCTTTAAGAGATATACCCAACAGTAACAGATGTTAAGGCACTATCTTGTGCAACGTAAATTTCAAAGTCTTCATTAGAAATAACCTCACCGTCTGCATTTAACACCGTCTCAGAAGGAGGTTTAACTGTGCCAAGCAACAGCTTCTCCAGCCGATGACTGCGAACCGTCAAAAGAATCTGCTGTTTCCAGAGTAAGAAGTTGGTTTCATCAAGCACCACGTTAACACGCTTATTCGTGAAAGCCTTTGCACTCTTCGAGAGCTCAACAACCTCAAGCGAACCACCAGACATGCTGCCACAGAATCAAGAGATAGCAGTAACAACGAACCCTTGCAAGAACAACGATCGGAGCGTATCTAAGCCTCAAGATCGACGACGATTGATACCATATCAAGAATGCTGGAAACCAAGAAGAATATACAAACTATTTTTATTGAACAATTCACTGATTACAAAGACTCTAAACTTCCTTATTTATATACACAAGAAGAGGTTGTTAATATGGTTAAGAAGCTGTTAACATTAGTAACAACCCTGAATCAAATAACCACCATGAACCGGCTTAACAATCTTGAGTTATAAATTCAACTTCCAGTCTTACAACCTTAGTATCCAATATATGATTTTATCTTGTTTTTACGAGAGTTATTTATGATTCAATTTGATTTGGTCTTTTCGATTATTAATTATTTAGCTCTACATATGTATGTAACGACAATGTCCATTAATCCACGTAAGAACAAGGAACTTGTCTCAAAGAATATTATAAGAACATAGAAAATCAAACATGCAATATTTTTACGGGTGTTCGAACTTGTGAATTTTAAAAAAAAATAACCATTTATTTAACTATTGAGATTAGATTTTTCGTGCAAAATATTTTGTCACGACCCGGATTCGAGATTCGAGTGTCGAGTTAGTCCGAGGAGTTAAACTTCAATTTCGGGCCCCGGGTTTGAGTAATTGGGCCTTGTTGGACCCTTAGTTGTTGGGATTTGAGTTGGGTGTTAAGTGAGGCCTTGTTCTGTAGGGCAATTTGATAATTGACTAAATATGTGACAAGAGAGGTGTAGGGGTGTAATTACCTCCTGCAGAGATGATCTCACATCTTTTTTTCTTTTTTTCTTATCTTCTTCATCTTGTAGCAAGAGAAAAAGATTAGGAAAAGATGGAATCTTTGAGAGTTCTTAAGAATCTTGTTTTGGTGATAGTAGAGAAGTTGTAGAGCTGTTAAGGATCTATCAAACAAGGTAAAGAGCTGTTTGTTTGGTGAAGGATGAAGGTTTAAGGGGGGTTTGAGTTCGTGATTTGGTTTTGGAGAGCTTAAATCCCATTTTTTTATAGAAATCATCATAAATCGTTCTTTAATCATTGTGTATCCTTCCCTTTATAGAGAAACAAATGGAAGAGCCATCATCAAGCTTGAGGAAAGAGAAATATTGAGGTGGAGTTTGGAGTTCGGGTTTGATATTTTTGTTGCTAAGGTTGGTACTTCTCCAACCCTCGATCATCATGCTGGTGCTTTAGGTGGTCATTAATGGTGAATTGTGTTTGTGTTAATGAACCTTCGTAAAAATGGTGTAAATATGTTTGAGACCACTCCCTTAGAGTCTAGGATCGATTTAGGATTAAAAGGATGATTTTTGGGTAGAGTTCTAAATATTAGAAGTCTCAAACTGCACTTATCGTGCAGGGAGTATCGATATACTTGATGGGTGTTTAGATACCCCTAAGAGGAAACTTAGGCGAGAAAGGCAGGCGTATTGATAAGCCTTGTCCATGTTTCAATACCGAGTTGTCCAGTAACCACCATGATTCGATACCCGTATCGATACTCTTTAATTGACTTTGAGGTTGGTGAAAGGGTTTCGATACCCCCTTTGAAAGGCTATCGATACCTGTCGTTTTTATACCCCGTGGTGAGGATATTGATACAGGGTGTTTCGATACTCCAAGTAGAGGTATCGGTACCTTTGGGTAATTTTACCCATGGACTTAGGGACAAATTGGGAAGCCTCATAATGTTATCATAGGGGTTCTTAGAGGTTGTCTAAACTATAAAATGAACTTTAAACCGGGAAATAGGCTCTTAACCCCGTTAATGATATTCGAATAATAAATAGAGTCTAGTGGTATAAACCGGTATGTAGAACCATTAAGGATTCAGTGTGGCATGTTCGAGTCGTGTGGTTTACTAGGAACCTTGCTTAGTGTTGATGGGTTGCCTAGAGTATATTATATATTAGATATGATACCTAGTAACCTTGTTTAGTGCTGATGGGTTACTAGTGATAAATATTATATTATGGTAACACTGATAACCTTGCTTGTGCTGATGGGTTATCGGTGTTATATTATGCGGAAGACCGGCTAGGACCTTGCTTAATGTTGATGGGTTCCTTAATAGATTATGTGGAGTGGCATGTCACGGACCTTACTTAGTGTTGATGGGTCCTTTACTTCTATACTACTATGAGGTGATATAGACACCGTTATATATATATATATACGAGATAAGAACTTGAGATGTTGTGTGGTCTTCTCTTGTCATACATATGTTATGTGCCGATATATACCATCATGATATCATGTGTTTAGGCGGTTATAATAGCGTCATCGTACTCATGTCATGTCATCATTCATGTTGCTTATGCTTATATATGTTATGTTTTATGTGGACCGGTCGGTTGAGTACCCCACTGAGCTTTAGTAGCTCAACGTTCGAAATGTGTTTTCGTGCGTAGGTTAAGGAAGCTTTCGAAGGAACATCATCGTGGTGGTTTCAACATCGACATTTGTTATCAGAGTACTGTTATTAGGCATAGTGGGCTTTGTACTTAGGATCCTATATGTGTAATTTGAAACTCTATTTTATTTTATTTGTCGAATGCTTTTATAACGGGTTGTAATATTTTGGAGCTCTGCTACTTTAACTTGGATTTTATGTTTTAAACGTATTGTATTCCTTATTATGATGAAAATGGATTGGACTTAACTTTTGTTGGGCTTTTAAAAAAAAGTTTAAAACATAGGTTTTGAGTCGGAGACCTAACGTGACACCGGATTAAGGGTATTATGCATTTAATTTATGAAAAGTGAAAAGGCGTTTCAAAAGAAAAAAACATAGTTTTGCTTAGGGATAGTGAGAGAAAGATTTTATTTTTAAATCACGATTTAGAACTATTTATAATAAAATTAAATAAGATTACGAAATGAGTTATATTTTAAGTATTAACAATAATAATAAGTATGAATATTATATTCTACGAATTGAGCTAGAGAAAAATAATCTATTACACCGAAGACGAACAATAATTGTGAAACAATGAAGAATGCCATCACCAATTAATAAATTAACAAAATAAAAATAAGACGCATTGTTGAAGCTAATATTGAATAAATAACTAAATCGAGTAGGGTGAGCAAAACTCATCTCGATTTGAAAAACCGAATAACTTGATTCGATTCGAGGCGAAAATACTCGACTCGTTTTGACTCGACTTGAAATTTTATAGACTCAATTCGACTCGAAAAAATTTCAAATAAAGTTCAAGTTGTAAAATGAAAATTCGAATAACTCGAAATTTTTAAAAATTAAAAGATTAATTTTTAAGTTTGAGACGCGTCTATCAATTTCTTCTGATATATATACATTAATATATAAAAATATAAAGAAATATCGTTACATATGGAAATATATATATACATATCTTATATGATTAGAGAAAATCGTTTAAATTAAAATTAAGTCATACTATAACATGATAAATAATTACAATTAAATATTTATGAAAACTCGAAAACTCAACTTAACTCGATTCGACTCGACTTGAATTTCTTAAACTCGAATCAAAAAAAATTCAAATAAAGTTTGAGTTGTAAAATATGACTCGTAAACTCGAAATTTTTTAACTCGACTCAACTCAATTCGATCGAATACTCATCCCTAAAATCGAGTAAAACAAAACTTAAATTGATTATGAAAGAATGATTTCTTAAAATAAGAAAATAATTAATCGTTGAAACTAATATTGAATAAATTAGTTCGTTTTAACTAATAATAAAATCATAAATTTTAAAATATTTATATTTATTATTTTTAGGCTTAAGGGTCAAACAAGCCCTTAAACTTTTACAAAAAATCAATTAAACCTTTAAAATTTTTTACTATCAATTAAGCCCTTAAACTCAAAAAAAAAAAATTTAATTGAGCCCTTAAACTTTTTTAACACCTAATTAAACTCTTAAACTCAAGAAAAAAAAATCAATTTGACCCTTTTATCAACTTTAACCGTTAATTTTAACTTTTTTTAAAAAAAAAATTAACACGTGTTGCAACAAAATGACACTACTTTTTCGTTTCTAGAAATTTTTAAAATTTAATTTTTAAAATTATATAAAAATCATGAAAAATATTTTTAAAATATAAAAAAATAATTTTGAAATTTAATTTAAAATAATAAATAATATTTTTAAAAAAAATAAAAAAATAAAAATATTAAATACTACTTTACAATTATAAAAAAATTATATTTTAAAATAATTTAAATTTTTTCAAGATTTTTTATAATTTTTTTAGATTTTTATATATATTTTTTAAATTTTAAATTTTTTTAAAAACGATAAGTAGTATTATCTTGTCGCGACAAGTGTTAGAAAATTAAAAAAAAACGTTAAAGTTAACGGTCATAGTTGATCAAAGGGACGAATTGATTTTTTTTTCTTGAGTTTGAGGGTTTAATTGGATGCAAAAAAAATTTAAAGGCTTAATTGATTTTTTACAATAATTTAAGGGCTAAATTATTTTTTTTGTGAGTTTGAGAGTTTTATTGAGTGTAAAAAAAATTAAGAACTTAATTGATATTTTTACAAAAGTTTAAGGGCTTATTGAACCCTTAAGCCTTATTTTTATTATTATTATAAACACGTTTTGATAACTTATTTACGTATGATCAGTTACGTTTACAAACAGTATAAACGAATATATATAATTATTTATTTTTAAGGGTAAACTGTAGGGATGTAAAAAGTTGACTCGAACTGAAAACCCGCTTGAAACCTGTTTGAGTCAAAACTTGGTTTGACCCGGGAATGTAATGACCTGAACCTGATCTGTATCTGATTGTTGTTGACCTGAACCCGAGTTGGACCTGTTACTGTAGCAACCGAACCTGAACTGTATCCGACCGAGAATAACCTGATTTCAACCTGTTACTGTAGACCTGAAACCCGACCTGTATCCGACTGAAACGAACCCGAACCCGAGTCTGACCTGACAAATAACCGATATTACCCGACTGAATCAACTCGAGACCTGATTTTACCCGACCTGTTTTGAACCCGACCTATTATTGACCTGAATTAATATTAACAAAACTTAATATTTACATGATATATAATTAAATATATTATAATTTGATAAATTTAAAATATTGGTAAATATAATTATGCTTAAAAAATAGAATTAGATATGAGAATTAATTTAGAATTAATATTTAAATATAATATTATGTATTTAATTAAATTAATTTATTTACTATTTTATTTAGTTTTAATGTATTTAATTTTAATTATAATTTTAAATTAAATACATTATATTAGTAATATACATACATTAACTCATAAACAAATTAAATATATATATATATATTAGTATATATAATATATATTATATATTAAAGTATATTATATATATTATAAATTACATATAATACATTAATACATAAAATATAATATATATATACGTATATCATATATATTAAAGTATATTATATATGTATTAAATTATATTATATATATAGTATATATTAATATATACATCTAGTATATATATATAAAATAATATTTGACTTTTGAAATAAATTTAAAATTAAAATTTTGAGGGAAAATTTTGATTTTAGGAGGAAATTTTTTATTTAACGTATGTGGGAAAAAGGATTTGATTTTAAGTACCGGTGGGTGGGTGGGGATATTTTGGTTTAAGCTTTCAGGCAGGAGATTTTAAGTTTAGGCGGGAGAGGGGATTTAAGAGATTTTTTATTTTAGGGTTATAATATATATTATATTATATACTATAAATATACATTCATACTTATATATATAATATGTTATATAATATATAGTATTTATATATATGTAATATATGTTATATATGTATATTATATATATAATATATGTATAATACATATCACATATGTATGTTATATATGTATATAGAATATGATATATATATAATAAAAATAAATATGTATGATATATATATAATGTATATATGTATAATATATATACATATAATATACATATATATTAATATATATAATACATATACATATAATATATAGAACATTACATATTTACATTATTAATGTATATATGTATAATGTACTAATACATACTAATACGTGACATATTAAGTTATTAACATACATATATATAATACATGTACTAAACTACTAATACTATATATTAATACATATATTAAAAATTAATATATGTTAATGTGTATGATATATGTATAATATATTATATATATATAATATACATATATATAATACATAAACATATAAATTATAACATATATGATACATATATATTAATATATACATGTACTATATACTTAGGTACATATACATATACATATACATAATTTATAATTATATATTAATATAACATACATATATGATATATATATATATATACTATACTAATTACTATATACAATTATACATATACATAGTATATAATATACATTTACTAATTATTATATATACATATACATATAACATACATATATGATATATTGAATTATTGATATATATATATATATATATATATATTAATGTACTATGTATAATACTATTACTACTATTAAATACTAATCTATTATCACTATGTATACATATAACATACATTGATACATATATTATATATATGAATGTTAGAATGTACTTATGTACTTATGTATTATGTATAATTAATAATTGTATACATTATAAATATATTATACATATATTATACATCTAACATATCTAATTACTAGACATTATCAATATATATTATATAAATATTTATATTAGTTATTAAATTATTAATGTATTATATATATAGTGTAATGTATACCATATTTTAATATATATTATAATTTTATTTTCTATATATATAGTATTAATTCATTTATAATATTATTTTATTTGCAAAAATAATATTATTTTATAAATGGTATTATGCCATAAATAGTATTATTTCTTATTCTATTATTATTTTACTTTAAAAAATAGTATTATTTCATATATTATTAATCCATATATAGTATTATTCTATTTCTAAAAATAATATTAGTCCATTTATAGTATTACTTCATATATAGTATATTTTCTACATATAGTATAAATTCTTTATATAGTATTAATTATATATATACTATTATTTCATTTATAGTATAAATTCTATATATTATCTAAAATTTATTTTTAATTTTTGAAATATATTAAACTATAGTATAATTATAAATTTATAATGTATTAAAGATAAATTTTTAATATTTTTAATTATTATTAAGTTATAATTTTTTTAATTTAGTCCTTATATCTTACGAGTTATATTTTTGAATTGATTATTACTGATTTTTCTAATTTACTTTAAATTTTAATTTTTGTAATTGAGTCCTTACAAGTAAATATTAATTTTCTTTTAAATTTCAAAATTTAATCTTTAACTTTATGGTCTAATATTTCTTTGTTTTTTTGCATATTTATACAAAATCAAAATTAATAATTTAAATTAATATGAATATAAAATTAAAATTAATTCGACCTAAAACAAAACCGACTTGAAATGAACCCGACCTGAAATGCAACCGAACTGAAATGGACCTGACCTGAAATCTACCCGACCTGAAATGAAACTGTCAATTATATGATTTGGACCCGAACCGTTTGAACCCGACCTGAAACGGACCCGGCCTGAAATAGACCCGACCTAAAATGGACCCGACTTGAAATAGACCAAACCTGAAATAGACCCGACCTGAGATGAACCCGCACCCGATCCGAATCGAGTCAAAACATCAAATCAACCTGAAATAACCTGTATCCGATTTTACCTGACCTGACAGTACCTGACCTGAAACCCATCTGAGTAACTGTTTTTACATCCCTAATAAACTGTATTGGATGTCATTTAATCATATATAATCATATTATACGTATATAATCATGTTAAACTATTTTTTTCTATTTATATTAACGGAATTAATGATTTTTTTTTTCTAAACTCTAGAATTGATAGAATAACTAAACTGAACTTGGGCATTTTAGTAAAAAAATTGTTTTAAAAATAATTTTTTAAAAAAATAATTATATATTTAATATTATATTTTTATTTTAACATTATATATATTTTTTAATAAAATAGTACCTATGATATATTAAGAAAAAGAAAATAACATAACAAACACATATATTTTTCTCTCTCTTAACTATCATGTCGTATATTCTTAATCAATTTTAATAATGAAATATTAAAATAAAAATAAATTATAACATTAGATAATTATTATTAAAAAAAGAAAAATAACAGAAAAATAAAGAGAAAACACTAACTATAATACTTCATAATCCATATAATTATTTTTAAATTAATAAACATAAATTAAAATTATCACGCTGCTACCCAGTAGCCGTTATTATACTCTACAACGTGTCACATGATAATATTTGAGAAATCGACAAACCGACCAAACCAATAAAACAATTAGAATTAATCATGACCGCTCGACACGTGGTAACTTATACGCCAGGAAAATTTTATATAGTTTGCTATAGATGAACAGTCATTTGTGGCGGCTGTGGGGACTAAAATTCCACGTGTCAAGAAAACAGTGATTGGGATAACCAACGGCGGCGGTGGCGGTGGTGGGTGGGACCCTAATTTATATGGACGGTGGTGGATGTTGAAAAATTTACAGTGATTTAAGTCGGTCACCTTCTTGCAGTCCCAACGTTCAGCCTAATACTAAATTTATTTTTAAATAATTATTTATTTTTATTTAAATATATGAAAAATATACAAAATATTTTTAAAAATAATATAATAAATCAAATCTATTTTTTTAAAAATACTTAACATTTCTTGTGATTTTAGCCTTTCATTTACGAACTTATCGATCCAAATTAGTTATGACAAAATCCTAAAAATTATAAAAACAATAAAAATAATATATCTATATATCAATAATGGAAGCACAATTAATAATTCTTTATAATTCAGTCAGTAATTAGTTTGTAAAAGAACCAAATAACATCAAAATATAATAGAGAAAATAAATTTTGATTTTAAAATAGTAGAAGGACTAAAACAAGAATTAAACTATTTTTCTCACTTATTGCATTTTATTTGGTCATTTTGTACCGTCGTGGATTTCCATCGTCATTCCACTGAAGGAGATAATGCGTCTGTATTTGAGTAAATAAGCATCGATCTAATTAAAGGGGAACTTATGTGAGGAATTAAATACATTATCTTTGGTTTATTTTTTATTGAAATAGAAAGGAAAGGATGACGACCCTTTACTTGATTATTTGGCTTAATAAATTAATTTAATATAGTTAGAGGCGAATAAATTCATCTTGATTTAAAAAATAAATTAATTTATTGATTTATTTTAAAATAAAAAATTGTCTTAATTTATTTAAAATTTTATAAATTAGACTTAATTAAAAAATAAGTAATCTTAATTGTAAAATAAAAATTTTAATAACTCAAATAATTTAATGTCATTTTTTATGTATTTTTTTACATGTCCAAACTGATGGAAATCATCAACTACACCATTTTTTATGTCATTTTTTTTAACTAATAAATTTTCAGTTATTCACTAATATTTTTTACATGTCTTTTAAAGTTATTCTATAATTGATATGATAAGTCAGACTTAAGATATAATTTTTAATTTTATAAATATTTAAAATTAAATTTGAATAGAAATTTGAACAACTCGACTAAACTCAAATTTTATAAACTTGATTCAATCAAATAATTTGAATAAAATTTAAATTATAAAATAAAACTCGTCAATTTAATTAACTCAAAATTTTCAAACTAGACTTTTACTCTAACAAATGCCCTAAACAACACGACTCATCTTACTTTAGTGGTTAAAAGAACGATTGTTTTTCTTGGAGATTACGGCTCGAGTATTAATATTTACAACATAATGATTAAAGGGTCAATGTTCGATGATTAAAAATATATTTTAGAACAGATACTATTTATAATCATCGTAACGGATTAATAAAAAACAAATGCTCTAAACGTGGGTGCTTTTTTCACCTAACTTCAGAGGTACAGCTTCCAAAATCTACGTAGCATTATCTTTCCGACTCATAGGGAGAACAGTCATCCATGGTGGGGTTCGCATAATGAATCAAACCCTACTATTTCTCATTTTGTATAGTATGGGGCGGCAAATTAGCTATATATTGACCCTCACTCAACTCCATTTCACCCCATATATATATCCCTACTCCATTTCTCCTTACACCACCACAAGATTCTTCATATATCTCACATAGGGAAATAAAAGGAATCTCCTTCAGGCTCTCTCTCGGTTTTTGATTAATGGCTAAGGACATTGAGGTTGGTGGTGAGTTCCAAGCCAGGGACTACCATGATCCCCCACCAGCTCCATTGGTGGACGCCCAGGAGTTGACTCAGTGGTCCTTTTATCGGGCTATAATAGCCGAGTTCATCGCTACGCTTTTGTTTTTGTACATCACCGTGTTGACAGTGATCGGATACAAGAGCCAAGTCGATCACGATAAGGGCGGTCATGACTGCGATGGAGTTGGCATTCTTGGCATTGCTTGGGCCTTTGGTGGCATGATTTTCATCCTTGTTTACTGCACTGCTGGTATCTCAGGTATATAGTTATATTTTAGTCATAGGATTAAAAGGGTATTTTCCTAACATGTTTCTTCATATGTTCCTTGAAAGATTAGACAAAAGAGGAGATTTGGGTGACTAATATGTTAGATGACATTAAAATGCAGGTGGACACATCAACCCAGCAGTGACCTTTGGGCTTTTCCTGGCTCGGAAGGTTTCCTTGGTTCGAGCCATACTTTACATGGCTGCTCAATGTTTGGGAGCCATATGTGGATGTGGGCTGGTTAAGGCATTCCAAAACACTTACTACAAGAAGTACGGAGGAGGAGCCAACAGCCTAGCTGATGGATATAGCACCGGCACTGGTTTGGCTGCTGAAATTATTGGCACATTTGTGCTTGTTTACACTGTTTTCTCTGCAACTGATCCAAAGAGAAATGCAAGAGATTCCCATGTCCCTGTATGTCTCCAACTCCATGCAAATTTCTTAAAATCCTCAATTCTGGTTTGATCAGTATGTTTTAGTCACTAATTATCTTATATTTACCATTCAAGGTCTTGGCACCACTTCCCATTGGATTTGCTGTTTTCATGGTTCACTTGGCAACCATTCCGATCACCGGCACCGGTATCAACCCTGCACGTAGTTTTGGAGCTGCTGTTATGTTAAACCGGGAGAAGCCATGGGATGACCATGTATGAACCTTCACCTTGTACAATCGATTCTAGTTCCGCCTTTGTTTTTAAATGACACCTTTATTAGAATTGATGCTTGTGTTCGAACTTATGCAGTGGATTTTCTGGGTTGGACCATTCATTGGAGCTGCCGTTGCTGCAATCTATCACCAGTATATCCTCAGGGCAGGGGCTGCTAAAGCTCTTGGATCCTTCAGGAGCAGCTCAGCCATGTAAGAAAAAGAAGCAAATGAACAACTCCAACCACTAGTTTTAAGAAAAGGGGTTGCCGACTTGCCGTTGAAGAATCAATCAAAATATTCAGTCCATTTGAATATGCAAATTATATTGGGAAAGTGCCATGCTTCTTTGTACTTAGCACTTGCTTTTTAAGTGCCCCAACCCTGTTTTTCTTTCCTTTTTTAGCTGTGTCTTGGTGTCTTTATGTTGTCATTTAAAATCTTACAGAATCTAAAATATTTATCTGCACCTGCATTCATCTTCGGAACTACAAAATCTGCATATATTGGACTGTATCTTTGAACCAGAGATGCAAGTCAAACTCTTCTTCTTCAACAAATGAATCCGAATCACCTATAGTATCAGAATCCATGGAAGCCTTATTCATTGAACTCGATCTAGCTCGGTTTTCAGCAAGGCTCGGGTAATGAATAAAGTTGCTACCAGGCCTTTTGACATAGAAGAGCATCAGCTAAGGATTATAATGGGATGCAGCTGCTCCCATAGAGAGCCAGCTTTATCCACCCCTGGACAGATGCCCTATCTGAATTCCTGGATGACACAGAGAAAAGGGTGCCTATGAACCCCATTAGCATCAGAGAATCCCAAGCCTCTCAATGCCACAACAGCAGACACCGAGCCATCACCAACACATAGAGCTTTTGCATTGTAACACAAAATCGCCATAGGACGATCGATGAAGATCGAAGTGGTGGCTTTAGTGGCGGTTGATAGCTGGTGTTCATCGCATGTTCGTCAAGAACACGATGAACACCACGCGAAGAACACCGAAAAGATCAAATTTTTTTGTTAATCACGAAAAAATGAATTCTCTGAGCAAAAGAAGTTTGCATTTGAAACTCTTGAGACATGTGATTTGTGCTGAACCATAAGTGATCAAATTCTTGATAAATGGACAAACGCAAGGCTTGCTTCTATGTTTGGCGATGTATATAGAATAAGAATTTAAATAATACAAAAGTAACCTAAAATTTTTAATAGTTTAAAAATAATTATAAAATAATATTTATTTATATAAATTTTAATTTTTTAACAATTTATATATCTTACAAACAAAATTAATGTAAACTAAACATACAATATAATAAATAATAATAATTTAATTATAGTTAACATTAAATCTCGTATTCAATCATAAATCGTCTATTATTTTCTTTTATAAAAATCACAAATAAATTAAAAATATATATTTAGATTTTTTTACTAAAGGTGACATTTGCTTGTCAAATTGTCTAATATTGCACCAGGTAAACCTAACCCCAAAAGATAATTTTTTTTAGAGTTTATTTATCTGCTTTTTTATTTTATAAAAGTATATTATAATTTAATTTATTTTGTTTAGGTCAACTTGGCATAATGGCCGATCATATCATCATTATTTTTACATATTAATTTAAAATTTATAGAAGTCGACGTTATCGAATTCGAGTTTCCAATGAATAAACCGATATTTTGTCTGCTTATTAGGGGTTTGAAAAGAAAAATTTTTTGTAGATATTTTGAAAAATTATTAGGGGTTTGAAACGAATAAACTGATATTTTGTCTGCTTATTTCTCTATATATTGACGTGGAAGAATTATTTCTCAAAATATTATGAAATGAACAGTGAATTCAAAGACAGGTCCAAGAGACACCGTCTTTGAACAGTGTTTTTAAGAAAATACATATTGTACACTGTCTTGCCTCGTCTGTCATTGTCCACTGCGCGCCTGTGCAAAGTTGGATAAATGTGAAGTCGAAACCTAAAGGTTTTGTCTTTCATCTAAGAATTCAAAACTGTTTAAAGACGGCGTCTCTTAGACCCTTCTTTGAATTCACTGTTCATTTCATAATATTTTGAGAAATAATTTCCCCACATCAATATTCAGGGAAATAATTTTTCAATCCATAATATCCACAAGAATTTCTCAATTTAAAAAATTTTATTTATTTCAGCTATCATAATTCACAAATTAATAATAATAATAATATATTAATGATCAATTCATTTAATGAGATAAAATAGTATATTTTTAAATTAAATTAAATATTTGAATTATAATATTACGAATAAAAATAAATTATTTAATTATTTTTAATAAATACTGCAAAATTCAATTTAGATTAATCAGTTAAAGAATCAAAAATTAATCATTAAAAAATAACTAATTAGAAATTAATTGGAGGCAAACGAAAACATTTCTTAATTTCGTAAAGTAGTAGAAAATCAGATTAACAAAGGAATTTTGTAAGAAAAAAAATATATGTATTTAATTTTATCGATTTATTTTCATTCATCGAATAACATTGAATTAATATAAAATAAATTTTATTTTCGTAATGTAATCAACATATTTATAAACTTTTCCTGCTTATTTATATATATAAAAATCATCGTATTTATCGAGAGAAAAAAAAAACAAAACGAAATTATAATATTACATATTGATTTAATTTGTAAACGAAACTCGTAAATGGTGAAGAAAATAATAAAAAATTACTTTTATTCGTAGAATAAAGTAGGAGTTTAGAAGTATTTAGAATAATATTTACTATTGTTAAAAAATTTCAATTAAAAAATCGAAGGAAATATCTAATTTTGTTTGCTTCAATGTAATTTTTATTTTTAATGTAATTTTTCATTTAAAAATATGTTTAAATTTACTTATTTATATTTTGTATAAAAGATATTTTAGATCATTCAGTTATATGTTTAATTATAAATAAATTTTTTTTTCTACAGCTACACCACCTTTGTCACCTTGGCATTTTTTAAAGTTTTTTAATCGTAAATTTTAGCATTTAGGCTTAAGTTAGAAATATATATTTAAATTATATATTATTAAGATAAATATTTAATTATTTTTTTATTCGTTAAGATATATGTTTAAAATTTTATTTTAATATTTTAAGATTATACCGTTAAAAATTATCATCCAATAATAGATTGGTTTATGATTTTTGTTTTTTAATTAATTTTTAAAAATAAACTAAAAATAATATAAATTAAGAAAAATTAATTTTTTCAAAAATAAAAAATAGTCTCAAATTCTCTAAAACTTTTAATCCAAAAATAACACTCCTTTCGCTATCGATAGTCTTGTCGAAGCTCGTCACCATCTTTATCTGAGATCATCGTTCATTTTCTTCAATCATCCTTCATTGATAATTGACGAGGGTTGTGTCCTTTGAATGACAAACACAAAAAAATTTAGTTATTTAACGTTCAATTAACATATCTTTTGTCCATTTTTAGCGAGGGGTTAAAAAAATGAACAATGATCTTAGGAGGCGGTAGAGTCTGACGAGGCTACTAGTAACAATAGTGATGTTAATTTTAAAATTTAGGGATTATAGTTTTATAGATTTTAAAAATTTTATTTTTCAAAAATATTTTTTTATAGCGGTTATAAAAAAGTAAAAGAATAAATAAAAATAAAGACATGCGTTAAAAATTTAATGAATATCTTAAAAAATTAATAGATAAAAATTTTAAATACCTATTTTAACTCAAATAAACGCTAAACACTTATCTTTAAAAAAATATTTATTTCCAAATTAATCCTTTAATTTATTACTAAACCCCTTCCTATTTCTTTGTGTTAAAAATATTTCTTTGTGATGTATTTCTTTTTGATTTTTTTTTTTATAAATTTAGTCCTTAATCTATATCTTTTTGACAAATAGCTTATTTTTTAACTATCACGATAACTGGATCGTTAAAAATTTAATGATGATGACATATCATATGCATATGATAATATATTTTAAATGACATGTCATCTAACCTATCATATATATATATATATATAATATAATTAAAATATAAAACAATTAAAATTCAAATAAAATACTAAAAATTAATTAATTCTAAAATAAAATACTACTAAATATTCACAACCTAACTGTTTTAATATTTAAAAATAAAATACGATTAATTAATTTTTTTTCATATTTTATTTGAATTTTAATTATTTTATATTTATATTGAAATAAAATCATATTTCACACATATATATGTATTTGATAGGTTAGATGTCGTGTCATTTAAAATATATTATCATATGTATATAACATATCATCATTAAATTATTAACGGTTCAGTTATCATAATAGTTAAAAAATAAGCTATTTATTAAAAAGATATAGGTTAAGACTAAATTTATCCCCAAAAAATAAAGACCAAAATGATAAAAATTATAAACGTTAAGGGTTAAATTTATCTTTATGCCTATATTAATTATAAATAAACATTTAAAAATGAAACGTTAATTTTTTAATGGTGATTGATAATATTAATTATAATAAAAATAAATTAAAATTTTAATAATTATATTATAAATACTATTTTAATTTTAATTTTAATATTTTTAAATTTAAAAATTAAAATCAACGATAATAGTTATAATAAAAGTGAATTCTTTTTAAATAACTAACAGTTATTACAGTAGTATCTGTTCTAAAGTATATTCTACCATTTGATATTGACAGTTTAATGGTATTATTGATACTCAAAGACGTAATCTTTAAAAATAACAATTATTCTTTTAACCATTAATGTTACATAGCTCGTGCAAGGGAATTAATAAATATACAAAATTTGGGTTGGAAGTATTTATTTTGCAATGTTGAACCAAAATCTGTAGAAATTATATCATGAGCCCGACCTACCACGTCAGCCGTGGTCCTATCCAATAATAACTACCTACTTCACTACTAATTTTCAACTCACTTTTTTTCAACTAATGAATCTTCATTCATAATTTTCATATCATTTTAAAAATATATTTTCTAAAAATTATATTAATTACATGATTGGTTTATAATAAAATAAATAATTTTTATTGGATAAAAACTACGATTCACGTAGTAGATCGGACCTCCGATATAATCTCCAAAATCTGCGACAAATCCATGTTACCAAAACAGTGTCGCCTAATTTGGTAGTATTCAAACAATGAATAATAACATCAACAATTCTTTTACTTCAATATATATATATGAAACTCTTCTCTCTCTTTCCCCTTAGACGGACACCTCAGTTGCTCAGGTAATCTCTGCAAGTTTCCATTCCCTGGTTACTTCAGACAAAAAGTACAAAAAACAGTTTTTTTGTTTGTCAGAAACCCATAATTGAAGTCAACTATAAACACCCATCATCTGTCTCTTGTGAAAAAGTTTGAATCTGAAACATGGGAAATGAAGGGGACCATGTCTTAAACAATGGTGAAGGAACAAGCAGCAGCAGCAACACTCTTGATCCTCCACTTCAAAGGGTAACTTTTATATATTTCTTTCTTTCCTGTGTGGGGGTTGTTAAAAATCATAGCTTTGGGGGTTAATTTTGAAACTTTAACTGTTTGTTGCTCCAAATGGTTTTATGGGGAATTCTTTATTGCTGAAAGATCATGAATTTCTTCTCCTCCTGCTCCTGCTTTTCCTTTCTTTTCAGTTTTGATTCTGACTGAAACTTAAACCTTTAGGGCATCTCTGTTTCTTTTACTTTTTAAAAGATAAAGAGTTTCAACTTCTACCTCCAGCTTTCTAAACATCACTTGTATGGACTTTATTGAACACTTCCCCCTTTTATTTCAAGCAATAGAAATTTTCTTTATGAAAAAGAAACTGTCTAATTGCAGGGCATACATAGCTTTATCTGGAATTTTGACAAACACTATGTAATCATAAGGATTAAGAACTAATTTGTGTTTGGAACATGATATTCACAATCATTTGTCATAAAAAATGAGGGTGGATTGCCTGATTCGAGTTGGTATTGTTTTGTTAGTTGTTACTCTATACAAGCTAAGGTGCATGAGATATCTGCTATATGAAGATTGGTTGATTGATTAAAAAGCTCAACTTTTGTTTTACACTTAACGATCTGATCCATTTTGATTTTACAGTTTGGGGATTCAACTGAGATAACAGAGGAGACGCCGGTCAGTCAGCACCAACGTCGGGATGAACTTGTTGTAGAGTTACCACATACAAGTCCTGCGGATGTGAGGGAGGGATTTGTGAGAATAGACATGGTCTTAACACCAACAGCTACTCCTAAAAGAGTAAACTTTTCACCCGTGTGGAGTCCTACTTGTTCCAGATTCGATGACTCTCTGGTGTACTCATCGCCGAAAAGTAGATCCTTGAAAAGTTACATTCCGAAGTTGAGTTATAAATACCGGAACACTAATTTTGAGATTGAGAAAGCTGCCATCTTGGCCCTGGGAGGTTCATCAGCAGATATACAACAAAAGCCTCACATCCCTAGGACATTTTCCTTCTCAAAGCTTTTCACACCAAGGACTAAAAATACATCTTCGTTGCCTGGTACTCCAATCCCGCATTCAAATCCAGAGTCCACGCATGGAGGGCAGGTAATTAGCCTACTAAATTGTAGAAACAGAGGAATCGATATTCTCTGTTGTAATTTATTTCGATAGTAAAAGTCTAAATATATAGACTTATTTACAAGACTTCAAAACTAAGAAGTCTTTCTAAAAATAAACTCTTATCTTTTAAGAGATAAGATAAACTAATAAAGATCCCTAAAATATCTCTTCCTAAGATAACTCCTAACATAACTCTTCCTAAGATAACTCCTAACAAATAAATAAATAATATTCATATTCGATAGATTCCTATTAAATAGGAATTTATCTTCTTAAACTAATATCCAACACTCCCCTCAAACTGGTGTATATATGTTTTATATACCCAGTTTGGATGAAAGTTCATCAAAAGTTACTCTAGGTAGAACCTTGGTGAAGATATCTGCTATCTGCTTCTTTGTAGGAATGTACTTCATCTTGGCGACTCCATTATTGACTTTCTCATAGATGAAATGTCGATCTATCTCAATGTGTTTTGTCCGATCATGTTGAACTGGATTTTTGGCTATACTCATAGCTGATTGGCTATCACTGAATACCTCAAAGTCTTTTTCTTGATCCAATCCGAGTTTTGAGAGTACCTTTTTAATCCATATTCATTCACAAATTCCAAGTGTCATTGCTCTAAATTCAACTTCAGCACTACGAGATACAACTGCCTGTTTTTTACTTCTCCATGTGACTAAGTTTCCCCAAACATAGGTGCAGTAGCCACTTACAGACCTTCTGTCTGTTAATTCACCTGCCTAACTAGCATCTGTATACACCTTCACACTCCTAGCTTCATTTTTTCTGAAGATAAGTCCAGCTCCAGGTGTAGATTTTAAGTACCTCAGAATCCTGTTGACAACTTCCATGTGTTCTTCTCGTGGATTACTCATGTATTGACTAACAATACTTACGGAGTATGCAATATCAGGCCGAGTAAGTGATAGATAGATTAACTTACCAACTAGTCTTTGGTAGGTCTCTTTATGTGTAGGGTCTCCTGTATCTTCTTTGCTAAATTTTAATTCTGATTCCATTGGAGTGTCACTTGGTTTGCAACCCATCATCCCTGTTTCAGTGAGTAAATCCAGCACATATTTTCTTTGATTAATTACTAATCCATCTTTGGATCGTGCTACTTCCATACCCAGAAAGTATCTCATATTCCTGAGATCTTTGATCTCAAATTCTTTTGCTAGATCTCTCTTCAGCCTTTTTACTTCTTCATCATCATCTTCAGTAACAATGATATCATCTACATATACAATTAGAATAGTGATTTTACCATTTGAGGCTATCTTTTTGAAGAGAGTATGATCTGCCTGACTCTGTTGAAATCCACTTTGAATAACAGCTTTAGCAAACCGATCGAACCAAGCTTTGGGAGACTGTTTTAACTCATATAAGGATTTCTTAAGTTTACACACAGTGTCCTTGGTAACTTTTCCTTTTAATCCTGGTGGAACTTCCATATAGACATCATCTTCTAAATTTCCATTTAAGAATGCATTTTTAATGTCTAATTGATGTAGCTTTCAGTCCATATTGACAGCTATTGATAATAGGATTCTGATTGTATTTAATTTTGCCACTGGAGCAAATGTTTCCTGGTAATCAATACCATAAGTTTGAGAAAATCCTTTAGCAACCAACCTTACTTTATACCTTTCTATGCTCCCATCTGAGTGATAGTTAATAGTGAATATCCACCTGCAACCAACAACTTTCTTTCCTTTTGGTAGATCAATTAGCTCTCATGTATCATTCTTTTGTAAGGCCTTAATTTTCTCTTCTACAACCTTTCTCCATGTTGGTGACTGTAAGGCTTCTGCAATATTCTTTGGTATCTTTTCTTGATTAATATTAGCAGTAAAAGCCCTAAAATCAAAGCATAATTTCTCATATGCAACATATCTGTCTATAGGATGAGAAGTACATTTTCTTACCCCTTTTCTAATGGCAAAAGTCATCAAGGTCAACATTGATTGTCTCTTTGAGCCCTTCATTTTCAGTCTCGTTAATCTCTTCATTGCTCTCGGATTCAATATCACAAGTTTCTGTTTCAGTGGTAGGAATCAAATCTGGTTGGTTGACCTTGCTAGATTGACAAAAGTCTTCGGCTAAAGCTTTTTTTTTCCTGGAATATACTTTAAGTTGAGGTGTCAAGGTTTCAAGATTATTGGTAGGTAGATCTCCTAAGTTAAAAGGTGTTCGATGTGAATTGGATTGTGGGGATATGATGGAACTTGGTACTTTATTATTAGGAGATTCAAGATTAACACTCAGAATAGGAATCATAATCGACTGCAATGTGGGATTTTGCTCTGATACCATGTAGAAACAGAGGAATCGATATTCTTTGTTGTAATTTATTTCGATAGTAAAAGTCTAAATATATAGACTTATTTACAAGACTTCAAAACTAAGAAGTCTTTCTAAAAATAAACTCTTATCTTTTAAGAGATAAGATAAACTAATAAAGATCCCTAAAATATCTCTTCCTAAGATAACTCCTAACATAACTCTTCCTAAGATAACTCCTAACAAATAAATAAATAATATTCTTATTCGATAGATTCCTATTAAATAGGAATTTATCTTTTTAAACTAGTATCCAACATAAATTCTGCAGCAACACCTATTCATTAGTTACTACCTTCCTCTGTGTCACTCAAGATCCTTAACAACTATTTACGTTGTACTTTACGAAGATGTCGATTCATCATGCTCATTATATTCATTGGCATTTTCATCTATAACTGATGCTTATATGCTCTAATAATACCTGTTTAATTTATTGATCTGAATTTTCTATGCATGTAAATGTTTGCTGGACTTACTAGTTTGAAGAGTTCCTTGACTTTGTATACAGAACATAACCCAGGGAACTTAGAATTTTTTTTAAGACTTGTGCTTGTGAATATGAGGAATTTACTTCTCAATATCTCTTCTTCGGATTGCGGTTTTATTTTATTCTTATTGCCTCAGTAATTTATTTGACGTGATAATTTGCCTTTCGACGTTTACCCCTGCAGTGTGTCGTACTATTTCTACTTGATTCTTACAGAATTGCTCACTTTACAGAAAGGAGGAGCTGCTGGACCACCCATCCATCGTTCATATTCAGTGCCTGATCTCAACAAAGATGGAAGCATAACACAGTTGGGTTCTTTAGGCGCTGTATTTCGTGTCATTCCCACAACTCCACAAGCAGTCAGGGGAACTGTTCTAACATCAAACATGGTTACCAAAAGTGATACTGGTAATTTTAATCTGCAGATCATCTCTATTTGCTCGTAAAAGTTAAGACGATGATTTAGAAGTTAGAAAGAATTAAACAAAGAGAGAAGGGCTATAATTTTAAGATCAGTAACTTGGCATATTAGAAAGCATCAGTTAAATGAGTCTATTCAGTTCAAATAGAGTAAACCTTAGAGAGGAAGAAATACCTCTAAATTTTCACTATTTCCTTTTTTTTTCTTTTGGGACGGGTGGCAAATCTCGATTACTTGTCACCTTAAATGAACATACATTCATAAGATGACATGTCCTTCTGAATATAGTGCTTGCGTTGCATCTGCTGGAACATTCAAATTATTATTAATACTTTTATGTTAGATTGCAGTTGGGGTAAACTTTGATTGCTAAGTTGGTATTTTAGCCTCTGAGTTCTTTTTATATGCTTGTGATAACCAACCTATGTCATATGTTAGTCTTATTGTTCAGATGGAAACAATGATGGCAGTGAAGATATTCCCGAAGAAGAAGCTGTTTGTCGAATCTGCATGGTTGAACTGGGAGAAGGTTCTGAGACCCTCAAGATGGAATGTAGCTGCAAAGGAGAACTTGCCCTTGCCCATCAAGAATGTGCCGTAAAATGGTTTAGCATCAAAGGTAATAAAACTTGTGAGGTGTGCAAGCAAGAGGTCCAAAACCTACCTGTTACTCTTTTACGAGTTCAAAATGGTCAGATTCGTAACACGAGAGGAACTGGGGTTGAGGCTCCTAGATACAGGCAAGTATATGGTGTCCATCTCTGTAGTATTCTACAAATGATAACATCAATCTGTTTTACCTGCATTTAGAACTCCAGAATGTAAAATACTAAATTACTTATCCTCTATGGATAATTTATGCTTGTATTTCAGTTCAACGTTATCTTCAACGGTTGCATAACGTAAAGGTATTTTTCACAGGGTCTGGCAGGATGTTCCCATTCTTGTCATCGTTAGTATGCTTGCATACTTTTGCTTTCTCGAGCAGCTGCTGGTATGTGTAGCAAATATGGAAATTTTTCCTTCCTTTCAAGCTTTTTAGCTGTTCCTAAAGTCATTATATGCCCAGGTTTCGAACATGAAGTCCGGTGCAATTGCCATCTCTCTTCCTTTCTCCTGTATATTGGGTCTCCTTGCATCCATGACATCAACAACAATGGGTAATTTTCTTTTGACTGTGAATTTCATTATCTGTCGTACTGATCCCATTTCGTTTCAGTGAAGAGAAAATATGTCTGGTTTTATGCTGCGATTCAATTCGGACTGGTGGTTCTTTCTGCTCATCTTTTCTACTCATTGGTAAGAGAAACACGCTGGTGATTATAGCTTGCATTATTCGGATATAGAACCTTCTGTAAGTGAAAGTATATCCTCTTGTGATCTACAGCTCCACGTACAGGCTGTTCTCTCTGTTCTTCTCTCTGCATTTGTTGGGTTTGGTAGCACGATGTCTGGAATCTCGATTATTTACGAGGTTTCACGTGTGTGGAGAAGGCGGCATGCAGAGTCGAACGAACCGCATAGTTCTCAAGAGACACCACAACCGGATCAACCACCAGTAACAGTGTCATAACAAACACGAACGGATACTCTTTCCAATGAAACCGAAATGGGAGCTTTAGGAAGCGGAGGTGCCAATTAAAATGAAAGCTTTCTGAGTGTATATATATACCATATCATTTTATACAGATATTTTTCATGCTTGTCTGTTGTTGGTTGTATTAATACTACACAGGGAAAAGCCCTTTTTTGTTAATTTCAGTAACATTAATTTGCTGTGATAATCCTCAACTCCAATAAATTATTTCCACAACCCAAAGAAGATAGAAAATTACATGACTCAACTGGTCAGTCTTCTTCTACTCACTTGGGTGTCGAGGCTTGAGAACGAGAAAGACACTGTCCGCCACTGCCGCTACCGCTGCCCATATCCATGTCTTCAATATCTTCTTCTCTGTCATACCTTTGATCTCTCTTCGTCGTCTCCGATAACCAGCAATGAAAGGCAACATCTTAGGTGCAATATGTTAGTAACATTTCATTCAATTTTATGTAAAGAATGAATGGAACTGACATATGGATGGATCATACCTCGTATGCAGCAACAATTTCTGGGTAAAAAGGTTGAACTTGAAAGTAAGAGTGATGTTCTTTTTTGGCTATTTTCAACATTCTGCACCCTTTTGAGTTAGGATTATGGCAGGCAAATCAGCATATGGATGGATCATACCACATCTGTGCTATTCTGATCTCTGTTTTTTGAGGAAGGGTTATTCTCATCTTGATGTTCCCGAAGTTGGGTCAATTTTTCATCCAGAAAACCCTAAGCGTAATTAAGAGATGGGGTTACAAAAGTACCCAGATTTTCTTGAATGTCAAACAGTTTGCTAACCTCATGACAGAGTGAGGTTCCGTAGTCAATCAATTGCGTTGGTCACCCAGGGACTTCCATGTTGCACTACTCTATCATCAATTGGATTAAACTTCCAGATTCTAATGCTTTTCTTTTGAAACCTTTCCTTTTCAACATGCCATGCATTCGAAGAATCCAAGCTTCAACACTACTATATAACTTCCCGAACAGAACAAAAAAAAACGAAGAAAAAGACCTTTGAAACACCACTGACCTCTTTCGGTGAAATAGTAATCTCTCTTTGAACTAACATCACCCAGTAGCCATTTTTCAACTACCTACAGTCTCTAAATAGTTCACATGGGTTGTCAACGACTACTAAACGAATACCAAACCTTGCAGATGGATGGAAGAACAAAAGACAAATACAACAGAAAAGAGACGAGTATATTGCATATGATAAACAAACAACAATATTTTACTTGCTAGTCTTTTACCCAAATATTAAGATGTTAAAGGTTTAACTCTCTGAACACAAAACAGGATGAAAATTGTGAACAGTTTTTAACATGGAGAAAAGGAGGGAACTGGACCTAGAATTCCTACTCGCCCGGTGCAGAGACTCCTTGCTTCAGCCTTTCTTTCTTTATCTTTTTCTTCGATATGGGCTTCTTTTTTCTAGGAGGAAGTGTCTTCTGTGCGTATGCATAAAGTACGTAGTTCCCCACAAGGAATGTGAGCACTAGTCCTCCGACAACGAGCAGCACGATCAATCCAGGATTGAACCCTTTGGCTTCAGTTTCGTAGATTATCTTGTTTCCCTATTGCATCACCAAAAACTAAATTATTACAACTAAGTAAACAGCTAATGCACAAACACAACTACCTGCTAAAAGGTCATCATCATATATTTGGAGGACCACCACCATACCCTATCCAAATATTCACACATTGGTACTTTAGAAAAATGAAAAGTCCAAGTAGCAGTAGGTGCACAAACAAAAAATACACACATAAGTGCATTGCTTCGGATGAAAAAAACATATTGTTCTCTAGGATTAGTAGTAAATGACCACACAATGTTTCTATCAAGAACCCCATAAACTTTTCCGAGATATTTAACGATCACATAGGCCAAAATGAAATACCTCATCCACAGGGACGGAGCTTAATAGCATCCGGGGAGGGGCTGATGTGCATCCCCCCGATTGGGGTATTTTTTTTCCCTTTGGTGTTTTATATTTCTTTTGAAAAAAATGATATAATTGAGAATTTGCCCCCTACCATTTAAAACTTATGTTTTGCCCCCACCCTTAAATCCTGGCTTATGCTCACCCATGTATGGAGATATGACATTTGTTATGCTACAACGCAGATATAAAGATCACTGGAAAAATAAGTAATTGGGATCATTCTATTTTGACAGACCATATGCTTGAGAAACCGTGAGGGAAGATATTTTCAGATTATGGAGTTCATATTCCAAAAATTATCTTCTATGACTTCACAGCTTATCTTCAGCAAATAAATCAATGGAAACATAAATATCTAATACTAATCTTTAGATCAACAGCATAAAAACATTACTAATTACTATAATTACCATTAATTTGAATTAAAAATGAACCAAAGGAACTTAATTATCAACAATAAAAACACTTTCTTTTCCCTCATTTCAATAAAAAAGATATTATGAGCTCCACGAAAGCATCTGATTTAGCAGCAAAATATGTCGTTAAAGCAAAAATTTTCTCAAAATGGGTAAATAGAAAAGAGAATTAATCGATAATATGCTTGAAAAAAAAATCTTAACATTTTATAAACGAACAATCGACATAAGGAGGGAAAAAATCTAAATTAAGTGCTAAATTATAAAAAAATCGAAATTAAACGTGAAAAAACACTAGATCGGCACGATAATTAGGAATATGATAGGAAATCAAACAAGACTGACAAATTAGAAGGAGAAATTGGAATTAATTTATCACGGATCTCGTTGAATAGCCAGTCAAAATGAGATTCAAATAGAAATTCAAATCTTAATATGAAAAAGAATATACAAAGCGATAAAAATAAGGTAGGACCTTATCGGCGAACCCGAACTCGTCCGACATCGTTGCAAACCCAACGGTGGAGCTGCTCACCGACAGGGAATTGGACGAAATCTGGAAAACATCAAAAGAAAGAGATTGAGGAAATAGAACGGGTTGGATTTATGGCATTTCCATGAAGCCCATTTTTTCAGTCCAATTGAGGTTTAATTTTGAGCTTTAAATCGAAGAAAAACCCATTAAATTCGATTATTTTGTTTAGGAAATTTTGAAATTATTTATTATTAAAAGATAGTAATAAGAATAAAATATATGATAAAATTATATAAATGTTATATTTATATATATTAAAAAATTAAATTAAATATAACTTACAAGGATTGGTCCAAGTGTTAAGCAGATTAGTTACGCTTAAGTAAGTCTCAGGTTCGAGACATTATATATGCAGAAAATCCTTGTTAAGATACCCACCCACCAAAACTATATTAGCGACGAGGTTTGATTCGGATTAGTCAAGGCAGGACCTTGGAAACCAGAAAAACACTTATCAACCCCTGTAGGTAGGGGTGAGCGTTTGGACGAGTCGAGTCGAGTCAAGTCAAAATTTTTTGAGTTATTCGAGTTGAGTTAACATATTTTACAATTTAAACTCTTTTTGAATTTTTTTCGATTCGAGTTGTTTTTTGCGAGTCGAGTTCAAGTCGATTCGATTTTTTGAATTTATGTATAAATTTTAATTGCACTGTTTATAATATTATTGTACATTTTAATTCTAATTTAAATGACTCTATCTTTATATCTACGTATATAATTTTTATATTATTTTTTACATATAAAAATAAGATTTTAAATTATTATTATTATTATCGTATACCTTAGGTATGAATATGTCGTTTCGTTAATAATAAGTCTCATTAGAAACTTTTTTCTTATCTATAAAAGGCCAAAACGAGATAAAAATAATAATAAATTAAATACAATAATATAAATATATAAATTAAAAATATAAAATAATTAAAAAAAATAAAAAAAATTGTATTAAATAAAATAAAAAAAAATTTGGAAAGTGATCATATTATAAAGAAATGAAAATTAAAAGATAAAAAATAATAAAAAGGAGAAGATAAGACTGGAATAAAACTGAAAATAAAATTACAGGGACTAAATGTGTAATTAGACCCGGAATTTTTTGATTTTTCGAGTAACTCGAACTTTGAAAATTTAAACTCGACTCAAAATCAAAATTTTTTCGAATTATTCGATTCGACTCGAATAACTTAAATAACTCAAAATTAAAAAAAAATAATTTTTTTGATTCGAGTCGAGTTTTGCTCACCGCTATCTATAGGCACCTAATTTTATCCGCTCTTTTATTCTCGTTATATATGACCAAGTTAGTGTCAAATTCTTTAAATTTGATAATTTTCGAAATCATTAAATAGTTAAAATATATGACTTTAGTAAAAAAAATATATATTTAAATAATTTGATTTCATTTAAAAATAAATAAATTCTATATCAAAAGTGATTTAGTATTAGTTCTATATTTTGACCAAATTAATCCACAATATAATATAAAATTTATCATAATTTTGTTTTACAATTTTACATTTTGTGAATTAATGAATATAAAAATTTCAACAAGCAGACATTAATTATAGTAACAGACAAATAAACCCAGCAAAATAATATATTAAATAACATTAGGGATAATATTATATTTAGTGAACCGTTCTAAATGAAGTCAAGTTCGGACATCTAAACGTAGAATCCAGCTGATGTAAGATGTCAAATATGAGCCGTTGGATTATCTTCAATCCAACGGATACCAAAGAAACCCTAGCTAAACCAAAGCCGAGAGACTGGCTACTTAAGCTAAAACAGGCAGCCATTTCCCTTCGCCCTTCACTGGCTTTCAACGCTCTCGTAAGCTGCGACGTGGAGAGCTTCTTGTCTAGCGATTCTCAACTAGTCTTTTCTTCAAGCTTACAGGTATACATCCTTTTTTTTATTAGTTCTGTTGTTTGATTGATTGATTGAAGGGAAAATATGATCTGAATGGTTGTTTAGTGATATATTAGTTCCATTTTTATGCGAGATTTTCCTGCGTAACTCCGAATCTGATTCTTGTTCGTTTTTAATTTGATTTGATTGATATGTTTTTATGCAGTTCGTTTAAATTTTATAATTTATAGTTCATTTCTGAGATGCTTATTCTTCTGATAGCTGGTTTATTGAAGCAAAAAGGTAAAACAAGTGGAATTTTAAACGAAAATTATCAAAATAGTCAAATATTTTTTCTAAGGCTTTTTTAACTGAAATTTTTGATCAGTTTTATGGGAAAAGATAATTTAAGAAATAGTGGCTGTAGTTCAGTGGAAAGAACTCCATATATGTGGAGGACCTGGGCTCGAATCCCAGCGGCTACTCTTTATCATTGCTGAATCTGTTGGATTTTAACACGGATTTATTATTTTTCTAAAGTAATTTGAATTTTATTTTTTATATATTTAATTGAATCTGATGTTGAAATTTAGGGGTGCATATAGTTCGATTTTAGTTTAATTTGGTAAACTATTTTATTAACTACAATTCTTTAGTTTGGTTAATTTTGGTTTTTTGCTGTATTAATGATAGTTTTTAAAATTTATATTTTATTTTTACAATAATTTATTTCATGACTTTTAAATATTAAAAGCTAAAATTTTAAGATTTTTCATAAATATTTATTAAAAATGTGTTTTTAATTAAAAATAATAATTAAAAATATATCTATAGTATTTTAAGAATAAAATACATATTTTTTCTTATAAAAATAATTAAAAAGTAAATTTGGTTTAATTTGGTTAACCACTGTTAACTATAGTTTGTAAACCTACGAAACAATACCTCTTCGGTTGTTAACCATGTTTAGACCCATGTTGAATCTGATATTTCTTATTCATAAATACATACATTATTTTTCTTAGACCTTGGAATTTTGAATATGCATATGTTTTTTTGCTGACAATTTTTAGTTTCCCTCCTGAGTTTTAGAATGGGTAAGGAGAAGATTCACATCAACATTGTGGTCATTGGCCATGTTGACTCTGGTAAGTCTACCACCACTGGTCATTTGATCTACAAGCTTGGTGGTATTGACAAGCGTGTGATTGAGCGGTTCGAGAAGGAGGCTGCTGAAATGAACAAAAGGTCATTCAAGTATGCTTGGGTGCTTGACAAGCTCAAGGCTGAGCGTGAACGTGGTATTACCATTGATATTGCCTTGTGGAAGTTTGAGACCACCAAATACTATTGCACTGTCATTGATGCCCCTGGACATCGTGACTTTATCAAGAACATGATCACTGGTACCTCGCAGGCTGACTGTGCTGTTCTTATTATCGACTCGACCACTGGTGGTTTTGAAGCTGGTATCTCTAAAGATGGTCAAACCCGTGAGCATGCTTTGTTAGCATTTACTCTTGGGGTTAAGCAGATGATTTGCTGCTGCAACAAGGTAAAGTGTGTTTTATATTGTAATTGATGTATTGCCATTGGTGCCCCTTTTTGATAAATGTGGCGATTTTGATTTTTGATTGTCATCTGTGTAGATGGATGCCACTACCCCGAAGTACTCTAAAGCAAGGTATGATGAAATTGTTAAGGAAGTCTCTTCTTATCTTAAAAAAGTTGGTTATAATCCAGACAAGATCCCATTTGTTCCCATCTCTGGTTTTGAGGGTGATAACATGATTGAGAGGTCTACAAACCTTGACTGGTACAAGGGTCCTACTCTCCTTGAGGCTCTTGACCAGATCAATGAACCAAAGAGACCCTCAGACAAGCCACTCCGTCTCCCACTTCAGGATGTCTACAAGATTGGTGGAATTGGAACTGTCCCTGTTGGTCGTGTTGAGACTGGTGTCCTTAAGCCTGGAATGGTTGTTACTTTTGGTCCCTCTGGTCTAACCACTGAAGTTAAGTCTGTTGAGATGCACCATGAATCCCTCCCAGAAGCTCTCCCCGGTGACAACGTTGGGTTCAATGTTAAGAACGTTGCTGTTAAGGATCTTAAGCGTGGTTTTGTTGCATCAAACTCCAAGGATGATCCTGCCAAGGAAGCTGCCAACTTTACCTCCCAGGTCATTATCATGAATCACCCTGGCCAAATTGGCAACGGATATGCCCCAGTCCTCGACTGCCACACCTCCCACATTGCAGTCAAATTTGCTGAACTGTTGACCAAGATCGATAGACGATCTGGTAAAGAACTTGAGAAGGAGCCTAAGTTCTTGAAAAATGGTGATGCTGGGATGGTGAAGATGGTTCCCACCAAGCCCATGGTTGTGGAAACTTTCTCCGAGTACCCACCACTCGGACGTTTTGCCGTTCGTGACATGCGCCAGACTGTTGCCGTTGGTGTCATCAAGAGTGTTGAGAAGAAGGACCCAACTGGTGCCAAGGTCACCAAGTCTGCTGCCAAGAAGAAATGAGATGGTAATATTTTAGTATTGCTTTTACTACAACGAGGACAATCATCTTTTAATATTGGACTTTTAATTTTATTTTGTTCGGACCTGTATTTCATGTTGTCATGTTCTGCTATAAATTGTTGTTGATTTGCTGCTTGTGTTCTACTTTCATGGCAATTTTGACAACTAAACACCATAATTTCTATGCTACATTAAAATTTATATATTTTTATAAAAGTTTTAAAGTGAATCTAAACTTTTAGTATTTGTTAGAATTTTTTAGTACTCATATTATCTAGTTTTTTACAGTATTAAAAAAATTTACAATATTTTACTAAAGTTCTCTAAATTTTCACCCATATTTCTCTTAAGTTTTCATTAGAAATGTTTGTACTTCAAATGTTTAGTATCTATTAGAAATTTTAGATATTCATTAGAATTTTAGTATTACACTTCTGAATATGATTAACGATAACATTTAGGTGTTTAAAATCGATCCAATGAGTATCTAATGATTTAATAAACTCAAAATACAAGTTCAAAAAAATGATAGACGACAATAATTAAGGGTGTATGAGCTGAGTTGAACTCGAGTAGTGCTAAGTTTAGCTTAGCTTGTTAAGATTTCGAGTCGAATTCGAGTTTGAGTAATTTTAAGCAAGCCTAAAAAATTTGAGTTCGGTTCAGTTCGTTAAGAAATTGAGTTGAGTTTGAGCTTTATTCGAGCTTAATCAAGTCAAGTGTTGACCAATCTTTAACTGTGTTAGACTCGAGTAATTATTATATGATACGTCTCATTTAAAGCCTATTGAAGAAAAAATTTTGATACATAAGTTATATAAACTCAAGCTTGTTGATTTCAGGGTTTAGTGTATTAATTTTGGGTTTAAGACTTATGGTTAAAGTTTAGCTTTTTAGGGTTTTAAGTTTTAGATTTTAAATTATAAAAAATAAAAAATAATAATATATTTATATTTTCGAGAAGCTCACAATAATATAATATTAATATATTAATTTTTTTTGGCCGTTAAACACTCTTTGAACCAATTTTAAACGCCCTTAATCAATGTTATCGATTAATAATAATACCAAAATCCTCTTCGTTACCAAAAATATGTAGCATCTACGCTAACTTGTATGTTTTTATTAAAATTTATGGTAAAATTATTTTTTTCCACAACATTTTAGCGTAAAATACACCCTTGGTCACACAATTATGTGTTCAGTTAATGAGACACTTTTTTCCCTAAAAAGTTTAAGTAGTTCATTAAAGTTTTGATTTTAAGAACTATTATTTTTTTTTTTAAATTATAAAAAATGTGCTAAATTTTGATTATGTAATATTTTAAATAATTTTATCTTAAAACATTAATAAAAATTTAAACAAAATTTTCAATAAAAATATATAATTTAAATATTTATATTTAAGTTAAGCTTATAATAAAAAATAAAAAATAAAATTTAAGCGTAAAAAATTAATGGATAAATTATACAGATAACTATCATATTATCGGGTTGGTATCAAAATGACTATAATACTTTAAAAAGTATTAAATACACCGGTAAACTATTAAAATAGTATCGAAATAACAACCGATCGTTAAAAATTAACGGTCTGATAACATGATGACGGTCGGTTGTTATTCGATACCATTTTGATAATTTATTGGTGTACTTGACGCTTTTAAAGTATTATGATCATTTCGATACCAATCCGATAATATGATTATCTGTTGAATTTAACCAAAAATTAATAAACGATGCTTTGAGATGAAGGTCCAAGAATTATCTAGAGGAAAACCTAAAAAATTGTTCTCCTGGGGAATACGTTAAAGGCTAGGCGGTGGTGGGCGGGTTAAAAAACACAAAGCGGGTCATTTTTCCTTCCCTAAAACCCTAAACCCTACCTATCTCTGCAAACGGAATGCAACAATCCACGGGTCTCTCAGATACGTCAGAAATGGTGAGTCCCTTAAATGGATTCTTTTTTTAATCAATCGTGTTCATCTATATTGCAAAACCAAGGGGATTTTTATTTTAAATTACTTGATTTGATTTGTTATATTAGGTTGCTCCTTTAATTGCCGGAATCGCGGTTGCAGCTGCTGCTTATGCAGGGAGGTATAGCATTCGGGCATGGCAAGCGTTTAAGGCAAGACCGCCGACGGCTAGGGTTCGAAGATTTTATGAAGGTGGGTTTCAGCCTAGTATGACGAGGAGAGAAGCCGCTTTGATTCTGGGGGTTAGGTAATATCACTATCTTTCTCCGCTTTGATATAACCACTTTTCTGTTCAAATTTTCTGCTTTGTGTCACGAAATCGTTTCGCTGATGCTGAAAGTTGATTCTACTGAAGATTTTGTAGTTATTCGGCAAAGTAATGAACTTATATGTTTGATTAATGTTAGTTCAAGGGATGACTGTGTATCAAATTGAGGTTCATCAGTCCTATGTTCGTGTTTCAATCATCTAACATTAATGAAATAACCCCTTTTTGCATCATCTTTATGCTTTATGTCATGAATTCAATTTTGCATCATCCGAATCCGATAAACATTGTTAATCATTTATGAGATAACCCCTTTTTGCATCATCTCCCTGCCTTATGTCATGAATTCGATTTTTGCATCATCCGAATCCGATAATCACTGTTAAGGATAGTGAATATAAGTATAAGTTGTATTTGATTAATGTTAGTTTTGAGGAATGATTCTTATTATTTCTGTTGATCTGAGTCTAATTTTTAATTGGGTTCTTGTTATGATACTTTCAATCATTCAATGACCATATTGTTCTTTACTTGCGACTTCGTTGATCAGTTATTGCATTTACTGTTGTTGGAATATATTTACTTCGGTTCTCTTGCAAGGGATTTCTTTTTCAACCATCTTGTTCTATGAGTTGTGCCTGGAAAAGTTTATTTTGATATGTTGTGTTGAATCAGAGAAAGTACTCCAGCTGAAAAGGTCAAGGAAGCGCATAGGAGGGTGATGGTTGCCAATCATCCCGATGCCGGTGGGAGCCATTTTCTTGCATCAAAGATTAACGAGGCAAAAGATATGATGCTGAGGAAAAACAAGGGTGGCAGTGGCTCTGCATTTTGAAGGGAATCGAGTTCTACTCATTCGGATACTTAAGCGCGAATAAGAGAGCCAAGGTATCATTCTTTTGACCCAATCTTCTTTTTACCTACTAGGGTAAGTGGTAGCTTTTATGTGATGGTCTGAATTTTAGTGTATAATTATTTTGAGAGAGGATCAAGATTTTTTGATTGTTATGGATCTTAAGTTCCAGTCCTGTTGAGCTAAATGCATACCAGCAAAGAAGGGGAAGAATATTTCTAAATTCGACCTCCAATCCAACCCTCTTTGATCTTGTTAATATCATTACATTGCAATCACAACTCCAAATTTCAAAGCTTTTCTTTTTCTAAATATAAACCCTAAATTTTCTATTATGCTCATTCATTACCACACCCAAATCCCCATTTCTCACAAACACCTCTTATCCCTAACTTCCCATGCATTTGGTGTTTGCTTGCCATATAATTCCAACAACATAATGTTATTATAATTCAAACTGATCCAGGTTGATCTAATAAAAATATTGTATTTTATTTAAAATTTTGGGTATTTTACAAACCAAGTATAATTGTACTTCTGATTTGGCCACTAAATAAAATACTCTTTCAACTAAGACATTTGGAAAATTTGATGTCTCGTTTTAAATGGGTGATAATTTTGGCGAGTCATATTATATATCCAATCAGATCGGAGTTTTTATAGGAATATTATTTAGAGTTTTTATTTATAAAAAGACGATTCTTTTAATATTATTTTGAACAATATTTTGCACAATACTGTTGAAATCAGAAAATAGGTCGAAAATAATCGTAAAAAATAAGTATTGTTCAAAGTCGGATAGTAAACTATCTATTTTCAAATAGTATTTAAAAAAAATAGGGGAGTATTACATGACAAGTTGAGAGAGAAATTATCATTGTTTAAAGTTAAATTATCTCTCTCGTCTTTGAAGAATGTTTATTTTTTTTAATATTTTCAGGTAAAATAATGTTTAAAGATAGATTAATTTTAATAATTTTTTTATTTTAACAGTAATATATAATACTGTTGAAAATAACATGAAGAGTATCATATTTTTGTAAATAAAAAATTCTTAATACATATAAAAACTCTAATCAAATTAATTCAATCAGAATTTTAATTAATCTAATAAATTTATTTTTTATCGATCTCAAACTAGTAAACGCACATGGAAAGGTGGGTGAACCTATGTTAATCTTAAGTTAAAGTTATGTAAAATTTATATATTTGATTTTAATTTTTTTTAAAAAAAATAAATTTTGTGTTCACTTTAATATTTAAAAAATTATAATTTAAAATTATTTTAAAAGAATAAATATTTTAATTTATATTTATTCTTTTAAATATTTTTGAATCCGGACCGATCACCATCCCTACTCTCCAAAGTCCCCATTCTATAACCAAGTTGAACATTCATATAGAAAATAACACAAACGCATACACTAATAACAATTTTTTCAATTCTAGTCACAATGGTTAAAAAAACGGTTATTATTTCTAGAAGTTAAGGTTTGAGCACCAGTAATGTCAATATAATAATAGAACGATTAACGTCTAATAATTAAAAATATTTATTAGAACAGATATTACTATAATCATTATAGTTAATTCAATAACAGATATATTAATAACTTTATCCATTTTCTAATAATAAAATATCAGTTGGTTTCAATAGGTTTAAAAAATCCGAACCGAAACCCAAATTTTTGAACTACGGCCCGGACAACTGACCATGTTTTTTTCACTTGTGGCAAACAGCCTAAAGAGACATAAAAGGATATTAATTTGGGCACAAACTCCAAGCCCACTCAAATTAGTCATAATATATGTGATTCCTTTCTAGGGTTAGAGCTTGAAGGCTTAAGCTCGGCGGCTGTGGTTTCAGATTCTTTTCACTTCCCATCTCTTAGAACCAGAAAAAGGAACACTCAGCAAACATGGGGTATGTATTATTTTTCTCTGTTATGCAGCATTTCTATTCATTGTTTACACTGATGTTGGATGGTGCATATTCATTCAAAGTTTTTTTTTTCTTTTTTTCCACGACAAGGATTGGTTTTTGAATATGGGGTTGGGATCTTGAACCATTCTATTAATTTTTTATTTGTTTAGGGTTTAGGGTTTAGTTTTTTTATGGATTTGGTTGTATTGTTCCTGATTTAGGTTCTAGACTTGTAGTCTTTTATACTCACTTGTTGCTCTAGGTTTTGAAGTACTTAACTGAAATATGTCTGGGATTTATGATGACATGATATTCATATGAGTTTATCTAATCTGGATTCTGCTAATGATTGTGGAGAATTACACCTGAATGATTCTTGTTTAAAATTACTTTAGCGGTGTTACCGCCTCTATCTTTGATGGACTCAGGACTATATAGAAAAACTCTAGTTTCAGGTGTAGATTTTATCATCGTTCTTTTACATTACCAAGATTCTTCATTTTTCCTGAGGATACATGCATGGACATGGAGATATGGCATTAGACCAATTAATTGAATTGATTTTGGATTGTATCACATGTTAATCTGGATTTGGTTAATTCAACTTTTAAAATTTTATGTTCATTTTGAATCTGGAGCAATTCTGTTGTTAGGTTGTTTTGGTTATCGTGTTATTACAAGTCTGGATTTCTTTCAGGAAGACGCGTGGTATGGGAGCCGGACGCAAGCTGAGGACCCACCGTAGGAGGCAGAGGTGGGCTGATAAAGCATACAAAAAATCCAACCTTGGAAATGAATGGAAGAAGCCATTTGCTGGTTCTTCCCATGCCAAAGGCATTGTCCTCGAGAAGATGTAAGAGTCGATCATCCTCTTTTCCTTTTCGTTGCTCTTGCTTTCATTAACACTTTATAATTGAATATGCATACTGATGCACGTGTATCTCTCAGCGGTATCGAAGCTAAGCAGCCAAACTCTGCTATCCGAAAGTGTGCCAGAGTTCAATTGATCAAGAACGGGAAAAAGATTGCTGCATTCGTTCCAAATGACGGTTGCTTAAACTACATTGAAGAGAATGTAAGTACTTGAATGAAACCTTGTGATATTGTTAATGTTTTAAGCATCTTAAGGATCTCCTTGTTATGATTGACCATAATGTATTTTGTTGTAGGATGAGGTGTTGATTGCTGGTTTCGGACGAAAGGGTCATGCCGTCGGTGATATACCCGGTGTTCGATTCAAGGTTGTGAAGGTCTCTGGTGTTTCACTCCTGGCACTCTTCAAAGAGAAGAAGGAGAAGCCTAGATCTTAAGATTGTGATGGAGACTTTCCATAGAACTATTTTGCTTAGTAGCTGTTGTTGACTATCTTTTTGTTTAATAGTCTGGTTATCCAATTGATCTGAATTTGTGGCCTAAAAAATATTTATCTTCTTTAATGTTGTTCAAAAGTGTTGATGTCTAAAGTTTTATTCCGTAATTATTACGAGTTTTCTAAAATTTTTGTACTCCTTTTTTTTTATATTGTCATTGCAACAGTAATCAAAAGTTTTAAATATATATATATATATAACAAATTAAGCTGAAACTGTTAAAAGACAATCCTTGTTAAACCTGCTATAAAAGAAATCATATTTACATGTGCCCTAACTTGTTATAAAAGAAATCATTTTTTGTAGTTTGATGTTTCTTTCCTTAAGTTAAACCTTTTGTATTTTTATTCTATTTTTATTTGTCTTATTCTTACAGATATTAATTAAATGAACACTAATTAATGAGTATCTTTATACTTATAATATTTTAACTTTTATTCTTTTTAACACAAGGAGAAATGAGTTTGATTAGAGTCTATTTCTCCTTTTAATAATTGTAATTATTTTTGAATTGGTTAAAAAAAACTTAATCCAATTGATTCAAATATAAATTTTATAAAATTAATAACAAGCTTTCTAAAACTATAACCATATATACATACATGTCAAACAAAAACACAAAGAATCAAAAAAACTAACCACATATCGTAATTTACGCAATCAAACCAAATCAAATCTATAATAGCCAAGGTCCTCATAATAAAACATTTTTATTTGGAGTCATTAACCGTATAGACTTAACTTTCTATTCAAACTTCAACATCAAATAAATTTAACATATTTTTTATTGATAAATGGATAACACTTCGTTAAAATCTCTCTAACTTAAATGAAAGAAAAGAGTACTCAGAGTGTTATTATTCGTGTTATGTGAATAAGAATTACTAAAGGAAAACCGAAAATTCAAATTTACTCGTATTTGATGTTTTGATTTTATCTTATAGATTTAACACAATTTGGATTTTATTGACGGTGGAAGCAATACGTTTGTAAAACCCTATAAGAATTCATAATAAAACAAGACCTAAAAACTTTAACATAAACCAAACTGATATGTTTATGATTTAACATTTAAGATTTTGGATCTATATATTTGATTTAGGATTTGAGATTTATGTTTTTTAAGGATTTGTGTGTTCATGATTAAAGTTCAAAATTTAGGTTTTGTAATTTATGGTTTAAAATTTTTAGTTTAAGGTTTGATGTTTGAAGTTTAAAATTAAAAGTTTTTGGTTTTGAAGTGCATGTGCAAAATCTTGGGTTTAAGGTTTAGAATTTGGGGTTTAATGTTTAGGGTTTAAATTTTATAACTAAAGCTATATAATTTAAGGTTTAAGATTTAAAGTTTAGGGTTTAGGTTTAAGATTTGGAATTCAAAGTTTAAAATTTATTATTTAAGGTTTAAAGTTTGTAATTTGGTATCTTGGATTTAAATTTAAGGTTTAAGATTAAGATTTATTGTTTAAGGTTTTGGGTTTAAGGATTGAGATCATTGTTTAGGGTAAACACATTTACAATGATATAAATATGTGAAATAATATAATAATATAATCGACAAAACATACCTATTAAATACCACCTCAATCCCGTGATAAATATCATCAAACTCATGCATAAAATAATACTTTGTATCAAATTTCACATTTACCTATCATATATATAACTTTTCGTAATAGAGACGCGAATACTTTGTACTTGTGTTTGAAGTGCAAATGTGAATCACGAATAATTTGTTTTAGGAAATAAAGAAACTGAATAGCACCACTGTAGTGAAATTGAGATGCAATGAAAAGTGTGATTTTTTGCCATGTCTAGATTTGAGAAATGAAAAACAAACATTCACTCATGACTCTTTTGAGAAGGAATGCGAAACCCAAACTTGAGTCACCACACAGTCTCAGATTCTGACACTGTACTTGCCTACTTGGGGATTAATACAAGTCATAAAAGAGAAACCTGTTCTGATTTGGTGGGATTGACTATTTAGCATCTTGATCTTGATGGTTGGCTCCTGGAGTATGATGATGATAATACCTGAATCAGAACCAAAACACAGGGTCAAAAATGCTACAACAAAGTTAAAAAACAACACAGCTCTTTTACTTGTGCAATACCATAGGATCAAGGTCGGACTCAGAATTTCATATAAGGGAATGTAAACTATCAAAAAGATATATTAGAAATATAAAGGGTGTAAAATTACAAAAGTTTAGGTGATACAGAATTAGATTATCAATAGAAAATACTTGAAATTTTTAAGGGGTTAGGCTGCACTTCAACACCTCTAGGTCCATCTCTGCCTAGTACCTAGGGGCTATGCCCCTATCCTTTTACCCTGCTTTTGAAATATAAACATTCGGCTAAGGGTGTAATATATAATTTTTCTACATAGGAATCTACTTATACAAATGTAAATTCTACAAACTAAATAAACTGCATTCAATTTTTGTGTTTTTAGACAATTAAATTAATATTCGTTTAATTTGACTATTGTACTTTACATTCTGTTCACGTACATTTCTGATTACACACATCAAAATTGATAAAATATCATACCTGATATGTCCTTGGCCCCTTCTTAAGAAGATAACCTACACTGTTTAAGTTATCCACAAATGTGTCAATATCAGGAACTCGTAACCCAATTCTATCGGCCAAACTGTAGATTTCCTGAAATAAAAATGTAAATGGATACGAATGATTTTCATTTAAATACAATAAAATTATTTGGTAGACTAACTTTGAGAGGATTAAGTTTGTACAGATATGGAGAAGCAATCTTTTTGCTCCAACTCTGATAGTTTGTTTAGAGCACTTAAGAACCGCTTTGCTTCTTTTTGTTGACTCATTCCACCACTTCGACCAAAATCCACAATTCCATGCTCATCAACATACGTATCATACAGGGATTCGTTCATTATTTCAACTGCATCCTGCAAAAATAACATAAACCAAATTCCTAAACCGTAATAAACAAGAGGTCTTTAATCAAAGTTTAGTGTTCTGGACCCCAACGGAAGAAATTTGTTCAATCTTATTCTTCACTAGACCCACAACATAACGATGCAGCGTAGACTTCTTTTTCGGAAGCTTCTCATGCATCATGCATACCCAAAATAAAGACAAGCTTGTGTCATTACCAAGTAGGATAAAAGTTAAAAGTAATGTAAATTATCATTTGGCTTCATTTAGACAATAATAACTGAGTAATCATTATCAAGGTATCCTCCCTACCAGCCTTACCTTAGCATCTTGGGCTGTTATTTCTTCCCTCAACTCCACTCGTGCTCGAGCTTGTGCCAATCTCACCAGACTCTCCAATTGCCTCGCTGTTATAGGTGTACCATCACCAGATGTACTGCGGTCTCTAAGTTGTAAGTAGAATTTTTGCAGGATTTCCGCAGCTGGTTTTGACATTCTAATTGGCATAAAAGTAAAGAGATAATGTTAAAAGAACAAAAACTGCTAAGGCAGGCAAAGGAATGTTCAAGACGCAGATCACTTTAAATCACCTGGGGAACACATAAGTTCTTGCATAAGCAACATATTTGCGAATAAGTGCACCCGGCAATGGGACAAAATCAGCATCCTTTTTGGGGTCAAGTCTCAGCCTAGAAACCAAAGAACCTTCTTTCACGTTCATACTTATTGCTTCAACAATTTGTGATGCTACATTCATATAACAAAAACTATTTCTTGTTAGATTCTCTTTCTAAACTGGACAACAAGCATGCATAATATAACACTTATTTTAAGAACACTGATTGAAAGAAAAAATAAACCTTTAGCTATACGTGGCTTTTTCAATGCTGGTGAACTTTCTCCATATCCGGCATGAAGCTGCAACATAGACACAAGGGTAAATGACATTTTGCTTTATAAAACCTTGGCTCAGGCTAATAAACCTATATACAATGTTGTCAATAGGCTATCTGTTGTTACGAGGTACAAAAGTTGGAGGAAATATATAATTTAATTCAACAATATAAAGGGTCCAAGAAAGATTACTTACCGACATTATGTGCTCCGAAAGTCGCTTGTCCAGCAGCTCATTAGGTTTATCAAGTAATATGAAAACCAAATCAAATCTAGAGAGCAAAGCTGCACTCATTTTCAAATTTTCATTCACTGTTTTCGCTCGGCTGCAGTTGGATATTGGTTTTGTTAATTATCAACAAATAATACCAGCAACATCACTTGAGGAACAATAGGACAGAGTAAGACGAACAAAAATGTAATAGTCTACAGAATAGACTATGTAAAGAAAGTTGACTCTTGATGAAGAATATAGCTGAAAAGTAGATTTTGTGCCATCGCAATAAAAATCACCCTACCAGCGAGTAAAAGTAAAGGGAAACACACTAATAGAGTTCACAAAGTATTACTTGTAGTGACCGCCAACAGGATTTGCTGCTGCTAAGATAGATGTTCTAGCAGATAAACTTGCTACCAGTCCAGCTTTTGCAACAGAAACACACTGTTGTTCCATTGCTTCCAGTAAAGCCTGGTGCAATCCTGATGTAAGCAAAGTCCAGCCGGATACTCAGAGGTCAAATGATAAATACAGTAGTCAGTAGGGACCTGATGTTCAGCAGACATTTTATCAAACTCGTCTATGCAACATAGTCCACCATCTGCAAGTACCATGGCTCCTGCAGAAAATGTGTTTGTTACAAGAATGAATATAAAATCTTATCTTTCCATTGTAAATGACATGTACATCTGATGTAGGTCAGTCCAACAGTTGTTGGGTTCGTGGGTGGAAAATACATTTGAATTGAGCTAGTTCATTACTTCATTCATACCCATCAAACAACTAGGTTGGTACACAAAAGAGATCAAAATAGCATGTATCAGCTTTCAAAGAAGGGAGAAAAAGAGTCAACTACCAGCCTCAAAAGCATAGTCATTTGTCATAGTGTCCTTCACTACAGCTACAGTTAGTCCCGCATTGGTAGTTGCATTGCCACAGACATATATTCCACGTGGGGAAACAGCAGCTGCTGCTTGCAGTAATTGACTCTTCCCCAGACCTGGATCGCCTGGTAAAATACTAGTAATTGTTAAGAATCTGCAGAAATTTTAAAGCATGATCCTGAATCTGATATAAAGTTGTTCCTAAAGTCATATGAAAATCAGCATACCGACAACAATGACATGGATGTCTCCTCGGACTGGAACCTTATTCTTATCCATTGAATGTTTCCGTACACCACCAAACAATGCTAAAGTTATTCCAGCTGTTGATAAAGCCAATATATTCACATTAATACAAATCACATAATTAATTGAGAAATATTTGATCATGTCTGTCTGTGTGTCACACTAGATGTGATACTTGGCTTGGGGTTTATATAAACTATAAAGCAAATTTATAGATTACAACCAAATATAATGGGTTGGTGGCGTGGTAGTCATTTAGTGAGGGGATGCAGGTTGCACAAAATGACAACAGTGCGTAATGGATTAGCCAAATTTTTTACCATTTTAGATGACATTGATAACTGCGATTAAGTTGCACTCATGCAAATTCATGTTTTACCTTTAACAAGCTCATGTCCATAAATGGATGGACATATGGACTGAAGTATTTGGCGAAAGACATCTGAACCATGCTCTTCTCGAAACTTCACAATAAATTCCAGATCTCTTGGAGAGAAAGAGAACAAATCTACTAGCTCTGTTGGTCTAGCGTCACTGTTCGAATGTTCCAAATCTTCAGTCATAGACAGCGACTTGGAATTTTTTACAGAAACTGCTTCTATGTACAGATAGTAAAATCCTTGATTTCTGCCTTTTGATTTTCCTAGAAAAGATTCAAAGTTATTCCCAAACTATATTACTTGCAGAAAACTGATAGGTGTAAGCAAGTCTTTGATTCATCCCATCTGCATGTGCCGACGACCCTTATTGTTCTCAAATTACAATCTCCACATTCATGAAATTTCATGTTTATATGTAAATGCAATAACTAGAATGTATCTTAATAGCATTGTCTCTGCCCTTACTAAAAATGAGATATTATTTGTAAAGCTATTTCAAATTCCATGGGAAACTAATTACAGGGAATTTATTTATGTACCTCCTCCAATATCCATGTAATTGTTGATAACTCTTATAATTCCAGTGACTGTTACTACATCTCCAGGGATACACACATCAACAAGTTCTTCGGTCAATTCACATTCTACTGTTCGAGGTACACGACCTTCTTCATGATCCTCGGACTTCAGTAGCTCCTGTAACCTGGAATTTTTGTAAACAATAAAGGTGAGACGCCAGTTTTTTAATGGAATGGAATGTTAATTAAGATGCACAGCTATACAATTACGCACTGATTTGCTACGAAATACTGTAACATCGGGCAACAAGTTGTTTACCTTATCTTTTGAAAATCTATTGCTTGAGCCGAGGATCGAATTGGTTTGAACGTTCTACTCTTGCAGCCATGTAAAGTACATGCCGACGGTGGTGAAAATTTTCCATCAGGAAACGAACGGGGAATCTCGGTTGTACATTTTTCACAAGAAAAAATCATTTTAATTACAAGAGGCTTGACAGTGCTAGCTTTTACCACTGTGCCGCGCACAGATACTAATTTGTCTGCATATATAATCAAATAGCTATCATTTTCAAAACAATAACTGGATAAGTACAACTATAAGTTGAAATCAAAGGGTACCAATGAATGCTGCCTTTAAGTTCTTCAAAACAATCATGGATTCAGGGTGGTTGTGCAGACGGATATTTATCTTCATTCCTTCCTCCATGTAGAAATCTGAATTGTTTAATAAAACCTACTCCCAACATATCTCCACGGTTAAACCAAATTTAAATAAACTTTAAAATTACTTCTTTCCATCATTTATTCATACCTGATGAATTGCAGCACTCATAGTTGAAAGAGCTATTTTAGGTTTGTCTTCCAATTTTGCATAGAATTCTTCAATATTACATAATTTTCGAAATTGTTGGTAATCAAGAGACAGAGAAACGGCACCACAATCATCCTTCACCTGTTCATGATGATATTGCAAAGCTTGTAGCTATAAATTGGCGATGCATCTACTTACCAAACCAATTTAGAATTTAAAATATCAACATATAACTTAGCAACTGTAAAATTACCAATATAAGGTAATAAAACCAAGAATTTAGTAATAACTAAAGCAAATCCCTAACTAAATCGTCCATTTACATGCCTAATTCACCTGATTGAGCACATATAAAACAGATTACGAATCACTCTCAATTATTTGATCATCATAATGAAGTCGACCAAAAAAATAAATAAAACGATCCCATTTTGCGATTAAAATATAAAATAGGTAAACCTGATGGGCAAGATTTTTCCCTGGAGGAACAGAGAAGAAGCGAATGAGCTCAACGATCAGCTTTTCTTCGTCCTTGGTGTACTCGTTCTCTGCAAAATAAACGGGAACGATTGAGCCAATGTTGCTCGCGTTTATCGAACCATACTTATCAATTGAGCTCTCTCCGTGGGATCTGAACATCTCGACGGAGATGATTTTGATTTTGATTTCGATACGAGTGTTCGTCAAATTTTCCTCTAAGTTTTATCGTGATCTGAAGTTTTGGCGGGAAAGATGAGTAAAACAAATGGGTAAACCAACTCTAAAACCATTAAACTATTGAAATGATTTTATTTTGATCACTTAACTAAAAATTTTATCAATTAACACATTTAACTATAAAATGGAGTCGATATTTAGAATTAAATTTTCCTGAGTATTTATCCTAATAACTTTTTTATTTTTTTTTGAATTTAAATATTTTTTTATAATTATTGTCGTTAAGAGATATAATGATAGTTTATAATTATTTTTTTCAACCAATGAATCTTTACTTATATTTTATGTCATTTAAAAAGTATATTTTCATTAGTTAGGGACCACATTTGACATGACGAGTTGGGTCCATATTCTCTCCGTCAATCTTACCGTCTTAAAAATATTATTTTTTTTGTTATCTTAGTTTTTACATACCAAATAAAAATTTTAAAATCTTATAAAAATTAAAAATATAAAAAATAATATATTACTATAAAAGTTTTAAAAGTTAAAATAACTAAAATTAAAAGAGTTATTATGTCAATAATTTCAGGCTGATCAGCTTAGAACCCGAAGGGTATGGGTTATTCAGTGTTCTCGAAATTAAAACAATTTTGAGTCTAGGCTTAAAGATAATCTGGTTTGGTTGTCGAAAACACTAAAAATTTGTCATCTTTAATCATATTTTTTTATGTTTTGTCTTAAAATGTGTTTTAGAAATTTTAATTATAAACTCTGACTTAATTTTTATATTTTAAATCTTAAATAATACACTCTAAAAAAATATATCACAATACTAATTTCTTAAACCATAATCTTATACCCAGGAACAGATTTACTTGCATCGTAGGCGGGGCAATTTCCCTCCCAATTTTATGAGATAATTCTATTTTAGGTCCTTATAATTTTAAATTATTATAATTAAGTTTTATTTCTCCAAAAATTTTTATGGTTTATTATATTTTAAGATCATATAATCTAAAATTAATAAAATTAAACTTTGACCCTCCTTTTTTTGGTTTAATTATTTTTTAAGACCTTTCAGTTTTAAATTTTTTAAAACCAAGCCTAAACTTTCTTATTTTTTACAATTTAATTATTTTTTAAGACCTTATTATTTTAAAGTTAATCGATCTGTCCCCTCATAGTTCAATCCTTACTCCATTTTTGCTTATACCTTAAACTCTAGATTTATTATTTTAAAGTAAAATACCAAAAAAGACATAAAAAATGATTTGTACCCAAATTTTAAACCCATTTTTTTCGCCGGCGCTGGTAATCAAAACCTGAAGTTGGTTGACACATACTCTAAATCTGTAAATCACGTTTACAACAGCTGAAAGAACAGCTGAAACGTACATTTCCTCCATGCAAACGGCATTGACACTTGAATCCTAGAATGACTCTTCTTATTTCTACGTGACGTCTCCTCTTCTGCTCGCTCGCCCCTTATTACCTTCCACTCCTAGCCCTAGGCTTAAGAAGAAAGAAAGAAAGAAAGTCCCTTGAGAACTCAGATAATCATAGCATCGGCATGAAGAGGGTGTTGCCATGGACCACGATTTGGATCGTGATCTCATGGTACGGTTCAAACATTGGGGTCCTTCTGTTAAACAAGTACTTGCTCAGCAACTGCGGGTTCAAGTACCCCATTTTCTTGACCATGTGCCATATGCTTGCCTGCTCCTTGCTAAGCTACGTAGCCATAGCATGGCTCAAAGTGGTTCCCATGCAAACCATCGGCTCCTTCAAACAGTTGGTCAAAATCGCAGGGTTGAGCTTGGTTTTCTGCTTCTCGGTTGTTCTTGGAAACGTCTCCTTACGGTATCTTCCCGTGTCGTTTAACCAGGCCATCGGTGCCACCACGCCATTCTTCACGGCGGTTTTCGCTTATCTGATGATGAAGAAGATGGAGAGTTGGGTCACATACGCAACACTCATACCTGTGGTTGCTGGAGTCATCATTGCTAGTGGGGTAACAATTTACTAACTTAGATTATATTAGTTTGAAATCAGATGAAATTGAAGTGTATATTTGTTGTAGGCTGAGCCAAGTTTCCACCTGTTCGGATTCATCATGTGTGTTTCAGCCACTGCTGCAAGAGCGTCTAAGTCAGTGCTTCAGGCTATTTTGCTGTCATCAGAAGAGTAAGCTGAATTGGATTACTGCAAAATCATCTTCAAGATTCGATTCTGAATGTTGCTAATTTCAACGTTAACCAAATAACCTATTCCCTATGAATCCAGGGAAAAGCTGAACTCCATGAATTTGCTCATGTACATGGCACCCATAGCCGTGGCGATATTGCTTCCTGCCACAGTGATGATGGAGAGAAATGTGATTGCCATAACTGTGGCTCTTGCAAGAAAAGACATGGCAATAGTCTATTACGTGCTTTTCAATTCATCGCTTGCATATTTTGTCAACCTGACCAACTTTTTGGTCACTAAACACACAAGTGCCTTGACTCTCCAGGTACGAAATCAAATACTGCTTGTTCTACATCCTTTTAGATTTGAGTGACCAGTAACGTAGGGATGGCAAATGGGTCATTCGATCGGTTTTGGTTTTAGTTAATTTTGATTCAATTTTAGTTTAGATATGTGATAATTCGGTTTAGTTTAGGTATTAGGTCAGGTTAGTCGTATCGGGTTGGTAGATTTTAAGTCGTACCAATAGAGGATCAGTGAATTTCAATTGAGTTTTCAAATCGGTCAGGTTTTTAAACCCTAATATATTTGACTTTTTGGTAAGTTCTGTGATAATTTACATCTTATCTTTCTTTATTTTGGGTTAGTTTCGTTTTAAGTGAAATTAGTTCAACTGTTCAAGTCAATTTCGATTCAGCTAGAATTTGAGTTAATTTCAATTCGATTTATTTCAAATTTCGAATCAAGTTTATATCATCATATTCGAGTAAATCAATTCAGATCCCGAACATCGAATCAAATTTATCATATTTAATATCCCATTTTATACGAATTCAAATCTTCACATCCCTGCTTCATAAAAAAACTAAAGTCCTTTCCTTAAACTCTTTCAGGTTCTGGGTAATGCCAAAGGTGCTGTTGCTGTGGTTGTCTCCATTCTCATATTCCAGAACCCAGTCTCATTTATAGGGATGTTGGGTTACTCTTTAACAGTTTTTGGTGTTTTTCTTTACAGTGAGTCAAAAAAGGGAAATAAATGAATCCTTTTTCACAATACACTGGGAGTTTGCACAATAAAAATATTCTCTCTTCAAACTTAAAGTTATTTCCTTATCTCTCTAATTTAAAATTATTATATTAAAAATTATTTTTATTATATCATTTATAAGACCAATCAATTGAATGTATTTATTTTATTATTTTATCTTTCAACAAGTGAATTTTTATTTGATAAAAACTGTTTTCAGATTTAATTAACAGTAAATATTAATAAAGTTTAATTTAACAAAAATGAAATAAAAATTAATAAAAATAGATACATTTAATTAGTTAGTCTTAATAATAATGTGATAGAAATAACTCATATTTTAATTACTCGTATGATATTGTAATACCCGAATTTCGTCCGGGTGTTTGAACAAATAAGGCTACAAGTAAATAAATATTAAATAATATAAATAAATATATAATAAATATAAAATAAATAAAACAAAAAAAATAATAATAAATATAAAATATAATGGATAAGGTTGTGATTTAGTTACTATAACTTTGTGGGGTTCTTAGAAGTTACTGTGGAAACCTCCATTTTCACTTAATTTGAGCCTTAACTTTAATGTTCTTCAATTTGGTTATTAGCATCGTGGAATTAGTTTTTTTAGATCTTAGTTGATTCATTTTAGCCGCCCATGAATTATAATTTGAGCTCTAGTGAAAAGTAGTTTAGCCCTTTTAATTTTATTCAATGCTTTAATTAATTATTTAATCGTGTGTTTACATGTTTTAAAATTATATAGTTTATTTTATTTAGGAGATCACCTAATTCACATCTAATTAATTAAATTAGAGTCTTTTTAAGGTTAGTTACTTTAATTAAATAATTAATTTTACTAGGGAGATAATTGTAGTAACGATGACATTTTAATCATATACCTCGGATACACTAAGCAGTCGGTGTTTTGACGTAACATAACGTTGACCAAAAGAGTGTACTTTGGTATCGCATTCGATGTGCCCTCGAAACCTAGAAAATGGTAAATAATTTAAGGTTAGAATTAAATAAAATTAAATAGTTAAATAACTAGAAACACCAATAGTTTTATTAATTTTATTCGGTGTCAAGATGGTAGTGTCCGATCGTTCGGATGTTATCATAATACACTTGGTAAATTAATAATTAAATAAGATTTTAAATATTTAATGAAAGGAGCCTTTTAGGTTAAAACTTAAAACGAACAAAATAATAATCGGTCATGCATTTAAAACCTTATGGGGCAGAATTTATATTTCTTTAAATACGAGTTAAGGTTTCCCATCTAGAGGACGTTTTATTCAAGCTCATATTTAAAAGAAATATACTTTTTTATCTAAAAGGATATCTTCATTCGAACGATATTCATCTGACAATGATGAATTAAATTTATATTATTATTCAAAATGTCACGTGTAATTAATAAGGTATCGATTTCGGACGCTTGTAAGGGTTGTCCTTACACGTAATCGACTCCCGAACCCAAATGTTTTAAAAAAATGAATCTCTGGGTTGTTTTATGGTGTCTGGCTACCAAAGTGGCCGGTGGCGACTCCAAGTCAATTTTAAAATTTAAATAATACATGTTTTTAATAAAAAAATGATTTTCATAATTAAAAACAATAAAAATTCAATTTTTCAAAATTCACTCGTCAGGCTATTTTTCACACACTCAGTTTTAAAATGGTCGCGATATATATAGTATAACATGTTAATTGTGCAAATCCCTGGTTAAAGGAAAGATTGTTGTTCCTAAAGATCATGGGTTCGAACACCCAGAGTGATTGAGCGATCAATGTCAAATGGTGGGAGATTATATTCTAGAACAGATACTATTGTAATCACTATTAGCTTGTTTAAAAAAACATGTTAATTGTTGCCATATAAAATATACTCTTTTAATAGTATAATTATTAGACTAACCTATGGCTATAAATGAGACGAGATAAATGGCGAGCTACTCGAGCTCGACTCAGTCTAAGCTCGATCAAAACTCGATTCGATTGGACTCGAGTCGAGCTTGAAACCCTAAAATATAAACCTTAAACATAAGTCTTAAACCCTAAATTCACATACTAAAACCTAAAATCAACAAGCTTGAGTTTACAGAACTTGTGTATCAAAGTTTTTTCTCCATTAGATTTTAAATGAGACATGAGAGATAAGAGTTACTCGAGTCTAACACAGTCAAAAATCAGTCAATACTTGACTCAATTAGGTTAAAAAAAGCTTGAACTCGACTCGAGTTTTAACAAGCCGAGCTCAAATATTTCAAACTTGTTTGAAATTACTCAAACTCGAACTCGACTTAAAATTTTAACGAGTAGAATTCAAGCTTAACACTACTCGAGCTCGACTCGACTCATTTACACCCCTAGACTAACCAAAGAAAAATAAAAAAAGATTAAATAACAAATATTCCCATAAAAAGGACTAAAATCACAATTAAAACCTTCTTCCCATTATATATAACTTTATATTTATGTAGAGTGTAGATAAAAGGACATTAAATCGAAAGGTCTCCCAAAAGAAAGTAAAAATAATCATGAATCGAAGGACCATGGAATGTTTGTGTGAAATGAATTATAATGTTTAATTGAGATAATTTTAGGTGTTTTAGGGTCAAAAGTAATTTTGAGATCGAAATTAATACAGAATAAATAATTTTTTTAGTTAAAAGTGTTTTTTAGTTTAGTTTGAAAGTTGTTTTTAAAAAAAATTAAAATTTTTAATTTTTTTAGACACACTTTTAAATATAATTATTTATCTATCATATTTTTATTATCAACCCTTTTATATTTCAAAAAGAATATCTAAAATAAATATTTTATTTATTTTAAAAACTCTTAAATACTCTTGTTTAAACCAAATGATCTAAAAATACATTTTAAGGTTATGTTTTTACTGTATTTTTCATAAACAAAGCCAAACATGCCCTAAAATGACCAGTTGTAAGGGGAGCCTTCTAAACAGTCGCTCAGACCTTTAAATTTAATTATTTTTATTTTAATTTTTAAATTTTAAATTTTATAATTTATTTAATAAATTAATTAATTTAATAATTAAAATTAATTTTATTTTTAGATATATAAATAAATAATATTTAAAATATTAAATTAATTATTTAAACTGATGAGATGAATAAAAAAAAATTCTTTGTGTTATTTTTATGTTTAATACTAAAAAAATAAATATTAAGCCTTAATCATAAATTCTAAACTCTACACCAATACTTTAGACTTTAATCTTAAATCATAATTCTAAACTATAATTTTTATTGGTACATAAATAGGACACCTAAAAAAAATTATTCGTAATAACAATATATGTTCATCATATAAATAACTATTTTTAGTTCTTATTCGGAACCTAAAAATCTTTAAAATGGTCTATACTCAACAAAACAAAATGAGTTATCTCTAACTTAAGAGAAATTATATTATGCGTAAGTCCCACCACGTGTCCATGGGACCAATCACTAAAAACTACACACCTCATCAATATTTTCATGTTATATTTTTTTCAAGTGAATCTTCACTTGAAAAAAATATTTTTAAAATAAATTATCAGTAAATATGAATGAAGATTCATTTAGAAAAAACATAAAAAAATGATAAGATTAATATTTTTAATGGTTGATCCCATAAATGATATGGTAAAAATTACGTATGATATAATTTATTCTAACTAAATGTTAAAATTAACTCATATTCCTATCATACCAAATATAGTAAGGAAATCATTGCAAGCAACTTCAAGAATATGGAGAATAGAAGACTTACCACTTAACCTTATTCTAACCCAAGACACCTCATCTTTCCAACAAAGAAATAATAGTATGTTTTGGAATCTATTTTTAGTAGGTAACCTATTAGGTACAACCATACAAGAAATGAGAGCATGTTTGGGAATATGAGAAGGGGACCAAATTAATCATCACAAGAAACTTATAATAATTCCACAAAATTATTTATTATTAAAAATATTAAATTTATCGTAATATATTTATTTTGATAATTCTATTTGTTATTATAGGTATGTAAAATTGTGTTCGGTTAAACATTAATAGTTTATTTCGGTTAATCGATAAGTTTAAATTGTTTAATTTTTGATCATAAACTATAACCATTCAATCAGTTAACCGTTTATCTGGTTAGCTAAAATTTTAGTTCGGTTTGATTCAGGTAACGGGTTTTTAATAAGTTTATTAAAATATATAAAATTTAATAATATGTTAGAAAAGGTATATTCAAAAGTATATACATTAAAAAATGACATGTGATTTTAGGTTTTTAATATACTAACAAGTTATATATTTAAATTTTATAAAAAAATTATAATTTATTTTTAGAATAAAAAAATAAAATTAAAAACTGATTTTTAATATAAAATATTAAAATAACATATAATATTATAATATATTATATAATTAGTCGATTCACTTATCCAATTTATCTCAAAATTATAAACCGTAACCGAATCAAATTTTATAAAAAAAATAAAACCCCAAACCAAAATTATTATTTTTTAATTCAGTTAATCATTTTTATGATTTATTTTCTTTTTGAATTTTAAAATCAATTTCGATTTTTCAATTTTTTTATACACCCCTATTAGTTATTATATTTATAAACATACTGTCATATAAAATATATTACCACGAAATTATACCGATTGTCGTATATACAATTTATTATAACAATAAAATCGTTATAATAGTTAATTTATCACGGTAAATTACCTATTACATCAAGAGAAGTTTTGTCATATTTGACTTGTATAGTTATATTTTAATGTCAAATATTGTTTTCTTTTTATAAAAATATATATATTGTAATAATAATTAATTTATTAATGCTTCTATTTTATCAGTAAATATAGCATATAGAGATTATATTTGTTAGAACAAAACATTTATTTTATCAGAAAAGTAAAATTTATTACAATAAACTTAAATTTTAATATGAAAGAAAATCATAACAAAAATATATATTATAACAAAATTTAATTTTTCATTATTTTTTATTTCGTCATTGACCGTTACTTATAAGGACAAATTATTTGTTAAATTGATAACCTAATAAAAAAATAAGGATAGTAATATAGCCCCATTTTAATGTAACAAGACAGATCTACCCCTTTATTTCAAATTAAAAAGACAGATCTACCCCTTCCCCCAACAATTTTTTCCAGACCTGACCTGATTTACTTCCTTGCTCTTTTCGCCCCCAAAACCATTATCCTAACAGAGCCCTCAAAGGCCGAAGCCTCACTCTCTAGTTTTCTCCACATCAATAACAATGGCAGCATCCTTGGCAATCTCAAGTTTCCTCTCATCTTCCGCCGCAACCGCCAAGCTTTCCACGACGTCTCTCTCTTCAAAGCTCTCCATTTCTCCCCTTTCCCTCAGCCTCCACCGCCGCCCTTCAAAACCCATTTCATTTTCCACCAAGAACACCCAAATCTACGCTGCTATCTCCGTCGGAGACAAGCTTCCCGACGCCACACTCTCCTACTTGGACAACGATGGTGAACTCCAAACTACCACTATTTCATCTCTTACCGCCGGCAAAAAAGCCGTTCTCTTCGCCGTTCCCGGCGCTTTCACCCCCACATGCTCCCAGAAGCACCTCCCTGGGTTTGTGGAGAAATCCGGGGAACTGAAAGCCAAAGGGGTGGACACCATCGCGTGCATCTCGGTGAACGACGCTTTCGTGATGAAGGCTTGGAAGGAAAATCTGGGTATCAACGATGAGGTTCTTTTATTGTCGGATGGAAATGTGGAATTCACCAAGAAAATTGGGTGCGAAATGGATTTGAGTGATAAGCCCGTTGGACTTGGAGTTCGCTCAAGAAGGTACGCGCTCTTAGCTGAAGATGGGGTCGTTAAACTTCTTAATTTAGAAGAAGGTGGCGCTTTTACTTTCAGTGGAGCTGAAGACATTCTCAAAGTGCTCTGATTTTCTACGCCACTTCTTTTAATCCCTTACGAACTCTTTGCTGGGTTGTTTTCTTTCTTCTTTCTACTTTTGTAATAAAAATGACCAGGCTCTGAGAATTTTCATATGCAATGTTGGCCATAGACAGTCTTTGAATGTTTGTTCTTTATAATATGAATCACGAGAGTCAGTTGGTTTCTGCATACTCCTTTGTCTTCTTCCAAAATCCCTAGGACGCTGCCATCTGGGTCGGAGCTGCTCAGATCTGTACAGGCTGCTGATTTAGTCGGCCAAGATCATTTTTTAGATTTAATAGGATATTACATTCTAATGTTAGAATTCGAATCCAGGGTCAAAAAGATCGTAGCTTAATAGGATACAGTTTGCCTTATTTTCTGTTCAGTGTTTATGCACAGGTACACTGCAACTTTAAGTTATTTTCTGTCTGTATTGGTAAATTGCTTGGGGTACCTGAATTGAGCTTAGCTTGCATGTCTAGGAATATCTTCGAAATGTCATTAAATCTGGTCCTAATAATCATGTACTGGCTGAGTAAAGTAGTGAACCTGAGGCCGGGATTCGACTCTCCAAGGAGCTCGAACATCACTCGGGTTTTATCCTTGATAAGCGAACGTAAGAACAGAGTCACAGACAGAAACCTCACCCTGAACACGCTTTCTCTATGCAGTATGATAACGTTTCGAGGTTGGTTGTGTGTGAGAAAAAACAACATAAAGTGATGAACAGGGAGTGGGTGACGGTTCCTGCTTGTGTTGCACCACGGGGGAGAAAGCAACCACGGGTAGCATGTTGCATCGCCTTTAACCCCTGCTTCACTGCTACCGCTTGATTTCCAACCCTTCTTTGTGCTTCTGGCACGAGCGCCATTTACATGATATGTCTCTTTGTATCAATTTGTCCCATGATATCATGATAAGATAATAGTAATTCTATCGCTAGTCGTCTAAACATATATTCTCATCAAGCAAATCATCATACATAACATACAAGGTCTAACCATATTTGAGATTTTATTAGATCATTTAGCTAGAAATATATATTAACAACTCTAAAGTGAGGCTAAGTGAGAAAGCATCAGTATGTACACGTCGGGTGAGGTTAGGTCACATAACGTTGGGAAATACACATTTGCTCGAAATTATCTCTTAAGCATATATACTCTGGTAATATTGTGTCACATAGCATCGGAACATATACCTTGGGTGAGGTTGGGTCACATAGTATCAAAACATACATCAATACTCGAAATTTTTTCTCGACTATCTTCGAATGAGACCCGAATCATATAGCATTGATAACCTATATTCTGTATCTCTAGCCATGTTTTTACAACGCTCTCTCACTAGATATTTGGATCCCGTCAATCAAAAAAACTCAATCAAATATCTACTTGACATACAAGCAACGCAATCCCAAGGATCTCTTATTGAAGATAATCGCCAACACATAATCTATTTTGCATTATTGATTTGTTAATATGTTATTTAATTTACCCGAGGGTCTTTATAGGTTACTAACACAAACAATTCACCTAATACTCACAATTATTACCCATCATTTCACATATAAGATTTAACATTGATTTTTTCTTCATATTTACTATTCATTTTATGCCTTTCGAGATCTGTTAAACCCTTTATTAGGTGTGTTCAAATTACTCGATTCGATTTACTCAATTCGACTATCCAAAAATAAAATGTTGATAATTTTTGGAAAAATTATCCAACCGGGTCAGATACCCAACCTGAGAATAATTGGGTCAGGTTTGGACCATTTTTTTAGTTACCGGGTACCCAACCTGACTAATTTTAATTATATATATATTAATTTTAAATTATGTTTTTATTGTAAATTTCTTAACATTTTAACATAAAATTAAATTTAAAATTATTTTTATGTTTATATTATATACTTTTAATTTTTAAAATTTTAAATATATTTTTATTAATTTATTAATACCAAAAAAATATATTAATATTCTTAATATCATTTCAATAATAAACTTTAATAAATATATATATATGCATATATCGTAATATTCTAGAATTAACTTTAAATCATTAATTTTTATGTTTGGTTATGTATTATAAAATTTTAAAATTTGTGTGTTTAATATATGATTTTTTTAATTTTAAAATAAAAATAATATATATGAACCGGGTACTTGTTACCCTATTAGCCGGGTAGTCAGATTTTACGGGTACCCGATATAAATGGACCAGGATACGAGTCGAAAAATTAATACCCGATAATAAACACACCTACCCTTCACCTCAAATTATAGAACTCCTAAACTCAAATTCTAATTTCTTGGATAGATTATCGGTGAGTACATATACTCTTACATGGGTATCAATATGCCTCTAATATACATACTTTTCTTCGTGTATCAATACTCAAATTACATTCAAAATATTTAGTTAAACTCAATATCGTTATGCTTATATAGCGTATTGGTAGGTTTTATCGTTCTAACTTAGGTGTAGAAGCATCGAATTGAGTTAGACTCACCCAATTTAGCATTTTACTCTTTCTCTCTCTATCCTCCATACTCTCAAATTTTCTTTGTTCATTGATAAATTATATTATGTATAAGTCTCATCACGTTATCTATGGGACTAACCACTAAAAATCATCTATATTATCATTTTTTTCATTTCATATATTTTCTAAATAAATCTTCACTCATATTTATTGTTAATTTATTTTAAAAATATTTTTTCAAGTAAAGATTAACTTAGAAAAATATATGACATGAAAAAATAATTATATGAATGGTTTTTAATAGTTGGTCCTAGGGGTGATAATGAGCCTGACCGGCTCGCGAGCTACTCGAGCTTGGCTCGGTCAAAGCTCGGCTCGAGTGAGCTCGACTCGGGTTCAGCTCAGGATTTAAACGAGCCGAGCTTACCCAAGCTCGTCTCGAAAAACTCGTGAACAAGCTCGAAATAATTATATATAAACATGTATATATATATATTTATATATACATTAAAAATAATTTGTTTAGCAAAGAAAAATAATAAAATAATTGAGAGTAAATCACTAAAAATAAATTAAATAAAATAAATTGAATATTATCAACTAAAACAAATTTACAAAACTACAAATAAAAAATAAAAATAAACTACAAATAAATAAATAAAAATAATATTAAAAATTATTCATTTCGAGCCAAACCGAGCCGAGCTAAGCCCGAACTCGAGCTGAGCTCAGTAATATTATTTTTGAACCGAGCCTAGATATGCTTGTTTTCGAGCCAAACCGAGCTAGGCTCAAGCTCGTCTCGGCTCGTTATCACTCCTAATTGATCCTATAAACACGTGATAAAACATACCCATCTCTCGTTCACTAACGTAACTAAACATAGACAAAAGTTTTTACTCTATACAGTATCATTTTAACGACATCATTCTTAAAAACAATGCTAAACGCACCCTAATCGAGATAAAGACCACAATTTGTGCGGTGACTTTCAGGCCCAAGACGTATTACCACGTGGACAAAAATGGGTGAAGAAACTAAAGATTTTATGTAAAATATGTTTGTTGGGCTTTTATTGGGTATTTTGTGGGGAAATAGATCGGATCTATATGTAGAATAGGGGTAATTTTGGGTATTTATTTATTTGGATTTTATAATATTATATATACCAGTATACTCGCGAAAAAATCGAGTGTTACAACAAGATATCGATTTTTTATAAAATATGATTGTTACAGTAAATAGATCGATTCTTTAGAATTTGATGGTTAGAAAAAATATTTTAAATAATTTATTTTTAAAGAGATCGATCATTTTCGTTTAAAAGTCTGAAGATAAAAATCTAAAATATAAAAATAAATCATATTTATTTTAAAAATATTTAATTAAGTTGAACACTTTTTGAATTATTTTTATTTTTGAATTATTTTATGCATCAATATTTCATCAGACATCGATCCTTCATAATATACATAGACGATGTCTGTAAAAATGAATCATACTTTTCTTCATGTATCAATATCGTTAAACTCAAGATCAATCCTTCATAATATACATATTTTTATGTCTAGTTCGATATAAAAATAGATTTTGACGATGTCTGATGAATTTCTATAAAAGATAAAAGAAATATTTGAAGATTATTTTGTCACGCCTTTTAAATTTATATATTTTATTTTTTTTATCTTTTCATTTCCTTGGTGGATATATTCAACAGGAATCTTTTTATGATTAAGTGTACTTTTTATTACACATTTTCCTATATTAATAAAAAAAATTCTTTAAAAAAAATACAATCATCGAATCTGCACGAGCCCTCTAGCTCAAGTGATTAAAGGAATGATTGTTATTTTTAGAGATTATGGGTTCGATCACCAGCGATATTAGCAGAATGATTGAACGATCAATGTTAAATGGTGAAGATTATATTCTAAAACAAATATTACTGTAATCACTATTAACTTATTAAAAAAATACAACCATCAGTTCTAGTAATTAATAAAGTGATCAAAATTATTTATATTATCGTATTTTATATTAATTCATATCCTAGTATTTATCTTACACCTTATTTAATAAAAAAAATTATATAAAATATAAATTAAAAATTTATTTTTTTTGAATTAGCTAACGGTGATTATAGAAAAAATCAAGAATAAAAATTTGCACTCAAAGGTAAAGTAATTCGGATCCAAACATGACCCGACCCATGACGGAGAAAGAAGAAAAGAGCAAAAGTCGTAAGGCTGTAGAGGAACCAGGTTTCATCTCAACAAAAAGCATATTCTGTAGTTTCAAAGCTTATTGTTTCTTTTTTGGAACCCCAAGAAGGAAAAGACAAAAAACTCCCTACGTCTTCTTAACGCAAAAGCTCTTCATCTAACGATTCTCTGTCAACAGAAAAAGAAGGAAAATCGATTTGTTTTTATTTTATTTAATACGCCAAAAAAATGCATTCCACTCATCTGCTTCTCGAAGAGCCGATCAGGATGGCTTCAATCCTGGAACCATCCAAGGCTGTAAGTTTTCAATTTCAATTTCAATTTCAACTTAGTCTGTTTGTAGCTTTGGTTTTTACGAGGAAGCTGATCGGATCCGTGTAGATTTGCAGTTTGATTCTTTTGTGTGTGTTTTCAGAGCTTTTTTCCGGCGATGACGAAGATAGTGGGGACTTTAGGTCCAAAATCTCGATCCGTGGAAGTTATTTCTGGTTGCCTTAAAGCTGGAATGTCTGGTACTTTATTTGCGGCTTCAGTCTTTATCATCATCATTATTACTATTATTACTGAATTATTATTGGAAGTTGTTGAGTAAAACTTCAGTTTTACTTTTTTTTTTTTAATTTCTGGGCAGTGGCTAGGTTTGATTTCTCGTGGCATGATCCGGAATATCATCAGGAAACTTTAGAAAATTTGAAGGCAGCTGTTAAGCTCACTAAGAAGCTTTGTGCGGTATATTCTTCGTTTTAGGGTTGGATTTTGTTAGTTTTATTAATTTTGTTTGCTTCATTGGAGAAATGTGAATTGATGGTAATATTGATAGTAATATTGTGCCTTACTCCAGATGAAGGCAGTTGACTGTCACAAAATCTTGAGTGTGGCAAACAATGGATTTTTTGTTTGTTACTGTAGTACAGATTGTATCCTGACTCCTTTGATGGAATTTAAGAAATAAAGTGATTTTATTTCTTTTTTCAGGTTATGTTGGATACCGTAGGTGCTGAGATGCAGGTTGTTAATAAAAGTGAGAAAGCCATCTCACTTCAGGCAGATGCTATGGTTATTTTGACACCGGATGCAGGGCAAGAGGCCTCTTCGGAATTATTGCCAATCAACTTTGATGGATTGTCAAAGGTACTGAGCTAGTCCACTACCTCCCATTGCATTTTGTATATCCCATGTTTTTTCCTCTGTGAAAGTAACTGCAAAAGCCTCGTCTTCTTGCACTTTGGTTCTGAAATTTAAAGCGTAATGTGCCTTGGATGTCTGATTCTGTTGTACTTTCACAGCCTCTATATACTGGTTTTCTTGAATTAGGGGTTGGGGGGCAAGCATTGGCCTGTGCACAATGATCGTGGGTTATTGATACAGGAAACTTAGCTTGTCAATTTCTTTTTCATGTAGCTCAAAGGAATTCGTACTTGCTGGTGGTTATCCTGTTTCTTTGTGCAACCATTATGATAATGTCACCCAATCTTTTTTGCAGGCAGTGAAGAAGGGAGACACTATTTTTATCGGTCAGTACCTGTTTACTGGGAGTGAAACCACATCTGTATGGCTGGAGGTGAGTAAAGTGTAAGCATATATGAGTTCTTCTATCTGTAAAGGGAAAACTGCATATTTGTTGGTTGATTAATTGGGGATTTGAACTTTACAATGAGAATTTATATGCACCTATAATTTCATAAAATTTGCGACTGAAATTGTGCAGGTTAGTGAGGTAAAAGGAAATGATGTGGTTTGTGTGATAAAGAACTCTGCAACATTGGCTGGGTCTTTGTTCACATTGCATGCATCTCAAATTCATATTGATTTGCCCACCCTCACTGATAAAGACAAGGAGGTATGTTTTCCCTTAATATTTTGCTATTAATGATGAAAATAATGGAGAAAGTAATCCCCCTCTTCATAAGTTCTATCTTGTTGCCTTTCTTTTTACCATGGAGTCCCTTTACTGACCTGGTAATACTTACTTCAGGTTATAAGTACTTGGGGAGTTCAAAACAAAATTGACTTCCTCTCCCTATCCTACACAAGACATGCAGAAGATGTTCGCCAAGTAATAATGCCTAATCCTTATGATTCCCCCCTTTAAAGTTTATGTGTTTATCTGATTACATGCTCTTTGTAGGCTCGTGAGTTCCTTTCAAAGATGGGTGACCTCTACCAGACACAAATATTTGCAAAGATTGAGAACATAGAGGTGCATTACTTTTGTTTACAGAAAGAAAAAAATGCTGGTTGTTTTGGCATGTGCTTTGAATAAGAATATGACATGTTTGCAATGATTCAGGGATTGAACCATTTTGATGAGATTCTTCAGGAAGCAGATGGGATCATTCTTTCTCGTGGAAATTTGGGCATTGATCTCCCTCCTGAGAAGGTCAGTTTTGTAACTTGAACCAGCAGTTATTTTGCTGGTCTTAAAGTTCTTATTATAAAATATGCTAGTTTTGCAATGGGTTATGAATGCGATTGTGTTATATTTTGCAAAATTGGGCTATTAATGTGGTCTAATATAAATCATACAGTCCGGTCCATAATGTACTATAACCTTACTTTGTAAATTCTATTAGCTTCCTCAGATTCCTTTTCCACGTTTTAAATGTGTAAACTAGTTTGGATAGTTTATTGCCTAATGTTATTAGAGCTTGCTGTTAATTACTTCCCCTTCTTTTTAGGTGTTCTTATTTCAAAAGGCTGCCCTTTATAAGTGTAACATGGCTGGAAAGCCTGCAGTTGTTACTCGTGTTGTGGACAGTATGACTGACAACTTGAGGCCAACTCGTGCCGAGGCAACTGACGTTGCCAATGCTGTTCTTGATGGTATATTATTATGCTTTATTGACTTTGTTCATTTATGTATCTTTCAAATTATTTATGTTTACATGCCATATATGATGAGATTTACTGATGTACGAAAAATTCTTTTATTGTTTTTCATTGAAACTGGAAACGCATTGTTTCTATACAAAGGCTTAAATATTTTTTCTACTATTTAATGGTTATTGCCACCACCCACAATATGGGACTTAAAAACTCGTCTTTTTAGTTTTACCATTTCTGATGAGTGTAGGAAGTGATGCTATTCTTCTTGGTGCTGAGACTCTGCGTGGTTTATACCCAGTTGAAACCATTTCTACTGTTGGCAAAATTTGTTCCGAGGTAAATTCTCTTTTTGACTCAGAAAACTACAATCATATAGGCATTGTTTCCTTGTAGTTATTTGCTAGCTGTGCAACCATCTACACGAGGATCATGAGGGTAAAAATGCTGCACTTTCTGTTTTTCTTGTGGATGAAAAAAGCCATCTGCATCCTTCGCAGGCACAAGTTGTATTCTTATCTGTTTATCCCATTAAGATATTGTCTTACACGAAGTCCAAAATAGTAACACATTCGGAACATTTTTTTCTTGGCTTCAAAAGTTTGACTTTCTAGCATACTAACCAGAAAAATGTAATCCATGTATCAAATTTTGGTTCAGAATTTCGATGTTTTATTTAGTTGCATTTTGCATCTGGTACCATCAACTGGGTGTGCTTGTCAACGATATTCATTAATATTTGTGTTCCGTTTCTAAGTATTTTTGTCTGTTTTTTATTATAAATTTCACAGGCAGAGAAGGTATTCAACCAGGACATGTATTTCAAAAAAACTGTCAAATATGTTGGAGAGCCAATGACCCACTTGGAATCCATCGCTTCCTCTGCGGTATATCTTCAGATTCATGTTTTTCATTATACCAAACTAGCCTTTACCAACTTAAATTATAGCTAAAAATTGTTTATTTGCAAATGTGTACTGATATGCTGATTTTCTTGTTTAGGTACGAGCAGCAATTAAAGTGAAGGCATCAGTTATTATATGCTTCACGTCCTCAGGGAGGGCTGCAAGGTATACCATTGCAGATTTTGATTAATTTTAATTATACATCTGAGCTGCTGTTTTCTTTTCTCTGAAATTATCTCCCTATATTTACTCTCTTTTCCCAATGAACTATGATACCCTGTCAAAGTTGTTTCTAGGGGTGTGCAAAAGACCAGTTAACTAAAACTGAATTGAATCAAGCCAATTTAACAGAAGTAATTGAAGAATTCGGCGCAGTTGGTCAATTTTGAACTTTCAAACCAAACAACCGAGTATACTTTTTAATTAAACTAAAAATAAATACAATAAGAAAAGAAGCCCTAAAACAGGCAAGTTAATTTTGCTTAAATTAAATTAAGTTTAACTTTGCTGATTTCTCTCTTATTTTATTTTAGTTTTCCATACAGATTGTTGGAGAGTATTTACACTTAAGTTACCAAACAATATATGTTAGAGATCCGTGGAGTATTAAATTATTTCTTTTATTCTAATTGTTTTAACCTGATGTTATTTATACTACAGAAGATTATTTACTAACAAATGAATGTGTATTCTTTAAATAAAAATTTGTGTATGAATTGTTAAGTAAATAAAGTACCAATAATCTTAATTTTATAAATTATTATCTTTGAGTGACAGTTGGGTCGAAATTGATCGTGCAAGAGTAGAGAGCAGGCTTTCATTCATGCTGAGATTGTGTAAAAGCTTATATATTGCATTATAGACTTCTTGTAAACTATATACAACTGTAAGTAACAATATATGACAGTTATAAACCTAAGAAACACTAGAAGAAATCATCTTCAGTTATCATCTTGGATGAAATTGTTTGTCAATTGCTTTCTCGTATATTTGGAAATGGATTTTTTATATTACTTCAATTTCAGAGGCTTCCCCCTTGAATGTGTACTCTTAATTTTATTAGTTTCTTTACTACTAATATTCTTTATCATGTATACCTTGATTCATTTATGCGACATCTGAATTCTGTGTATGTACCAGATTGATTGCGAAGTACAGGCCCACAATGCCGGTTCTCTCCGTTGTCATCCCTCGCCTTAAGACAAATCAATTGAAGTGGAGCTTCAGTGGTGCCTTTGAGGTATGTCATTCACTCTGAATCCTGGACGTCCGTGTAACACCTTAAAAGTTGATTTCGTTTGTTTTATAATTCCTTGCAGTTGTCATCTAAATGAATAATTTGTGGTATAAGTCCGACTCTTGTTTTTCTAAGTCGGAATAAGTTTTATTCTCAACTTTAATTTACATTTGCTAGTTTATTTTTGGAAGATCGTGTGTTCACTAAACTGTCAATGTCTATTTCGGCTTATACACCCATGTTGTTCTTAATGAAACAATCTCCTTTTATGTTAATTCTTCAGGCAAGGCAATCCCTCATCGTCAGAGGTCTTTTCCCTATGCTCGCTGATCCACGACATCCCGTAAGTACCGAGCAACTGTGTTATTCAAGACTAAAAGAAACTTTTATAATTATACCTTTACATTGTAGCTCACAACTTATATTACTATGCTTTGTTTTCTTCAGGCTGAGTCCACCAGTGCATCCAATGAGTCGGTTTTGAGGGTTGCGCTTGACCACGGGAAGTCTGCTGGCGTTATTAAGTCCCATGATCGTGTTGTTGTTTGCCAGAAGGTCGGTGATGCTTCTGTTGTTAAGATTATCGAACTTGAAGATTGATCTAGTATTATTATTGTTAAGATTATCGACTTGAAAGCGATGGGGCTTTTGGTGACTGCTTGACTTGAAATGTCTTAGGAACAGTTTTTACAATCTGGTTTCGGGACAATATGTTCCATGATCCCATGTTTAGCTAATGGGAAGCTGGAAGACGGCAAAACCTTACTTTTTTATGATTCAGTGCTGAATAAATATGGATCAACTTATACACTGATGGTTGGCTTGGGAGAGATGATGGTTGAAATGTACCTGCATCAGATTTCGGGTGAGTTTAAAATGCGTCAGGTTAAGATAAAGTTAAAAATGATAAGTTTTGAAACTTGTTCATGATTTATTTATTTTTTATAATTTTTAATAAATTTTGGTACTTACAAAATAAGTTCTGATACTTATTGTTCTTGGACAAAATATCAAAACTTCTCAAAAAAGATATTATTAAAAAGTAATATTTTTAGTTATACAAAGTTTTAAAATTTATCGTCTTTTAACCGTCATAAATTTGCTGCATCTCACACTCGCCCATCAGATTTACCAAGGCCAAAAATGACACAAGTGATGTCAGGACATTGATAAAATCCGATCACTTTTCTTCATAAATTTCCCAACTTGCATAGGCCAAAATGACAAAATAAAAACTTTGAAATAAAGATTTTTAGTAGAAATTTCTTTACATTTGCTACTCACCAAGAAGGTTATGGTCTATGGCTTCACGCAAAAGGAAAGAAATGAAAAATCAACATTTTATATCACCAAACCCATACAAACAATGATGTTACAAAATTGACATCAAACTTGGACATTAAGTGACTATTTCTGCATCTCCAATTACAACCAAAAACCCAAACTAGAGACTTGTAAAAGAGAAGCTCGTACCTTTTCCCGCTACCCGTGCTACAACTCGAATCCAGTGGACAGAAAATATACAACCTTTGCAATGCTGGACTTACAAGATCTGTTACAAGGAGAAAGCCAAACCATCTGTAAGAAGATTCAATCTCCCAGTCCATTCAGGAGCAATCCAGGGAAGATGAGAATCCTATATACTGTTGGTACAAGTACAACTAACCTTTGCCATCCGCGTAAAAAGCACAAATGCCTTTTCCGATCACCATAAATAAAGATCGGACGATCTACTATATAGATTGATGAAAGAATGAATTTTCAAGGACTAGGGTTTAAATTAAAAAAACCGGAACTCCGCAAACTCTAACAGTTGTATCAGGAGAGTTATAATACTCAAACATAAAAGCTTGAACAGCATCTCTCTCGTCGAGCTACTCACACTCAGCTGTCCTTCATTTATGAAGTCTTTACTGGAAGTAATGGAGACATTTACAGATAATGAACCTAAAAAGTTGAATTTCGGATACAATGTAAGATACAGCATTGCTAAATGATGCAATAAGAATTTAAGATAAAAACACATAATTTAACTATAAACCGGACTTACAATCGTAGTTAGCCCATCCAATTCGTTGATGAGCAAGATCATAAACAAATATCTTATCTTTTAAGACAAGATCTGCAAAATGAGTAAGCCACAAAAGGGTTACAATTCATCTTTAAGAAAGTAAACAAAATGGTTAAATTGTCACAAGTCTATTGCAAAATAGCAAGCCTAAATTCATACTGGTTATATTATCACAGGTCCTAGTTCATCTAGAGAAACCCGAATTCATAATGGTATTATAAGGATTTTTTTTACTATCATATGATTTGGGGTGTCGTTTTAGTAGGCTGGAACAAACCTTCAATTTCTCAGTGGACAAGATTAGAATCAACAAAACCCCATTTTCCTAATTAAAGCTTGTGGGTAGATTGATTTTAGAATTTTTATGGAAAGGAAAATAAAGGATTTGTACTAATATTTTTTCCAATCATAAACTATACATAAATAATATAGGATAACAAATAAATAATAAATTGAATTTTAGATTGACTCTACATAAATCAAATTCCTTCTTTTACCACCCATAATCAGAGAGTTTAGTTAGAATTCCTCAATATACCAAAAAATTTTGGTGATTCCTTGGAGTCAAAGTTATGACAGGAGTCCAGTAAATCTACAATTTGCCAATATCTCCATTCAAAAAGTCTCAACTATGATGATTTTTACGAGATCATAAAGAAATACTAGAACTAATTATATATTGCTGAGAAAAGAAAAAAAAATCCAAATGTCCAATATTTGATTCAATGAAAACCAAACTAACCTCCTAAAATTGTTATTCCACCCTGAACCTTTTGGAAACCAATGCACCACACTGTAGCACCATCCTTCAAAAAAAAAAGACTCATTACATTTACATGCAGCAGAATTCCATTAACAGCAGTCATTACTTCATAACAGGTTATGTAGAATTGACCAAAAGAAGAAAAGAAAGAAAAACTTACATAGAAACCGGAGCGTATAAGATAGTCCTCTGGTTTTAACGTCATTGACGCACCAGCCGCAAAATTTAGACTAACAGAGGGAAATATTTCACTTACACTGAATACAAAACAAATATCAGTCTCATTTGCATAAAATGATGTTAGATGCATAGGGAAAAAATGGTGAAACGGGGTTAACCTGGTGGGGACTAGATAACACTGGTTTCCTTTAGAAATGGTGGGAGTAACAGATGGTGAAACAGTAGCAGTTATCTACAAATTCAAACATGCAAGTCAACTTCAGAGCATAATACTAAGAAAGTGATGCAATATAACTAAATACCTAATGCTTTCAGGGTGACAATCTCAGAAAGAGATGTTTGTATCCTATGCCACCATTTACATTAGTTTAAGTTTGACGAGAACTGAAAGAATATCCATACTTACAGCACTAACAAACGGATCATATGCCTCTTGCACTAGGTATGCCAAAGTTGTTCCAGAGTCAACGATAGTACCACGATTGTTTGATGTTGCAAAAACTGCTGGATCAATTTGCAGCAACTGCCCATTGACAGCAATGCTCTGTAGCATTAAATTATAATGAGGCCTGAAAGTGTTAAACAAGGAAATTGTCAAACCTGCTGCAAAATTCGTTGGAACATATTCCAAGTGAATCTGAAAGATCATATGTTCACAAAATAAAAGTTGACACATTAAAGCCAGAAATGATTCATGGAAATACATATCCCCACCCCCACCCCACCCCCCCAAAAAAGCAAGTTGGTGGCATCTACATCACCCCTTCACTCACCTAAATTCCTCATCCCACTATCACAAATAGTAGGAGATAAAATGATGTGAGATAGTAACCAAGCTTATTCAAACCTTGACTCCTAGAAGTAGTGGTAGTATAAGGAACAAACACTAATAAGCAGAATGAAGTTAAAAATAACCAAAAGCTTGTGATCCGTTTAGACCGAGGGAATAAGAAAACATATATAATTGCAACGTAACTATCTAAACTGCTTTACCAACAATATTTACAAATATTCCACTTCAAGAAAATAGAACCAAATCATCATAGTAAAAGCATCAAGTACAAAGACAACAGAAGGTGTGTAAGAAAGAGGGCATACTGTGATGGGACAAGTGGACTATAAGCAATGCTGGGTTCCAAAATCTCACCAAGAACCATGATTCCCCCTCCACTTCCATCTCCTTTCAGACAATGTGAAAAAACTCTAGGTGTTATTCCCCGTGATGACAATTGTGATATAACAGACAGATCACCTCGGCCAAAGCCAAATATACCATCCACAGCTTTATCCGTCTTAGTTAAGTCACCAGACTGATATGTGCTGCATCTGTTTCCAATGATGTCCAGAGAGGAATAAGTTTCTGATAACATGGTGAGATTAACACATGAAAAATAGCAATTGAGATATTATTTCATTAAAAATCTAGCCAACAACAGAAACAAAAAAAATTGTTTCTTTTGAAGATGAAAGATACTCTGTGCAACTTAGATGAAGTTTACATTCCTTCCTGTATGGAAAAAACAAAGTGTACTAGCAGCACTGAACTAATTTGCTCAACTACTTATGGTTTCCTAATATCCAATCCATGCCATGGCATTTAAACATTTTAACTTTATGAAACACCGTCTAAATTGAGGATGACACCAGAGTTTCATAACAGGCTAACATGGTTGGCCCCTTTATTATGTTTCTTCCTTGACTTTGATTTATCTTAATGGTTCATTGCAATCCTATATTATACGAAAAAAGAAAATTGACTCATGAAAGCTCACCCAAATACAACAAGAGCTGAAGAATTGGCAATCAAAGATTGTCCTAAAACAGCATCAAAATATAACATATCAGCTACATAATAACCGGAAGTCCCGCTTCCATCTCCATACTGGAAGGAGTAACTACACTGATTACTCTGAGAACACTGAGTTGCAGTTGTTCGAAACTCTGAAGAACACACTGGATCTGAACAAGAAACCAGCTTAGCAGAAGATGAACTTGAAGAGTCAAATAAACTGAGCTGAATCTGTACAGTGCACAATGAAACAAGTTAGCAATTCCATTCTAAACTGTCATTTCCCTCCAAAAATTTATCAAATTTATTGAAGTAAAAGGAAGGAATTTTACTCCAAGTCCACTGGATTGGGGACAATCAGTGCAAGAACTGCATGTCACCCATAATATATCACTTCCGGTGTCTATCTGCACATTGAATTCTCTAGGAGGCGATCCGAGTTTCACCTTTGTAAAATAAAGCCTAAACAGACAAACAAATAAATGAATAAATACACAAAATATTTAAGAACAGAATCAATGCAACTATCTAGAATCCAATTCGTACTAAAAGAATCGATCAAAAGCGAATGCAATAAAGAAGACAAGTTTTCTTCTTTAGATAATCCAACGGGGAGAGGGGGGGTAAACTTTTTTCTTTTCCTTCAAGATTCATTATCTTCCACGTCTTCAACAGTCAAAAGAAGCGTAAAGATAAAGCTGGCAACAAAATAAATACTTAAACGCAATATTTAGTAAATCATAGCCAGAAACTAAATTGATAAACAAAGAACCAAAATTTAACCAGTTCCTTTCTTTACAAATTCATCAAAGAAAACCTATTGGAGAACATAAACCATAATTCAGATTAAGGGAGAAAGCAATAAAAAAGACCAGGTTCAATTCATTAACAAGAAAAAATCACCCCTTTAAAGCAAAACCCGAAAAGAACCTTAAAGCCGTAAAAGCGAAAACAAGAAATAAAGAAACAAAAATAAATAAAGGGTAACCGAAAATCACCCGACGAGATATGGATCAGAGGAGCCTTGAACAGAGAAGTCGACGACTCCACCAACGAAACCCTGCAAGATTCGAGCGTGTCTGAGTTGGTCACGAGCTAAGAGTTGGCTCAACTCAACAGGATCGTTCAAAGGAAAAGCTCTCTCCAGTGGGATAACAACACAGTAAACCACCGACAACACTGCAAAAAATCCCAAGATCAGCAGTCCTGGAACCCGCATTTTGCCTAAGGCTTTGTCAACAAATTTTGAAGAAAAAAAAATGGGTTTTCTTTATAAAGCTAGATCGAAACTAAAAGATCGATCTTGCTCGATTCCCTGCATTAGAAAAGAACAGGAAAGAGGAGTAGAGACCGAGTGTTTAAAGACCAAAAACGATTTCTTTTTTAAAAAATTTGAGAAATGAGAATGGTTTTTTGATTACTTAGCCACCTAAATTGGGGGATAAAAAATATAGGCGTTAAAGAGGAAGACAAGGAAAAGACGTAAATACCCTCGTTTATTATTGAGAAGGGTATTCTTTTTCCAAAGATCAGGATGTTCAGCTGGCAACGATTTTGCAGTGAAATTTCTTCGTTGTTTTGGTCTTTGTTTGACTCATGGAGTTGACCTTAGATTTTTTTTTGGAGATATTTGAGCTTGAAAATAGTCACATGCATTAATATTAATAGATCAGAAACAGAGTTAAGATTTAAAATTAGAGACTAAATATAAATATTTTAACTTTATTTTTATATAGAAAGCCAATTTTAACCAATTTACAAGTTTTTAATACAGATTTCGAAACCCCGTAAATAGTTTTGAAACCAATGATGCAGTAATGATTATTTTTTCGAAAACCCTTAATGATTTCGAAATTCTTGTAATAGTTTCGAAATCTCTGTACAAGTGAGCCTTTAGTGTTTGATTTTAATGGTTTCTAATAACTCTGATTTACAACCAACAGCCTTAAACGATTAAAAATAATAGAGAATTAATATCATGTTATCCATTTCTTGGTACATTGAGCGGTAATATGGTTGAAATGTTGTTAAAGATCAAGGATAGTGTACTAAGACTATTCAAATGATTTGGATTAAGATGAAGCAACTTGGATTGGTATACTTCTTGGGGGCTGTTTGCGAATTTAAAGAAGATTTTGGACTGTTTTGAAAAGGAAAAGATTGGGAAGATTTTAATTTCAAAACAAGTGACGGATTTGTAAGGGTTTAGGGGATGTTTTATGATTAAACAGGGACTGGTTTGCAAATGTTCAAGACTTGAAGTGTGTCAAAGCTTGTTTAATAGAGTGTATACATGATGTAGTTAAGGTTAGAATGGAAATGATTATAACATGTGATTGTATATATATATATATATTTTGTTATATTTAGATCAGAAACTAAGTTAGATTGACAATTTATTGAAACAAAACAAGTGAAAGCTAGTTGTAGCGGGTGAGTGTCACAACAAAGATTTTATGTATATATAATGTCTCGAATCCGAGATCTGTTTAAGCGAAACCAAACTGCTTATTGCTTGAATAAACTTTTGTCGTTGAATATAGGAAAATAATCTTTTACATTTATTTCGGATAAGCTCTTATACATTTTGTACATTCGTCTGAGCTTTAACCCACTTAGAGCCAGTTTAGAATTGCTTTTGAAAAGTGCGGTAGAAAAGTATAATGGAAAAGTTATTTTGAAAATTTTAGTTTGAGATATATGTGTTTAGTATTGTTATCAAAAAATATTTTTGAAAAAATAAATGATTATTTTAGACATGATGTTATAAGTTAAAAGATATATTTAAATGAATATCAAATTATTTCATATTATAATATTAATTTAAATTATGATAAAAATATAAAAATATTAATAAATGAATACATAAATTATTTTTAAAAAATACTTTTGAGAAAATTATTTTTCAAAAGTGATTTTTTTAGAAATTTGACATGAATATATATAATTTTTAAACTAAAAAAAATAATTTATATTAAATATAATTATTTATTTGTAAAAATCAAATTATAATAAAACATAGTAAATGAAGGTTAAAATTGTAATCTGACTCCTATAAGCATTTTTCCAACCACTAAAGCTAAAAATTTTAGCTTTTGCATTTAGGTTGAAAAACATTATTTAAATGCAGTTTTTCTTTAACTGTTTAGCATCGTTTTTTCGTTTTAAACCAACTTTTAACCCATAAATTAATTTAAAACGCAATACTAAACTCAACCTTAATATTCAAATAAGCATATAACCTTTAATTTATACTCAATAAGTCCTTTCTATTTGTTTGAACACTGCCCAAGTTCTCCTTAGTTAAAGAAAATATCAGATTGCTTTTCTTGTTGAAAACCCTTTAGAAAGGCTTGCTTTTATTTGGTTCATGGTCATCGATTCCTATCTACTTTATTTCTCTAAACCTATGAAATAATACTTGTATACAAGGAATCAAATACAAATAGGAGAAGCGGACTTCGAAAAACTTGTTAATTTAATACGTAATTATAAAATAAATATTTTTGTTAAAAAAATTATAAGAGATTTTAAGATTCAAATCTATTAAACAATACATATATTTGTGGGGTTGTCACTCGATTTTTTAAGATTTTGTCTAGATAGATGTACATCCTACACTTAATTTTGATGGATAAATCTTCCAATAAAGATTTTCTACAAACATAATATCTTAAACGCGAAATATATTTAAAAGAATGGACAAATTCATTATTTATTTTAAAAAATATATGACCGAAAGTGTATTGTGGGTAAGTTTTGAAACTTATTAATTAGTATCGAAAAGTTGTTAATAACTTATAAGGGGAGAATATTTCATTTCTAACGTAAATGTTACCGAAAGATACAATATTTTAAGTTGATATGATAAGTTTTAGAGCTTATTAACACGTATTGAAACTTACCAAAATATGTAAGATTTTCGGTTGTAACCTAAAATTTAGAAAAAAACATAGATAACATTTTCGGTTATAACTAAAAATGTTACCAATACATATATCATTTTAGGTTGAATCTTTTAAATCTTAATTTTTTTTGAATTAGCTAACAGTGATTACAATAGTATTTGTTCTAAAATATAATTCTTCACCATTAAACATTAATCGCTCAATCAATCACTGGTGTTCGAACCCGTGACCTCTAAGAACGTCAATTGTTCCTTTAAATTTTGAAACTTAGAAGCAAGTATTGATACTTATTACGAAACATGTATAGAACAAAGTGTAAAACCTAAATTTTTCCTAATTTTAAAATCCTTAGATTCAAAAAAACTCTAAGATTTGCGAATTTAAAATTAGAAACCCTAGTTGAGAATTGAGAATTAAATGGAATTTATGTGACTTAATTGAATTATTTCAGAATCTGGGTGTCTAATTTGAAAAGTGAAAGTTGTTATGTACCCTTGTATTTTATCCACTAATTAGAGCTACGACTCAGTTCAGTTTTCTTTTGTGCATCGGCAGCCACCGAACCTATCTCTCTCGATTATCACTTGTCCCTTTCTATCAAAAGTAAGCATCTCATCTCCACGAAGCAAAACAAAACCTAAGGCTATCGATTTGTAAAGTCAAGCAGTTACATATTTTTAACTATTTTTTTTGAAATTAAAAAAATAATAATGACAACTTATAAAAATTATAGGAGGGATTTAATTAAAAATATTCAAAAAAATTGAAAATTAATCTGAATTTCTAAAATTTTTGTGGGGTAAATTATTTTTTTTGAAAATTTTAGAGGGTCGTGGTCACAATAAATTTCTAAAATATATGGTTTAAATATTTATTTTTCCAAAAAAAATAAATTTAAAATTTAAAGTGACCAAAGATAAAGAATATAAGATATTCTCACCACTAACCAAACAAATAGATTCATTTTATAATTTTTTTTTATCTCATGTTTTTAACAATAATAATATATGTGATATAATTTTTTTATAAAAATAATAATTTAGATATTTATTTTGACTAAAAAATAAATAAAAAATATAATTTAAAAAGTTAAAAGTAATATATATAATTTAAGGAATATTTTTTATTTAAACCAAAAAAATTACAGAACATCCAAAATCACTCGTATCTATCTACAAACATTATCCGCTGCTATACAACCAAATCATTTTTCTTAAAAAAAGTGGAAATTGAGAAAATTATCCGTAATTATTTGAGAACTAGGCCGGACACTTAACTATGGCCCACCACTGAGAAACCCGGTTCAGATCTCCTACCAGACGAAAACCTCTTCATTCCACCTAGATTGACCGGTTCACTCTCCTCAATTTCAGTCTCTGTACTCGACATGGCGTCATCATCATCAACCGCCGGCAAACGGGACCTAATCTCACTATCACTTGACGGCGGCACCGTTTCTAGAAGAGCGTGCGGTTCGCGTGATTTACCGTTGCACCGAAAAATGGAACGAAAACTCGAAAAGAAACCGCTTCCAGTTCTGGTCGTTTTCTTATCAACGGTTTTGATTCCGGCCGACTTTGGGAGGTTCTCTTTTAATCGGCGGCTGCGATCTCGTTTCGATCTCACTCTCCCCATACAAGAAACCTTAGGCGAAGACGGTTCAGCGACGGGTGGATCCGATTCAACGGAGCCGGACTGCTGAGGAAACAATCTCGTATTTTCATGCTTGGTATTCTTCCTGTTCTTTGTGTCAACGAAGCAAGATTTCTGCGGTTTAGGTAATCCGAGGATGGAAGGTTTAGATTTCCTGAAAGAAAAGCGTTGAGAATTTGGATTAAGATTTGCGGAGTTTGAAAAAGAGTCTCGTTTCTGCGAGTTTTTACGTTCGTAAAAGGCGTTGTTATCAACCCAGTCGAGCTCGGCGGCTTTGGATAGCAGAAACGATTCCGGCGGGATATCTTCTTGGAGTGATTTCTCCTCCGTACGGAGGCAGTCGCCTTCTGTGATTGCTAGCGTCTCGCAGACAATTTTGTTGTCGCCAGAAACAATGATTTCCAGATTTCCCTGTGTCTGTGACATTATCGGACGCTTGAAGGTAGAAAAGAAAATGAGAGAAAATTTGATGGTAGATGGTAGATTGGAGAAGATTTCTATCCCAAGTCAGGCAAGTGTTTTTTATGGCGGAAAATAGAGAGTGAACTGAGAAGGTGATTTTGGGAGGGAGTTTTCAACAGTCTGCACTCACTGCAACTTGTTTGTTTTATGAGGATTGAATCTTCAAAATATTTTTTATATGGATTTAAGGGGTAAATAAGTATTTAAATTATATTATATTTAAATAAGTGTTTAAATTATTTTTTAAATTAAATATGTGTTTAATATTTTTAGCGTTTTTAAATAAGTGTTCGTCGTTATTAAAAATTTTAAATAATTTTAAAATAGTCTTTAAATTTTGCCACTATCATTGATATTGATCATATTTTTAACGACAGAATAAAGCATCATCGCCATTGTAAATGATTTACACATCATCCATCGTCTGTTATGTTATTGTTCGTTATAAATTATTCAATAAATTATTTGACGATTTTGGCATTTTTACCACGTCGATTGATTTCTAACGATAAGATAAATAATTGTGATGGACCGATGATAGATGTGATTAGAGGGCATGGTAATCGAAGGCGAAATCAAATCAAATCGAGATTTAGTTTTTGGGTTAGAGATTTTAAATTTTGAGGCTATTTTGTGAATCTGAGGTTTATTTTATTTAGAGATTTTAAATTTTGAGGCTATTTTGTGAATCTGAGGTTTATTTTATTTTATTAATTTTATTTATTTATTTATTTTTAAATATAATTTTAAAATTTTAAGAAGCTGACACATATCAAAGCAACTAAAATTAACAATAAAATTTAATTGAGACAATGATGAATGCCTATTTAAGTAACAATAAAATTTAGTTATATAGCCCAAAAGATACTTTAAATATTTTTCTAAAAATAATAATTTAGACACTTATTTATCGCGTAATCCTTTTATAATTTATAAAAATATCAATCATTTATCATATTTAGATTTATTTTTAAGTTTGTTTAACGGATAAAAAACTAAATATGTTTTAAGTCTATTTTCATTTCTCATATTGAAATTTAGTTTCACTTTTTTAGTTTTAGAAATTTAATCATTTTATTTTTATATTTTAATTTATTAATTACTATCATTAAAATTCTTTTTATTAAATTCAATGGTGTGAAATTTTGAAATTAAAAAAGTACTAATTTGCCAACCATATTTCCAATAAAAGGGAATCATACATAATGTCTCTGGATTGCAAAAATAACCATATTAACAATTGAACTTAATTTATTAAAATTAATTTTTCCTGCAAATAAAAGTAGATCGATTAAATTTCAAATAACAAAATATATAAAAAAGGATTAATTACTGCGAAAGTCACTTATGTTTGAATCCAGTACAAAGTTAGTCACTAATTTTAAAAATAAATCAGTAAAGTTACGTATGTTTTTGAAGTGTAAATATTTGGTCATTCCGACGTTAGACACCGTTAATGGGTAACGGAGAAATGATCTGATGATTTAAATTTTTTTTTTTTTTCTATGTAGGCTGCTTACGTGGCTCCCTTCTTCACCATCTTACTCATGCTAACATGAAAGGGGAAGAGCCACTTTTTAGAACTAACATGGGTGGCAACTATCTCAACAGTATCACAGATCTCAAATTTTATATCCTCTTCGTCTCAATTTTCTGCTCCGTTACATGGTCACCTCCGATGTCGGCGAGCTCGCAAACCCATCCAATACATGACTTGGATGGATCGAAACCGACGTAATGGGTCGATTCATGTGTTCTCATCTAATCAAAGCCGGTTATTCTCTCACCGTCTTCAATCGAACCCTATCCAAAACTCAATCACTTGTTGACATAGGCGCCCGTCTAGCCTAGTCCCCACACGAGCTCGCCGCTCAATCCGATGTCGTTTTCTCCATTTTTGGCTACCCTTCCGATGTACGCCCACAAAGCGGGTCTCAATGTGGCATCGTCTTTGCACGCAATATCCACCAGAACAGCCGACTCAAAATCATTGGTATTGTACGGGAGTAGGATCTTGAAGAGAGATTTTGAATCGAGTTTCTTTGTGAATCATTTCGTTAAAGATTTGGGGATTTATTTAAAGAAATGTCATGGGACTTTCTTTGCCCGATTTGGCTTTGGCTCAACAGCTTTATTTGTCGCTCAAGGCTCATGGGAGGGGAATTTGGGTACCCGAGCTTTGATTTTGGCCTTGAAGAGGTTAAACAATGCCACCCTTGATTCTTAAACCTGGTAAAGACTTAAAGCTTTTGTAATACTCCATTGATGAACCATGCTCGAACTCAAATACTATGTCAAATATATTATGTAATGTGATCGTTTGTTTTTATAATACGGTTCAGTTGTACAACTTGTTTTGTTAGCTTATTGTATTTATTTGCTGCTATTTATAGTCTCTATTTAAGTGTTTTTAGTGCTATAATTACTATGAATCGTTGAGTGGGGGCTAGATTTGGGTTTGAGGGGATATGCAGGCTATGGTCATGGAAGGAGAAACGGAAGCTAAAGGTATAAATTTTGGGGTTCTAGTGTTGGGATTTGGAGGTTTAATGGGGAGAGAAAATGGAGAAGCTGGGTTTGGAGGTGAAGTTTGGGGAATTAAGGTTTCGAGGAGAAAGGGAGCCACATAAGCGGACCACGTGAAAAAAAATTATTTTTTAATTCACCAGATCATCTTTCCGTTACCCATTAACGGTCTCTAACGTCGGAGTGACCAAATATTTACACCCAAAAAACGTACGTGACTTTACTGATTCATTTTCAAAATGGGTGACTAACTTTGTATTGCGCTTAAACATAAGTGACTTTCGTAATAATTAACCCATAAAAAATTTGTGGTGTATTTTAATATTATATTTTTTAAAAACCGGATCGTATTCAAAATAAAAAATTATAAAAGAATTATATTATAAATATTTAAATTTTAATGTATAAAAAAAAGACAATAAAATTTTAATGGTACAAAAGACATTAGTACAATTTCTATCACTTATAAAAGATGTTATAATTAAACAATTTTTTAATAAAATTTAAGCAAAAATATTAATTTAACTAAAGTGCTTTAAGATGAAAGCAATTTTTTTTTATTATTCCATCTTAATATATCAGCAAAATCACAAAAGAGAACCAACAGTTTATAGGTCACTAATTTTAGTTGATAATAATATCCGATTGATATTTATCATATAAACATTAAATTGTTAAAAAGCATATACTATTATCATAAAAATAGATTAAAATTACTATAAAAACATATGAATAAACGATCTCGAAAACAAATAAAAAGTAAAAAAGATAAATATAATATAAAATTGACAAAAGAATAAAAGAAAAATTATAAATGGTATTCATCGGTGAAAAAAATTATTTTTAAACTAATACATGCTTAAATGACCATTTTGATGGGAATAATGACTAATATGAGTAAGAAGTTAAGTGATACATGATATGGCTTTAAAATGACATAAAAATAGGGTATTTGAACTCGTAAAATTATTATTCCGTATAGGACGTACTGTTCTAGATGATACGTACCACAATAGTAAGTTATTATAGTTTTTTATTCGATATCGGTACAAAAATAAAGATATTAGTATAAAAACTATTCACTATACTATAACATGGATACCGATATGGATATAGTAATATCGATACTCATATTTGTCTTAATTTGAGGATTTAAAGTTCGTGATACTGTGGTGGATCCATACCGATACACATGGTTATAGATCACTTACTGATATTACATAACTCATACTGATATCAAATATAAACTCGATATAGCCTCTTTGAATACCACTATCGGTACAAGTAAATTATTGAACTTGAAATCAGCTTTAAAATATTACGATTAGGTTATTGAACTTATATCGATTAATTATAACCCTAAATAAACCTTAATCTCATTAAAATTTGACACATATGTTAAATTTGAATTGAATTTCACATTGTCATAGAAGGCTTAAGAACTTTAGGAATTATAATTTAGTCCCAAATTTAAAAAATTACATAACAACCCCTAAAATAAATATTACCTAATTACATTGATATGTTATCTTATCATTTTGATTTGAAATAATGTTGAATTTTTGTATCATATTAAATCATTGATTAAACACGAAAAGCATTATTCTGATTATTGTATCGTTTATTAAAAGTATCTTTAATCCGATTTTCTACCAAATTAAAAAAGGGTTATTACACCACTATTGCTTTGATCCGTTGTTCTCGATTAGTTTGATAATATTACAAAAATAACTAAATTAATAAAAATTTTAAATATAAAATATTAATTTTATCAAATTATTTTGAATTAGAGTTAACTTGATTGAATACAGGGGCAGAGCTACATAGAGTGAGGAGGGTAATTCCGTAATTGTCCTCACCCAAACAGAACAACACCCTGCATAGCCTATAAAAGCAGTGTGACATGTACACTATGAGTCGAAGACACGTGTTACCATGACCACGACTCCGACCACGACCCGAGCCGGCCGGCCAGACGGCCGCGGCGGCGGCGGCGGTGCGCGAGGGATTCCCTTGTTCTCTATCACTCAACAAGGAAGTAGGGTAAAGCCTTAATAAATACCCACTCCCAAGGGTATTTGCTATCAATGTGGGATTCAAGCATTACTACATTTCTCGCAATCCCTCATTAATGCGAAAGAATCCTCACGATGTCACCAAGTTTGACTAACACTAGACGAGCATTTGCGAGATTAATTACTTAAGTACATAGTTAATGAGTCTTGAACTAGTACGCAGTGATGATGAGTAATCCTCTTCTTAGATAAGTGAAACTAGTCTTGAACTTTCTAAGATCGGGGTGAACTCATAACACATAACTAATCTCTTCATCCTTCACAGTCCGCGATGTGAAGATGTGTATATAGTTAAGAGTATATATAATTTTTAGCCATCTTACTTCGGGATTTTAGTAAGTGTACTAGAAAAACGGCCCATCGTTTTTCATAGAAGGCGGCTAATAATCAAGTTTATCTCAACATAAACCACCCAAAATTGGGCTATGAAATAATTAAGAGCTTTGTATAAAGCTCAACCTCACAAGAAAATAAGGTGATTTTCTTCAAGTTCATATTAAATGAACCACCCAAACTCTAGGCTAAGAAATCATTAAGAATAAAAACTCAACCTCTTTGTTCGGTAAATTCAATAGTGTTCTTCTCAATAGACAATCCAACCTCTTTGGATAGAATTTATTAAGAGTTTAAAAATAAACTCATACTTCCGAGCGGTAAGTTCAATTAGTCCTTCGCAATAGGTCTAAGAACTTATTAAGAGTAGTTATTCAACCAAAATCGGTAAATTCATCAAGTCTTTCTCACTAAGACCACCCAACCTTGGGCTATGAATTTATTAAGAGCATTTAAGCTTAACCTAGGCATGCACATGAAACGTCATAGGGATTGGGTAAAGGGACATGTACACTATGAGTCTCTTTCATGGTTTCGTTTAACCACATTGAACTTAGAGAACTAAGTTGGGTATCCACCATGAATCTCTCAACAAATAGGCTTAAGACCCATCCCCCTCTACGAATCCAGAATTTGTTTCCTGCTCAATCCTTTGGTAAGAGGATCAGCCAAGTTCATTTCCGACTTCACATACTCTAAAGCAAGTACTTCATTCTTTATTAGGTGTCTTACAGATTCGTGTCTTATGCGGATGTGTCTTTTCTTACCATTATAAGCTTGATTCAAGGCCACATGTATAGCAGATTGCGAATCGCACAATAAAGATATTGGAGGAGTCAGTTTTCCATATAAAGGTATCTCTGCTAAAAGATTCCTAAGCCACTCGGCTTCTTGCCCTGCTAAGTCTAGAGCTATGAACTCTGACTCTATGGTGGAGCGTGCAATACAAGTTTGCTTGGCAGATTTCCATGAGATTACGGCTCCTTCAAAAGTGAAGATATATCCACTCGTAGAGCTTACTTCATCACTGTCAGAAACCCAGTTGGCGTCACAATATCCTTCTAGTGCAGCAGGATAGCCAACAAAATCAAGTTTCCAGTCCATAGTACCCTTAAGGTACTTTAGTAAGCGTCTAAGAATTGTCCAATGTTCACCACTTGGATTATGGGTATATCTACTTAATCTACTCACAACATAGGCAATATCAGGTCGAGTATAGTCCATTAAGAACATTAGGCTTCCAATGTTTTTAGCATATTCACCCTGAGAAACAACGTTTCCTTTATTTTTAGCGAGATGAGTACTAGAGTCAAAAGGAGTTCGTGCAGGGATGACATCCTAACTGTCAAATCTCTTTAACACTTTCTCAATATAATGTGTTTGATCCAAAGAGAATCCCTTGCTAGATTTGGTAACTTTGACACCTAAGATTATATCTACTTCTCCCAAATCCGTCATCTCAAAACAAGTGGATAAGAAATTTTTGGTTTTGTTAATGGCGTCTAAGTTAGTACTGAATATCAACATATCATCAACACATAGGCTAATGATAACACAATCAGTACCAAACATCCTTGAATACACGCATGCATCCGCGCCATTTACAACAAAGCCAAAACTGAGAATAGTTTTATGAAATTTCTCATACCACTGTTTAGGAGCTTGTTTAAGACCATATAAAGACTTTTTAAGTCTACATACTTTGCCTTCCATGCTAGGTGTCTCAAAACCTGGTGGTTGCTCTATATAGATCTCCTCATCTAGATCTCCATTTAAAAATGCAGTTTTTACATCCATTTGATGTACTTGCAATTTATGAATGGAGGCTAGTGCAAATAATGCACGGATCGTTGAGATTTTTGTTACGGGAGAATATGTATCAAAGAAGTCTGTTCCAAATTTTTGAGTGAACCCTTTGACTACTAGTCTAGCTTTATATCTTTGGATTGACCCATCTGGCCTGAGTTTTTTCCTAAAAACCCATTTGTTCCTGATAGGTTTAAATCCCCCGGGCAAATCTACCAATTTCCAAGTATGATTAGATATTATTGACTCTAGTTCATCATTAATAGCGCTTCTCCAAAAACTAGCGTCAATGGACCTCATAGCTTCTTCATAAGTTTTAGGATCATCATCTAACAGGAAAACTTGAGCTATGGGGTCTGATAGTGTGTCTAAATTATTTATCTCACAAATAAAGGAAGTAACAAAATCTGGTCCAAAAGAAGTTTATGTTCTTTTCCTCTTACTTCTTCTAGGCTCTAACTCAAACTCTAGAGCATTTTCGGCAGGTATGTTAGAAGAAGTGGATGGTACATTTTCTATATGTGTTCTTTCTGTTAATCTAGATTTCTTTAACGGAAAGATATTTTCAAAGAAAACAACATCCCTAGATTCACATATAGAAAAGTCATGTAGTAACATGAACCTATATGCGGCACTGTTGGTAGCATACCCTATGAATACTGCATCAACGATTTTGGGACTGATGGTGGACTGCTTAAAGTCAGGAAAACCAATTTTAGCCAGACACCCCCACAATTTTAGGTATTACAAGTTAGGTGCATAACCTCTCCATAAGTTGTATGGGGTTGAGTCTAATTTCTTATGAGGTACTCGGTTTAAAATATAATTTGTCGATAGAATGGCTTCCCCCCACATGTTATCAGATAACCCAGAACTTATCAACAATGAATTCATCATCTCTTTTAAAGTTCTGTTTTTCCTCTCGGCTACACCGTTTTATTGAGGAAAATAAGGGGCAGAGGTTTCATGGATTATGTCATTCGTCTCATATACCTCTTTAAGAAAATTAGATCCATATTCACCACCTCTATCGGATCTAACACGTTTTATCTTCTTGTTAAGTTGATTTTCAACTTTTGCTTTATAGATTAGGAAGAAGTTTTCAGCTTCATCTTTAGTTCTAAGAAGATAAACCTTTGTATATCTAGAGTAATCATCTACAAAGGTGATGTAGTAGTGTTTTCCTCCCTTACTCTCAAAGTTTCTAAAGTCTGCTAGATCTGTGTGAATAAGTTCTAACAATTCAGTTTTCCTCTTAGAAACAGTCTTAAAGAAAGGTTTAGTATGCTTGGCTTCTACACAAATCTCACATTTATTCTCATTAAACTCAGTTTCGATTACAAATAAATCCCCACTTAAAAATCCTTTCCCAACATAATCACCATTACGGGAAAGTATAAGTTTATCTGCCTCGAAAACAAGTTTAACGCCTGCCTTATTTAACAAACCACCACTAATCAGATTTCTACGCAGGGCAAGTACATACAGAACATTATTTAAGGATAAAGTTTTACAGGACGTCAGCTTGAGTAAAACTTTGCCTTTACCTAGCACCTCTGAACTGCTAGAATTTCCCATGTACACTTGTTCTCCTTTGTTCCCATCCTCGAACTCGGCGAACAGCTCCTTTTTAGCGCAAAAATGTCTGGAAGCACCAGTGTCAACCACCCATTCAGCAGAATTTTCCACTAGATTGACCTCTGAGACGACTGCTGCAATGACATCATCGTTATCCTCTGCAACATTCGCTTGTGGTCTATTTTCATTCAAGCGGTCTGAACGGCGTGGGAACTGGTAGGCTTTGTGTCTAATTTGCCCGTACACATAGCATTTGGTGGACTTTCCTTGGGCCTTTACGTTGGTTGACTTCTTGAAGTTCGTGGACTTTTGAGGTCTGGTGGGATTCTTTTGATAACCCCTTTTCATAACCCTTTTGGGCTTGGATCCTGAGGCACCACCAGATTCAACCAAGTTAGCCTTAAAATTAAATTGACCATTAGAGTTGGAAACCTTATCTTTCAAACGGTTGACTTTCTCGATCTTCATATGGCTTACAAGTTTCACCAACGGAATGTCCCTTTTTTGTGCTTAAGGGAGTTGCGGTAATCGGACTAGGACTTCGACAATTTTTCGATCAGAATATTTGCTTGAAGGACCTCACACATTTTCATACCTTCAGCTAAGATGTCCGAAACTAGCTTCTCATAATCATGGACTTGTTCCATTATCGGTTTGTCATCGGACATCTGAAATTGTAGCCATTCACCAACTACATATTTCTTGATTCCAGCATCATCAGCTCCATACTTCATTTCGAGAGTATCCCAAATCCTTTTTGCCCTTTTCTCTTTGAGAAACATGTCGAATATTTTGTTTGACATGTGACTCAAGAGATGACCTCGCACTGTTTTATTATCCTTGACGAATTTATTCATGTCCGCGACGACATCAATTCTGGCAGCACCTTCTGGATCATCTATTGGAGAAGGGTTATTGAGGATGTAGTCGAGATCTAGTTGTTCGAAGAAAATCATGATGCGCTGAGACCATCTACGATAATTGTTCCCATCGAGTGCATCTAACTTGGACAGGTCTAGAACCAACTTATCGGAAGAGACTGACATTTTGCAGAACCGATTTGTTTCTAAATTGTTGGAAAATAAATTCTGCAAAACAGGGTGTTAGCACTGACTGGAAAAGAATTAACCGAAATATGTATGACCGTGTCGTGGTATGAAGGTCACTGCCTTAGAATCAAATCGCCTCGATGTATGTACTCGCTACGTTAGGCGGATGTCCCCCGAAGGTTAGCACGGTCCTCTAAAACAATGTACACCCAAAAGCTCTCAAATTTCTCAAGGTAAGACAGTCGAAACTGAATGGGATGATTGAAACTGAGAAATCTGCTTCATATTTATAGGCTGGACGTGAGGGTAGAATCGTCCCAAAACAGTTCTTACAAATTTTCTCTAAAAAGATAATACGCACACAGACGTGTCAAAGACCACGACTCGAGCCGAGCCGAGCCGGACGACGGCAACAGCGCGCGAGGAACTCCCTTGTTCTCTATCACTCAACAAGGAAGTGGGGTAAAGCCTTAATAAATACCCATTCCCAAGGGTATTTGCTATCAATATGGGATTCAAGCATTACTACATTTCTACACTTACTAAAACAAAAATAAAATACGCCATTAACATGACATCCCCCTAATAGTTGATGTATATTTTATGTTTTTTTATATATAAATTAATGTTTTGTCAACATTTTTCTTAAAGAACTGTATTATTTTGAAACATTAGAAGTTAAATTTAATTAAAATTTAAAAACTAATTTAACGGAAAATAAAAATATTGAGATTGAATTTAATTTTATGCATATCTCACATATAATGAGAAATTAAGTGTGTTTAACGAGTTGAGCAACTCATGAGTTGCTCGAACTCGATGCAGTCAAAATTCGATAAATACTCAACTCGAATTAGTTTGACTCGAATTCAAATTCGATTCGATACCTTAACGAGTTGAATCGAGCAAAGTTTAACTCGACTCAATAAGTTTGTGAACAATTCGTTAAATTTTTAAAATATTTTTTTAGTAATTACTTTAAAATAATTTCATTAAAAAATAAATCTAAATAATAATTATTAAAGTGTGAATTGTTAATTTAATTTTAATATGCTAGTTTGGTGTATTTATGGATTGTTAGTTTTGAATTTAGACTTTAAAAATGTTTTATATACTATTTTGATATTTTTGGTTAAACTTGTTAATTTATGTTAATATTAAGCATCATATGGTATTATTAAATTTTACTTTTAATTAAAAATAAGGTAAGTTTTTTAATGAGCTTAATAAGTAACAAGTCGAGCTTAACGAATATTGAGTTGAGTCAAGCAACAAAATATTTTAACGAGCACGAGTCGAGTAATAAATTTTTTTAACGAGCATGAATCGAGCAAGACCCAACTTGTGATCGACTCGCTCGATAAACACCCCTAATTTGAATGATTCATTCATTAGATAAAATAAATTTGTGCTTTGGATTTGATTGCTTGATGTTTGCTGAAATTAAGCATTTAGGTAAATATGGACAAAATATATTTTTCATTGATGTTTTTTTAAAAAAAAACTGTTTTTAAAAATAAAATATATTTGGTATCTAATTTTTTAAAATAAAAAATAATTACTCATTAAATAATTAAATTAAAATATTAAGTTAAAAATATTATTATAATAAAAATATGATTAAATACACTAAAAATATAAAAATTTCAGATTCAAATTTGAATTAAGTATAGTTAAAATTAAAAAATTATTGTTTTTTTAATATTTCCCGCTTTTCTAAAACAATTTCAATAAAATCATGAATACATCGTTTTTATATTTTCAAAATTTCTCTCAATTTTATTTTTATTTGCTAAAAATATTTTTAAATTATACACTCGAACACATTTTCTTTAACGTTTTTATTTAAAATAAATAAATAAAAAATTTCATCCTAATTACTTTTCCATCTAAATAAATAAAATTTTGGTCACATATCTTCTACATCTAAACATGAAACATGACACGATCTTGATATGTTTGTGGATTATCTGGCTTCTATTTGCTAGGTCACATGTCCCTGCCTGAAAATAAAGACAAAGAATAAAAGAAAGATGTGATGCCGAGATCATCTGATGAAGTCATTGCTTGCCTACATATAATGTTAAAAACTTAATATGAATCACAACAAAATAATTTACTTATAATACTAATCAAATTGTTAAGGCAGTCAAGTATATCTATCCTACTGCCTAAAATGTTACGATTCAATTATCAGGATGATCTTCTCTGCCCCGAATTAAAATATAAAATGTAACGAGTTATATCGATCATTTTTAGAGTTGTATATAGAATTTTTTTTATTAAACATAGATATATTTACATTTTAAAGTAAATATTTGTATTTAATCTTTAAAAAATAGGATAAGATAAACATTTTTAATAGAAATGGTATGGGTTGGGTTGAATTTTCGGTCAACTCAACCCGATCTGAACATAAATATTTTGAACCTGATTCCGATTCGACCTAATTTTTTTTAAAATTCTATCCGACTCAACTCGAAAATAAATATATTAAATCCGACCCGACCTATAGAAAAAGTAATTTTAGGGGACTTAATTATAAAAAATATAATTTTAAAGACTAAATTATAAAAAAATAATTTTAAGGACCTAATTATAAAAAATATATAGATATAAGAATATTATTATAAACATTCTAAAAAAATTATGGAAAGTTACACATTTAGTCCCGAATCAGATCAAATCGGATTGGATATTTTACACCCTAAACCTAAACCCAATCCAACCTAACCCGACGCCACTCTAACAAAACAACCAATCCAAACTCAATTTTTCATTAAAATTAATCAAACCGGATAAAATACTCATCCCTAATTTCAATCACTTATTTTTTTTTTTATAAACATGACACATTGTTGATATTCGAGTATCAACTCAATCCAATTAATTTATGTAACCTTTACTTTTAATACATTTGATAGTCGAGTTCCAACTTACACAATTTCATTTCAGACAATGACCATTATCTATAATCTATATGTCCCTTTACATTTGACAATTAAGAGTAGAAATCATGTTCAGGTATGCAACAGAAGAATGTAAACCAACCCAACACACAATATTACCAACATTAACAGGCTGGAATTCAGACTACAACCTAGCATTTCAGACCATTAACCTCCATGCTTCAGAAAGCTCACCTCCCGAATTGATGCGGTTGATAATCCATGTTCCTTTGCTCTTCTGTTCGGCTCCTGATTCGTGTTGCATCGACTCTTCATTTGCCGCCTTTGATCCCTTCTTTGCTTGGCACACTCGAACTCGATCGACCATTTCTGCTCTGGTCGGATATACTCCGGATACCACATTCTTGGAAACTAGTAACCATAAATTCTCTTCAGCGGAATGTGTGGGGAACTCTTGAACAACAAATGGAGAAACAGGAGTAGATTTTACTACAGAATCTTCTCTTTCTTTGAGAGCTCTAATAACAAGTGTCTTGAGAAAATTCATCACCTGGACTACATGCATCGATGAAGTTAAATGATCCGACATCTGCAACAAACAACAGTAATGCCATGGGGATCATTAAACTATGAATGCATCAGATTTCAATGACAAAGCCTTGCAAATTCATCGAATTGGTCAAACACCATGTCGACATTCGTGCATTCATCTTGTTTAGATGTTCTAGTTGCACATCTGCCATCAAATTTATTGCCCAATCGAGTAGAGCTGCTTCAGTTGGAGGAAGAAGCGTTACAATTCTCGAGGACACTCTTCCTCGGACAGTGATTTTATTACCATCTCTGTAGGAAGAGAGTACAAGACACCAGTAGGAAGCACTTGCTGTTATGGCCTATTGATGTGAAGAAAAAGATACTTTCAAGAGGCAATGAAGCCGTCAAGAAGTCAAGTTGTGAGAACATGTTGAAGTCAAAGGAATTACTGCTGTCTGTTGTAGATTGAAACCCTTTTCCTTTTGTTAGTATTTGATTTGAATTAAACATGAATTTGCACTAAAATCGTATCTTCACAAAAACAAGGGATATTTAATGGGCGATTGCCTCACTGTTACAAAAAAATAAAAACTGAAAATAATGACAGCTGTGGGATTTGAACCCACGCCCTTTCGGACCAAAGCCTAAATCTGGAGCCTTAGACCACTCGGCCAAACTATCAATCTGTTACAAATCCTAAATAACATTTACTTAACTGATTCTATACAACTTAGGGTCAGTACAGCACCACTTTTAAAAGGTGCGGTGAGAAAGTGTTTTTAAAAATTCTTTTAAAAAATTCTTTTAGATATTTAATTAAAAATTGAGTTTAAGTTAACTTATTTATACAAAAATGTTTTATATTTAAATAATAAATTTAGGATTTGAATTTTAAGTGTTTATATATATAAATAAGTTCCGATGTTAAGAGAGTTAAAAATGAAAGGCATAAAGATGATTTTAACTCTTAACGTTTATAATTTTTATCGTTTTGGCCCTTATTCTTTTTTTGGGATAAATTTAGCCCTTAACATATATCTTTTTGACAAATAGCTTATTTTTTAACACCATGGTAACTGGACCGTTAAAAATCTAACAATGATGATATGTTATATGCATATGATAATATATTTTAAAATAACATGGCATCTAACCTATCAAATATATATAATATAATTTTATTCTAATATAAAATAATTAAAATTCAAATAAAATATAAAAAATAATTAATTCTAAAATAAAATACTATTAAGCATTCTTAACCCTAACTACGATAAAACTAAAATCCTACCAAAAAATAATTAATTTCGAATTGTGTTCATATTTTTTTAAGATAGGACTTTGATTCTATCATAGTTTGAGATTGTTTAATAGTCTTTTATTTTAGAATTAAGTAATTTTTAAAATTTTATTTGAATTTTAATTATTTTATATTTTATATTAGAATAAAATTATATTTCATATATATATATGTATTTGATAGATTAGATGTTATGTCATTTAAAATATATTATCATATCATATGACATGTCATTTAAAATATATTATCATATCCATATGACATGTCATCATTGTTAGATTTTTAACGGTCCAGTTATCATAGTAGTTAAAAAATAAGCTATTTGTCAAAAAGATATAGGTTAAGGGCTAAATTTATCCCAAAAAGAGAATAAGGGCCAAAACGATAAAAATTATAAACGTTAAGGGTTAAAATTATCTTTATGCCAAAATGAAAATCAAAGTGTAGAAAGAAATATTGGTTTGTTGTTACTATATTTACACTGTACTTATTCACGCATGAATGAATTTAGGGTAAAATGCATAAATGACCACTGAATTATCCTAAATATATAAAATAATTGTTAATTTTTTAAAATTTACATAATGAGCATTACAGTTTAATTTTTGTTATAAAATGATCACTGGGCTGCTAACTGTTGTGAATCGGGTAACATGACAATTATGAAAATTTGTATAACAACACATTTAATCTCAATATTTACACATTCATTCGATTTACACATCAATGATGAAGATTAAGTTAGGATTAAATTGATTGAATGTATAAATATAAAAGATTGAATATGTTATTATTTAAATTTTGTAAATGTCATGTTATTCGATAAATGCTAATTAACGATTCAATAATTATTTTATAATAAAAAACTAAAATTTAATACCTATTATGCAACATTTAAATTTTTGATAACCATTTTGTATTTTTATTATAATTTAGTGACTATTCGTATATTTTACTCATGAATTTAGTGTATGGTGGAGCAGGGGTGTGCATTATTCAATTTTAACCGAATTAACCGACTGAATCGAAATTATTTCGGTCGGTTAATTTTTAGTAAATTCAATTAACGGTTATTTTTTTTGAAAAATCGGTTAACGGTTATTTCGGTTCAAAACCGGTTAATTAGCTGAATTAACCAAAATTAATATATATTAAATATTATATATATTTATTTTTAATCATTTAAATTTTAAAAAATTATAAAATGGTCACTAATTTTTTATTAGATTAGCATAAAATAAAAGTTTAGTGACTAAAAAATTATCTTAATATAATTTAGGGTCCTATTATATAATTTAACCAAAATTTATAATAAATTTCAGTTTATTCGGTTAACGAAAATTCAATTCGATTAATAATTAAAATTTTAAAATTTTTGATTAATTCGATTCAACCATCGATCAAATTAATCAAATACACACCCCTAGAGGTAGATCAATCCATAGAATGACTTGATTGGGCACCACCCTGAGAGGAGCTCCGCCTCCATGAAAAACCAAATCCTGTATGATCTTTTCCCACTTCCACAGCCACCATAACTTTGGGACCGGAGAGGTAAATGGGAGACTCTCTTGTCTAAAATCCTTATGGTCCCTCATGAATCATACGACACTCTCTTTGATTGGTCTCATATTAGATATAATTGACATCTTATATTATTTATTAAACCTATATATATAGATGAATTACGGTTTTTAAATTAAGATTCTTATTGTCGATGTTGACAGAATGTATTTATTTTATCGTTGGCGATGCAGAGAGACTAACTGATCACTATGATCCAAGAAATATGAAATATATAACTACATGATTTGTAAGGTGCATACATTGATTAAAACTTGTTCGATATGCATATGTATTATTTTAGGCTTAATACTTTCCCCTAAACTATATTTGTTTTCCCAATATCCCCCTAAATTATTTAACTTGGTATCTTTACGAAATGATCCCATATTAATCTTTAAATTAAGGTATAAGAAATGTATCGGTACGACTTAATCCGTACTAATATTGATATTATCTCAGATCTAAATAATTACAATGATGTACCGGTACAACCTATTTGAGTACCTGTATCAAGGTAGATAATTTTGTGATTGACTTGAACCTATTTGTAAACTTTACAAATTAGTCCCTAATATTGTTAGGTTTAATTAAGTATGAAATTGACTTCAAATCTTGATGAAATTTGTCATGTATGTATAGTATACTTATAATTTAATATTGATCATTTTAATTATAGGTAAGAACCTTAATTTTCTAAATTTAATAATTTGGTCCCCAAACATTGAATACATTATATTTTAGTCCTTGGGGCAAATTGATTAATTAAATGACTACTTTATGGAGATAATGATCGAAACATAGTAACAATGATATGCACATTAAATTATTGAGCACCAATTTCCGATTTCCATTGTTTAGTTTCCGATATTAGTCATTAACGATATCTCTGATCTAGTTCTCTAGCATATTAGGAAGGGGGTGTTGTACTTACTTATACAATAATTATCATTTATCAATACTTTTGGACCTAATATTAAGTGTCAATGGAACAAATTTCATTTGATTAATAGATGATTCGATTAGGAATTGAATTAGAATACCGAGAACTGAAATTAAAAGTTCAAAGATCAAATCGAATAGAATGCAAAACTTGAGAAATGTATGAAAATTAAGCCGAATAATTTAGTTTCATCATGTCTCGGACTAAATTTATCATGTTACCGTGACATGTCTATTCCGATTTTAGATTAAGTCGGATCTGGGTATTACAAAAACTCAAATTAAATCAAACTGAGGAAATTAAAAACAATAAAGAGAATGGAACATTGTTCTTAATCCTAGTTGGATCTCTCTCTCTTATCATTTCACTTGGTATTTCCTTCAAGTTGCAATATCTGCAGTATCCACTGAAGGGAGGACCACTTTATTTGTGTTTTAGAATAAATTTCAAGCTTGTAACTTTAACCACACCACCATCAAAGATCATCATCTCTTAGTGTCTGCAACAAAGAATGGGCTTGCAGAGAAAGTAAGGGAAAAAATGAAAACGCAGTCTCTTTCTAAACCTTTGTCTATATGACACCATTATTACAGCCACCATTTTCCTTTTACATGGACAGAAATACAGCATGTTTCTTTTCTTATACTCTTGTGTTCTAATTTTGATCTTCAAAGTGGGGTGTTTCAGTTAAGTCAAATCCATGGATGTCAACGTCTTGAAATCTTGATCGTTTTTGATTTTTCATCTGCTTCAGATCTCTGGAGAAACCACGATCCTGTTACAATCACAAGTTGAATAAATACATTAGATTTAAGCAGCAAGTGCCAAAAATGTGTAGAATATGTGCCTAACTAGTATGACCATCGCCTACAATTGTTGTGTGCTGTTGACACAATAATCAATAATTTCGGGACCAGATTTCATTATCGAAATCCTATCTCTTTTGCTACAATATCTGATTGACTAGGGATGTATCTTAACAATTTCTGTGCAGCGAGGATATCTGGCCGATTGATCAAGTTGTTCAACGTTATTCCCTTGTATTCTGTAATTTTGGTCCTAGAAGTATTTTCTTTTTTCAGAGATTGATCTAGATGGTGTTCGGGTACAATCGCATCTCCTAAAATTCCATGTTTCACAATATTTTATACATTTCTTTCGTATTTTTTATTGATAATCTAATTTTGTACCCATAAACTTTTGTAATTTCGCACCCCCTAAAAATTCTATGTTTCACAATTTTTATACATTTCTTTCATATTTTTTATTGATAATCTAATTTTATACCTATAAACTTTTGTAATTTCGCACCCTCTGTATTTTTAATATATCTTCTTATTGCTTGTACACCTTATAGAAAACTCTAGGTTTGTCTCTGCCCCTTTCTTCCCTTAGAGTCTCTTTCCCTTTCTCTCTAAGTAAGATTAGATTAAAGTTAGGACTTGTCTAAAAATGACATAATACCAAAAATACCCCTAATATTTCATTTTGGGTTAAAATGACCTCATACGTGAATGAAAATTATTAGTTAATTAATAATAAATAACTTGAAATCACTTGATAAAATTATAGTCATTAAAAAAATAATTTTATATTTTATATATAACTTTTTAAAATTATTTTTTTGACTAAAATGATTTTTTTTCAAGTTAATACTTTTATTTATATGACACTACTATATTCATATATATTATTATATAGGTCTATCACGTCGTCATGATTCATAAAATTAAATATACAATTATTTTTTAAGAGAAATAAAGTAATTATCCTGAAATCCCGCTGAATTATATTTATTATATAATAAGAAACAAATGGTTGGGGTAAAGGAAACCACGTCTCGAACTTCATTTAGTAACCTAATTAATGCAATTAGGCCACGTGCCAAGTGGTAAACATTTCAAATGATCTAATATGTCTCAGTACAACCGGCACCACAATATTTTAATAATCTAACCTTAATTAATTAAATTTAATAATGCTGAAAATAAGAGGGTACATGCATGTGTACGTGTATGTATTACTCACCATGCTAGGATTGAGACTAAAAGTGGTGGTTGGTTGCACCCTGACTCCACCCTGACGAGCCATCCGGGGAGGATGGTTCGGACGAGTCATCAAGGTGGAGGTCCAGGTTAACCCCAAATAACCTCAGCTGTCTCTTTGGATGCTCACATGGGGCTTGATTTGAAGCCAGGCTACCTGGAAATATAACACAAATTCAAACACGCATGCTCCCATGTGATGATCAAGAGCCCCACCAACAGTATATATTGACCATTAAATTTAAAACGATAAGTTAAAGTTAAAAAATATTAACCGTTAAACGATTATTTGAATTAAAAAAAATTGTGTATATTTTTATAAGTAGATAATGTTTACAATGTGACAAAATTATATACCTGCATGAAGCCAATCATGTTGGTATGGCACGTTAGCCCCATGGATGTGCCCAAGATAAGGATTCCCTTGATACAATCCCCTACCGCACAACCGTTCATTGTCACCGCCGCCGCTGTTATTTCCCGTCACGGCGTTCCCTCCATCCACTCCAGCACCGCGCCTCCTCCAGCCTATAAACACTCTCTCGGCTTCCAAACGGTGTCGTTGGAAGAAAATAATGTCACCAGCTTCGAGTTGCTTGTCTTTGACGTACCTGCTCCACCCTTTCGTCAAGACGTAGCTTTGGCTACTATTCCAATACGAGTAACGGAAACGCCAAGACTTTCCCGTCTCGTCCTCGAAACTCAGCAGCAAGCCTTTGTCTAACGAGTCAGCACCGGCCAAGGGGAAGTGCTTCTCCGCATGTTGCTTCGGGATAACAAGGCGGTTCAGCTTGCCGACGTCGCTAGGGGTTAATGGTTTTTCGAACATGGGTTCCGTTTCCTGGTGTTGTTGGTATTCATTCGGGTTTGGAAAGAAGATTGAAGGGGAGCTTTGGGTTGGTTCCATGAAATGAATGAGTTCTTCTTCTTCTTCGTTTGCTGTAACTGTAAGTGGTTGTAGAGGCAAGGATGGTCGAGTGGGGATGAAAGATGCGTGATGATTATGGGTTTGATCTTTGATGTGGAAACTATTTGATTTTGACGCACAGCAAATGAGAGAGAAAAACAGAGCAAGATGTAAGGATATAAATGAGGGGGGAAATGTACGGCAGCCTTTAAGGATTTTTTGTCTTGCCGGTGAAAAATTAATATGTAGGGTTATATATGAAAAGTACTTTTATGAGTGCACGAGTACTCAAGCTCAAATAGTTAAAGTAACAGTTGTTATTTTTAAAAGTTACGAGTACGAACGTCAATGATACCAATAAAGTGATTAAACGGCTAATGTCAAATGATAAAGTTTACACAAACCTTTTAATTTTAGGGATTAGGTTTTAGCTTAGAGTTAAGGGTTTAAAGGTTTAATATGTAGGGTCTAGAATTGAATATGAAGAGCTGTGTAATTTTTTTGCACAACTTATATATAATTCTCTTACTTGAAAATTTTATTTTTAGATCATTTGATGAAGGTAGATGAATGAATAAGATTAACAATATAAAATATGAAGATTATTATTTAAAAAAAATTAAAAAATTTAATCATTTATTACTATCATCTAATGGTCTAAAATAAATATAAAAATAAAATAAATTTTATACCGTACAAGTGAATTATAACATCTCCCTATATAATGGGTAGGATTTCCCAACATTTTACATGGATATAAAATCTGTTAATGACACATGACAACACTACAGAAAGTCGCGTGAAATTAATATCGCAAGAAAAAACTCGTCAAAAATTGATGGTCAAAATCAATTAAAGAACTTAATTAATTAAATTTTTTAGTTTAGGGCTTAATTGAATGAAAAAAATTCAATGACTTAATTATTTATCTTTTAAAAGTTGAAGGTCTTAAGTTAAAAATATAAATTTCAAATATATTAATATTTATTTATATCGTTATAAATAAACGTTAATAACTTATTTATATCGTTATAAATCAGTATTAATAACTTATTTACAAATCATGTATGTTCGTTAACATCAAATCATAAGATATTTATAGTAAAGGTAAATCTTCGAGGTCAGCTGTTATTCGTATAGCTTGAGGAACCTTTTTGTATTATGTTTGACAAGAAAGAAACAATAGGTTGCATAGTAAAGGTGCAAGAAGTGTTTGGGTTATTATGATGCAAATCAAATCTGATATTAGGATACGATTGCGAGGCTGCAGGAAAATTGTTCACTCTTCTTCTTTTTTCATTGATTCCTGAAATTTGTCTTAATGTTCTTAATATTTTTAATAAATTTTAATTAGACGTTTATATTTTATTACTTTGATGATTCTTTGGATGAAATGAAAACTAATCATTTATATAAAAAAAAATCATAAGGTACTTTGGGTTACAATAATCTTTTGCATGTACCATGCCTTCATTTCTATCAACATTTTCTCCTACATCAGATCTCTTTTACCACCCAAAACAGCTCTGACGCCAACTACTGGGAAATGGGAATGGTTGGGAACTGAAGGAGAACTCTTTGTTTCTCTTAGTTTCTCATTATTACATATTAAGAAGCAGGGTATTGCCTAAATGGCTTATACAAAGACAAATATTTCTTTTTCTATCATTTTTAAGAAACAAAATATAGAAAATGAAGCCTTAATCCAGCTAGGCATGGTGTACCAGGTCATGATAATATTGGGATATCCACTTGGAAATGATGTTGATTTCCATTTGCCGAACATCTCGAAGCCATTTAGGATCTTCTTTAGTAGAAAATCTGAGATCTACATGGTGAGCACCTAAACAGATACATGCAGGCATTGCCAACATCAACTCTCATTCCAAGTTCTTTTATACTGAAATACAGATTTCAAACAAACCTTGTTCAGCCACGATTGCAACAATGCTTGTGGATATATTCTTCAAAACCCTGCTCAAAGATCATAAAAATACAACTCACATGGTGGAAGAAGGGGTTATCTTAGGAGTTTAATTGGTCCCTAAACTTTTTTAGAATATATCGGGACCCTTAACCTTAGATATCTAGTTGATTTCCGAATTTTTCTGGTCTCATTTAGGCCGAAAATGACTTTAGATATTTGAACTTGAAATTTTTCGCATACACTAATATTCAAGTACCAAATAGATCAGATACATTCAAGTTCAAGTACTTAAACTTATAGATTATCTCGAAATATATAATGAACTTGGAAACAAAGATGTTACCCTCCACCACTCCAAGGATCTCTTAATCCATTAAAGAAGATCATATTGCTCCCATACCTCTTCAACACCCTATAAATATCCTGTTGCCAACACCCAAGATATTAGCCATTGTTAATTAACACTCGACCTTGCTATTTTAAGAGAGATCATCATAACCTTCTTAAAATGCACCACTTGTTTATATGCTTAAGCTTAATCACGTTACAAGGTAGAAAGTGGGATACCGACATGGCCTCCGAATTCTGTAGTAATCCAGTTTGGCCTGGGATCAACACCAAAGTAGGCTTTGCAGGCAGCTGCTCTCTGAGGATAGCTCCATTCAGACTCTGGAAAGATGCTCTCCTTGTTGTTTGCACCCAATGGCATTATCATCTCTGTACATGCCTACTTACACCAAGGACAACATGGATGTATGTTGTTACAAAGGAATAATCAAACAAATAATACACTGATCATGTTTGAAATGGACTTGTTTTGGAACTGATCAGATCATGTCAAAGCTCAAAATATCTTTTATTAGTTCACAAATACGATTCGAATTTTATTATGCGCGAGGTAAATTATAGTCTATTTTTATTTTAGACTTAATGAGTGGTCCTAGTATAAAAGAGGATGATGTTTATCTTAAAAAAATATGTGTTCAAATAATTTTATCTGTCAGTTGTATATATTATCAAAAGATTTAAAATATATATAAATAAATACAATTTTATAATTACATTAGGATTTATAAAAAAAAATGTAGTCCATTTCTTTAAGTTTTAAGTTGCGGAAAGTCGATTAGTTAAGGTTTTCATATTAACTTGAATTTTTTAAATTTGATTTTCTATATTATTATTATTTTTTTATTTGTCTTGTATATACCTCACTAATAATTTTACTAAAAAATTATTGATTCATATGACATAAAATCATTGGTAAAACATATTAAGAGAAAGAAACTAATTTTGTTCTAATTTTTTTATGTTCTTACAATTTAACTATATCTATTGAATTAATGTTTTCTGGTTATTTAAAAGAAAAAAAATCATCAAATTAGCAAGATGAATTTATAAATATATCTTATGGAGAATTTTGTAGTGAATGACAATGATACAGGGTACTCATTTTTTTTAATTAGTTAATAGTAATTATAGTAGTATCTGTTCTAGAATATAATCTCCACCATTTGACATTAATCGTTTAATTATTTACTGGCATCACTAGTGCCGAACCCATAACCTCTAAAAACAACAACTATTTTTTTAACAATCGTTCACCGGTGATCGCTCATTTCTTTTTAATGACATATAAATGATACACAACTTAATTTTTTTCATGGTAAGATAAATTAATTTCATATTAAAAACTCAACTAATTTCGTTTAGGAATGACTCAAAAGAAAGTACTTCAACATTAACGAGATGATTTAAAAATTAAATTAATATATATTTTATAATGCAAAAGATAACTGAGTTATAAACTTTAATAATTAAATGACTTAAAAGATAATTTTAATAATTGCATTGAACTCAAAAAAAATCCTAGTAGTACTTGTGATTTAAGTTATTATTTTTATTATCTCAAACGTTTTTTATGTTAATTCTTTTTTAAAATTTATTAATTAATAATTTTTATTCTTGAAAATTCAATTACCACGTTTCGTATAAATTTGATTAAAATTTAACGAATTGTTACTATATACTTTCTAAACTGGAAGAACAAAAAAGTAAAAGAAGGATGTAATAGGAGAGGAAATATTCCTGTACCTGCCAGCCCCACAGTTCTAGTCCATGAGGATCAGAGGAATCGTCTAGATTAAAACACGTGGCAGTTCCAGAGTAGTTATAGTATATATTAGCTGCACCGTACAACTGTGCAAATGTATCATTCCCGGTCTTCGGATCATCAATGGCCTGGCACATCTGATTCAAAAAGGAAAATTCAGTAAAAAAAATCAAACAACAAAATTTCCAAAAAAATAATAGACTGTTATTTTTTTAGAAAATATATTTGATTTCCACAAATTTTAAAATTCATATCAAATTTTAATTTTTTAAATAATATTTATTATTATTTTCAGAATTTTTAAAAGTTTTCATAAGTTCTAAATTTTACTTAGGCCCCAAAATTTTTGAAAAAAAATATAAATTATTCTGTCAAATTTTTTAGAAGTTTAATTCAAAATTTTATTTTAAAGAAAATTATGTTGGTCCCCTCAAACTTTTTCATCAAATTTCATCACTGTTTTCTAAATAATATAATTTTGACGTATCATACCTTAAATCTTGCCTATTAAATTCTATACTTTAAATCTTAAATCCAAAATATAAACATCAAATTCTAAATTTATATCTTTAAATCTTATAGTTTAAACTCTAAATATAATAACCGACAATATTAAGTCCGACCTATAAAAAAATCATTGTCGATGTATAAAATAATTTGAAAAACATACCAAACGGTTAAATTTTACTTTTCCTTAAACTTTGTAGAAGAAATCATAAATTTATAAAAAAAATCCTAAACTTTTAGAATAAATAATTTAACTTTAGTATATTGAAATATAAATACGTTGATTCATATATAAAAACACAATAGGCATTTAAATCACTGTACACAAAAGGATATAATTAAGATATATAATGTAAAACTTAAAATTTTACGCATTTTCTAAATTGCTGAATGATTTAAATGGATGACTCTGATTAATAGTTGATTATATAAAAATTATCATTTAAAAAAAATGAAAAATTAATCTAAACTATTTATTTCAATTATCCGATGAAAAATATTGTTAAATGTACCTGTTTTACTGGATAAGCTGGCAAAGGATTTAGAAAGTTTGATGGAGTTGGGTAATCTGTCATGGCAGTGTATACAAATGCTGTTTGAAGCCAACCCTCCAAGGATCCCACATCAATATAATTTCTACAATAATCAATTATATTAGTAAATAAAACAAGATTAGTAATTTCAAGTAAGTATTTAATTGACTTACTTGCAAATTCTGAACGACTGCCGGAGGAGCTCAAGTCCACCGGATCGCTTGCCAGTGTCTTCAATTTTTTCCCAACATCCCTTGATCACTTGGTAACAATTCTCGCTTTCACTCTGGGTTGTCACACCCAAAGTTATGAAATTTGTTAGAAAAAACTAAAACACTAACTCCATAAATTTTTTTATGTATTAAAGAAGAAATAGCGTATTATAGTAAGGATTTATATTTAAAACACTCACGGTAAAAACTAAAAATTTTCACAAATACCTTAATTTTAGGGTTTAAGGGTCTAGTTTAAGAAAAATTATATCATGGGTCAGTCCCAACACGTGGCCATGGGACCAACCACTAAAAACCACCAACATCATCGATTTTTACATGTTATATTTTTTCCAAAGTGAATCTTCGCTTAAAAAAATTATTTTTAAAAAGAATTAACAGTAAATATGAGTGAAGACTCACTTTAAAAAAATATGACATAGAAAAAAATGATGATGTTGGTGATTTTTAGTGGTTGGTCCCATGGATGACGTGGTGGGACTGACCCATGGTATAATTTCTCCTAGTTTAGTGTTTAGGTGTGAGTTTAGAATTTATGGATGGTGGTTAGAAATTAGGGTTTAGTTTTAAGGGTTATATAATACGCATTTAGGGTTTAACGTATAATCCCTAAATTCTAAACCTTAAATTTTAACCATCATCCTTAAATTTTAAATCTTACACTGTAAATTAAATCACTAAATTTTAAAATTAAAACACTTACGAAAGCTTTTAGTTTTTACCGTCGTGTCTAGAAAAATTACCCTTATACTAATATAAGTAAATACAAACATGTGACTAAGTTAATTCCATGTGCTTCTATTGGTCAATTTTGAACATGAAACAATATGGAATACATGTGAAAGTTTACCTAAACAGAAAAATGACTACTTTATATGGTAAAGAATAAATCAAGTTGATGCTAGAAATATAAAATGATTATTGGTGAGAAAACCCAAAATTTTACCCTGAAATCTTGAGTGATGATGTTGCTGAAGCTATACGGAGATGTTATGTTCTCAAAGTTGAGGATTGGAGCAGAAGATGCCAGAGCTCCAATGGCAATATGAGGATATTTCAATCTAAACCAACTTGCCAGCACTACACAAACATATTAACAAACACATCAAAGTCATACTCTCCACTGAGAAAAGATTTGATGATTTTACTATTTGATTTCTTTATATCATTAGAAGAGTTTTAAGAAATTTTATAGTTCATACTTCCACCGTAGGAACCGCCGAAAACCACCACGGGGGCATCCATCGCCGTCAGGTTCTTCTTCAGATCAATTATCAAAGTGGCGTAATCCGCCAAGGCCTGCGTCGAGGTTAGATATCCAAGTGTACTAGCATTGCTGTGAGAAATGTCGATATCACCGCCGAATGGGATTGATTGTCCATAAAACCGGTGCTGAAAATTCATTTTATAAGACGTACTCTCTTGTTTGGTCACCGAGAAAACGAAGGAAAAAACGAAAAATGGGGGGGTTTGTTAATGAATCATACCTCAATGAAAACCAGAAGAGCTTCAAAATCCGGTGCAATGTCGAACATGAACCCAGTATTCTGCGCGAACCATTCAATGTCTCCTTCATTTCCAGTGTAAACAAAGATTGGGGAGTTCTTCTTTGGACCTCCCCAATAAGTGTCATTGATTAGATATCTGTGCTGAAATCTTTGGTAACTCTTGGGATTGAAGTTGAAATGGTCAAGAATTTGGGTGAAAAATCTGGGTTTGTAAAGGTTATTACTATGTTTTCTATCAACCTCTGCTCTAATGGCTGAAGAAGGAAATCTAGGAGCTAATTCAGCAAAAGTTACTGAAGAAAACAAAGCAGAGAAAACCCAGAAAAGCAACATCAAATTTGGTTTGATCCTCATGATTCTGATGAACTTAACAAAGAACCAAAGCAAATGAAGAAATGGTTTGGAATTTATATAACTTTGTGGGAAAGAAACTGTATCATAATTTATTTATTTCCGCCATATTATTCATGAGATTAATTAATAAAATATATCTGTTTATTTTTTATTTTCTTTTACCAAATAAATTTTTACCTTAAACTTTCAGTGTTTGAAAGGATTCTTTTATAATTTTTTATTATTGAATATAATTTAATTTTTAAAAATAAATATATAATACATATATTGATAATTATATTAAATTAAAAAATTCTTACAAAATCGAGTTCTATATTTGTGTCATTGCGTGCGCGTGATACTTCTCCGGAAAGAGTAATACAATGGGCAAAAAGAAAACGTTAATCTCAAGATTTTAAGTATAGCTGTGGAGATCACAAAGATTGAAAAAAAAAGTAAACAAAAAATTAGGTATAGAGTACGGTTAATCTCAACGAGTTGGTCCAAGTGATAAGCAGTTTGGTTTCACTTAAGTAAGTCTCAGGTTCGAGACGTTGTGTATATAAAAAATCTTTACTGGGAGACTCATCCACCAAAACTAGGTGTGCGACGCGAGTTGGTTTAAATTAGTCATGGCTAGCCTCTGGAACCAGAAGAACAATAAAAAAATTATATATTTTAAAATTTATTATTTTTGAGAAGTTTTAAAATTTAATCTTTTATAATATTTTTTTAGATAAAAGTTCGAAACTTGTTTATTTAAGTACCGAAATTTATTAAAAATAATAAAAAATAATTTAAAATTTTAAAATATAATTTACTATTTTTTAACCATACATGAAACTCACCTAAGTCCAAAGGAAGACCGGAAGAGTGATGGAATCCTATGCGACGGCTTGGATCCCTAGAAAATGCCGTAAAATCTCGGTATCTTTCCGGGGTCAATGTTGTCCCTTTGTATTAGCTTAATTCACAATTTAACCCATTTTCCCTGGTCATATATTGTTGATCGGGTGTAAATCATCTGTCTTTTAATCGTATTTTAATCAATAATTTTATTTTAAATTAATGGGTTTAGGATTTAAAATTATAAGTTACAATTAGAATTTAAAATTTAATATTATAAATATTTTTAACAGAGAGCTAAAAGGAGTCACGATTAATGAACATGAGATTTTTACTATTTTCGATCTAGTTTACTATAAAATAAAAAGAGTGATCAATAAAAATGAGACGCATGGCACATTATTATTAAATGTAAATAATTTTTAGAAAAAACCGGAAAGAAAATGATAAATTAGGAATAAATTGAGATAAAAATAATTTAGTGTAAAATAAAAAGGTTAAATTTCAAGGCTAAATTTTGAATTAAGCCTTTATATTTTCTTTTTTCCCCTTTTTATGATTTATGATTTGTCCTTTTATTGGACACATAAGGAAGTTAATAAGGCGCTAATTCGTTTATTAGTATCAGGATTAGGTTAAATGTTGGATTAAATAGTAAAAAAAAATAAAGGGATAATATTAATAGTACAAACATTTCTTATATTTTGTCATTTTTACCAATGTAGAGCCGATCCTTTCCAAGCACTCAATATGCTCGGGTGTGAATTCGGTTCGATTAATTCGGTTAACCGATCGAATCGAAATTATTTTGATTAATTCGATAGATTAATTTTTGGTAAATTCAGTTAACAGTTTTTTTTATAATTCGATTATCGATTAAGTTAGTTCGAAATGGATTAATTCAGTTCGAAATCGATTAATTAATCGAAATTATATATATTAAATATTATATATATTTATTTTTAGTCATTTAACTTTTAAAATATTATAAAATATTCATTAAGTTTTTTATATTATAAAATGATCATTAAAATTTGTATTAAATTAGTATAAAATAAAAGTTTAGTGACTAAAAAATTATTTTAGCTTAATTTAGTGACCTATTATGTAATTTAATCAAAATTTATAATATATTTCGGTTAATTCAGTTAATTCGGCTAATTAACCGAAATAATTTCGGTTTGGTTAATTCGATTAAAGAAAATTCGGTTCGATTAACGATTAAGATTTTAAAAGTTTTGGTTAATTCGGTTTGACCACCGACTGAATTAACCGAATGCTCACCCCTGTCTAGAGGAAGTTAATAAGCCACTTCACTTTTTTTCTTAAAAAATTACTTAAGGAGGGATGTAAAATAATTTAACCATTATTAAGATTAAATCTGACTTGAACTAAGGGGTATCACTTATGAGAACAGTTTTACCCTTATTTCTTTTTAGATTAAATTTTATCAATTTTTTCTCTCAATTTCACGAAAAATTATTAGATGAATCTTGTTTATCACATCGTCTATAATTTTAACGAATTAGATTTATTTATCTCATTTTTTAAGGTAAATCACTTTTTTTGAGAAATTATATCATAGGTCATTCCCGTCACATCATTTATAAGACTAACCAATCAGATGTATCTATTTAATTATTTTTGTCATCCTATCTTTTTTATCAAGTGAATCTTCACTTGATAAAAACTATCTTAAACTTAATTTATAATAAATATTAATAAAGATTTACTTGAAAAAAGATAGGTACAAAATAATTAAATAGATGTATTTGATTAGTTGATCCATGAATGACATGGTGAGATGACCCATAATATAATTATCTCTTTCCTACATGTAATTAGAGAGTATAATTATTAGGGATGGCAACGGGACGGGGCGGGTTTTTGGCCGACCCGGTTTAGTAACCCCTAAATATGACCCTGACTCGACACAAATTTTAAAAACTCTTTGTGAACGATAAAAGTTAGATTTGATCAATCCTTCATCACAATCATAAATTATGGTTTTTAAGTAACTTTAAATTTATGTAAAATATAAAATAAAATACAATTTAAATTACTCACATGTTAAATTACATATTTTTTTTTTAAAAAAACCTTGAATCATCGACTGACAGAATCGAAAATATTAAAACTTGAACATCTAATAATTTTTATTATAACAACAAACTTCAAAAAGTATAAAAATTACTTAAAACCCATAAAAATGTTTATTAAACATTTAATGACATTTTTTATAAAAACATAAAAATATATAAAAATATATTGAGGTAGGGCGAGAAATTTCAAATAAATACCTGACCCAATTCAATGATTTCTAAGCCCCGCCCCACCTGATTCCTGAAATTTAAAGAGAAAAAGCCTAACCGGGTCGGGTCGAGGTAATTTTGCCATCCATAACAATTATTAGGTAGTTATATTAATATGAACAGACTAGATTCATTGAACCGATGTATTCAGTAAGGTTGATCTAATAATTTCTCCACTTTTATCGTAACTGTTGCGGCGGATTTCTTCCACCAGTGACCTTCTCCGATCGAGATATCCCCGATTAACCTCCCTGGTTTAGTGCTAAACTCGATGCCAAGGTAAATGCATTCAAAAGCGTGCTTGTAACAGCAAAACAGATCGTCCTTCTGCAACCCAAGTCAAAACTGGAAAAAGAAAGGGATACTACTGAACTATTAGTACTAATTCGTTTATATCACAAAACTTTTAATTTGTTTAATTGTAATACTAAACTTCAGTTTTAGCTTCGTTGTGGGTAAGAACGGATATCCGGTGAATTTAATTAAAATTAGTTCCGGTTTCAATAATCATCGATTCTTAAAAATTAAAATCAGTCACAATCACATCGGATCCTAAATTTTAAAATCCAATCCGTTACTAGTAAGAACCGATACCAACACTATCTTAGTCACGGTCATATTGGATCTTAAATTTTAAGATCCAATTCCGTTACTAATAAGAACCAGTACCATTACCAGGTACCCGGTCAATTGGTTTATTATTAAAAAATATGAATAATAGGAGAAAAATTTTAATCATCAATAATATTATTAAATAATAAAATTAGAATATGGTAGGCTTGAAAATTAAAGTTTTAAATGAGTCATACTCATAATATTCATACATAAAAAAAAGTTTTATAAAAGAATAAACAAAAAATTATTATCTATTACAAGCAATAAAACTTGTAATGAGTATTTGGTATCGGTCTTGATCCTATCGAGTACCCATCGGGTATCGAGTCCAGAAAATCAAAATCTAATTCAAGACCTAAATTTTAGATCCAGTCTCGATCTCATCAAAATCAATATCATATAAAATTATATCGGATCTAACCGGATTTAAAATCGAATAATCAGATTTTTGTCCACCCCTAACTTCAATTATGCCACTGAACCGTTAACTTGATAACAACGAGATGATGAGGATGACAGTTGTTGACGTGACCAAAACGACATCATTTCAACATAGCTATTGACGTCTAAAGCAATATCTTTTTAAATACTAAACTTTTAAGATGTATCGATTTTGTCACTAAATTTGAAATAATTATATTTCCCCAACATTTTAATTGCCACTGTGGGTAAATTGCTCGTCACTGATCACTATTTGCGACAAGATTGACATCAAGGAACTATTATTTTACTTCACTTTTTTTTTCTTATATTGATTTTTACGAAATTCACTCTAAACTGATAAAAATCTATTAAAGAGTCCTATATATTAATAATATAATCTCTTTCAACTGTCGTTCAATGAGGTTAGTTTCAATGTATGTTATTCGTCTTTTCAAAAGAATATTTTTTATCATTCAAAATTTTGAGTAAATAACTTAAACCCCTCAAATCTGAGAAAAAACTCAAGCCTTAAAAACTGTTGATTTTGTTTTTTTATTAATTTTTATCCGTTTTGAGCAGATTTTTGTGAAAAAACAATCCGAGGAGAAGAAAGATGAGTACAATACAAACCTTTTGATATCGATTTTACCGTGACTGGTGATCAATGATAGACGGTGACTGATCGACATCGACCGTCAATATATTTAGTGACTACATTATTATCATTTTAATGTTTAATTACAATCTTAAAAGTTTATTGCCAAAAACGACATCGTTTTGAACATCAATAATCACGTCAAATGATATTATTTTGATTACGTCAACAACTATTATCCACATATTTATGTTGTTATCGAGTTAACGGCTTAGTAGCATAAGTAAAACTAAAATCAAAGTATTTTATTAAGGTATAACAAATTAAAAGTTTAATGATATAAATGATTAACGTTAATATTTTGATAGTATCAGCGTCAATGATATAAAAGAGTTTAGGAAGGATTAACGTTAATACTTCCTTTTGAAGTATCTGCACTCTCTTGAACGTTTAAATTGGCCTTAACTCTTACTTTCTTTTGCTGGTAAATTATACTTCATGCCATTTAAATTGATTTTCTATAATAAATATTCTTTTTTTCCCAATAAAAATATTACTTGTGTTTTAAATTGTCCTATTTAAATTGTCATTTTAAAAAATTAATATTTTTTTATAAAACACAGCTACTTTTCTATCCCCATTTAGTTTTTAAATAAAACTAAAAGTTAAAGGCAAACTTATCATTTAAATTATTTTATACGGGTGAAAATAAATATTAAGTGGTGAAATTTTTAAATATTAAATATTTTAAATTATGATCAAATTGGTCGAATGTTATTATACCAAGCCACGTCATTATTCTCGTTTAATATTTAACGATCCATGACATGTTTGTAACAATCTGCTAACTGAGGGATATATTTGCATCTTTTAAAAGAAAAATGACCTATTTGTTATAAGGTCTATAATTAAGTGATTTCTTGATGTAATTTACCCTTCTTTTCATTAAATTTCTTGGTGTTCAATAATAAATTCTTAGGTAGTCCTAGTACTATGTATGGAATATTAACTAATCTCAATAATGAAATAAATACCATTATTAGCAAAAGCCCTTGCCAAGTAGTTTTGTAATTAAATTGTAATAATGTTTACTCCCACTTTCCTCCTCCTACAAGCTTTGTGGGAGCCATTGATACGAAAAATTATATCATAGGCCCGGCCTATTACGTCAGCCGTGGTCCCATCCAATAATAATCACTCATTTTACCATTATCTCTAACTCACTTTTTTTCAACCAATGAATCTCCACTCATAATTTTTATGTCATTTTAAAAATATAGTTTCTAAAAAATATATTAATTACATGGCTGATTAGTGGCGAAATGGGTGGTTTTCATTGGTTAAGGACCACGGCTGACGCGGTAGGCCGGGCCTATGATATAATCTCTCCATTGATACATATTTCATTGCCCTAATTTATATTCGAGCAAATTATAATAAAAGTCACTCAATTACGAATAAGGTTATGTTTAAATCATCAGTTAGTAAAAATTTTATTTGGGTCACCTAATTATTAAATGCTACACTTGGGTTATTCAGTCATGGATAATGTTATATTTGGATCATACTTTATAGTTAAAAAAAAACAGATATCAGTTTATGTATTAAACTAATTAATGATTTCAAATGAAGTACTATAATGTTAACGAGGGTATATAAGTGATTTGGAAGATAAAATAACTAAATTCTTATGTGTTTTTAATACAAAAAGTAACCTTATTCATAATTGAATGACCTAAATATAATCTTTAATAATTAGGTGACCAAATATAATCTTACCCATAGTTGCGTGACTCAAATATAACTTTTAATAATTGGATGACTCAAATGTAATCTTATCTATAATCGAGTGACTTCTGTTGTAGTTTAGCATTTATATTCTTATAATTTAATTAAGCTTTAAATAAAACCCACCCTTTCTTCCTCTATATATTTCTCCCTTTCTTCTTTATTTCCCTCACCCCCTTTGTTCATTTGATTTGATCCCCAAGAAGCTCAAGGTTCCTTCAGCTCTAAGGTAACTAAGATTCAATCTTTTTTCTTCATGTTGTGTAACTTTCAAGTTTGAGAAAAATTGGATTAATTTTGTTTTTTTGGTGTTCTTTCAAGTTTCAAGGTTCGTACTACGTTAAGTATAATTATATTATTAAAAAATAGCGGAAGAAATGGTCTCAATCTTGAGTTGAAACTAAACCTATCACCACCAAGGCTCAATACAGGAATGGAGTCATCATCACCGAGCCGATCGGCTACCATGTCGGCGACATCTCCACTGAGTTCATGTGTGTTGTCGGATGTCGACACGGTGACGATAAGCAGTCCGGAGACAACAACAATAACACCCATGGCTCTTGTGGGATGCCCAAGGTGTTTGATGTACGTGATGCTTTCAGAATATGAGCCTAAATGCCCCAAATGCAAGAGCACCGTCTTGCTTGATGTCCTCCACGATACTGCTACCTCCATCAAGGCAAGAAAGAGCTAAGCAAACCCATGGCTGCCCATTTGATAATTTGAATCATTTCACATTCATCGCTCAATTACTGTGTTAATATTATTGGTGTTCGAATCCGTATATTTTAGGAACAACAAGCGTTCCTTTAACCAATGAGGCTAGATAATTCGTATGGCTTCATTGTTATAGTTTTCTTAAACTTTTAACATGTAATTTTCTCCGCTTTATATTAAGATAAGTTATTTTTATTTATTAGTGATACATGACATATTTTAATTATTTATAATTTTTTTAAGGGAACCAATAATAGAGGATAACTGAGATTATGATTTTCAAATTTAAATATAAAATATCCCAAAAAATTCTTTAGAAGTGAATTCATTACAAATGGTATAATTTAGGGCAATGGAGTCTTTAACCCTAGTGTGATTCTAAAATGATTTCGGATTTCAATTTCTAATGTCTGTTGTATGAAAGAATATTTAAAAACTTTAAAATTTTATTAATTATATTAAGAATACTAGAAAAATATTACAACGTTAAAATTATGAATAAAAATCATATTAAAAATATTTTTAGTTAATAATATTATTAAAATTTTATTTTTTACAAACCTATAAATAAAAATATTAGAATTAATATATTTATTATCATTATTACTTATATTATCTACCTTTTAAAATGATATTATTAAAAAAATATTGCAATTATTAATATTTTTAAAAAATAATACCGAGTGCTTGAACCACAAACTTCGATCAATACCTTCTTTTTGACCATTTGGCTGCAAGAATATCAACAGAAACCTTGGATGCTTTTACGATGGTAAGTGAAACTCGATTCGACTCGATTAAAAAAAAATTAAATAATACGATTTGAGGTAAAAATATTTTATTCATTTTGATTCGATTAAAAATTTTATAGACTCAATTCGATTTGAATTTTTTTAAATAAAATTCGAATTGTAAAATAAAAATTTGATTAACTCGAATATATATACATATCTTATATGATTAGAGAAATTTGTTTAAATTAGAATCAAGTCGTACTATAACATGATAAATAATTACAATTAAATATTTATAAGAACTCGATTCGATTCGACTCGATTTTCTTAAACTCGACTTAAACCAAAAAAGTTTCAAATAAAGTTTGAGTTATAAAATATAACTCGTAAACTCGAATAACTCAAATTTTTTTGACTCGACTCCACTCGATTCAATCCAATACTCACCCCAAAGGTCCTCAACTTGATAAGAAAGAGTAAATTATAATATAGGTCATTTAATTATGGGTAGAATTATATTTAAGTTGCGAAATTATTAAAAGTTATATTTTGATCACTCATTTGTGGGTAAGGTTATATTTAGTTCACTCAATTATAGATAAGTTTATGATTGAGTTACCCTTCATATTTAAAAATTATATCAATTTAATTATTTTTTTTTTCAAATCATTTGTATACCTTTATTAACATTAAAGTACTTCATTTAAAATTATTAATTAATTTAATATACGAATTAATAAAAATTTTAAATTTTAAAAATAACCTAATTATAACTTTACTTGTAACTGAATAATTTAAACATGACAATTATTAATTAAGTAACTAAACATACTCCTAACCATAATCGAATGACCAACATTGTAGTTTACGCACAAAAAATGTCCCCTTTTCCCCCCATTTCACAGCCTTTCGTCGCCTTCGTTTTACGAGATTCTCTACTCTGACTCCTCTCTCGCTGTTATTATCGTTCTATCTCTCTCGAATCGAGTACATCTCTTCAAACCCATCAAACAAAACCCTACACCGGACCAACCATGACCCTTGGCTCAGGAGGATCGAGTGTAGTGGGTTAGATGTTCGATCCCCTTTCTCCATCTTCTTTATTTCTCTTAGTTCTCGACTCGGTCATGCGTTTTTATTAATCATTCCTAGATTCCATTAATGGGTTTCATAGATTTCGTTATTTTATCGTTTCTGTCATAATCAGTGGTTTGGTTAGTTTATACGGATTAAGATAAGAAAGGGAAGGGGTACCTTTGTTTTTCTATTGTTCTATTTTTTGAAGTTTTGGGTAGCTTTAAATTTATGCATTTGTTTCTGGGTTGGTTTCATTTCTGTTATATTCGATGTAAAATATATTTTCTAATGGCGTAGCTTATGTATCTATTTAGCAATTTATAGTGTGTTTCTTAATGATGTTTTAATCTAATGCTGAGTATTTTATTGATAAATTTGCTAAATTACAATTATATTTCTGGTGAGGAGCTTTACATTAACTAATTTGAGGCCTTGTAAGTACAACTATCTTAAAATTTTATGGTGTTCTTTGGCATCATGACGTGTTAAGGTATTGGCTTTATAGATCATGAGTATTATAAATTCTTTTTGCAGTGCCTCGGAACTTCAGATTGCTGGAGGAGCTTGAGCGTGGTGAAAAAGGTATTGGAGATGGTACTGTCAGCTATGGAATGGATGATGGAGATGACATTTACATGCGCTCTTGGACTGGCACCATTATTGGTCCTCATAATGTAATTGCTTATTTTTACAGTTAATAAATCATATGATGTCGTTCCTTTAGATGAAACATTGTGTTTGTGGGGTCAACCATATGTGAAAACTCTGAACCATCGGGATGATTTGCCATTACTCTAGTATCTTTTTTGTTGTTCATGATCCTTTTTACAAATAGTTGGAATTCTGGTATAGTGGCACCTGTCTTTTGGATCATTGTACTCATGAACAATGGATGTTTTACTGCTTGATTTTGAAAGTGATTGATTCGTACTTGGATTTCGATTTCTTTCTTTGTGTGTGATTTTTGTTTTTCTTGTTTTCAGACTGTACATGATGGTCGAATCTATCAGCTGAAGTTGTTCTGTGATAAAGATTATCCTGAGAAGCCCCCAAGTGTTCGTTTTCATTCAAGGATCAACATGACTTGTGTTAACCATGAAACTGGAGTGGTATACTAATAATTTGTTTCCCATCTGTTTCTACTTGTTGATCCCATTCCCATGCTGCCTTTTTTATTGGTTCTTTTAACAATTGACTGGTTTGAGAATGGTGCAATCTGATTTGTTTCAATTTGCAAACTGCCCAACCCTTGACCCCACACCCATCTCCTGCTTTTTTTAGAGATGGAGCTTGAAATTCAATCTTAAGTAATTCGCCTATGCAGGGAACTCTGACTAAGGCAACAGTATTTGTTTAATTTTTTAACAAGTATGCTTACTGAAACTAAATGACAATAATTCGATGGCATCCAATGACCACAGGTGGAACCAAAGAAGTTTGGACTTCTTGCAAATTGGCAGAGGGAGTATACCATGGAGGATTTACTGACACAGCTGAAAAAGGAGATGGCATCCCCACAAAACCGAAAGCTGGTCCAACCTCCTGAGGGTACCTACTTCTAGCTTTCAAGATTTTACATGTCCTGCATCTAATTGCATTTCTGGCACGCAATATATAGTTTGTAATGCTTGTTGATCTTAAAGAAAATATTGCGGAATGCCCCCCCAAAAGCTTCTCCAATTACCTTTCCTTTGCTTTGTCTTCAGTATCCTTTCTTATCGAACTCTGTTGAAAGGATGCTGTTTGATCAATGGGACTTTATCTGTGTCTTTAATATAAAAAATGCCCTTTTGATTATACTTGTTGTTCAATCCCCATCACCCAATGTAGTAGCATTGCAGAATTTTCTTGTTGTTTGATCTCTGTTACTCTATGTACCACAAAGATCAGAAAAGAAAAAGAAGAAACTAGAAACCCAGGAATTTGTTTACGTTCCATTTCCGATGATCAAACGGTTTCTGTTCATTGCAAGTTAATCTTTACTTAACCAAGTAAAAGTTAGAACAAAGGAGCTAAAACATTATTGTACTCCAGGTGTGTTATTTTTGTGTTGCTGTTGCTGTTATTTCAGTATACTGATGTTTTCACCGTTGGCTGCTGTTTACTTCCACCATTTATTTGCCTGGTTGGGTGTTTTGATATGAATCGTTTATGTTGGAACTAATCAATTTTACAGCATCTACATTAATCCAATCTGTTTCAAGAGAACTGTATACCCTGAACACACACCACAGTCCCTTCTCCATGCATTTCTTTTCATTGTCAGTTCAAAAAATAGAAAGAAAAAGAAAAGCCAACCGCACTGACTGAAAGTTTGATTTGAACTTGAATTATGAGTTTCATCATGATAAAAAGTAGGGGAGGAAAAAAACTTGATTAACTAATAGGTATTAGGTGGGACTGAGAATGGATCTTGATTTTTTGGATCCGGTACCCGATGGATACCTAATAGGACCGAGACCAATATTAAATATCCGGTATTGATTTTCTTTTATTTATTTTTCTTATCAAATTTTCTCTTTACATAAATAATTGAATATTATGACTATGAGTAGTTTTAAAACTTTAATTTTCAAGCTTACACTATTCTGATTTTATTATTTAATACTATTATTAGTGGTTGATTTTTTTCTTCAATTACTCAATTTTTTTAAGAATAAACTAACTGAGTACTCGGTATTGGAACCGGTTTTCACTAGTAACGGGATTGATTCTTAAAATTTAAGATCCGGTCTGACCAGGATTAAGATTGGTTTTAATTTATAAGAACCGATGGTTACCGGGATTAAAATCAATTCTATTTAAATTGGCCGGGTATCCGGTCTTTCTGTCCACCCCTATTAAAAAGTGTGCAAGAAGCACTAAGGCGATACATGTTTTATAGCCGAGGTGAGAAGCACAAGGCATAAATCTTACTTTAATATTTTTTAAAAATAAAAGATAAATGTTTTTTTTTCAATTGTATACTCGAGAAAAAAACAGTTTATGCAATATAAATACCAAAGAGTATTTTTCATTAATATTTTATGTGTAATAACCCATTTAAAACAAAACCCATACCCAAACAAATTAAACCCATTAGACCCAATACAGAGCCCAATCCAACACAACTCAAACTAAAAGAAAAACCTAATTTCCCTAACCTAGCCGCTGCCTCTGCCGCCGCCGCCTTGGCCGACCACTCAGATTTGCGCGTGTGATGCACGCGCCCTTCACCTGCAAGCATTAAAACGAAAGATTAGATCTAAAATTTCAGATCTGTAAAGAAGGTTGCAACAAAGATTTCTTTTTAATATTATATGTATGATATCCGGGTATAAATACCGGATTAAAGATCTTTGTAAAGGGATCACGAAATCAATAAAAAAAAGAGAAAGATTCAGAGAAAAATACCATATCAGATTCGAAACAAAAAAATTCGAAGAAGAAAGACAACAGAGAAGCAAAAAAAACAGAAAAAGGTAAAGAGATTAAATTTTTCGGATAATTACCTTTCGATTTAGATCTAGCCTTGTGTGGTTGTTCTTTCGAAAATCCAACCCCAGAATCGAACTCCCCACGCCAAGAGCTTTCAGAAAAAGTATATTTTTCTACGATTCGACCACCTTGAACGGCGATGGTCGTCGCCGGCGAGCGGCGGACCACCGCAAATTTTTTCATCATCAACCACTGTGGGCGATGAACACGCAGAGAAAAATAAAAATGGGAGACAGGCAAATGAATCTATTTGATTCATTAGATTATAACATAAAAAAATGGGTTAATTACATACTAAATCCCTTGTTTATTTATCTCTTTATTTTTGTATACACCGCATGGTATAATCCCTACTTTGGTCCTTCTAAGTTCCTTTAATCTTTCAATTACACCCATATTTGATTATAATTTTGTCCGTTAATTATGAATTTAGTCTTGCAGATTAAGTAAAAAGGGTTAATTACACGCGTGGCCCCTGCGCTTCCAGCTTGTTTACATTCTAGCCTTTTAGTTTGTTTTCTCTTCGATTTTGGTCACTGTTTTTGTAATTTAGTCCTATAATTTTGTATTTTATTCAATTTTAGTCCCTAATTTTAATATTTTAACCATGATAGCTCGTGTTTTTTTGCAGGTTTAGCCCCTGTAATTTTCCAAGATTATTATTATTATTATTTCGCTTTATTATCATTTTTATTAAATGTTTACTAACTATTTTCTTTTGGATCACAAATAAAAAATATTGGAGTTATATTTTTCGATCATATAAAATATTTTATAACCGATAGGTGCTGATTTTGGGCGTTGTAGGGGTGCCCATCCTTCCCTACGCGTAACAAACTCCCGGACTCAACTCTGGTGCGCAGACCTTGATTTTGGTGTTCCAATCGCACCATAAAATGATTGGTGGCGACTCCCCAGACCAAAAACGGTGATTACATTATGTATCATCATTTATTTTTACCTTCAATAAAATTTTAGGTGATACTTCAATTTTAATATGAACAAATTCTCCTATAAATGAATATGAAATAAAATAATACTTTAAAAAATTATATGTTCACTGAATGCTTTTCATTTCATTTACCTATATTTTCTAATAAAAATCATATGACATTGCATTTTATTGGGCAATATAATTTTTTTATTATAAATAGACAAAGCTAGTAATATAATAATTTTAAAAGATATATGATAATATCACTTATATTAAGATTTTATATCCAATACATTAGTGGTGGAAATTAAAATAAGTATCTTAGTTATAGGAACTCCTTTAGGGAGTATGATTTAGGAATTTAGAATTTAAAGGTAATGATTATAAATTACGAGCTACAATTAAGATTTATGGTTAAAAGTTTAAGGTTTATAAGTTAGAATTTATGATTACAGGTTAAAAGTCCAGTGCCTAACTTATAAGACTTACAAATAAAAAAAAATTACAATAATATATCAATAGTTTTATATATAATCATCTAGACACATAATAAACTCAATTGAAATTGATTTAAAGATTCAAAGGTTGATTACAATAAAAAATTGACTTATTTAATTTTAATTTGACTTAAAAATCGATTGATATGATATAGACTTAACCCAAAAAATCAATTAATCCAAAGAAGATTCAAGCCGAAAACTAACTGCTTGATATTAACCCAACCCAAAAATCAATCAATTTGATACTAACTTGATCGATACCTAACTCAACCCATAAACAACTAAATTTGAATCAAAATTGATCTAACTCAGATCAAACCGATTTAGATTTAGATCAAATGATCGGTCCAAACCAACTCAATCCAAACAACCCAATTATCACATCTACAACTTAAATGGAAACCACTTGAATCTGAAATTAAAATATTCAAATTTGATTAACATAAAAACTTGAGCAATTCAACCATAATTAACCGAGATTCAAAATAATCACAAGAATACATATATATTATTGATATGCTCACAATCGTATTTTAAAAAATTTTACCACTCACTTTAACCTCCCATCCTACACATAAAGTGCAAGAATATATTGTTAATATACATGAGCAAGAAATATTGTTGATTCTAAAAGAATGGAGGGTTTTGAAACGGATCACCGTCCGAAGGTGTTTCTGACATATATGACCAAATAATGCACGTTGTTAATACGAACAAGGAAGAGGCAGAAGTGAGCATTATTGGGTCTGAGTCCTTTTCATTGCAGCTCAACTGGGTTGCAGTTTGTGTCCGAAGGCTAAGACAGTGACCTTCATGGTTCTAAGTTTCTGTGATTTTAGTGGGAAATGGAGACTGACCAAAGATTCTACTTACAGAGACAATAATTCTGGCTACTTGCAAAAAGTAAAAGGAATCTGTCACAAACTCATGGGACCAGTTCATGTTTACATTTCATTACATTATTGAGATGTATACGCATTGTTTCAGGCATTTAGTTGGTGATTAAGAATGACAGAAACTGTTACACGTGTGTTTTTGGGTGCAAATCGTCTGTCACTTCCTTCTACATTCATTTATACCTTCACTTTAAAATTATGAAGGGTCAGACTTTTACTATAATAATGATATTTTAGTTGAATAAGATAGAATTATTTATATTTTCTCTTAAGCAAGAGGTATGGGTACATATAGAGACATATCGGTACCAAATCAGCCTTGAATTTGAGAATTAGGTTATAAGTACTGGTATTATGGGGATCTGTATCGATATCTAAGATCACAAAATATGTTTTAATAAGACAAAATCCGTATTAATCTTGATTTTAGTTCAAAATAATTTAATAAGAAGGCGTACTGGTGTGGTCTCTACTTCTTGTACCGATTCAAATAAGTTAAATGAATCTGAAATAAGTTTAAAATGATGTAATTAGGTCATTGAAATTGTTTAAATCAATAGGAGCCCTTAATGAACTCTAATAAGTTTGAAACTTGACATGTAAGGTGTGTATGTATTGAATTTTTTAATGATATAGTTAATTATGAAAAAGGACCTAAAAATTTTAAACTTAAATTTTAATCCTTAGAATTTATAAAAGTTACATCTTGGTCCCTAAAAAGAATATTATCATATAGTATCATTATGTAGCACTCATTGCATTGTTTGGATATCACCAAATGATAATATCTTATTGAATCATTACTAAATCATTAAAATTATTGTACTGATCACCGTTATTGTTTACTAGCGATATCTGTGACTTGGTTTCCTATTAGACCAAGAAAGAATGTTATAGAATATCGATACACGTGGTAACCATACCTATACCCTATGTTCTGGTTGAAGAACACAATTGAGCTGTGAGTAAAGTACCAGTATGAGCTTCAAGTCGTATCGATATGCAATACAAGTAGTATTGATATATATCAACATGAATTGATATTCAATGTTTGGTTAAAATTTTAGTAAGAAAATTGTGTCTCGATATATTCGGGATGTATTGTTATTGGAGACATATCGATACTCGAAGTTCAAATACCGATAGTGTTTTTGTATTCTACCCAAAAATTATGATTTTAAGTTTAGATGACAGAAAAATTATAATATATGATCTAATATACTCTTAAAGATATAAAATAACATAAATAATCTCGTGACAAAGATTTTACTCCTCTATTGCAAGTACAATGAGATAATTGCTTGCTTATTTATTTAAAGAACACAAATGACCTATTGTAATAATGATTAATACTTCTCATAATGTACCATATGCATGTACTCAAGAACTGAGTGATTTGGGTATAGTTAAAAATCTATATATGGTTATTATAATCCGAATAAAATAATTAACTCAATAAACTTAATGAATTCGAATAATCTAATAAACTCGCTCCTAAATAAACCGACGATACAAAAAAAAATATAGAATGACAAGGACAAAGGGGACCTTAACCCCAAGTAAACCCTTTACTTTTAAAAAATTATTTTGCTTCTCAATTTTTATAGAAATTCATATTGAACATCATCTTTTTTTAATCTATTTTTTATTAAATTCTTTAAAATTTTAATTTTACTCAACTTTTTGTTTAGTGATAAATTAGGTTCTATATGTTTAAATATTAGATAAATTAGATCTTAATTTTGAGTTTAAATTCTTAATAAACCTTTATATTTTAAAAGTTTAGTAATTTAGTCTCTTCCATATTCGATCTTGACTTCTTCTCTTAGTGCAGGGCCGGCAAAAAAAACTACTTTGAAATTAAAAAGGATAGAATATATCGTTTATCGTTCAATAATCTTTTTACTCTTATTTTGTCACACAACTTTTAAACTTTTTGATTTAATAATTGAACTTTATATATTCAACGTTTTTTTTTTACTCTTGAATATTTTAATATTATTTTTTGATTTTTTAAATATTATTAAATATAAAAATAATTTTAAATAAACCATAAAATAATATTTTATTATTAAATTTTAAAATATTTAAGTCGTCACTTTTCATTATTTACGACCACCAGTGACCTTTAAAATCATTATTTACGACCACCAGTGACCTTTAAAATCAGTGGTTGTTTGACCCTAAATTGTATCAAGCAACTCATTTTGACACACCAAGTTCGAGTCGTATGATTGTTTTACTTCAAATATTATGAATCTCGATTTAAACTTTTCAGTTTTTTTCATATTTGATATCCTTTTTTTTGAAATCCATAACATTTTATGGTAAAATGGAAGACATATTTGGACTCATAGAGGTAAGACGAAGCTACCGAAGAAATATAAAACTGAATGGCTACCATCTACAGTCATCGACGATGGAGTCTGATTACGACAAATGATAGTAGACGGACTCTTTGATTATACTTTTTAATTTTTATTTTAAATTATTTTTATATTAAAAATAATAATTAATATCATATCATACTAAATAATAATATAATATTTGAGAGTGACTAAAATTTTAATTATTAAATTAAATAATTTAAAAATTAAATGACTACAATAATAATGAGAAGATTATTGAGTAATAAATATTATATTTTAAGAAATTTGAGAGAATCTGGTTAACAATTGTGTGTTTGTTAGCTTATAACTATTACTTCTTTATTTTTTTATACTACAACCCCTAACTCCTAAACCCTAACAGTAATCTTTAACGTTAAACCCTAAATTTTAAATCTTAAATCTATTAATTTAAAATAAAGGCATAAATAAAAATAAATGATTTACATCATAACTTGAATATTTTTTTAAATAAAAATATATTATATCATAGATTTCGATAAAAACCTCGCTAAGCCAGAGTCATCGTTCCTTTAAAACCTTCCATCTTCCTTCAATCTGTCTCATCCATTAATAGGGTGAGCAAAACTCGACTCGAAAAAACTAAATAACTCAATTCGATTCGAGACGAAAATACTCAACTCGAAATTTTAGACTCTATTTGACTCGAAAAAATTCAAATAAAGTTTGAGTTATAAAATAAAAATTCGAATAACTCGAATAACTCGAAGTTTTTAGTAATTAAAGGATTAATTTTTAAGTTTGAGATGAATCTCTTAATTTTTTATGATATACACATTGATATATACAAATATAAAGAAATATTGTTACATATGAAATATATATATAATTAGAGAAAGTTATTTAAATTAGAATTAAATCATACTATAACATGAAAAATAATTATAATTAAATATTTATAGGAACTCGAAAACTCGACTTGCTTCGACTCGAATTTCTTAAACTTGAATCGAAAAAATTTCAAATAAAATTTGAGTTATAAAATATGACTCGTCAACTCGAATAATTTAAAATTTTTTGACTCGACTAAACTCGATCGAATACTCACCCCTACCCATTAATGCCCACAAAGAAAACTGATGCACATCTTATACTATATAGTATTTTATAACTCTCGAAATAATAATAATAATAATAATACAAAACATTTCAAAAACACCCCTTCCCCGGCAGCGTCCATATTTTTTTTCCTTCTATTTATCATAAATCTCTTACTATAAACCCAAAAACATGGGGAAGAAAATGAAGCTCCCTTCTCTCTGCAATGCCAAGAACAAAAACGATGTACAACAACCTAAATCCTCTTTGCAATGGTTGCCTTCTTGTTACCAGCCCACAACTCTATCTTTCAGAACAGATAACAACAACACCCTTTTCACCACCATTGGTTAACCACCACAATCTGGGGGGGATGATAATCTTCCATTAGAGACTGTCATCCGAGGTTTAAGGTCAGATAGGTTGTTTTTCGAGCCTGGAGAGATCAGTTCAATCATGGAAGAGGCAGCAAAAAGGAACGAAGAAGAAGAAGAAGAAGAAGAAGATGATGATATTGATGAGTTTCCCTTTAAAGACAGTGAAGTGTTGTCAATGGAGTCTGGAGATCCGTACGTTGATTTCAGGGAGTCCATGGAAGAAATGGTTGAAGCTGAGGGTTTAAAAGATTGGGAATGGCTCGAACAACTGTTGTTTTGGTATTTGAGAGCCAATGGAAAATGCAATCATGGCTACATCGTTGGTGCCTTCGTTGATTTGCTTGTAGCTCGAATCGCCATTCATGGTTCGAATTCAGAATCTTTTTACACTTCGTCTTCTCCATCATATCAGAAGGAGGAGGAAGATGGTTAGTATTAAAGGTACTGACGGTGATGCTTCTTCTTCTTCTTCTTCATCTTTATTACTCCTTGTTTGATTCTTCGTTTCCAAATCCTGTGTATAATTGTATTTTTTCCACTATGAATAATATTTCTTTCCAAGTCTTTTGTTCATTTTCTTGGGGGTTTCCTTCTCTTTCTTTGTTCCCAAACAGACAATACACATTTCAAATATGTTGTACTCTCTCGACTGCAGTTAATGAAAACAAAAATTTCCATGCAATTCTAGCATGACATGAGACAAGTTTCACATAGTAGCATTTGTCGTGGAATAAGTCTACATCATTACCCAATTCATGAAACTGATTAATTAATTTTGAACATTAAAATTTTCATTTGAATTTAAATTTTTTGTTATTTTTACGATTTTTAACGTTTTACTCTGATTAATCTAAACCGTTGAATCGATTCGCGTCGCACATCTAATTTTAATAGGTGAATCTCTCAAAACGGAGGTTTTGGCAGTGTCATCCTCTCACTATCCTCTCACTATCTTTATAAACTCAAAACATTTTTTTTTTTACTTTTGTAAAAATTTAAATTAAATATATGCCTGAGTTTGGATAATAACATCTTAAAAACGATTCAAACGAATATGAAAATACATTTAGAAAAGTTTTAGAATGAGTTACGCGCGTCGTAGAATACTACTAATATAATATATTATCGAATATTACTAATATAATACAGTATCAAACACCAATACATTATATCGTTGAATACAAGTATTTTTTTATTAATTTTTAAATAATTATTAAAATTTCAAAGGTTCGATATGCAATTAATCATATTTTAAAATAAAATTAAAAAACATGAACCATTCTCATAATCTCATTTATGGTCCTACTCAATTAAATACATCACATGATCTTTATTTTTTTTCGTATAATATTTATATAAATTAAAATTTAAAAATCATCATCTTCTTCATACCACATGATCTAATTGAAGAGCACAATCGGATCGAGAATCTAACACATGGTGATCTTTAGAGTACGATATTTGACTTTAGTGAGATATGTATTCATAGAATCTTATACGTTGGAGTCTGTATTTTTTATTTGAAATAGTATTAATTCAATCTTACATTCATACTACTTACGTCCCACTTTTTTTGTCCAGTATAATCAAATTCTTTAACTTTGACTTATTATAACTTTAAATCTATTATTAATAAAAATATAAAAAAAATGTTCTAAAAACCTTTAATCAAGTAGTTTATAATATGTATTTTATAAAAATAAATTAAAATATTTAAAATAACTATGGTCAAAGTTTTAAAATTTTGACTTTGAAAAAGTCAATATTGAACATTATAAATGAGACAGAAGGAGTATATGTTTTTAAATTTAAATAGAAACCCTTTTCTATTGTTTTTATTTCTTGTCTAAATTTTCAACCGGTAACTTTAAATATTTTACGAATTATTTGTATGAACTATTTAATTTAAAATATTTTACGGTTTAGATTCAGAGTTGAAGACTAAATATAATATCTGGGTTGAAGGTGTTACTAGACGGGTTTGATAAAAATAATAAAAACATCTTCATCCTTCTGTTTTCAAATGGGTATTTAAATCAAGCAATGGGTCACAAAATTTTATTTTAAAAATAAAAAAAAAAAAAATTAGTGGTGTCACATTTATTGTAGACTTTTTCCCATAAAACTTGTTTCAAGGTACTAGTTTAAATACAAGATATGTGGCTACAGAACAGACGAACCCCAAGTGTTCGGTTTCTCAGGAGCAAGAACAACCATGTGTCTCCTTCATTTCTGGGGGAGTTCCTATTTCTGTTTCTGTTATTTCGGTTATTAAAAGGATCGTTTTTTGATGTCATAAACCAAGTAATTACTTACATTAATTCATTTCATATTTCCTGCTCTTAGTTTTCAATCCAAACAAGTTTTGAAATTTGGCTTCTCTTTTGCCAAATTTCAATGAAGAACAATTAAATTTTCCATTTTTATCAAAAACATTTTATTATTTTTTTCCCAAGAAAATTTCAAGATTTAATTCTAAAAACAATGTTTACCAGATTGCTTATGTAAGTTGTTTACCAATGCCTTTTCATTATGTTATTTTGCATTAAATTATTTAGTATTTAATAATGGTTAATTTGAATGTCTGGGTTTCTTATGATTTTATGTTTGCAGATTGATTCTTGGATATGCATATCCTGCATTTGAGTGCTTTAAATCGGTGGAGAAGAACAAAGTTGGGGTCGAGGAACTAAGATTTTGGTGTCAATATTGGTAACGATCTATTATTTTTTTTTATTTTACTAATTTAGATGTGCATGTGACGATGAAATCGATCGAAAAAATTAAGTTGAAAGGATCGTTCATATTGAATTCCTACAGTAAAATTACGATAATGTCAGGATTCGAACATCGACAAAACTGTAAGACCTAATAGATTTAGCCGAGGCATCAGCCACTTTGTTACCATCATGAAGAACATATTCCAATCGAACACACCAAAATTAATTTTTATAACTTCTAATTCCATTACTACAGAAACTACACTTCTGCCTTCTGTATCATTTGTTAATCTTTATGTTAAATTCAAAAGTTATGGATTCAATGTAATTTCCAGGATCCTTCTGGCGTTTCTGATGGTGTTCGAGCGGACAGGGGAAGTGTTGATTTCATGGTATATTCACACATCTCTTAAACTTTGATATAAATTTACACTATTACTGTGATTCAAACTCGAAACACATGAAATTCGAACTCGAATTCGAATTTCATTAACTCGGACTCGGAACCGAAACTGACACAAAACAAAAATGACTTGAACTGTCTTGAAGGTTTCCAATGTATGGTTTGATGAAGGTTGCCATGTTAGTCCACCTGTGGTATCCTAAAACCAAGGTAACCCCCAAGAAACGCCACTGGAAAAAAAAACTTAGCTTTTCTGCAAATTTTGAACTCAATTGGCAATGCTAATGTTGTTGATTTTTGATGATTTAGGGAACTGGTTATGTGTATGATACCTTGTTTCGTCCATTCATGGCAAGACATGAAACAGAAGTGGATAGAAAGATACAAGAGATTAAAGCTAGAATCTGGGACTTTATTTGGAAATACAGCCAAAATTTTGCAGAAATGGGACAGGGGAAATTCTTTGAAATGCTTCAGTACATGGCAAATCAGTCTTTGAAGTTTAAACAAGCTAATCAGGTAAGTCTTCAAAAATGTATCTTCATGAACATAATAACTTGAAAGATTCAACATTCAAGGCTTTTTTGCAGAGATCTGGTTCTAGCCCTGATTCACCTCGTGTAAGACCTCGCCCGGTTCATACCTGATTGACGCCCAATTTGTGTACGGTTAATCGTCCCGTTTCATGGCAGCCTCCGGTGCCGCCGTACGAAACCACACAATTAACAAACATTGTACAAGAAAGGAAAAGATGAGAAACCCAGAATTATTTGTTGAAAACCCAGTCTGAAATTCAATTCAGACATTTTTTTATATGTAAAATAAATTATTTTTTATATAAATAAATTTATTTGTTTTCGTACAGTTAATATCTGGGATATTTATTGAAACGGAGAGAATTAAAAATAAATTAAATGAAGTGGAGAGAGAAAGAGGATATTTATTGTTAAAGAGAAAAAAATCTGGGATTTCAAGGGCAGGGAAAGCACAAAACGGTAAATTAGGATAAGATGGAGAGGGTAGTTATGGAAATGGCAGAAGTGGATATGATACGCTAGGGAAAGCTGATGGGTTTGAAATTGAATATCGTGTGCTGAAAATAAAAAGACAGCTGGGTTGGGGTTTCTCGGGAACCAGGACTGAGTCAGTGACTCGTCGAAACAAGATGGCTGGGTGTCAACTGGTGGGAAATTCGGTGTTTAATAGTCGAAATTGCCCTTGTCGATTCGTTAAATTTTCGCAGATGCCTCTGTTTTATCGTCTGCTCAAAGCTCCATTGACCAATATCTCGGCGTCCTTAACCATGGAAGGTCCTCCTGACGGCTATAGGAAAAATGTCGGAATTTGCCTTGTAAATCCGTCTAAAAAGGTCTCACTTCTCTGGTTTTCGCTTTCATTTATTTCAGTTTTGATGTTTTTGATTTTTGATACTGTTTTATTTTCTGGATTTGTAGATATTTACTGCTTCGAGGATATATATTCCAAATACCTGGCAAATGCCTCAGGTATTTTGTTTATTTTTTCAGAGTTTCTGGATTTTCATGATTTTCCAATTGGATTCTGCAGTGCAAAGTTGAACTTAGTTCACCCTTCATGCATTTAGTGAAATTGAAATTGTTAAAATCCTCTCTTAATTGGCTTTCCTAAGCTTTAAGCTAATTAGGGATTTAAAAAGCGTTTTTGGCCGCATCGTGTTTATTGCGGTGGCGAACATAATGGTTTCGGACACTGGTGTTATCGTCAAATAACAGTCGTTATAGCGATAATGGAATTTTTTGAATCCCTGAAACTAATTTAATAATTGTTTCCTAATTAAATCCAAAATCCTTGTTGTGAATGGAAGATTTAGGGTTCAGTAATTGCTTCCTTTTTGGACCTGAGTGCAAATGCTTCTTGTTTTGTGACTGTCCCTGTGTGTTCCGTCGACCGACTCTAAGTTCGAGGTTCAAGCATCTGAGCATGGTTTTCGGCACTATAATGGAACTGTCCGGAGTAACATTGTTGGCCCTATCAGTAACAAGATTGGTGCAACCTTCTTAAATGGAGTTATGTTTAGGTGAAATGGTATTCTTTGATGAATATAATTGAACCAGATAACATTCTAGTTCATCTTAGGCTTGTGTAGGCATATGATGATATGAACATTAGAGCTATACTCTTCCCCTGGATGTTAGTATGAACATTTTAAGTCTCTTGGCTTCGAATATTTGAATCGCGTAGGGTTTATGACATGTACATACTGATCTTCTTGAGTTTGTCTTGTGCAGGGTGGTGCTAATAACGGTGAAGATCTAAGAAAAGCAGCCATGAGAGAACTGAGAGAAGAAACTGGTGTTACATCAGCCGAGTTTCTTGCAGAGGTATGTTTCAAGATGATTTGCATTAAAATAAATCTGTTTTATGACATCCGAAATGATGAAACAATTATTCTTTGAAAGCTAATGAACTGTTTTTTGACATATAATGTGCAGGCACCTTATTGGATGACTTATGATTTTCCCATTCAAGTGAAACATAAGCTTAATCGTAGATGGGGGACAAATTATAAAGGCCAAGCACAGAAATGGTAAGGACTGTACTGTACACCACCAAATAAATCTGATATATTGAAGCTCAATACTACAATTATTTGGTTCACTTTGATTGCTAATGTTGAGTCCGTGTGGTACTCGGAATCTAAACTCTGAACTCGGATGTGAATGTCAGATATGGATTTATGTTTAATTTGGATACATTTTTTATGTATTTGAAGGATATTTTGAAGGTAATATCTCCAAAACCATGTTTGGATATGCATCACACACGAGTGTTGGGCTTGTTTATTTCAAGAAAATTATGAGTCAGGATAACATAGATGAGTTTTCCCTATATTTTGTATTCTGTTGTGTGTTTATAATGGTCTCTGTCTTCTACCTTTCTTCTGGCTGTTTTTCCATACGAACACCTTCTCTTCTAATTCGAAACAATTTCTTTTTATGCATATGATAAATCAAAGACGCATATATTGCTTTAATATGCAGTTTTGTGAATTATTTTAATGTGGAGTTGTTTCATCGTTATATCGAAATCCAATCTTTTTCTGAACTGTGTTGTAGTAAGCTTTCAATTTTTTGAATCCACCATAAATGCATGCTTCTTTATTTGATTTTCCCTGTTGATTCTGAGACAGGTTTCTTTTTAAGTTCACTGGAAATGAAGAAGAAATCAATCTTTTAGGTGATGGTTCGGAGAAACCAGAGTTCAAAGAGTGGTCCTGGAGGTTACCGGAACAAGTTGTGGAGCTTGTAAGTTCCCCTTCTTAATCCATACAATAAGGTTTTATAGAAATAACATCTGGCGGAGATCCGCCACTATCCTTGGCTGATGCTTCAAAACCAATTTTTGAACAGGCTGTGGATTTCAAGAAGCCGGTTTACGAACAAGTTCTCAAAGTATTCAGCCCCTACTTTTCATCGGACACAGATGAAGAGCATCCGACCAAGAACGAACCTAATGGAGGAGAAACACATAAGCAGACTACTAAAAGGAGTTCAACCAAGAATAAACCTATTGGAGGTAAAACACATAAGCAAAACAAAAGGAGTTCAACTTTACTTCAAGGTCAGGTATCTTAATTTTGCACTGTTTTGTGAAAATAGTATTGGAAACTTTTGCGATCGAGATGATTCGACTGGATATAAGTTTCTTCACGATGAAACTATATTTATTTGTTCGTCGGCAATCGCAAATCTGTCCCTCTATTTGTCTCCATGAACTGGACATTAGAGCTATTCTTTTGCATATTGAAACTTCAAAAAGGCAAATCCATTTCTAAAAACAATATGGTTTATATTAAGAGTTTCAAGCATTCAACTTAACTCTTAATTGTCAAATATGTTACATTTTTAGAACAAGGAATATGATGTACTGGAAGTACGTTTATACTTTGAACAATGTTTTAATCTTTCATTGTTTGATACGGTCCGAATACTGTAGCTTTGTTGTTGTTGTTTTGAATCAGCTACGGTGTTACTGCAGTATCTGTTTTAGTGTACCTTTGTTGTTAGATGAGGAAATGGGGGGCCTTATCGGAGTCATTCTTAGTTAACAATTGTTATCTTGTTTAGTTATCTTAACTGTTCTTTTCCTCTATTTAGGTGTAGGAAGGTTTTTAACGAGACTTATGATAACGTCATTATCTCATTTTCTTTTTGATTAAAAAAAATATATGTAAAATATGGAGTATACAACTTTTTGCATTAAAGTATGTGAGGCTTGTATTTGTATTTATAATTTTGTTAGATGTATAATTGTTTACATAAACTTTCATTTTGTGTGATTATATACATGAAACTTTGATTTGAATTTCACAAGCTCACAATGGCATTATTTTATGACTATTGAAAATAAAAATAATTATATTAATTCAATATAAAATGGGTGTATTTATTTATTTTTTAAAATGAATGCAATTGAATAAAATAAAATTGTATGTGTGTAATTCAATAAACATCAAACTTACATGTTCAAATTAATGTTCATAATATTTCACATTGTACATTAAGTTAAAGTTTATATATCACATTGTACATTAAGTTGAAGTTTACTTATAATTTTATTTAAAATTTAAGGATAAGTGGATATAATTTTTTTTTTCAAATTATAAGAGGTAAGTGTAATCTTAAGAGGATTTTTATACATAAATTGTGTAAACTTTAGTTATAAAAGTTTGTTTATATTAGGGTTTAAAATTTAATTTATGATTTAAGATTTAAATTAATTTTTAAGGTTTGTATTTTAAGAATAAGGGATTTAGGATTAAAAATTTAGACTTTAGATTTTAAATAAAAATAAATTTATGTTTTTACATAAATTATGAATCATGATATAATTTTTATATATCAACAATCATCATTTGGTTTAACAAGATGAGACTATAGGTTTCTTAAGCAAGGGCGAGAGTTTAAATCTTGATATTATAAATAAAGAAAATTAAGTTAAAAAAATTACCCTCAAATTTTTTATTTAAATTAATTGATCAATAAATCGAATATTGATAATTAAAAACTACAATTCTTATATAAAACACAAAACAATGATTATAAAAACTCTGAATAATGAAGCCATCAGCCCAACAATTGTTCTTCTTAAGCCTATGATTCAACCGAAGCCCAAATCTATGCCAACCCAATGGACCGGCATTTTATTCCCTTTTTCGCCCAACTGTACAAATTAACCCGGTTTGTTTTGTCCACATAATAATAAATTATAAAAACCCTAGGGTTTTTGATTTTCCTCTTCTCCGTCTCTCTTCCCCAACTGTGGATCAAAAGCTTTGTCGCCATGGTCGGTTTCTTTCGAATTCTATCTTTTTTATCCTTTTTTCTAATCTCTAACTTTTGCAACTCTTTTTAATTTTTTATATTTAATTCTGTTTAGCCGCAAGGTGATTACATAGATCTACACAGAAAGAGACATGGTTATCGCCATGACTTCTTCGAGAAGAAGCGTAAGAAGGAAGCTCGTCAAGTACACGAGCGTTCAGAGAAGGCTCAAAAGGTTTTTTTTTCCTCTTCAATTTCCCCTTTGTTTATCTGGAATTTTATGAGCTAATTGATGTTTTTTCTTTTACATTGTTATATTAGGCTCTTGGTATTAAGGGTAAGATGATTGCCAAGAAAAATTATGCTGAGAAGGCCCTCATGAAGAAAACGTGAGTCTTGTGTTCTCATAATTTCATTTTCTTTATTCAGTTTTGGAGATGCTAAAATTATGTTTTGTATATGTGTGTTGGATACTAGTAATTCAAACTAAGTTTTGGAGATGCTAAAAGTATGTTTTGTATATGAGTGTTGGATACTAGTAATTCAAACTAAATGAAGAGTCATAGCAACATGAATGTTGATGTTAGAGGAGAATGGATGGACAGGGATTTAGAAAGAGTTTTCGGTCATGCTGTAGCGGACATATCATGGTAGATGCAGTGTCGCCGATGTGAATTTTTTAAAACTCGCACAACTTATTACAGTAGTTTTTTTTGAAATAATGGTTGCTATTGTGGTAGAGGCTAATAATGGTTTTTGTTGACGGTGTTACCATTAAATAACAGTCGTTATACTGTTTTTAAATCCTTGTGGATGGATATTAGATGCTGCTTTTTGATCTTGATTAATAAATTCTTATATGACCTCTTCAAACATATAGATGAAGTAGTGGAACATGCCTATTGTTTACACGGTTTTGTTTACATGAAAGAATTATTGATCATGAAAAGAGCTTACCTTTTGAGATATGATTTTTTTATTTTATTTTGAGATGTGACCTTGTTTCAAAAAGTTGATGTTGTTTCATCATTTTTGTTAACCATGTAATAACTTGGAATTGTATATGCCTCATGTCAACAGATTGGCTATGCACGAGGAGTCATCAACTAGGCGAAAGGTAGATGATGAAGTTCAAGATGGAGCTATTCCTGCCTATCTTATGGATCGTGAAAACACCACACGTGCAAAGGTATGCTAATAGATAAGGTTGTTACATTAGTACCTATATTTTTGTAGCCAATACTCAATACATATAACATTATGTTGTGTGTAGGTTCTCAGCAACACCATAAAGCAAAAGAGGAAAGAGAAAGCTGGAAAATGGGAGGTCCCTATACCCAAGGTAATAAAACTTTAATTTTTTTAATCTTAGTAAATTTCGGTATGGTGTTCTTAATTTTCTTGTATTTACATTTGTTTGACTTTGAACTTTTGTCGTTCTTCAGGTCAGGCCGGTTGCTGAAGATGAGATGTTTAAGGTGATCAGATCGGGTAAAAGAAAAAGTAAGTATAAGAAATTAACTTATTCTTTTTCTCATATCAACCATTAAATAAACATGATATTTGCATCTGGAGGATCAACGATGTACTTTTACCAGAGAGTGGTTCTTATCTGTTAATTCTCTTCTTGGTTTTCTCTTCTGGCAGCTAAGCAATGGAAGAGAATGGTTACGAAGTGCACTTTTGTAGGGCCCGGTTTTACAAGAAAACCTCCGAAATATGAGCGTTTCATCCGTCCTTCCGGATTGCGATTTACCAAGGCCCATGTTACACACCCTGAACTTAAGTGTACCTTCAATCTCGACATTATTGGGGTGAAGAAAAACCCCAATGGTCCAATGTATACCTCTCTTGGTGTTATGACCAAAGGAACTATCATTGAGGTAATTTGTTTGTTCTCCCGACAAATTAGTTCAGGACTCATGTTTACTCAGCATCATCCATACTCAAATTCACTTTATGTTGAATTCAGGTTAACGTAAGCGAATTGGGTCTCGTCACACCAGCTGGGAAAGTTGTTTGGGGTAGAGTTCCCAATCCTCCATCTTGCATGATCAATCTATATCTATATTCTAGTTTTTCTTTATCATTCTGATACATATTGTTCCAATTGGTTCTGAGGAGTGCAGGAAAATATGCTCAAGTAACAAATAACCCAGAAAACGATGGGTGTATCAATGCAGTTTTGCTTGTCTGAGAGGTTTACTGAAGACATTTTGAAGAGTCTAACCGTGTTGTTCGAGTCGCATCAACTGTTTTCGGGCATTTCTGGTAATTGAAGCCCACAAGGAAGGACGTATCTGTTGGTTGGAGTCTGTAAACTTCGTTTGTTTTTCTTTATCTCCATTCGTGTTGTTAGAATCATGTTGTGACAATTTCTAAGAAGCAAGAAAAGGAAAGGATATTGTTTTATTAAAAATATGAAGTTTGAAAAGTGTACTGTTTCAAGTGGTCAAGAACCAAAGCCAACCAAGACTTGTGGGATCGCATTGGCAGCTGTCCATAGAAGCCATCGGGAATGATATGTCCACTCATATCGTTCCCCACACGGCTGTTGTATATTGAATCTTCCTAATTGTTTCCTTTCCAAATATTTGTCTTCTACGTAATCTCGGATGGGTGTATTTGAGTCAAGGTTAAGCTTATACAAATTAATTTATTCCATGTTTCACAACAGAAAATTGTTTAATTAGTACTAAAATTGTGTTATAATACATTCATGAATTAATGTAAACCTTCTTTTAAAATATTTTTCTTGTATAATTATAAATTAGGCTCATGTTACATGGCCTCACCCGAATCAAGTCATGGTGTTGGGCAACCAGAATGGACCGTGAATACGACATGACAGTAGGTCTGAAAGCAAATTCCCAGGAGGAGTCGTGACCTTTAGCTTCTCCGATCATTCTCTAGCATATTCCTTGGTTCTTACCCACACAAGAATATCATGACGAACCAATGGAAACACGCCACATCAGTTTCCCATGTGACAACCACCATGTCAGCTAAGATATCTTCTCACCAGTGTTCCTACGTGTCACGACACCTGTCTCCCCCAGTACTTGTTCTTCACCAGCACCATAAACCTTAGCCGTTAATCCCTCATTCTCTCTCTCTCGTTCTCTCTCTCTGAAGAGCGAATCCCCAATAGTATTAATTCAAGAATTCTCTGTTAACGGAATATTGAAAACCATACCTGAATTTTTAGCGCCATGGAAAAGGGATCTCAATCCAATGGAGCTGCTGCGGCGGCCACCATGTCGAGCTCCACTGCTTTCTCCTTCATTTCGAGAGGTTGGAGAGAGGTTCGGGACTCAGCCGACGCGGATTTGCAGCTCATGAAAGACCGGGCAAACTCATTCAAGAATCTAGCGGCCAGCTTTGACAGAGAAATCGAGAACTTAATACAGTCCGCGGCTCCAACTTTCTCCGTGCCAGCAATCGGTCAGTCCTCGGAAATCGAATTCATGAAGAAGCTGCAGCCTAAGATATCGGAGTTTCGTAGGGTTTATTCCGCTCCGGAGATTAGCCGGAAAGTGATGGAGAAATGGGGACCGAGGGCGAAGTTAGGGATAGACTTATCAAGGATAAGGAACGCCATCGTGCCGGAGTTGGACGAGACCGAGGAGGAGGATATGTACGGAATTATGGAATTCAATAAATTTAGGAAAGGTAGGAGGTTGAGGTTTACAGAGGAAGGGCAATTTAGCGATTGGGAACCAATTCGGGCGTTGAAGACCAGGTTAAGAGAGTTTGAGAAGAAAAATTCTTCAGTGGAGATTTTTGGTGGATTTAAGAATAGTGAGTTTGTCGAGAAAGTTAAGTCCAGTTTGGTAAGCTCCCTTCTTTACCCCCTACTTTTCCCCATTTATTGGGCAAGATTTTCTTTTCAAAATATGATTGACGTGTTAATTAGTTTGGGACTTTTGCTACAATTTGGAAGGGTATAAAATTTGATGGTTGTAGTCGCATGGATGTATAACTACCCTGAAACACATACATTCCTGTAAATTGTTTTCTTCTGTCTAACATGATGTTCCTGTGATGGAAATGTTGATAGAACTTGAAGTGTAAGCGTTTGAAGCTTTCTTACCCTACAATATTCTGTAAAAATAAGAGCTTTTTTATATTATGTTTATAAACATCCTTCCAGCTCTGGATTGATCGTATTGAGTTGAATGCTGGTCATTTTAGGTATTGTTTGTACTTTGTACACTCTAGATTTCTTCTTTTTTGTGATTTTTTACTTGATTAATGCAAATTAAAAATCCTTCTAAGTATGCAATTAAAAATCCTTATTTTTAATGGAAAATACTTTGATACACAAGACACAAGCCCTTCAATTTTAGGCTTTAGGGTTTTAGGTTGTAGAATTTAAGGTTTATGGTTAGAATTTAGAGTTTAGGCTTTAGGATTTATGGTTTAACCTTTTTGTTAAAGACATGTCTGATAAGGTGCGTACACCTTCATACTCCAAGACCTCCCCCCTTTACATTCTTGTAATTTTTTTTCTTTTGTCCAACATGAAGTTCAAATGATGGAAAGGTTATATAACTTGAAGTGTAAGCATTTGAAGCTTTCTTACTCAACAATATTCTGTAAAAGTTAAAGCTTTGTTATAATCTGTTTCTAAACATCCATCCAGCTCTGGGTTGATGGTATTGAGTTGAATGTTTTAATCATTTTAAGTTTTTTTGTACACTCTAGATTTCTTCTTTTTTTTGTGTGTGATTTTATTATTTGATTAATGCAAATTAAAAATTCTTTTAGGTATGCAATTATTTGATCAATTTATTTATTTTGCAGAAAGCAATATGCAAGGAGCCTCAGGAGTCAAAGGTTCCCTTCTCAAACTATGGACTGTTGCATTCTTTTGTGTTATTCACATTTCCAATTCTTTAATGCAGTCTGGCATTTATCCATATTTCTAATTCTTTGATGTAGTCATGCCATTTATATGTTCCATGCTAGTAAGTTTTCCATTTATTTTCAAATGCTCGTGAAAATTTTGTTTTTCTTTGTAATGGGTGAATCATTTTGTATAGCATAATTGATGGCTGACAGATTCACCAATAACATAACAGTGACATTTATGTAAGGAAATAAGCATGGAAGCCACTCAAAGCTCTTATAGCTAAAATAGTTTTGTATTAAAGAATCTAAGAGCTATACTCTTTTCTGATGATAGGACAATAGATAATTACACTACATCTACACGAGAGTAGGGTATATTTTTGCAACTGACTTACTTCTATGTATTATGGTTATTTGGATGGAATTGGCACAATCTTTTATTTATGTTCCTAGGCACAGCCACATTGGAGTAAAGCCAAAATGTATTCAATTGTAGGTGGCCTGAATTAAATTTTCAACCTCATCCTCTGCATAGCATAGCATCTTAGACATTCCTCTATGTCTTGAGGTTCTTTCTACTTTCCATCCTTTGCTAGAGAATTATTGAGGTTGATGTTTCACTTCAATTTACTATGGGATTTAATGCCTCTTGAACTTGGGAATTTGCGTATAGACTTATCTAGCTGGAGAAGCACCTAAAACATGTATATAGAGTCGATGTAAAAGATTTAAACTAAAAGAAATTTTGCTGATTGATGAGTCTTTTGCTTTGAATGAAGGTCATTCTTTTCAAATATGATGGCTTTTTCTTAAAATAAACAGTATTATATTTGAATTTATAGAAACATTTTGCATCAATGGATTTTTTATACCTTCTGTCCATGTGCTTTGTATTTTAGTTGATGTGATAGGCTAGATATAATGAAGTCAATCATGGCCCTGGCATTTAATGGATATTGCACGCATATTCCAACATGATTGGATCTTAAGATGCTTGGTAAAATGTTGCTTATTTCTGAATGATTTTTTTGCTTTTTCCTATTTGATACAGGAAGTACCCCCACTGGATATACCTGAACTTCTAGCCTATTTTGTCAGACAATCTGGGCCTTTTTTGGATCAACTTGGCGTCAGAAGGGGTAAGCAGATGTAACTCTCTCATTTTCACTTTAAAATGTATCGGGGTGTTGAGTTTGAAATTTGTAGTTGAGCTAATGTCTTGTAGGTTTGGTCTATTCTTGGTGTCTTCTTTACATCTTAAGGACTTTTTTCGGCCTACCATTATGATTCTTTTTGTAAGTCCATGGCAGCATATATTTCAGATGATGTCCTGTCTAATAGATTCTGTAAAATGTTCAATAAAAGTTTAATCTCACCAACTTGTGCAGTTGTTTTATCGTGGATAAAATCGGTGCCATCACCTTGAAGGATTAGTCTGGAATAATTATGAACTTCCAATGCTTGAAATAATCCATTCTCTTGTTTCAATTCCGAGAGTAGTTAAGCTGAATAATCTTTAGTCCTCTGGTCACCTTTAAGAGGCAGTTGATTGTTGAGGAAGTAGCAGTCTGCTTGATGATGATTTTAACTTTTAAACATCTTTCTATATTACAGAAATAAAGATTTTTAATCAATTTCTTTTTCATAATGGTTTTGCCACCTTTCAAGTATTTCAAGCATTTAAGCTACTTGCGAAGCCGAGCTTTCCACTTCTTCTAAACAATAACAGTTGCTATTGTTTTCCCTTTTCTCTTCACTTTCTTTAGTACGAGATCATTTACTCAGTTATGCAGTCAGAACTGATGTCATTAGCTTGCCATTTTACATCCGTTAGGGAAAAATATCGCTTGTCAATGAAAGTATGAGGCACCATATATTCTACATTTCCCCCTTTGTTGCTTATGTAATAAATCTACATAATGTATAAGGGTATGGAGTCTAACTGGAAGTGGTTTTTACAACTTTCTTAAACGTAATTTCTCAGATATATGTGACAAGATAGTTGAGAGCTTGTGTAGCAAACGGAAGAATCAACTTGTTTTGCGCTCCCTTGCTGATGGAGAACCCCCTACTGTTGACAGTGATAAGATAAATGATGAATTGGATTTAAGGATTGCCAGTGTTCTTCAAAGTACAGGGCATTGTTATGAGGGGGGCTTTTGGACAGACTTCACAAAGCATGATGTTTCAGATGGGAAAAGGCATGTTGCCATTGTTACAACTGCCAGTCTTCCATGGATGACAGGAACTGCAGTAAATCCTCTTTTTCGGGCAGCGTACTTGGCCAAATCGGCAAAACAAAAAGTTACTCTTCTGGTTCCCTGGCTGTGCAGATCTGATCAAGAACTTGTTTATCCGAGCAGTCTCACTTTCAGTTCACCAGAGGAACAGGAGAACTATATACGTAACTGGCTTGAAGAAAGGACTGGCTTTAAGGCTGATTTTAAAATTTCTTTTTATCCAGGAAAGGTATCATTCAATGTATTACAGCATGTTCTGTCTTCTCAATCATATAACATAAAATAATTAACAATATTTTGCTAATTGATTTCTAGTTTTCAAAAGAAAGGCGAAGCATAATACCTGCTGGAGATACTTCACAGTTTATCCCATCAAAAGATGCAGACATATGTATTTTGGAAGAACCTGAACATCTCAACTGGTACCATCATGGTAAACGCTGGACCGAAAAATTCAACCACGTTGTTGGTATCGCCCACACAAATTACTTGGAATATATTAAGAGGGAGAAGAATGGTGCTCTACAAGCCTTTCTTGTGAAACACATCAACAATTGGGTCACCAGAGCTTATTGCCACAAGGTGTGTGTCTATTCTGTTTATAATGCTTATTTGGCATCTCTGACTATCATTTTTCTTTCAATTCTAGCTTCTATCATAGGTTCAGTCTCCTGCTCATTAAACCAGCCATTTAAAGATCTTACTGGAAAACTTGAAGAGCCATTCATTGTATTTACTAAAATAAGTTGTTTGTTTCCCACCCTTCAGGTTCTTCGCCTTTCTGCTGCAACTCAGGATCTACCAAAGTCCGTGATTTGCAATGTTCACGGAGTAAATCCAAAGTTTTTGAAAATTGGGGAGAAAGTTGCTGAAGAAAGGGAACTTGGGCAGCAAGCCTTTTCTAAAGGAGCATACTTCCTAGGCAAGATGGTCTGGGCTAAAGGGTACAGAGAGTTGATAGATTTGCTTGCAAAGCACAAGAATGATCTTGAAGATTTCAAGTTGGATGTGTATGGAAATGGTGAGGATGCACACGAAGTTCAGAGTACGGCTAAGAGGTTGAATTTGAACCTTAATTTTCTGAAAGGAAGGGACCATGCCGATGATTCTCTTCACGGGTAAGCTATCTGATCATCTGTGAAGATCATTTTTGTTTTTCAGAAAACATATTGAGAGCCGAGTCTTCTGCTAAAATAATCATTGTAGAAGTAAATTTACTCCATGTATAACTTTCTAAGATCCTTCTTTTCCTGCAGCTACAAAGTCTTCATAAACCCCAGTGTCAGTGATGTGCTTTGCACAGCTACTGCGGAGGCACTTGCAATGGGAAAATTTGTAGTATGTGCGGACCATCCTTCGAATGAGTTCTTTAGGTCATTTCCCAACTGTCTAACTTACAAGACATCTGATGACTTTGTTGCTAAAGTAAAGGAAGCATTGACAAAAGAGCCTCAACCTCTTACTCCGGAGCAGATGTACAACCTGTCATGGGAAGCTGCCACCCAAAGATTTGTAGAATATTCAGAGCTTGACCAAGTTTTAAATAACGAGCACGATCCTGCAAAAGTGAGACCAAATGAGAAAATAATTGCAAAATCTCTTTCAATGCCAAACCTTTCCGAGATGGTTGATGGTGGTTTAGCATTCGCCCACTATTGTCTCACTGGGAACGAGTTGCTTAGACTTTGCACCGGTGCCATACCGGGTACCCGTGATTATGACAAGCAACATTGTAAAGACCTTCATCTCTTACCCCCACAGGTGGAAAATCCTATCTATGGCTTGTAAGTATATAAAAACTCTACCTACATTCCTGTGTATTATAGTCTGTGTGAGCTGCCAACCATGTTTGTTAGTCTAAAGGGTTCTTTTTTTCCTGTATTTGCTTAAGAAGACAGATATGGGATATCCAGACAGTCATGAGCTTTGTTTTAGGGTTTTTTCTCCTTTGTTGTAAGCACTTATGTTTTTATATGTTTGTTGAAGCTTTGTAATAAAAAAAGTATGCAGTTCTTCCTTCATTGTTATCTTTTCTGACTGACACTTATCTTCCTTGATCCATCATTTTCTATCTTATGATCCCATAAATGCTGATTACAGGCGATAAAGATTGAACGATCAATGTCTGAGGGTATACTCTAGAACAGATATTACTATAATCATTATAACCGATTAAAAAATAAAGAATAATATGTTTTTATTTTTTAGAAAATGATGAAAAGAACACGAAATAATAAAAAAAAGATATTTTTGTTGTTTTCATTAAAGATATTTTAGGACAGTGAAAAATATGAAAATAAATGTATTTTAGTTTTGAATTTGAATCCTTCTAATGATATATTTTAAACACCTTGGTTTGTTTACTCTTATTTTATTTATTATTTTTTTGTATTAATATTTTTAACTTTGTTTTATTTAAATTATTTAATAACTACTTTTTTTCATTTTTATTTTAAAAACTAGATACCAAACATTTTTTTGTTATTTTTATTTTTGAAAGTAATTTTTTATCTCTATTATCCAAACATGTTTTCTAATTTTTAGAAAAAAGTAAAAATAGAAATGTTTTTTAAAACCAAACGAAATACATTTTTTTTCTATTTACATTTTCAAAAAACATTTTTTTAATTTTATTTTTATTTTCAAAATATAGAAATAATGTTTTTCAATATAAATGATTTTTTTAAAAATAAAAATGTATATGATATATAGTTTATTAGAAATAGCAATAAACAAATAATTATGCAATAATTAAATTAAATATAATTATTAGAAAATATTATTATAAATATAAAAATAAAATACATTTAAACAAAACAAAGTTTTAAAGTCAATAAAAATATTTTTTTTTTATTTTTAATAAAAATATGATACATTCATGCCGTCCATTTTGATGTATTATTTGTGTTTATATTAACTGATAAAACAATTCAAGTCGAATAATATTTAATTTTTTTGTATCATGAATTATAAACAACTGATTGTGTAAAGCAATAATTTTATTTTGTTAGGACATTCTTAAGATAAACAATTAAAGATTCAAAAATTACTATCTCTATTATTCGATATAATTTAATTTTAATATCATTTATCAGAATCAAAATTATCTTATACGAATAATAAACCTAAAATCAATATATGTTAAATCATTAAGAAAAAAAGACAAGACTTACATAAACATACTTAAATCTATTAATAGAATTTTTTTCAGACTAGATTGATTTTTCAAGATGAGATGTTATCTCTCGTCAGATAATCCTTTAGCAGAAAAAGAGAGAGAGATAAGTTAGGGTAAGATATCTTAGGACCACTATCCTTTATATAAACTGAATTAAAATATTTTATTAATATATATAATTTTATTTTTTGTTGAGTTATAAATTTAATTTATAGTATTTATAATTTTAATTTTATATTAATTTAATATTTATAACATGTATAATATAATTAGTCAATTCACTTTATGATTAACTTCAATTCTCTAAAACAATTTAAATATTAATCTTTAATTAAATATATTATAATTTAATATTAATTTAATTTAAATTATTGAATATTAAATTAAATATTAATTTAAAATTATAATTAAAATTAAGTATGCAACAACTAAGTATCATATAAATTAAATAAATTAAATATGTAATACTAAATTTAAATATTAATCTCTAAATTAATTTTATAAGTCTAAGCCTAATTTAATAAACGCAACCCCTAATCTTTAGACTAATTCCATAAGCCTAATTATTTAATCTCAACTCTTAATCCTTAAACTAGTTCTCTAAGTATAAACCTAATTTTAATTTCCTACTCTCAATTTAAAATTATTTCAATTTTTAATCCTTAAATTAACTTATTAGACCCAATTTTAATTCTATAAGCCTGATTAAAGTAATAATTTAAGTACAATCCTAATATTTTAAGTCCAGTTTAAATTTATAGTTTAAATAGATTAAATATTAATTTAAATTTAAAAATCTTCAAATTTTAATTAAATAAAAATTATAATTATAATTATAATTAAGTATATAAAAGATAAATTAAATATTAAATATTAATCTGTAAACGAATTTCTTAGACTATGTCCATTTTCAATTTCTTAAACTCAATGCCAATTGCTTAAGTTCAATTACATTTATTAAACATTTTAAATTTATCGAATCATAAAATCATATATATACTTAATTACATGTAAGGTAAATATTAAGTTAGGTTGATATTAATTCAAGTCAATAGCATGTCAGGTTCAAAATAAATCGAGTCACTTATCAGGTTGAGTTTAAAACATGTAGGGGTTAAAATAAATCCAGTAAAATCGGGTTTGGGGTCAATTCAATTAGGTAACATTGATTATCTACAAGGTCAAACTCAGGTCTAGATTCGTTTCAGTATGGTACAAGTCGGGTTTTGGGTTTACAGTATCAAATTCAATTCAGGCTCATGTCGTTCTTAGTCGGATATAGGTTGAGTTCGATTACATCAATAACAGGTCTAACTCGGATTTGAGTCAACAATAATTAGATATAAATCAATTTAAGATCATTACATCTTCAGGTCAAATCAGGTTCTAACTCAAATATGTTTCAATCGGATTTTGAGATCGAATCATCTTTTTACATCTTTAATATTATTCATATTTCGTATAAATTTAAATATAACATTTACCGTATAAACATGTTATTTCTTTATTTAATAAAAAAATATAAGATCAGAAGTGTAATAATTCTCTATTTAACAAAATATAATAGAAAAATTACAAGATCGTGGATGGTGAAAGCCACTACAAATAACACATTCAAACATATATTTATGTATTCATATTGCTGCACCCCCTCCCCCCTAATTTAACATTGGCATGTACTAATAAATTCTTCCACATCTGCTAGCATTCTTCTTTATTGGCCGAACCAGTCCTTGAACCTTGGTCAGAATCCATTTCGGACCAACTTTTTTAACACAAAAATATAACAGTAACATCCCACCTGTCACACCGCAGCCATACTCCATTAACAATGATGTCCACCAAAATCCTTCTTCACTTCCTTCACCGGATTCTGATCCAGTTTCATCCTCAAACTTCAATGATGCAACCCTTGTATCTTGCCATTTGAACACTCGACTCTGCAACAATGGATTCCCCAAGTAGGATGCTTCCTCGAATGTTGCTAATTGCCCAATATCTGGAATTTTACCGACAATCTCAGGGTTGAATGAATTGTTGAACTTGCTTAGCTCATGCAAGCTGTTGAGGTTGCCTGGAAATGTGCCTGAAAACTCATTGTGTGACAAATCAAGATTCTGTAAGCAGTTCATGTTACCAATCTCCATTGGAATGTGACCTGAAAATTTGTTCTGGGAGATATTTAAGACCACAAGTGGTAAATTTCCGATCTCTGGGGGAAGTTTGCCACTGAAATGATTGTACCCCAAATGTAACACACTCAAATGCTGCATTTTACCAATACCTGAAGGGACCTCCCCTGAGAATCGATTCCCACTGAGTTGAAGATATCCCGAGACTCGATATTTTCGAACCGGTGAACCTTTGACACATACTTGGAAAAAACCATATCCTTGAAGTAACTGATCCCATATGTTTCTGCAAATCTTCCTGGTAAGAATTGTGTATATAAAACCGAAAGGGGAGTAATCTATTGTTAGCAACCTCTTTGTCTCAAAGCAGTCGCTAGGACTGGTAATCATCGGGTTACTTTGCCGGTTCGATTCGAATGTTGGGGTGGGATTTCTTCCTATATTTGTTAACTCATGAGGGAATCTTCCGGAAAGCTGATTGTTGGCAAGGTTTAGCCACAACAAGCTTCTGCAGTTTCCAAGCTCAGCAGGAATTTCACCACTGAGTGAGTTGTTTGCAAGCATTAACCACAAGAGAGATCTTAAGTTTCCGATGGAAGGCGGGATCGATCCGACTAGGCGATTGAAGGAAAGATCAAGGGCTTGTAATTGGGACAAGTCTCCATACTGTGATGGTATGGCACCAGTAAATTGGTTGTAGGCTAAGACCAAGAACTTCAAACCTACCATTTGAGAGATTTCAGCTGGTAAAGGTCCAGAAAAATTGTTGTAGCTCAAGTCTAGTCGAGATATATTTATTAGCTTGTGAATCCCGGAAGAACTTAATCCATCTGTATATGAATTCCCTTGAAGAACAAGAGATTTCAACTGTTTGAATCTGCCAAAAACCTCTTGCATTTGTCCACCAAAATTGTTCATACTCAAATCCAGAACGGCCAAGTTCCTAAGATTCAAAAGAGATTCTGGAATCACTCTGGAAAATGAGTTGTCTCCCAATAGTAAGCCCTCAAGGGTGGAAATAGATCCAAGCTCTGATGGAATAAGCCCTGAAAATCTGTTTCCCCACAGGTTCAACATAAACAAATTCTTACAATTCGAAACCTCCCTCGGAATTTCACCCCAGAACTTGTTCAATGATAAATCCAAGACTTTTAGAGTACAATTCTCTGAAAAACATGAAGATGGAACTGGTCCTGTGATGAAGTTTTCAGAAACTGAAAACTCCACTAGCCTTGAAAAACCTGTCCAAATATTACCAGTAAACTTGTTGGAGCTCAAGTCCAGATACTGCAAATTCAAGCACCTATCAAAGAACTTGTCAATTCTTCCAGAAAAATCGTTCATCGAAAGGTTTGCAACAACTAATCTGTTGCAAATTGCAGGGAAACTAAAGCTAACCTCCCCATGAAACCGATTAGTGGACAAATCAAGCTTCTGTAGACTGATCAAACCAGTCAACTTCAGCTCACCCCCAAGAATATTATGTGACAAGTTGAGGTATACAAGGTTGTGGCATCTGTTTAGATCATCTGGAACCACTCCCTTCAGTGTGTTTCTCGAGAGATCAAGATGTTGAAGCCGAGTCAAAGCTGAGAAATTGTTGAACATTTCCCCAGAAATCTTGCTGTCAGAGAGGTCTATACCAGTAACTCTCTCCATGTCAGGAGAGCACAAGATTCCATGCCACTCGCACGGGTTTGAGCTCCTCTGATTCCATCCCGAGTACCTTCCTCGATTCACTCGGTTTTGTTTCTCCAGAAACGACTTCAAGTTCAACAGGATTTCTTTGTCTGTGTTTAGACAATTTCCTGAGACAGTAATAACATCTGCAATTTACAATTCCAAAGAACAAGTTCAACATAAGCAATCTAGACACGAACCAGAAGAACCCGACATTCAAGAATTCAAGTAATTACTAAAGCAAAAGAAACTGAGTATATTTAAACCTGTGATTAGGAGTAAGAACACAAGAAAGAACGTAGAACACCATGGATAAGCCTTGTCTTCTAACATGGTCTTGTTTTTCTTATTCCTCTCTGAAAATTTAATCTTGTTGGAACAAATTCATTAAAGTGTCAACAATCACCTGAAAATCAAAACCCAGATTAAAACAAGTGTGGGTTCTTCTCCATTTGTTTTCTTTTTTCCTTAAATTTATTGTTTATAGGAAATCAGTAGGAAAATTACTCAGACTTGTGACCTTAGAAAAGCCAAAAGTCAATTCGTCGTAATGAGAACGTAGCTTTGCTATCTTCCAGCTTGTTTGACCCGGTTATTGAAGAAATTATATCATGCACGTGGTTTATTATATCAGCTATGTCCCATTTAATTATAATCACTCATTTTATTATTATTTTTAAATTATTTTTTTAATTAATGAATTTTCGTTAAGTTTTTTTGTCATTTAAAAAATATAATTTTTAAAAGTTATATTAATAATATAGATAATTAATGATAAAATAAGTGATTTTTATTTATTAGGAATCACGATTAATATAACGAGCAGGACCTACGATATAATCTCTCCCGGTTATAGGCTCTTGACTTGACTTTGACTAAAAAAACATGAAAGGTCAAGACAAAGCGTGTCAGTTTTACATAACTTCTAAGAAATGTTTAAGTAAACTAGTCACTTAATTATGAAATTAGTGTTAATATAAACATTATATTTTTAATTATACTATTATAATTATTTAATTATTTAAATAATATCGGTTAAATTAATTATCATTAAAATATGACAAAAGACTAATGTGATAGTTAATAAAAATATATATAATCATATATTTAGTTTATATTATTTATATATTGTATTAATTTAATTATAATTTAATTTTAATAAAATAAATAAATATTGAAGAATGAAAATAAAAGGAATCTCATTTAGTTCCAGCAAGAATTGAATAGAGACAACGTAGGGTGAGCAACATAAGTCTACCAGAAGAAGTACAATTTTAATATATGTGTTAATTTATTGTTAGTGTCATGAATAAATCAATAAATATAAATTAAAAAAATTAAATAGGATACACTTGAGATGTATTAAAATATCTAAATCACTTAAATAAATATGATAATTAAATTAAAATTGATACACTTATATTTTAAATTAAATTTATATATTTTTTTCATAATTATATATATAGTAATTGAATTATTTTTTCTAACTTAATTAATAATTTTATTTTTTATTAATTTTTAATGAAATTATATAAAACGAAGCTAAACTCACAAATATAATTCAAATGAACTAATATAATTTTAAATCTTGAATTTTTAATATAATTTTATATGTATAATAATTTAGATCAATTTCTAGTAAATATTAAAATAATTAATTAAGTTAAAAAATCATTTGAATCATTATGTATGTAAAATTATAAAATGAAAATAAAAAGAAAAATTATATTTAATTTAATTTAAAAATATAAAAACTTTAAAATATTTTTATTTTAAATCATGTACTAACAATAATTTAGAAAATAAATAAAATTTTGTCAATTCTAATTTAATATTAAATTTATTTTAATCGTTTATATATTTTTATATATCTTATATGTATCATATTCAATTTTTTTTTAATTCATATTTATTTTAAAATATTTTAGATTAACAAAAATTAACTCATATATTATAGTTTGTGTTTTAAGACACAAATTCATGCTTGGTTTGGTATAAATTCATTATATTTTAATCAAAAAATAATATTTCAAACATTTACTTTGACTAATAATAATTTAAATATTTAAAAAGAATATATAATATTCAACACCTAAAACAGAAAAAATGATACTTTAAACATCTAAAAAGATAAAAAAATAGTTTTAAAATATAATAATTTAAACATTTATTTTAATTTTAAGTCTAAATTATACTAAATTAAGATCTTTATCGTAAAAAATTATATTCAAATAACTTTTGTCTATAAATTACATGCATTATTAGAGAATTTAAAATAAAAATAAAAATATATTAATTTATAATATATTTTTTAAAATTATTAAAATAATAAACTAGTTTCATTAATTACTTTTAATAATAAAGTTGATTTGACATTCTTGCCATTCTTTTCCTTGTGTCCTCACTCCTTTAGCCGGCATTTTAGTTCAGATTCTTTTCAAGCCGACCCGACATTATAATTTATACGAGGTGTCTTAGAGAATGTGGAAAAAACAAAATTTTAAATTAATTAATGAAGTAGAACGATTTTTTAATTAAAATAATATTATTTGAATCGTATCATAAAAATACACATCGATTAATATTTTTGGTCGAACGCAATTTTTATTTACGTGACACACTTATTTAGAATCTATAATTATTTAATTTAGATGAACAGAACATCATATTCTATTAAATTTTTTTATATTTTTAAATCCAAATCATTTAGTTTTAACTTATTTTTTTATAAAAATAATTTTCTTTATTTATTCATTCTATTAGTTTAATTTTATTTTAAATACTAAATTATTTTAATAATTTTTGGATAAGAAATATCACTCATTAGTTACTTAAATTTTATACTAAATAACAATAATGACAATAATAGCAATGATAATAAAATATATTTATATATAAACAGAAAAACAATACTTGAGTTAAGGGTTAAATTAAAAAGATTAACGTGATATAATGAGTAAATAAAAAGGATTGTATTTATTAATTTTTAATTAAATTAAATTAATTGAATATATAAATTCATATGACTAAGAAAAATTCTACAACGAAAGTCAAATATTGTTAAACACTATTAATGATGAATATTGTTGAATACTGTTAAATTAGTTAATAAAAATTAAAAATATCAAAGACTCAATATATAATTAATAAAATAGTGATAGACTCAACATACAATTAATAATTGTACGTTGAGTCCTTGAAATTTTTAATCTTTATTAATTAATTTAATAATGTTAAACGATGTTCAATGTTAATGATATTCAGTGATGTTAATGCTCGTTGTAGACTCATCCTATGACTAAATATATTATAACTACAATTTTTGTTAACCGTCATTACCATCATTTGTTAAATTTATTAACGACACTTAACTAATTTCTTAAATTTTTAAATCAAGAGGCTACATTGTAATTTTTAATATTTGGAGATTTAACTAATAAATTCCATATAATCAAAGGACTCAAAAAAAATCTTATAGTCATGAGATAAAAAAAAATCCTATAATCAGGGACTGTTTATGTAGTTTACCCTAAAATCAAAATAAAAAACTTGCCTTCTTTTATATAACTATCCAAAACCCGAGAATCCGCTCCATGTTCAATCGGGTTTACCGTCTGACCTTCAATTCCCAAAGGTAAAAACCTAGTTCTTGGTTTCTTGCAGGGTCTTATTTCTGGTACCTTTCACTCTTTCAGAGCCAACTCTTCACTCTCATTCTCGGCTTCATACGATATCCATCCAGTAAGTTAGTTATCTATTCTAATCCCATTTCCTTTAAATGTCAATTTTTATTATTCATTTTCCATTTGTTCTTCAAATATTTGAAAATGGGTTCTTCATTATCATTTCTACTAATGGATTTTGCTTGGATTGTCCTAAAAGAGATCTTTGAACATGGTGGGGTGGCAGAGACACTTACAATGCGCGCTTCGTCAAGTTGGAAGAAGATTAGAACATAATTACACCCACTCTGCCAACTATTCTACTTATATTCCTCGCTTAAAGTTCTCGGCTTTACCTGGTTAATTTCTTTCCTGCTCTTTTTCTTCCTTGTTATTGGTTGATTTGGGGTTAATTTGGGATTGAGATTGAGAAATAAAAGTTGGGTATTTTTTGTTTTATGTTAAAAAAGAGGAATTTTATTTCACTTGACTGTTGATACTTCAACTATTCAGATTGTTTCATGCTCTAGGATCTTCTCTTATTTTTGGTTAATTTTTTAATTAATCCTTTTTTGTGAAGTTAAACTCAATTTAAAGTTATGATTGAGATAGTAACCATTTTTAATACTCCCCTTTTTGTGCTTTTGTTTGTGAGTAGGGAATTGAATTTGAGTATGAAAAAAGTGCTTGAAATATTTTTGCAGGTGAACTTCCTAGTTATCAGGGATTGTGGAGATCACCTTCTGCAAGTTTCTCAACGCCTTTGTATCAGTATTTTCAACAGTTGGTAATGTCAACTTGTTCTTTTCACTTTGTTATTGTTTTGATTGCCAATAGCTTTCTGCTAAATATCAGAGTTTCTTATATGTTCATTGTTGTAAAATGAAAAGAATTTGACAAATCCTTTGGTTTGAGGTTGTGCCAATTTATTGAAGATCAATATGCTTCTAGCTGATGTGAAAAACAAATTTTCAACGATGTTACAAGTGGTCCATAAACGAAATTATCTATTAGTGTTGTGCTACATGGTCTCTTGTTGTGTGTTCTTATTCTATTTATTCTTACTGGTTGTATCAGATTAAAGTTATTGGAGAAATGTTTTTTTTCTTCTTCTTCTTTCTCAATAATTGATCTGATCTAAAGGATGTTGTATGTTCAATATCGTCACATTCAGTTATTAAATATTTGGATTTTCATCTCGAGCTTTTAAAAAAAATCCCTTATTCTTCTTATTTTTCATGTTTTTGTTTATCCTTGAACAAGTCGTCTTATGTTTTCTGTGCATAGGGAATTTCCACTTCAAGGAAGTTACTTGCAGGTTCAACTGAAGAGACACCAATTGCATCACCGTTAACTCCTGTTTTGGCAATAAATAGTGGAAAGACTGAAGAGAAGAAAGTTGCTCCCAATCGCACAAAAGTTCAAGCAGTGTTAAAGAAGATAAAACAGGTTACTTCCTGAAAAAAACCCCGAAAATACAAAGAAATAATAAAAATTTATAATTTCCTATGCCAGTCATCCTCTCTACCTCTAATAGTTGTCAATGTTAAATAACAAGAAGAAAACCCCTTTACATGAGACACTTTCTATTTGGAGAATTACTTGTATGAGTCATCTAAGCATGCTTTAAAAAGTTCGTCTCCATCTTTTACTTGAGTTTGTTGATTAATCAATGGAAAACATTATATTGGGTTTTCACTTCTGAACAGAAATCTGTATTAGATGAAATAAATGATATTATGAGACCTCTTGAGTTGATGAACCTTTCATAAAATTTTTATAGGATATAGTTAAGCAGAGGGTATCTTTCTTGGGATCCAAAGCTATAAGTGAAATAGATTAATTTTCTAATGCAAGGATATAACAGAGATGGCTTGCTCATGCTTTAGGAGATTAAGAGGGAAATTCTGCTAAAATAGACTTGTTACCAACTTCTGTGCTTGATATCATGCTTGAGAACATACCATAGAACATCCATGCAGCTACTTGTTAATATATCTCTACAAAAACTGATGGAAGATAGTGTACAAATTTTCAATATCATCCTCATTTGCTAAATTCTGCTTGAGGTAAATTGATCATGCTTTCCCTGCATACAAGTTAGTTCTCAATTATAAAGCTGGTGAAATTTTAGCATTAGATCAATTGACCCTACTTGTAAATGATGGTGATCAGAGCTAACCAGAAAGGAAACGGAAAAAAAGTATTGTTGCATCTCTGATATAGGCGCTTATGCTATCATTGTGATGCTGCATTGCTATGCTCCTGATGTTGCTATCGTGTAGAGTTAATTTATGTCTGACTTGTTTGTTTTAGAGTCCTAAGAAGGTCAACTTGGTTGCTGCATTAGTTCGTGGTATGCGTGTTGAGGATGCATTATTGCAGTTGCAAGTGACAGTAAAACGAGCTGCTAAAACTGTCTATCAGGTAATTCAACGACTCTACCCTATCGATGAGCTATGGTTCCTTTTGAAGTATTTGTGTTGTTTCTGGTTGAAATGTCTGGTCTAGATCTACCCGAAACTCATTTTGGGAAGCAACTATAACTATTTGCCACCAAAGGAAAACCGGAAAAAGAAAAAGGATACAGTTAATCAAACGGTTAAGATTCATTCCAATCAAGGCCTTAGAGTTGTTGGGAGGAAAATACTTCTGCATTGTCAGCAGACTATAGAGTTCTAACATTTTTATAATTATAACACCTTGCAATGCAGGTTATTCACTCAGCTCGAGCAAATGCTACCCATAATCATGGATTGGATCCGGACCGTCTGCTAGTAGGTAAGCAGTGGAACTGAACATGCTTATATCACTTGGAATCCTTGTGCTTGTATTCATTCTACATTTTTGTTTAATTTTAAACAGCGGAGGCATTTGTCGGAAAGGGATTATTTTTGAAGAGAGTTTCCTATCATGCTAAAGGGCGAGCTGGAATTATAATGAAGCCCGAGTGTCGACTAACCGTTGTAGTGAGGGAGATGACCCCAGAAGAGGAGGCTGAGATAGCCAGGCTGAGGGTAAGAAAATTCCGCAAGCTTACTAAGCGCGAAAAACGACTTGTTCCCCATGAGCTTATCGAAACCACACCTATTTGGAATCGCAAGGGCAGCGGCAATGGCCAAGGCAGAAGCCAGGAATCAAATGGTATGTCTGCATGAGTTTTATCACTTTCATAACGCTAGAAAAGTTCCCGAAATGCTTAAAAAGACTGCGGTCTCTACTTCCTCTTGAACATTGTAGGACAGTAAACCTCTGTAGGCATAACAAACCTTGAATCAGCCTCAGGTGGGTGCTCCAATATACTAAAAAATGAATTTTAACTGGTAAGCTTCATTTATATTGTATTGTTAACACGAGCTGATTCGGTTATTGAGTTTTTTAAGGTGAATATTTGATTGAGTCGAGTTAAAAAAATTAAATTGTTCGAGTTGACGTTTTATATTTTATTATTTAAACTTTATTTGATTTTTTAATCTGTTTATGTGATTTGAGTTTAAGTCAACTTGAGTTTTTAAGTTTATATATAAATTTAATTGTTATTATTTTATTGTGTTATAATATAATTTGATTTTAATTTAAATAATTTTTTAATTATAATATATATTATTTTTTAATATTAGTATATATATCCTTAAACTCATCAACCTTTTTATTAAATCATGACAATGGGTTACGCAATAAATGAGATACAGGAAGAGTGTACCAAAGGAGTCCATGATTTGAACTTTAACCAAAGCAATTAATTGGGCTGGCTCGTTTCATTTTCTACGATGCTGGGCCACATAAACTGGGTCGGACTCTCCTTTACCGGATCGGGTAAACTTGTAACCACCCGGATTTTAGAATTCGTGGATTAACAGAAGAAAAATTTTGGTATTTTTTTAAATTATAATTTAAAGTAAGATTTAAAATATTTTATTTACGAAAGTTATTGTTTAGAATTTATGATTAGCCAGCTGAAGTAGGTGTTTAGATTTAATAATAAGTTCGTTCTCTAACTTCCGTGTTTAATTGAGGGTGGTGTTTAGGCCAAAATATGACCTGCAAGCATGGGATTCATTCAAGTGCAGATTTGTATGTCTAATTTCGGTTTTTATCTTCTAGTTTCATGTCTTTACGATTTGGTCTCTAAATGTATAACGTGTAAAATGGAACATGTTCTAGACATCCGTTTCGAATGAAATTTAATATGTTTTTCGATTAAAATGTATAGGATCCATTAATACGTCTATAATTGATATTGTTTAAACATGCACGAAAAGTTTTAAAATATCTTATATTATTCAATCTTAATCTTAATACCTGGTTTTTAGGTATTACAAATCTCCTTAATCGATGCTTCCACTCCATGTGAATTTCTAAAGCAAGTGCTTTGTCTCTTTGGTTAAAGATCATGAAGTCCAAGTTTGTTGATAAAGAAAAATCACCAGATAATAATTGTACATAAATAAAATAATAGTTTGCAGTAATTAAAAAAATGCAAAATACAGCACAAAGACATGTCTAAAATGAACATGTGAGACCACATATTTATTATTTTCTTGTCTAATGATTGAATGATTTACACTCTCGAAATTGTTTTTTTTCTTTTCATTTTTCTAGCCGCAAATTTGCATCGGATTCTCAAAAAAACAATTTCCAGTTCAGAGACAAAGACAAGATCTTCACATGCAGATTGGGAGAAACATGTATGGTGTGGGTATACACTCGTATTGACATTCGAAGATGAACAAAATTTCTCAGTTCGTTTTAGTTTAATCTTTAAACCTTAACCCTAAATCTAAATTTTAGTCCGAAAACATAAATATAACACCGAAAAAGATTGAATATTTCTTTTCTTTGAAGACCAACCTCCTTCGGCTGTGATTGCAACGTACCACCCGCAAAATCCTACACATTTCTCTTCCACTATCCTATTTTAATCCAACGGCTGCGATTTATCTTTTACTTATGGTGATTATATAGTATCTGTTTTAGAATATATTTTCAATTATTGAACGTTGATCACTTAATTACTGTACTGTAATCACGGACGGAGCTACTAAGGGGTGGGGTGGAGCAATCGCCCCCACCCCGATTTTTTCCCATTTTTGTCCTTATTTAAATTCTTTTAAAAATTGTTTTTTTTATGAATTTGTCCCCTTATTTTTAAATATTTATGTTTTGTCCCCCTTAATCTCAAATTTTGACTCCGTTCCTTACTATAATAATATTGTTCGAACTTATAACATCTAAAAACAATAATCGTACTTTTAACCACCGAAGTAAAATGCATTGCGCTTATCCTTTACCTACATCTAAAGATAAAGAGTGGGTGTTGTTGGCTCTCCAAACAAACAAATACTACAAATCTTGTGCTTGTTACGATCCACGTTCTGTGACAGCTGTGAACAACATGAGACCAATCATGTTCCTCGGTCTTGCCACGTCATCTCTCAGATGATTGTTGTCTGTAACCTAAGTGTCCCTGACCCCACAACCCCCATCTCTTTTGTAGTTGTACACCCATCCAACCCTTCAGATTAAGATCTTATTATCCTCCATTTTAATAAAGAAATACTGATATTAGTATCTGAACTGCTTGATTATTTGAACTTAACCCAATTTGGGTCTGTGATGGCTGAAGTTGTGGGGTCTGTTCTGTAATATTTGGGAACTTCCATGTTCTCCAACAGTGTGTTGTGTTTTTCTTTGTATTTCAATTATTGGTTTGGTTGTGAAATGACTTGTCCCAGCCTTCCATCCATTTTAAGCAATCACCTTTTTGTTTTGCTTAAGGGAGTAATTAGGGACAAATGTAGGTGTTAAATGGATATCAATGGACACTTAATTAAGTCAGATTAAGATGGGTTGGTGAGTTAGGTCACTCATTAGCCTCAAATCCAGCTCAACACATTACCAACACAATCTTCATTCCTTTCTTTCTACTTTCTATAAGGATTTGCATTTTGATCTTCATGAACTCTTGAAACTAAACGAAGATAACAAATACGAACATTTGACTACTCAATTTCACGTCGAGCATTTATGAGTAGGGTAGACAAGATAAACAACTCTTACAATTAATCAATCATGGGAGTGAAAGCTCGTGACCGAGAATGTCACTTTGAGTAGGAAGAATACCGTGTCTGAGAAAAGATAGGATCATTAATCTCACATCGAAAAAGGGAAAGTCTTGAGATATATAAACGATGACATTGCACATACTATCAGACATATCTTTTAGAAAGAGAATAATGATCTCAAGTGACATATATTAGCTTGTTATTTAGACCGAGCTTGGACATTCATTGATTGTACCATACCATAGTGCTGCCGTTCAACATGTTATCTTGTTGCTTGAACCTTCCAACACCATATATCCTTCATTCTTGACTAGTCATTTTCTCATCCAATGCTCCCAGTTTTAATGCCAAACCTTATATTGATCATTTCCCAATTTTATTTTCACCACTTTGTATTAGTTATCATGTTTTTTTTTAAAATATAACATTTAATAAATATAAAAATAGAACAGTATATCATTAAAATTCAGAAATTTTCTTAAATATTTTTCTTTATCAGGCACATTATTTTGCTATTCAAGTTTAATTACCTCGCCAAACAACCATCAACCGAGTAAGAAATTTCTTTCTATTATCATTGACAAAATCAAAATCAGAAATTAACGATGTGAAGATCTCTTTAAAAGTATCAAACGACCACTAAGATATACTAAAATAATGTTAAAATGACATACGAAATGAACTAAAAAAACAAACAAAAAAAACACTACAGTTTTTATTAAAAATATATAAAAAGTAATAAACCTCAATGATCGACAACTAACATTAATTACAAACCATCGATAAAAAATAAATAAAATAAAAAATACTGCGGCATAGAAAAACATATTCTAATAACATAAATTTTATTTAAATTTAATTAAATATAAATTTTATTTTTGTTTATTTTATTTGGAGCGACGGCAATCACTTTAATCCATATTGCAATCAATATATATTCAAATTAATTACTATAAACATTGAATTGAATAACCAATTGAACTTACGAATGGGCACGAGCCGAGTAAGGTAAGGTTGGATCTTTGGTTCATTTGTATTCGATCTGAATATTGATACCATTCATTTGTTACCTGGCCTAATCCAAGTTAAGGGAGGTGTCGCTCGACTCGAACTCGACCCGAGTTTTAAGCTTCAAAACTCAACCTGTTTCAAGTTATTATTTTTTAAATTTTAGGGACTTAATTATAAAAAATAAAATCTTAGTAACGTGATTTTAAAAAAAATATATTTTTTGTGCCCTAATTGTATAAAATATATATAAAGAGAGATTATTATTGCAAATATCTTTAAAAATATATGAAAAATTACACTATTAATCTCGGGTTAGGTCGAATTTTTTTTTTATCTTAAACTCGAACCCGATCCAAAAGCACACTTGAAAAATCGCGACTCGACCCAAATACGAATTTTCTACCTAAAAATTCAACATAACAGATCGGGTTAGATCAAAACTCATCAGGTTCAGGGTCCGTACCCATCCCTAATTGAGCTGAATAATTTAGTCAACTCAAACTAATGTGAAAATTCAAAAATAGATTACCCAAACTAATGTTAGGTGAGGAACATTAATCTATGAAAATAAAAATAGATAGTGAAATAAATATTGAATTTATTTATTATATCAAACAAAGTATAAGTAAAATAACTCGAAAGCAAAAATAAACCAAAATCGTTTATTTGTTGAGACTTTGTAACACATAGTTTTCTTAAGATCCATATGTTTTTATAGTGTTTGAGAAACATCGAGTGTCTATCTCTTAGAATACAACAACAGAATAGGTACAATAATAATACATTTATAGTGATCAACGAACTACACCTCGTGTTAGGATCGAATTCTTCAACTGTACACATATCAATATGGTGGAAAATTTGAATTTTGGGTGGAATTCTACTTTTTCATTCAAAAATCGTAAATCAATTCTCATTAAAGGATGTACCGATACGGGGATCCTACCACGTAGATGTACCGATAAGGGTAAAGGTCATACCAGTACGGGTGTTGGTTGTGTTAGTTAATGGAATTAGTAAGTCTAAAATGTTTGTGTTTTAGCCCTTAAAATTATTGAATGCAATCGAATGAGTTAGGAGGCGGCTCAATTTGAGATGAAATTTGACATACAAACATGTAATGAACTTAATTGCAAGTTGGTAAAATTAATTTTGGTGTTGGTCTCTGAATTTATTGAAAACTACATTTTGGTCCTTTTTGTGAGATTTATGCAATTAGGCTTGTTCTCGAGATTCATTTCGCATATGAGGTTACTCAACGGACGTATGAACACATAGGAATCATAAAATATCTAGAAAAGATAAAAAAATATGATCGTTTATCGGTGTGAGTTCTCGGATTTAAAAAATAAGATCATTTAAGTTCACGTGTTTGTTTATACAAAGAATAAAATTTAAGCACTAAGATAAATCTCTCATGATCATCAGCATAATAATAATGTTGACAATTGAATTATTAGTGTCTTTAGATATTTTTTAGGTCTTTTATACTCTCAATTGAGTTTTATAATCGTTGGTGACTATTGGAATTGAAATTAAACCATTGGTGACTTTATTTTTCTTAATAAATATTATTATAGGCAGTAAGGTATCAATACACGTGTTAACAATATCAATGTCTTTCTTGAAAATTAGCCGTTGAACTCTTAACTGTCTTTCTATATCATATACCTTGGTGCGTATCAAAATCGGATTTCTGTATGCCATCGTTCCATATCGATACGGGGATTTGATTATCTACAAGGAACTAACCACCGTGATTTTTGAAAATAGTTGTTAGGATTTCAAACATAGATTTTCGGTATACGCGTAATGTTACGATCCTTATCATATCAATATCGTCTCGCCTATATTTTGAAAAAAAAATTCTATAATTGAAACCCTAAAAGTTTAGTTTATCTACATAATTTTTTTTCAAACATACCAAAACCTTCTCAAACATATTTTTAAGTTAAATGCACTTAAAATATTTTTGAAGTCTTTTCAATTTAATCCAAAACTATTTTTTAATTATTATATATAAAAAATTATTTTATATAAATTCGAGTCTTAATATTTATTATTTAAAATATATAATTTTTTATTTAATTAAAAAAATGATACAATTAATCGATTATAATTTTAATATCAAATCAATTGACGATAAAATTAATTTTGGTCAAATTAAAAATAATGAATACTATGAAGTTAATTATTGTAATGATAATAACTAAAATTATAGTAAAATATTTTTAGATATAATTGTCGCATTTGATAAAAGACTGAGAACATTGATTTCACATCAAAAAAAAAATAGAGATATTGAGATATATAAACAGTGCGTTGCATACCTCATCAAACATATCTTTTAAAAAGATGATAATGATATCATGATAAGAGATATCAGTGATTCTCTGACTATTCGATTTTACGTCGAGAATCCATAAGTGAAGTAGACGAGGTGAACAACCATGACAATGGTCTATCACAAGCGTGATTGACATGTGACGGGACCATTAAAAGATTGAGTGAGAAAATCATTTTTAATAGAAGATAAATTATATATAAAAAATCTTAAATATATAATCGATAATATTATACACACATCTTCTAAAACTTACGATACAATCGTAACAGTAATAATAATAAATAAATAATATTAAAGTATAAAAATCAATAAAAACATTAAACAAAAATGTGCGTAGAATGTAATGAGAGAATTTTATATGAACGTGCTTCAAAATCGTTGAAAAATTAAAAGAGCAACTAAAAATATTCTCCCTAATTGAAATTCAAGTTTTAAGTGATGATTTTTTATTAAAAAATAATTATATTTCTAAAATAAATATTAGAATTCAAAGATAATTGTAGGAAATGTTAACCTGAACTTACCCCTTACGAAACAGAGACTTTATTTATTGAATTTATTAATTCTGAAACTTCTCTTTGATTTCATCCCCTCCATTATGATTCATAATTCCAGAGAAGGGCAACTTAAAGTCCTGAAATCCCCATGGATTGATGGCAATACAGTCATTTGGCTTTCCAGTTCATCAAGCTTCCTACCCACTGCATTGAAAAAACCCGTCTTTAAACTCAAAACACCCACGGCCGCTCTCTGAAGTCTAAACTTTACGAAAGCCTCCCCCTTTGTATGAAGCAGATTGTCATTAAAGCCTCTCAATAGAAACCCCAGTTTGGATTTATAGCTTTTAGTTTCTGATTTTGTCACTTCTTTGTTGATCTTTTAAAGTCTTCTTCTTTCTCCATTTGGTTTGTTTAATTGTTTTCAAATTCTGTGCTTTCTTCATTTGTTTTCTCAAGCTCTGCAGTTCAGCTCTCTTCAGTCTAAACTCTTGTAAGAAAGGTATTTGTCTTTGGTTGGTCTTCGTTTTGAGTATACGTGAATTCTGTTTGGTTATGTTCGTAAAGGTTTGATTTTTTTATGACAGTGGTGTATTTTTCTTTTGTTTTTTGGGACAGAGAATTTAATTGTATAGTTTTAGTTGGATCTTTGTTCAACTTGTTTTTCTTCTCTGAGATGATTCTAATTTCGAGTTCTGATTATATTTTAACCAGATTTTGAAGTTTCTGAGGAAATAATGTGATAAGGGAACATATATGTCATTTAGATTGGGTACAAAGACCAGTCATCAAGGCTAGATCTTGCTTGAATTCTCTAGTCTCATAATTTAATTAGCAATGCAGTTGAGTTTGGGTTAAAGAAAAACTTTGATTCTTTTGAGGTTTTTAAGTTGATGCTGATGATTATCACTTGCAATTTTAGCAGGAAATTTTCTCCCTTGTCTGCAGAATGGAGTCTGAAAACGGGGTAACAATGGAGGAAGAGATAATTGTCGGTGAAGAAGCAGATGTTGAAGAATCTGCTGCAGAAGAAAAGAAAGAGGAACCCAGTGATGACATTAATGGTGAAGAGGCCCCAAATTTGAAGGAAGATTCCAATCAGCAGGGAACAAAATCTGAAGGCAAGGCAAATAAAGCTACTGCAAATGTCTCCACAACCTTAAAGGTATCATTTTCATCCATTCAAGCTGTTCTATTGGCTTTGATCTCTCTTATAATTCCTTATAGCTTAGATATTTCCTTTATTTTCTCTATTTTCTTCATGTGTATTTGTCTATTTCGAAGTGTAGGAGCCTAGTAATGTGAGTGGTGGTAATGCTAAGAGCATGAAGGTGACAAAGGATAAGCCTCACCTCAAAAGTTCGGTCCCAGTTACTCGTAATCAGAGGCCTGTGCTGTCCCAGAGTCTTTCATTACCTGCGAGAAGAGTCCATGGTGATGCTCTTGTGAAGAGCATTGATGGATATAAGGAGAAAGCTGATCCAAAACATGCCCAGGAAAAAAACTCCAAAGTTCATGGCTCTTCTTCAAATGGATCGGTTCTTTCATTGTCTCGTTTGAGTCTTCCCAACAGTCGGGGATCCGTCCATGTCGGCTCAAAGAATGCGAATGGTGGTGGATCTACTTCTAGAAGGACTACTTTAGCATCTTTGCCAAGCAATAAGCAAGCTGTGGTATGAATGTGTGGTATCATCATTTTCTATTTTCCTTTCTACTTTTTGGTTTTCTAAATGACTATTTCTGTTTGATCTTTGTGTTTGCTTATCAGCCTGCAAAATCTGGTCCTGGTAATGTGGCTGCTAAGCCCGCTTCATCATCCGAGTAAGTCTTAGTTGGCATATCATCTCTCAGATGCCTACTCTTTTACCACTTCTACTTTGGTTCTATTGTATATTTAAAATGTATTTTATTCATGGTAAATTTATTTAAAACTTAGATTCAGAATAGATCTCTTTGTTCCTTTGAACATCCCAACTCCACTGCAATTAATAAAAAAATGAACTTAGGGGTGGCAAATAAACCGAGAGGAAACCAATTATATATAACTCAAAAGTTTAATTCTGCTTATAATTATAGTGTGAACAAATCCTGTGTGAATGCAGATCAGCGGATTCAAAACCAATAGCAGCTGCAGCGCGGGGCAAAGAGGACGATGATGCCCATTCCACTACTTCGTACTGTCATTATTTTTAACTTCCATTTGCCGTGCTAGTCATTTTATTAATTAATCTTCTTTTATTGACATGTCTGTGATTTTTGGTGGTGATGATATTTAACAGTGCCACTTCTCGCAGCACTAGAAGGAGCAATGGGTCAGGATTCACCTTTAGGTTGGAGGAACGTGCTGAAAAGCGGAAGGAGGTTGGAAATATGCACCAATCTGTTATTTTCCTGTCACATTAATTTTATAAATGATTTTTGATGAACTCCTCCTGCAGTTTCTTTCGAAGTTAGAAGAGAAGATCCATGCTAAGGAAGTTGAAAAGAATAACCTGCAGGAAAAATCAAAGGTCTTGACGATAACTTTCTAACTATTACTTGAATGATCATATTTTTCTATCCTATTTCCAAGTTTACTGGTTAGATTCATTCTATCTCTGCGCCATTTCATTAATTTTTAGGTTTGTTGCATCATGCAGGAAAACCAGGAGGCAGAAATCAAGAAATTAAGGAAGAGTTTGACTTTTAAAGCTACACCAATGCCAAATTTCTACAAGGAACCTCCTCCAAAAGTTGAACTAAAGAAGGTAATTTGATGGTTTCTTCTTTTCTTTATTACTATTTCATGCTGGCATGCATTCTTCTGTCGAAAATTTTTAATTTCTTCGGTATAGTTATATATTCTCTTTGAAGCCACATTATCCTTGGGATATTTGAGAGGTGCCTATTTTTTTATCATATTGTTTGATAATTTTTTTGATATGATGCCGATAATTATGGTACATATGCCGTGAACTTTGAATTGTTGTACCAATATACTGTGAATGATTAGGAATTACAATTTTCTCAATTATCATTTATTTGTTTTCTTTTGACGGTTGAGAAAACGACCAGTGTCTAGATAGAAACTGCTGTAGGTGATCGCAGGCTGTTACTGGTTCTATGTTTGATTCAAGTTAACGCTACGAGTTATTAGGTGGCTTTGCTTTGAGTAAACCCGAGTGCTTTATCTGTTGGTTTAACACTTTCACACAATCGATGTAGTTATGTAACAAGGAAATATATCAACTTATTGTTCTCTATAGAGGATTAGGAATGAGATTCACCACATAATTGGCATCCCATGACGGAGATTTGTCTTTCTAATGCCTAGAAATCTAGAACGTTTTCGTGCGGTGCCTTCGGCAGAAAATCATCGATAATGGGCAAATGCACGTATCGGTAGACTTGTATATCTTACAGCATTATATATTTCACTGCTAATTTACGGTGCTATCTTCCATTCATCAATACTCCAATTATCTGATATCTACTTTAATTGTCACAGATACCGACTACTCGTGCAATATCCCCAAAGCTTGGAAGGAACAAGACCGGCATTGCTGCAACCAACAACCCTTCAGAAGGTGATGGTTCTGGTGTTATCCCATCCTTCAATCAAGAACGCAACAGTTCAACCAAAAAATCTCTAACCAATGGTAATGAAGATAATGTTGCTTCCAAGAAGACTGTAAAGAAACCCCAACCTAAGCTTCAACCTAAGGAGACCACCAAAGCCGAAGAGAAGCCTGGAAAGTCTAAACCGAAACCGAAGAAAGCAGAGAACCCTGTGCAGGATGCTTGTGTTGGGAAGCCTGAAGAAGACCAGAACAATCCCATCAACCTTCCCCAATCCGAGGATGCTGTCACTTTAGAAGAAGAAATAAACCCTGATCAGAATGGTGGATCAATTCCAAGTATGGCTAACCCCGATATAATTCCCCGCCAAGTCACAGTCGGAGGCTGAGGACCCTGATTCTCAGTCCCTTGTGTTAATAGCTTCCATTTTCTTATTCATCTCAAGTTTCATGCTGTTGTGAATAGTATCTGTAAGTTGCTCATGACATTTTTTGAGGATTATCATACAACATTATATAAGTTATATATGCTGTCTGGGAAATTCAGGATGTTCATAATATTTTCCTTCAATGCACAAACCGGAGCCTGTGGAGATGAGCCGTGCAACTTTTAATGGAGAAATAACCATGTCTCTTTTTGGTGGTCTCACAGGTTTCTGTAATATATCATCGTGGGTATTTTTTTCCGGTCGATCGTCTTTAACGAGACATGTGATGATATTTTTTTTAAAAGATAACCAATAATGTTGAGTTGTTTGTGAAATAGACACTTTTGTTTGTTTGTTTTTTGTTTTTGGAGAATCAATTATTGATTTTTGTCTTCCTTCCCACTACAACTTTCATCTCAATCCATCCCATGATGTTGTCTTTATCCTCATTTTTATGCTACTTAGCTATAAAAATGATTAATTTAAGAATTTCATGTTTACATTTTTTTTATTAATCGGATATATAATTACATTCTGAAGTAAATATCGATAATGGATTTATATAAATTTTACAACAAGATCAATTAATGAATCTCTTCGTACAGAGTCATTAGTTGTTTAATTTTAAGGGTTTAGGGTTTAAGATTTAGATTACATACTAAGGTTTTAAATGTAAAAGATATAAATTTAAGGTTTATGGTTAGAATTTATAATTCAGGATTAGAGTTTAAGGTTTAGGTTTTAAGATGTTAAAGTTTAGTATTTTGGTTTTAAATTTTATAGAAATATTGTATAAATTTTTTATTATAGATCAAAATATAACCCTTAATTTAAATTATTAATTTAATATTTTATTAATAAATTATAAAAATATGATTAAAATTTATTATTTTGATTATTTTGCTAATAATACACGTTAATATAATTAAAACAATAAGAGACAACTACTATTACTAGATTAAATATGGAGGCTTTGAGTGATTACTCATGCTATTTTCATGTACCAAACACCATTCGTGTTGACTTCGTGTATATTATTATACACGAAGTATAATGAAAGATGTACAAGTCTATTAGAAATAAATTTGAATAAGACATAAATATTATTTAATTGTTTTAAAGTTTTTAGTAGGAATTTTAAATTTTATATTGGGATGGATATTTTATTTGTCCCGATCAGGTTAGATTTTTTAATGTAAGAATCAGGTTCAGGTTAGGTTGGGTAGGGTTGTGCTCAAGTTTATGGTGTAAAATATTCAACTTGATCCGACTGAGATTAAATGTAATTTTTCTATTAGATTTTTTAATGTAAAAATCAGGTTCAGGTTAGGTTTGGTAGGGTTGTGTTCAAGTTTATGGTGTAAAATATTCAATTTGATCCGACCGAGATTAAATGTATTTTTTCTATATTTTTACGGATATTTATAATGATAATCTTCTATCAATATTTTTTATAATTAGGTCCTTAAAATTATTTTTTATTTATAATTTAATCCTAAAATTATTTTTTTATAATTTAATCCCTTAAAATTATTTTTTATATAGTTCAAGTTAGGTCGAGTTAGAGTTTAGGATATTTATTATCGGGTCAGATTGTTTAAAAAAAATTGAGTCAAACTAGAATCGAGTTTAGAATATTTGTATTCCGTTCGGGTGGACCGAAAATCCAGCCCAACCCGACTTATACCCATTTCTAATTTCGTATGAGTTCAAAGACTGAATCATTTACCGATGAGAAGAGGAAAGAAAGCGAAGGAAATGAGTTATTTAGGAGACTGGGAGTGAGTTGTGCATTAATTTAGAGTTTATAGCATAAAAAATTATAGAATTATTTTAAATTAAATTTAATAAATAAATTTTATAAATTAAAATTGTTATCATGCTAGACCAGATCATCGTTTCTTTTAAATTTTAATAAAAAAAAGGTTAACATAAAATCATCAAAATAAAAATTACAATATTCTGTCTACAAAATATATGCATATCGTTATAAGATTAAAAATATGTATAAATATATATATATATATATTATTTTCTAATCACCTTTAAAATATTTTAAAAAGATATCTTACAATGTCCAAAATTAGTAAGTACTCAATTACCTAGAGTCTTAGTATTGGAAATTATGAATTCAAATAAAATTTAAAATTAGATACTTAAACGTCTATCATGGCTCTTTCTTAAGGGACTGTGAAGATTGCAGTGAAAACAGTACAGAAACCCCAGAAGACAGCAATGAAGAACAACAGCCCTGCCTGCATGGTTCCTAAGTTTTACCTGATCTTGACGGCTCCTGATGGTTCTACCGTCTGATTGCCACCAGAGTAATCTCAAGATGATGGCTGGTGGATTGTTGTAATCACTGTCTACTTGGTGACTGGTGGATTCTTGTAATCACTGTCTCTCCAACCATGTTTTTTGTTTCAAAGTTCTGAAACTGATTTTGAAATGACAACATTGTCTTAAAGTAATTCTTGACTGAGGATGTCAAAACTCAAACCTGAGTTCATGCACTGAAATAACAGCATTAATGCTGTGCAAAGCATAACAATATTTCCCCCATCAAAAGAAACTGAAACTAAGGTCATAACCTAAGTTCATGCAGACCAGTTACAAGACATATATATTATGTTTCGTTTGCTGGAAAGAAGGGAAGAGTCTTGTACAAAAATGCCATGTAAGATGAGACAACTCCCTACAAGACAGAACCTGACAATGTTAGCCATGTTCTCTGGGATTGGCGTTGATCTTTCCACAATTCTCAATCTCTTGCCTGTCCAAACACATAGGGTATCCAAAATCAATCCACAAACACCATTGACAAACACATGTTTTTTTTTTCAAGAACTAAAGATTGTTGTTGCAGATTAAGTTTAATGATGACAGTGGGAGAAAAAAACCCATCAATATGTTTTTGATTGTCTGTTTACCTTGAGATAAATTGGCAAAGTAGGTTCTGTCTGAAATTTCATCTTAGATGTTCCATCTTCAACATCTTCAACTGCAAGTGAAGATTTTACTAATTTATTTAAATAATTTCTCACCATTATCATTTGATAATTTTGGTCATAGTAGAAGAATATTTTGGAGCAAGGATGATGAAGTAGACAGAGTGGATATGGAAACTCAAAAGCCATTAGAAATAGGCTTTTTTTTGGCCACATGATGAGAAAAAAATCTGTATTTTTTATGTGTCTTCTTTTATACTTTATTTTAAATTTATTAAAAAATTAAATTTTAAACTATAACCCTTATTTTTAATATTTTAAAGCCTAAATCCTATACCAAAAAAATACAACCTACCCCTAATTCCTTATACCCTAACCAAAATCCTTAAACTAAAACCGTAAACCTTAAACCATAACCTTTAATTTAAAGTAGAGACATAAATTGAGGCATGAGAAAGGGGTAAACGATTTGCACCGGTAGTACTCTTTTGTAATCTACACACTTATGATGCTTAAATGGTACCTTAAAATGCTAAGGAATATCAATAGAGTTAGCAGACCTAGTGTGGGATTAAGGGTTTAAAATTATGTTTAAGGTATTATTACTTTTATCTTTAAAAAATTATATTTAAAGTTTAGAATTAAAATTTAAAATTAAAAATTTTAAAAGTATTTTTATCATTTAATCAATTAATAAATCTTTTAATATTTAATTTTTAAATAATAATAATTAAAATTTATTTAAAAAATAATAAAAGATATCACAGATACATGATACACTTAAAAAGTTAAAAAATAATTCTCCTCCTATCATGTGCCAAAAATATTCTTTCTTTGAGATTGATATATATATCATAAAAAATTATAATTTTTGTCTTTATTTCAATCGGACGTTTTACGAAACAAAAAAAATAATAAACAAATTAAATTATTAGATAAATTATTTAATTATACAATTTAAATTATATCGACAAATAACTATTAACAAAACCGTATTAACTTAATAAAATATCATATTATAACGATATTTTTCGACTAAACTGCATTGTTAATATAATTCGAGGAGATAAAAGGCTAAAAATAAAATCTGAGAAATAATATTTTAAAGATAAAATTACCACTTTAAACCATGTCTAAATATACATAAATTACCGAAGAATTAGCCGGCGCATTACGCAACTTACACAGTAGTTAAATGCTACATGATCAGCGGAATTCAACTCTTCATTAGATGAGAGTCATGGAATTACTTATTCTTGATTAGGTAATACTATGGGTTAAAAAATATACGATCTAATTGAATTAATCCGATTATTTAATTATTTAAACGTAAATAATCCAATATTTATTTGAATTTTTTAAACGAGTCGAGTATTTGATCTGTCAATTTTTACGTTGGATCCGGATTATAAATTAAAAATTTATTTAAAATTTAAAATTTAATCTAAATTTTTCGAAAAAACAATTACGTGAATCAGATGCACGAATCAAGTCGCCGCAGTGAGTTCAGGACAAGGCGGATGGCTTGTACTTTGAAATTCATGGTAGAACAAAACCAAGTTGGTTGACATATATGGCATTTGGGAGTGAAGAGAATCAAAGAAGAAAAGAAAAGTGAGGAACTTAATGAGCTTGACTACACTGATCCATTTGTCGTCTTCCCTTTGCCATGGATGGTTCAACTAAAAGGTATAAACAAACAACCCGGTTTGAAAAAGCATAGCCGGCAGATGCTGCCTAATCTCCTTTTCATTATTATATGATTATAAAGACCCTTTCAAATCCAAAGACCCAGTTTTCTTGGCCATGTTTTAGCAAGGTTGGACTCTTTCGTACATCTGCTAGCAGTCTGCATGTATATAAATCTCCAAACCCTAATACGAAGACAGAAACAAGATGAGTTTGATAAGTGAAAGTTGTGAAATGAAGCACTCCATGAGACCAAGATCTTTGATGCAGGGTCCAAGGCCTGCTCCCTTGAAGGTTAGAGATTCTTCATCGACGATCAAGAAATCATCTCATGGCAGCAGCAAGGTGATGAACCCTGTTGTGATCTATCTGAGGTCTCCAAAGATTATCCATGTTAGACCCGAGGAGTTCATGAGCCTGGTGCAACGGCTGACGGGGAAGGACTCGTTACCGAGGGATGAATCGAATAATCGACCACCTTCGTCACATTCTTGGCACATGGCAAGGGATGATGATGATGATGAATCCACGGCGGTCGCCCCACAAGGCAAGGTGACCGAGAGATCGTCATTGGGTAGTTTGTTTGATGGTGTCGAACATGGTGATCAAATTCTTCAACTGTCTCCTACTTTGCTGCGTTTCTTAGCTTGTGTATAGTCACCATACATTAAAGTTCTTCATTACCAGCTGAAAATGTTACTACGACCTAGCTGAATTACTAATAGTAATAATGAAATATGTCTTAAATGCAAAATAGACTTGGCCCCATTTCCTCAAACACTTATATTTTTGAAATTTACTATTTGATCCCTTAAAAATTCTATAATTTACTTTCAGCACCTAGCATGGAATTTTAAAACTCGATCGTTCATCATACATACATACATATACGCAGAGATACACAAACTTGTATAATAAACTTGATTACACACCGTCTTTGGTCTTGTCCTTCAGCCACTATGCTACCCGTATTTCAATGGCAATGGCCTTCGATTTTGGTTCTGAGTTGGGCAGTTTCCCCGTGTAGTCGTGGTTTGGCCGATTCTGCAGACAACGAAGGCGCCTATTACGTATGCACATACAAAAACACAATTCATTAAGACAGTCTAAAAGAGTACGGGAAAAACTTGATTGGATGAAGTTTCTTTCATTTATACGCTGGCGTCCGGGCCAATCCACATGTTACAAAACACAGAAATATAAAATGTTACCTATAGTAATTTAATATAGGCTTAATACTTAAATAAGTGTTTAAATTATACTCGTAAATCATTTTTAGTTCTAAATAAGTGTCTAAAATTTTTATTGTGATTATTTAAGTGTTTAACTATATTGTTTTTATTAATTTTTTTATTAATTTTATTTATTTTTTGATTTAATTTATTTTTAACATAATTGTTTTAAAAATAAAAGTTTTAAATATTTACAAAGTAATCTTAAATCTTTAACTTGAAACCCTAAAACTCTAAATTATCATCATTATCACTATTTATTGTATCATCAGAGACCATCACTACCGTCACCGGACTATCACGATCGTTTCTCCTAACCACCCATCGCTAGTAATTGGTGACATGAGTGTATCAATCGACTTTCTTAATGTTGAAAGAAACCAAAATCGCAAAAATAAAATAGTCGGTATACCTACCACCAATTATAAGCAATGGTTGGTTGGGACAAACGATCATGGTGGTCCGACGACAATAATGATGGTCTCTGATGAGGTAGTAAATAGTGACAATGATGATAATTTAAGAATTTGAGGTTTTGGGTTAGGGATTTGGGACTATTTTGTAAGAATTTAAAATTGTTAATTTAAAAAATAATTTTAATTTTATTTAAAAATAATTAAAAGAAATTAAAAATTAAAACTCGCCCCTTGTCATATTTTTATTAGAAAACAATTTTTTTATTATTGTTGAGGCACTTAAAATGACCCAAATTAAAACTTTAGGCACATATTTAAAGCTAAAAATAGTTTAGGCACTAAAAGTGATCCACAAACATAGTTTAGGCACCTATTTGAATATTAAACCTTTAAAATATTATATTTTATGTTAATTTAATCTTGTCTTTATTGGTGCCTTCACTTAAAATTAGTGGCTTTAGGGTTAAGGTTTAGAGAATTAAGGTTAAGATGTATTTTTTAAGATGTAGGGTTTAAGACCTAAAAAATTAGGGTTAAAACTTAGAATTTATTTTTTTAAGATTTTTTAACGACAGGCATGAAAAAAGGCACGATTAAGAGACAAAAGATTTCTACTCTCAAAACTTGGCTCTAACTATCGATACTTATTGTGAGTAAAAATCCTCTAGCCTTAATCATATCCCTTTTATACCTCATACTAAAAATTCTTAAAAATTAAATTCTAAAACCCTGCCCTTAATTTTCACGAGTTAAACCCTAAAAATACACCCTAACTATAATTTTAAACCATAACCCTAAGTTTAAACCTTAACCCTAAACTTAATATTTTAAAATGAGAACACCAATAAATACACAACAGAAGAACAAATAATTTAAACCCTATTATGAGACCACCAACCTAAAATATTATAGAAAATTATAATTTATGAATAACTTTTTAAGTTTTCTGTATTATAACATTTCAATTGGTGCAGCAATGTAATCGTCACGTAACTTGCTGCACTTCAAACTCCCCAAAATATATTCATGTTCTTGTGTTATAGTTTAATTCATCTCTAATAAAATATATGAAATCACCCCAATTGGTTCTTTTAGATATTTCAATTTTCATTTCCGAAATACTAAAAATCATATGAATGAAAAAAAAAAACAGTAAATGAAACAAGAATATGGATGAGATTAACATGTATGTATGTATGTATTATAAAAGGTTAGCATGTATTCAATCCAGAAAAAAACATAAAAACAACACTGCTCAATATACCAGATTCTTTTCACACTTGTGTCCTTGAAAGGCATCTCCACTGTCCAAATCGAGGGCCCTTGTCTAAAAGCATTAGCAAGCCGGCGTTGTTCGATGACAATCCATACAGGTTCCTATAGAATTAATGAAGAAATATGAACAAAAACAGTGTTCAAATGCCGGCATTAATGTTTCTATAGGATAATAATATGTTTATAAACTTCAATGTCAATTTCCAACATAAAATATATCAAAGATGCAGTAAATCCGACTCTAATGTTTCACAGTGAACTATTAGAGGCTATGGCCTTAAGTGACGGATGTTAAAGACTACATTTCTTTCTATTGGACAAGAATGACTAATTTCGGTTTTGCTATGCCGTAAAATATTAATAGAGGTAAAGAAAAGGAAACCGAAATATGTCTGTTTTAAAACATTCATCAACCCAACAATACGTATGTAGATGACGATTATTCCACTTACTTGCTTCGGCGTGCTCTCAGCCTCCAAGAAATAGAAGATACAATCCACTGAAAGAAAGAAAGAAACCATCAAAAGATTATGGGAAAAAATAGAAGATCTCTATTTGATTAATTACCACATATTATGTTTATTATGCTTCCAACAATGTTAGATTAACACTCCAAAGATGACTGATGTACAAAACTAAAATAATACAAGGAGTAAGTGGAACTCAACATTAATATAACACTTTAACAGAGATTACCTTGAAGAGGCTTCCAAGAGTACATGGTTTTGCAACCACGTGTTTTTCTGGTGACAATTCCTTGCACAAATGTTGAGCTATTTCTTTCAATAAAACCAACTGTGCTTTGTCAGTTCGCATCAATAGAAGGGCTTGTCTCATTGATTCCCTGTCAGCCTCAAGGTTCTGAAGCCTGACATAGAGTTTCTTGATATCAGGATCACAAACATCAGGTAGATTAAATGTCTCCCTCGGAGAGGATGCGTAGTTATCAGAAATTCCAAGTCCATTTTTCTGCTCAGCAGTTTCATTATATGACACCCCATTATGGATGGAATCAATCACATAAACTCTGCCTGTCATATCATCTCTAACTTCTGAAACATTATCCATTCTTCGTGTTCTTGAAATCCCATCCATTTCAGAAACTGACTCCACCTTTTTGAAGTTAGTATTATACCTGGGGGAATCACTGATAAATTCGGAACCCATCTCCATAGAAAAGAATGAATTCGTACTATCTATTGAAAGACTCCTTGAATGTCTTGGGCGCCTAGGAGAGCGGCCGGCTACCACCTTCTCCAAAACATTACTTGTTCCTGGAATCTCACCCTCAAGCTGGCTAGTACTGGTATTCCTCTCCATTAGGGAGATCCTTTCTTCCAGATTCCTCAAGTGTTCTTGGGCATGAGGGGTCTCACCAAATGCGTATTTTTCAACGTCTTCAACATCTTCCATATCATTACCAGGATACTCATTCAAATTGCACTTTAGAGGCGGATAATCATATGCAGGAAGATCAACTTCGGCATCAAAGTCCTCAGCCACACTTGGATGCCACATCTGTCCATCCTTCTCACCTTCAAGCTCTGCCTCTGTAAAACCATAACTCAACATCCTATGCTTGTATGCCTGTGCTTTACAAGTTAAAGCTTGAACAGTCTGCTCTCTCTTATACAGCAGAATTTCCAAAACCTCTATCTCGTCCTGGTCATGTGACATTTTCTCCTCAGCAAAACGTTTAAATTGTCTGGCATCCATTTCTATCTTAGCCTTCTCACTCTGCAACTTCAATATCATCGACATGGCCTCCGTTGCAGCTGAAGATGAAGCATTTCTCTCTTCCTCCAATTCCAAATACAAACCCTGTATTGTTTCTTGTTGGCTGCTGACTGTCTCCCGCAAAGCAGAACATTCATTCTCAATTTGGACTCGGGCATTGGAATAAAGATCAAGCCCGGGGACATAAAACTTGTTTCCGGTCTCAAACTCATCATGTTTTCGCTTCACAGACCGAAACCAGGAATTCGAAGGAGCGCCAATCAAAGCACAGGTAGTACAGCTGCAATAACAACATTTTACCAAATCTCTTGGAGGCAATTCTGTTTCTGACTCCATGCATCAAGATATGCATTCAAATTCAAGCAACCTAATTCTTTACTAATTTTTTTTTTTAAATCTATGCTCTATGCTAAATAGAGAACAATATTAATGTTCTTCTTCTCTCTTGAATACTACAGATCCTCTTAAATTTTCCTTCCTTTCATTTCTGACTCCAGCCACCAGCTATATTATTTCCTCCTGGATCATTCAATCACATAGAAAAGATCCTGAAATAAACGATAAAACAACAAAGAAATGAAAGATATGTAACTAAAGATTCTCTGTTTTATAGAAAATTAAATAATTTTCTTAAAAAGGACTAACACTAATTCATTATTTTGGTAATTTTCAATTAACATTAAAAGGTTCAGACATAATTTCTTGGAAAATCTCACAGACAAGAAAATTTCTACGAAACAGAGGAGCAAGGGACTTACCGAGGAAGTTGAGAGATAGAGATAGAAAAAGGAGTCAAATTTTCCCGTGAAAATTAACACCCGGAAGAGAAAAAACAATCCCTTCCCATTTTGAAATTCACAAACTTGCCCAACGAAAGAACATCAATCGCCGGGCAATCAATCAGAGCGGTGAGAGAAAAAAAATCCCAAGGTAGAAACGGCATTAACAGCGGTGGCGTTTGGATGGAAGGAAAATCCAAGAGAGAAAGGAGAGAAGAAAAAACGAATTGAAAACTAAATGAAAATTAGGCGAAGCGATTTAAACCAAAAACCCGAAGGGACTGGTTGAAAAGAATGGACGGATGGTTATGCGCCGGTGAATTGCTTCGTTGGAAAATGGCGGTTTATCGGGAACGGAGGATAGTTAAAGCATTTGCGATTGCAGGAATTGGGTAAAATGTATAAATGGTCATCAAACAATCTCTAAAAATATAATATAACCATCAAACTTTTTAAAAGTTATATAATAAGCCTAAAACTTTAGTTTTTATACAAAATGGGTAACATGAATACATGATTGTTATAGAAATTTAAATAATAGAACATTTAATTCTTATATTGACATATTTAATCAATTTATTTTTAATGTAATCCTTATTATTATATTAAAATTAATTAAATTTATAAATATTGATGATTAAATATATTCTAATTCAAATTTTTGTATCTATCAGATTTTTTTATTAATAAGAAATAACGACTTAATCATCATTTTATAATAGAAATTAAATTTTAATATCTATTATGTAATTTTTAAAATTTGATAATTATTTTATATTTTTATAGATAATTTAATGATCATTTATATATTTTACTTGTATTTATTTTATATCCTTATGGGAAGTCATGTGTTAGGTGAGATTGTTTGATACTAAATTTAGGGTATTTTTGGATTACTCTTCAGATTTTTAAGGGATTATTCTGATTAATTTAGATTGATTTATGCTTAATTTTAAAAATATTAATAAAGAAATAACGACTTAATAATCATTTTATAATAGAAATTAAAATTTAATATCTATTATGTAATTTTTAAAATTTGATAATTATTTTATATTTTTAAAGATAATTTAATTATCATTTATATATTTTACTTGTATTTATTTTATATCCTTATGGGAAGTCATGTGTTAGGTGAGGTTGTTTGATACTAAATTTGGGGTATTTTTGGATTACTCTTCAGATTTTTTAAGGGATTATTTTGATTAATTTAGAGTGACTTATGTCTAATTTTAAAAATATTAGTGCTCAAACTATACCATATTATGTTTTAGGTGTCATGAATTTTATTTTATTTAAAAAATAATATTATTACCTCAAAATGATAATGAAATAAACTTTAGGTACCTAAAGTTAAAAAAAAATGTATACTTTAATTATTTATTTTATAATTTGGACTTAAAAATATTAAATTAATTATTTAAAATAATAAGATAAACTTTTGTTATATAAGAGTCTATTTTTTATTTTTTTATTATTTTAAAAATCTCTAAAACGATCTTGTTGATACCTCAATTTTTTGAAATAAAATAAAATAAAAGGTATTTATGTGGAGCTAAAACGAAGGTTCGTAAATTTTTATTTTTATCTTTTTCTCACATATAATCGATTTTCTCTTGAACTTTTTCTTTCACACTTATTTGAAAAATAATAAAAGGTACTCATGGTCTTATCGAATCTAATATCTTATATAATTTTATAAATTATTTTTTATTGATACGATATTATTTAATATTAATACATTAGCCTATATGATATTTTTATATTAACGTTCACTATCAAATATGTTTAAAATATTATTTTAAGTTATTAATCATTAATTGACTATAATTTTTTTCATATAAGTATCATTTTTATAAAAAAAATATGTATTTAAAAATATATATGTCGAGCTGATTATTCAATCAAATATTATAATATTTTTTCTTTAAGGCATAGATATAAAAGCTATGTAAACTAAAATTTTGATTTTGATTTAAAGTTTAGATTTACAGTTTAGGTTTAGGAATTTTGACCGTTGATTCTATGTTTAGGTTCAATTTTTAAGATTTTAGACTTCAAACAAGCATTACGTGATATTTTTTATATAATTTATGTATAAAAAATATAACTCGTATATATACATGAGTAAAAATTATTTATATTATTTAAAAATTAATTTTTTTTATATTTTTTAGATTTTTAGATAATAATAATAAATAATTAAAATTATTTTTTATTTTATTTTTATTGTTAATCACATATGTCTATTTGATTTGAATAATTTCATTTAATCTGTAGATTCACATGAAACATGGAATCTTACCTATACTAACTAGGCAGTAGGCCTATGTAAAAATATCTGATTTAAATAATTTGATTCAGTTATCTAATTTAAAATTTAAAATATTTAATTTAAGTTTTTAAATAATACAGATTTAAATATTCGATAATAATATTTAAATAGGATGTCTCTCCCTATAATTTCCATTGGAAAGCCAAGCCAAGCACGTCACTAGAATAAGTACACAAAACTTGGAAATATGGTCAGATTCGTCTGTCATTTAATGTACCCCACTGATTGGTCCCGGTCGGCATACGTTTCAAAACAGAAAGCTTTGAAGGGTAAAGTGTAGGCATAATTTTAACCTTTAACGTTTATAGTTTTTGTCGTTTTAGTTTTTATTCTTTTTTTAAATAAATTTAGTCTTTAATCTATATCTTTTTGATAAATAGTTTACTTTTTAATTAGATTGATGATTGGATCGTTAAAAATTTAACGGTGATACATATATATAAAATATAATTTTAAGTGACATGACATGTAACCTATCAAATGCATATATATATAGAATATAATTTTATTCTAATATAAAATATAAAATAATTAAAATTTAAATAAATATTAAAAATTAATTAATTCTAAAATATAAGATTATTAAACATTTTAACCTTAACTACACGATAAAATCAAAATCTTATTCGAATTGTGTTTATATTTTTTAAGATGAGATTTTGATTCTATCGTAGTTAGGGTTAAAAATGTTTTATATATATTTTTTTATTTTAGACAATTAATTTTTAATATTTTATTTGAATGTTAATTGTTTTATATTTTATATTAGAATAAAATTATATTTCATATATATATATATGTATTTTATAAGTTATATTCCATATCATTTAAAATTATATTCTATATATATCATCGTTAAATTTTTAACAATCCAGTCATCAAAATAATTAAAAAATAAGATATTTGTCAAAAAGATATAGGTTAAGGGAAAAATTTATCCTATTAAAATTATTTTTATGCCTAAAAGTCTACCCCTTTAATCTCTTACCATGTGAACTTGTTTACGGCGCTCCATAGCAGCAACGTGGCATGAAACAGTCTCAAGCCAGAGAGGCCACGTTCCCTTCCTGATGTGCCAGTGCCACCCAACTCCTTGATCTTTGAACCCTGTTGACTGTTGTTAGCATCAATCTTTGTCCTGAAACTGAGAGAAAAACAAGGGAGAATAATGGAGAAAAATCCTGATACAATCCCTTTGATCAATAACCCATCACCTTCAACACAGGGGACTGCGTCCAAATTTCAGACTATAGGAAACATCATAGTTTCAATAGTAGGAACAGGCGTTTTGGGGCTACCTTTTGCTTTTAGGATTGCAGGTTGGCTCGCAGGATCCATCGGTGTTATTGTCGCTGGATTCGCTACTTTCTACTGCATGCTTCTCCTGGTTAGGACACTTCTTTCCTACTTCAATAGTGCTTGCTTTGTTTGTTCCTTGGCTGTTTTACAACCCTAATAATGGTTTAGCTGGTGTACTATGCTGAATTTTGAGATGCAATCCTCTTCTGCAATTTGGCAGGATTTAATCCTTTACTTTCTATGATGCAATTGGTAGTTCAAGTTAATAGCTTTTTACCAATTTGGACCTAATAACATTCCTAATAACATACTAAAGGGATTAAGCTTTCTGTTCTTGGTTTCTGTCTCCCTTTTTCTTATTGAGAAGTTGTGTAAGTTTAAACTTTGGTCAAACAGGTTCAGTGCAGGGATAAATTAGCCTCAGAACATGAACTACCAGGGACAATAACATATGGTGACTTAGGTTACAAATGCATTGGAAAACCGGGACGATACATGACCGAATTTCTCATTTTTATCTCCCAATGTGGAGGATCTGTAGCATACTTGGTGTTTATTGGACAGAATCTTGCATCAGTTTTCAGAGGCCAAATGTTCAGTGTTGCATTTTACATATTCTTGTTGGTCCCCATTGAAATTGCATTATCATGGATTCCATCCCTAGCAGCCTTTGCGCCCTTCAGCATTTTCGCAGATATATGCAATGTGTTGGCAATGGGATTTGTTCTTAAAGAAGATATAGAACGTGCAAGCAGGGGAGATTTTTCATTTCGAGACCGGAAAGCTGTCACGGATAACTTGGGAGGGTTGCCGTTTGCAGCAGGGATGGCCGTGTTTTGTTTTGAAGGGTTTGGAATGACACTGGCTTTGGAGGCATCAATGAAAGAAAGGAAGACATTTCCTAAGGTGTTGGGCATGGCATTTACATGGATCACACTTGTGTATGTTTTGTTTGGGGTTTTTGGTTACATGGCTTATGGTGATGAAACCAAAGATATCATCACATTGAATCTTCCTAAGAATTGGACAGCCATTGCAGTGCAGGTAAGTTTCTCAATTCTTTAGGCATTAATCTAGGTGCTGCTGATACTGCTCATAGTAATGTAGCACATAATCCCATTGCATCTAGTTTGTTTCGAATTAGTAGCTACAATTCCGAGGTTAGTGCAGAGCCATAAAAACAGTGAGGATTCCCATCCGTTTTCGATGTGGAAACATTGATGCATGCTTTTATTTTATGCATCATTAATCTCTTTAACCCTACATTTCCTGTTGTAATCTCATAAGCTGAACGATTTGTGCTTCCCGGAAACAGATTGGATTGTGCCTGGGGCTAGTATTTACGTTCCCGATCATGGTTCACCCTGTTAATGAAATCTTGGAAGGGAAATTAAAGAAAAATACATGGTTTCAGAAGCTCAACAACAATAATGCTGAAAGCTCGAGTACAAGATTAGGAAAGCTGGGAATATACATCAGTAGAGCCATTCTGGTGACCATTTTGGCGGTCTTGGCATCATATGTTCCGGGATTCGGCGTATTTGCTTCGCTCGTTGGTAGTACAGTATGTGCATTGATCTCATTCGTTTTGCCGGCCTCATTTCACCTAACTTTGATGGGATCAACTTTGAGTTTGTGGCAGAAATCCTTGGATTGTTTCATATTGTTGTGCGGATTGCTTTTTGCAGCTTATGGTACATATAACACCATGGTTGGAGTCTGAACAAATGAAGAGAGACAGAAAAATCTTGGTCTTGACAGTTCCAAATTGAAAAATTCAGTTCTTCGATTAGATTAATGAAAAGCAACAGCAGACTTGTAAAGTAGTTGGGAAATTATTGTTTTTTCCTTTGTCGTGTGGATTGTTTTGAAGTTATTAAAGTTAGGGATTTAAATAATGGTCCGCTGCTGTAATAGAAACCGTTATATAACGATAATAGTATCGTCCGAAACTATTACTATTACATTTCTGCCCCAAAAGAGAGCACTAATGCATGCGTTCCAAACTGGAACGTTGTCTGCAATTATTAATAGTAATAATTATTTAAATTGAAAATAATTTAGTGTATAAAACTGTCATATTCGAATTTCGTCCGGGTAATCGAATATAAATAAGGTCATAAGTAAATATTAAATAAAAATAAATAAATAATATATGAATAAAATAATAAATGAAATTAAAAAAAATAATAAAAAATAATAGATAAGGTTGGTTCAGTTATGAGGGATGGGTTAAGAACGGTTTAAGGTGGTTTTTGGTTATGGGGGGTTTCGACGGTTGCTTTGCTTATCTTACTTTCGGCACTTGCTACCAAAACCAGGGGATCCATTCATTTATTATCATTTTACCCACAAAAAATACAGTCTTAGACGGCTGTTGTTGTTGTTGTTTAATCATTTCTGAGAAGACTAACATCAGCAGCAAACACTTTTGTTATGCATAGAAATAAGAGAATTTCAAAGGGTCACCACAACCAAGAAAATTAGTAGCAGGTGGAGGAGGGAAAGCTTCCATTAATGGATTTGCAAGGTCTTTGTACACTAATCCTTGTATCAGCCCTGATTTCATATGTTTGTCACACATGTTTTGTCACTGCCGGTGATATTGTACACGACGATGATTTAGCACCCAAGAAGCCCGGTTGCGAGAATGATTTTGTTCTGTATATCAGGGGACAAAACCGAAGAGAAACAGTGGGGAGGCTTCCGAATTCTGACAAACTTTTAGGGTAACATTCAATTCAGGGAATTGATTTTAGAGAAAATGATGATGGTGATCGGTTGAAGGGAGGAGGCATGGATCGGAAATTACCGATCAAATGATCGATCGGGAAAAAAAGAAAAAGGTTCGCATGTTTGAGGGAAGTAAAGAAGTCGAAACATTCCGAGAATTTGCAATTAATCTATCTTAACCTTGTAAGTGAGCTTCTATATCTCGAATAAAATTTAATTTGGTCTCTTCGTCTTTATTTGTTATTTTATTTATTTAATTTATGTGTTCTTTTAAATTATTTATTTATATGCATATTTTTAAAGTCATGTAGTATGTATGTTTAGGTGACACTTAATTACACTTAGATTAATTAAATTAGAGCCTTTTTAGGATTAGTCACTTTAATTAAATAATTAATTAAATAGGAAGATAATTTAGTAACGATGGCGTTCTAATCTTATACCTTGGATATACTAAGTGGTCAGTATTATGAAATGGTATTATGTTGGCCAAGAGTGTACTTCGGTATCGTATTCGGCGCATCATCGAAACGTAGAAAATGATAAATAATTTAAGGTTAGAATTTAATAAAATTAATTAGGTAAAAGATTAGTAGCACCAATAGAATTATTAATTTTGTTTGGTGTCGAAATAGTAGTGTCCGTGCATTCGGATGTTATCATAATACACCCGGTGAAATTAATAATTTAATAGGATTTAAATATTTAAATTGATGGAGCCTTTTTAGGTTAGAACTTAAAATCGACAAAATAATAATTGATCAAGCATTTTAAAACTTTTTGGGGCAGAACTTATATTTCATTAAATACGAGTTAAGGTTTCCTATCTAGAGGACGTCTTATTAAGCTCGTATTTAAAAGAAATATATTTTCTTATCCAAAAGGATATTCTTATTCGAACGATATTTATTTGCCAATAACGGATTAAATTAATATTATTATTTGAAATACCAAAAATGCCACGTGTAATTAAAAGGTACCGATTTCCGGGCACTCGTAAGGGTCGTTCTTACGCGTAACCGACTCCCGAACCCAAAATGTTTTAAAAATAAATCTCTGATTTGTTTTATGGTGTCTGACCTACCAAAGTGGCCGGTGGCGACTCCAAATTAATTTTAAAATTCAAATGTTTTCAAAATTTTGGTTTTTTTCATATTTAAAAGCAATTAAATCGATTTTTATAAAATTAACTCGCCAGGCTATTTTCACCATTTTCGGTTTTAAAATGGTCACGAAAAAAACGATAACAAAAATTTTATTAACATACATAAATAATCTTATAACGTTTGATTTGCAAGCGCCACTACAGAATGATTTTTAGCGACGTTTATTTTTATAAACGTCGTTAAAGATTTTGATCTGTTGTAGCGTTTTTTATCCAAAAATGTCGTAAACCATTGTGGTACTGGTTTTAGCAGCGACGTTTTTAGTAGTGATAAAAATAACACTATAAAACTAACAAAAAACATAGCTAAAAATCTATTATTTTGATGTTCGTCTTCTTAAGTTTATATCGATTCTTATATTAACAACTCTTTTTAGTATATTTATCTCGGAAATTAGTTTTTGAAGCATCTCCAACATCATTGGTCTTGTTTACGATATTGGCTCTCCGGTATCAAAATTTCATGCTCAACCACTTTATCGATCTCTTTTATAGGTGGACGACAATCAATTTTAGTATTGGTTATTGATCACCAAATCTTTTTTTTTGTTTTATTTTAGTAAGAATCTTGTTTTTCTAATTTTGTGATACGCTTTTTTCTATCCTTGTGACATGTTTTTATTTTTGTTTTGAGGTTTGGTTCGTTGTCTTTGTGACAAGTTGTAGCATATCATAGCGATCGACGTTGTTCGCATAAATATTCAATCGATGCTAGCTTTTTATTTATGTTTTTGTGACAGCCTCGCCCCGGGTTAGGAGACGGAGGCGTCGACCGAACATTCAACTCACATTTAAACCGATCTTGTATTCAATTATAAAATATTTTATTCATTTGTATGACTTTTCGATTACTTTGTAAGACATTACAAGTTAATCTATTGTAACACTTATCATTTTGAAGGCCAATTTAAAACTTTTTCAATTACGATTTTGTTCATCAATTTTAATTTATTTATCATTCAAATTCGATCTCATCGTTCAATCTTAACTTACTATCAATTTGAGTTCCAATATAGATCTTAATTTAACTTATGGAATCTTTGAGACGAGATGGGAGACTCCCACATTTTAATCTCGAGAATTTAACCAAAAATGGCTGAGGGTATCAATACCCCTATAGGATGGTATCAAAACAAGGGGTATCGAAACCCAATTCGATACTGGTTACCAACGTTGACTCGTTGACCAAGACTGAGTAGTTTGGTTCGATACTGGTATCGATGCAATTTTGTTACTAGAAGTTCCAGTATCGAACCAGGTATCGATACTGGTCTACTTCGATGGCTCATTGACTTAAGGCTATTGTAGCCTGGTTCGATACTGGTATCGAACTAAGGAGCCTACATGAAGGCTAGGTATCGAACCAAGCATCGATGTCATTATGCTACTGCCAAGGGTGGTATCGATACCCATGAAAATGGTATCGATACCCCTGCTCAAAATTGGCAGATTTTAAACTTTTTAAACACTTAGACCCTATCCAAGGACCATCCAAGTGGCCTCAAGCTATCCTTAAACATTAAGAGACCATTTTAATAGGTTTAGGCAACAAGTAACAACCTAACCATTCCATCTAATTGTCCAATTCAATGCACATACCAATATCTAAACCATTCTACCTTACCATCTCTATAGCCACTAGTTTAACTATATCTTAGCCTTATGGTCTACATGTTAGACCACATGGCTCATCACTTGCATATCAATACACAATACCCTAACTAAGCTTCCATGGGCAACCTCAACCATACCAAATGCTAGACAATTCATGATATTGCCTTATGGCTTACAAACCAAGAACTCAATAGCATTATATATACAAAACATTAACCAAGTCTCAAATGCATAAACTAATCAAACATGCTCACTATGCCACCATAAGCTAGGAGTTAAACAAAGTTACAAAATATCATACTTTGGCTTGCTTGATGTCCTTGCTTTCAATAAAACCCGATTTAGCTCCTTGACTCGAAAACCTGTTGTTTTGGGAAGGAGGAAACAAACGAATGGTAAGTACGTACTAGGTACTTAGTGAAGCAGCCCTAAGTCTAACCATATTAGACATGAAACAATTAACAATATAACATGCTATAAGTAAGCAAATAAATCCAATTCACGACAAAAGATCAATCAATATACAAGTCATTATGCTCCTCATGTTAATCATAAGTCTAGCATATTATTCCATTTTCTAGTCTATATGCTCAAACTTCTATTAAACAATTCATATCAAGGGCTACACTTAGCCATATGTTCAATTTCATCATCCATTAGCCATTTCACATTTTAAGTGCTATACTTAGCAACAATTTCATTTCAATATTTAATTTCATAAACAATTTTTAATGCTTCATAGGCCAATATATATATACACGCTTAGTTTCACATTTAAATTTTAATCTTTTCATTTTATCTCATGTGATACCTTGGTATAGTTAGACAAGGTAAGCGAGTCAACAAGAGTGTCACGAAGACACTAACAAGAGTACCACAAAGGTACTAACAAGAGATACTCATGATATCTAACAATAGTGACTAGCCACCAATCAATGGTACCCATAGTACCGAACTAGAGTGTCGTAGCACTAAACAATGAGCTCAGGCTCTAGGCATGTCGTACTACCTATGACCAACTATCGACCAAGGCTCAATAATATTTTCATTATCCATTTGATCATTCAATTCATATTTACCAAGTTCATGTCATTAAGAGTATGTATCCAAGATATGTTATCAAGCAATGCATTTATATCATTTCACAAGTAATAGGCATATCAAGTTATCAAACAATTGATCATATCACCAATAACATGCTCCATGCATGATTCGCGTACCTGACATCCATAGTTGCGTACCATACTTACCTCGACATTTCTAAGCTATGCATATGTGTTAAACTAGTGCTAACGATCTAACAAGCAAACATGTTATCACACAAGTCCTTTAGCATTTAACCATCCTCCCCATTTTACCGAATATACAATTAGTCCATTTATATGACATTTCAAATCAAATAAACAAAGGGAGGTTAGGAACCTAGGTCCTAACCCTAAGATTTGTCACACTCACCTTGATTCCAAGTAATTTAGGGGTTGTAAATCGCGATCTCTTTGTCCTTTTTCCTCGGTATTTCGAGCCCTCCTTGTTCCTCGATATCCCCTTCCCTTGTATTCTCTAGTAATTCATATACATATGACATTCATTATGATACATTCAATCAATTAATCCAAGTGATTCTAGACTTAACAAAGGTAAACACGTGTATTTGTTCATTATGGACAGTTTCACTACCTTATAGAGAATCGCTCATATCTTCTAATTCTCATATCCGATTTTAGTCCATTTTACCTATTTGGAAAGCTAGAAGAATCCTCTACAAGGACCAATTAACCTTACATTTTAATTATTACCTAATCAACATCATATTTCATTCGGATCAGACCTATCCGGATTTCGGGACTGCTCGGACAGTCCTTACGGAAACGCTTATATTTTTATCTACCGAACTCGGATTGAGGTGCCGTAAATTTTCACATAAACTAGATATATAGGAGTATCATAATTTAAAATTTCAGTTCCTAACTCCTTAAATCCCGACCTAGAGAATTTCTCAAAGATGGCTATTCGGAATAGCATTTTTAGACAATTTCAGCTAATTTTCATTCTATAATTTCGAATCCAATCCGAGCTCACTCTTATGAACTTTCCAGCACCTTAAACATGAAATTAACATCTTCCAATCCATTTTATAGCAACTTATAAGATCAACTATCATACATGTAATATTCACAAAAATCCTAATTCCAATCTCTAACTCATTATTCATACTTTAAGAAAACCCATAACAAAATAAACACTATCTTTAAATTGAACCTTCTCACAACCTTATTCAACAATAATGCATCACAAATATTCAAAAATTCAAAGCTTACGCACTCAAGAATTTCAATTATATATGGAAAAACTTATCAAGACCTTTGGATTGAATTTTCTAGGCCAAAAGCTTAGCCATATAAATCTCTAAAAATCTCTTTCAATGGCTTCCTTACAATCCCTCTCAAGCCTCTCTCTCTTACTCTTCTTTATCTAGTGAATGGGGAAGAAGAAGAAAAATTAGATTGGTTTTGTTCAACTAATAATTGGGTGTGAAATGACCCCTCTACCCTTAATGACATACTTAGGTTTAGATTATTATCAAGGGTAGTTTATGGAATTCCATCTTTTATCATGCAACACTCAACTTTCTCATTTAATTTAATTTAATTTAGCCTTTTTTCTAACTCAATTAACATATGATTCAGTTTTATTTACGGTTTATTCGAATCACTTTACTAACATGATTTTTGGGGTGTTACAGTTTTTGTCGGTAGTTACTTGGAAAGATTTATTCCACTCGGTTAATAGTTGTTTGTCGATAAAATCAGTCTTGGGTAGTAGTACTTTCTGTATGACAGTTTGAATCGTCTACAACTCCTTTCGTTATGCATCTCGTTTGTGATATAATTATAATTTTTTATGGATTTAATAAAAATTCAGTAACATTTATAATAAAAGATAAAATCTGAGGAACATAAATTATTAAAAATACAATAATACTATTTAAATTGAATACAATTTTTTTTCACATCCCTACTTCCACTCATTCCTTTCTTTTTGGTGAATGCTGTTTCACCCATCCATATATCTTTGAATCTTTCTGAAATTTTATTCGTAGCTTTATAAAAGTTGTATTGTAATAATGACTTAAAACTATTCTTTTATTTTGAATTTGAAATAAAACAAAGAATGAAAATAAAGAATAAAATGGTCATCCAATTTGGTTCACTCTAAACCGATGTGGGATAAAGTTATTAATTATTTTCGTCGCCAAAGCTATCGGTCGAGAAAAAAAATCTTTCGTTTTTAATCATATTTTTATATTTTATTTTAAAATTTTAAATTTTTAAAATTTAACCCTAATTTTCATATCTTAAATCATAAACCTTAAAAAAATACATTTTATCTTAATCTCTTAAAATCTAATTATAATCTTTAATTTTGAACCCTAAATTTATTATTTTAAAATAAAAAAATAAACTAGTTACATCATTAATCAAAGGCTTAACTTGAAACGTGAATATACAAGTTTTCATGTAATAAATAGCATAAAAATAGAAGAAAAAAATAGCATAATCTAGTTAATAAGGTCTCTCTCCAATCATAATTTGATTTAGACATTGTATTAATTTCCAATATACACAAATACTCAACAAAATCCATAGTAATAAGGAAACGTACGTTTATATTATTATTAATAATCAGGAGCGTATCTGGTATAGTTCCGTTTAGGTCAAGTGAACTACTATAAAAATGGATAAATTATATTATAGGTCACTTAATTATTTATAAAGTTATGATTAGGTCACTTAATTATTAAAAGTTATAATCGAAATATACAATTAAAAATTTAGTTACTATTGAATCATTCCCTGACATCTAATAAAATTTGGTACAATGACAATTTTAATACTAAAACTTATATATTTTACTATTGTAGTCTTAATTCAAAATAATTTAAAAGATGTAACTTAGAATATTTAAAAATAGATCAGTTTAATTATTTTTCTCCTAAATTACATGTATACCATTGTTAATACTAGAATACTTTATTTAAATTATTAATTAATCTAATTTATAAATTTATAATATAAGTATATTTAAAATTATTTTTAAAAATATTTAATTTTAATTATTATTATCCTATAATTTTCTACGAAAGTTAAATTTTTCGTTTTAATATACAGTATTTTTAATGATTTTATTATTTTTCATGTTAAAATTTTTTTTCTGAATATGATTTTTTCGTATCAATCATGAATATCTTAAATAATTTTTAATAATTTATTTAATTTATTTTTATTTTATATATGATTTTATTTATTATGTGAAGGTGAACTACTATACTTAAATTCTTAGATTCACCCTGTTAATAATATAAAATGATCCGAGAATTTAATGGAAAATCAGTAAACATAAACATGGTGCAAAGCATATAATCTGAAGCAATGGCGATTCATCATCACCAATCGTATCAATAATGGAAGACATAGACGTTATACTCCACCACAGCATCACCAGTTTTAAGATCCAATGTATGGGTTTTCGCCTGAGCATAGCCACGAGCAAACCGGAAAAGGCCGCTACCACCGACGATCGGCATCTCCCTCACCGTCGAGAAGATACTGTTGCGCCCCAAAAGACTAAGGGAACTACCGTTATACTTGCCTTCCATGAACGCAAAGTTCATCACCATTAGAAAACCAACTTCTTCTTGTGCTGCAGAAGCGTAGATCCCTTGAGCTTTTCCCACAAGCTTGGAGTTCGGCTCCGGCGCCACCGTCAAAGGGTCATCAGCTATCACGACAGCACCGAAGCTAGTCTTTGATTTGTTGGTCATGGCTGCACTGGCCACTCGGACAGCAGTGGGATTGCGTCCGCTGACTATGTCGTGGAAGTAGAAGTGAAGGTGGCTGAGTTTCTCTCGCTTGAGGCCATGTTTTTTGGGAGACAAGACGTTTGAGAAGCCATTAGATTTTGCAGAGGCAAGGTTGATTGAGAATAAGAACAGAGTCCAGAGGAAGAAGAAAGTGGATGATCGCATTTTCTCCGCTAAATTGAAATGTTTTGTGACTGATTATAAATATATAGTTTTTAAAATTAAATGATATCAATGTTATATCTTTTCATATATATTGATATTTAATGCCATATTTATTTTAACACGATTTTAAAATCTGATATTAATGCTAATGAATTAAATTAATGATATACAAATTATTTAGTCTTATCGATTAAAATAATAATTATTGTTTTTAAAGATCACGGATTTAAACACCAATAATGATAATATAGTAAACTTTAAAACAGATATTACTATAATCATTATACTGAAAAATAAAAAATTAATTAGAACCCGTCCATATAATAATTTCTCTAGGACTTGAGATTTATTCATTCTAAGATAGGAGAAATTATTCTATGAACCGGTTCCACCACGTCATCCATGGTCCTTAAAAACAAAAAACAAATCCACGTCATCATTTTTTACACATCATCTGCACACTCATAATTTTAATTTCCAAATCATCTCTCTAAATAAAATATATTAAAATTAAAAAAAATGATGACGTGGATTTATTTTTTATTCTAAACCTTAAACCCTAACCCTAAGCCTTAACTCTAAACCCTAACCCTAAACTTTAACCCTAACCCTAATCCCTAATCCCTAATCCCTAACCCTAACCCTAAACCCTAAACCCTAATTAAAAAACAAATCCAAGTCATTATTTTTTAATTTTAATATATTTTATTTAGAGAGGTGATTTGGAAATTAAAATTATGAGTGTGCAGATAATGTGTAAAAAATGATGACGTGGATTTGTTTTTTATTCATGGATGACGTGAAACCGGTCCATAGAATAATTTCTCCCAAGATAGGGACTTGAGAAATTTAGCAAATTGTCCTGTAAAAGAACTATATTAGGTTTCTATACACAAAATATAAAATATTTGTTTGAGCCAGCCCACTCTTCATCTAAACCAAGTTTAAACCGGTCGGTTTTCTAGATGGACTTAGAAATTGGGTACCCCTGAAAAGTAAACCCAAATAAGAACCAGAGCCCACTCCGAACCCAAAAACGAACCGGGAAAGGGAAAGGAAACCCTAAGATGCGACTACAAAAGATCAGAATTAGGGTTTTGAAGGTAGGTAAAGCTCATCGCCACACTCTTGCTTCAAGTGGGCTAGAGGAAAAAGAGAATCTGAGAGGGAAAAGATGCCAGCTGGTCACGGTGTCCGCGCGCGAACAAGGGATTCTTTCTCCAGACCCTCCAGGAAGAAGGGTTACATTCCCTTGACGACGTACCTCAGGACCTACAAGATCGGTGACCATGTCGACGTCAAGGTAAACGGCGCCGTTCATAAGGGTATGCCTCACAAGTTCTACCACGGCCGCACTGGTCGGGTTTGGAATGTCACAAAACGCGCTATCGGCGTTGAAGTCAACAAACAGGTATAACAACGGATTTTTTGTTCTTTATATGAGAAATGAAGTTCATTTATTTCTGGGTTTCCGGGTTTCCATATCACTTTGCTTGTATTATTTGAATTATTCTCTCTTTCTTTGAATCTCTGTTTAACTTCATGTTTTTCAATTGTTGATTGCTAATGCTTTTGTTCCGTTAGAAAATGAATATTTTGCAGATTTAGAAACATAATCTAATGGATGCTTCTGAGAATCCGATTACAGTGGTTTATTAACATGTATTGTACTGTGCTGCTATATGTGCTACTGGTGTCCAGTGTAGATATATTAGTTCCTCGTTTATATGATTAGATTTGCTTCTTTATTCTAATTATTTGCATTGGGATGCCTGATAGTATTGTACTAGTATAGAAATTGTGTAATTTGGGGAGATATTCTGCTTTGATTTGATTAAATTAATCAAAATCAACAGTTTTGGATGAGATCAAATTATATGTTTGAATTAGATTACTTACAATGAAGTCATCGTTATCAAGAACGAGCTCTGTTGTGCCAGCATATAAGGTTTGTTATCTATTTAGCATCTGTTCTAGTTTTACTTGTCGTACTGTTTGTTTGATATTATTGCCTGGCTGATATGGAAACTTTGTCATTTTTGTTAATATGCTTGTGAATCTCAGGTGGGAAACAGGATTATCAGGAAGAGGATTCACGTACGAGTTGAACATGTTCAGCCTTCAAGGTGCACCGAAGAATTCAAGCTCAGGAAGGTGAAGAACGATCAACTCAAGGCAGAGGCCAAGGCAAAGGGTGAGATCATTAGCACTAAGAGGCAGCCAGAGGGCCCTAAACCCGGTTTCATGGTGGAGGGTGCTACACTTGAAACTGTTACCCCCATCCCATATGATGTTGTTAATGATCTCAAAGGTGGTTACTAGAACTACTCTGTTTTTTTTGTATTGTTGTTTTGGAGTTCTTTTTGGAAAAACCTGAGTGAACTGAATTAGTGTACTTTGAAGAGCTACTGCTTCTCCAAAGATTATAATTTCATCAATCATTTTAGAGATTATGGTTCCAAAAATTTAGTTTTGTTAAACCCATTCTATGATATGCCGTGAACCTTGGTTGTGGTTGCGCATGTCGGCAAGGTTCGCTTAACGTAATCGCGAACCATGCCATATAATCATGGTGAAGCTCTAAACTTACTGTTCCTATTACCATTTTCAACATAAACCTTATTGAAAACTACTCCAAATTATCTGTATCATAGATGCTGCCTGTGACACAATATGATCAGAACCAAGGACTGTAGCAGCGAGGTCGTCCTTGAACTTCACCGTTCGAAGGGTGGGAAAATCAGTTGTTTTTCGGAAGTGGAACCGGTGGAGGACAAACTCGCTTTCGACCATTGTGTTTGGTTTTCACAGTTGAGTGTTTGATGAGAGTAACCATAGATTCAAAAAGAAGAGCTCTACCTTGCAGAAACTTATGCAACTCAAAAGATATGAAAGTTTTGTATGTGCCAAATGGCAGTCTCGAGAAGTACTAACAAAGTAAAGAATATGTGCTGAAAGCAAGAAGCTTGTCACAAGTACTACAGAAAGTGAAGGACACACCCTATTTATTCCTTCTTTGAATGAACACTTTCAGTAATGATTGGTGTTCTATTTTTCTTAACGTAATCTTGACCATCTTTATTCGGAGAACCTTTGCCATTATATATATAGCAATCTACTGCCTTGAGGGAACTCCCAAATCTCTCGTACAAAAGCAGAAAATTGGAGTCTCTCAGGGCCACCAGGAAGATTAAAGATGAGGATATCCGGGACGTTCTGCTCCCTTTTGCTCCTTCTTGCCTCAGGTTTTGCTTCTCTTTTATTGTTATATTCATTGATCATAACATTCATTACATTTGCAATCGTGATAAATGTGATGCAATTGAGAATGCATCTAAGTAGGTACGGAGTCAGAAAATTTAGTTTTTTGATGTCGGAATTTTAGATGTTCGATTCATATTTTATTAAAAGCGACTGGACTCGGAGTAAAATAATGAGTGTCATTTTCCTTTAAAATAATGGTGTTATGTACTTAAACAGTATGTATTTGAAGCAAGAAAACGCTAGGAAGGACTCATTTCCTATGTTTCACGAGTTTCCTTTAAGACTCAAAGAAGATTTCTGGTTTTTTAGAGTTCATATAAGTCCGAGTTACTCGGATCGGGGTGTTTTAGATACGAATATGCATCCAACATGAAATCTCAAAATTTAAAGGTTCCGGTTTTCATACATTTCGAGATCCCATCTATATTCATATCCGCAGTTCCGAACTGACACTGCTAAAAATTCACTTGCATTTTCTCTTCTGTCATATTTGTTTTGTTTAAACCTACAGCCACTGGATTTTGTCCTGAGTTGGTTAAACATGGAGCGTATGCAGCCAGGATCCCCGAACATACCTGTCATAAGGTTCTTGAGACAAAGTCTTGCGAATTTCAGCGATGCATGGAAGAGTGTTCCAAGGAACCTGCTGGTTTGGGATGTTGCAGAGACAACGTTTGTTACTGCACTTACTATTGTAAGGATCCCCCCATGTGATTGATTCATCCTTCTTTGGTCTTTCTGAACTTTTTTGTTGTTGTTCTGATTTTGTGCTTAGAGGTAATAGACTTTGAAAGATACTGTTTTCTATTGATTTTCTTTGATGAATATGTTCAAAGATGTTTGATTTTATATGCGAAAGCATTAGGATTCAGGAAATATATAAAGTAAAAATATATATAAAATTTACACCCGTAAAATTTAACTTATGTCGTAAATAAAAAACGAAGAACAAAAAATAAGAGTAAAAGAATAAAGATGCGAGAGGATGAGGGAGATTTGTATTATCTTCGATATAGTTTTGTGTATAATACCTTCATTAAATCATTTATTTATATGTATAAGAAATACATAATACACTAAACTCTAAACTCTAATTAATGGAGATAATTTTTTTCAATTATAATCTTGTAAAATAAATATGTCTATCTTGTAAAGTAAATATGTCTATCGATAAATATTCATAATAACTTATATTTTATTAATCTAATCAATAATTATTATTTGGGTTAAATAGTACCCCATTTATTCTTGTATCACTATTTTAATACTTTAACTATTTTTTGTAGTAAAATAATATCTAAATTTTACGTTTTTCTTTATTTTGATATTCTACCGTTAAAAAATCAATAATATGTTGATTAAGAGAGAATAAATCACACATGATATGTTGGTAATGAGAGAAAATTATACACAATAGACTGTTATATCATTTTTTCATTTCTAGTCAGCATGTCATGTATTTTTTATGATTTTAATCGATGTTATATGTTGACCTTTATTATTCTGTCATATAATCTCACATTCGCTTCAGAAAATATAATAGAGCCAATGGACGTTTAAAAATTTTCAAGATATTTTAGGTGTCAAACATTATTTACATAAAAAGTAGAGTATATTTTATTAACATGTTTTTATCAATGATGTTTTGACCATGTAACTTCAGCTATGAAGTAATCAGAATAATATCTTAGTTATATTCATTAAATAAATAGTGTTTTATCGTTTTGCATTCAATTTAAAAAATAAATAAATCTAATAATCTTATAGAATAAATATCGTATTTGCATCCACTTTAGAGAATGTCTCTTACAAAATTTTTTAGATCAAGATAAATTTTCATAGCTTGAACCTAGGAGGAGTCTATTATAGATTTTTTTGACGTAGGAAATTTATTGTTCTCGAGCAAACATAGATTTTATAGTTAATAGTTTTTTTAGATTCAAAATAATTATAATTTAAAATATAATTTAAAGAATAAAAACAAAAATAAAATTTATCGATATTAATTTTTAAAATAATAAAAACACAATAAACAAATCAAGACATCTTCTCATAATCGTTTTACGTCGTATCACTTTTCAAATCACTTAAATGCATATAAAACTTAACACAGTTAAAAATATCCACTCTTATAGAAATAATAAGATAAATACATATTAATTTTAATTATAATAAATATAAATTATTAGACCAATCACTATTAATTATTAGAATTTAATAATATATAAACAGTAGGTTAAAATATATCGATTTTAAATTAAAAATATTAACCAACTACTATATCCATATATATATATATGTATATATTATATATATATAAATAAGCAAATCATACCATTTTTTTTAAAGTTAACTTAAATTTAAATATGTAATGGACGTAGCCATCGATATTAAAATTTATTTTTTTTTTAATTGTTGACAAAAACCATGAGATAATATATTATAAATAAGATAAAAAAAAATAAATAAAATAAAAAATATAAAAAAGGAAAATTTATAGTATTTTTAATATAGATTTGTGTACAATGACTTTATTAAATTATTTATTTATAAATATAAAATATATTAGACTCTAATGAATCTTATTATATTCGCAACACATTATGCATCACACATATATCAAGTATTATGATATCGATCTCTATTCAGTTCGATTTAGTTCGACTTAACTCTATGCATCATACATATACCAAGCTTAATTTAAAAGGTTAATGATTAACGATTTAGTTTGACTTAACTCTATTCAGTTCAACTTTGATTCATTTTAACTCGGTTTGGCATGATTAAATTAGCTTGACTCTATTCATTTGGTTCTCTCTCAACAAAACTACACCCTGTGTAGCTTCCTTCAACTGCCGATAACAATTAAATTTTTACTTTGATAGATCTCGAGTCAATGATTATGATGGTGACAATAATTTTTAATGATTATCGAAGTAAGATGTCGATCTAATTTTATCATTTTTTTGTAATTTTACTCCAACAAATGATAACTCCGACAGCGATAAAAAGATTACCGATTGATGTCTGGTGATGAAAAAAGACAATCGACAATGATGATGACATCTACGATAACAAACGACAATAAAATTGATTTTTTTTAAAAAAAAATCTTTTTTCACTTTTCCTTTTTTTTTCTCTTCGTAAAATTTTCTTTTTTCTTTTTTTAATCACCCTCCCTATTTAAATTTTAAACACCACTAAAAAATCTACTCTTCGGGCTTATTTTTTAATTTTAGGCACATACTTTGCCCCAAATTATTGAAGTCCTTAATTTCCTTAATTGAACTGCAACTTAAATTCTTCAAAATTAATTTCACCAAATCTGAACTCGAATTTAAGACTTTATTTATTAACTCAAAAATTTAAATTGTTACATTCATTGAATTTACATTTTAAAGAATGATATGTTTGATCCAACTTAAATTTTTTTACGAATGCTTGTTAATTTAGAATTACATTTTTCAAAATACAACAAAAATTCAAGTAAATTTTTTTATATTATTTTTTACTTGATTCTCTAATTTGATTCATGTAAATTTTAATTTGACGTAAACAGATATTTATTTAATACTTTTCCAATTATTTGAGCTTTTAAAACAAGAGTTTATCTTTATTTTAAAAAAATCAACAGTGATTACAATAATATTTGTTCTAATAAATACTCTCAACCGTTTGGCATTGATCACTCAATCATTATGTTAGTATTACTGGTGCTCGAATTCATAACTTTTAAAAATAATAACCGTTCTTTTAATCACTAAAGTTAGATGACTCGTGCTGTTTTTTCGGTGATTTTATATATTAGACCTTGTTATTTTTAGACCTTTATATTAAGTTTCTATATAAAAGATATTTCAAGTGAAAGAATTGAAAAATAATCACTATAACGAAAATTTCAAAAAGTCCCAACCTTGTGTAATTGACCTTGGGGTTGTTTGGGTTCTATGTTCGTGTTATTTTTTATTCAGTTAACAGTGATTATAGTAATATATGTTCTTGAATGTTCGTGTTTTTTAAGTGTAATATTTTTTATGTGTTAATATTTTACCTCTCGTATGATTAATATTGATGTTAATGAATTTATACATTGATATTACATGTATACTTGTATCGTTATGTGATTAATATATTTTTTATTACGAGTATAAATTTTATATCCTTTTTTGTTTTTTTATTTATACACTAATAGTCAGGGACAGAGCCACCTTATAGTTGGGTGGGGTAATCGCCTCCCCCGAAGAAATTTTTTTTCCACTTTTGTACTCTTATTTAAATTCTTTTAAAAAATGATTTTTTAGGAATTTGTCCCTCTACTTCTAAATATTTATGTTTTGCCCCCTCAACCTCAAATTCTGGCTCCGTCCCTGCTAACAATAAAAAATAGGTTTGGAGTTTAAAACCATAATTTAAGATTAAAGTTTAAGGTATTAGGTATAGTTTAGAATTTAGGGTTAAGGTTTAAATTTTATTATTTTAGTATTGGATATAAAAAATAACATCGAAAAAGAATTATTCATCTCATTAGTTTAAATCATTAATTTAATATTTTAAATACATTATTTTAGTTATTAGATTTATTTATGTATTTATTTATCTAAAAATTAATTTTAATCATTAAATTAATTAATTAATAAATTATAAAAATTAAAAATATAAATAATTGAATTTAAAGGTCTAGATTGTTCGGGGTCCTAAACGACCGCTCAAAGTACTCTCTCACAGCCAGCCCGGATTATGCTTATCAAATTAATAAATTTTAACGTCGAGTGATTAAAATTTTATTAATTGATAACCTACGTGATCAAAATATTATTTTTTATAATTCGGTGAAAAAAGTAGACACTTTTGAAAGATAAATGTAGCAACACCGCAATTTACCTAAAAATGAAAACAAAACAAAACAAAAGATACTCCCTTGATATAAAAAGCTCCCGAGTAGGAAGAGGAAGGAAAACCCAATCAGAGCCACCCGTCCCGCCGCCGCCACCACCACCACCACCTCACTGCCGCCGCCACCCTCCACTTTCATCACCCACCCCGCGCCAAGTAAAATCCGTACATTTTATTTTAAAAAAACAAAACAAATAACGACTGCTATTTTTATCCTTCATTTTTTACATAATTTTTTCTCTATATAAGTAAATACTTTTCTTTTCCACTTAATCTGTAAAAACCCTAATTATTATTCGATCTCTACTTCCCTTTTCTTTCCCTCTCCAGAAAGTCCCAATTTCTTCTTATGTTATTCTTTTTCCTTCGATCATTCTTTTCAAAACCCTAAATTTTGTTCCAAGATCTATTGTTAGCTTTAATTTTTTTATATTTTCGAGATTAGATTTTGAGCTTTTCTAAGGATTGTTTCATTTGGAAATAGAGGGTGATTTTGGTCAAGGCTGGCGGGTATTCGGCTCAAGTAATGGCGGATCCGCCTGGACTCTGCCTTGATAAGATTGCTAATCGGTTCGAGGAAATTTCTTGTTCTTTTTCTGCTCCTAGTGTGGAATTAGATTTGACAGGCTTGCAAAGAGGTGACCGTTGCGAACTGTGACTAAAAAAGGAAGCCGGACAAGTTAAAGCATGCTGAGCGTGCTACGGGTGCACCTCCCTTCTGATATACCAATTGTTGGCTGCGAGCTTACGCCTTACGTGCTCTTACGCCGACCAGACAATACCGTTACCACTGATGATGTGCCCGAGTTTGGCCCTCTTGACGGTCACTTCTTGAGGTACAAATGGTAAGTGTTTTTAAATCTATCAGGAGTAAAATTTTAGCTCGTCTGTTGATTTCTTAGCGGGGTTGTTCATTTTGGTATCGTTTTAGCCTCCTTGGGTTTTTATCTTGGCCTATATGACTTACTTTGTTTAATTATTACGTGAACCTTTGAATTAAGAGTTAAAGTTTCGATCTCTTCTTTTCCTGTGGCTTTATTGTTATTATTATGAAGTTTTTGTATTTTGGTTACTTGTCATGTTGGGCAATTGGATTTTTAATTATTTTTTGGTGTGGTATTGTTTAATTGTTCTTTTAGTATATATTTGTATTGCTTTATCTGAGTCTTAAGTTCTTTGCATGGAGAAAAGGTCTCCATAACGGAAGCATTTATAAGTTCAGGTTTTCTCCTTTGGGGATTGAGCTAGTTTCTTGGGTGTGGTATTATTGGATTTGTTTTTAGTAAATTAGTATAGACTTCTTTGCTGGGTTGTCATAAATAACTACATAAAGGGAGCCTTAGCAGGTTGAGGCTTTTCCCTTTGCATTTGGAGATGGTATGTTTGCTTTTGATTTTGTTGTAATTAGCCTTTTGCTACTTTATGTGTTAGGTTTAGCATGTAATTCTTTTGATTTGTTGCAATCTACCTTTTGTTACTCTATGTGCCAGATCCATCATGTGATCACATTTCATCTGTTGCAATCTTCCTTTTGTTATTCTATGTGCTAGATTTATGATGGTTGATGTCATTTTTTTTTCAAATTTTGAAGGCGTAAGAAGTAGTTTCTTGATTTTGGTTTTGCTGTTGTCTGTCGAGTGTCAGCATTTTCTTTGGGTTTACATGGATTTAGTGTGTGTCTTCTTTAGTTCATAGAGATTGCAATGAAACATTCTAGCTTGTTAGGGTGCTAATCGACATGCATTTGATTGAGATTTCCTTGTCATTTTAACTGAACTTAGATGAGGATATTAATCATTGTAATTCTAAATTGCTACTTTTTGTGGTAAGAAAAAAAAAACTTTAGCCACTATGGGTTTCTGTTTCTTTTAAGGATTTATACTACCTGTCTAATACATGCTGCTCCTTTACTGGGACTGTTTTGTAGGTATCGTGTCCAAATTGATAAGAAAGTTGCTGTCTGTAGTGTACATCCCTCTGAACAAGCCACTTTGCAATGCCTAGGTTGTGTTAAGGTAAAAATATCCGTTGCTAAAAGTTATCATTGCTCTCCAAAGTGCTTCTCAGATGCATGGCAACATCATCGTGTTCTTCATGATCGTGCTGTAAATGAAAATGGAAGTGAAGAGGAAGAAATATTTGGCCGTTTCAATAGCACTGGGTCTGGAGTTATTAGTGCTGGTTTAACTGGTTCAGCATCAAGCACTAGCTTGACAAATGGTTCAACAGCACCTCTGTATCCTGCTGCAGTTACACAAAGGAGTGGTGGTGAAACTTGGTTTGAAGTTGGCCGCTCTAAAACATATACACCAACTACCGATGATATTGGCCATGTTCTCAAGTTTGAGTGTGTGGTCATTGATGCTGAAATGAAACTACCTGTGGGACAACCCAATACTATTTTGACATCTCGTGTTATTCCAGCGCCTTCCCCTAGTCCTCGGCATTTGATCCCAGTAGGTGGAGCTGATATGATGGCACAACTAGATTCAGATGGCCGCATTTCATCCTCTGGAACTTTCACTGTTCTCTCGTACAACATTTTGTCTGACTCATACGCCAGCAGTGAGTTGTACAGTTATTGCCCTTCATGGGCACTTTCTTGGCCATACCGCAGACAGAACCTGTTGAGGGAAATTGTTGGTTATCGTGCAGACATTATTTGTCTTCAAGAGGTGATACTTCTGTACTGTTCGATAATATTTGTTCTTTCAGAACTTCCTATTTGAACTGAAACATGGATTTGAAGCTAAATGCATGGAAAAGCTGTATGTTTTATGTTTACTATTACATTTTGTGTGGAAATATCTAAAATGGTACAGTTTCATTGGTCTTAATTTAGACGATGGTGTATAACTCTTGTAATCTTTTTGAATAATTATCCTTTTAGCTACAAAGTGTCTATGTATCTACTTTTGTTAACAAAGGATCCAGGTTTTAGATAAAAAAACAAAAAACAAAGAAGAGAATGTAGTTATATTAGCTGAAAGGATTCTAGATGCCTGATTATACTCATGATTAGCCAGAAACCATCTAGAGCCTTTGGGCATCCAGATGAATGTTGAGTGTGTCTCCATGTAAACTGTTGTCATCTTTTCAGGTGCAAAGTGACCATTTTGATGATTTTTTTGCCCCCGAGCTGGATAAACATGGGTATCAAGCTTTATACAAGAGGAAGACAAATGAGGTTGCTTTAGAACTTCCTGATTCTCATCTCACTAGCTTAGTAATATTAATCTTCTGTTCTTAATTCATATCATTTATGATGCAGGTTTACAGTGGAAATATCCATACAATTGATGGTTGTGCTACATTTTTTCGTAGAGATAGATTTTCTCATGTTAAAAAATATGAGGTTCGCAAGTACTTCTAGCGTGGTATGTGTTCTTTTACATATTTTTGCTCAAGCAAATTATGCCTTTTGCAGGTTGAATTTAACAAGGCTGCTCAATCCTTGACTGAGATTGCAGTTCAAACTACTCAGAAGAAAGCTGCTTTAAGTCGTTTGGTTAAGGTAATAAATGTTTATAGCTAATTTGATATATAAGTTCTCCTATGGTATAATTTCATCTAATGATATCATGTAAATTGCTCTTTGTCTGCAGGATAATGTTGCACTAATTGTGGTTTTAGAAGCAAAGTTTACTAATCAGGGAGCTGACAATCCTGGGAAGCGTCAGCTTCTTTGTGTGGTAAGCATTGTTAATTTATCCTTTGCTATATTTTTCCTGGCCTTATTCGTTATTCTGTAATTTGCATGATTTTACTTTCATGCATTAATGATCTGAACATGACACCATATTGCCAGCTGTGATTGGTTACCTTTGATCAGTTTTAGCGTGCATTAGCAAGTTGAACATGAGTTAACCATGTTCAGCTGCTCTGAGATTAAAAAGATGTTGGAACTATTTAGCCTTAATAGTTTTGAATCCAACTAATACCCTAGCTTACCTGTGTTCCATCCTATATATAATTTAAAAAGAATTTAGTTAGCAAGTTTAGCACAACTTCTTGCAGATGTTGGAAGAGGAGTAACATTTACCAAGTCCATAGTAGCCTATGTTTGGTCTCATGAAACTGAAATTGACTGATTTGTTGCTGTCTAGTCCTGCCAATTGGTCTAATCGGCAGATTAGTTCATCACTTCACATAGACCATATAGAGGGGTGAACAATTCTGCGGGATGCAGTAGGATGTCTGTGATGCTGAAAACTGTTTTAGTGCACTCAAATCGGTCAATGATTATCTTCTAAATAGGATTTTTTTCCTTTACTTCAAAAATATAATTGGTCAGGTGAAAGTTCACTTTTGAATAATAATTTTGTTCCAGCAATTAAAAGTAGCAGAATCGTGTGGAACGTCATGTATTGCATGATAACTGACAAAGTACAAAGTACAGATGTTGTTAGATTGATAAGATCTCCCTTTCATATGTGGTTTACTGGTTTGTATTTTGGTTCTTTTAGTCCCCCTTTCTTTGCTCCTTTCAACTTACAATCTCTTAGACACGTTATGGAAATGTTTAATGTACTCATTCTTTCTGGATTCTGTACATTCATGAAAGTAAACTCATTTAAATTACCGTTTTTACTTGTTTATTTATATTCTTTGCCACTGTTCCATAATATGCAAGTGCATCTTGTAACTGTTCCCACTATTCCTGGCTTTGGAAATTCGAATACAGGCAAACACACATGTAAATGTTCAACAAGAGCTAAAGGATGTCAAAATCTGGCAGGTTCTAATTTTTCTTTATTCTGTATAATTATTTATACACTGCTTGTTTGTATAATTCAAAATAGTTACTTATTTTGTGCAATGTTAAATTAGGTGCATACTCTCTTAAAGGGGTTGGAGAAAATAGCTGCAAGTGCAGACATTCCAATGTTAGTGTGTGGGGATTTTAATTCAGTTCCTGGAAGGCGAGTTTGTTGTCCTTCATATTGAGATTATTTTGTGCTTCAGACCAGTTACTTCATTGCTTCAAAGCCATCTGTTTTTCACATTAGACTTTTGCTTAATTAGACTCATGTTGAATTTTATGCAGTGCTCCCCATTCACTTCTTGCAATGGGAAAGGTAGATTCACTGCATCCGGATTTAGTGGTTGATCCTCTTGCAATTTTGCGTCCTCACAGCAAGTTGACTCATCAGTTGCCACTGGTAAACTTTCTTCCATTAATGAACTGCTTGAAGCTGCCCCTTGTGTTTTCTAACATTGTTTTAACGTGTTTTTAAGAACACAGTGGAAACCGTCTTTAGTTGAAATGGGGCTAGGGTTTTATATGAATTTCAGGGGATATGTTTGACAAATAAAGGTTTTCAAACAGGTTAGTGCTTACTCAGCCTTTCTAAGAGGAGTTGGTCTTGGTTTGGAACAGCAGAGAAGAAGAATGGACCCAACAACTAATGAACCTTTATTTACAAATTGCACAAGAGATTTTATCGGCACCCTAGATTACATATTTTACACTGGTAGGTTAATTCCATGGAAACCATCGACTTCCTGAATCATGCACATGCTTTTTTCCCGTAAATTGTCACTATTCGTGATTACATTTGCTTACAAGTATTTTGCTTGTGCTCTCAGCGGACTCTTTAACAGTGGAGTCGTTATTGGAACTATTGGATGAGGATAGCTTAAGAAAAGACACAGCCCTTCCTTCTCCAGAGTGGTCCTCTGATCATATAGCTTTGTTGGCTGAATTTCGTTGTGTTCCCAGGTCTAGACGATGACAAGTTAAGGTATGCGGTTACATCCCTCCATTTTTAATTTTGACAACAATATACTACTCAGCTGCTGAAAGATAAAGGCACTAGTCTCTGTTCAAGCATGGATGTACATGTGCAGAGTCTCTATCCATGCCTTTGAAGGTTTCCTAAAGGGATTCGTTTGTTTACATTATTTAGGTCTTGGAGGTAATTAAGACAACGGGTGAGAGGTGAGAGAAGCCGATGGATACGCACAGATAAGTTATATTGTAAGAAATGGTAGATCATGCTTCCTGTGTTATAAGGCATCATCTCTATCAGGGATCTCCATGCTGTCACCGTATGTTACATCACACCTTTGTTTCATAGAAAATCATTATGGTCTTTTTCTTTGTTTTCCAATAGAAATGTCCACTCAGTATCCTCTGTACTTTAAATTTCTCTGCAAGAAAAGAAAAGGTGGTTTCCCATTTATCTTAAGTTCCAAGTTTCATTTTGGTCTCCAAGTAATAATATCCCCTTTGTCATTTTTAATTCCCTATTATCAGTAATCAGCTGACAAGCTAACTGGTTAGTTTCCTAGTGAATGAACACAGATGAGTATGTCAAATGTGAGAAATATAATCCAATATAAAGGGGGGCTAATCCCAAGCATATGCTCCACCATAATTCCCAGGAACTCCAAACAGAGTGCCACCATCCCCTCCACCTCTGCCGTAGTGAGCCCTCTCTTCTGAAATCACCACCGTTCCCTCCACCGTAGTGATCTAGATTCCTACTGAGTGAACCCTCCTTTCTGAAATCACGCCCACCAAAACGCCCTCCTCCATATCTTCTGTTTTTGTTACCACCATAAGGAACTCGGGATGCATATCGGTTGAGCCATGCAGGAACCTCTTGACTTGCTTCTTGCATTAGCTCAGTTAGCGGCCTTGCCAATGACAAATTGCCTTCATTAAAGAAAGCTGTTGCCAATCCTGTTTTACCGGCACGACCTGTCCTTCCAATCCAATGGACATAATCATCGATGACATTGTGTAGATCAAAACTGACAAAGTGAGCTACATGAGGTATATCGAGACCACGTGCAGCCACATCAGTTGCTACTAAAATTGGGGTCTTTCCGCTCTTGAAAGATCTCAATGCTAGTTCCCTTTCCTGCATAAACAAGTCCATGACATCTTCTTTCAAAAAAAAAAAGTCCATGACATCTATTTAGAGATATTCTTTCTAGAATAGGCTAAATGCATATAGCATATTGCACAAGTTCAGACAAGATTTCAACTAAAGAACCTGTCCTACTAGGGATTACTTCTTACACCAGAGCTTAATCAGACGCAAGAATGTTAACATCCCCTTTAGATACTTCAATTTTTAGCCAAATGGATATGATTTCACTTCACTTTGGCGGACGTATTTTTTAACAATTACCTGCTGAGTTCAATCACCATGGATTATGGTCGCTGGACCATGCTTGACCGGGACCGTCGGGACACATCAGCAGTCCCATTATAACTTGTCCTCTCAGGAGCCGGTCCTAAGAAGCTAGGTGTGCCGGAAGCAGAATGGTTACGAAGGTGGGGCGGAACATAAGTGGATCGAGTTGGACAACGTAAAGAATTGTTGTCTGAAACTGCAGTTTCAGATGCAGAGTTTGCCACTGAAGTTCTCATATTTTCCCAGACCAAAGAAAACCAAAAAAAATATCATATAACCTTTTTGAAAGGATACAATCCAATATTATCAATTAACTTCTAAATCTTAGAGCAGTAGGAAGCACCTTAATAAATTTATATGTAAAATTTTTATTTGAACAAATCTATTGGACATTAATATCTTCATTCTTTTAATTATGAGTGAAGAAAAATTTTATTTCGATATATTTTGTGTTATATTATTCTTTAGAGAAGTTGGATCCTTCGAGTGATAATTACAGAAAATTATTACACCAATTTAATATATAGCGGTGTTTTTAGGATGAATGTCACAATATGTATCATATATAATGGTGTTTTTCTATAATTGTTGCAAAAAGAGTATTTTTAAGTATCGCCGAAAAGTATAATCATTCATGGCGTTTTTGCACAAAAACCGTAACATATACGATTTTTAGAGGTGTTTTTCGTTACAAACACACAAAAAATGCCTTTTAGTTGTGTTTATTCATAAATGTCACAAAGGGCTTCATTATTAATAGTGTTTTAGCACAAACGCCTAAACAAATATCGACACGTTTTATTTTACTTTAGCGTTAAACTATTTTTATTTTAATGTTTTAGGCTTGAATTTATTTTTGATAGCCAAGTATTTCTACTTAATTTTTTAATGAATTTTAATATTTGTAATTATTGGATAATATTATAGGTCAGATGTGAGTAGTATGTAATATAAAAATATTCTATGCAAAACAATAACTTTATCGGTGTTTTTCATGAAAACAACACTAAAAATCAATTCGCACAATACCGTTTTTAAAATAAATGTCACAAAAATCGAGATATTTACGGTGTTTATAGAAAAAACACCACTATAAAACATGATTGTGCAGCATTTACAGCAAAAACACCACTATAGAACATGATTTTCAGCGGTATTTTATACTATAAATGTAGCTAAAAATAAGATATATCCGGCGTTTGTTATATAAAACGCCAATATAGAGTATCAGCTTTAGCGGTGTTTGTAATATGAAACAACGTTAAAGATAAGACTAAGCCGAAGTTTTAAATATCAACGGATTAGTCTACGTGGACTCCTTTCATAATGTCTGGGTGTCTTCTCCACTGTCAAAGTTCTAAAAGATTTGTGAGAAACTGAGCAGAAGAGATGTTGATAATAATGAACAGATTCTGGTTTCATACAGGAAAGCCAAGGGAGATTCCATGGACAAGTTCTAACAAATCAAAGTACAAGTACACTCTTAATCATTTCCTACACTAAGCAGTCCAGCACAGGGTTTAGACTGGGAATATCACAGTAACAAATACAACACACCAAGCACCCATTAAAACGGAAGCTTTCATTCCCTACTCAACCAGACTCAAATCTTCTCAAACTGTACAAAAAAAGCAACCACCATGGTTTTTTTAATCTCATTCTTCTTTCCATATGCGGCCGGTTACCCTCAACTTCAGCTCTTGCCTGTCCCCGCCTGAAAAGTATAGAGCTAGGTTCCTTTGGATCACCAGTCCGTCCTGACTGTCACGAACTTTCCTGTGGCTGTCACGGATGCTCCTGGGAATACCCTGCCATATTAGCTTACGCCCGTTGGCACCGACTTCCAGACTATAACTGAACTTTTTTGCTTCATTATCATCGCCCATAAAACGTAAAAATGCCATGTAGACAGGTGCCATCCCAAGCTGGAATGCCTCGAAATGCAAGCAGAACTGTCTTCCAAAACAATTAAAAACCTGCACAAGATGTCAGAATTTTTTTAAAAAAAAAAGTCAAAGAAATCCCTTCATAAGCACAATGTTTGCAGTTTCAAGTGACTTAAAACATTATGGTTGTGAAGTTTATCATAATCCACACAAAAAAATGCTATCAATGAAGCATAGAACACTTGATATGTGTTGTTGGCATAAAATGAACTTACAGTAAGCATCCATGTGGCATTTTCAACTTCATGAGGGTTTGATTTGACATATCGATGGTTGAAGGTACATCCATCATGCATGTCAACCTTGTGATCATCCTTGAGATGAGCCACAAGGGTAGGTATGTCACCAGTGACGGAGCACTCAGACCCAGCATAAGGGCAATTGTAGGGACGAAACCGACAGTGTTGCTCATGCTTAAGCTTGCCGTAATAGGGGAAGATATCGTGGCAACCTAGATTCTGGTATTTACAAGGGAGTTCCAAGGATTCTACAACTTTCTCCAAAGCTAAGCACCTTATATTTCCAAGATCATAGCGGCATGTGGGGCAACAGTTGTGCACTCTAATCTTGCAGTTGGAACATAAAGTGTGTCCATTTGGGCACTGAAATAGAATATTGAATGCAACATATCAAATTTTTGAGTAACATTACTCACACGGAAAAAAGAAAAGGGAAGCAACGAAGAACATATTTTCAATACCGCAGTCAAATTCTCATATAACTTTATTAAAGGAAGAACTGTAATAAAAGTACAAAATTAAACACCAAAAGAGCTAAGTCTCAACAAAAATAGCCAAATCGTTTCCAATCAGTTTTCAATCTAACATCGCAAGGATAACTCTCCACTGCAAGCTCTAAGATGATAAGCTATTGTCTTCGATAGATGTAGATGACCCTTCTTCCCTACTACCCTATGTCCATAGCCGTCATTGACTTGCGCCTGATTCTCTACACTTCACACGGTACTTAAATGAACACCTAACTAGATAACGCATTGCAACCAGTTCTTCGTCACCATTTCCAACCCCAGAATACAGAAATCACCACTTATTTCCATACATGCATATGAAGGCACACATGTACATGTAGCCTTCATGTAATGACATAGCTAAACAATTCAGTAAATGAAACACAATGAAAAAGGGGTATAAACAAAATGCTACTACAAAATTATATCTTTACGAAAGCGCGAAATAAGTGCATGCATGGAGAACAAACCTGATGAATTGGTGGATACATCAAATTTGTACATACAGGACACTCAAGGAGCTCATAAACATCATTGTTTGAATGAATTCCATTTTTTCCAACAAAGCTAACAGCATTTTTCATCGTTGTAGTATTACTCTCTGATTTTGTAGAAGCAATGTTATAATCTTCAACAGGGGAATGAGATTCAACAACTTCTTTGCAAGCACTGCCTCCAGGAGCCATTGCTACTCGAAATGTCAATTACTGCAATTATTTTATACTCTCTACTTTACAGAGGCTTCGCTATCTATTTCCCTGTAATACAGGATAAAAGTTGGATGTCAACAGGAAGAACATATTTTAAATTCACCACTCTGAAAGCATATTACTCAATCATAAGCAATAGAACATCCAGGAGAAAATAAGACAAGCAAGGCAAAAAAAACAGGAAATAATTTGATAACACGATCTAACAAGATTAAAACCAGATCCTTTTATTGGTGGCTAAACTTCATGAAGAGTTCCTAACATCATTCATCGTATTGCAATAAAAAAAAAAAAGATCAGGTAGCATTTCCAAATGTACTCGACCTTTTTAATGAAAAAATCTAGCTAAAAAGCAAAACTAAAGATGCAATTACAATCTTATCACATCCCGACAGGGCAACTCAATATCCTGGAAATGATTGTATGTAAATTTTCCACCTAGAACAATCTTATCTCTTGTTTTTCAGATTTCCTAAAGATGAAAACAAAAGGTTTTAATTCTTTCAAAACTATGGTCAGTGAAACTAATATATAAACAGTCATAACAGGTGAAAATCAACACTCTAATACAGAATAACTGTTTTCAATCTTTCCAGTCCAGAATTCCAACATGGGGAAGTATGTTCTAGGAAAATAAGATTAAATGTTTTCCATGTTCAACATTTTCACCCAGCAGAAAAACATGAAGAAATCAAATGCATAATAAAATGGATCATTCTTACACCAAAGAAACAATACAGACGCCACACACAACAACATACATACGTCGAAATCGAATTCCTTCAATTAATGCACTAGTAACACAATTTGCTAATTCATTGAGGAATGCTATTGTACCAGTATTTGTTATCTTTAAGCAAACAAAAGGAAGGGCCACAGATCAAATCAAACCCAGGTTTTCTAAAAACTATCTTACCTCATAACACAATCGTCTAAGAAAGCAAGAAACCCAGATTTTTAATGAAAATACTGTCAATTTAAAACACATATAAAGCTGAATAATGCAGGAAAGAACTATCTTTACCTTTTTTATGCAAAATGAACATCTGAAGCAACCAATATACGAGACAAGAATAGCATAAAGAACAAAAATTGTTCCAATAACAATCAAACCCACGATTTTGAACTGGATTTTACCCTCCAAGCAAAATCAAAATCTTCAAATTTCATATCTTCTAAAGCAACCAGAAAATGAGACATGGAAAAGTGAAAGAAAGCAACCCTCCCACACCCAACGTCAAATTCCAACGAAGTTTGTCCAGAAACCAACTTCCCCATGTGGATTAATCTATCTATACATAATCAACAACGGAGCAAAAGAAAAACACATAGCTTTTTCATGTTTCAAGCATTACCAATCGAAAGAAAAGAACAAACCCAACGAGGAGAAAAAAAATACCCAGTTGAGATTTCCAGGCTTAGTATCTTAACACATGATTAAAAGGCCACAATAAAATCTGGGTTGTTCTAAAAACAAGGAAATAAATAAAAATGAAAAACAAAAACCCAAAGAAAACAAAAAAGACAAAGTGCCAAAGGAGCAGCGAAACTTACGGGTTTTAGACCAAATACTGGAAAACAAATGAGAAAAAATTGGAGAATTGTTTTCCATCAAACGGTGGTCATGTGTTTCTTGGCAAACGCAACGTCAAACGCGTCTCTACACCAGGGTAGGGTGTTCAAAAGTATCCGGTTCGAATTACTTGACCCGCATACCCACATACTCGATTAAAATTTAAAGGTGTTTTTAAAAAATTAAAAAAAATAAATTGGATATCCGATTCATTATTTTTTTGATTTTCGGCTCGAGATCGGGTAAAAAATATCTTCTAATTAGGTATTCGATTATTCAATATCTAATTTAATTTTTTTAATTTATTATAGTGAAATATACCACGATCCCAAAATAAATAACAACAATCTTTAATTATATCCTCTAATTTTAAAATTATCATCAACAAGATAAATAAAGTTTTGGCGTAAAAAAATATTTTTTTAATTTCATTTTGATGATTTGAATAAAATTTTAATCGTATATTGTTTAAATTTTTGTTTTATATTTAAATTATATTATTTAAATTTTTTAATTATGCGATGTTTTAAACTTTAAATGATATAATTGAAATATTTAGATGATGTAATCTAATTTGATGGTTTTATGGACTCACTTGTCACTACATCATTAAATTGTTGGTGTTGTTTTTACAGTAAATTAATAAAATTATAAATAACAAATGTTGGTAAACAATTATTTTTAAATGGTAAGTAGTCAAATTTTATAAAAATGTAACTTAAATATTGAATATTAAAAAAATTAAAATTTTGGATACTTTATTATCTGAATTATTGATATCCAAATTTTGCGAGTATTTAGTTTATGGGTATTCGAATATTCACAAACTAAATACTCATAAAATTTAAATACTCAATAATTCGGATAATAAAGTACTCAAAATTTTAACTTTTTAATAATTGATCACTGTGTAACTTATATATATATTTAATTTTTACTTATTTTTTAAATTTAGTATTATCTTTACTTTTAATATTTCTTTTTAATTTTATAATAATATATTTTAAATTTTAAAATTTTAATCTCTTAACTTTATTTAAATATTACATAAAAATAATCCAACTCTCGTACTAAAAAAACAAATTTACACTTGAACTCGCAAAACGATTAATTTTATCCACAAACTCTCATAAATATCAAATGTTGTACATATAATAATTATATCATCAATAATCAAGTCAGCACATTAAAAAAATAATATTAATTAAATATAATTTATCTAACTCAATAGTTAAAGAAACCTTTGTTATTCTTAGATTAAGGGTTTGAACATTAATAATATCAGTATAGTGATTAAACGATCAATATCTAATAATTAAAAGTATATTTTAGAATAAATATTACTGTAATTAGGGGTGCTCATAATCGGGTACCCTAAATTTTGGGTACCCAAAATTATCGGGTACCAAAACATCGGCCCATGACCCGGCCCATAAAACTGAGTACCCGTAATTTGGGTACCCGCAAAATCGGATATGGGGTACCCGGTTTAATTTTTTATATTTTTTTAATTTTATTTTTCAAAAAAATATATAAGAAATATTTAAAATTTCATGATATATATTTCAAACACAAAATTATTGATTTGAGATAGGTTTTAAAGATAAATATTTGAATATATATGCATATATTAAAGTTTATCGATAAAAGAATGTATTATTCTTGATTATAATTTTTTTTTAAATCTAATATTGATAAATTAATATAAATATTTATAAAAATTCAAAAATTTAAAAGTATATAATACAAGTATAAAAAGAAGTTAAGAATTTAAAATTAATTTTAGAGAAAAATAATAAAAAATATATAATAAAAATATAATTTAAAATTTAAAAATATATTTATTAAAATTATCGGGTCGGATCGGGTACCCAGTTCTTAAAAAATTTTGGCCCTGACCCGGTTCAACTATCTTGGAAAAAATAGGGGTTGGATACCCGGCCTAAAAAATTTAAGTATTTTATTATAAATACCCGATAATTTTTAATCGTGTAGGTGGGTCAACGGGTCAAATAGTTCAATTCGAATATTTTTGAACACCCCTAACTATAATCATTCTAGTTATTTGAAAAAATAAAATTAACTAAAACAATTAAACTAATATAATTTATAATTTTATAAATTAAATTAAATATATTTTATAAAGAATATAAATTAATTATTTAATACGAACTCACGATTAAAAATACCAATTATTTTGTATGTCAATGGCAGAAGTGTTAATTGTATGGAAACGGAGCCCTTTTGTTTTTGGTCTTACCATTTATTTTAGTATCCCTTGTTCTTTGGGACTCTGGCCTTGTGTCTCTCACAAGTCATAAAAGAGTCCTCGCAGGCTCGAATTTCGAAGCTTTCTCTGTTAAAACCTCAATGCCCTCACTTTCTCGACTCCCAAACACAATCCCCCTACTCTTTCCAGAATTCTCCGTCTGCCTGTGAGTTGCCATGGCGGATATAGCGAAGTACATGCCTATCAATGGCGGAACAACCGTCGCTACTGACTTGAAGGACCTTTTCTCCATCGTCAAAACCAGAAGAACAGTGGGTTTCTTCATGTTTGCCTTCCTCGGTTTCACTCTTTTCTTAGCCTTTTCCCCTTCTAACTCTTCTTCTCCTTGGCTCTCCAACATCTTCTCCTCCAATTCTACAACTGCCGACTCTCAGGGATCTCAATTCCCTTCGCTATTTAATTTCTTTTCCCCAAACACTTCGTCTTCACTTCGACAACAAACCATCAACGAAACCCAGTTTTTGGACGAAAGCAATCGACTACCTAGTTCGAGAAACACGTCTTTTTTGCCTACCGACGGAATTTCAAACAAAACCCAGACTTCAGTTTTGCATGCAAATCAGACCCAAGCTTCTTCCCCATATGTTAATGGAAGTCCTCCCCTCACAAGCAACCAGGCTGAGAAGAAACAGAATTCCGATAAAGCTCAAGATTTGCAGATCAATCAGACTAAAACAGTGACTGATGTAACTCCAGCTGTAGCTAATCGGAGTACGACTTCCCCGGCCAAATCCGATTCTTCCGAAAAAGGATACAAAAGTGTAGCCGGAAAAGAAGTCTCGTCGTGGAGCGAGAAAAAGGATGGCAATGAGAGTAGTACAGGGCTGTCAGCTAAACAGGGGATTGAGAGTTTGATTGAATCTTTGATGAATTGCGATTTGTTTGATGGAGGATGGGTGAAGGATAATTCATATCCTCTCTACAAACCTGGTTCTTGTTCATTTATTGATGAGCAGTTCAGTTGTATCATCAATGGAAGACCTGATAAGGATTATCAGAAACAGAAATGGAAGCCTAAAGGCTGCACTTTGCCAAGGTAACATAACTCCTTTTCTAAGCAAATTTCGAACTTTAATTTAACCATTTTTGGTATATCTTGATCTTTAATTTAGCTTATAGGGAATCTACATGCAATTGCTCATGTATTTAAAAACTACATGGAACTGGAATTTGTCTGTTTCTTTATTATGCTAAGTAGCTAACTCATATGAATTGATTGTTTTCTAAGATTGGATGGCAGTCGCATGTTGGAGTTATTGAGAGGGAAGCGTCTTGTTTTTGTCGGTGACTCACTGAATAGAAATATGTGGGAATCTCTAGTTTGCATCCTCAGAAATGCAGCAAAAAAACCAGAAAATGTTTATGAAGCTCATGGAAGAAGCTATTTCCGAGGGGAAGCTTCGTATTCATTCATATTCAAAGTAGAGTTTTTGATATTTCCTTTTGATTGCATTCAATAAGATTGCTCAATTCTATCCTTGAAACTTGATGAAACCATTATTTATTTACCTTTTTTGGATTGGCTTTGATGATGATGAATAGGATTATAACTGCAGTTTAGAGTTCTTTGTATCTCCGTTCTTGGTCCGAGAATGGGAAATGCCGGATAAAAATGGAGCGAAGAAGGAGACACTGCGGCTTGATCTTGTTGGAAAATCATCTGATCAATATAAATCGGCCGATATCCTTATCTTCAATACAGGGCATTGGTGGACTCATGAGAAAACATCCAAAGGGTTGGTTGATTATATTTTTCCTTGTGACTTTTTAACTATTCGTTGCTGTCATTATAATCGTTTGGTTTTAATGAATAATCCCGTATTCAACAATGTGAAACTACAGGAAAGATTATTACCAAGAAGGTAGTCATGTTTACAACGAACTGAATGTTCTCGAGGCTTTTCGGAAAGCATTAACAACATGGGCTAGATGGATTGATGCCAATGTAAACCCGATGAAGACTATGGTGTTCTTCCGGGGTTATTCTGCTTCTCATTTCAGGTAAAGGAAACTGATTTTGCTGTTCTTAATTGAATAAACTGGTGGGGTAATAAGTTACTATCTCGTTGCTTGTAATCGAGCATTGTGCAGACATTTTCTAAATGTTTTATGATTGCTTGAGTCTTTCTCCAGTGGGGGGCAGTGGAACTCAGGAGGAGCGTGCGACAGAGAAACTGAGCCGATCAAGAATGAAACATATCTAAAGCCATATCCGTCAAAGATGTTGGTGTTAGAGTCAGTGCTGAAGGCCATGAAAACGCATGTCACCTACCTTAACATTACTCGGTTGACTGATTTCCGAAAGGATGGCCACCCATCCGTTTACCGGAAGCACCCGAAGCAACAACTGACAGAGGATGAAAGAAGATCCCCTTTAAAATACCAGGACTGCAGCCATTGGTGCCTTCCCGGTGTACCGGATTCATGGAACGAACTTCTCTATGCCGAGCTCCTTGTAAAAGAAAACAAGATGCGACAACATCAAAGGAGAGCTAGGTAAAAATAAATCATACCAACTTAGATTATTTTATTTATTTAATTTTCCTGTCAGCTTGAAATTGTAGAAACAAAGAGAATGTAGTTAGATTAAGTTGAGGTCTTTTGATGGTAATAATTTTCCTTGTTTATACTAGACTGGAGAGAATGATTTTAGTTGGTAAGTACTCTTGGAGATGGGAAATATGTGCCCTTCAAAACACTTTTATAAAAGCTCAAAATTTCTTTGAGGATTGTAATTAAATCTACTGGCAAATTGTTCTTATTTATTAAAACAAAGAAAATAGTGTATGGTTTCTTGGGCAAGACTGGTTATCCGATAATTTAATTAGAATTAATTTCGGTCTCGATCATAATTGGTTTTTGAAAATTAAAATCAATTTTGATCTCAGTCACATTATGTATTAAATTTTAGGATTCAGTCTTGTTACTAGTGAAAACCGCTATCAATAGTAGGTACTTGATTAATTAATTTATTATTAAGAAAATCTGAGCAAAAAAGAGAAAAAATTCAGTCACCAATAATAATATTAAGTAATAAAACTAAAATATTACATATTTAGAATATTAAGATCCAGTTTTGATCTTGATCGGAACTTAAATTTTTTATTCAATCTCAGTCCTACTAAAATTAATACCGAATAAAAATTTATCGGATCTAACTAGATCCAAAATCATGATCGGGTAATTAAATTTTTTACTTGATACTTTGTAGTATTTAAAATACTTTTAATATATAAATCTATACCTTTAAGTTAAATTATATTCAGGTACACAAAACTCAGGTTCAAATCTTAAAGATAATATTACCGGAGAAAATATCAAATTCTAATATAAATCGTTTTGAATTTCAAATATAAATTATAATATATATATATATTCATCATTTAAATTTAAATCTCAAACTGTTTTATTTATACATTATTAATTGATTAAGCCTTTTTCGCTTTAAACAATTCATTTTCTTGTCCATGATAATCTACTGTCGGCAACGCGCTTGGCCCCTTTGTTTCAGCAGTATGTCGGTGGTATGGGAATAATAGTATTTAAAACTATAAATTGATTCCACATTTTTATAATTGAAATCATATTTGATAAATGTTGTCAATATGTCAAATACAGTAATTTGTTTAGGTTTTCCGTTAACTACAAAGTTTGAATTTATGATTATTTTTTTTAATAATTTTTTGCTTCGTTTTTTATTAAAAGAAAAATTAAAATCCTTCATCTTTAAACCTTATTATGTTTGAATTTTTTATTTTTTTTCATTCGTTTAGTAGACGAGAATATTTAATTTCCGACCATTGTAAAAAGATTAAAAAATTTTAAAAAGCGACAGCCTTAAAATATAGTAATATCAATTTTCTTATAAAAGTTAAAATTTAGTATATACTTTTTTATATATATCTAATTTTTTATAATTTTTTTATAAAAACAGTATATACAAAAATATATATTTTATAAAAATTTTGATTTATAAATTAAAATTTTTATATATTTTATAAAAAATCGATATATATCGTTTGCCTTATAAAAATTATAAAAATTTTAGTAAATACCGAAATATATCAAAGTTATTATAATTTTTGTAAAAAAAATAATACCACCGCTTATTAGTCATTTCTAAGATTACTGCTTTTTAGAACTTGCCAGAAAATTTTCATAGAAAAAAAAATATAAGTTCAAAATTGATATCAGCAAAAAATATGGGTAGACGAAAATTCATATTAAAATTTATTTTTTATGAATTTATCTCTTACTTCTAAATATTTATGTTTTTCCTCCCTTAACTTTAAATTTTAATTCTGTCCTTGCATATATCTCGTACCAACTAATCAAAATATGATATTTAAATTCATACCAAACTTTATACAATAACAAAAAAATATTTGTCTCATAATCATAATTAATAAAAATCTTTTTCAACTATCACAAAAATAATCATATGTCGGCAAATATATCTTGTTCTTACATGTAATTAGTGGGTGAATAATTATTAGATGATTATTTAAAGATGAACGATTATGATTACTTGAACCTGAAATAACGCGGTAAACGAGATTCAGCTAATAATCTCTAGTATTTAACATAATCAATATATTCAACATCAGACTACTGATTGTTAGGGGTAAAATAGAGTTATCACATAATTTATACTTTCTCATGCTCATGAAAACTTTCCCTTTTTAACTCGTATAATTAAATATTTATTTTTAATATGAATTAAATCTTCAATTTCACATGCATAAACCATCTCAATTTTTTTAATCTAAATTTAAATCTATTAATTTAATCTAAATTATGGATAAATAATCATAATTCTACTTAAAATAACACAATTTTAAACTTTGATACCAATAAATATAACTCTTAAATTCGTCTATACATTACACTTAAATCTAAGAAATCTTATTCGGGTTACAAAAGTAATACACTATAAAACCTAAATATTTTATTTCTATTAAAACAACTAAAACCATAAAATAATATTTGGTTAAGTCGTCATTATAGAAAATCATTTTTATATATTTAAAAATTAAATTATAGACTCAATCATAAAAATAACACTTGACATGCATGCCCACTATTTACATATATATATATATATATTATCAATTTCGGTTAATTCGGTTAATTAACCGATTTCAAACCGAATTAACCGATAACCGAAATTCTAAAAAATTATTAACCATTAACCGATCCAATCTAAAATTAATCGACCGATTAACCGAAAAAAAATTAGGTTCGGTCGGTTAATTCGATTAACCGAAATTTTGAACACCCCTAATAACGTTGTACTAGACGATGCTCTCAAGGTTAACACAATACTTTTAAAATTCGAGTATACACGTTAAATGAGTGATTAAATCATAAAACTATTATATTAAATATACAATAAATGAGTAACTTAAATCATATAATCTATAATAAATGGGCGAAAAATCTCTTAAATTTTTTCACACTAACATTTCTAACATTCCCCTACAAATACGCCAGATAAAATGAATTTTTATGAGAAAAATCATGAGAAGAAAATAATCGAATTCAATATTTTTTTTGAATTGATCCTCATTCTTGAATCGATCTTTCTCTTGCTCCGATCCAACTTATTGATATTGTTGATGTAATTATCTTTACATTTAAATTTATTTTAAATTAAGGTCAAATTAAAATAAGTGTAGAACTTAAGAATTAATTATGTAATTATATTAATTTATATTAATTATCACATCATCAGCCTTTAATTTCTAATGGAACTGGATCAATATATTTTTTTAAAATCTGAGACCAGTTTATAACTTAAGATAGTCGAGAAACTTAAAAGATAATTAGAGTATAGCTAGGTGATCATTTATTAGTTTACCCTAACACTTTATATCTAAGTTATAAATCTCTTAACATTTTCGATAAGAACATTTTTAATACTAATACTCTAAATCTTAACATTAAATTATAAACCCTAAATTCTAAACAAATTTTAAATTCAATGATCTATCGCTTAAACAACTAAATCTTAAACTATAACCTAAATTGATAAATCTTAAATATAAATATATTTAGACTAACATGTTGATATTTTTATAGTCAAATGTGAAACATTCATTCTCTTTGTTATCCTGAATTTAAAAGTCTAGTGCAGATAGTGTCGTACTAATTAAATGCTCGACTCTTTCCAGCACCTAATAATTCACTCTAAATCTGTATTTTTTAAATCCGATAATTAAAGCCTGCATGACTTCAATTATTTCAATGATCCCTAAAGCATGACATGGATGACCCTCACCCCAGACCTGTGCTCATAGTAAGTACATACATACCCTCATAAACAGACTCACGCGCTGGGGACCACTCACACCTAGAAAACATTATGCTCAGTAATTGTAATTATTTTTTATTATTTTTAATGACATTTTTAATAATATTAATGTGATTATTAGATAAAGTTTTTTTTTTCAGAGTTTAACCCTCACTAGTCTAAACTGACCCGTTTCGTACATCTAGTTTTGGTGAGTGAGTTTTCCAGTAGAGATCTTCTGTGTACACAACGTCTCGAATCTGAGACTTGTTTAAGCGGAACCAAGTTACTTATCACTTGGACTAACCCTGTATTTGTTTTGTAAAATTTAAAAATTTTAATATTTTGATAATTAAAGTTTATAGCTAAAATAGTGGATAAATTAATATTTAAAGATTTTAAAATTTTAAATATTTTTTATTATTTTTAAAATTATTTAAATAAAAAAAATTAATTCGATCCTGTAAACACAAAAAAAATTCTCGTAACTTGCACACTCCTCTTGAGATTTTTAACATGTTTTTTCACTCATTGGATCCCCCATTTGTGATTTATTTTATTTTTGCTTCAAAGACACAAAAAATAACCTTGTCCCTTTGTTTTCATTATTGTTCCTTATTGGTATACAAATATTATATGTTCTAATTCCTTTGAATGGTGAAAGATGGTCTCTTTGTCTGCTTGGACTCAGCATAATATATAAAATCTTCTTTTGTGGATCAAAATCTTATGTTACTATGATCAGGGACGGAGTTAAGATCAAATATTAAAAGAAATAAAAATTTTATTTTATTATTATTTAAATTAAAAGAGACTTTAAATGTAATTATATCAAAAATATAATTTCGTCCTTGACCGTAAGATGACCAAAAAATTTATTCATCTTTATATTATTTTAATAATTTTTATTTATTTCAATGTTCATTATGAGATGTTTTTACAACAATTTTCTATACCTTATAATAATGTATCAAATAATCGATTAAATACTTTATAATAATTGATTTTGAAATGTTTCTTAATCACATGAAGCTTAGCTGAAAAGCAATGGGTAATCTAACTGGTCAATGCCACCTTGGATTGGAAGAAACCGGTTGGAATGAAATGATGTGGGTATTATGGTGCGTGGGTCAGCGGTTCAATGTGTCCGGTTCAGGAGATTATCATCTCATATCCTAATTAATCAGATCCGTTTATCTTTAAATAACTGTCTAATAACTACTCATTCATTAATTACATATAAAAAAAATGATGGTCCACCTTATAAAATACGAGATAGATAAATCTAATTAATCAAGACTACGAATAACGTGATAAAAAATTCATGATATAATTTTTCTCGGTTCAGGATGTGGGTACCACCATTGACTCCTTTGAAACTGTAAATCTTGTATTAAATTAATTACTTGTTCATCATTTGAAAACAAACCAACCCAACCCACAGTGCCATTCCCATATAATTGTGTTGGGTGAACCAACACATTTTAATCATTATTTCTCTAACATATCATCATCATCACTATAATTATGACATATATCAGTAGCATTTAATTATACATTTAATGATTAAATATTAGTCAAAAGTTTTATTTTTTTTGTGTGTTTTTTTCAAAAATGAGAAAATATTATGAGGTTAAATAATAAATACATTTTAAAGAAAAGGGTAAATTGCGATATTGGTCACTTATGTTTTTATAAGTGTCCAATTTTGTTTACTAAATTAAAAATATAATATTGTAGAGTGTAACACTTATGTTATCGATTTACTAAATTTCAGACGTTAATGGGTGTTAGTTTATTGATGTGATATGTTAAAAAAAAAACTCAATTTTTAACCGTTAAATTTTAGAGAAATATCAATTTGATCTTAACTTCGATCAAAGTCTCATGCCATGAGCAACCCTTTCCGAGGACAATGTTTTTTTTTTCTATTAGAGAACGTACAATTTATTTTAGTAACCTATCTAAAGTTCAGTGATCAAATTAAAATTTAATCCCTTTTATTAACATGTCACAACATTAAACTAATACTTTTTAACGTCTAATGATCAAAACTTTATAAACTAATTATGTAAGTAACCAAAATTTTACAAAATCAATAACATAAGTGACCATAATATTAATATTTTAAATTTGATAAGCAAAAGTTAATACTTATAAAACATAAGTGTCCAACGCCATAGTTTACCCTTAAAGAATTTGATCCAAAGGTATATTAAACAATCGAAATAAACAAATGGATCCAAAGGGTGTAAAAAAAGGAAGATTTTATGATCGTTCTCTCTGCCGTCAGATGAAACATCATTTTCTTATGGTTTGGTGTAATTCATTAATAGTGTGAAGCTTATAGTCGCATTAAGTAACAAAATCTTCCCCATCAAGCATTTAATAGTAGATTAGGCTAAGAAACGTGGTACCATCCCTTGGATAGATTAGATTAGATTTGATGCATTCTTAATCGTAAAAGAGTATAAAAAAGTTTTTCAGGGTCGATCCAGATTAATCGAGAAAAAAATTTAAAAATCGGATGAATAATAAAAAAAATGTTTTTTTGTTCGTAGACTTGTAGTGTATCGATGAAACAAAAAAATGGGTGAAAAGCCGTGTATTATTTTGGTGAAAATCATCTACCTTTTTTTCATACCTCCTTTTATATCTTTATTTCAAATTAGAGGTTTAGGATTTAGGGTTCAAGATATTAGGGGTTGTAATTAGTCTTTAGAGAATTAAGGGTATGATATATTTTTAAGGGTTTAGGGTTTGAGATATAAAAAATAATGATTAGGATTAAAAATTCAATTTTTTATAAAAATTTCAAATAAGACAAAGACAAATGATTTTTACCTGTATTCTCTCATCAGTCACAAGTCATCTCTTCTCCGACCAATGGTGGATGTATGCGTACTTTAGTATATTCATTTTAGATTTTTTAAAATTTATATATTTACTTTTAAATTTTTATATTTTATAAGTTAATCTTTAATTTTTTTAATATCTATAATTTATATAATTCTAAAATTTTAAAATTTTATATATATTCACTCTTAGATATTTTTACGGATCTTTCACCCTCTCTCTCCCACATCCTTTTTCATTTCTGTAAAAAGTCAAAATAATTCAAACTCCATTCGTTTCTAATTCTACTATAAACAAGGATTTGCTTTATTGTTTACAAAAAACTCAAAGCCTCTCCCTTTCTTGTGTCTATATTTATATAGGTTCACGTGCGTTTGTCAACCAGGATTTGTCGGTCAATCTCTCCACAGATATAAAGGAGTGTTGTAGAAGAAGAGGATCGGAGATTGTGAGTTTACATTCAAACGTAGGATAGATATAAACTCATCTCTCTCTCTCTCTCTCTCTCTTCATCAAATCAAACAAGACAGTCCAAAGGAGGAAAAAGGTTGATGGAGTTAGCTTTAGGCCTGGGTGATTCCTCAAAGACATTTCCGTTTCTAGAGAAAACCCAAAAGTTATCGAGAAATGGTCTAGGGTTTTGCAAAGAAGATGATAGAGATGAAGAAGACAAAAGGGTTTCTTCAGATCCACCTCTTCAGTTTCAGCTTCTTCCGTTCTCTCATCTTCCTCGGACGCCACCTTCTTCTCAGCTTCGTCTGTCTTGGCTCAACGATAATCGTGAGTACTGTTTATTCCAAGCTTCATGTTTTCGTATTTAGATCTATCTGGGTTTTGGATTTTGATCTTTATCTTTTTATCATCTGATTTGGAAATAAAATATGAACTTTTGTATTGTAACATTAGTGCAAGAAACGGGTTCGTCGGAAGGATCGGTAAGAGCGTTGGACGTGAACCGGTTACCACTGGTGGCGTTGGGGGATGAAGCCGAGGAAGGTGCGGCACAGTCGTCTCCGAACAGCGCAGCGTCGTCCTTCCAGATGGATTTTGGGATTAGAAACGGAAGCATCCGAGGCAAGAGAGACATGGAAGCAGAAACCGAAAGGGGTAGCTCCAGAGCCAGCGATGAAGATGAGAATGGTTCAACCAGGAAGAAACTCCGACTCTCTAAAGAACAATCAGCTTTTCTAGAAGAAAGTTTCAAAGAACACAACACCCTAAATCCCGTGAGTCAAAACAAAAACCAAACCCCATCTTTTAGGGTTCATGTTTTAAAATATTTTGATTGAATCTTCTTCAAAAACATGTTTGGTTCAGAAACAAAAGCTTGCTTTGGCCAAACAATTAAATCTTCGTCCCCGACAGGTAGAAGTTTGGTTTCAAAACAGAAGAGCAAGGTATATATCATATTAATAATTATTTCTTTTTATATTTTCATGGTTGTTGGGTTCAATAATTGCCAAAATATGTGAATTTTTTTGGGATTATTTCAAAATGGTACAAAAAAAAAAACAGGACAAAGTTGAAGCAGACAGAGGTAGATTGTGAGTATTTGAAAAGATGCTGTGAAACACTGACAGAAGAAAATAGAAGGTTACAGAAAGAACTGCAGGAGTTAAGAGCTTTAAAAACTTCTCAACCATTTTACATGAACTTACCTGCCACTACCCTCACCATGTGTCCGTCATGTGAGCGTGTCGGCACCACTTCCACCTCCGCCGCCGCCAGAAATACGGATGTCAAAACTGGGGGACATTCGTTTCCGCCATTGGAAACGCGTGTGACCCAGAGTCAGTCCCAAGCCGACCAGGCTGCTTCGTGAAATCATTGGACGTGACCAGTCAAAAGATGCTACTATCAACTTTTTTATTTTTTCTTTAGTTGATTTTTGTACATATTTTTGGCTTGAAAAAATGTTTTTTTTTTTTTTTATATATATATTTTCCTCTATTTTCTTGCAGTTTTATTAGTGATAAAAAAAAGGTTTTTAAAGAAAACGAGATTTTAATTTTTTTTATAGATTTTGTTTAGAGTTTGTCTCTTGAGGAGAAGATATTGAAGAATTCTCGTACATGAAGTTGGTTGTTTTGTCTGACGAGGAAACAAATTAATTCCGGTTACTGTCTTAATGGACTCTAATGGTTTTTTGAGAAATTATTCTATGGATCGGTTTCATCACGTCATTCATGGTCCTTAAGAACATAAAACAAATTTACGTCATCATTTTTTACACATCATCTGCACACTCATAATTTTAATTTCCAAATCATCTCTCTAAATAAAATATATTAAAATTAAAAAAATAATAACGTGGATTTGTTTTTTAATTAGGGTTTAGGGTTAGGGTTTAAGGTTTAGGGTTAGGGTTAGGGTTTAGAATAAAAAACAAATCTATGTCATCATTTTTTTAATTTTAATATATTTTATTTAGAGAGATGATTTAGAAATTAAAATTATGAGTGTGTAAATGATGTGTAAAAATGATGGCGTGAATTTACTTTTTGCTTTTAAGGACCATGAATGACGTGATAGAACTGATCCATAGAATAATTTCTCGGTTTTGTGGGTTGAAATTTAATACATGCTTAATTTATAAGATAATATATTTATCTCTTATTTTTCATATATATATACACACACTTTTATGGAAAAATCAGTGAAGAATTCAACGCATTTAGTTTAATTTTTTAATTAACAATATTTTTATAACAAATATATAGATTTAAATCCATATAAAAAATAAAATAGATGAGTATTATTTTATTAAAAAATATTTTTCTGTTAAGATCTCAACTATAAAAAATCATAAAATAGTCGTTCGACTTAAATTAATGTACATTTAAAAATTTGAGGGTTACTTTAACTTATTTATGTTAGAATATGGATTAAATTAGTGTAATTTTAAAATAACGAGGGTTGCTCTTTCAGAACTATGACCAAATTATAACAATGTATTAAAGTTGAGTACGTGCGAAAATATTATCATGTTAAATTTATTAACCATCACATCATTTATCGTTAAATTTTAACAAAAAAGAATTAAATGGATTTTTAAGTCGATAATCATTTTATATTTATCATAATCGAAGGCTACTTGGAGGACTACTTATATAATTTCTCCTGATTTTTTAATTAAAAACAAATTTAACTTCTAAAATTCCCTTAAACTTTATTTTACGAAATCTTGAAGAAATTATATCATAAACCCTGTCCACCATGCCATCTGTAGTCTCAACTAATCAGATGTATCCATCTTATATATTTTTAAGGTGGATCATCACATCTTTTTTACTTGTAATAGGTGAGCGGATAGTTATCGAACAATCACTTAAAAATGAACAAACATAATTTAATAGACCACAGATAACGTAGTGATCAACAAGATCTATGATATAATCTCTCCTCCTATTGGGACTTGCGGAATACATCCTGCTTCAGGGGATTGGTACCTTATACATTATTAGGCTCGAAATCTTAATCAAATAAATGTTAAAAAGGTGTTAAATTAAATTTTGAGTGATTAAAGTAAAAATTATGAATAATTAAAAATGACAACAATTTATAGTGATTTAAAATTTTAATTATGTTCTACATTCATTGCCTTAGTTTTTTACGAAAGATTCTTTTAATTTTACTATAATTTTTTATATTTTTCGGTTCGATCGTCAAGATTTATATCCTAAAATCTTGATAAACCCTCTTTTACAAAGAAAAGAAAATCTCAAACAAGAAAAAAATCTCACAAGGTTATGTGTGTTCGCAAAGTTAAGTTCTCACAAGTTTGTGTGTGTTTGTGAGGTTGTGTGTTTACATAAAATTCATTTAGATAATTCTTTTAAGTTAATATCAATTAATTTAAAATAATAAAAGTTTTAATACACCAATTACCTTTGTGATTGTTTGTTAAGAAACGGAATTTAATTAATATGGTGTCTTATTAAAAAGTAGTGATGGGTTGACGTAAAATATATTAACAGTGATTGAAGTCTATTACCGAGATGGTGGGATCATTAAAATTGAATCATATTCGTAGATGGACAAAAATTTAAATTCTATACGAATTGGCGGGTTCAAATATTAAAGCTTTTTGTAATCGATTATGTATCAATTTTGGACGTTGTAGGAGTTTTAACCCTTCCTCAGTTGTAACCGACTCCCGAATATAATTTTATATTTTTCACATATCAAAATTATTGTTTTAATAAAATAAAATAATTTGTTTTTAAATGATTCAATCGCACACTTAAAACATTAGTGGCAACTTTATTCTTTTATCAAAAACGTTAAATCTATATAAAAAAAAAACTACGATGGCAATCTCTCTATATATTTAAAATCTTGAATAAATTTGATATACATGAAATCTTGTTTGATCTTGATCTGCTTGAAATTCTAAATTTTATCTTGATATATATGAGTTCATGCATAATTAAGATATAATAAAATTTCCAAATGACCCTGAGGTACAAATTCTTGAATACTTGGATAAAGTCAATAATTATTGACTCTTTCAAATATGATTTTTAATTCTAAAATCAATCAAAAATGAATTAGAATAAAAATTCTCTATCTCTTTATCATGCATCCATCTATGCCCCCTGTTAAAATTTAAAAAAAAAAAAAATTTTAACCCTAACTCTTATTTTTTATATCCTAAACTCTAAACCCTACGGTCTACCCCTAATTCTTTAAACCCTTACCATAACCCTTAATCTAAAACCCTAAACTCTATGCCTTAAACCCTTTAATTTGAAATGAAGAACGGATATATTCACTATAAAAACTCTAGAATTGTCTAAATATTTTGTATATCGTTCTTATTATTTAATAGTTTTTAAACATTAACTCTCTCACTAAATTCTTGTTATCTATATTCCCTTATGATTATTTAAGTTAGATATCTAGTTTGAAATTTGAGTAATCAAATCAGAAAAGAATTTATTACCTTCAAATGCAAATAGGAATATGAATTACATTTCATATTTAAGACGTGTTGATGTGGGTTTATCATATCAGTTATGTTTAATCTTATGCTTGTTTGTTGTATTTAACATCATCTTAAAGTTTTATATTATTAAGCTTTATTAAGCTTTATTAAGCTCATGTTATTTTTATCATCACAAGTTAAAAAAACTGATAATATTTCGATGATCGATATCATTATAGTTTATAGGAGTCTTTTTGATGTTACTTACGAAATACGATATATATATATATATTTATTTTTAGTCATTAAATTTACAAAAATTATAAAATGGTCATTAAATTTTATAAAATTAGCATAAAATAATTATTAAATTTTTTAATATTTATCAGTAATTTATAATGTATGATGAATCAATATAATAATTCAATAAGTCTAATGGGTTTTTTATAATTTTTGAAAGTTCCGTGCCTACAAAATTATTTTAACATAGTTTAGTGACCATTTGTGTAATTTATCCATTTTTAAAAAAAAAATCGGTTAACCGATTTAACCGATCGGATTAACCGAACTTTTTCGGTTCGGTTAAAAATTTTCGAACTTTTTTCGGTTCGGTTAACGGTTAATATGAAAAAAATTTTGGTTAATGAAATTTTAAAAGTTCAGTTCGATCGGTTAACCGAACCGACCGTTTGAACACCCCTAAACGTTATATCAATCGAGATAAATTTGTTTTAAAGGCGGTGGTTATATTATAATTAAGGGGGTGAGTAATACTCGACTCGAGGTGAAAACACTCTATTCGATTTAATTCAACTCGAAATTTTATAGACTCGACTTGAAATTTTTTTAAATAAAATTCGAGTTGTAAAATAAAAATTCGAATAACTCAAAATTTTTAATAATTAAAGGATTTATTTTTAAGTTTGAGACGAGTCTCTTAATTTTTTATGATATAAATACATTGATATATAAAAATAAAAAGAAATATCGTTACATATGAAAAATATATATCTTATATAATCAGAGAAAGTTGTTTAAATTAGAATCAAATCATACTATAACATAATAAATAATTAAAATTAAATATTTATAAAAACTCAAAAACTCGACTTGAACTGAAAAAATTTCAAATAAAATTTGAGTTGTAAAATATAACTCGTCAACTTGAAAAATTTTCATATATACAACCAAAAAAATTAATTGTTACCAGTACTTTGATTTAATGAAAACTAAAAATAATTTGGAATTGAATATTTAATAGAAAAATATTTATTTAAAAATTTTAATAAAATGGTATAACTTTAATAGAATAATATTTTTTGCATTGATAAATGTTACTGGTATTATTTTAGATAAATATTTTTAGCCAAAAGAGGCAAGAACTTTCCATTGATAATAACTTTGAAAGAATAATAGAAACGATAAAAGTAAATGATATGTAATAAGTTATTTTATTAGAAAATAGATAATATTTATTTTATAAATTTTAAATTTTATCTACAAATATTTATACATTATCATAAAGTTAAAAATATATACAAGGAAAAAGAATGATATTCAACAAATAACAGTAATTGATATTTTAATAAAATTTAATTAGGTAGAAAGGGTACAGTTTCTCATAAAAAAAAATCCATTAGTTATTCCATAAATTATCGTGAACGGCAGGATTCGAACCTGCGCGGGCAAAGCCCACATGATTTCAAGTCATGCCCGATAACCACTCCGGCACGTCCACTGCTGCAGTGTAGAGTTTTAGGTTGGGAAGTCATTACTATTTACTACGGACCTCAATCTCAAAATACACCTTCCTCTTAGGTTTCTAATACTACACTGCTCTAGAAGTGATAAGAGTTTATTAAGACCAGGTTTACAAGTTGCAATCTCTGATAAAGATCCAACCTTTACCACTCATTGCTATGCATCAGTTGGACATAGCTACGTGTTTCAACACTCCTTACCATCCAGAGAGAGAAATAATGGACGAGATGGGCAACAAGAATGGGAAAGACCATGACTAAAGGCGAAATCTTGTCTGGGTGGATCATCCCAGGAACCATACCTCCACTTATCGTGCTCAAGCTAGAGCCTATAGGTGTGGAGCAAGTAGGCTAAGCCGACTAGGCTGTCTGGAAACTATAGCTACTTCTAAAAGGCTCAAGGATAGTACCAAATGAACCACCACATGTTGTGCAGGAAAGAGTTGGAGCTATAAAAGGAGATGAAGTAGTTGTGACATCAATTTTCTTAGGTGGCATTATTTTCAATTATTTACATTATAGTGAAGAAATTATTAAAACATTGTTTTTTTATTTATTTAAAAATATAAAATTTTAATTTATTTTTAATAATATTATATATTATTATTCAAATCAGAAAATAAATGAATTATAATCCAACTTTAAATAGTGTTGTACTTAAAATTAGTAATAAAATAACATTGTTCAAGGACGGATGAATTGCAATCCCACTTTAAATAGTATTTTAATTAATATTTTTAGATTATTGTTTGAAAACAGATGAATTACAATACGACTTTTAATAGTATTATTTTTTAATTTTTTTATATAAAATATTATTTAAAATAAAATCATAATCTACCCAATTCTTAATTTATTATAATAAAATATCATATTATTAGAAATAAAGTAAAAAATGTTGTATTGTTGAAAAAAATTAACTTAAAAACTCTCATTCTAGTCATTCATAATTTTATATAAGTTTTTAAATAAATATTATTTCCCAACAAGTCAAGGGTTTAAAGAGTTTCATCAGTTTGGAGTTCAGACAACCCTTCTAGATGGGGCTAAAAAAACCTCTTTAATTGGAGCCTTAAAAAAGCACTCTAATAGGAGTAACAGAGAATCGGTTAATAATCGGTTTTAATGTTAACCCCTTTTTTAATAATAGTTACCCAATTTATTTTTATATAATCAAATAAAAAATATACGTATAAAAATATTTAATATAAAAATATTCGAATAAAAATATACGAATAAAATATTTATATAATAAATATTGGAATAAAAATATTCATAAAATAAATATTTGAATAAAAATATACGATTAAAAATATTCATATAATAAATATTTAAATAAAAATATTAATAAAATAAATATTCGAATAAAAATATTCGTATAATAAATATTAGAATAAAAATATTTGTATAATAAATATTAGAATAAAAATATTTATATAATAAATATTTGAATAAAAATATATACGAATAAAAATATTTATATAAAAAGATATTCAAATAAAAATATTCATATAATATATACGTGAATAAAAATATTCAAATAAAAATATTTGAATAAAAATATAAAAATAAAAACATTCGAATAAAAATATTCGTATAATAAATATTTGAATAAAAATATTCATATAACAAATATTCGAATAAAAATATTTGAATAAAAAATATACAAAAAAATATTCGTATAATAAATATTCGAATAAAAATATTGATATAATAAATATTCGAATAAAAAAATATTCAAATAAAAAAATATTTGAATAAAAATATTTGTATAATAAATATTCAAATAAAAATATTTATATAATAAATATTTGAATAAAAATATTCGAATAAAAAATATACAAATAAAAATATTCGTATAATAAATATTTGAATAAAAATATTGATATAATAAGTATTCGATAAAAATATTAGAATAAAAATATTCGAGTAAAAATATTCAAATAAAAATATTAGAATAAAAATATTCATATAATAAATATTCGAATAAAAATATACAATTAAAAATATTTGTATAATAAATATTAGAATAAAAATATTGATATAATAAATATTCGAACAAAAATATTCAAATAAAAAATATTCGAATAAAAGTATTCATATAATAAATATTCAACTAAAAATATTCGAATAAAAAATATACGAATAAAAATATTCATTTTAATAACTATTCAAATAAAAATATTCGAATAAAAATATTCGTATAATAAATATTCAAATAAAAATATTCGAACAAAAAATATTTAAATAAAAAATCTATGAATAAATATTGTACACAATTCCTTACAAAGTATACACAATGGCTTACAAAAAACGTAAGGAAAAAGGTATGTACACAATTCCTTACAACTTCTCACCATGAGCTAAAGGAGCCATCCAAAGGTAAGGATTTGTATACATACACAATTTACTACGAGAATACATAAAATTGGTACAAAATATATGTAAGGATTTATGTATGTACACAAATCTCTACAAAATATATACAAATGCTTATGAAAACTACAAGGAAAAAGGTATGTACACAAATCGTTACCCTTGGATGGTCTCCTTTAGCTTATGATTTCAAAGTCGTAAGGATTTGTGTACATACATTTTTTTCTTACGTTTTTCGTAAGTCATTGTGTATACTTTGTAAGGAATTGTGCACATACACAAAATCCTTACTATTTTTGTGCCATATTATGTATACTCGTAGCCAATTGTATATGTACACAAATTCTTACCCTTGGATGTCTCATTTAGCTCATGGCTTTGAAGTCGTAAGGATTTGTGTACATATTTTTTTTCTTATGGTTTTCGTAAGCCATTGTGTATACTTTGTAAGGAATTGTATACATACACAAATCCTTATCAATTTTGTGTCATATTATGTATACTCGTAGGCATTTGTGTATGTACACAAATCCTTACCCTTAGCTGACCTCCTTTAGTTCATGGTTTTGAAGTCGTAAGGATTTGTGTACATACTTTTTTTCTTACGTTTTTCGTAAGTCATTGTGTATACTTTGTAAGGAATTGTGTACATACACAAATACTTACCATTTTTGTGTCATATTATGTATACTCGTAGCTAATTGTGTATGTACACAAATCCTTACTCTTGGATGTCTCTTTTAGCTCATGGTTTTGAAGTCGTAAGGATTTGTGTACATATCTTTTTTCTTACAATTTTCGTAAGCTATTGTGTATTTTGTAAGGAATTATGTACATACACAAATCCTTACTATATATATGTCAATTTATGTATTCTCGTAATGATTTATATACGTACACAAATCTTTACGTTTAACAATTTATATATGTAGTTTTTTTTTTTACAGTTTTTATAAGAATTTATATATGTACACAAATCGTTATATTTATAATAATCTATATAAAAAATTGTATATATAGTTCGTAACCAATTATTTACGCAAATAACCGGTAAATCGGAAGGCTTTTTTTAGGCTAAAAAGGGTTTCTCCAGGAATCAGCCAACCCTTCTGCTTTCCTTTTTCCTAGAGAAGAAAAAGGACCAGCAAAGCAAAGAAGATGACGCTCTCCACAGCTTTGAATTCAGTCTCAATAATCCCTAAAGCTTCTCCGTCTAAAAGCCCAGTAATCTTCAACCTACTAACAACTCCATCATTGACAACTCACCTCAAAGTCAACCCCATTTTTAAACCCTCATCTCTTTCGCTTTTCACCCAACCATCCAGACTCAGACCCAAAACCCAATCTTTCCAGACCCCCAAGATCCGCTCCCTTTTCACCGGAATCGTCGAAGAAATGGGTGAAATCAAGCAGTTGGGTACGGCCGATCACGGCGGATTCGATCTCAAAATACTCGCCAAAACAGTTATCGAAGATGCCCACCTCGGCGACAGCATTGCCGTCAATGGAACTTGCCTAACCGTGACGGATTTCGATACCCGTTTGGGAGAATTCACGGTCGGCTTGGCTCCTGAAACTCTCAGGAAGACCTCGTTGAGTGAATTGAAACCCGGGTCGTTGGTGAATTTGGAGCGGGCCATCCAGCCCACTGGTCGAATGGGTGGCCATTTCGTGCAGGGACACGTTGATGGGACTGGGGTGATAGTTGGGAAGGAGGCGGAAAAGGATTCGTTGTGGATTAAAGTTAAGGCTGATAAGGATTTGCTGAAATATATTGTGCCGAAAGGGTTCATTGCCGTGGATGGAACTAGTTTGACTGTGGTGGATGTGTTTGACGAGGAACTTTGTTTCAATTTTATGTTGGTGGATTACACTCAACAGAAAGTGGTGATCCCTTTGAAGGAAGTTGGACAAAAGGTGAATTTGGAGGTTGATATTCTTGGCAAGTATGTAGAGAGGCTTCTGAGCAATGGTTTTGTTGATTCAATTAAAAGATCATGAGATGCCGGAAATGTTCAAAGGTTTGGTCTTCTTCTTCTTCTTCTAGTTTATTGTATCAATGTCATTACTTTATGTTTCTCCTATATCTTGGAGTTCGTAGGTTCAAGCGCACTTAATTGTGCATTATTGCATTATCTTCCTCATTAATTAGTTAGGGATTCAGGGGGGCTACGGGTAGTCATTTTATTACTGTAGTATGTCATGTATGTATGCGTGTGTTTCAAGGGGAGCTAGGGCTTTGGTCTAGTGGTGCATCTTTGAATATATGCATGTAGGGGTGGTTCCAAGGGGTGCAGCCTTTCCCCTTGATACTGGTTAATGTTAGGGGGAGTGGGCGGGGAAATGGTCAAATTGTATTTTTAATCTAAAAAATTGTACTTCAATCAAGCCTTCGAGTATAAAATTTATTGTTTTTCCCCATATATATACATGCCTGGTTTTCTTTCATTATTGGTATTTGGTATGGCTTGATTGACTGACTAATAGCGTCAGGGGGAGGGAAGTTGGATGCATGTTCTAGTGTTTTCGGGATAAAGCCTTGTTTAATTATGAAGATTAGCTGTACAGGCAGTCATTTTGAAGCAGTTTCCAAATCCTTTCAATAGATGTAGCATGCTGCGCTTTGCTGCTGAAATTCTGTAACCGCGTTTGTTAATTTGTAACTTCAACTTGTTTCGCTTCTTATCTTGTCTCTGTGACCTCCTTGAATACAAATGCTGGTTTCATGTCGTGTAATAGTTACTGTGATGATGTGTAAATTTGAAGGAAAAAAAAGAGAGCATGGCAGTTTTAGTCATTTAGAAATAACCATATCAAGTGTCTGCAGTTGCTTTCGTTGTTACCCGTTTAATTTTTTTCGCTTCCGTTCATGCATTTTTTTGATGTTGTGTTTACCGTAGTTTGCTTTTTGGTGTATCAACACTGTGAATAAACTGCGTAACCGAAACAACATATTGCAATTTATTTATTTGATCTTTAGATCAAAGGAGTTGCATCATGTCTCAGTTACCATGTTTCTAACCTAGTTGTTAGTACTGCACAAGGTTTATGTTTGTTGAACTGTAAATTGTCTTTAGCTACCCTGTCCTGATTTCAACACCCTGTTCTGTTCTGTACTGTTTCTTCAGGTACTCGAATTCGAAGTCCCTACGCAGTAACTTTTCAAATTCCAGAATCCAGAGGCAATAAGTTTCAAACTTTCGATTGTTTCGTTTCAGCAAAGGGTAATTTTACCAGGGGATAGATATCTGTCGTGAGTAGAACTTTTTCAAGATCTTGAATCATTTATCCTACTTCAACCAACAGTCTTGGTACTCTTTTTTTTTAATAAAAAAATGGATTTCTGGTTTAATTATTGATTTGGATTTGGATTCAGGAGAAAGTTCAACAAGTTCCAAAGATAATTTTATGTCATTTTAGTCGTATGAATTTCATACAAATTCTTTGACAATACACACACCCTATAGAAAAAATGATTAAACTCGAATATCCTAATATATATAACATTCATTTCTTCACTTAGACCACTTGAATTTTTCAAGTAATATTTTCCTAAAAGATGTCTAATAGATTCAATTAACCAAGATTCATAAGCCGAAATTTCACCCCAATTGTCAATAGGTTTAGCCAGAGCATTTATAACATGACTCAAATAAGCCTCACTGGTATCTAAGCAATTTTTCCTGTTGCTTTTACAAAACTTTCCTCTTGTATAATCAAACTGTCGTCCATTAATATAACATCAACATTATTTGATTTCAAATTCAGGTTAATACCTATTGTACCCTCTTCAAATTCTACTAATTCACCTGTCATTACTTCATCAAGACAATGAATACGAGCAATACCGTCGCCCACTTGAAATACGGTACCAGTATTTACAATCTTTACTTCTTTATTATATTGCTCAATACGTTCACTGATAATATTACTAATTTCATCGGCTTTAATAGTTATAATTTCCTGTTTTTTTTTTAAGAAAAAAGTAATGCCTACAATAAAGTAAAATGAACGTGCAGTATCACTATTTATATATTTCAATACTTTTTTTTTTCTTTTCAATATCTATATATTCCAATACTTTTTTTTTTTAACGTGGAAATGATGTGATGCCCATGATAGGCTCCTTGTGAATACATAATTGATTTGTATATAATTAAATCATACAATACTCCATCAGGGATGCACTATGAGAATCCTTGTGTATCACCTGAAAGATGGAAATGAGGTTAATCTTTCTTGCTTTGTAATGGGAAAAGTTTTTCAGAAACAACCATAAGTTGTCTGGGAAGAAAAGACTAAAAATTCATGCAGAAACTTGCATCTTCACAATCCCACTGTGATCATGAATTCAAATGATAAGCTCCCTTTTTGCTTCTTAAATAATGTTGAAGTTTGATGGTCCGATAGTGTCGACAAATCCTCGTACAGACAGCTCGGGTGCAAACATCTTCGTGCCGACTGCCGAGTGATTCATGGTCTATAAAGATGACAACCACCGTAATATCATCATGGAAAAATCGCCGAATCCCTTGATCGACCTTCTTAAGATCATATCTCATCTCCCTTGTCCTTGATGCCTCACTTAAAGCTGTTTAAGAATAAAAACCCAATTTTAATTTTAAAGTCTGAATCTCACTTTATAAAATTTAATATGTAACATAATATGAACTTAAATATTCTAGAGCAGAGTGATTGAGCCCTCTAGTCCAAGCAATTAACAAAACAACTATTCCTAAAAGTCACGGGTTCTAACACCAACGATGCCAACAAAGTTTAACATAATGTTAATTATTTTATATGCCTTCTCATAAGTTTTTTTTTTTTTATTTTTTGAGTTTTTATTTTTAATAAAAATTTTCATTCTTGTAGTATATTTTTTATTTATACATGTGATATAGTTTTTGTTCATTTGATATATATTTTTGTATATCGTAATAATTATTGGCGTTAGTTCAGATATTCTCATGATATTTGTTTTTTTATTTAAATTTGTTGACAATTGTAAAAAATTGACCCTCTTTAATGGTTATTTATCAAATAATTATATTTTTTATTTCATAAAATATATTATTTAGATAAAATCGATTCATAAATATTTTTATCGCCTTTGCCCAAATTTATTAGAAGAAAAAGATTATCATTTTGAGGGTCAAATATGTTTCAAGTCATGTGGGAGTATTTGAGCGGATATGACAGATAACTAATTAGAGAGTTAATTAATTAGAGAGGTGGAGTAAGACCGCTAGTATAGCTCAAATGGGATTATATATATATATTAATTAAATAGAGATGTTTATATTTTTAAAGTAAATATTTAGATCTTAATTTACATAAAATAAAATAATATAATTTTTTTTATTTTAGCTATAATGATTACAATAGTATCTATTCTAAATATATATTTTCAATCATTGGATATTGATCGCTCAATCACTGTGCTAACAGTATTAGTGTTCGAACACATGACCTCTAAGAACAACAATTGCTCCTTCAATCAATGAGACTAGATGGTTCGTATAATAATATAAATATATTTTTATTATCCAGTTAACTAGTAGACTTTAATAAATATAATTTTTTTCTCTATTCGTTAGCATTAATTGTAAAAAAATTTATATCTTATAATTCGTGGATTAAATTTTTTAGTGGTTTTTTAATTATTTTAATAATTCCATTCATTAAACATGCATGGTAGAATAAATACATAGATAGGTATGAGAAAGAAATATGATTTGTAAATTTTAAAATTTTAAGAAAATTGTTACTAATTTTTTAGGTCATTAAAATAACCTAATAAAAATGAATGAGAGTGTATTTATGTTTATTTTTTAATTTTAATTGAATAAATGAACAAACACTAATATGGACGAATACATAATTTTTTATTCGTGTTTGTTCGTTAAGAAATGTAATTTATTCGTGATCGTTCATATTCATTCATTTATTTAAATGATAAACGAACATAAATAAACGTAATTAATATTCACTACATATTAAATATTTAAAATTTTTAATTAATTTAATTAATTAACTGATTTTAAAATATGATATTCACTCGTAATATACATGATAGGCTCGTCTTATATAAAAAAAGTGACTTAAAGTTATCTTCTTCTCCTACCTCCTTACACGTTCCAACTGTTCTATTACTTATTTGTGTCTCGTCACTGTAAAAGAAAAAACAAGACTGAAATCAATAAATAATTGTTGGGTTCATGTAATTGGAAAACTTTTACGCACGTGTTTGAAAATTGACTAATTTAAGTGCCCTTTCGCACACACATAAAGCTTGTAAGTTTATAACCTCAGCACCAGTAAAAACAAAGAGGATCAACAGTATTATTATCCACAATAGTAAGAATTTTCTTGCTTTTATCATATTAAAAAAATTCATGTTTTCTTTTTATAAATTATATGTCTATTATATTATGATTCATATTTGAAATTTATGATTCTTCTTTTTAATATCTTTTATAAGGTTCGAATATAGATTATCTTCTTAAAAATAATGTGCCTTTTCATTACACTTGACCCTTGTCGGTAAAACTTTGTACCCTTTTGCACCTCACAAAAATAGGTACAATTGAAAAAAGGACATATTACAAGGGGGAAATCTTATACTAGAGATGGGCACGGGTCGGATTTTGACCCACCCGCACTCGACCTGGAAAAACATACCCTCCACCGGCCACCCGACTCAACCCAAGCTTAGGGTGAAAAAATTCGACCCAATCCGATTTTTAAGCTTTAAAATCCGACCCGACCCGACCCGAATCATTAAAAAATTAAAATTTAGGGACTTAGTTGTAAAAAATAAATTTTAAGGATCTAATTATAAATAAAATAAAATTTCAGTGACCTAATTGTAAAAAAAATAATTTTAGTGATCTAATTGTACAAAATATATATAAAGAGATCATTATTGCAAATATCCCTAAAATATATATGAAAAAATTATACTATTAGTCATGGGTCGGGTCGGATTTTTTCTATTCTAAACCCGACCCGGATCCGAATCATTAAAAAAATAAAATTTAGGGACTTAGTTATAAAAAATAAAATTTAAGGACCTAATTGTAAATAAAATAAAATTTCAGTGACCTAATTGTAAAAAAATAATTTTAGTGACCTAATTGTATAAAAAATGTATAAAGAGGATCATTATTGCAAATATCCCTAAAATATATGAAAAAATTATACTATTAGTCTCGGGTCGGGTCGAATTTTTTCCACCCTAAACCCGAACCCAACCCGATTCGAAATCACCCTTGAAAAAACTCGGTCCGACTCAAACCCGGATTTTCTTCAAAAAATCCAACCTATTCGGACCGGGTCGGGTCGAAACTTATCGGGTTCAAGTTCCGTGCCTATCCCTATCTTATACATAATATATGAAGAAAATATGGAAATAAATGGGTTTTTTTCGATAGAAATAAAAATTTTATAAATTTTTACATTAAAACTTGAATTAATATTTTACAATTTTAAACTTTGTTATACGAGTGATGAATCCAAAAAAATATTTGAGGGTTCACACACTTAAAATTTTAGGGTTGATACAATTTATAAAGATTAAAAAAATAAAAATAAATATATGAACTTTAAAAAATTTTAAGATTGAGTTATGATCATTCTTTATTATCATCGGATTGAAAAAAACTTTTTTTTTTAAAAAAATGTTGTAAAGAAGTATTGTCTATTAATATAAAATATTTAAAAAGATTGAGTATGATGATAACGTGTATTGATATTTTTCAAGAGAGAATTTAAGTTTAAATTTTAAAAATAATTAAAAGAGATGATCTCAAATTTTGGATATAGATTATAAAATTAACAGATAACGTTAGGGGTGTAAACGAATCGAGCTTGAATGGATAAGAGTATGTCCGTGTTCGTTTATTTATTTTTGAAGGTGTTCAAACTCTGTTCGTGTTCGTTTATTTATTTTTGAAGATGTTCAAACTTTGTTCTTGTTCGTTTAAATTTTTAACGGTATGTTCGAGTTTGGTTCGTTTATTTTTTATCGTGTTCGGGCTCGGTTCGTTTAACGTTCACGAACGTGTTCGTTTAACGTTCACGAACATGTTCGTTTATATGTTCGATAATTTGTTTATTTAACGTTCGTTAACATGTTTGGTAAGCGTTCACGAACGAGTCCGTTTGTATATATTCATCAACTTGTCTATTTAACGTTCACGAACATGTGGTTTCGTGTTCATGAACATGTTTGTTTAGCGTTCACGAACATATCAATTTAACGTTCGTGAACATGCTCGTTTATATACTTTGAATTTTGGGTTATTAAAGAACATAAACGAGCTAATAAATGAACATAAATGAGCTTATAAACGAGTATATAAACGAACATAAACAAGCCTATAAACGAAGATAAACGAGTTTGTTCGTGAACATAAACGAGCCGAACGCACGTATTGTCGCGACCTCTTTTGAAAAAACGTGATTTTTTAGGTGAAAAATTATTTTTTGAAAATGTGAATTTTATCAAAAACCCAAATTTTAGGAAAACATAATTTAATTTCGAAAAAAAAGTTGACTTGGAGTCGCCACCGGCCACTTAGGTAGGCCAGACACCATAAAAATAAACCAGAGATTCGTTTTAAAAACATTGGGTTCGGGAGTCGGTTACGTGTAAGGACGACCCTTACAAACGCCCAAAAATTGGTACCTTTAAAAAAACATTACGTGGCATTTGACATTTTGGAGAAAGATATTAATTTAATTTCCCATTGTTAAACGAACATTATTTGAATTTGGATATCCTTTTGATTTAGAAGTTACACCGTTTCTAAACTTGAGTTGATCGAGACGTCCTCTAGATAGGAAACCTCACTCAAATTTAAAAGAATGTAACTTCCGCCTCAAAAGGCTAAAGTAAAATGCATGATTATCTTTTTATTTTGTCCATTTTAAGTTCTAACCCTAAAAAAAAGGCTCCATTGCTTAAGTTTTTTTAAAACCTAAGTTACTATCGTTTACTAGTTATTTACCTATCCATTTTTAATTCTAAACTTAAGTTTTATCAAAATTCTAGATTTTTAATAACACGTGAATTCGATGCCAAGGTACACTCTCTAGGTCAGCATCTTAGTGCGTAAAAACCCCAACCTCTTTAGTGTATCCGAGACATAAGATTCACATGTTACCTTACTAGATTTTCTTCCTAATTAAATTAATTTAAGTGACTAGTCCTAGAAAAGGCACTAAATTAATTAACCTAAGTTTATTAGGTGACCTTCCTAAATATGCCATGCAAAACATAAAATAAAGTGTACACGAGATAAAGGAACTTCATCACTTTTATTATAATCATGGTACATCATATTACATCAAAAATTCATCTCACGAGTACAAAAGGGACTTGCACGAAAAAGATTACAAGGGATTCGAGAACAAACCTTGAACAAAAGAGGTAAGACTTAGATTAAGTGAAATTAATTTTAAAAGTCTTAGAAATTTTTAATTGAATTAATTAATTAAATTTTCCTTAACTTCAAATTTTAATTAAAACTTAATTAAAGCCTAACTTAGTGAATTTTAGGTTCAAAGGTTAAATTGGGGATGGGTTAAATTTTATTAAGTTAATTTTTAAATCTTATCTTAGAAATTTTAGGTTAATTAAAAGTCTTTAACTAAAATAATTTCTAAGTCTTAAGCACTTAATTTAACTTAATTAAAGTTTTGGTGAAATTAAGGTTCATTAGACTTAATTAATCTTAAATCTTAGCATCTTAGAAATTAATTAAAATTAATTAAATAATTAATTAAAATTATCTTTCCAAATTTTTTAAGAATTAAAACCTAATTAAAGTCTAAGTCGGGTGAATGTTTTAAGGTTTAAGGCTTAATTAGACCTAATTAAGGAGTTTAATTTTTAAACTTTAGAAATTAATTAAAATTAATTAAAATTATTTTCTGAGTTAAAGGATTAAACTAAACCTATTTTAAGTCTAATTTTTAAGGCTTGGGTTAAATTAATTTTAAATTAGAATTAAAGTGGGTCAAATTAATTTTAAAGCTTATTAAAATTAAATTAAATCTTAAATCAAGAATTAATTAATCTTTTAAGACTCTAAAATTATTTTTTTAACCTAATTAAATCTAAAATTAATTTAATCTAATCCTAGTAGTCTATTTAGGGATTTAATTGAGATTCTAAGACCTAATTGAATCAAATCTAGGCTCTAAGGGCTTAAAAAAAGGTTCTGGGGACCTAATTACAAAGCACCTAAAACCTAGGGGCTAAAAGGGGTTAGAACCTAAAACTGGGGGCCCTAAAGGGGAATTTTCCCTATCCACATAAGAACACGCAGATCCGGGTTAAACCCGGATCTGACCCGCCCCAACCCAGCTGCCAAACGACAGCGTTTAGCTTAGGAGTAAAACCCCCTGTGCCGAGTTGGCTCGGCCATTTGGATCGAGACCAACTCGGCCCGACTCAGCAACCATGAGAATTCTCTGAAGAAAACATAAAAACCCAGAAACCCAAGCCTAAAAAAGATCAAAACCCCTATGTTCTTCATGTGTTCTTGGTGTTCTTCGATGAACCCGAAGAACACGAAGAACACCATCTAAAACCGCCACGGCTGCCGCCCTCAGATCGCTTAGCTTAGGTGTTTAAACGTTGCTTTCAGAAAAGCTAAAAATTTTAGTTTTTCCCTAAAACAATTTCTCTATCCAACATTATTTTTAATTGATAATCTCGAACAACATAAATAATTATTTTAGACATGATAATAGAAAAATCCTAAAACATGTTTTGAAAATAACTTTTTAATACAAAAGTTATTTTTCAACCTTTTATTTCTTTTATAATCAAAAATGTTTTTCTCTGAAAATTTATTTTAAAAAACAAAAAAAAACTTAAATGGTTAAAGAGATCAACCCATATCCATCATATAAAAAGCTATAGGGTTTCCCTAATTATGGGAAGGAAATGTTCTGGCCGTTGGGTGGTCGGATTCTTCCAACTGGGTATATATTTCGTTTTGGATTCCGAGATATAGGATGTACAAAGATTTATCGAATGTTTCGTTCGTAAGTATTTATCGTATCATTTTAGAGTCAGACATTCATAAGATTATTCGTTTAATCAATAATACTCGAAATAATAGTATAATATCGTTGCTAATCTATTACATTGTACTACTATAACATCAATAGGAAGCGAAAACTGAACATGTTCTTCGAAAAGGTAATAAAGTAGTCGACAATATAAATACGATCATAAAAAAAATAATTTATTATATTACTAACTCCGGATGATATTTTATCGATTTTATGTGAGTATTGTACTTGTTAGATTTAGTTGAGTTTTATCTTAAAATATATCTTATGCAATAATTTTTTAAAATTTAAGAGAACCTTGCAAGAAAAGTAATACGTTTAATTATTAAATCAATTAACATAGTTTCCTTTTTAAGTTCATATTTAGTCCGCCGGTTTTTTATTTTCTCCCACATGTAAGAAAAGAAATATTAAAAAAAATTAATTATAAGATTGAATTTAGTCAATTATGTAATGAAAAAGACAGGAAACAAGTTTATCTCTTATGTCGCATAAATCATTGTCATTAGATTAGAAAAAGAAACAGATGCATGATACAATTCATAATATCTGTATCTAAAAACCTAATTCAATACAAAAACGAAGATATATAAAGGTGAAAAAGATTTTTTTTAAAATTTAATTTATTTATAAATTTACACTTTATTTTTAAATATTTATATTTTATCTACGATCTTAAATTCTGGCTCTATTTCTACTTGAACATGTATCCCATATTAAGCTTAATCACCTCATGCAATTAGTTGAGCTTCTTCAAATCCATGCATGTGATGAGAAGAAGCATCCAAAGGAAATTCACCACCAACACCAACACCAACACCAAGCTCTTGAATCAAACCATCAAAATCTCCAAAACCACTCAAGAAATTCTCACCAATACTACTCCAAACACCTTCTTGATCTTCCTTAACCCTTTCAAATCCCGCAAGAAACCCAGTTCTCTGCTCCATATTCTTGACGGTCGCTGCCATAATTGGTTTGTCACAAAAGCTATCATCTTGATCGGCAATTATCGGCTTCCTTGGACAACCCTTTTCTTGTGGTGGTTTTCCAGTGAGTCTTTGCACCAATTCTCTGAAGTTTGCTGCGTCGGTCTTGATGATCTCTGGAGCAAATACGTGAATTATCCGAGTCTTTGTCTTTGCCTTTGATATTGTTTGTGAATCTTTGTGAAGGGATAGTGGTGACGATGAGATGGAAGGAGACATTTTTGTTTGATTCCTGGTCAACAAATTCTCCATGGAAATATGTTTGAGACGAAGGAAAGAAAGGAACCTAGAGATGCAGGAGCTGTTTGTAGAAATGGGGTAGGGGTGGGGGAAGCTTATATAAGGAGAGAGAGTGATAAAAATAAGCTGTGACGGAGAGATGGGGACAAAGGATCGTAGTATCACAATATGGAAGACATTCAATGAAGTAATATACACGGCTTCATATTCAATGCTCTCAGGTTTCCCATAATTTGATCTACCTATATATTATTAAGATTTATATTCGATACACATGTCAGAAAAACTAAAAGTTCTTTATAAATGTTTTGTGTTTTAATTTTAGGGTTTAGGTCTAAGTGTATAGTATTTGGTTAGAATTTATGGTTTAGAGTTAATATTTAGAGTTTAAGGTTAGAGATTAGTTTTCAAGTAATACGAGGATAGATTTATATTTTAACTTATAACCTTTAAATTCAAACTCTAAATCATATTTTAACCATTATTCTTAAATTTTAAAACCTTATATCTACGTCTTAAACTAAATCTTTAAACTTTAAAATAATACGTTTGTAAAAACTAAATATGTACGAAATAATTGCTTGTTTATCATTACTATTATGAATAAATTGTTTGTATATTACTAAAATATAGAAATCTAATGCGATAAAACTAGAGTATATCACGAAAAAAATTAGATATTCTAACCAAGGATCCTCAAATTGGAGTAAGTCTTATATCCCTAAGTAATTTTTTTTTCATGTCTCGTTTTTAAAATATCTTATAAACTAAATTTTAAAATTTAATTCTAATTTTCACGTCTTAAATTCTAAATACAATACTTTAAAAATATACTGACATAAATATAATTTTAACCCTTAACGTTTATAATTTTTATCATTTTGATCCTTGTTCTATTTTTGGGATAAATTTAGCCCTTAACCTATATCTTTTTGACAAACAACTTATTTTTTAACTATCATGATAACTGGACTGTTAAAAATCTAACAATGATGACATGTCATATGCATATGATTATATATTTTAAATAACATAGTATTTAACCTATCAAATACATATATATGAAATATAATTTTATTATAATATAAAATATAAACAATTAAAATTCAAATAAAATAGTAAAAATTAATTAATTCTAAAAAAAATGCTACTAAACATTCTCAACCCTAACTACGATAAAATCAAAATTTTATCTTAAAAATTAATTAATTTCGAACTGTGTTCATATTTTTTTAAGATTGGACTTTGATTCTATTGTAGTTAGGTTGAAAATGTTTAGTAGCCTTTTATTTTAAAATTAATTATTTTTTAATATTTTATTTCAATTTTAATTATTTTATATTTTATATTGGATTAAAATTTTATTTCACGTATATATATATATGTATTTGATAGGATAGATGTCATGTTATTTAAAATATATTATCATATACATATGACATGTCATCATCGTTAAATTTTTAACGGTTCAAATATCATGTTAGTTAAAAAATAAGTTATTTGTCAAAAAGATATAGGTTAAAGGTTAAATTTATCCAAAAAAAGAATAAGGGCCAAAATAATAAAAATTATAAACGTTAATGGTTAAAATTATCTTTATGCCAAATATATTCTACCCCTAATTCTTTAAATTTTAACCATAATCTTTAACATTAAACCCTAAACTTTAAATTCTAAATTTATTAATTTAAAATAATAATACCAATAGAGACAATAAAAAACAAACCTTTCGTGTGCATAATTACGTATTATTACTTTCTAGTTTATATAAACATTAGTTACGAAATTTAACCCTGACAAATTAACATTAGTTACGATATTTAACTATAATATATCTATTATTGTCAATAACCGGAACTGAAAACGCGACTCAGCCGTAATTTAAATTCTTGGTCAAATCCACGACATGCCTTTCATTATCTCCACTTTCATATATTGATATAATTACGAGAGATAATTATTTTTTGGTAAAATAATACATTATGTTATATTTTAATTTTTTTTTGCCTTTCATAAACGCCGCAATAAGTTTAAAATTAATAACGTTTTTTTATAAACGCCGTTAAAATTATCGCAATATGTCAAGTTTAGTGTAATGACAACAAAATTAGGAGATTAAAAATTAGGAGATTAATAATAACGAGAAAAAATTATACATAGTAAGTTGTTATATTATTTTTCTCTTTCTTAATCAGTATATCATGTGGTATACTAATTAAGAGAGAGAAAATAATATGATAGTCTGCCATATATGATTTTTTCTCTCTTAATCATCATGTGTGTTTCTCTTTCCTCTAATTAACTTGTTAATTTTTTAACGATAGATATCAATATAAGAATAAAATATAACGCTAAATATTATTTTATAAGAAAATAAGTATATCAAAACATAAAAATGAGTAAAAGGTAAAACATTAAATATATAATTATCTCTAATTATAATGATATTCTTGCTACATTACTTTTATCTGACCTTGGAAAAATAATCCCTAACTTGAATTCAAAACTACTTAAAACAGAAAATTGGTTCAATCCGAAATGATAAAAAATATTATTGAATTGATTCTATTCAAAATAGATTTAAATGTTTATAGTCCCTTTCGGTATTTGAAACATTTTATAATTTTTTTTTATCTCATTTACTTCATAATGAAGTGGTGGAGGACAATAGTTCTATGGACACCACACCACCCCATACGCCATAGCAGCAAACGGCTTCGTGTCGTCACATTATACCTTTCCTTGTCCTGGATACATAACTGCTAAAGCCTTTACATGTTTGCCATGTGGATGAAACGTGTCAACATTTGAATGATCAATAGAGCCCACGTGTCAAACATACATCATTACGTGGCAGCTTTGAAACTATCACTTGACTCTATTTAATTCCGAGAATGGAAGCACCTAAATTCATTTTCTAACTGAGCAGTGTCATTCACACTAAAACCCTAAAACCCTAGAAATTTCAACAAGATGCAGTCAATGAAGGAAGCAACTGCCTCTGCTAAGGCAGGCATGGAGAAGGCCAAGGCTTCCATGCAAGAGAAGGTTCATGTTCATCATAATTCATAACCATTTCATTTCTTACATATATAAATGTAAAAAAGTAGAGACATTTCTTTTGTATAGGTGGAGAAGATGAAGACCAGAGATCCTGCTGAGAAAGAAATGGCGACAGAGAGGAAAACCGTTAGGAAAGAAGCAGCAGAGAGAAGGAAAGAAGAGACCCGCGATCAAAACGCAACTGCTAGGCAATCTGGTTTTGCTGCAGGTGGCTTCGACAGAGGCGAGGTGAACTCTGAGGACCGTGAGCCGAGCAATGCCACAAGAAGGAACATTGGTGGCGTTGGTGAGAATGATCCGTTTTATGGAACCAATGAATAAAATGAACTGAAGACACTCGTTCAAAGGTTATCAGCATCGATCAGTTCCCAGTTTCTTCGAAGTTTCGTGTTTTCTGGTGTTTGTTTCAGGTCGTGTAGGGTTTCAATTTGATGAATAAATTGAGTGCATGTGCCTTGCTTGTTGGAGGTGCTTGCATGTTTAATTTTTTATTTTTTATTTATGTGATAAATTTTTTATTGTTGTTCTGGTTTTAGAGTTTAACCTAACTAATTCAGATCGATCCGTATCGTATACCTAGTTTTAGTGGGTGAATCTTTCAACAAGAATTTTCTGTGTACATAATATTTCGAACCTGAAATTTATTTAAACATAATCAAATTACTTACCATAAATCAATTTCTGTTAAGATCCAGGCCTAATACATATTCCAGTAAATAAATATGTAAATGTTAAGCACTTGAACTTCATTGAAATTAAATTACCTTGGTACAACTTTTAAAAGAGTGTATTTTTTAGATTTATAAATAAATTTCTTTATATCAGTATTTTATGTATTCGTATTATTTTTTATTTGTATTTTTTAATTCAAAATTCTTATTTGCTCTTTTTATACTAATACGCTTCCTACTGCTACATTTAAAAGGGTATTTTTTAAACATTGAACTATGTCATTTCCAATATTTTAAGTGATACATACATGAGAGCATATGTTATATTTTTCTCCTTAGACATGATTTTGTCTCACAACGCATCCTGAAAACGTTTTAAATAAGACTCTATCATGCGTGTAAAATGGTGTATTTTTCTTCACTAAATTTGTGTTCTTTTAGATTTTTTTAATTTTACGATACATAATTTTTTTTAAATATCGTTAAATTTTTATTGAATTTATAGAAAAATTATAATTATATCGTAATCATAAAATAAAATAATTGAATTAAATAATTTAAAAATTTTATAATTTAAAAAAAATTATAGAGATAAATATACCAATAAAATTCATAAGTTTTCTGAAATTTTTTGTATTTAAATTGTATTTAAATGAGATACATAACGAAAAAAGGAGTTGTAGACTAAACTGTCATACAAAGTATATTATTGTGTAATAATTAATTCTATCAATCAAGTGAGAATAAATCTTTTAAAGTGATCACCGATAAAAATATAAATTAGAAATTAGTATCGATTGAATCTCTATACAAATAATAATCAATTGTTAAGATATATTGTAACATATCACAAAAATAAATAAATCAAATCTTAAAATAAAAATAAAAACATATCACAAAAAAAAAATCATAAAAAATAAAAAAATAAAATAAAATAAAAATAATAATAAATTTGACATTAACAATCAATATTAAAATTAATTGTTGATAAAGAGATCAATAAATAAAAAATAACTAAAAATAAAACTTAGAAAAAAAACGACGATTAAAACTTTAAAACATAAAATATTACTTCTTCTGCATCGATACATATATTTTAATAATATGACATCAAAGTGTTATAAATCCATTTATAATGGATATATACTTTTGCCGGTAAAAATTGTATGAGAAGATTTTTTATAAGTAATTATATTTATCCCCTAATCTATTTAATCAAAGGGTGGATCTATCCTTGTGCCTCTTAGGTTTATCACTTTTTGAGGTTGAGAATTTTAATAGTACAACTTTAAAATAATTGATAATAAAGAATACAAAAGGACAAGAAAGATGAAAAAGGAGAGAGGAGAGAGACGAGGAGGAAGAAAGAATCACTGGTTTTTATTAAAAATGAAAAGACATGTGAGTTAAAAAAATCAAAAAATAATGGATAAATTATAAAATAGTCACCAAACTTATTAAGAATTTTTACAAATGTTATAAAACTTTTAAGAATTATTATTTTATCTTGAAACTTAAAAAATTATAAAACGACTTTCAAAATCTTTGCAAATAATTTAATTGGTCTTAATATCGTAATTCATTCTTTCAAGTTCGAAACTTCTATTTGTTTTTTATTTATTTATTTTATTCTTTTAAAAATTAAGTTTACTTACAATTGTTTTTATGTATTAATAATTTAAAATTTATATTTTCTATAATTTATTTTTGAATTACTATAATTGTACTTATTATTGATCGATAAACTATTAAATTAAAAACTTTAGATTCATATAATATCATGATACATTATATTATGAAATGTACTAAAGGTATTATATAAGGACATGTATGACCCAATATTATTAATACGAGATAAGCACATGAAAATTTATTATCTTCTCTTATATTTTATTTGATACAATTAAATTCTTTTATTACTGTGATTTATTTTAAACTATACGATAGATTTTCTTATCCTATTAATTATATTTTAAAATTCTGTAAGGTAGAGTCACCGCAGACATACACCAAAACTACCCTGTTTGCAAATGGAACCAAAATAAGAAGACACGTGTTTTCACATAAGATAAAGTCCTCTACGTGGAAGCCACGTATACTTTCAGTAACAATACGTGGCAGAAACCCAGATGCCCCTTTGGTTCTATTTAATGGAAAGCAAGCATGTCGTCTTAGAATGAAGAAGCAAAGAAAAAAATGCAGTCAGTGAAGGAAACGGCAGCCAACGTAGCGGCTTCGGCCAAATCTGGGTTGGAAAAAACCAAGGCCACCGTGGAAGAGAAGGTACATTCCTCATCATTATTTACCATGTATATTCATTTTATGTAGTAAAACTTTATTATTTGTGGTGGAGCAGATGGAGAAAGCAACATGCCATGACCAAAACCAGAAAGATATGGCGACGGAAAGGAAACAGGAGAGGATCCACCAGGTGGAGCTCGACAAACAAGAGGCTCGTATGCATAATGCGGCGGCAAAGAACGTCGGAGAAGGTGGCGGATTCACGACAACTGGGACTCACTCGTACTCCACGACAGGGGAGCATGGACAATCTACGGGAGGTGGGCAGAAATCAGCTTTGCCTGGACATGGCAGTGGGCAGCCTGTGGGGCGGGTGGTTGAGGGTACTGCTGCAGCCAATCCCGTTGGGTTAAATCCTGGAGGGGGAGGCACCGCGTCACATAATACTCTTGTGGAGGGAAATCCCCATGGATATGGGACTGGAGGGACTTACAGTTAAATCCCTTGTTTATTTTGAAATTATGAAATGTCTGGTAAAGCCAAGGAGACCTGAATACTTTAATGTGCAGCAAAAAAATGGGAATTTATTTTCCCTACCAACCAAAATGGGAAATCATCTAACCTTACAAAATCACATTAGAGACAAAGGGAAAGGGGAAATGCAAGACAGTAGTACAATACAAGACTAAAATGAAAGTAATGCCATAGCTCACTCAGCTCATATGACTTCAACTAGATAGTATTGCACAGCTAGCATGTTAATCAAGGATCTAACTCATAAAAACACTGCATAATATCTCATTCTCATGCTATCGACTAGTAAGCCCTCACACTACAGACTTACGCAACTCAGCTGCCCCATGTGCGAAGTGACATCTTTCTCCGAAAGTGCAACTTCCCTTTGCGAAATTGTCGCACAACTTCGTTTTGTAGTTGCTTCCTGGATGTCCTTGACCACTCTGCACACCAGGTGTTTTAGCAGGACCAGGCACCAGGCCTAGGCTGCTGATTAATTCTCTAACCATCGCACTGGCTTCTTTTATTTGTTCAAAAGATCCTTCAAGCTCAATGTTTCTAAGACTGGGGTCCGACTCATGTTCCCGAATAGAAAGTTTAGCTCCAGTTTGACGGCATATCTGCTTGGAGTGGATACCACCTTTACCAATGATGGCTCCTGCTAGGGAAGCATCGACACTAATTTTTGCAGTTGCTGAAGCACCAAAGGTAGCAGCAAGACCAGATGGGGGTGGTAGCTCAGCCCGACTGATCATACGACCAGGAATAGGTGCCATGGCACGGGGATCATCATGAGATGGAGCAATAGGTCTGCCAAGTTCCCATTCTCCATGTGCAAAATGACATTTGTCACCAAATTTGCAACCTTCGGGAGTACTAAATTTGTTGCACAAGCGAGTTTTGACTGCAGAGGCAGATCCCTGGGGGATGGCTGTCGTTGCTGCAATGTTTCTCGAAGCTGGTGGAACAACTGGTGCAAGGTTCATCATCTGGGCCACTGCATTGTAACCTCCAGGAAAATAGTGCAGGAAATGGCAGCTCTCACCAAATTGGCAACCAGCAGTGCTGCAAATAAAACATGGGATCAGCTAAACATAAACCTAACAGTAGAAGACGGCATAAACATGCTTCACTAGTATTCGATGTTGTCTATCAGAACTGAAAACATTGAAAACCCAGTAGACCAGAAAACCAGCTAACACCAGCACACGACAAATACATGTAGCATAAAAGCACTAAAGCACGCAAGGACTCGAGTTGCCTTCCATTTTTGGAACAAGAGTTTGCAATTTTACTGTATATAATGGACCGTGTCATCTTTATTTCAAGGTCAATAGTCGATACATTAAGGCCAGGTAGAGCTTCTTTCTCTACTAAAGCTTCATCCTACATTGGTTATCCCTTATCAAACATGTACTCGTGCCAATCAACAAAACAAACCAGTAAAATCTTCATCCACAGAACAAAGACAAAAAGATGTTCATACCACAACGAGCAATTGAAAACCAATACTATTGCGCAGCTGAATTTGAATAACCGGAGGAACTTAAAAACAAGTTCGAATGACAAGATTTCTCACATTAACACACCATACCTGGATTTCATCACACATTTGTTTATAACACGAGCAACTTACCAACGGACTCGATCCGATTATGAAAATTTTACCATATGATTCAATCTTAGGTACAGTTAATAAGTTGTAACAAATGATACATCTTTGATATAACTCTCCTTTTTTTCACCAACTAACTCCAGCAATATTGTTATAAATGAAGCCAATCTCTGTTATTCTTTAACTTGATTATGATCAAACAACAGTAACGTACCTGTCATAACTCAATACCCACATTTGATTAGCTATTAATATTAACAAATTATAAAGTTGGAATTTTTATCCATAAGCATTAGAAAGAGATTGTAAAAAATTGGAATTTAAGTGGAATTTAAATTGGAGAATACCAATATTTACTTCGGTGGGTATAAGAATTTTAACCTGAAAAACTTGGTGCATGGCTTCGATTTGCTTCCTACACCAGTAGATAAAGATTCCAGTTCTGTTCCACAACATTAATTAATTACTTTTTCTCAGTTTCAGTTTCTTTTTTCTATCGAAATTACCCAGAAAATATTATAATTATTTATTCTAGCTTTTAATGAAATTTAATTACTACTAATTATATGATTAACCACTTCGAATATTAACATTTAACACATACCCAAACTTGTAAATAGTAACAGAAACAGAGACCATATATTTCAATTTCAGAGAGAGAAGAAAAGGGACGGACCTGGCTTCGATTTCTTGATGCCGCCATTAATATTGAACCCAGCTTCACGCCTTCCCCTTTTACGAGTATCCATCTGAGAACTTTTTGAATGAAAAATCACAGATCCGGGACCAGATCCAAAGGGAAAACCTCAAGAAACAAAACAAAGAATCAAATGACAGTAAGAATTTGAGTAAGCCTAAAAACCCAGAGAAAGAGAAGGGAAAAGAAGAGTAACCCTAGCTTGGGAAGGGGTTTGGGGGGAGAAGATGAGGCCGAGGAAGCAAAAGAGAGTGGGAAAAAAGGTTGAAAGATGGAGATATTTAAGTGGCAGTGACAGCTAGGGCTTATGATTAGCGGCCATAAATCTAAGGGGATGGATTTTGTTTTACGTCATGAAGATGAAGAACCTTGGACATTTTTAGGGTTATTTTGGGCTTTAATTGGAAATCAACTTCGATTGGGTTTAGACTATTGGTTTATATCCTTGTAAGCCCAGCCCATACTGTCATTTTCCCTATTTTAGGTATATATATGTTTTTATATGGTTTAATTTAGTATTTATGTGTTTTTAAAATAATTTTTAATTAAGAAATGAAGTTCCTGTATCAATTTAAATTTTAAAATATATTTTAAGATATTTTATATTAATAAAAAATTTAGATATAATAAGGGTAAAGATAATACTATAGGGTCGTCGTTCTCCAAAAAAAAATTCTAGCATTATTTCCTCAACGCCGCAAGTTGTTTTTCTAATCTGTAATAATAATATTGTTTTATTAACAATTGTAAATCGTAGATTTATTTTTTTATTGTATTTTTATTTTTCTAATAAAATTATTTTATCTTGGTGACACTGTTATTTTTTTTTTTTATCACACATTTATAATCTCTATTTATTAATATGTTTATATCTACCTTTGAAAAAATTATTAGGTGAACCCTGTTCACCTCATCCATGATCTCAATTAATCAGGACCGTTGATCTTAATTTTTTTCAAGTGAATCATCACCTCTTTCCTACATGGATTTAGTGAGTGGGTAGTTATTAGGTGGTTATTTAAAGATCAACGATGCTGATTACTTGGACCATAAATGACGTGGTGAACAGGGTTCTCCTAATAATCTCTCCTATCTTTGGCATATTCTTTCTATTAATATGTCTATCTATTAATATGCTTATATCTATCTTTGGCATATTCTTTCTATTAATATGTTTATATATTTTTTTGGTATATATTTTTTTCTTTTTTAATCATTTTGTCCGTTTTTTTATTTTTTTTAAGAATAAATTTCACGATGTGACAACTGTTTAAGATAAATTGTTTGCTATTTTAGGTTTTGCCTTCGCATTCTTTGTGTTTCCGTTTAGAGATCTATAGGGAGCATTGAGCAGGCTGAGTTAGAAGAGGTTTAAACTCAAATTTTTTGGTACCAACTGACGAACACCGACCCAGTGGAGTGGTCCTAATAATAAAGAATAGTGTAACTCATTCAAGTGACGTGGATTCGAACACCGTGTACACGGCGTGTTATTAAAAGGTTCTAACTGGTTAAGAAAATTAAACACAAGCAAAATACATTCACAAAAGCATCAATCAAGCATCCTGGATTCAATAAGTTCCGAAATTGAACTGTCATCTGTATCATGGTTTTGATAAATAACAACACATGTTTATTCAAATCAACAACACTGGCTCTAAAAGTGAAACAGAGTCTGGGGGTAGGATTATATCTTCAAAAGCAAAGACATCCAGTTCATCAAACAGGATTGATTATCTTAAACTTAGGTGGAAATGACTTCTCAACAATGAAGTGCAAGATTTATGACTCAGCAGGTCTTTTCTTGGTGGTGTATGGGTAATACTCCTTCCCTGTGTCCAATCTTGTAGTCTGACCTCCGGCATCAATCACAGCAGAAGTGAATGCCAGTGCCGATCCAGCAGAAATAGCCGTTGAGATGCTCCTACCTGGAAATGGACAGCATGGAAAACATTTGTTGAACATTACAAGTGGTAAAAGATGACAAAGTTAACCTAGCTCCAGAAACAGTCCAAATTCAATAAACAAGATAAGGCATTGATAGTCCATTTCACTCACCTTAAAAGCACAAAAACTGAAGAATTTCGACTATCCTAAGTGATGCCTTTACACAACTCTCTACCTCAAAAGACAAAAAACACAGACCCCTTCCCTTACTCTTCACTAAGGCATTTTATGACAACGTACTTCAGTTCAAAGTAGTGACTACACTCTACAGACAGTTCATAAAACAGAAGTAAAAGACAAAGCAAGAAAGATACTATAGGAGAATCAGAAAGTATTGTCTTAATGTCTTCTGATTTTCACAAGAGGTAAAACTCTTTCCACTTCGGGTGAGTAAATATGTTAAAGCAACATCATCAAGACAAACAAAAACAACTCAAAGCAATGTTGGAGTATATAACTTTATCACCATTCTTTATATGGTGGAGGAGATCCTGAGAAACATCACAAGCTTTGAAATTATGAAGAGGTAATGTTTTCTAAGACAACCATCTCCATGTTACTGAAAAATAAAATTAATATATGAACTGAACTTAAATGGTATTATTTTTTACCAGGCTCATTCAGAGGTCTGAGGTAAAAATCCAGTCTCAGAAATGTTGTGAAAAATAAAATTTTAGATAAAACATCCTAGTTATGCCAATTATCAAAAAATATTTCAGTAAAAAAATAATAAAATCAGATAGCAAGTCTTAAGGTGTGGTGCACAAAGCATACTTATCCCTCTGAATAAAATTTCTACCTTTGAAACCGAGAATGGAAGCTCCAGCAACAAAACCGCCAACAGCCCCATTGACAAAGTCTCTCTTCATCCTATAGTTCTGCAACAGCTGCTCAACACCAATATAGACTCCCCCAATTGCAGCAAATGTCATTCCATAATTTCCCATCATCTTTAGCGTTCTTACAAGCCCTGGTATGGCAACACTTCTCTCAACACGAGGCACGTCATACCATGTAGCAACAACAGTTCCCCAAATAGTGCCAGCCACAAAACCAGTAGTTGCACCCTTGATTGTTTTCATTGTTGGAGTGTCATCATCCTCTAAATACCTAAGCTCTGATGGGTCTACAGCCATCTTCTTTCTGAATGACAACCAATATTGTAATTTGTAAAAATAAATAATTAATTAACTAAAACACACACACATACAAAATCATATATGTATATATAGAAGATGTTCAGCCATAGTACTTGTATCTTTGCATATCTATCATAGGGAAAGTAAATGACCGAATTAAAATACATCTGGATAGCATCTAGGAACAGGATTGGGCTACATAAAGGAACGTAGATCTCTCCATGTATAATTCCCATCCAACTTCCAGAGATTCAAACATGAGAATCTCAGACTTCAAAGTTTAATTGTCAAATTTTAACAGTGAGGTGACCTTTCCGCGACAGAGCAACAAGCACATCATCTAAAGCAAATTAGACTACAAAATGGGCCATCAACAATACCGGAAAACAACACAAATTCAATGCATAAAGCAACATCCTTAGGTCATATGTTCATAAGAATATATTGAAAAACCCTTGCAACCTGGACAAAACACAACAATGTTTTTTCCGTTTAATTAAAAAGGGAATTTCCATGACAAAGTGAAAATGTTGCTCAGCTGGGAACCAACACTGCCTACATACCATTTTCTTTCAAAAACCCAAAATAATAAAAATAATTTTTAAAATGCAAACTTAATTATCGCATAAATCCCAACGCAATACATACATATATATGCATGTGTAAACGAAAAAGAAGAAGAAACAAAGAAATTGACAATAGATCAAATCAAGCAAGCAAAAGGATTAAATTAGGTTTAAGAAAAGCGAACCCTAGATCATGCAGCTGATTGAAATACATATTCCACTATATTGAAAAGTATAACCCAAAGGAATAATATCTCTCTAATTAATACATAAAACAAAGAGAAATTTACCTTCTTGATGAAATTGGAGAAGAGGAAGTGCGAGAGAGAGAGAGTTTAGCTCAAACGTTTTTGAGAATAATATTTCCCCATCGCAATGCGCTATTAAACCTGTTACAGGCCAGGCCACGCTTGAATAAAATATGGGTCACTAAAGTATTTCAAAAATTACAAAATGATTATTATACTTTTAAAAGTTATATAATAGACATTAGATTTTTATTTTTATATAAAAATTATTGAATTGTTAATTGTTGTTAAGAAAATAACGCGAGAATTACAAAATTTAAATAATAATAATTTTAATCTTTTAGATTAATATATTCAATCAATTTATTTTTAATTTAATATTTATTATTGATGTTTAAATTGATTAAATATATAAATATTAAAGATTAAACATGTTATTACAAATTTTATAACCATCCCAACATCTTTCGGTTAACGTTTCAGTGATTATAATAAAAATTAAACTTTAATGATTATCATGTAATTTTTAAAATTTCAGTGATTATTTTATATTTTTAAGAATAATTTAATGACCATTTTTACTTGACCCATAAAATCTTCATTTGATGATCTTATACAAAGGCATTTTTCAAATTGAAACTATATTATTAAATGTATAAATATAGAAAATTAAAATGATATTATAAAAATTTCTCCACTGCAGCGACCATTATATATATATATATATATATATATATAAAAAATTCATTTTGGTCTTAAGAATACAGATTTTAAGAATGATTAATTGTTTAACCTGACAGACAACTAATTCATTCCACTTATTGAACAATATTCTATAGTCGGTCCGCAATCCTTAAATTTCAAAGGCTTTTTTAGAGTGTCTTGTAGTTCTTACAGTATAGAGACACTGGGGTTGGTCCATGAATTTTTTTTTCTTTTGCCGCGTTTCACTCAAAAAGTTAAAGAAAGATAATGCATCAAGCTGTTCACAAAGGCCAACTTATCCTCTTCTCTAAGGATCCCAAATTAAAGTTTAATAATTGTTTTATAACAATAACTACAAGTTAAATGACCAAAACAAACATTTTAAGACAATTTACTAGTTATTTGTGAATTTTATCCATTAAAATTTTATTTTTTTAATTAAAGATGTCCCATTAAAAATTATATTCATATCCGACACTGAACCAAGATTAATGTTCGAAATTAAAATAAAAAAATGAAATAATACGATGATCGAATCTATCAAAGTAGACGAAAACTTTATAATCAATATAAACAAACCCAACAAATAATTTTAGCAGAAAAATGGATCAAGCTTAATATCTACACAGTGTATGTATTAAAAAATTAATATCTATGAATAAATACTTAAATTGTATCATAGAAGTTATTACTATGGAAAAACCATTTAACCTGAAAGATATTGTACTTTGCCTATACAGTGAACTACGACTGCATATGACTACATGCATTTCCTGATTTACCATACTCAAAAAAAACATTTTCATTTACAGACATGGCTAAAGAGAAACAAAATGAACCAACTGCTGGTTATAAAATAACCTTAAAGCACTTCAAAGAAACCCCAAACTGATGCACAAGTCTAGGGATGGGCATTTTGCCCGGCTCGATCGGGTTGCAACCCGACCCGACCTAATTAGGTTGGATTTTTTAGGAAAAAATCATGTTCAGGTCGGGTTTGATATTTTTAAAATGGCATCGGGTCAGATTCGGGTTTAAGATGTAAAATATCTGACCCGATACGAGACTAAATATGTAATTCTTCTATAATTTTTAGGGATATTTATAATAATAGTCTTCTATTTATATATTTGTTATAATTAGATCTTTAAAATTGATTTTTTATTTATAATTTAGTCCTTAAAATTATATTTTTTTAGAATTAAGTCCCAAATTTTATTTTTTTATAATTTGGTCCCTAAATTTATTTTTTTTCTATAGGTTAGGTCAAAGTCAGGTTTAGGGTATTTGTGTTCGGGTCGGATCAAATTTTTGAAAAAATATTTGGGTCAGGTCGGAGTCAAGTTTAAGGTATTTATGTTCAGGTCGGGTTCAAGTAGGCCAAAAATATGAGTCAATCTATGCCATGCACAACAAATGTAATTCCTTTTTAACATTTATTACCAACAAATTTCACATTCTTCTACATAGATTTCCTAAGTGAAGTAAATTAACCAAAAGAAACAAGTAAAATGATGCAAATGGGGATGATATGCAGTCTCATAAGCTAAAACATACCAGAAAGAAGCAGAGAGTAAAAACTACATGACCCTGTCAAATAAATCCAATTTCTGAACCGAATTGCACAATAGAGTACCTTGACATAAAAGTTGTTTGGATAAGAAAAACGAAAGAAATCAACTTTACCTCATTTCACCAGTTAGGCATAAGTAACTCATAAAGATTCTGGCACACCTTGCGGAAAAGCCATCGGCTCAATGCTGTAGTCCAGCATATTCACGGCCATTTCTCTGTCGGTTTTCCAGCTCAAAGGCTTCCATCTTTTTTCTATAACCCTGAAAGCACTCATTCTCTGCTTACACATGCAAAAACACTAAATAATGAACTTAACAAGAGACAAGTCTCAAGTGGGTAACAAGATGTTTCATGGTAAAAATCAGTAGGAAAGTGTTTTGTTTTACTTTTAGTTTGTGATGACAACAGGGAATATTACAAGCATTACTTATCAAAATAACTTGCAACCAAAATTAACTGCTAGTGAAATAGAATACAGAAACTGTGAAAACAAATAACGTGTGACGAAAAGAAACATTTGATTCCATGCAGGCAGAGATCAGAATTACTTGTGGAATTGTTTTTAGGTATAAGAAAGAAGGCAAAATCCACAGTGATGATTATCTAGAACCTCATTTGCACTCGACAACAGCTCCAGCAGCCCGGTGTGGCTTGTTTTTGCGTCTGCTACCGTTTTGCCGGTATCCAACCGGTTTAGTTGAATCATCGGTGCTCAACTTTGCTGTAACGCCATTTTCTTTCTTGATTGAATCTATGTTTTCTTTTGTTTGCATCGACCTTTTCCTCTTCCTTCCGTTCTCTGTGCCAGCCTGATTTTTCATTTCTTTGGCAGGAACTGAACCTTTTAAGTCTTCACCATCTTCTTCATCCTTCTCCACTTCATCTTCATCGATATCATCCTCCATTTGCTTCTGTGGCCTTCCTCTTCTCTTATAAGACGGAATTTTATCGTCTTCAACACTTCCCGGATCATCAAGAGAAGAAACAACATTCTGCTTCTTTGCTTTCCCTCTACCTCTTCTCATTGTAAAGAACCACTTAAATAACAATTTCAAACAACTAAATAAGGTTTCTGCAAAGACAAAAGGATGGATTCAGTGCAAAAAATGGAAATAGCACACTCCGTTTCCGGAATCCAATTACAACTTAAGCAAAGTACATATCATAACATCAACGAAATCGAGCAAGGCCTTGAAACAAGAGGCAATACTAAATAAATGAAAAACATTCATGCAGCCATTCTATCATTCCAACAAAATATCAAACCTATTCCAACAAAACGTTCACTCTCCTAAGAAACCTTGAAAAACCCACCTAAACCAGAAGAGATAGTCTTATTTGGTTCATCCAACTGCAGGTTACCCCTTTTTAAACAATAAGAACTGCTCTTTCTTGTTTTAATCCCTATTTTTTCCTACATCTTATGAGAATAAATCAAAGAGATTTCATAAAGACATAAATCATTGGCTAGGTTAGAATAAATCGAATAAAAAGATTCAAGACAAATAAGCCTAATTTCAAACAGGATTTAACCTAAAAAGTTCACAAGAACAAACTCCAAAACCAAACCACAAAGGCATACAATCTTCAAGTTTGAGTAACCAAGAAAGAACAGACCCCCTCCCCTCTCCCCAACCAATGCAAAATCCATAACATCAAAGTTTTCATGTTATTTACCTTCTAATATAAAAAAAAAAAAAAAAAAAAAAAAAAAAAAAATCTTCAATGTATGAATCTAAGGTTAAGTAAAGCAAAAGCTTTTCATATCTGAATTCCTAAAAGATATAAAATCAATGACTCAAAATATCAATATATACATATATCTTCATCACCAAACAGCATTAACTCCTCATAAATGATAAATCAACATTTACAGATATAGCATTTTCTCTTCTTTTTTCTATAGACTACTCGGTTACCATCAAAAAAAGAGAGTGAAAGAAACAAGAAAAATGAAGCTGATCTTGAAACGCACATCAATAGTCTGCTTCCTTGAATCAAAATCCCATTTTTCACAACCTTATTACAACAATCCAAGAAGCTAATACAAGCGCACCGTGAAAAGAAAAACCGGGTCTTTATTTCTTTCAGCTGTTACTGAAGCAAATAAAGAAGAAAAGAAAGTTTCCCCCTTCTTTCTAGGAAAACTATGATCTGAATGAGAAAAAAAGAAAACCCGGATCAGATACTATGGTGCAAATTAGAAGGAAACCATCAGCAAAGGCACAATGGGTTTTGAACAGAGTTTAAGCCATGGAGCAGAGAAGCCAAAGGTTGAGAAAGAACAGAGTATTATTGCAAAGATCATTTCTTTTTTCTCTCTCTTTGGTGTGTCTTCGAAGGGTTGTTCTGGTTCTAGTATTAGAGTTAGAAAAAGTATTTTGTAGGGTAAAAACATTGCTACAGTCCACACTGTCAACAACAATTTGTCTAGACTCCTTCAGATCTTCATCTTCTATCTACATTAACTGTGGGTTTAGGGGATATGTTTAAATGACACGTGTAATCTTGGCTTAACATCAGAAGAATAAGGGTTTGCATTGTACACAGGATCTTTAAATATATATATATATTTGTACTTTTTGCATATGCTTGGAAACGGGACGTGTTAAGCTTCTTTTAAATTTTATTCTTTTAGAAAAAAATCTCATTTTTAACCTCGGCTGCCGCAAGCCATGACTTTCCGCTTGGAAACAGATTGTGTGTGAGCAGAGACTTGATTTTAGTCAAAAAGTCAGCATACACCACCTCCAAATCTTAGGTAACAAACATGTTCAACAGTTTAAATCATTACATACAGGGCACCATGAAAGGCCACCGCAAAGGCCAAAGAGTTTGGTCTCAATCCCCGTAGTGTCTCCAAGGGTGGGTTCCTTCAACCTCGGACAACCGGGTTTCTGGCCAGATTACCTCCAATGCTATCAGTTTATTTGAGACTGATGTTTGTTCACGGGCGAGCGGTCTGGTTTTTTACATTGTCAAAGAAAATGACCATGGAGTTCCTTTAAACACGAGTAAAAGTACGAGGGCTTTCTGGTTTCACGCAGGGAAGGGAGTTTTAGGCCATCGGAGGATCCTTGCGTTTGTTGCTTCACAAAAATGAAGGAAGGTGACAGAGGATCATGGGAATTTTGACTTTGAGTTTATCCATGTTTATATAGATTATAAATATTTATGTAATTACACAAACTTTTATAAAAATAGAATAAATTACATAAAATCATTATATTTCCAATTTTAACATTTTATTTCCACCATAACTCTTTTACAAATCTATAGAAGCAGAAGCAATTCACACTCAACACAAAATCCACATAAATTCTCAGGAGTCCTGCCCTTTGCAGGTCTGGTTGTCCCTCCCAGTCCCTTCGAAGCCAACGGTTATACTACTGACTGCATGTGGCTGGATGTCTATACGCTGTACCTAAAATAAATAAAAGAAGCCATAAAGTGGTCACCAGAATCTAAAACTTCAACTTTATTACCTCATGCAAAGATAAGCTCCTGCCTCCTGGTAGTTGAAAAAAACAGGCTCCTCTTTACTATGTATGAAGGCAGGTTAGGTGAAGGGTTTTACTTTGGAGAGGAACCAAACCAATGGTATTTGGTTCAATCCCAAAGAGACACAACTCCCTATCATCCTGGAACTCAGAAAAGAATACAATAACGAAGTAAATTAAATGTTTTTAATAGACTAAAGTAAAATTTTACCCTTTTATCATCTTATTTTTTAATTTTTAAATATTTTGAGGGGTGTGAGTTTGACTTTCCATTGGTATGGATGATAATTTGACCTGTCCTTATCAGGTTGATCTGACTCGAATCGATAGGAATGAATTTTTTATTTAAAAAATTGGGTTTGAATTCAGATTATTATAAAAATAAGGTCAGGTAAGGGTTAGGGTTAAAATTCTCAACCCAACCCGATATATTTATATATTTTAATTATATTATTATATATAATATATAATTTTTTTATTATTTTTTCCTGATCAGGTTTAATCGGATTTTTATTAATATATCAAGATCGAGTCGAAACTATATTATAAGTTTTATTATTTTGGATCGAATCGAATCAGGTTAGGGGAAAATATATGTTAAAATCGGTTTGAGTCGGGACGGATAATTTAATTTTCGGGTCGGGTGGTTGCCATCCCTAGTCGGTATTAGATACCTCCCCTAGTAAAAATGCTGCATGCCTTTGTTTTATTCAATGGGGGTATTACAATAATGAAAGAAAACAATAAGAAACAACATAAACATAAACAAATTTCTAAATAAAGTTATCCTACATGCCAACAACAACTACTGAAACTATGCAATGTCCCAACCGACCATGATTATCTTAATCTATTATCAAATGTTCCAAAGGCCAAAACTGGTAAGAGCTTGATGTGCATAACTAGTTCATATGATTGAACAAACTTGTATGTCTATGTTCTACAGTTGCAGTCAAATTGTTTGACAGTCTGGTTTCTTCAGGAGGAACTGTTCGGTGACATGCCATGAAAGCTTGATTTTTTCTGTTTTTGATGTAAATGTGACATCTTTTGACATGAATTGCTAATCTCTCTAGCTTATGTTGGATGGAATGTAAGCAGTTCCTGAACTTTCTGCAATCGAGGCTTCGACATCTTCGAAGCTAAACGATGGATGCTGCTGATCAAATGGACTGACTTGCTTCTTCAAGAGGCTTTCATTTGTTTTCTGCTGCTGATCGATCATCATCTTAAGCTGCCTTCCTTGCTCTTCGATTCGCAACTGCAGATTCCGCTGGATCTGAGCAGCAATATATTTGTGCTTGTGAATTAAGCAAATCATGGCAAGATATACCAGGAAAATGAAACAGAATCAAACAACATTGTTGTACCTCTAATTGTTCATGAAGACGCCTCTGGACATCCAACTGAAGTTGCAATGTCTCTGTGAGGTGCAAACTACTACAAGACAGTCGAGGCGGAGTCAGAAATTTTAAATTCCGAGGTCAAATTTTGAAAAATTTAAACATTTATGTGAACTAATGCATAGAATCAGTACATGATAGACCAATATATATGTGTAAGATTCTGTAGGAAAGGGTGAAGAATTTTACGTTTTGACATCAATCTGAGTAACATCATATGTACTTGTTCTTTTCTCTGATTTTCCTGCAACAAGAAAAGGGTATTGGATGAGAGGAGACTGAATTTTCACACCACTAGAATTTTCTGTCAAATTTTCAACCATTTGAGATTATAACCAGAAAAGGAATCTTAATAGAAAATTATACCTTCTGCAGAGTCTGGCATGTATTTCGCAATTCGATATTTCTGTATGAAATCGGAAGGAAAGAATCTGATGTTAGCATTGAGTTCAGAATATCATATTCTAACCAACATCCCAAGTTCTTAAAATTCATTTAGTACCTGCAAATGGCTTTTAACATGAAAGATGGTCAACCCTTGGGTATCCATCAGTTTCAGAATTGCCTTAGGGGTTGCTTCTGTTGGATCAAAAGCAATACATGACTAAATTGATTGAAGAATTAATCAATGGATTCTCTAGATTTTGAGAAAGTTCATGTCATGGTATGACAGTATTGAGTATCGACTTACTCTCGGCACCACCTAGGCGTTTAACGCACTCCACGAACTTGTCATGGAGGTCCTGCGTCCACCGTATTCGAGTTTTGCTAGCAAACACTGAACCAGTCGAAGCAGCGTTACCGGATGAATAGTTTGAAGATTGCTTCTCTTGTTGAAACAAGCTTAGCTTTGCAGGCGAAGGGCCCTGTGAATTACAATAAGCCTGCAAAGGGAAACGGATAAAACATAGTGGATACGAAATTCTCCATGAGGACAGGTTCATCAGAATCCATACCAAAACGAAAACAGAAAACTTACTCTCTGATCTTGATTTCCTCGGAAAGGAACCAAGATGTGATCATTCACGACGGTGGTGACATTGTTTCCAAGCAAGTTACTTAGATCATGTGAGGGAACCTGGCTCGTTTGTGTGCTTGTGCATGGAATTCTATACGACTTTTCCGAGGATTTCTGGTATTGATGGCAAAAAAAATGTGATTTCAATAGAGATTGCAATGTATTTCTAGATTCATGATTTGGTTCATCTGGTGCCAGTGATTGGATCGAAAAGTTGTCCCCTGAGGCATGAAATGAAGGAAGCTGAGAATTGCAGATCCTGTACTGGGGAAACCCCATGCATCTTTCCGTTGCATAAAAGGCAGCCCCTGGTGTCTGAAAACCACCCATGATTGTCTTGGTCGACCACGATGACTTCGAAGCTCCAGGATTGGTCTGCAGTGACACGGTTCCACCCATGTTCCAAGAGTGTTGAAACCCAACATGATCCAAATTGTAGTCCCTAATGAACCCAAGGTTCTGGTCTACATTTTCTTGGCTATCAATCTTCTCAGTGTTCATTTACAAATGAACTAATGCAAGCCAATTTTGTCGAGCAGCACCAGAAACTGGAGCTGAACTGATCTGAGTGGTCGTATGACTGAGTTACAAGATTACAATCCACGCAGAATCAACAGAATAGGAGCTGCAGATAAGATGGAGAAGCATAGCAGTGAAGAATTCATAGTTCTGGTACAAAAATTCTGATTTATATTCCTCAGAGACTTGAGGTTTAAGATATGTTCAGACATAAAATGGATTGGAATGAACATTCATCTAAGACAAATTGACACGACCAAAGCTCCCCTAAAGAACTAATTCCAGATAATAAAATAAAGGAATTGTTCTTGTTCGGAAAACTAATTGGGAAATATAAAATTACGTCCCCCAACTTTTCAGTCACCAAAAGAACAAGTGAGACAAAAAGCCAAGAAAGCAGGTGTCTGAACATCAAAATCAAAGGGATTAGGGCCGGGGGTGGGGGTCAACTGAGGCATCTATGGCCGGAATAATTCAAAAATAAGATCCGGGCATAAATTCTTTTTTTTTTTCACATAAAGATTATACGAAATTAAATAGCATTCAAACAGCACTATTCGTGTATTCATTTTCCTCCCACAACAGTGCATCGGGTATCTGAAACTAGGATCGTAAAGGAACCGGATGAATATGAACGAGGTTTTGTTTATATTCATTTTTCTAACTTTAATCATATACGTAAACAAATATGAATGAACATGAACATAAACGAATACAATATTTCTTATTCGTGTTCGTTCATTAAGGAATGTAGTTTGTTTGTGTTCGTACATGTTCGTTTGTTAAAATGATAATCGAACATAAACGTACACAACTATACATAAATGAATTCAAACAAACATAAACGGATATATATAATATGTTAAACATTTAATGTTTTGGGTTAGTTCAATTAATTTAGTTAATTAACTAATTTTAAATTGAATTAATCGATAATTGAAATTAAAAAAAAAACAACTCTAATTCATTAACCGAAACTTAAAATTATCTAATAGATAAACAAATACAAACAAACACCCCTAGATATATGTGAATAAATTTAAATAAACATAAATAAAAAAACATAAACGAATAGATTATCGAATATTCACGAACATAAATAAATAAACTCTTTGTTTGTATTCATTTAATTAAATAAAAACGTAACGCTTTAAATGACTATAAAAATTAAATTGACACAATCTAAAAAGACAATATTATTGCACATCATATAATCATGTCGTGTACAATAATTTTTTTAAATTTTTTTACGTTATAAAAGTTACTGGTTAGCCTCTGATGTTTCCATTTTGTTGTGTTTCACCTATTTAACTATCGTTTTTATTTGTGATCATTGGATTAATACAGATTACAACTCATCCCTAATCATAGTTTTTGGAAATTAAGAATCAATAAGCAAGAAACAAAACAGGAAAACAAGAAACTGATGAGTTGGCATCCTAAACGACGACGCATGGAAGGCTCCGGACAACTCATTTGGCTAAGCTCCGAATTAGGATATGGAAGTATTAATAATCACAATCATGTAGGGGATTAACAGGAATTAATTAGTTAATTGATATGATTAATTATCAGCAGACGTGACAAACTTAAATCAACAACGCTCAAGTGGAAAGATATGACGGGAAAAAAACAGATGCCTCGATTAACTTATAATTTCTTGAGTCAGGATTTAAGATTTAAGGATAAAACATAAATATTTGAAAGTGAAATAAATTTATAAAATTTAGACAAGAGAATAAATATAAAAAAAAAAAATCACGGGTGGGGCGATTGTCCCTCCTCACCTTCAATTGCCTCCATCCCTGAAACCAAAAATTAGTTGGTTTAGCGGATTGACATATGAGTTTTTTTAATAAAGTTAAAAATTCAAATCTTGATGTTATAAATAGGAAAAAAACTGTATTAACTAGGTTGCTTCTATATTAAACCTATACAGAATTTGATTTAAATTAATCGATTAATAAATAAATATTATAATAAATAAAAATAATAATATCCATAGAATTGAACTTTTATCTACCATACTCATTTGTAACACATTTTAGTTTTATATACGAAGTTACAAGAGTTCAAAAATACTTACTAGAATTAAAAAAAAAAACTTTTAAAATTATTCACGATATCATTAATCTTTTTTAATTTTTAATGGATGGATAATAATCTTTAATGATGGAATTAAATTTAAATTTAAATTAATTTATTCGAATTTTCAGATTTAAATAAAACATATGGTTAAACGGAACAAAAAACAAAACAAATGTGATGAGGAAGACAATTGAAAAACAACATTCGATCTGAAATGGAGAAAACCGAAAGATTTTTGTTTCTTTTCGATTGTATTTTAATTTAGAAGGGAATTAGCAAATTAAAAAAAAGAAGGTAAAATTGCCTCTTAAACCTGTGGAGGGACGGTATAACAATGTAGGGACCTTCTCTCCCTTTTCTTTTCTCGATATATCTTTTAATTTACTGATAGTTTTATATTATTCTGAACTTATCACAATTTTTTTTTACCGATACTTAAATTCTTATAAAAATTATGAATTATTTCGGTTACAATTATTATTAATTAAATAGAAATTAATCGAAAGATCATCGTGTGTTGCGATAAATATCCAAAAGCAATTTTACTTAAAACATTATTGAGAATATTATATTAACTTATTTAATTTATTTTATATGTATATAAAATTATAATATTTAATTGTTAGAATATAAGATTTTACTGAAAATAAAATACAATTACCAATTTATTCTTAGATATATCTCAAGTCATGACCCATGACTTGTTTCCAACCTCTATCACAGGCCAACTGTAGCCCAGTAGTCTCGGCGATGTTGGCCTTATTACCACTGGCTGTGTGCGGTGCAACCTCGCCAAGGACCAATCCATGCTCAGATCAGGCAACAAGACCGATCATTGCAGCTCTCGGTAGGGGTGTAAACGAACCGAGCTTGAACAGACAAGAGTATGTCTGTGTTCGTTTATTTATTTTTGAAAGTGTTCAAATGCTGTTTGTGTTCGTTTAAATTTTTAATGGTATGTTCAAGCTTGGTTCGTTTATTTTTTTGTCGTGTTCGGACTAGGTTCGTTTAATGTTCACGAACGTGTTCGTTTATATGTTCGATAATTTATTCGTTTAACGTTCGTGAACATGTTCGTTAAGCGTTCGCGAACGAGTTCGTTTGTATATATTCATCAATTTGTCTATTTAGTGTTCACAACATGTTCGTTTAGTATTCATGAACATGTTTGTTTAGTGTTTGTATATAAAAGAACATAAACAAGCCTATAAACGAGCTTATAAACGAACATAAACGAGTTTGTTCATGAACATAAACAAGCCGAACTCACTTATGTTCGTATTTGTTCATTTATTAATCGAACATAAAATATATGTTCATACTCGTTTATTTAACTTAATAAATAAATATAAACAAACATTATACGAACGGTTCACGAACAGTTCGTCGAACACCCTGTTCATTTACACCGCCTTTCTTCTCTGACCGGGTCAAAGGTTCCATCAACACCGATCAGTGAAAGAAACAGCACATTAAAATAAACTAGAAAAACATATTTTGAAATCATGTCAAGTGAGACACAACGGTTTAAATTAATTTATATAATTCAGATAATTTTTTAGATATATTGATCCCGTAAACTTTTATTTATATATGCTTTTTACTTTAGAGGTTAAAATTTTAGATTAAATTTTAAGATATAATATATTTTTTATTATTAATCATTAAAAATTCTTGTCACGTAATTATAACATGACACATTAAATTATATCTCCCTTGAATCACAAAGTTTTAATTTTTGAATTTATTTAAAAACTGAACTTCTTAGAAAATCTCGAGGTTTTAATTTCTTTTGATTAAGCCTTCAAATTGTATCTTTTTTGCCGTCTGATATTCTTCTCATATCAGTGGTTTATAGTTCACTACTCAAGCATTGTATATTTCACTATTCAACATCTCCACCCTTTAGTCGTTGTTCGAAGCTTAAATAATCTCTGTTTTTTTTTTAATTTTATTTTGGATATTCGTTGATAGAGTAATCCACGATTTGTTCATCGATTTTAAACGATGGATAATAGGGTTTTTAATCGTGGGGGCAATGAAGGTAAAAGTGGTGATAGTGGTTGAATCGATGGTAAGATGGGAGAAATTTAAGGATTTAAGGTTTGAGTTTAGGGATTACCATTAAAGTTTTTAATAAAATTATAGATTTTTTATTTTAAAAAAATAAAAAAATACTAAAAATGTCATGTCTCATGTTTTTAGATAACAATTTTTTTTTTACATTTATTAAAAACTTAATTTAAATTATAAAAATAAAATGTTAAACATCAAAATGAACCCAAAACGTTAGTCACCACACTAAAAACATAATTCGAGAACGTTTTTAACTGTTAAACCTAAAAACAACTGTCCAAGACATAAAATTTACTTCCAACCAATCATTTTGTATTTTTGTTCTTGTACATATATACCCATAATTTGCTGCTGCTTCCTTTTATGACTAAAAGCATTAGTTCCAAAAGAAAAATAACATGACCAAGACAAGATAGGGATGGAAAAGTTGAAACTTGAACCGTCTAATTACAAGGGATTTTCCATGATTAGGACAAGTTATACCATTTCCATGGGAACATATAATAATAAACAAAAGATGATGTAATCAAATCCTCCAATGTCACTGAATTTATCTTTATCCAGACAACAGATGAAAGTTGGCTGCTGTTTCCCCCCTTACTCTGTCACCAACCAAACCCTCAGCTTTATTTCACTGTGTTCGACAGATTCTCTAGGAAAAAAAGAGAAGCAAATACAAACCTTATCGTCTACAAACTTTGACAGATCTTGGTTGAACAAGCATGTGACCATTTCATGTGGGTTTAGCTGTTTTTCTTTTGTTTTGTTCAGAAGCATGTTTTGGGGTTATTTGTCTGGAAAATCTTAGTTGTTTGTGAGATGCAAATCATGATTATTGGCTAAGATTATGGCTAATGTGACAGCTTAGTTGGAAGGTTCCAAAAGGTGGTAATGGCATCTCAGTTAGGTTGTTATTTGTGGATGAGATTCCCGAAGCCAAGTACTGATTTCCCCCTGATTAATGTCTGACCCATGTTTTTTTTAAGCAGTTTCTATAACTAACAGACATAACAATAATGGATGATTAAATTTTTTTTATCTTTTTATCGTGCCTTCATTTATATTTTATGTTAAATTTTTTTAAAAAATAAATTTTAAACACTAATCCTTATTTTTTATATCCTAAACTATAAACCCTACACTCTAAAAAATACATATACCCTTAATTCCCTAAACCCTAACCATAAGCCCTAACTTTAAACCCTAAACTCTATACCTTAAACAATCTAATTTAAAGTGAAGGTATAGAAGAAGACATGAGAAAGAGGTAGACGATTTGTACCCGTAATCAACAGTGTTAGTTCAAGTGGTAATCAGTTTGATTCCGTTTAAGTAAATTTCAGGTTCGAGACATTGTTTATGTAAAAAATCTTTATTAAAAGATTCAAGCACTAAAACTAAATATTCAACTTGAATTGATTCAGATTAATGAGACCTTAAAATCGAAAAAACAATAAAAAATAATGGAACACATGGAACATTGGATCCTGACATTGCAGGGGTTCCAAACTGATGACTGCTGAGACTTATTTTAATCCCTTAACACCTTCCAAACAGATTAGGGTAGACATCTAGACATGATCTGTGCTTGTCAGAAAAGGGGAAAAAAAAAAGAAAGGATTTATTTATTTGTTTCGATGTTCGAACTTCAATGGAGCTCCCGGCAAATTACTGGGGGAGGGTCCCTCACACTTGGTAAAATTAATGAAATAATACAATTGAAATAATGGGGTAATTTGAAATTTATTTAAGGATCCATGGTTTATTCTATAATATCAAAAATAATAACCATGTATTTTCAAGGTTTTAGTTTTTTTAATTACAGTAACTATCAAGAAAATACGATGACTTTGCTTTGATTTTGGAACCAAAATGAAAAGAAAGCAAGTTTGGGAGGTTGAAGTGAGAAACAAGAGAATTTGGGAGACTGAATTTTAAATTTTGGGATGAAAATGTAAAGAAGAAAAACATGGGAGACTGGACTGAGAAATTGGAGAAGTTGGAGACTGAATTTAAGTAAAAAAAATCATACAAGCGTTTAATGAAAGAAAATTTCTTTTTATTTAAATTTAGTTCTCCACCTTCTCACTCAAGCTTCCTAATTTTGCCTTTATTTCATTTTAGTCCCAAAATCAAACCAAAAATATCATTCTTTCTTGAAAACTTTAGACTGATTTCAAGAAAATAAAATAAAAGTCGCTAGGAAAATAATTTTATTTTAAAATATGCAAGAAAAACCTCAATTTTTAGAGTAAAATATATTCTTGTAATTATATATAATTTAAATAATTATTTTTCTTCAAATAAATCGGTATAATAAAAATACTTCAAATATTATTTAAATATAATAATTAATCAAATAGATGAGTCTGATACATATGTTTGTTGGTAAAATTAATCAAATAGATAAGTTTCTCAAATTTTATTTTTATTTACTTTAATCCTTAAAAATTAATTAATTCAAAATTGACTCATATTTATTTATAAAATCTATAATTTTGTCAAGTATTATTTTATAATATTTTATCTTTTATTTAATAGATTAATAATATCCAATAACATAACATCATATGTCATTATTTTCGTGAGAAAAACATAGCTATGATCTTACAAATTAGATGACAAAAAAGATAAATTATCTTAAACTATGTTTTTGTTTTTATTTAAAACTATTAATTCTAAAAAAAATCATTACTTACATATAAAATTTTAGAAATATATTAATTATAATATAATTTATAAAAAACTATAAAAATATTTTTATAACATCGTCTGGAATAATTTAAGAATATCTTTCAAATCTGACTTAGTTTTATTGATTTTAATTTAAATATAATTTTCTTGAAAATGAAAATTTTATAAATTATTAATCAAATTTATTATAAAATTTTCATTAAATTGATTTTATAAAATTTAAAGAAAATATTTATTAAAATTTTGATTTTAAGGAAAAATATGTTTAAATTAAAATCTTAATAAATATTTTCCTTCAAAATGTAAATATAAGGAGAGTTGAAGAAAAAAGGTAAATTAAAATTTTCATTATTTAACTTTCTTTTACTTTCTACTTAGCTTACTTAAGTTTAAATTTTTTTAGTTTAATCATCGAAGTTTTAATTTGTTCGTATTTTTGTTATTCGGGAATTAGATTAGAAATGAAAGAGTAATATCGTAACCACATGCGTTACATAAATTATTTTTTGCTGACATGACATCCACGTTAGTCCCTTTGTTATTTTTTTCTCAAAAGACGAAAGTTTTATAGTTTTACCCTTTTATCAAATAGAGTTGAAATAATCATTCTTCGGCGTCTTTTTCGATCACTCAAAACACAAACAAATTTATCGCATTATATTCTACAATTCCTATATTTTTTTTATTTTTTTCCCAAAATCACTTAAAACTCACAAAACTCAATTCAAAACCAAAATTAAGTAAAACTCCAAATTATTATTATCTATAATATTTACTGTCTGGTCACCATTAAATCAAGTTATACTACTCTGATCTCCTTCTTCTCCACCTCCCCGTCGTTAGAATTTGAAAAAAAAAATTCCAGCACGAACCATCTAGTCTCATCGATTAAAAGAACGGTTATTGTTCCTAGAGGTCACGGGTTCGAGCACCAGTAATAACAACATAGTGATTGAGCGATCAATGTCCAATGGTTGAGAGTACACTTTAGAACAAATACTATTTTAACTATTATAGCTGAATAAAAAAAGAAAAAAAGAAAAACTCCATCATTGAGAACCCAAAGAAAATCCGAAACTAGAATCTTTTCAAGAAAAAGTTTTGGGTCCACTTCATAATTTTTAAAAGATAGATGCTAATCATAGCACTGTTAAGTATTTAACGATAAAATGACAAATTAGAAACAAATCAAAAGCTCAATGATTAAATTAATTTTTTTAAAACTTAAGTGACCAAAATAAAAGTAAAAGAAAAGCTGAGTGATGAAATTTGTAGTTTACCTAAAAAACTCAACCCTTTTAAAGATAGCATTGAAATCCCAATCCCTCATCTTCTTTCACAACCCTAACATTGAACCTCCATCTGTAATTGTATACTAATTATGTGTAAATCAGCTCTCTCTTTTCCACAACAAGCTACCATAATCTATGTCCCTACTGGTTTTCTTTTCCTTTTCAAAATCTTGATAGAAAGTGATAAGTTTGGATCTTGTGTTGCTACTCAAATACTAAAAGTCATATTCAACCAAAGTCTACAACAACTCTCCCATATTATACAATATTGGTTCCCCATATCCACTAGAATAACAGCAGTCTTTCCATTCTTAACTCAGAGATTCTGGTTTTTTAAGTCAAAAGTCTGAACCAGAGATGCGAGGAAATGATCCATGGCTACCTCACTAGAAAAGGACTAATTAGTTTAACTTTAAAATGTGGAATTTCATGGCCCTTTATCTCTTTTTCTGCAATCTAGCCAAGTAAGTACTTTCAAGTAACATGGGAAGATACTTTTAAAGAAATGACATTTGCATCACAGCAAGCCCCACACTGTTAATTGTTTAATCCTTGAAGATGGGACTAGAAAATAATACACTGATGATGTCTCAGCAGGATGATTATATTATTCATTGGAGTGGTAATTTTGGCGGATATTAAGCCTTAATACCAGATCTGTACTGGCTTGTTTACTGTTTTTAAAGATGTTGAAACCTATCCTAGCTGATATATAGATGTAGTCTGCAAGTTGCTTTGCCAAAATGGACACAGTCCAGCTTTTTAAATAGTGAAAAAAGTTGCAGGTTTTCAAAATATGTAAGCGGGTCTTGTGGGGGAAAAGCCTTGAGATATCTGTCATGCCCTAAGATTCCAACCCTTGTTTAGTTCTGAAGCAAACTCAAAGAAATTACTGACAGTATAAATTTATGATCTTATAATATAATGTAAGGGTAGATTGAAGAAAGAGTGTGCAAGTGCAACTAAAATAATACATGGAAAAGACAAGGCAAGAGTCTTCCTAAACCTGCAAACTGGATGACCCTGCTTTAAATAACATGAAAGTCAAGTGGCAAATTGGTAATCAAGACCCTTTATAATCCCATTTGAGAACATGTTCAGGATTCTCATACACCAAGAAATACACATTAAAAAAATGGTGGTTGCTCCTTCTTACCTAAAAACCTTGCTCCCCTTTCCACCCTTTTCATTGAAACCACCATCTTCTTCCTTAAGCTCCATGGAAATCAAGAGTGTAATCCGCACCCTGGTGTATGCTCAGGTTTGTCGTCTCATCCGAGCATTTTCAAAGGCAAAGTCTACTTTCATTCAAATTTGTAAACAAAACAAGCCTATACAATATCTGATATCCAACTCAAGGACCACAAAAAAGAAGTACAAGCACAATAAGCTCTTCTTTGGTTCATTTAGGCTGCACTATAACTGGTGCTCTTCCCATGTTACACCAGTTCCAGCTCCAGTACTAGAAGCCTGCACCACAACTCATTCCTACTATGATTCAACCTGGGGTTCAGTGATTTCAGGTGAGCAATGTGAGGAGGAAACTGTGGAGTCTGAGCTTTCAGGTTACCTTGAATGGCTAGAAGAAAAGAAGACTAATGGGAATTCTACGGCTGAGGCAGATATCAACGAGATTGATAAGTTAGCAGAATTGTTCATAGCCAATGGCCATGAAAAGTTTAGGTTGGAGATGGAAGAGTCTTACAGGAGATTCCAAGAAATGATGGCTAGAAGCTTATGAAATGTTAATAATCTTCTTTGTTTTGAATGTGACATACATTAATGATTATGAGGGTAGAGAAAGTGTCCATGAGAGACCGGAGGGTTTGCTTTTTCTGTTGTAAAACTGGTCACCTCTTATCTGTGCAATTCTTCACTTAAATTCTGATGATTTTCTTTCCAGTTTCCACTTCCAAGTTTATGTATAATTAATGGGAATAGTCTTAACATCTTTCACCTTTCTTTTGTTAGCAAATTCAGTGCAAATTTCCAGATATGGAAGATGAACGTTCTAGTCTGTATCTATGGCTAAGTTTCAGAACCAAAAGGAATATAATATATGATGGAAAGTTCAGTGTAGATGCTTATCCAATTTCTTTAATATATTTAGGTTAATTTGGGATCAGTAGTTGTTACACTCGTACCAATGTAATTAAGACAACTTTTTGAACCCAACATATAAAATATACAGGGATTGGACAAGTTGTGTAAGAATTGTGAACATCTGTCATCAATGGTTTAACCAGATCCCAATCAGGTCATTTCAATCCTCCAATTATTAGTTCAATGATTTTCTCATTGGAAGCGTACAAGATTCAAGATTTCATGTTCATCAAAAGTAGGTTTGATCCGAGTAACAAGGGTAGATCTAAGTAATAAGTAGTTTAATTTCGTTTAAATAAATCTTGAGCTCGAGGTTTTATATATTTTAAAGATTATAAAGTGAAAGTGAGTGAGAAAGCTCATTTTTCTTAAGAATGACAATTATTATGAATTACTGAGTAAAAATTATCTATCCCTGATCGTACCTTCTTTTATTCCCCTACTAAAATTTTTTAAAAATTGAATTTTAAATCCTAACATTTATTTTCTACGTCCTAAAACCTAACCATACACCCTAAAAATACACTCTACCCCTAATTTTATAAACTTTAACCATAACCCAACCTTAAACCCTAACCTAAACTCACTAATTTAAAGTGAAACACCAATAAAAATACGATTAAAGATAGACGATTTGCGCCCAATATTATAGCTTCTTTGATCATGCCATGTTCCATATGTCATATCATTACAGTGTTCCTGGTTCTAATTCCTTTATACCTAGTTTTTACGAAGTCAAAGCAAATCGGATGATCCTCTGATCTTTTCAAAACAATAATATGAAGCACCCCAAAGTAAGGCAAAGTGAAGGAAAAGGTTTTGTTCTGAACCAACTCCAATTCATAAAAATGGAATGATGATGTTGATGAATCTCATATGTTACCAAAGGCACATGTGTATGGTCATGGCATGAAGATGGTGTGACATAAGGTATCTCATTCACATAATCAAAACACACATCTTTTGTTAACTTAATTTTCAATACATAAATCAACACTTCTTAGATATATTAAAAGTATACGAACCCGTCAAGTGATTTAAGTGAAAAAGAGAGTATTGTATTATTATGAATATGACGAAACTCAACGATATTCATTGAGAAAGTCATTAAAAATGTTTAAATTTAGATGATTAACGATATAAATTAAATATATTTGGGGGACCAAAATGCATTTTCACTATTGCACCAACATAAATTTTTTCAAATTTTTTAAATTGGGGTGGCCCCACCGGTCCCTATTATGTATAGTTTAATTTGATAAGATCGGGTTCGAATAATTTATCTATATAATATATAAATTTTTAAAAGACTAAAAGTGAATAGAAACAATGTAAGTACACCAAAATATTTTTGACACAATCATAAAATATATTTTAAAGAAAATATCTTACAAAGCTTGAAAACCAAGGCAATGATCAATTTTATTCTCACGTTTTTTTAAAGTGAAATCATTTTGATGAATTTTAATTAAAAATAATCGCATATCGTACATGACTTTTTTTTAAAAAAATCATAAACTAATAAATCCTTATCAAAACGTTGCGTCTAAAATTAGAAACTTCTGATAAGCCATCAAGATTATTTTTTTTAATAAAAATAATTGTAACCCTTAATGTTTATGATTTTATTATTTGGCTTTTATTTTTTTTAAATAAATTTAACCTTTTAACCTATATTTTTTTGACAAATATCTCATTTTTTAACTAGCATAATAATTAAATAGTTAAAAAAATAACGATAATGATATGTCATATATATGTAAAATGATATTTAAGATTCGAGAATAATTAGTAGTATTTTATTTTATATTTAATTATTTTTTAATATTTTATTTAAATTTTAATTGTTTTATATTTTATGTTATAATAAAATTATATTTTACATGTATATATTTGTAATTATTGTAAAAAATTTGATAGTGATATGATATATATATATATATATGTAGAATGAGGCTAGATGTCATGTTATTTAAAATATATTATCATATATATGACATATCAATATCGTTAAATTTTTAACGTTCTAATAATTATGTTAGTTAAAAAATAAGTTCTTTGTCAAAAAGACATAGATTAAGGATTAAATTTATTAAAAAATAAAGGTCAAAATGATAAAATTATAAACGTTAAAAGTTAAAGTTATCTTTATTTAATTTTTTTTAATGAAAAGATTATTATTATGTCTTAATAAAAAATTAATTTAATCAAAAAAATATATAATAATTACAATAAGTTATGGGATACCCCCATCCTAGATCTTACATGCATTAAACTGGAATATGTAATGCATCCTCATATAAAAGCGCATCAACTCCACTCGAAGGGTTAATGAACCAAACACTCTCAAGCATTCTATACGAGGTTAACTTGGTAAAAAAATTAGCAATCTTCGGTTACGGATTTAAAAATATTTATAAGAGTGGGTACAAATTATAAAATTTTTAAAAAATTAAAAGATTAATTTATAAAAATTTTAAAAATTAAAATTAAATATATAAATTTTAATAAATTTAGGGTGAGCACAAACTTATTCTCCTTACTATATGAATTACTATATGAATTCATCAGTGGTCACCTTATTACCATTACGACGCACATGTTGACTTTGAACAATCCAATTACGCCATTGTAACACGTAAGATGTTTCAATAAGGCAAGCACGGATGGAGTTAGAAATTTATTTAAGGGGTGTCATTTTCTTAAACAATATTTAAAAAGAATTAATTATATGTAAAGGAGTGTTAAATTATTTATAAAAAAGTGTCAATTATATATATATTTAATTTCTTATATACAAATAATATAAAAGAAATATGATTTTTCAAAAATTTTAAGGTGTCAACAAACACTTCATTTTTCAACGTGGCTCTGTCCACGAAGGCAAGTGAACCATTTTGGTCGAATAGGACTTGAGTAAACGAAGAGCCTCCAAGCTATCCAATTCCATCGTAATATTTCGATACCCTGCATCCCATGCACTATGAAGGACAACATATGCATCCCATAATTTGGATGTAAATACTCTGTGGCTTAATCATATTTTTATTGGTGTTCATCTATTAAATTAGTGAGTTAAGGTTTAAAGTAGATTAGAATTAAGGGTTGTGGTTAGAGTTTAGAGAATTAAGGATAAAAGTTTAAGGCTTAGGATGTACTCTTTTTGTTCCATAAATATTGTTTTTATTGACTTTTTTGTAATCAAACTTTTTCAACTTTGACTCTTGATTATTTAAAATTTATCATTGATAAAAATATAAAAAAATATATTTTTAAAATTTCTAATCGAATAGATTTTAGATATATAATTTATAAAATTTAATTATTTAAAATATTTAATATAATTATAGTTAAAGTTTTAAAAAATTTGTCTTTTAAAAATCAATAAAGGACATTATTTTTGAGACGGAGGGAGTAAAAAATAAGGATTAGGGTTTAAAGTTTAATTTTTTTAAAAAAATAGTAAGGGACACGTAAGAAGACATGATAAAAAGGCAAAAAATTTCTATCCCATAACTTAGATTTCAACACCAAGTAAACTTCAATAGAGTAAAAATCCTATGACTCCTAACCATGCCTCCCATTATAAAATTTTTAAAAATAATTTTTAAATTCGAATCTTAATTTTCTATATCTTAAACCTTAAAAAATACACATTACCCCTAATTTTTAAATCTTAATTATAACCCTAACCTTAAATTTTAAACCCTACTACTTTAAAATAAAATTAAAAAAAAAACATTTGCAAACCACTCCGATAAAACTGATTTCATAAGGAATGTTTCATTCTGGCACCCCAATCTTAGAAAAACCAAATCCCACAATTTAACAGCAGTTGAGAAACATCATCCCACCTAACAAGATGAATGCCACCTAGATCAGATGTGATGCCCAAAACTAATCTTCTTCGAAACAACCACGGTTTGCATACTATAGGTAGGGATAGCAGATGATACCATTTTGATTTTTGACGATAGGATTTGACCGGCCACAACTCATGGCACTCAAAGAATGGGGGATTCAGGCATAACAGGGCTGAAAACGGTAAAAACGGGTCTAAGATTGGCTCACGTCCCTGGTGAGAAAAAAAGTATATCATAAACCTGGTTTACCAGGTCAATTATAGTCCTGTCCAATTATCACTCGTTTTACTATTATTTTTTCCGACTAATAAATCTTCACTTATTTTTTTCATATCATTTTAAAAAATTTGAAAATTAGATTAATGACATGAATAATTAGTGATAAAATGGGTAATTTTTCTATATATAAACAAATCAATCTAAAGGAATTCAAACAGTTGTATTTTAATCTCAAATCCAATAAAACCCACATGTGTAGACGACAGGGGCGACAAAAATTACGAAGACTGCAGACGTAGGTTAACACTAGGGAGATTATTTCTCTTTTTTTAATGTAAAAAATAATACATTGAGATTAGCCAATGCATAGTACCTGATGGATTGCATTCGTTGCACAGGGCTAACAGCCAATCCATGAAAATTTTTGATGACGTTCCAAAGGAAAGAGGCTGCTCAGTCTCCCACAGGAACTGGAAAAGGGCTTCAAACTGAATGAAAATCATAAACCAACTGTATATAACTCGGTGTGCACTCAAGATCTCAATCACCATGTAAGTAGTACAGCTGACGAATGTTTCCGGAAGCTGACATGGGATTACAAAACCGTCGTCAGAGCAAACACCTTCTCTTTGAATTATGCAATGAAAGGGTAAGAAACACAGGCTATAATCGTGGATGGTGGATTACCGTATAACCAGTCCTTGAAGTATACATGAAGGGCGCATGAGAGTTCTCTTTTGCGATTTTCTTCGAGTGGAGTTTCTCTCAATATCTGCTTTATCTCAACCAAATTCTTTTGCTGTCAATAACATCAGAAAGAAAACAAAATTTCAGTTAAGTCGATATTTGATTGATCAATAAAATCAGCCATTGGTTCAAAATACACAGGTCAAAACCGGTTCGGTCAAGGCCTTTACATTTCTCTGTTGTGATGTCAAGTATGCATCAGGTAAGGGGAAAGGATTATCCTTTGTCAACCCTGTGGATTCGCCTTCAAACCAGTTTGGAATCTGATTATCAAGAAATGCTAATGTCAAGCACAAGAAGATCAAACTATAGACAGGAAATAGATAATAGATATATTACCATACAAGCTAAGATATAAAATACACAAGAATACCAGAAAATTTGTGAATTGATCAGGATCCAAGTGTGCAGCTGACTCAGCTTGAGCATCAGAAACACCTGCAGGATGAGATAACGAATCATGTGGATCAACAGCTCCAAGTGCCAAAGGTTCATCCCATTTATTGATAGTGGCTTTAATGCCAACTTGCATCATGTGCTCCTCCAACTGAGAGTAGAACGTGTTATATGGTGCTACCTGATGAAATTTAAGTAAAAGATTTCAGAAATGACAATCTTCCTGAATGTTGAAGTTTGTAATGGTGATAACACCCCAAAACCAAGTCAAAGCAATAGCAAGATAATTCTAAAAGATGATGGTGTAATAAAAAATAACTTGAGAAGGGCAGGCAAAAAGACAAATCACTCTGGAGTGAAAAGAAGAGAATTATGACCAATTGCATTTCTTTCCCTTGTGCATTAACAAATTTTCAAAACTAAGACTAGTAGAGCATTTACTTAGAAATGGGTTCTTTATTACTTCTCATCTCACAAACTCAAATGTGAGCATTTATTTAGTATAGCATTGTTTTCAGGATCCACTATTTTATGGGACTTAGCTTTTTTTTTCCACAAACAACAGTCTAGGTTATTTATTATAAATATCATAGCAATTGTTTCTATTGACACGCATAATTATTATCATTTGAAATTCTCTAGTTTATTGGTTGTAATAGTGTTAAGATTCTTCATTACAACATCTAATTAGAACCATTATTATGTTCTCATCATTCATAATCTTGGAAACTTTCAGCTGCTATCATTTTGTTATCTTCAACCGATCCTAACATTCCCACCTCACAACCCACCTCCCCTAATAATGATCCAATTGCACTACAGCCTGCTTCAATTTTTGCTCGACTTGACGCCATTGATAATCTACGGGCTGATGAGGCAGCTCTTAAAGCTCAAGCCAAGAATGCGTCATCGTTGGAATTTATTCCAAAATTACCTAACAGAGACAAGGCCAAGGAAGGCTCTACTAGTCCATGGCCACATCAAAATTTTCATGGTCGACCACATGTGAAGATGGATTTTCCCAATTTCGAAGGTGGTGACACTAAGGTTGGATTCTTAAAGCAGAAAAATATTTTTGCTACTACCAGATTTCATTTGAATTGAAGTGGATAGTTGGAATCTATTCTAGAATTCTGCTCCTATAAGAGGATGCTTGTGACTTACTCACCTGTAGCTTGTGGTTATCACCAACAATAAGGGGACGCTGGTTTACTCCCAAAAAGAATAAACACTCGCGACAATTTGCAATGCAGACTCGTTTTGCAGCTACAATCACGTGAACTCGTTCACAATGTTCAACTCTTATTGCCTGCAATGAAGGAAAATCACATTACATTCATCCATCAATTGAGAGCATATCATTACTTGAATGCAAAATGAATTGATAGTTAACAGGGTGTAACCATCACGATTATTGTTTTAAAAATAAAGTATTATACAATATGGAAAAAGAATAGATGGGGAAGCATATAAAGTGCTCCCATAAGAGAAGAATTATAGCAAGCAAGTAAAGAATATTAGAGGTAAAACCATAACTGCAAACAGTATCAAGACTTATGCACATATTATGCAAGGCAAGAAAACATCTGGTTATTGATTTAAAAATCTTAGCAATAGAAACTGATTGTGCACGTGTGTGGCCATATTTCAGTTCATACAAATTCCTTTCAGTGATTTCGGCATAGCAGGAAATGGAGCAGAGACGAAGAAAGGATTTTCTCAGAAGAAAAAAAATGTTGAATATTGTATTCAAAATAAAATCATGATAACCGATATCACACGATAGATTTTGAAACAGACAAAACTACTTATATTCACTCAATGATATTCCAAACATGAAGAATTCATAGATTATTGACAGGCTAATAGAAGCTAGGCAGATGAAATGGAAGACCGCTATCCCAATAGTCAAAACATAAGGAAACAACCGAGTGGGCGTTTTCCAGTCAGCAGAATAACAGCAAATAAGTACACTAACGAAGAAAATCAAAGTAAAATCTACTTCCAGAGTTGCAGTTCAAAATACCAAAGAGAAGTTTTCAGCAATTCCAAAAACCAACGCTGAACTAAAAAGAGGAAAACAAATTTGCATCCAAATTCCACATTAGAGTATATAAAAATATTTCCACTGGTTCCAAAATTAGTGCAACATAAGTAGCAGACAGCGGAAAGGAAATGATACCTTGCCAACAGCTCCAAGAACTATAGTAGCATCAGAGCATCCATAAATGGTGGCATATCTCAAAGGCGCTAAAATGTAAATAACTGAATCATGGCAATTAATGACCTGATATTATAAAATAATGTAAAGTTAGGTGTTTATGCCACAGAGTATACAAAAATCAAACAATAATAAAGAATTAGATCAAAGTTGTTGGCATGACCCAATTAGAATACTCCTTCAAAATTGAAGGTCCCAAGCCATATTCCACTACTCCTAATAATCATTTTTTTAAAATTTAAATAAAAGCAAGCTAATCAAAGTTGTTGACATGACCCAATTATTTTTTTTAATTCAAAAATTTAAAGATGCAATTGGAACTGTTTTACGTGTATATTTAAATCAATAACAAGATGATGATTACATTTGACACTGAGGACAATGACTTTGAAGGGGGGGCAGGAACAAAGAGCTATATCTGAAACATACAGCTAATGTTTAACAGACTTCAGCTGGTATCTAGCATTCAAGAACAATTGCATTCAATATCTGAAACAAGGTTACAGAAACCCCAATCAATCTAAAAAGAATTTATCGTAAAAGTTTTAAAAATGAAAATCCTGAACTCCCTTTAACTAAAAAAAAGATTAACTGCACCAACTGTGAAAACAGGCTCTACTCTCTACTCTTTCTTGTATCATGTAACTAATTCATATCATTAAAGATAGTTGCCACTCAAGCCTTGTACCATAACCACCGGTTTTCTATCCATATATACATCATTCCAGAAATGAATGATTGGTGAAAACATAACCAATGTCAATAATATTTACCAACTTTAGCATCTTAAAGCATGCCTCACATCCTCATTCTTAGTATTATTTGACCATAAGCAAAATATCAGTAAATAATCCCACCAAAACTGGAATCATCTTATCCCATGTCATTGATAAAATATAAAAATATGCACCCAACAGATGTTCATCTCAATATTTATAAGATGGTTGCAAGCTATAACCTAACTTGTGAGTTTCTATAAAAATATGCACCCGGCGGAATCCATATGATACCTAAGTGACTCTATGGTTGGGAAATCAATATAGGACTCCAGACCATGATGCATCTACATAAGTGCAGGTCACTTTTTTGCTTTTAAACAAGTCATGAAAACAATACATGGAAACTACCCCATGAAAAATATCAGGTGTTACTGAATCACAGTGCAAAACTGCAAATAAAAACTAACCTTCACAGAAGAATGTTTAAGATCAGATGCCTGCTTTACATATGATGATTTAGAGACTCCCTCAATGAAGCAAATATTCCTCGTACTTTGTGAGGCTTTAGGTGAACTAGAACTAGCATCAGGCATAGCAACATCCTGATCAGAGCCACCTTGAGGCCCATTTTCTTTCACAGATATTTTTTCAGAAACATGCTCTAAGGTAGAAGCTATATTTTCAAGAAGCCAATCGTGAACTTGTGATGCTGGAACAGGAACAGCAGGCATGTCTGGATCTGAATTCGCAAAAAATGGAGCAGCTTGGCTTAATGGAAATCGTTCAGATCCCTTGTCACCAAATTGAATCAGAAATCCAAGGTGCTCGAATCCCTCCATAGTTAAAACCTGAAAGAATAGAAAGGCATAGGAGCTAATAAAAAGCATAAACAAATGGAAATGTAAGATATGCAACAACTAAAGACCAATCATGAATAAATAGAGAGTGATTTATAACAGCCTAGCTAATTACATAGCGAAAGTGTGTAATGACGAGAACAGAACAAATCAAAACATAATTAAAAAAGACATGTTATAAGGAAAGTTAGGTGTGTTTGGAAAGGTAGAGAAAAACAGAATAAAGATTCATATAATCTCGAAATTATACTCTTAACAATTTAAAAAGAAATTTTAGCTTAAAATCAGTGATTACTGCAAAGCTAGCAAGGAATTCTTTTGTCAACAACTTTTGGTCAAAATTGCTAATATTTTCCTTCCGTCATAACCAAATTTTCGTTGCAAACAAGTCTGTATGAAAAGAACACCAAAGCATAAAGAGGAAAACACACTAAGGAGATCCCATTTTTCATAATAAGAATCTAACCAAGTTAATCTAGTAAGACAGACCAGGTTGCCTTCAAATACTAAAAAACAAACCACGTAGGCACTTTACAAGCAACAAGATTTACATTTGAGCTCATTAGTATTCTGCGTCAATATTGGATCTACTATGTGCATCCAATAAAATATTTTCTTCAGTGCTTAAGCCTCTTATTCTTTGAAACTACAGTTAACACTCAACACATATTGGAATTATAAAATTGCATTTCATTGAAGAACAACAAAGAACGTTAAGAATCAAAATGCAACAAGAATCACTAGTAAACAAAAAATTGTGATCCTTACTTTATATTTCAAATATTTCAGTCTTGTTCAAATTGAGAATAACAAAACAAAATCCCAAAACAGAAAAAGGATACCCAACTACCGATAGCATACTACAAACCAGAGAGTCTTCGCCTTCTCCCTCCACAGGCTCTGACAAAAGAGAGAGAATATTAGCCGAATGCTTTTGAAGATAGGATAATTGATGCGCCTCTTCATCAGCCTGAGATGGCATAAACCGACGTGTGTTGCTGCGGACAAGCTGTGATGATAGAATCAAAGGAACCACCAAGGTTAAGTCTAAGGATCTGACTTATATAAATCATGAAATAAACACTGCAATTAACTTCTAACGGTAAATATAACCACAATTATAACAATGTCCAGAGATGGGAATTCATACTAATGAAATACATAGCTATAAAACCGATGTGACAAACACCCATGTCCTACTATGAAGTAAAGCATAAAATTTTACTATCACTCCAATAAGGTGCTAACTGCATAAATCATATTTGCCATCACGTTTGAAGCATTGAACAGGGAAATAAAAGCAAAAGTGCAAAACTATTACAACCAAGATTCAAGAAGACTAAATTAAAACATATTGTTAATTTAATCTTAAGACTTGTTTGACTTTCACCTCCAAAAATGCTATTAAAGAAAGTGTAATTACTTGAAGGAATTAATTCATTAAAATGAATAAATAAAATGAAGTGCCAAGCTGATATAATTGTTCTACATAATGGTGCAAATCTAATCGTGCATTATATTTCCAACAAATAATTGTATGTGCAATTTCAAGTTGCTAAAATGCTGTTGTTTCGAATATGCACATTTCTCAGCAGTGCGTATATGCACTTAATTCATTCTTTCTTTTTGAATCGAGATACAAAATCAAGAAGCAAAAAAAAAACACTAAATGGTATTTTGCAAAAACAGGAAAAAGAAAATACATTTACTTAAGAATAAAAAAGGGTAAAATGTAAAACATACTCTAACATAATTATTCCATATAACTATAAATGAGTAATCATGCATTTTGTGTCGACTTAATTCTTCAAAATGTTATTAACTTTGGCATCTTAAAAGCACTGATGTTTCCAATTTTGAAAAAGACAAATAATGCTCAAACATCTTTCAATTGCCATGAAGGGAACCACATTTCGTTATGCCCAAATGCCAATCAAGAGACACCATTCCTTGAATTTTATCAACTTCTAGCATCAGAAGCAGTCATTTTCCAAGAAGCAGCATGAATCTAATTTTTTTAGTATTAAATGACATCGATATTAAATCAACAACACCTAATTTTCAGAAAACACAAACCCAATTTAAAATCATATATTAACAACAGCTCACCAAAATATATAGCGAATTGGTCAAACTACTTACCTGTAAAGGAGAAAGGGCCGACAAGAAACCGTCGAAAGCCGACGTGGAAGGCCAAACATCGGCAACCGCAACAGAGTCTTTGTGGGAGCGCGGCAAAAGCCTCTTATATGATTGAATGTACAAAAACAGTATCAGATCACGCAAATCGGCACCAACAGAATCTACATCCTCGGGACGAGCATTGACGAGTGGGTCAGAATCGGAGTGGAGCACCGAGGCAAGAGTATCAAGGATGAGACGCGCTTGCTCCAATGAGATACGGAGCGCATCAGCGAGGGCATGCGAGTCAACACGGTGAGTTGAGGGAGATGAGAATTTTTGCTTCAGAGGGGATAGGGCTTGGACCGGGTCGGTAAAAATGAGCTTCTGGATTGGTAAGAGGCCATGCTCGAAAGGCTCGCGTCGAGGACGGAGCAGAGTGATGGGGCTAACAATTGGATTCGGATCGCTCGTTGAAGTTGACGATTCGATGGGATCGGTCATCGCTTTGATTCACAGAAAGGAAAAATGGAAGCGAGAATGAGAATTGAGGGTTTTGTTTGCAGAGAAGACAGTGAGAGGTTACTTATGGTGAGGTCGGGTCTAGCTTAACTCTTCACGTGGCTATATATTAGTGGATATACCGTAAGTGGCATTATTCCTAAAATTTTGTTTTTAAAATAATTTTATTTAAATTTTTTACGGAATATCTAAATTACATAAACCTCTTCAAACCTAAATGGGTAGACTATATGATTGATCCTTTTGTTTTTATTTGATTTGATTTTGGTCACTGGTTTTGAAAATGTTTATATTTTGAGGTCAAAGTTATTGATTTATAATATATTAATCGGTAAATCGTTAACTTTCGTTAGTTTGATACGATTCGTTGAGTTTTTCTATGATATGGTGTTTAGAAAAGTATATATATAGTTAGGGATGGATATTTTGCTCGACCCAATCGAGTCAAATTTTTTAATAAAAAATCGGGTTGGATCGGATTGAGTTTTTAAGGAAGAACTTGGGCTTACATTTAGGGTATAAAATATTCAATTTGGGACTAATTATGTAATTTTCCTTAAATTATTTACTAATATTTATAACAATACTTCACTCTCTTTATATTTTTATAATTAGGTCCTTCAAATTTATTTTATATTTATAATTTAGTCTTCAAAATTATAATTTTTTATAATTAAGTTCCTAAAATTATTTTTTTAGATTGGGTTGGAATAAAATCGAATTTAAAGTATTTATTTTGGATAAATCGGGTTTTTAAAATCAAATATTCATATCGAGTTATGGTCGAATTTAAATCATTTATATTCAAATTAAATTCGAATAAATTAACCCCCAATCGAACCCGTCTCCATCTCTATATGTAGTTAAATTTACAAGATCAAATAGGCATTACATCGCCTCTAAATACTGATAAATACTATCGTAATATTATGTCTAATTACTGATACTACATTAAATATAAGATTATTTATAAAAATAAAATTTTTGGAATATAACATTGCTTAACGTATTATCAAAAATATTATATTATTTTATTTAATTTAGTTAACAAAAGTATGATACGACAATTTTGGTTAAAAAATATAAAATTATCTGTAAATGAATTTTTTTCTATATGGAAAAAAAATATGTATATAAATATAACAATTTCGGTTGCATTATGTAAACTAAAAAAATATCAAAACTTTAATATAACTAGTATATTAAACAATAAATTTTTAAATAATTGTTATAAATATGGAATTTATTTATATTTGAGATATAATAATACGAAAAATATAGGTTTAAAGAAAAAATTTTATTAAAATTTAGTAAAATATAGAATAAAATATAATTATGACAATTATTTAAAAAATATTCAAAGTAAGATTTAAATTTATATTTTATTGTGATATTAGATTAATGATATCATTCATTTTTTTTATATTCATGAAAACATGTGATAAATTTGTATTATTCGGTTGTTGAAGTTGAAATTTTTTTACTATTAGTTATTTTAAAGTTATATATTATGAGGTATTTTTAAAGTTATTTTAACTATAATTTAGTAAACCAACATTTCTTTTAAATATTTATTTCAACTCATTTGTAGTAGGGGTGATAACGAGTCGAGCCGAACCTGACCAGGCTTGGAACCGACTCGGCTCAACTCAAAATAGACGATTTTATTATATTTTTTTTTTATAAAAGACAGGTTTGGACTCGACTCAATTCAAAATAGATAATTTTGTTATATTTTTTTTATAAAAATCAGGCTTGGACTCGGCTTAACTCAAAATAGACAAGTTTGCTATATTTTTTTATAAAAGATAGGAACTCGTTAAAAACCCTTATCATAACCAACATCGAAATGAAATTCAATATTGAGAAAGGGAAAAAGTGATCAATTTATTTTAGTTAATTTATTTTTAGTAGATATCTCAAACTTGTTTAATTGTTTTTCTTTTGTTAAAGAGATTACTTTTGGTGTATATGTAATATATATATATATATATAATATAATAATTTCGAGCATGTTCACGAAATTTTCGAGCCGAGCTTGGATAAACTCGACTCAGTTCATTAAAATCTCGAGTCGGACCCAAACCTAAATCGGACTGACTCGAACCGAATTTTGACCAGACCCAACCTGAATTTTTTCTAATAAATTCCCAAAGAGGGAATATTTAGCCCAACAACCAAGTAACTATAAATTCAACAAATAACAGGACAAAAAAATTATAAAATAATTCATCGACACTTTGAAATATCAAAATCAATGATATAAATATAAAAGAGAAGTTTGATTCACGCTAGTGGAGTTTTTTGTTGGATTAAAATTCAATAATAGTGGATACATACGTATAATATATATTATTATTTTTTAAGTTTAATACATAATTAAGTGACCAATTATGTTACATGTGTTATAAGTATTAAATTATCATAGAATTAAAAGTGTAGATACCATAAGGTGTATATATAATTTGATAATGGACAAAATTATAAATACTTAATAGTTGATTATTAAATCAACTATATAAAGGGGTTATGGTCCGAGAATTAGGTTAACTTGCATATCTCTTTTCTTCATGTGAGAGTTGTGCCGCAAGAGAAAACCTAACTTCTTGGAAAATCAAACCCTCTGAAAAATCTTCATCAATGGATTCAGGTACGCTTCCGCATTCAGTTTATTTATCTTATTGTTCTTGATGATTTGACATGTATAGATCTTAGGTTTATATTCATATCGAATATATTTTAATTCTAACATTTTTAACTTGTACAGATAAGGGGATGCCTTGACGTTGATATAATTTTATGATAGGTATAAATTTAAAAAAAATACTAATGTTTGGTCTGATTTTTATATTTTTTTAGAATAATTTAATTTTTATCATTTTATTTTGAATTAAAATAATTTTTTATAAATAAAAATTATCAATTAATTAACGATAAATAATTTAAAATAATATAATAAACTTATATAACCATAGAAGTTATAGTTAATAGACCAAATGCGAGCTCAATATTCTAAAGCGACAAATTCACTATATTTAGATAAAATGGGTTTGTACTTTGTAGGGCTAAAAACTTCGTTGATGGTTAGGATGCCAAAATTTTTTTGGCCTTTTTACATAAATATCATCATTATTTTTTTAAATTAATATCTATTTTTATTAATGGTATAAAGTCAAATATATCTCATAATGTTTGATTCTTTTAATCATTTTAATTTTTAATTATTTTTTAAACAATTTTAAAACTTTTTTTATTTAAAATTTATTTTCGTTAGATGAAAACTGTTAATCAACTAACGTCAATGTTCTTCAATATTATAGTATATCTATATGACTTGGCTTATTGACGTAAAATTTTACTAATATGACATCCTCAATTTTTTTAAATTATTATTTTTAAAATTTATTTTATATTATCTTTTTATCGATCAGATGATAAAATACGACATCATCTGATTAATTGAAAGACATGATGTTTAACCACAAAATTAATATAATTATTTATTTTAAATTGCTTTCAATTGATGTATCAAAACTTTACATTTTAAATTGAATTAGTCATTTAATTTGATTAATAAAATAATAATAATTTTGTATAATTTTTTGAGAAGAGGATTCATATTAAAAGAATATAGACAAATAAAAAAAACTCTAAAATATTTATAAAATTCTTCAAAGTTATAATCACAAATATTAAAGTCATAATAAAAAAAATATAATTTCTCCGTCCCACCCGATTCCGGTCCTAGCTAACAAAATTAGTAGTAGGCCAATTTCTTCAAATTCGCCCCCGTGTTATATTTTGAATGAAATAAAATTGTGGAACACACTAGCAATCAGCAAAACTCTTGTCTTTGTTCCCCAATCTATCTAGGGGTGATAATTTGATCGGTCTTTGTCGGATGTTGATCCATTTCAATCGAGATAGATTTTTATTTAAAAATTAAATTCAGATCGATTCAGGTCAGGTGATAAAAAATTAAAGTTGAATCTGATCGGGATCAATTTTAGGGTTAAAGTTTCTCGATCTAATCCAGTATATTTATATATTTTTATATAATATTTAATATTTTATTTTTTAGATCAGATCAAGTTTACTTAAATATTTTATTAAAATATCAGGTTTATGATTTTTATAATATCAAATCAAAAATAATGAATATTAAGGTCGAGTGAGATCAGGATTAGGTCATAAAGCTTAAATTTTAAATCGGGTTTTAAACGGCCAAAATCTCGTCCCGCCTCGTCAGCTTCCCTAAATCTTCCCATCAAGAGTTACTATATTTAGAAGCTTGAAAATCTCAAGGCCCAACCTTTGAACATTATCATTGACATTTTGTAATCCCCATTCAAACCCAAACTCAATCACCCATTTCAATTCAAATGGAGGAAAACAATAAAAACAAGGCATTGCCAAAAATGGCTAAACATTTTTTTCTACAAAACCAACAAACACAAGGAGAAATAAATGCAAGATGGTGATTCAAATTTTCCATTTTAGTCATGTTCATCTCCAAGTCCTTCAAGCAAGGGATGGAAAGGAGAAATAAATGCAATTAAGCTATTTATACATATGTTCGTAAAGATATTTTTATTCTTAAGATAAATATCGAGATTTAAACTCATATAATATAAGATAATATAAATATTTTTAATCACTCGATCAATACATGTATCTCTATGTGTATGGGTTTTTAAAGCCACATGCAGCTATAGACAATGCTGACTTCCTAACATTGACCAATTTGGTTAGTGTTAGAGATTAAATACTAAACAACACGAGTCTTTTAGTTCGAGTGATTAAAGGAATAGTTATTGTTTTTAAAGGTCACGGGTTTGAGCACCATCGACTCTAGCAGAGTGATTGAGCGGTCAATGTCAAATGATAGAGATTATATTCTAAAACATATACTATTGTAATCATTATTAGCTAATTAAAAAAATTAAATACTAAACGCATATTAGATGAATTAATTATGTAATTTGTAGTAGTGGTAGGTGTACATACATGGAGAAATGCATCAAGTACCTCTTTTGATTCTTATTTTGTTAAACAGCCCTAAATTATTAAGTGGAGTCGACAATAATCATACAAATGAAATTCTAATTATAAAACTAGAAGAGGTAGGAGGTGGATGCCCTATTAAGTTGGATTTTGGAAGTCAACTAAATAATTTGTTGACTAAAATAGTTATATAAAAGTCAAAGTAAACAGGGACGAAATTAGAATTTTAGTCGGGTAAACAAAACATAAATATTTAAAAGTAAAAGGATAAATTTATATAAAAATTAATTTTTAAAAAATATATAAGTGGGCGAAAGTAAAAAATAGTACAGAGAATAAAAAAGGCATAAAGATAATTTTAACCATTAACGTTTATGATTTTTATCATTTTGACTCTCATCTTTTTTTAGGATAAATTTAGCTCTTAACTTATATTTTTTTTAACAAATATCTCATTTTTTAACTAGCATAATGATTAGATAGTTAAAAAAAATAACGATAATAATATATCATATATATGTAGAATGATATTATATGTAGAATGATATTTAAAATTTGAGAATGCTTAGTAGACTTTTAATTTAGATTTAATTTTTAATATTTTATTTGAATTTTAGTTGTTTTATATTTTATGTTAGAATAAAATTATATTTTACATGTATATATTTGTCTAAAAAATTTCACGATAATGATATTATATATATATGTAGAATGAGGCTAGATACCATGTTATTTAAAATATATTATCACATATATATGACATGTCAATATCATTAAAATTTTAACGGTCTAATCATTATGCTAATTAAAAAAAATAAGTTATTTGTCAAAAAGACATAGGTTAAAGGTTAAATTTATCTCAAGAAAATGAGCGTCAAAATGATAAAAATTATAAACGTTAAGTGTTAAAATTATCTTTATGCCAATAAAAAACATATCAATAAAATCATAAAACGAGATAAAAAAATATAACAAACTACCATTCTTTATCGACAATAATACTTATTGATAATAATCACATGAACGTTAAATTATTAAAAAAATAAGCTACACTATTATAAAAATATACTAAAATAGTTATAAAAAAATATAGAAAACAAAAAATATATAACGTTTTGGTTAAAATAAACCAAGTACATTGCATCTGTCATCTATGCAATATTTGGATACACATTGGTCAGTGATCATAGACTTCAAAATTTTAAAATTTTATCATGTTATTTTTAAATTTTAAAAACACTAATAGATTCCTTTAAATATTTAAATACTCTAAAAAATTAAAATCATTCTCTTTCGAATTTTAAAAAATATCATGCATACTTTTAAATATATAAAGATCGAATTCAGTGACGAATCCAGAAAAATATTTGAGAGTGGGCACATATAAAATTTTAAAATTTTAAGGTGGGCGTAATTTATAAATATTAAAAAAAATTTAAGGACTAGTTCATAAAATTTAAAAGTTTAAAAACAAATGTATGAACTTTAAAATGTTCATGGTAGACCTGAACCCACCCTATTTCTTATGTATATCCGTCACTGATCGAAGGGCTACATATGAGAAAATTAAATTAACAAAATAAGATAAAATAGAATAAACAACATAAAATTAAATTACAGGATTAAATATGTGAATAAAGTTAAGCAAATATTAGAGTGGTGCGGAACGGATGTTTACCGGTGTCGGACCGCGGCCACGGAACTGATCGGATACTGGGACAGCGGGTGGTCTGCAGGTACACAGAAACCGACGGTTCTCGATCGATCTGAATCGTTGGATCTTATCTATGATTTTTATTTTCACTGATATAATATGAACTTATTTAAATTAATGGTCTCTTTTTAATTTTTATTTGGTTTTATATAATAATAATAAACATATATATAAAATCGGTTAAAATCTATGCCTACACTCATTTGTTACATGATCGTAACATCCAAATTCGATTTAAAATATTTTTAAAATATTCAATAAGTTCATAATTACCACGTTAAATCATTCGTAATTTTTCAATTACACTCAAATCGTTAAATAATTAAATAATTAAAATCATTTAAAACACTCACAAATCATAAAATGTTGATCATAATCATAGGGTATTACTTTTTTTAGCTTCTTGCATATAAAGAGCAGTCTTAGGGGTGGGTCATAAAGGTGATGATTCTAGGTTCACTTTTATTTAAAGTTCATAATTTATAATTATGTGTATTTAATTTTTTAATTAAATATATTTAATTTTAATGATAGTTTAATTTTTTAATATTTATTATTATGATTTAATTTTTTAGTATTTAATATTATGGGTTAATTATTATTTTTAATACTTATTATTATATGAGTTTATTTTTCATTACTTGTTATTAGAGTCTTATTTTTTTTTAAATATTTGTAATAAACATATTTTTAAAACTCATTTTTTTCAATATTAGTTATTGAGTCATAATTTTTTATATTGTTTGTTGTTAGCAGTTTATTTTTCTCTTAATATTTATTGTTAGGTGTCTATTCTTAAGAAGTTTTTTAGTATTTGTTAATATATATACTATTAAAATTTATTTTTTCTGTTTCTTTTCATTAGTCTCAATTTTTTTAAATACTTGTTATTAGGAGTATAATCTTAATTTTTTTTGATGATATTTATTATAAGAGACCTATTTTTTTAATATATTTATTATTAGGATCTAATTTTCTCTAATATTTACATTAGAGGTCTAGTTTTTTTTTCCAATAATTATTATTTGGGCTTTAATTTTTTTAGTACTTGTTATTAGAGACTAAAGTTTTTTTAATATTTGTTATTAAAGGTTTACTCTTAAAATTCTTTTTCTTAAATATTTATTATTAAAGACTCATTTTTTATCAGTACTTGTTATTAGGGAACTAATCTTTTACAATATTTGTTAGTAGGCATATACTCAATTTAATTTTTTTTTAATACTTCTTATTAGAAAACTAATTGTTCTAATACTTATTATTAGGGGCCTAATTTTCACGTTTGCTCTAGAATCACTAAAATCTCATGAACGACTCTGTATGACAGGTGAATTAATTTTGGAATACCTTAATCTTTTAAAAGATAAAACAATCGTTACCATAACTTAATCGTAAATAAAAAATATAAATATATATTTAAATCCATCTCATAATTTAAAATGAAAAAATGAATAAAATAACAAATAAACATTATCTAGATTGATTACGATATCGTCAAATTCATCCTAAAAAATATAGGACGAAAAGAACGGGTATCAAATAAATTATAAATTATAATTTTTTATTAAATTAATAAAAAATTATAATTACATCGCCTTCAAGAAGTAAAAAAATTCTTATGGAATTAAGAAAATAAAGAAAATAAAATTCTTATGGAATTAAGAATACCAATAAAATTCAGAAGCTTCCTAAATCTCCTTGTCTCTGTCTAAACGAGATGCATAAAGAAGGAAGGAGTTGTAGATGATCCAAACTATCATGTAAAAAGTATCGTTACCCAGGACTGATTTCATCGGCAAGGATATAACTTGTCAAAAGACCACCGACAAAAAACATAAATAAAAAACTAGCGCCGATTGAATCAAACCACAAGAGCAGATAAATCAAACCATTGACAAACAACAATCGATCTCTAGGGTATGCTGAAACGTGCCACAAGAGTAGATGAATCAAACCACAAAACGAAAACATATCACAAAGACAGAAGAAAACGTATCATAAAGACATAAAGAGCGTGTTATAAAAGCAGAGATTCTTATTAAAATTTAAAATAAAAATAATAGATTAATAGATCCGATGATCGACAACGAATATCAACCACCGATCAAAGGGGTAGATCAAAATAAAAAATAATTAGAAACAAAAGAATTTTGAAGAAAGGAAAGAACAGCTAGGGTTTTTAATCCATGTAAATTTCTAAATACTAATTATAGATTATATTTTAATTGGAGATGCTCTAGTTTAAAAGTTAAAATTTCTTTCTAAGTTACCTATTAAATTACGTTTCCAAATTACACATGAGATGATTTTCTAACATCCCGTCTTCAAAACTAGACATTTCTCTAAAACGTATAGATGATTCGTATTTGCGCTTTTAAAGGTATCTTTTATCGGAAATCTTATTCAATTTTTATTGTTACCTTATTTATAGAATCAAATAATAAAAAATAAAATTTTATTTGATAAAAGATATTTTTAAATTTAATTTACAATAAATATAAATATAAATTCATTTAATTAAAATTTATATAAAAATTAATAAAATAAATATTTTTTTATTAATTAATCTTATAAATAACGTGACAGAAAAGATACGTGATATAATTTTTTCGTGAGTGGGTGTCACGTTTTTTTATTGAAAATTAAATTATTCAAAGTGTTAATTTTCTGTAAGACTTTTCCCATCACCCAACTGTCCATTCTTCCCCGTGCACGTACTATAAAACTACCCTCGTACTGAATTCACACATGCAGTGGACTGGCCATCAAAGAGGAAGAATGTTTCAGACACAAAATAAATTTAATTTAATTTTAAATTTAATAATTAAATTTGACATTAGATGTGTTATTTTAATACTGTTTTTTAATTAAACTAAGATATCAAATGTCGATAATTATGTTTGATTTAAGGATGGACCGAAAAGATAAGAGGAAGATAATTGATTTTTTTTATCTAGAATCGTATATGCTCTTTCTCTTAACATAGAGTATTTCATTTATTCTTAGACTAATCTTTGTTGTTAGGGGTGAGTATTCGGTTAATTCGATTGGTGGCTGAACCCAATTAACCAAAGCCGAATTAATCAAATTTTTTAAAATCTTAATCATTAATCGAACTAAATTTTCTTTAACCAAATTAATCAAACCGAAATTATTTCGGTTATTAATCGAGTTAGCTAAATTAACCGAAATTTATTATAAAATTTTAGTTAATTACATAATAAGTCACTAAATTAAGCCAAAATATTTTTTTAGTGACTAAACTTTTATTTTATAATAATTTAATACAAAATTTAGTGATTATTTTATAATATAAAAAATAATAAATATTTTATAATATTTTAAAAGTTAAATGAGTAAAAATAAATATATATAATATATAATATTTAATATATATAATTTCGTTGAATTTCGTTAATTAATAGATTTCGAACTGAATTAACCAATAACCGAATTATCAAAAAAATAACCGTTAACTGAATTTACCAAAAAATAACCAACCGAATTAACCAAAATAATTTTGGTTTGATCGATAACCGAACCAAATACACACTCATATTTGTTACAGTTATTTTCATTAAAAGGTAAACGATTCATGGTATATCTATTTTATTTTAAAAAATCTTAATAAAAATTTATATACATTATACAGATAAAACTGTTCGGTACTAATATTTTTTTTTACTAAAGCACTCGTTAAATATATCAATTAGATAATTTTTTTTTGAAGTGATGATCATTTGAATAATATTTTTTTTATAAATTCCAAGTCAAATCTTAGCCCTACTTAAAGGATGAAACTCATGATGTAAACAGATAAAAAAAAAAATAAACAGTTCATATCAACCGATTATATATATTTATTTACATCTTAATAACTTAAATTAACTTCAATTGTATATAGAATATAAAAACGCCATTATTCTTTAAAAAATCCACCATTGAATTATCTCAAGAATAATAATAATAAGTTTATTATCAATTAAAAATAATAATAAAAATATTAATTAACATATTTGGCCATCTAACCGTTGCTCTTCGAGCCATTTTTTTCTTGTCAACGGGCCTTGTTTTTTAGCGGTGATGATATTAATTTTATTATTAATTATCAATTATCGAATTTATTTTATTATTTTTTTATTTTTTCATAAAAATAAGTATGTCTATGTGATATGATTTATTTTTATCTTTATCTATTATCATATTTATTATTATCGGTTGATATATTTTCTTTTCTTTGTTTCTTTTAGTTGTTATTTTTTTATGGTTTTACTTGAGGGTGAATTTGACAGCGTTACAACTGATCAAGTTGATGTTTATTCGTGATTTCATCAATTGTCCATGTTTTGAATTTTTCGGTTTGAATGGATATATGATTTGTACTTGTTAAGAGTTTTTCATGATGTCCGATTCTGATTTACGTTTTTTTGGTGGTCTACAATAATTTTATCTCCTTTTACAGTTTGTTTATCGATGTTGTCAGTTCTCATATCTATTTTCCGATCGAATATTTAAATGTATTTTTAACTTTTTCATATATAGTTATTGTCTAATCCAAAATAACTAATTTTAATAAAATGTTTAAATTATATATTTCTTTTATAATACTGATTTATAAACTTTTATTATAATTTTAAGTATTTTTTTCATTCAATAAAACTAGTAACTTATTTAAAAACAATTATTTGACCAACTAATTATCATATAATATATCCATAAATTATGTCCCTTGTTCACAATTAGGTTTTGAAAGTTACATATCTATTTGAAATGACAGTCCATGACAAATGGACAATATTTATTTCATAAATTATCAAAATCAAAATCTTAGATTACTCAATTTTACAATTAAATTATGTTAAATCAACTCAACAAAATCATTTTAATATATAAACACATCATTTCCACACAATTTTCAACTTTTTAATGAACAACCAGACATAATTATACAATATTTAATACGTACTTATTGGTTAACCGTCTTGGTCCGAAGTTGATATTAAAGATTTAAATCTCTTTCACAGAAATAAATAGAATATAATGAAAATATCCAAAGCATGATTGATATTAATTTATCAGCTTAAATAAATAATAACATTTTACTTAAAATTTACATTAATAAAATTAAAAATTAAAAATATTCAGAGAGAGACAGAGAGAGAGAGTGTGTTCGGAGTTGTTGGAAAACACAAGGGGTTGTGGGGCTCACAATCTCCTAAGTGGGACATCCGTTCGATTACTTATGTTTTTTTAATCAACTATAGTGTTATAATAATATATGTTTTAGAATATATTTTTAATTATTAAATATTAATTATTTAATTTATTGTACTAATATTATTAATGTTCGAAAACTCATGACCTTTAAAAACGATAACTGTTTCTTTAATTACTAAGTATTCGTGCAATTGTTTATGGTTTTCCTTTGATGTTTTGGGCCCCACTTTTCTTTTAATGTTTTTTCTTTTCTTCTTCAAAGCCGACCACTCTCTATTTCCATTTGCAAACATCAAATTGGGCACTGTCATCCTACACGTGTTCCATAGTCAAAGGCCAGACCTTTCTCCTCTGCTTCACACCTGTCCATAGGATATCTCCTCCACAACATCTGTTCACTTGATAAACAAAGTTGTATATATTAATAAATTTATAATATAAAGTTTAATATTTTGTAATTCTCATACGAGATAAAATATGTAAAATTCCATATTTAATATTAATAAAAACATTTCATCTCTACAAACAATTAGTTAAGTTAAAATTCAAATCATGACATTATATATAAAATAATTAAATTAGAAGATTCATCGAAATTAATTAATTAATAAATTAAATATAATTATATTATAAAACCCTTTCATATTCAAAACTCTAGCCTTGACCTATTATTAAATATTCTTTGAATTTAAGGAGCTTGACCCTCATATAGAGTGTAGCCTAGAGAGTACAAAGGCAAAGAAAGGTGTGAGCTGTTGGTCCAAATATATTTATGCCCTACATAATCGTATAACCTAAAGTCTTGGTATTGAAAAAAAAAGTATTTTCCATGGCAGTGCATCATTATTACTCATTGATTCAAAGGATTCCAAATCCACAGGTTTCAACATTCAACATCTTGGAAAATTTACCTCACATCTTCAAACCTATGTTCGGTGGAATAAAATGAACAACTTTACACATATGCTTTCTCATTAAGATATTAAATTCTGATTATTTTTTCGGTTTTAAAGCGGTTTAAAGATTTTTAGGAATCTGTATAATTTATTAAAATTTAGTTTAGTTTTTTGGGTTTTTTGTACAATCTATTAAAATATAATTCTTAGAAGCAATTGTCCGTAACTCCCACTGATTATTAATTATGTGGCTCTTACAAACAATAGTAATAAGAATAATTAATAAGATTCTATAATCAATTGTCATATTTAGGAAATAATTATTCAATAATTAATAAGATTATAAATCATCTTTCTTAAAAGAATTTTTAAAATTTTTATAATGAAATTCGAGATTAACATTATTCAATAAATGTAATTTATCAAAATTTTGGACTCTTTTTTAAGGGTCTTATGCGGCCGTTTTTATTGCATCTTTCCAAAACTCCCACTGTTCGTTTTTTTTCTTTTCAGAATTTTGTTCATACTAATTCAGATCGATCCATGTCACACACTTAATTTTGATAGATGAACCCTATAACGATTTTTTTAGATACACAATAACTTAAAGTTTAAAATTTACTTAAACATTATCGAACTGTTTATTACTTAGACTAACCTGTTAATAATAATATCATTATGTTATTAAGTTAAAAATTAATAAATTTGTGTATTTATTGTTCAATTTATTAAAGTTTCAAACTCAATAAATAAATTCAAATATATGTAGGATTTATGATAGTCAAGATTTAGAGGAATGTCATACAACTTTTCAAAGCTTATTCTATCCCAATAAATTTATCTTATTTGTATAAATTAAATCTTCAATCCATAAAATTTATTCCATCTTAAAAAATTACTAGATAAAATAGACCGTCAGTCATTGTACTTTAATAAAGTTTGAATCTACTCTTTATATTTATAAATAAAAAACTATTTTTTTTCAAACCAATTTTAGTTGGACGAAAAATATTAACAAAATATCTAGATAAGGTCTAGATACTTTTCGGTTTAATTTGATAGAAACTCAAAGTATAATAATAAAAAAATATGATAGCTCATTTGATAATTAAAATTATTAAACTCAATTATTAACTTTTATCATTTTTTTTATTTTTCGGTTTTTAAAGTATTATTTTGATTAATCTGGATCAATCCGCGTTGTATATCTAATTTTAGAAGGTGAATTTTCTAACAGAGATTTTTTATGTGCGTACGTCACGAACTTGAGACTTACTTAAGCGAAATCAAATTGCTTACTACTTGGATTAACCTCTGTTGATAACTTCTATTTAGGTTGTGTTTAGCATTGCGTTCTAAACCAGCTTTTGGGCCGAAAGCTGGTTTAGAACGCGACCCAAAAACGGATTTAGAACGCAAAAATAATACTAAACAGTTAACTTTCGGAGAAAAAATTGCGTTTGAAAAGTATTTTTCAACCCAAACGCAAAAGCTATTATTTTTAGCTTTTGCGGGAAGAGTACTTTTAGGAGTCATATTACAATTTTAACCTTCATTTACTATGTTTTATTATAATTTAATTTTTACAATTACATAATTATATATTAACATAAATTATTTTTTTTAATTTAAAAATTATATATATTCATGTTAAATTATTAAAAAATATACTTTTGAAAAGCACTTCTGAAAAGTACTTTTCAAACATAATTTATGTACTCATTTATTAATATTTTTATATTTTATCATAATTTAAGTTAATATTATAATATAAAAGAATTTGATTATCATTTAAATATATATTTTCTAACTTATAACATCATATCAAAAATAATCATTTATTTTCTCAAAAACACTTTTTGACAACAATATTAAACACATATATCTTAAACCAAAAATTTTAAAAGAACATTTTTATTATATTTTTATCATATTTTTCATCGTATTTTTTAAAATCAATACTAAACCGACCCTTAATCTTTTTAACCGTTGACACAAAGATATAGACTGACTACATTTTTCGTTGTAAGTAAGAATCACAACTCTATAACACATGTATATCAACTTTCGTTGTATCTTTAAAGTCAAAATCTCATTGTAATAACTTATTAACCTGACTTATCATTGTATCTCTTAATATCAATGATTATATTAAATATTTTTATATAAATAATATTTAAATCCAATAATTAAAGTATAAAAAAGCTAATAGTATATATTAAACTGAAAAATAAGCCTTGATTTCTACGGCCACTATTATTCTTCTATTCTAATATAGTTCCATAGCTTCGTTACTTAATTTTTCTCTTGCAAATGGACAGAAATATTATTAAAAAATATTTTTTAATATATAATTTTTTTTAAATTATTTCTTAAATTATTGATGTTTTTATAGTAAAAGTAAAAATAGGTCTATTAGACTTCGACTTTAAATTATGTTTTATTTTTTAAAATAAAAAATTAAAGTCAAGAGTAGGAGGCTCCGATTTTGAATAGTAAAAAATTCAAAAACACACACTAAAATCGATGACAAGAGGCTCTACTTTGAATAATGTTTTTATTTTTTTAATCCGATCACTATTTAAAATCGAATTCTAATAAATCTGACTTTACTTTACCGTAAAAACTTCAATAGTTTAAGAAATAATTTAAAATAACCATAAATTTAAAAATCTATATATTTTTACAATATTTATGTTCATTTGCCGGGCCCTTTAAATAATCGAGTTATAATTATAAATATAAATATTTTTATTTAGGGTTTATAAAAATAATGTCAAAAATGATATTTTTTTATCTCACTACTTTTATTTTAATTTGTATAATTAATGTGTTAAAAATAAAAAGTATTAGTCAAAATCAGAGGTGACAAACGAATTGTTCGGTTCAATTTTGGTTTAGATTATTTCGGTTCGGTTCGGTTCATTTCGGGGGGTTTCATTCGGTTTAGATTAGGTTTGGTTGGTTCGGATTTTGGTTTCGCTTTTAATTCGGTTATATGATAATTCAGGTCGATTCAGATATCGGATTGGTGATTCGGGTCAATTTCGGTTCGGTTGTTTTTGGGTCGGGTCAATATCAGATCAAATGTTTTTGGGTCGGGTCCATATCGGGTCGTTCGGATCGAATCGGGTCAGTCTTTGAATTTTCGGGTTAATTTGGTTTGAGTTGGATTTGAGTACGAATCTAATCATGTATATTATATTTAAAATTAATTATATATTCTTGTAAAATATATCTTTTTATTTGTTTGAGAATAAAAGTGAAAAGAGAAAAAATATAAGGGCCAACTTGATAACGATTTCAATAATTATTTTTATTCCATAAATGAATTGTTCACATCAGTACAAGAAAAATGGTGGGAATCAGATTTTCGGTACAAGATTTGCGTGAAAAGCTATAAAAGAAAAAAGTTTTAATTTTAAAGTTTGATAATCATTTGACCTTGAAATGTCACAAAAAATTTGAAGAATGATATAGGATGACTCAAGGATTATAAAATTTCGTATTGGAATTGTTTTAAATTTTTTTACCTATTTTTTATTCGAGTAAATGTAGTATTAGTAATTTAAAGGCTAATACTATTTTTGTAAATAAATGAATTCAGATTAAAATCGTAAAAATTAATTATTCATTTCGGATTTAAAATAAATTATTCATTTACTTTGACTCAATTATCGGGTTAAAATAAAAAATAGTAAAAATAATTTTTTGTAAATACATGGATTCATATTAAAATCGTAAAAAAATAAACAATAGTAAAAATAAATTATTCATTCACCTTGACTCAATTATCGAGTTAAAATCTGATTGATGTTCGATTTAGATCGATTTTGAGCAAACTAATTTCAGGATGCTTTCGGTTTAAATGAAAATCGGTTCGTGTCAAATCGATTACGGTCTATATCAATTACTAACAAAATATTTAGATAAAGTCTAGATACTTTTTAGTTTAATTTGATAGAAACTCAAGTATAATAAAAAAATATGATAGCTCATTTGATAATTAAAGTTATTAAACTCGATTATTAACTCTCATTCAATTTTTTATTGTTTTTTTTTTTTAAAGTCTCATTCTAATTAATCAGAATCAATTTGCGTTGTACATTTAGTTTTATAGGATAAATCTTCTAATTGAGATTTTTTACATGCACAACGTCTCAAATTTAAAACAGAAGAGAAATCAAATTACTTACTACTTGAATCAACCCTATTGACAACTTTCATTTAATCTTTAACTGTTGACCGAAAGATATAGATCAACTACAATTTTCATTGTAAGTATGAACCACAACATTATAACCAGGGGTGTTCAAAACTGGTTCAATGGGTATTCAACGATCCAATAAATCTAATATCAATATTATATTATTATTATATTTTAACACTATTTTTAATTTTTTAATTTATATTGTGAATTTATTAGACCGCTAAATATTTATTAAATCAATTTTAAACACCCTTATTTATAACAAATGTATATCGACTCTCGTTATATCCTTAAATTCAAATCTCATTGTAATCACTTATTAACCTGACTTATCATTGTATTTCTTAATATCAAAGATTATATTAAATATTATTATATAATATAATTAAATCCAATAATTCAAGTATATAAAAAGCTAATAGTATATATTACACTGAAAAACAAGCCTTGATTTCTCTAACCCACTCTTTTAAATAATCGAATTATAATTATAAATATCAATATAAATAATTTATTTAGGGTTTATAAAAATAATATCAAAAATAATATTTTTATTTTAATTTGTTTGATTAATGTGTGAAAAATAATAAGTATGATTAAAAAACGTTTCATTATATTAGTCAAAATCTAAATAATTTTATTAGAAAATCATACAGAAAAAGGAGAAAACTGTAAAATGCCAAAGGGTAAGGCTAAAAAAATAAACGATGAAACGGCAGTTGTTGTCGCTTGAAGAGAGGAGAGCCGCCACCACCACATCTACGTGTAAGTTTGCATGAAAATGTCAATAGTAAATTAAGCTTGTCTATAAGGGCATTAATGTCATTTTAAAAAATAAATCACTAGGAAATTCCATCAAAGAAGGGTCAAAGCGGGTTTTCATTGAAAATTATTATTAAAAAAGTTTTCATAAATAAATATAAATTTAAAAATAATAAATATTTTTTATATATATTTAAAATTTAAAATAAAAAACTATATAATTATTTTAAGATTATTTGTTAATATTTCCACAACAATGTTCTAGATAATAATTCTTAAAAATAATTTATAGATGAAGATGATAGTACAAAAATATATCTCCTAAGATTATTATAATATTTAAACTGAATTTGTATAGTAAGTCAAACACAATTTGATTAAGAAAATGTTAAAAACATAATCTTTTAAATAATACACATTATTATACATATATCTCTTTATCTTTATATATTTGTATAATTAATTAAAATATTATCAATAAATTTATTTAAGTAGTAAATAATTTAATATAATTTATTAAAATTTTATATAGTTTATCAAAAAATTCGATCCAAATCAGATATACTATGTGAGCAAGGATGAATATATAAGAGTGAAGAAGAATAATTGTTCCTACCTTAATTTTTTTATCTTTTATTAAATTTTAAAAAATAATTTATTTATAAATTTATTTTTTATTTTTAAATATTTATATTTTTATCTAAATTTAAACTTTGTTAATTAATCTAAATTAATCAAAATTAACTTAAAAAATCAACTTATACTTAAATTTTTAATAAATTATTTCTTAAATCATCATCATTTATTTTTTTTAAAATATTTTTCTAATGTATATTAAAAAATGTTCAGGTCTTCTCTGCTTTGGAAAAGGATATCTTAAAACCGCTTAATCTGAAAATCTGGGTTTGGAAAAAGAAATACTCCTAGTATATTTTAGAGAGATAAAATGGGTTTTGTCTTTTGTATTCAATTTTATTTTTCTTTCTCTGACTCTTATTTCTTTCAGATTATAACCGACTCTCTCTCTCTCTGTTGATGACTATGGAGCTGATGGAGAAGAAGAAAGCAATAAAAGGAAGGTGGTTTGGCCATTTATGGTGATTCAAACAAGTTTTCGTCAACTTGATCAAAAACAGAAGCAGCAAGAAGAAGAAGAAGAAGAAGAGTGCTTTGGTTGGCCTGGTTATTTTCATGTCTACAAGTGGACACAACATGAACCAATCCATTCAGCTACAGCAAAACCAGCAGCTGCAACAACCTCAGCAACAGCAAATATTACAAGAGCATAATCAACAAAACCAGATTCCTTATGCTATGATGCAATCATCTGCCATCTCTGGAAACTTCATGTAAGTTCTTTCTTCTTTCCTTTTACAGTATCAAAGTAACCATAGAAAGCAAAACCCAGAATTTATCTTCTTCTTTCGTTTGTTATTTTCTTTCTCCTTGTTGGAAATGGTGTTTTTTTTATTATATTTTTTTTGGAATAAGCAGAAGCAAAGATACTGGAGCTTACGATTTGGGTGAATTAGATCAAGCCCTTTTTCTCTACCTTGATGGACAAGACCCCTCCACTGTTCAAGACCAAAGACGTGAGTGTTCTCTCCATCTTTCTGCTATGAAGATTCATATTCAGACAGGTCCTGCTTTTTTCTTATCACAGAAAAAACATGTTCATGTTTTCAACAGATTCAATCTGCCACATCTTTCTTTTTGACCAGATCCTAGCAGAAACAAATCTCTGAAACAAACCCAAAAAACTATCTTTTTTTTTCTTTTCTTTTTTATTTATTATTTATGTTCTGGGACCATGACTTGTAACAAACGCCTCTATGATCATGAATTCCTTGAAAAAATTCTTCACGTGTGCTGACAAGTGTACGTTTAGGAGCATGGGTTTCTTAGCCTTTTCCCACCTTCTGTTTTGATGGAACAAAGCTACATGCATGATGATGATCCCTATGTTTTCTTTCTTACATCTTTTGTCCTTGTCTCCCTTCCCTTTCTTTTGGGTCTTTCTGTAATCTGTTCCACTCCTGTCCTGGAATCCATGTTTGAGTTGATTAATGTTTCTGAGATTATATTAAATGCAGAAATGAGGCCTCCAACGCTCAACATTTTCCCTTCCCAGCCGATGCACGTTGAGCCACCATCTTCAACCAAGGTAAAACCCCAAGTACTATTACTAGTTGATCTACAGTTTCCTTATTCTTTTTTTGGTTAAGTAGAATTATATTTAAATACTAATTTTTCAAAGTGGATTTGGTTTGTATTTGGTAGACAAGTACAGGATTAGTTTCTCCATCAACTAGTTGTTCAAAAAGACCATCAGAGCCGTCCATGGAGTTGACCAACCCCAAAACAGATGCTTCAGCTTCTGCTCCGAATCAGACAGCTAGAGCTGTCAAGGTATGATTGGCTCTGAATAACAAAATCTCAGACATATATATTTAAATCTCATGCATTATCTTATTGAAAGAATTAAAAACAACTTAGATTCCCATGGTTTAGAATTTGTTTTTGTCTGAATTTGGAATCTATAGTGACAAATGCATGTCTTAATCTAGCAGCTAGAGGGGAACCGGAAAGGGCCAACTTCAAGTTCAGAGCAGGAAGGACCCAAAACACCAGACCCTAAGGTGAAGTTCTTTGACTCTCTTTTTGTAGACATTCACTCTTTATTCTTTCTTTCTGCTACCATTCTGATTATTTTCTGTAAAAGAGACATGGAATCAATATGTAATAATTCGGAATCTTTTTGGAACAGACACTGAGAAGACTTGCTCAGAATAGAGAGGCAGCAAGGAAAAGCAGGCTGAGAAAAAAGGTTATCCCGTAAACTGTACTAGTACCGGTTTCTTTGCTGCAAATCATTTTTCCTTCATTTAAACATGGTGTAATATACAAGAAATTAACATATACATATAATTTTTGGGGTTTTAATCACAGGCTTATGTTCAGCAATTAGAATCAAGTAGGATTAGGCTTACCCAACTGGAACAAGAACTTCAAAGAGCCAGAACCCAGGTGATCATTCCCCTTAATATCCTCTTTTAAAAGAAAATACACATGCTTCTTTATAACATGATCTGTGAGACTGTGACTGTCTGTGTATATGTATGAAGTATGAAATCTTCTGTGGTTACTGTTTAGGGCATGCTTTTGGGAGGTGGCAATATCTTAGGAGGAGAACAAGGCCTTCCTGTTGGTATTAACAACATAAGCTCAGGTAATCTCTCTCTCTCAACTCAACTCTCTCAAATACATACATAATTACATACATGATACGTATGATTGTTTCAGTTTGTGTATGTAAAGTGAGGTTTCGTTTTATGTTGCAGACGCTGCAGTGTTTGACATGGAGTACGCAAGATGGCTAGAAGAGCACCATCGACTGATGTGCGAGCTCCAAGCAGCTGTTCAAGAGCACATACCGGAGAACGAGCTGCAGATGTTCGTGGACAACTGTTTAGCACATGTGGACGAGATATTGAACCTAAAAGGGATGGTGGCGAAAACCGACGTGTTTCACCTTGTTTCCGGCATGTGGAAAACTCCAGCCGAACGATGCTTCATGTGGATTGGTGGATTTCGGCCTTCTCACCTTATCAAGGTACTCTTAACCCTATCATAGTTAATAACTAAATATCAGATTCATTTTCCTCCATATTGAATGACGAAAGGTGAAGAGAAGGTCTTTCTCAAAAAGGATTAGGCCAGTTGGTTTTGTGATAAAAGCCATGTCTGTTAACTACAGTTTGTGGCAGTAGAAAAGAGAGACCAGCACGCTTCTCTTGTCTTGTCTACCCTCCACTCTACTTTGTCTTCACCTTCACGTCTCCTTTGTTTCTTGTTCATAAATATCCAATCAACATAACGTTTATGGTCTGGTCTGGTCTGGTCACCTTTCTTTTTGTTATCTGTTTCAGGTCATTCTGAACCAGATTGAGCCATTAACGGAGCAGCAGATAGTGGGTATATGTGCGTTGCAGCAGTCGACACAAGAAGCCGAAGAGGCTCTATCACAAGGCTTGGAAGCTTTGAATCACTCCCTTTCTGATATCATAACGTCCGATTTACAGATCAGTTGCCCTCCTAATATGACTAACTACATGGGACAAATGGCCATCGCCATGAACAAGCTTTCAACCCTTGAAGGTTTTGTTAGACAGGTACCTCATTAGTCATTACAATTGTACACGAGTTCCTAATTACTATATAATTTCCGTAGGTGACAAATCCAAATTAGTTGAACAGATGTTCGAATTGGGTTGGGTGGATTTTCTTTAGTCGACCAATGAATCTAATACAGTGTCACATGCTAATGGACCCTACCCTAAATAAAACACATATCCACACCCAAAACATGCTTCATGTCCATATGTTTGTGATGTCATGGTCGTAACCGCTGGACTTAAAAAGGCCATCTCCTCTTGCTAGCTTTTGGCATAATTAACTCAAGAAAAACTTGTTAATTGTGGAATTAGCTACCATGTTATATTTAAATATATCTTATACAAGGAATTATGGTAGGACCCAAGGTTTGGAATGAAGAGGTTAGCCTTCTTGATGAAAAAACATTTTGTGAACTCTTTTCATCACGTCATATATGATCTCGTACACTAAAATTTTAGTGTTGAATTTTAATAGACGACACCACAGATGATATGATGGAAAGGGTCCACAGAATAATTTCATTTTTTATATAATTTTTGGCCATCTCGTATTCTTATTATGTGTTGATATAAAACACTTATTCTTTTCTTTTAAAAAAACTTGTAGGCAGATAATCTGAGGCACCAGACAATCCATCGGCTGCATCAGATCCTGACGACCCGTCAAGCTGCAAGGTGTCTGTTGGCCATTGCTGAGTACTTCCATCGCCTACGAGCTCTTAGCTCTCTCTGGTTGGCTCGACCTCGCCAGGAACAATAGAAACCCTAGCCCTACCCACACCTTAACTAAACCTTTCTCTTTCATTGTTTATGTCTTCCTTGATAGTTTTCCTAAGATTACATCAATAGATAGACTAAGAATAGATTACAAATTACAAATTTATAATTATAGTACATGTTTCTCTCCTTACACACATTTTTCTTCTTTCGGACAAAGAAGTTTATGAAAAAAATGTAATGATTTCGCAGCTATTTCGGACTGGTTACAAACAGAAAGATTAACTGGTTAAAGAAAAGAAGGTTTGATCCTTTTTTCATTTGTATTGGATATTATATGCTTTGTTCTTCATGACATGACAAAAATATTTTGTTTTGCCTAGGAAAAGGGATGCCCACACTGTTGAAATATGTGATTTGTTTGGTCATAACATAGAATATTATGGGAAGATGTTCGAGATGTTAAGATTTATTAGGTCAAATTCTGTTTTAAGTCCTTGGACTATGAGTAGGTGGTGAATTTAGTGTCTATGCATTTTAGATTTTCAAATTTCAATCTTTAAATAAAATTATATCAATAAAATAAATAACCGAACAAATCCTCACGTATGTAATATGTAGTTTTAATATAACAAATAAATTGATTAATTAAATATTTGAAAAAAATTAGAATAATTCAAATATCAATTTAACTGATATCAATAATTAAAAGTCATTACATCAATAAATTACTCTTAATTTATACTGATATCAATTTAACTGATATCAATAATTAAAAGAGAAATTCGTGGTCTTTACTTTCCTTGGTGCCTAAGTTTTCCTCGATGATTTTTCAAACGATTTAAATAGATTTTGGTTTAGAATTTTATTTTTATATAGAAATCAATTCAGTTACAGTTTATAATTTTCGGATATATCGGGTAATCGAATCGACCAGTTATATAATATATATTATTATATAAAATCCATGTTTTTATTTCCACTTTCAAATAGATTAACAGGTTGGAAAAGGATTCAACCGAAGGATAGGGACACACATCAATGGCTGAGCCCGTGGCAGGGTCAATCCAGGTCCTTCCTCCATATCAACAGTTCCATCTCTTCCATCAACCTTCCAGTCAAAGCATTGGATCACAGCAGCAAGGCTAGTCTGAACAACCTGCAACGCCATTGTTGTTCCAGGACACGATCTTCTCCCACTACCAAACGGTAACAAATGGAAATGCTGTCCCCTCACATCTATTTGGCTTTTCCCACTTCCTTCAACAAACCTCTCCGGCCGGAATTCAAGTGGGTTGTCCCAGTGGTTGGGATCCCTGCCGATAGCCCACACATTAACGAACAGTCGGGTCTTTGCCGGAATTTCGTAGCCTCCGATAGTACAGTCTTGGTTCGACTCCCTTACGATCATAGGACCAGTGGGGTGAAGCCTTAATGTTTCTTTTACGATAGCTTGAAGGTAAGGGAGATTGCTGATATCTGATTCTTCAACTAATCTGTTCTTCCCTACGACCATATCCATCTCTTGTCTTGCTTTCTCCATTATGTTCGGATGATTGATGAGTTCAGATAAAGCCCATTCTATTGTAACTGCAGATGTGTCGGTTCCTGCTGCAAATATGTCCTAAGAAAATTTATAAAGCCTGGTGTCAGTATTACATGTGAAAATTGGAAAATTTTCATACAGTAAAGAGTTAAAAGTGAGCGGCTAAATTTCTCGATATTTAATATTTAATATTAAACCTTAAACTTAAACCCTAAACCTAAGATTTTAGTATGCTACATAAAAACGCACAGAACTCAAATATGTATATTAAGTAGCAAGTACATAATCATGATTTGAGATTTGAAACAAAACATAAATATTTAAAAGTGAAGGATAAATTTATAAATAAATCAAACTTTTAAAATATTTAAATAAAGAGACAAAAAAAATTCTGCAGGGTAGGGGTGATTTTACCTTCACACTCCTACATAGTTCAATATCTATAAAGTAGACTAATAAAACATGATAGTTCAATATGTATAAAGTAGACCGATGAGGTTACCAGGATGAAGGCCTTTATGTTTTCTCTGGTCAATCTCATCTCTGAGTTCTCATCTTCTGATATCTGGAGTAAGATATCAAGTAAATCTTTTACTCTACCATCCTTTCTATCCCTTGCTTCTGCATGTTCCTTAATTATCTTATCCATCATTGAATCAAACTTATCACGAACGTGCTTCAGTTTCTTCTTTATTCCTTGCAAATCTAAATTCTTACAGAGCCAGATAAAATCCGACAGATTAAACTGTCCGGTCAGCTCAGCTATTGCTTCCACCAACTTCCTTACCTCGTCGGCTTCATCTTCATTATTGGAACATGTTCGATTCATTATCATTCTCGACACGATATTATTTGTCATCCGCACAAGCTCTCCTCCGACATCCACTTCTTCACTTGTACTTGATTTTTTGTTCATGATCTGCAAAAACCGCCTCAATTCTTCAGCTCTGACCGGAAGAAACTGATCCAACATTCGGCCGTTTAACAGCTCAGACATGCAAATTTTCTTCATAAACTTCCAGTACGGCCCGTATGGAGCAAAGGAGAAATCGGCCGAGCCATATGTAAGGTAGTCAACAGCGGCTGTTATTGGTCTGTTGGAGAAGGAAGACTCGTGTGTTTTGAGGAACTCCTTGGCCATTTCTGGGGAGGAAGCCACAACGCAGGGGACAGAACCGAGACGAATATGCATCAAGGCTCCATGTTTGGTTGAAAGCTTGTGAAGGGCTTGGTGAGGTATCGGTGCCAGAAGATGGAGGTGGCCGATGATTGGGAAGGCCATCGGGCTTGGTGGGAAACAAGACTTGGTCCTGTTCTTGGAGAAGATGGCTCTAACCAGAATGACAGACACTAGCCAAATAATGAGAACTATGATATATCCCTGGATATCAGCCATTTTTGGAACCTGGGTAAGTCCCTTAACACACAGAACTTCGATTTTATAAAGGTTATGCAACTGCTGGTGATGGGATCTTAGACATCCACTAATTTGGTGTTGGCCGGATGGAAGACCAGGTCAAAAGAAAGGACATGTTTTGTCTTGTTTCTGCAAGCACTCTTTCTTTCGTCTGAAATGAAGGTAAACAATTCGTTACGACTTCATATTCATAACTTTTATTCAATTTTTAAATGATCCTTAGAACATGCTTTTGGTTGTTTCTGCGAGTAGCCGGCCGTGGGTAAAGCAGTAACCTCATTTTTGGTTGTAGCCTATGAAACACAGGTTGACAGCTGAGTTTTCCTTTGCCAATTGCCGCTCGGTGGTATTGCGGTCAATGTCTGGTGCTTTTGTATTCTATTATCTTGTTGAACCAGTCAAATCACCTACTGTGCACGTTAAGGATAAGTGTTCGAATTGAGTTGAATTGTATAAAAAAGTTTAATTCTTTTTAAATGAAATTGAATTAATTTTTTAAATCACGAGGATTTTCATTCTTTATATTTTTGGGAATCAGTGGAAATTCTTGGTGTCCCACGGGTCCAAATCGTCTACCTCCTAATTATGTCTTTATTAGTGCTTTCACTTCAAATTAGTGGGCTTAGGGTTCTAGGTTAGGAGTTGTAGTTAGGGTTTAGAGAATTAGGAGTAGATATATTTTTTAGGGTATAAGTTATATGATTTAAAATTTAAAAAATAAGGGTTAGTGTTTGGAATTCAATTTTCTAATATTTCTAAATAAGAGGCATGAGAGGATGTACAATAAAGAGGTAGAAAATTTTTACCCGTCTAAACCTAATTATATTGCAAAAAATTAATTTAAATAATTAAATATGACCTGTTTGTCTCAATTCAAAATAACCTACTGATATCGTCGAGAGATTATTAGGTGAACCCTATTCACCACGTCATTTATGGTCTAAACAATCAAGATCGCCGATTTTTAAATAACCACCTAATAACTACCCACCCACTAAGTCCATGTAAGAAAGAGGTGATGATTCACTTGAAAAAAAATTAAGATCAACAATCTTGATTACTTAGGACCATAGATAATGTGGTGAACAGGGTTCACCTAATAATTTTTCGATATCCTCAGTATGCCAGAGCATACTGATATCTTTTTCTTGCAAAACTTCACTTTTAATTTAATTTGTTTAAAATCATAACTATTTATCTTATTTTATATATAAAAAAAAAAAGAGTTTTCAAAGCAAAGAGAGCTACAATTTTATCACATACGGCTTCAGATGAATGCAAGCTACAGACTTTACAGGATATAACTCGGCACACACTTTAAAACATGTAGTCTTTATTTCAAGCATGAAGATGTTCGGATGGTAGTTATTTTTCTTATGCCAAGGGATTAGAACTTATTGTAGGGTAACACACAAGTGGATGAGCCATTTCTGTAGCGAACCCTGGCCCTGGACTTAAATCAACTCTCTCACCACCCTTCACTTCCCAATCAAAGCACTGAACCAAGGACCCACCGCAGCATGCATCACAAGCATGGCAAGGGAGGCGCCGGGGCATCCTCTTCGACCGCTCCCGAAGGGAAGGAACCGAAAGTTTTGACCCTTGAACTCCATTGATGCTCTCCAATCTTCTCATCAGAGCCTCCTAGGAACCTCTCAGGGTCGAATTCATTAGGGTTGGCCCATGAATCAGGGTCCCTCATCACAGCGTACACATTTACTAGTACTCGGGTCTTGGCCTTCACCAAGAACCCATTTACGCTGCAGTCTTCACCACATTCCCTGATAATCAAGGGAGCTGAAGGATGAAGCCTTAGAGTTTCTCTTATCACAGCTCGGAGGTATGGAAGGTTTGGGATATCAGATTCCTTGACTAGCCTGTTTGGTCCTACTACAGAATTGATTTCATCTCTAAGCTTCTTAAAGGCTTTTGGGTGGTTGATGAGCTCCCCCATTGCCCATTGCATCGCCGACGACGATGTGTCGGTACCCGCCATGAAAATATCCTTTTATGCTCATTAAACATCAATTAGATAACAATTTGATAGCTCTAAGTAAAGTGACATAGCAACTGATAATAGCTACAACTTACCAGCAAGAAAGATTTGATGTCTTTCATGGAAATCTTGACTTCGGCAGATGGATCTCTGTAAACCTCCAACAAAATATCCAACAAATCCATCTTTTGATTCTCATCAAAACCTCCACTTGCCTTGTCTTGATGTTCCCTAATGACCCTCTCCACCAAATTGTCATACTTCAACAAAGCAGCCTTGAGCTTATTCCCATTCCCTGAGAAATCCAATACCTTCAAAGGACCCAACACATCTCCAACACTTATCTTCCCGGAAAGCTCCAGGCACGTCCGAATAAGCTCCTTAATCTCAGCAGCATCGTTATCATTTCCTGAACAACGCGTGCTCATCGCCATTCTACAGATAGTATTGTTGGTTAAGGTGGTCAACTCGCTGCTCAAATCACAAGCCTCTCCTTCGCTGCAACACTTGAGCACGGATTCCACCAGCTTGACCTTCTCTTGGTCTCGGATGTCGGCAAACTTGTCTAGCTGAGGGACGGCCAGCAACCGTGTCATACAAAGTTTCTTCATGAAACGCCAGTAGTCACCGTATTGAGCCAACACAAACCTTGAGCCTCTATAAATGAAGTACTCGGAGGAACCGAATTCGGGCCTTGAACAGAAATTGAGCTCTTGGGTTTTGAAGATTTCTTTAGCAACAGCAGCGTCGGATACAACAAGGCAAGATGATGCACCCAGACGGATCCCCATGAGAGGGCCATAGCTTCGAGCCAATTCTTGGAAAGATTTGGGAAGGACTGAGCTTACTAGATGGAGGTGACCGATGAAAGGAAGAGCAGGTGGGCTCGGTGGTTCTGAGACTAGGGTTCCAGCAGGCTTTAGAATTTTTTTGATGAAAGAGTGGACTACTGCAACCGTGATGAAGCAAATCAAATACTGAATGTAATAGTGCATGTCTAGGGAAATCAATGCCATTGCGAATCAGAGAAGGGATGTTTCTCTTTACTACGGGATACTAAATGATTAGCTTGTAATATGCTTTTATAGAGAGCTTCTTTCACGGATAGACATTTTTCTCAATTCCATCGGTTCAGACGCAACCTAATCGAATTTCTTTTATAAAAAACTTGATTTCATCGTTAATAAAAATTTGACTAAACCCAAACTCATGTTCAAATTTATGATAAATTTTTTTATTCGATGTCATTCGAGATTAATTGTATATTTTTTTAAATTTTTTTTAAAGATATCTATAATAATATTTTTTTACAATAGTTCCTTAAATTTAAATTTTTATTTATAATTTAATCCTCAAAATTATTTTTTATATTTAGGTCCTTCAAATAAGAGAAAAAGAACTAGAGACGGGTAAATATATTTGCTGGGAAATAAAAATATATTTAAATGGTGTCAGGATTTACTTGGCCATTGGAATATATTCGAATTTGGTTTTTGCTATGGCTTTTTTTTCTCGTTAGGAGAAAAAAATCCATAAGTATATTATATAATTGGATGTACTCACCAGTCAGGACCATTAATTATATCCTATATTATACATATTTTGTACTGTATTACATTATATATATTATGGTTCGTTATCGCAACCATTTTGTGTTGTTTTCCGAAACTATAATTTAAATAATTACGAGTAAGGACTATATAATAATTTTAGAAATTTCGTTATCGAAGGTAATAGAATAGAATTCTCAACAACTTGAAATACTTTAGGACAAAATAAACTCAATTATCATGGATAGTTGCAGGTATACAAATTTCTTAAATATTTTAGTTTATTAAATTAAAATTTTATTATAAATATAAAAGCCCAACGTGAAACTAAATACAATGAGATTAAAAATCCAAATTATCTATTAAATAAAGGAATATAAATATTAAATATTATTAAGACCAAAATTTAAAAAATAGTATAACAAAAATTAGGTGTGTGCATTCAGTTAATTTGGTCGGTCGCCGAACCGAATTAACCAAAATTGAATTAACCCAAATTTTTAAAATCTTAACCGTTAATCAAACCGAATTTTCGAATTAACCGAACCAAAATTATTTTAGTTAATTAGCCGAATTAACTGAATTAACCAAAATTTATTATAAATTTTGATTAAATTACATAATAAGTTCCTAAATTATATTAAAATAAATTTCTAGTCACTAAACTTTTATTTTATGCTAATTTAATAAAAAATTAATGACCATTTTATATAAAAAACCTTTAATGAACATTTTATAGTTTTTTAAAAGTTAAATGACTCAAAATAAATATTTAATATATAATAATTTTGGTTATTTCAGTTAATTAACCGATTTCAAACTGAATTAACCGTTAACCAATTTTTTTAAAAAATAATTGTTAACCGAATTTACCAAAATTTAACCAACTGAATTTATCAAAATAATTTTAATTCGTTAGGTCAATTTGATTAAAATCAAATAATGCACCCCTCTAACAAATATCAATCACAAATGTTATAGTTAGATTTTAGTTATTCATAGGGAATGGTCAAATTTTAGACCAGAAATCCCAATTCGTTTTTTATTTAATTTATGTTTTTTCGTTTAAAGATTAGGTTTAGGGTTAAAATTAAAATTTGTGTAGAACTAATGTTTTGATATAATAATTGAAAAATAGTTTTGGACTAATTTGAAAAGATTTCAAAAATGGTTCTTATGTCCAAACTAGTCCAAACTACTTGAAAATATATTTAAGATGTTTTTGAGTGATTTTAAATATGTTTTAAATGATTTAAAGAAACCAAATAAGTGTTTTTAACCCAGGTGTTTCGATACACCCTTAAGGTGTTTCGATACCTGTTCTTCAATACCATGGTTTCAAAGGCAAAACCACAGTGGTATCGATACTGGTATCGATACCATTTTGCCACTGTGATGGCCTGTTTCGATACCTGTTTCTGAACACCCCCAACGGTCAAAATGATTTTATAAAAAACCCCAACGGCTAGGAGCGGTATCGATACCAGTTCTTAAATGCAGGTCAACGGCTATTTCCCAAAGAGGGTGTTTCGATACCAGTTCAAGCGGTATCGATACCACCTGTACCAGAAACAGAAATATGCCTTGTAATCAGCTCCAAACGGCTCCAAAATATTCCCAATGGTCATAAACGGCTAGAAGCTCATTTGGGATGATAAAAGGAAGCCTCAAGCATCAAGAGTAGACTAATGCTTAACTTGTAACAACAATATGATTAAGAAATTGTCTTAGTGCTTAATTTCCTATTATTTGGGTAGACAAACACTTGTGAGCTCAATGTTAATGTATGCTCAAGTGTCTTAGGATTGGGTGAGTGCTTAGTTGCAAACATCAGCCTTATTAGAAGGATTAAACAAGTTTGCTAAGTTTCTTCTTGTTTGAGTGAATTCCCAAAGTTCGGGTTGTGAACTTTAGATGCTAGATTCAGGTTTGAGTCTAGGATTGTAAGGTTATCCCTTTGGCCTCAAAAGATTGAAATTCTTAGTGAATTTAGAAATCCTTAGTGGGAAGCTAAGGTAGTGGATGTAGGTGCTTGTTCGAAGGCCGAACCACTCTAAAATCCTTGTGTTCAACTCTTATCTTTTTGCTTCCACAACCAACCACCCAAAGTGTTCTTTCTCCATCAAATTGGCAAATTAATCGGTTGTGCATCGAGCCACTCCAAGCCTAACAATTGGTATCAGAGCGAGGCTCAATCGAGGAGGATTAACATCCTATTGAGAAGATCCGGAGAGCTCGACCAATTTACGATCAACCGACATTCCATGGCTCAATCCATTGACAAGCCACCTTTCTTTGACGGGTCCAACTACTCCCAATGGAAGATAAGGATGAAGTATTTCATCAACTCTAGAGACTACAAGCTATGGGATATAGTTGAAGATGAACCATTTGTGCCAAAAGGAATAAAGGCGGAATGGAGCGTGGAAGATCGCAAGAAGATGGTGCTAAATCACAAAGCCTTGCACATTCTTGTTTGTGCATTCCATCCAAGCATCTATGAGAAGATATCTTCTTGTGATAGTGCCAAGGAAGTTTGGGACAAGCTAGAAGTCACATACGAAGGAACAAACGAAGTAAAGGAGACCAAGATTGGACTCCTCAACCAAGAGTATGAGAACTTCAAGATGAATCCGGAAGAGGACATAGCAAAGATGTTCGATCGATTCTCCACCATCACCAATGGACTTAGAGGATATGGAGAGATCATTCCGGAGGAGAAGCTTGTTCGTAAGATCATCTATTCCCTTCCTGAGTCATGGGACTCAAAAAGAACCGCCATCATCGAAGCCAAAAATCTAAAGACACTCAAGCTTGATGAACTCATGGGGTCACTCCTCACACATCAAATTATGATGAAAGGAAGACAAGAGGAGAAGAAGAAGGAAGAGATTAGAGCGATGGGGAAGAAAAAGGTCCAAGAGCTTAGTGTAAATGTCAACACCGTTGCTCTAAAATCCTCCAAGTGCATCCACTTTGAAGATTCAAGTGAGGAGGATAGTGAAGAAGATGAAGAGCTTGCCCAACTCTTCATTGACTTCGATCGATTCGTGAGGAACAAAAGTAGAAAATCCTCAAAGCACGAATCCAAGAAGAAGATGAAGGACTCCCACAAGTCAATCAAAAGGGGATCATCTTCCAAGAAGCAAGCATATGTGGCTACATGGAGTGATGATGACTCCACCGAAAATGAAGAAGTCAACCTATGCTTGATGGCCCTCAATGAGGGGGAGGTAACTTCTAACTCATCTTGTTTAAATTCATATTCATTTGATGAGTTACAAGAAGCTTATGATAAATTGGCTTTTGAGTTCAAGGCTTCATTTTCTAAAAACAAAAAGATGATTTCAAAGCTTAAATTAGAAAATGATTTGCTTTCAAAAACCAATTTTGAAATTGAAGCAAAATTAAAAGATTTTGAGCTTAAAGTTTTCGATTTATAAAATTTGCTTCAAAAGATGGAAAAAGATCATCAATTGGCTCTAGATGATCTTAAGAAAGAAAAAGATTTGATTTCCAAAGAGCTTGAAAAGAAAAATAATTTGGGAAAATCAAATTTTTACATGAGACAATCTAGTGTCCCTAGATTTATTGATGGAAAATGTTTTAGAAGTGTTTGGGTTCCAAAAGGACTAATCACTTCAACCAAAAAGGATAAAATTGAAAGATGGATTCCTAAGGGGACTAAAATTTGTGCTACTAACGTTAAAGGATCCAAAGCAATTTGGATACCAAAAATTACTTGATTGTCTTGTCTAGGTGTGATAGAGATATGAGCAACAAAGTGCAAGATTAAGGGGGAGCTCCATACACACAAGAAGGACACTTGAAGAAGGAAGGCTTCACATCCTACCTTTGGTTCAAGTGTGGTAAAATTTCTAGTTGACTTTGTGTTTATTTGCTTATTTTTATTTTATTTCAACTAGTTTATCATATATGTTGGACTAACACTTAATGATGCCTTGAGTAAGGGGGAGTTTTTATTTTCATAACCTATGTTTTGAAACTTAATTTTTCCAACAATTGGTATCTTTCAAAACCTCCCATGTTATGAGCTTTAAAGTTTTTCTAACTTGGTTTGAACCATTTTTGATATAACAAAAAGGGGGAGAATGTTATGAAAAATTGCTTTTCAAAGACTTTCAAATGGATAAGAGGAACCTTAAATGATTTGAGTCTTTAATTCTCTTATTCAAAGTTTATTTGACAAAGGGGGAACAATCTCAAAAACAATTTTTTAAGTTAGTTTTATTATATCAAAAAGGGGGAGATTGTAGAACTAATGTTTTGATATAATAATTGAAAAATAGTTTTGGACTAATTTGAAAAGATTTCAAAAATGGTTCTTATGTCCAAACTAGTCCAAACTACTTGAAAATATATTTAAGATGTTTTTGAGTGATTTTAAATATGTTTTAAATGATTTAAAGAAATCAAATAAGTGTTTTTAACCCAGGTGTTTCGATACACCCTTAAGGTGTTTCGATACCTGTTCTTCAATACCATGGTTTCAAAGGCAAAACCACAGTGGTATCGATACTGGTATCGATACCATTTTGCCACTGTGATGGCCTGTTTCGATACCTGTTTCTGAACACCCCCAACGGTCAAAATGATTTTATAAAAAACCCCAACGGCTAGGAGCGGTATCGATACCGGTATCGATACCAGTTCTTAAATGCAGGTCAACGGCTATTTCCCAAAGAGGGTGTTTCGATACCAGTTCAAGCGGTATCGATACCACCTGTACCAGAAACAGAAATATGCCTTGTAATCAGCTCCAAACGGCTCCAAAACATTCCCAACGGTCATAAACGGCTAGAAGCTCATTTGGGATGATAAAAGGAAGCCTCAAGCATCAAGAGTAGACTAATGCTTAACTTGTAACAATAATATGATCAAGAAATTGTCTTAGTGCTTAATTTCCTATTATTTGGGTAGACAAACACTTGTGAGCTCAATGTTAATGTATGCTCAAGTGTCTTAGGATTGGGTGAGTGCTTAGTTGCAAACATCAGCCTTATTAGAAGGATTAAACAAGTTTGCTAAGTTTCTTCTTGTTTGAGTGAATTCCCAAAGTTCGGGTTGTGAACTTTAGATGCTAGATTCGAGTTTGAGTCTAGGATTGTAAGGTTATCCCTTTGGCCTCAAAAGGTTGAAATTCTTAGTGAATTTGGAAATCCTTAGTGAGAAGCTAAGGTAGTGGATGTAGGTGCTTGTTCGAAGGCCGAACCACTCTAAAATCCTTGTGTTCAACTCTTATCTTTTTGCTTCCACAACCAACCACCCAAAGTGTTCTTTCTCCATCAAATTGGCAAATTAATCGGTTGTGCATCGAGTCACTCCAAGCCTAACAATTTGTAATTAGGTTTTAAATATTTAGGTATAAATTATATTTTTTTTTAAACTTAAACTTAAAATATAAAATTTATTTTTTAATATTAAAATATAAAAAATATTTACAATAGAATTTTTTTCTTCAAATTTAAGGTACCGGCTACATTTTTAAAGCTTGTGTTTAGCAAAAGAAAGTTTAGTACTCTTTCACTGATGGAAATTAATTGCTATAATGACCCTGTGGGTGCATTATTATAATCTTTTTCACTACTAAGTTGGAAGGCTCAATAACATAAAGAATATTTGATTATATGAATAATAAAATATTTTTGATATATTTTTATTCGAATATTAAATATTTGAGTATTTTGATTTAAATATTAAATATTAAAATATTTTAACTCTCGAATTTGAATATTTAATATTTAATATTTAGATACACGAGATCATTTATTTGGTGATTGTGTTTTTTCAAGACAATTATAGGAATGGATATTGAGTAATTGTGATTTGGATATGCCTCATAGTTGTTGGACAGAAATCCTTGAGTGGATATTGCAGCAGGGGAGAGACTGTTTGTTAAGAGCTATCATTCTTCGGTTATCTTGGTGTGGGTCAAATTATTATATATGGCAAGAAAGAAATAGACGTTACATGAAAAACAAGGGTGTTCAAATTCTGAAATTCTTGATATAGTAAAGCATGATGTTAGAGATGACTGGTAGATTGTAAAAAAGAAAATTTCTGATAGTCATTTAGCTGGAAAGTGGAGACTCACGAGAGGATTAACACATAGTGAAGTATGATGGTGTTCAATCTTTTTTGATTGTTGGTTATGCGTAAGCTTTTAGTTTTATTCTTATTTTTTTATTGAGTGATGTAACCTGAGGTTTGTTGGATGAATAAAATTCATTTATCCAAAAAATATTACCTTTAGTTCAATGATTAAGTATTATTTTTATTTTTCATTAAAATTAGATTCGACCCAAATACACTATATTTATTCTATTTATTTTTCTCAGAGTATTTTAAATAGATTGTGTTACAAAGCCTTTACAAGAATGGAGTGATAGCCTACTGGTGGGTGTCTCGAGAAAAAAATATATTAAATATTAAATAAAAATAAATTATAGGATTAAATGTATAATTTCAAAAATTTCAGTTAATTGATACATCACCCTTTCCGATAGTATTTTAACATCAGTGGTCATAATAACTCGATTTAATAAGTTTAGTGGTTTAATTAACGAATTCAATAATTTAATTATTAAAATAGATATCCCTAATTAGTTAAATGGCCACTAGAGTTATTTACCCAAATTTAATAAAAGACTTTAACTCAATTTTTTTTATCAAATTTAATATTTTTTAATTTATAGAATTTCGTAACAATCATCCAAGTTTAAAGAGGACGAAAATTTTCTTTATCTCATGTAATTTTCAGAAGCATCATATTAATACATACAAACTACAAATATATATTTTATAAAAATCGATATTATACGTATTAAAAAAAATTTAGCCGTTCTTTTTTTCTCTCAAAATATTTTTTCTAATCACTCTTCATTTTAAACAATTTTTTTGATCGGTGATCGACAATCAATCTTAGTATTGATTGTTGATCACCGAATCTATTATTTTTTTATTTTTTATTTTGATTTTAATAAGAACTTCTACTTTTATAGCACGTTGTTTCTTTCCTTATGACACGTTTTTCTTCTGTCTTTATGATATTTTTTTTGTGATTTGATTCATCTGTCTTTGTGACATGTTTCAGCATACCTTAGCGATCGATTGTTGTTCACACAGAGATCCAATTGATGCAAGTTTTCTGATTTATGTTTTTTGTCGGTGATCACTTGAAAAGATTATCCCCACTTGGTTGATGGTCGTTTGCCGATGAAATCAGACCTGGGTAGCGATATTTTTTGCACGACAGTTTGGATCGTCTACAACTCCTTTCTTTCTTCATTACTCGTCTCGTTTGGACAAAGACAAGGAGATTCAGGAAGATTCTGAATTTTATTGATATGCTTATTTTCATAGAAATTTTTATTTTTTCTAAAAATCTTTGGATTATTTAATCTAATTATTTTATTCTTGGTTGAGATGTAATTATAATTTTTTTATAAATTTAATAAAAATTCAGTAATAATTTTCAAAAAATATATATATTTTATACGACATACAGCAAATAATTATTAATATCATTTTCAGACACCTCACATTTTCTATTTTTTTTAGTAAAAAGCAATTCCTATACATAAGATATCTCAACTAATTTCATACAAAATACGTTAACTTTCCATTAAATTACTTAATCATACTAAACTAATATTATAAAAAGTTTCAGCAATAAACCTCAAATTGATGTAGACTTATTTTGTATATACTTGTTGATATTTTTAATTTTTTATAATTTTTTTTATCACATTTAGAATATAATAGTCATTTAGGACTGTTTAATTTAAAAAGAGTTCTAATTTTTCTAATTATTTTAGTAGATTATTCTTCTTTAAAAAATAGATTATTCAATTTTACTCTTTTAACTTTTACGCTAAATTAGACGAGAGATTATTAGGTGAATTCTGTTTATCACGTTATTTATGGTTCAAGCAATCAAGAACGTTTATCTTTAAATAATTATTTAATAACTGCCCATCTATTAACTAGATGTAGAAAAGAGATGATGATTTAATCTGAAAAAAAAAATTAAGATGAACGGTCTTGATTGATTAGGATCAGGGACGTAGTAAACATGGTTCAGTTAATAATTTTCAAGTTAAAGTGTTATTTTTAGTAATAATATTTTATAAATTAGAATAATAAATATTAGTGGTGTTCATTTCTCAGTACTTAAAATATTGAGTATTTAGTCTCTTAGGTATTAGATTTTTTGGTTCGTTCTTTGCTCGTTGTAATCGTGTACCTTACTATTTAAATATCCGTAAAATCGGATACCCGTATTTTCATCCTTTTTAAATCATTTAGTTTTATAAAAAGAACAACTCAACATAATAAAACTTCAAATTATGTAATCACAACTTTAAAATCTAAATTATCAAACCCAAATAATTTTAACATATAAATTCCATAATCCTTAAAAACATAAAAATTAGAATAAATTTTCAAGATATAAACACTCTTCATGCATGGAACTAGGATTAGAAGTTGAAAATAAACTTAAATGAAAATTATATTTTTCATAAAAATTATATCAAAATCTTTATCGCAACAGAGTCTTTTGGTTTATTTTAAATTGGATGATGATATGAGAATGAACAATTGCATAAATGAAAATAAGTCACGACTATCTATGGACTGGTTAATTATAGAAAAACATGAAAACAAAAAAAATTGTCCTTTCTATGCTCTAATACCAAAAAATAAATTTCAAGTTTTAACTTTAAATTCTAAATCTTAAATTTTAAATCTTACACCCTGAAATACATTCTAACCCTAATAAACCTCGAGTCTAAACTCTAACCTTAATTCATAACTCTAAAAATTACTAAAGTTGCATTTAAAGGTTGGGACATAAATTCATGTGCAACAACTTTTCAGGTGAGACTATAATTTGGGTCGAGATGTCGACATCAATTATTTTCGTAACACATTTTAAAACTCTTTAATAATACATCGTTAATGTCAAATACGCTATTTTTAGAAGGCATCATGTACATAAAACTGAGATTTTTTGTTAAAATTTGTAATACTTTTATTGTTTATTTGTGATTAAATTCATATTAAGACTATGAACAAGAATTGATATAAGCGGTAAGTAATTCAATTCTATTTAAACAAATTTTAAGTTCGATATCTAATTTCTCTAAAAAACGATACACTACACGTTTAGCATTATACGAGGAATGATACACGGTAACAATAAGGGTGGCTTAATTTTAATCGAATAAGTAAATGAATATTAATAATTAAATAAGCATAAATTTTTTATTTATGTTCGTTTGTTAAAAAAATATAGTTTGTTTGTGTTTGTTTAAAATGATAAATGAACAATTCAAAATTGTGTTTCAAAATAGATGGTTATAAATGAAATGCTGCAGCTAATTCCTTTGGGTCCTACCTGTAGACTTAATCTCTAATATAATCCCAGCTAATTAAAATCTAATTCTCCAGAATTGAATTTCTGTGTTTCGAAAGCACTGCCAACTTTTTTTTGTTTAAAAAAGTAGAGAAGAAACCAATTTAAAATCATGTCACAACCTATACAGTTTTCTCTTTATTTCATAACCTTTAGAGTGGGAAGCTTTGTTAGCTTGTAGAGAAGCAAAGCAACATCATACAACTTGATTAGCCACTGACTTATGAATATTTAAGCACTTGCACTGAGCACGATTCTCACTAAGACTCTGCAAAAGAAAGGTGAATACCAGAAAGTATTACAACTTGATCACCCCAAAAATCCATGGTATCGACACTCGAAAGCGAGGATAGAAAATGTTTAATCAAATGGTTAAGTTATAAAGTACGGAAATAGTTATAAATCTTAACCATTTGATTAACGACGTTTCTGTACTCGTTTCATTCATGCCAAGCCTGTCTTCCAGTGTTACATACCTTGTACTGCTTCTGAAGGCCCTTGATGTACTCTACAGCTAAGTCTAACATGTCTGCGGTGTTTGTTTGCTGCCCAAGGAAAACACCAGAACAAGTCGGTTCCATTATGCAAAACCTTTTAGGCCAAATTCCACACAAGTTTTGTGTATTTTGTGTTTTTGACATATTTAGTCCTTCAGATATTAACTTGATCTTTCAGAAAAGTGATTCAGGAAAGCATCTAACCTTGTCCATGTTGGGGACTAACTCCTGAAGCCTTCTCATCCGTTCGCTGATACGGGTTCTTCTCACCTGGAAAAGTACTTTACCCTTTACATAATTACATTCATCTTTATGAAACCTCCAATGCGTGCAAATAAACTTAAAAGCTGCAAAAATCTCCGAATAAGGTGAATTCTGGTAGGTTCATTTACCCTTTCTGCAATGCTTCGAGGGTGAGTGGCACAACCACGCTTAGCTCTGATCTTACAAGGGACTGAATCTTGAAAATGCAGATACTTATCCATGGCAGCCATCTCATTTGAAGAAGTCTTTGGCAGGCTCAAATGGTGCGATAATACATGAACGCGACTTCCACCATCTTCATTCTATTGATAAATCAACCAATCATAAATATGATATATGCTTGTTGAGGTATTTTGATACTTGATATGCAACTTAAGATTACCTGGTTATTGGAAAAGAACTTGTCATTATCTCGTGACCTTTTCAAACCAGAAAAATTGTGTGTGAATTGTGCAGAATCATTCCAAGAACCACCATCAAAACTATTAGCTCCGATGTTGTCGTCGCCGGTCTCAGATATCTGCGACAACATGCTCAATGAAGAAGGTTGCCTTGCTGAGAAGCTAATCTGGTTCTTCAATCTGCTGGAAGATGGACTTAGTTCTCCAGTCGTACCATTGTAGTTTCCCAAACCTTTCATGCTGGCATAGCCTGCAGTTCATTCAATCAACACAGTTTAATTACAAACCAGAGTGTCAACTTCCAAGCTTGAATGGGTCCTTATCCATTTTCATTTAAATATCTTTCATTTATGGAAAATTCATGACTGTCCAATATTTTCCATGTTCATTACTTGTTTCTATAAAAAAATAATTTAATTACAGAAACATATAAAGTCAAACCAAAGAAAGAAAAAATCCATCTTTCCTAAATACATCATTAAATATATATATATTTTATTTTTCTTCCTCCTATTCCATTCTTTCCAATCTTACAAATAAAAATGCTAGGGGGGAACATCTAGCAAAATAGGAAGATTAGAAAGTCTAAATAACTTACCAAACAAAGCATTAAAGACAACAAAATAAAGTGATAATCATAAATGAGAGTAAGAGCATTAAATTATGATCACAATTATATCGTAACAGTTTTGAAAGTCACCGTAATCGTATTTAAGTAAAAATATCTTACTTTCTAATCGTGTCTTTTCCAAGCCTCCTATTGAAAAGTATTAAAATATAAATTCTAAATCACAACTCTAATTTTCTACCTCCTAAAACATAAAATCTACCCCTTAAAAAATACACCTTACCCTTAATTTTCTAAACCTTAATTATAATCTTTAACCTTAAATCGTAGACGTATTATTTTAAAATAAAAACACTAGTAAAAATATTTATGTACGATTAGAAGATAAACATTTGCATTCATATTTATTTATGATCAAGAATAATACCGCTCTGACCCGACAAGTTGGTGAAAAGCCCTGGCGGCGAGCTGTTTTGCCTCATTAGGTTAGAAGTAACGGGTTTCCCTTGACTCCGTTGATCCATTCCCAATAAGTCATATGGCCTATCCATAGCGGAGCTTTGCCTCGGATACTGAGGCGGCAACCCTGAAAAATTCGTCGCTGAACCTGCATAGTTATCAGCCGCCTCTGACCCAGATTTATCCTCGTTTCCATTGTTTCCGCCGCCGCTTGAATTCATGAATCTGGATTTATCGAAACCGCCTTTGTTGACGCTATCGGTGAAATTAGCGAGAAGAGAGCTTGGAGCTGAACGAAAACGTAATAACCCAGGATTGGATTGGTTGTTTTGATTTTGATACCTTTGATAGGAACTTGAATCCATTGAAACTGCCCCTATTTCGGCTCTGTTATATTTCTGATACGTTGTGCTGAGAACTTTTAAGCTAGAAAACCATTCTGCATAATCCAAGTCGAGTCCCTTTGAAACGAAGATGAAGATTCTATGGGAATTTTACAGTCAACTTGCAGGAAGAAAATTTACAGCTTAGTTTCAAAGCAGAGTTATATAAGATCGTGAAGAAGAAGAAGAAGCAACAGAGAGGTATAGCTTCGTTTTAAGAACTGTCAGACCAAAGCTCTCCTCCAACAACAATAAGTTCAATAGGGAAGGAAGAAAAAGAAGCTCTGAAAGTTTCAGATGAATGGAAGTTGAAGGATTTAGAAATCATAAATCATATAAAAGAGAACGAAGATGGAGATTCAGAGGCGCCGCAGATTTGGGTTTCAGGGCAGCAAAAGCAGGGAAGATCTAGCCAGAGCAAAAGGGAGCGGTGTTGAGACATATATAGTAAAAAAAGATGGGATATCTTTCACAAAAATAGTCACTAAATATAGACATAAATGAAGTTATATATATATATATATATGGGAAAAAGTATATAAATGGTAAACTAAATTATTTTAAAAAATATAAAAAAAATTATTATTTTTTAAATATTATATAATAATAATAGTAATTAAATTTTAGTTTTTTATAAAATAATCATTGAATTATACTGTTAATTAAGTGACATGATAATTATAAAAATTTATAATAATATATTTAATTATTTATATAACTATTCAATTAATTTAGATATTAATAATGAGAGTTAACTTAAGATTAAATTGATTGAATGTGTAATATGAATGATTAAATATATTATTGTTTTTTATGACAACTGTATCATTTAGTTAACGATAATTAACGGATCAATAATATTTTATAATAAAAATTAAAATTTAATGTTTATTGTATAACTTTTAAAATTTTGATAATTATTTTATATATTTTAAAATAGTTTAGTGGTCATATATATACTTTAATATATAGTATATTATAATATTTTTAATATATATAATATAATATTTTTAATAAAATAAGTTAGTTTTATTAAAAAGACGTAATATATAAAATTATAACCAGATTTTATGATTATAAAATTAAATAAAGTGAATTTCATTAAAGTGATTCCAAGACACAATTCAAATCGCTCAGTATTATAAATATAGATGAGTTTATAACGAACATCGTTAAATATTATTAATATTAAACATCGTTAAATATTATTAATATTAAATATCGTTAAATATTATTAAATTAATTAATAAAAATAAAAAATTTAAAAATTTAAACTTTAATTAATGAATATTTGATTTAAAAACACCATATATTAGTTGGTCCAAAATTATCATCTAAATGCTATAACGATTATTACCTTTAGATCTTTAAGCATTACTAATTGTCTGTTCAAATCACGTAAAAATAATTGTTATGTACTAGGAGTGTCAAAATTATGTTTGGTGGTGAGTGTTCAAAAATATTGATTTTATTACTCTTTTTATTCATTATTATTGTTATACTTAAGCACATAATTAGTTGTATTTTATTATTTTCATGCATTTTCCTTTTTATTTCCTTGATTATCATTTTATTTCCTTGTTTGATTATTTTTGGTTATTTTCGGTAAAAAAGATGCTGCGGTTTATTTCTTTATTTGCAGAAGGAAATCTTTGATGGAGAGCTATCTATGAAAAGAAGATATGAAAAGATTGAAGGATCAAGTAAAGAAGGAAATATATATTAGAAAGAGAAATATTCTAACTTGATTATTTTCATGCCTATATTATTCCTTTAACTTTATTGACCGAAAATCTTCATAGAAGGAGGGATTGGGCGTCCAAAAGGAGAAGAAAAGGCTGGAGCGAGAGATTGAAGAGGAAGCAAGTGACATTTGTTTTTCTTTGTCTCTTTTATTATTTTGAGTGATGAGAGGAATGTTATTCGGTAACTATTGTCCAGCCATGAACTAATTTTAGTTGGCTTGGGTTATTTCTATGTTATGAATATTTAGTTTGATTTTATTTAAGTGTTTGGTGTGTTCTTAATAGGGGTTTATCTACTCTTGGCAATTAAACTTGTTTGCGAGAGAATTGGGAGAGGACTCGACAAACGATTTATTTATCCAGATTTGGGAGGATTGGATTTATGAAACAAGTAGATATGGTTCGATCCAAGTGCGAAAGAACTAATCCGGCTTAGGGATAAGTGTAGGATTTCAATGGTTAAGAAAAGCTACGCTTTGTCGAAACTCAAGGATAGTTGCACAACATTGCCCAGGCAATTCCCTTGTCGCCACTGCCCAAACAATCTACGAACTGACAACTCGGAGAAATGCCATAAGCAATCGATTGAGCCCAATTGCCTCGGCAAGTAGGGTGGTGCGAGTACCCATTCACGAAGACGAAATCATTCGACGGTCATTCATAATTCGGAATAACCAACCTCGTTTCTCAATCATTATCTCAACTATTTTATTTTCTCATTTGTTATCTTAGTTTATTTTGATACAATCTTCTAAACAAATTGTGTTTTTATTATTACAGTGCAAGAGATTAAATTCCAAAAGACGCACCAATCCCTGTGGATTCGATACATTTATACTATAATTTGAACGTGTACACTTGCACGCAATCGCGGAGTTCATTTACACGCCAACTTTTGGCTACCATTGATTTAACATATCAAGAAAAATTGATTTAATTTATCATTACGGATATTATCTTTATTAATTAGAGTCTAATATATTATATACCTATTATATCTATAAAAAGATGATTTGATGAAGATATTATACACAAATTAATATTAAGAATAATATAAATCTTCCTCTTTCTTTTATTCTTTACTATTTTATTCTTGTTATTGTTCTTTATTTTTTCTCAATTATTTTTAAATTTTTTATTATAATATTAAAATTTAAACTCTTAATCTTACTTAAAAAATTAATATTTTATCTTACTAATCAACCAATTATTCGTCATCTCCTTGTAACTTAACCAAAAGTCTAACCAATAAAACTTTAGACCGATCACTTCATCATCATCTTAGATATTTGATAATTTTATTTGGTATAAAGATAATTTTAACCCTTGACGTTTATAATTTTTTTCGTTTTGGTCCTTATTCTTTTTTTAGATAAATTTAGCCGTTAACCTATATCTTTTTGACAAATATCTTATTTTTTAACTAGATTGATGACTGGACCGTTAAAAATTTAACGATGATACATATATATATATATATATGAAATATAATTTTAAGTGACATGGTATGTAACCTATTAAATGCATATATATAGAATATAATTTTATTCCAATATAAAATATAAAATAATTAAAATTTAAATAAAATATTAAAAATTAATTAATTCTAAAATATGAGATTATTAAATATTCTTAACTCTAACTACGATAAAATTAAAATTTTATTCGAATTGTGTTTATATTTTTTAAGATGAGATTTTGATTCTATCATAGTTAAGGTTAAGAATGTTTAATAATTTTTTATTTTAGAATTAATTAATTTTTAATATTTTATTTGAATTTTAATTGTTTTATATTTTATATTGGAATAAAATTATATTTCATATATATGTATTTGATAGGTTACATTCCATATCATTTAAAATTATATTCCATATATATATCATCGTTAAATTTTTAACGGTCCAATCATCAAGCTAGTTAAAAAATAAGATATTTGTCGAAAAGATATAGGTTAAGGGCTAAATTTATCCCCAAAAAATAAAAACCAAAACGACAAAAACTATAAACGTTAAGGGTTAAAATTATTTTTATGCCATTTTATTTTAGACTCGAAAAATATACTTTAAGTTTATAATACAAACCGGTTCTTGAGTTTATATATTTTTTTAAATTAGCATTTAAATTTAGAGAAAAAATCTTAAATTTATTGTGTTTATGTAAAATATCAATAATCAATTAGGTGACACTTAATAATATTATTATTTCTATTAATTAGTATTTAAATTAAAAGAGGTTCCTCTAGGTGTCATGTTTAGTACGTACGGTCCAATTAATTTATATTTTTATACTATAGTTTTGCGTGGAAGCAAGAAATGTATTTAGGTTAGAGTAGGGGTCTAAATGAATAAAGTGGTCTGACGAGCTGCTCGTGAACCGTTCGTATAATATTCGTTTATGTTTGTTTATTAAGTTAAATAAACGAGTATGAATAAATATTTTATGTTTGATTAATAAACGGACGAACACGAACATAATTGTGTTCGGCTCGTTTATGTTCACGAACAAACTCGTTTATGTTCGTTTATATATTCATTTATAAGTTCGTTTATAGGCTTGTTTATGTTCTTTTATATATAAACACTAAACAAACATGTTCATGAACACTAAACGAACATATTCGTGAATGCTAAATAGACAAGTAGATGAATATATACAAACGAACTCGTTCGCGAACGCTTAACGAACATGTTCATGAACGTTAAACGAACACGTTCGTGAATGTTATACGAACACATTCGTGAACATTAAACGAACCGAGCTCGAACACGACAAAAAAATAAACGAACCAAGTTTGAACATACCATTAAAAATTTAAACGAACACGAACAGAGTTTTAACACCTTCAAAAATAAATAAACGAACACAAACATACCCTTATCCGTTCAAGTTCGGTTCGTCTATCCCTAGGTTAGAGCAGAGATGTGGGATCTTAGACTCCACGCATTTATTTATTATTTATTTATTTTATTTATTCTTATTCGTTTGCATGTGACAAGTGAATCTTTGATGCTGGTTCCGAAACTAATTTATAAATTGATGGGAAAACTAGTGTATTTATTTTGAGGGTAAAAAATAAAATAGGGAAAAAGTCAAGTTTTTTAATAATAAATTAATTAAAACTATTAATGGAAAGTGGATCAATTTAAATATTTTTAAAGATGTGTACTTATTTTGTTTAAATTGCGAGAATCAAAGGGGCAATAAAAAATATCAAGATACCAAGCATGAATCATAAATTTGATTGGTTAGAATAGTATAAAAGAGTTATTTTATTTATTTTAATATGTTTGACTGGTTGAAAATTCGAGTAATCGGATACCCGGATTTTATTTTATTTTTATAAATTTTAAATTTAATCTTAAAAAAATATACATAAATTTAAAAGTTTGAATTACATAACCCAACATCTAAATATAAAAATTTAAAGGTATAAAGATAAATTTAACCCTTAATGTTTATAGTTTTTATCATTTTGACCCTTATTCTTTATTTGAGATAAATTTAACACTTAACCTAAGTATTTTTGATAAATATCTTATTTCTTAACTATCATGGTGATCACACCGTTAAAAATTTAATGATAATAACATATAATAAACATGTGATAATATATTTTAAATGATATGATATCTAACCTATCGAATACATACATATAGAATATAATTTTATTTCAATATAAAATATAAAATAATTCAAATTTAAATAAAATATTAAAACTTAATTAAATATAAAATATTTTGGCTATTAAACCTTAAATAAATTTACTATGATATTTTTTATATATAACTTTGAGTTTTCTTAGATTTAATTAAAACTCAAAACCTAAAACCTCAAATTTAAAACTTTTAAATTTAAATATTAAACTATAAATCAAAACCCTAAACTTTCAATTTAGATTAAACACTAAAATACCTAAATTCTAAACTAAATAACAAAAACTCAATTGATTAATATCAAAATTCCTTACCTTTGATTTATCGATAGTAATCTTTACAAAATTTTTCCTTTTTCATATTGTGTTCATATTTTTTAGATATGATTTTGATTCTATTGTTGTTAGGGTCAAAATTTTTAGTATAATTTTGTTTTAGATATAATTAATTTTTAATATTTTTATTTGAACTTTAATTGTTTTATATCTTATACTAGAATAAAATTATATTCTACGTGTATGTATTTAATAGTTTAGATGACATGTCATTTAAAATATATTATCGTATGTTATTATCGTTAAATTTTTAACAGTTAGTCATTATGTTAGTTAAAAAATGAGATATTTTTCAAAAAAATAAATGTTAAGTGATAATTTATCTAAAAAAATAAGGACCAAAATGATAAAAATTCTAAACGTTGAAGGTTAAAATTATCATTATAGCAATTTTAAAAACTTAGTTACATAATCTAGATATATCCAAATTACATAATCTAATTTAAAACAAAACATAAGGTCTAAATGAAGTTTTTTTAAAATATTTTTAAAATAGTTTTAATTAGTTTAATTTATTTTAAAATATAAAAATTAATAAGTTAAATAATAAAGAATTTTGAATTGATTTTCATATTGGTTAATGCAAAAACAGAAATAATGCATATCTAAACTATTAGAGTTCAAATTTTGCCTCGAAAAACTAAATTTATAATTTTACATTAAATCTTAATTTTCTTTTTTATAATGAGTTTTTATTTTTTTAAATAAAGTTTGAGGATCAAGATTTAGAAATTAGGTTGTTTGATTTGACAATATAGTGCATATAAGTATATTTTATTTAAATAATAATTATATTTAAAATAACAAAATAAAAAATATTTAACTGGATACCCGAAAGTAACCGAGTACCCAAAAATTTTTTTGTTTCGACCCAAGTCCAAGCCATAAAATGACGGGTTAAGTACTTGATCTGAACATAACTTTTTTAAATTAATAGCCATTTATTTATACTCGCATATTTTTGAACACTTAACTTTTATATCGGTTAGTCCACAGCGGAACCTCAACCGGAGGGAAAATAAAACCGAAATGGCGGGAAGGAATCAAAGTTCAAAAGTCTAACACCGACACTTCAAAAATCAGAAACAAAATCTCTTCCCAAAACCGAAATTCCTTTTGTTCTCTGCCATAAGAAATTCAAGAAGAAGAAGAAGAAGAAATTAAACTAAAAAATTGTTACTTTGGATAGAATGGGGAAGAGAAACCAATCTAGTATTTCACGCGACGAGGAAGAGCAAGAAGAAGTGGTAAATCACTCTTATTCAAACACAAAGAGCTTATATGAGGTATGTCTAAAATTTTAATTTTTTATGTTTGGATTGGAATTTAGGGTTTATGTTTATTTTTGCCTGTGATGAAGTTTATTGTTTCTTTCTAAGCAAGTGGTTAGAAGTTTTTATTTAGAAATTTCTTTTAAAAAAGAAGAAACCATTTATGTTAGGAAATAAATGAAATGAAATAGTTGAAACCATGTTCATATAAGGGATTTGGGTTTCAATTTCTTTTTTTGGTTCATTGTGACTTCTAAAAATATTTTTATTGCTTCATTCCATTTGACATTTCCATGGAAAATTTGAGCTAAGAGGCCTAACAACTATGTATTGCTTGTAGGTTCTCGGTGTTGACAAGATGGCATCTCAGCAAGAGATTAAGAAAGCATATTATAAGTTGGCCCTGAGACTACATCCTGATAAAAATCCTGGTGATGAGGTAAAAGCTGAAGGTCATTTGTGTGTCTAAGTTAGGGTTTCTTTCTGGATGTGATTATTCATGGAAGAGTGTAAGGTTACATTTTGGTTCCCTTCATACACAGGAAGCTAAAGAGAAATTTCAGCAATTGCAAAAGGTGATATCCATTCTCGGTGACAACGAGAAACGGGAAGTCTATGATCAAACTGGTTGTGTTGATGATGCTGTGAGTAAATGCAGTTCAGGGCTATGTTATACCAAGTATTTGTTTTGTTTGAACTTGAAGTACTAATGTTTTATACACATGTCCAACAAGTATGAGGATATTGATCCTTCAATGACCCTTAAAAATCATGGAAAAACATTTTAGAAATTGAAAAATACTTGTTTTGCTCATAACTTGTTTTTGACATTCTCTCCAAGTCCGAGTAATACAAGTTCAGGGTTACAGGTTACTTCTAGGATATGTGGCCTTTTAATTGAAAACAGCATCTCACAAGATTTACTGTTATACAAGCAGTTCAGTTATTAATTGATCTGCTTTGTCCAATTTATTCTTTACTAACTGAACATTTTCTAACTTGTTTCCATTATTTTGTTGATCAGGACCTTGCCGGCGATGTTGTTGAGAACTTGAAAACCTTTTTCAGGGCTATGTACAAAAAGGTAGCATCCTTTGTTCACTTATCTTCCCTTTATGTTATTAGAATTTTGGCTTTTAGTTCCATTTCATTCACTATGGATTAATCAACCCAGGTCACTGAAGCTGATATTGAAGAATTTGAAGCAAACTATAAGGGATCAGAATCAGAGAAGAAAGATTTAATTGATCTTTATAAGAAGTGCAAGGGCAATATGAATACGTAAGAGAGGCAGTTTGTGTGTGTATGTGCGTGTGTTTCCTGTAAGCTTTCCTGATCATTTCTAATCTTTTGCTGCCTCGACAGACTCTTCTGTTCAATGCTTTGTTCAGATCCTAAGCTTGACTCACACCGTTTCAAGGATTTGCTTGATGAGGCAATAGCTGCTGGTGAGGCTTTCTTCCAACACTTATTTAAGCAAGCTGCCTTATCAGTTTTATGTTTCAGAAGTACAAGTAAAATGTATCAAAATCCTTACCTGGTTTTCAATTATGATGAGACATTTCTGTTTATTCCCTTCTGTGTTTTATGGTGTTGGTAAGCAAGTTTTTTTTTTTTTTTGCTATTTAGGAGAATTGAAAGAAACCAAAGCCTATCAGAAATGGGCAAAGAAAGTATCTAAAATAAAGCCACCTATGAGTCCCTTGAGAAGAAAGGAGAAGTGAGTCTTGTACTGAATCTTTTTCTTGCATTTAAAAGATATTTAACTTTGTTTTGATGTTGAAATATCTGGCTTTTCTTTGGTGTTTAACAGGTCAACTAAGCAGTCTGAATCAGATGTATTTGCAATTATATCTCAGCGCAGAAGTGATAGGAAAGATCGGTTTGATTCCATGTTTTCATCACTGTTGTCCAAGTATGAGGGTCATGCGGATTCTGAACCCACTGAAGAAGAATTCGAAGCTGCACGGAGGAAAGTTGAAAGCCGACAGGCCTCCAACAGGTCGAGAGTCTAGCCTATGTTTTATTCTAGGACTGTTCCTGTGAATAGCTGTAGTGGGTGTGGATTGTTGAAAAAGTATTATCTCAAGAAACATGTAGTGTTTGCCATGTGTTGTAGTTCTATCTCGTCTTGGGTTATCTACTTTCAAATGTATGTGGCATTATGCTTGCATACCAGAATCCTTATGCAGTTTAATTTGATTTTTACAGTTCATAGAACCAAAGTGTTGAAGAGTGGTATTTCAAAGCAATTAACGATGTACTTTCAGGGTTGGGTTATCCTGTGAATATATACTTGTACATGGAATCTCTTTTCGAGTTATCCTTTGATGAGGGCAATGTCATACAATCTTAGGAATGTACATCAGAAATCCTATCGTATGGATTTATAACACTCTCTCTGAGTATTTGAATTTTCAACAATCAAGGTGACTCTACCACATAGATGCTCTTGGCACACAACGACAGCAGGTTGGAATGGTAAGATCAACACCTAATCGAGTGTCCATTATTCCCAACATTTTTGTGGTCATAAGATCTGTTGCGTTACGTGTTTATCAGTGAAGGAAGAAGAATCTACCTGTCATTTTTTTTGATTTAACAACAACGATTACAGTAGTATCTGTGAGTACACCATTGGACATTAATCGTTCAATCACTGTGCTAACAAGTACTGCTATTCGAACCCGTGACCTTCAGGAACACCAACTGCTCTTTCAACCGATGAGATTAGATGGTCGGAGACTATATCATGAAGCACTTTCTCTAGGCTCAAAATTGTTAGTCGCCTCTAATTACATTGCAGCCTTCAATCTTTTATTTAAAACTGTTTCTTGTACAGGTCCCAACGCTGGAAATACCTTGCTATTGAACGGTTTAAAATGAACGTGGATGACACGTTCATTCATGTGCCCAGATTGTAGAAATTGTTGAAGCTTGGGCGGTTGTTGAAGGAGTGAAGCTGGCTGTTAGAAACAATTGGGATAAGGTCACGATTGAAGGAGACATTATCGGCATCGTTAACAAGCTTAACGAGTCTATTCAAAACCTTCAATTATTTTGACAAACACTAAAGTTTTCTTAGGCGAACACTCAAGTTTTGTCATCGAGCATGTGACGAGAGTTGTTAATCGTTTGACACATAAAATAGTACATTGATTTATTGTTTCTGAAAAAGATTTTTATTTTGTTTTAGATATTTTTAATTATATTTTTCGAATATCGTAAAAGATATTATTCGTAATTAATCAATGATGTTTATTTTTTATTAAAAAAAATATTTTATAAAATTTAAGATATTATATATATATAAATATTTTATCGAAAGACTTATCTACTAAAGTTACGTGTGTAACATAGATCGATTCAAATTAAACGAGACAGAAACCTAAAAATGTAATAAAAAACTTGGAAACTTAACCCTAAACAAAGAAGTCAAACTCATTTGACCGAAAGGAAAATAAAACAAAAACCAGCTTCCCATTTCGCTCTCTTGGGAAAATTTCCCATTTCTCCCCTATTTCCCAATTCCTTTCACGTGATCCGGAGGTAAGCTATTTGTTTCTCATTTATTCCCTTTTCTCCTTTTTGTACACTTATGTATTAATTTCCAGCAGATTAAGATGACACAACCGTCGGTAATACTAGCAACCGCCAGCTATGATCACACCATTCGATTTTGGGAGGCAAAAAGCGGCAGATGTTACCGTACTATTCAATACCCTGATTCGGTCAGTTCCTTTGTTTTCCCCCAAATCTGTTTTGGTTTCATAGTATTTATAAAGTATTTCAAGGTTTTAGGTTGTTGGAAATTCTCCTTTTGAAATGAAATAATGAATGTTGCCAATCGATTATCATTTTTATGTTATTTTAACTGTTACAAATATTGAACCCTGTTCTTCATTCAAGTAATGATGTAATCCTCTGGTGGGATGCAATAGGGTTTGCTATGGATTCATGCTCTCGGGCCTATTTCATGCATTATACTGTGTTTAATTATTTCTTTGTGCAAATTGAAGGCCGTGATTTGAACCTGTTTTCCAACTTAATTCTAGAAGAGAAGGTTAGAAATTAGAATAAAGATGTTCTGCAACTGAACTATTGACTATTTTTTTATAAGAATGGGAAATAACATTCATGTTGATAACTCTTATCTGGTTGAGATGATTTGTGTAGATGATTATGAGTTTGCATATTTTTTTTCTATTTTAAAATCATATTTTGCTATGTGATGCCTGCAGCAAGTTAATCGGCTTGAAATAACCCCAGACAAGCGCTACTTGGCTGCTGCTGGTAATCCTCACATTCGTTTGTTCGATATTAATTCCAGCAGCCCTCAACCTGTATGTTTTCTTAACTTTTTGCATGATCTGTTTTTGGCTCCGTTCTCATACAATTAGTCTTATTGTTCCTTTTCATCCCATTGACTTTTATTGTGCACCACTTTTTACTTGTATACATAATGATACATGGCAGGTAATGAGCTATGATTCGCATACAAATAATGTTATGGCTGTAGGATTTCAATGTGATGGAAAGTGGATGTATTCTGGTTCTGAGGATGGCACTGTAAAAATTTGGGATTTAAGGTAGATTAAATTTGTGCCTAAAGGCAAGGTACCTTTATTCCAATGTTATCAAGGTTAGAAGGCATATTCTAGGCTCTTGAACCCTTATATGGCCTAAGGTGTAAGGTGCAAAAAAAGTGCTAGGCTAAAGTGAAGTAAGATGCAATATGTACGTTTTTATTCTCTATAAATATGCATACATACATATATCTCTATATATTTAAGCTTAATATAATTATGATTATAAACTCTCAAGTATGGTTCAGTTTATCCAACAAAACATGTAAAACTTTATTTTTTCTTTAGATGGCCAATATGTATTATTTCCTTAGGACCTTTATGGTCTCCTGCCTAGGCACTTGCCCTAACTGAACTGATTTATTGAACTTTCTCTTTTTGTGAATAATGTACTAGTCTTATTTCTCATTTTTAAGTTTACTGCAGGGCTCCAGGTTGCCAAAGGGAATATGAAAGTCGTGGTGCTGTTAACACTGTTGTCTTACACCCAAATCAGGTGATGATATATCATGTAAATTTTACCATAAGTTTGTGGTGATATTCGACAAAAGTACTGTTTTCAAAAGAAGACATATCTGTGTTATTCTGTTTAGCAGATATTATGTTGGCTTTTCTTAGATGTCAATTTCCTCCTTTTAGGCATTTTGGTTATCATGTTCTTGCTCTATTGAGATGTTTGCATCATGGTTGGATTAATTATATGCCTCTGTGATAATTAATGAACCTCTCTGTTTCTCATAGTCTTCTTGCTACTGGGGTAATTGGGATAAAACCAGGCATTTAATTACAAACAAATCAGCTGTTTACCAATCCAAGAAGAAAAGATTTTATTGGACCTGTTCACCTTTACTATTTACGGACAGCATTTACCCAGTGAAGCATATTTTCCCAGTAGTTTGCTTGTTGCTTTTATTTATTTTCTCTCACTTGTACAGCATTGATTGTCAGACTTACGTTTTTTATTGTGTATCCTTGGTTTTGTAGACAGAGTTGATATCTGGTGACCAAAATGGAAACATTCGTGTATGGGATTTGACAGCTAATTCTTGCAGCTGTGAATTGGTATTCTTTTCTTTCTTCTATCTTCATTATACTGTTTACATCTTCCTATTGGATTTTTTTTTTTCAATTATGAACATATACATGAGAGAGATCTTGCATTACATGAACTCTTTGCTTTGTGGGCATCATCTATAATTGACCCCCTTTTTATACTAAGGTTTATTTTAATATTTCATTGATAATTATTATAAAGTTATTGGATATATCCACGCATTTCTAAAAGACAACTGTTTTAAAACCATGTGGATGAGCTTGGAAGCACTTTTAGAGAGCTGTTGTGGACATTACATGATGGAAAATAATGTATTAGATTTTAAACTGCTGTTTAGTAACTTGGACTGAGGAAATCATATGTATTATTTTTGAGCTTTTTGTATGATATCCTAACTTGGACAATTTTCATGCAATCCAAGCTAGTTGGCAACGTTGTATACCTGCCTCATATGTCCTTCAGAAAGGCCTTGAATATTTGGTCTACATTTAGGCATTGAATAAATGCATTATCTGCTGCTTTCTCCATCCTCACAGCTTTTTCTCTACTCCCCTGCCCTCTGGGGGTGTTCATGATAGCGGTTATTAAACCGTAACCTAACCATTAAGAAATGGTTAACCATTAAATTTTTAAACGGTTAACCGTTATAGCCATTAACCGCTACTTAACTGTTTGGTTACAAGTTATTATGTAACCTATTACAAAGTTTTTTTCACATGTTCACTAATTCTTTCAAGAATAATGAAATTATCTCCGATAAATATTATATTAAAATTTTCAGAAAAAATTATTTAAATAGTGAAATTCTAATCACAAACTTCATTTTATGTCTAAATAATTTCATAACGGTTAACCATCAAACATCATTTTTAGTGGTTGGTTAACCGAAACCGTTTTAACTTTAACACTAGGTTAATTAACCTATAAAATTTAACGGTTATACCGGTTTATTTTGCACACCCCTACTGCCCACAGACAATTGATTCCGTTATGCACCTGAGAATGACGTGTATTAAGCTGTCAATTATTATCAATTTCCTAAATCTAGGTGCCCGAGGTTGATACAGCTGTGAGGTCTCTTACAGTCATGTGGGATGGAAGCCTAGTAGTTGCTGCAAATAACCATGGTACCTGTTACGTTTGGCGTCTACTAAAAGGAAACCAGGTTACAATTTTATTTGAGTTGTGTTATAAATGGTCTTTTATAGACTTATTATCTAGTTCCTCAAGAAGCATTATTTTTTTTCTGTTCTTGCAGACTATGACCAACTTTGAGCCACTTCACAAGCTACAAGCACATAATGAATACATACTCAAGTGTCTCCTTTCTCCTGAATTTTGTGAGCCCCACAGGTTCTACTGCTTGAGATTAAATCTTTTGGTTTTTCTTTTCAATTTTTGTCTTCTTAAAGGATCAATATACTTTTGTGCCTGCATTCCGATGCTAGTGTAATTTCTGTTAACATATCTTTCAGATATTTGGCCACTGCATCTTCTGACCACACCGTCAAGATATGGAATGTTGATGGCTTCACATTGGAGAAAACTTTAATAGGTATGCGCTAAGTTCTCAACTTTAAGTCGTGCTGTAGTTTTGTGAATCGATTTAAAAGGTTTTTCTTGTTTTATGTGTTATATTACGTATCAGGACATCAACGCTGGGTATGGGATTGTGTTTTCTCAGTGGATGGTGCCTATCTCATAACAGGTATTTGGTTTTAATTTTGCATCCAGATCATGTGCACCAGTTTTCCAACCATTTGGGTGCCCTCACTTTGTGTATGTCATCCACTTATCTCTAATAACTGTTCTGTGACACCCATGCCAAAATCACATAGATTCTAGTAAGACTAAGACTATCGGAAGATTCCAAACCAAGTCATGAAGGCATCCATGTTTCCCTATATATGACTGAATTTTATCTTTCACTTGGGCATAGTCCTAGATTGTCGCCTGGATTTCATCGCAGTTATGGGCATTGTGGATGTCACATAACCCATCGTGGTTGACACAATCGTTAACAAACAAATTACATCTTCTGCAAAATTTGATCTTTCCTTTCTGAGTGGATTGCTTGTATAACATATACATTCTGTACTACATGAAAGAAAATGGTTGTAATAACCTAAGGGTTTTTTCTTTTCCCTGGAAAATGTGATATTTCCTCTTCAAACTCGATCTCTATTTTAACGAAAAGCACGTGGATTACCATGTATTGCAGCCTCTTCAGATACAACAGCCAAGCTTTGGTCAATGGCGGACGGTGAAGAGATAAAGACTTACCAAGGACATCATAAGGCAACCGTTTGCTGTGCACTACATGATGGAGCTGAGCCTTCTCCGTCTTAAACCCCTATACTCAGGTATTTTCCGAAACAGACTCGAGTTTCCATTGTTATCCCATTTGTACAGAGATTTTATCAGGGGAACAGTGCTTGTTTTTTACTTCAAAAAGAGATGTGTCCACCTCCATCTCCAAGAACAATTGGTTTGCCTTGGATTATTAAATCTAATTGTTTGTTTTTAACTAATGATACAAATAAATGGTATTAGTATTACCCTCCAATAGGGGCTGTGTGTTTTTCAAAAGCAAATAAAAAATGCCCATGATTCCATAATTAATTAACTAATTCTACTTTGAATTTCAGATAAAATTCTAATTCAGATTCTTATGTCACTTAATCTGCGGACGTATTATAAAAATGGCTCGTACACAATTTTAATAGGGTAAATTGCGATGGAGATCACTTAATTATAGATAGGGTTATATTTGGGTCACTTATTTATTGAAAGTTACGAATATGGTTATATTTGGGTAATTAAATTATTGAAGGTTACATTTAGATCACTTAATTATAGATAATGTTATATTTGAGTCACTTTTTATATTTAAAAAAAAAAGTTTATCAATTCGTGTATTAGATTAATTAATGATTTTAAATGAAATATTCTAATGTTAACAAGGTTATAGAAGTGATTTAAAAGAAAAAATCATTAAATTGATGTATTTTTTCAAATATTAGGGGTGACTGAAATGTAACTTTATTTATAATTGAGTGACTCAAATGTAACATTTAATAATTTGGTGATTTAAGTGCAACCTTACCTATAAATAAGTGACTCAAATATAGCTTTTAATAATTAGGTGATTAAAATATAAATATATCTATAATTAAGTGACCTTTGTTGTAATTTACCTATTTTAATAGAAGTTAATAAAAACCATGTAGACAATTTTTAGAAGTGGCTCTTAAAAGTATTATAAAAATCATGTCCAATACCAGCAGTAGGGTGGTTAAAAATAATTGATTTGATTGATGTTATTAATAGTTGATTTGAAGTCTAATTTTTTATTTTAATTTTAAATTGAATGTATGTCATAATATTTTAAGTTTTAAATTATTTAAAAAATTTTAAAATTTTATAAATATAAATTTTGTTATATTCAATAATTTAATATTTGTTATATTTAAAAATTTTAAAAAATATTGATGTAAATATTGTTTTATTTAATAATTTATTACATGTTATATTAATTTTTACAGATACATTCACCAAATATTGAAAAGATACTTAAATAATTATATATTTAAATATTCGAATATTAAATATTTAAATATTTTTTTAATTACATATAAATCGTTATTTTATCAATTTAAAATCTTAAATATTTATTTATTTTTAGATGAGTCTATTCAAAATTCAAATATACCCCCTAGTTAATAGGAAATTTTAACATACGTAAAATCTTTAATTTAACAAATTATAAATAATGTTACGTAGTTTGTTAGATGGCGTGACAATACTTCGTATCATCTATCTTTAAAAGTAATTAAGAACTATTTTTTTTTTTATAATTGTCGGTTAAACTTCATTTCAATCCCAATATTTGTAAAATTGCAATTTAGTCACCATAGTTAAAAAAAATCAAAATTAAATCCTCTTTTCCATTTTAAAGATCTTAGTCCAAGCATGGTTGGTGTGAGTGTTTTTGACAAAATTTATCATCAATACATGCGTGCAATCATGACAACTTAGAAGCAAACTATTATGAACGTACGAAATAATACTAACAATCAATTGGTTTAATGAAACGAAATATTAAATCTTTTAAATAAAATTAAAGGTTTAAATTATGATATTATGAATAAAGCAATTGAATTGAAAAGATAAGAATCTCTATAACACACGATTCAAATTAATCAGTCAATAAATTAAAAACAAATGGTTAAAAAAATAAACATACTTAATAATAAGTAAATTATGATAGTAAATACTAATGATGTGTACGTGATTCAAATTAAAAAACAAAGTGGTTAAAAAATAAACATACCTAATAACAAGTAAGTTATGACAGTAAATACTAATGATGTCGACGCTTGACCTGAAAGCTTTAAACAAAAGATGTAAAAGATTTTAATTTTTAACCTTTTTAAGTAAATAGATTGAATATTGTTAAAGACTATGATAAAGATAAGTAAATAGATTGAATATTGATGGGGATTGATTATGGTTCATCTATTTTGATGTAAACAGAAAACCACTAGGAATGATGAGGAAGATGAAGGGGTCTCAGATATGTCGCTTCAGTTATTTTACTTTCCTCTGGCTAAGAGATATTTATTTATAAGTGAGAAACACTGTTCGATGGGATTAAGTCAGGTTTAGTAATGATTATGATAAATCGTCAAGATAAAACTTAGTCTTCAGCCATTAGGATTTTCATTAAGGGCTTTAATTATTAGATAGTAGACTTAATTGATCGATCATATAGACTTGATGATTAAATGTCAATGATAGAGTAGTCATAAGAAGAAAGACTCAAGTTCAATTTGCAAAATTTTGCTTGTTGAGACGTATTACGGATGATATATACTCTAAAAGTAAATAAAATTTTGAAGGTCCAATATAACAAATGTCGTAGCTCATCCTTAAAAAAATAAACCATAATTGGTCAAAGTGCAAAGTTCTAAATATCATTTTAATATATTTCTCAAATGATTTAAACTTAAAATTAATCTTATAATATTTTTAATTTAATCTAAAAATATTTTTTTAATTATTATATCAAAATAAATATCTTAACACTAAATATTATATATAATCTCGTATAAAATAATTATTTGCATGTTAGTTTATAATAATTCTACACAAGTATGATTTATTGATGAAAATCATACAAGAATAAATATCCATACAAACCTTGTTAAAAATCACCTAAAATTTGAGGCGAAGAAAAAAATACTTATAGGAATATCACATACAAAAAAAAACAAAACAAGGACACTCCCTCATTTACCACCTCCAATAACTTTAATGGTCAAACTAAAAATGGATTAAAAATTATAAATAACATTAAAATTAATATTATTGGTTAATATTAAAATGATCACGAAGTCCTTCGATCTTTTTTTTTTAAATAAACTCGAATTACTTAATATAAAATGACCTAAATAAGAAAAGATTCAACCTAAAATTCTTTATCTCAAACATAGAAAATAATCTAACCCCAAATTGACTCAACTCGAAATCAACAAAAGAAATTTAAAACCAATATTTATCCGATCCAAAACTGATACGATCCAAACCCGACCCACCAACTTGACAGGTTTAGTTGTGACTGAAAAACCACATGCACGCCAAGAACATACGAACATGTAAAGAAACAATATAATACGAATTACCCTAATTGTAAACATTGCTGCTACAGTTATTTTAACTGTCTTATACAAAATTTACCTAATTTACCGCAAACAGAAAAGAATCGATAATGCTTACAAACTCGTGTCATCTCATGGCCAAAAGAAATATGCTTGAAAACATGTCTATAATGAAAACGAACTAAAGTGAAAGTGATACAGACATGAAGCTCCCTTGGCTGTGCGGAGGAGAAAGCTCGCCCTACTGCTGTTTCTCCCGTCTTGCCGCTGAACTCTCCCCGTCCTTGAGCTTTCCTGCTGCAGCCTTGGCAGAAGTTGAATGCTCTGACTGAGAGAAGCGAATCAAGATTTGCATGAGAACAGTAACAATGGCCAAGCCGAATGCTGACCACGCAATGCCCTTCCATGAAGATAAAAGGGAAGACAATTGCAGAAACCTGAGAGCCCCGTACATCATGAGACATGCCCAGGAGGAAATAACCTGACCAAGTCATATAAACAACTCTTATAACACCGAAAATGCTAGACAATGCCACGTTAACCGAAGAAAATCAATATGAAGTTTCGTTAATATGAAACAGAGAGAACCTCACCAAAAGAGACTTAATTGGTCGACCAATATCCTGCAATGGTTGGTCACTGAAAGTGTCATCAGCTAAATGCTTGTCCAACAACTTGTCCTACACGGAAAATTAAAACAAAACAATCAGTAGGGTACTGATGCACAAATGTGATTAACTGTTAGATATAAAATCACGACAATACACAAGCTTGTCAATGTTAGAGTAATTCTTATTTTCATTTTCAAGAATAAAATCATATAAAATCATACATTAAAGACCGTCCAGAACAGTGTCTTCCTATGACACTAGCTCAATGATAATCACCTTCTCCACAAACAAATCTTTACACCATTGTGCAACTGCCTCATCTGTTTCAGGCAGTTCCTTCATGAGGTGTCGTTTCACGTGTACATGCACCTGCAAACGAGAGAAAATATATCTTAACCAGATGAATAAACCTAATACAAAGATCAATTATACTGGTAGGTTTAACTGGCATCGCTTGGGAATTACATAAATGTTTCTACCATAGGAAAAGAAATATAATGTTTTAAGCATGACCTATAACTATTCTTAGAGAGCTTAGACATAGTAAACTTGACCCAAAGTTCGAACCGATTGACCCGACCCAAGACCCGATATGGACCCAAATATGGTTTAAACTTGACCCAAACCCAAAGCAAACCGAACCAAATTTAACTGAATCGAAAATCAATCCAAAGTGAAAGCACCCTGAACCGAAATGACATCCAAACGACCCGATTATCACCTCTAAGTGAGCTTAGACCTGGCAAACTTGACCCAAGACCCAAACTGATTTACCCGACCCGCGACCCGATATGGACCCAAATATGGTTTAAACTTGACACAAACCCAAAGAAAACCGAACCAAATTTAACTGATGATCTAAACTTGCCAAACCGAACCAAAACCGAATCAAATTTTAGCTAAACCAAAAATCAACTTGAATGAAAGCAACCCAAATTTAATTTTACTCATATATATATATGTATGTATATGTGTGTGTGTGTTTTATTCTCCTTTTGTATTATATTACTAATTAACAACCACCTTTAGTAATAGTTTAGTCGTTTAATAAAATCTTTTCTCAAAAGACCATCTTCATATATTGACTCAAAGCGAAAACTAATGATTTGATATTGATACGAACCGAAAATCGATTGATCAAATATTGACCCGACCCGATATTTGACCTGACCCGAAATAACATAGGCCCAATTAAATCCAAATCAATCCTAATCTGACCCGAACCTAAATTGAAAGCAACTCGAAGCGAAAATCAAGCCGACCCAAAATGATTTTATTCAAACGACTTGATTACCACCTCTAATTGAGTTGCTTACATACTTCAACCTAGCGACCCAATGAATTTCATGTTGCCACAAACCACAAGTAGTTAAACGTTTCCTAATATGCTCATAGCCAGCGAACTTGTTGTTTTTCACTCCTGGGATTCCAAAAGATCATATAAGATGCTTGCCCTTCACTTTGTGTTGTCATTAGACATTTGACTGCATTATACCTTTAAACTAAGACTCAATTTCATGGTAATGCAAAATTTAGAAATGAACTCCTTGAGGAGATGTGCATCAAATTCTTCCCGAGGACATATCAGTCTTAAACAAAGCAAAAACAATGTGAATACTCAAAATCCATGCATGATTATGAAAAGATATTTAACTTGCTTTACAGTTATGATGAACTCTGACTTACCACAGAAGATTTCCCTTTGAAAAGTCTAAGCATTGTAGGTGAAGGTGAGGATTGTGGAATAGCCACTGTCACGTCATAAATGGCTGGGACAAATGAACGCATGTGACTTACAGCTGAAACAAAACCCTGAAGCAACAGAAGAATTATTGATATTTCCGGCATATTTTTTTTCAGATGGAAATATGATTAGTAAAGGCCTATAAGATGAGCGAATATTAGCAAAATAAAGTGCTTCACTATTGCAAACAAGTAAAATTATGACCAACATAATTAAGTCTGAATTGGGACCGGAAAACATATGCGATGTTGCACAGATATATCATGGGTGAGGCTGGCTAACTATTTGAAAATGTGCAAAAGAGGCAAACTTGTATCGGCCAGATGCTTAGTGATCTGGAAGAGTTTAGAACAAAATCTACTCAATGCCTATAATGCTATAAGGTAACGTTAAAATGTTATGAACCTTGCACTTGAAGAGTACTAAACGCTCATACACTAAAAATATGAACAATAACCTATAATTTAACAAAATGGTAAAAGGTAATGTTGGAATACTGTGAATCTTGCACCAACAGTTCAACATACATACATACATACATGCACCTAGATAAATATGATAAAAAATTCAAGAAAACCAGACTAGCAACAATTCAACCTTGGTACGAGGAATCAAAACGTTTCTAGGTATAGGCAATCCTTGTGAGGTTGCATATTCTTGAGCTGCTAGAAGCTTTGCTTGTGTAAACCGAGTTCCTTCTACAAAAAGTGCCAACCAAAATGGCTGTGGAAAGTCCCTTAAACGTTGAAGGCCTGCCTGCATATATAATCCCCAAGATTTTGACTAGATCAATAAGGTAGTTAGAAATCAAGAGTGCACAAGCACATGGCATAGAAATATTCATGGTCATTGTATGTGTATGCTGTATAGAGGCATATGCAACCAGTGATGTTAAGGTGCATGCCTAAGCGCTGAAGTGCATCCAAAAGGATCAAAAGCGCCTCACAACCACCCAATAAAGGTATTTCAAAGAGGCAACACTTTTCTTGCTTTTTATTCTAGGCGCAAAAAGAGCCAACTTCACCATTAGGACTTTTCACTTTCCATTTTTAAGTTAAAATACCATAAATCTTATCTTTGTTTTATTGATTAGTCCCACGCATCAACTTTATTGAGTTAAAAATTCAAAACATTGTAATGTAACAACCTTCAAACTCTCTTAATTTCTTTCAATCTTAATGCTCTGTCCACATGCACTTCTTTTTTTTTTCCTATTCAGTATCTACTCTTCTATTTTTCTTCTTCTTTTCCCATTTTTTTATGTTTGATTTTAATGTATACTTTCTGGTTTAAAACAGAGCAATGCATACTTTTGGGTTGGTAGTTTCTAGTTTCTTTTTTCATTATTTTTTATCTAATATGTATTTGGAACAAAGATTTTACCTTACTAGTTATTACTATTTACAGGTATTGTATAATATTTTTATATACATTATATATTTATATGTATGCACTTTACTTTAGTCAGGCGAGTTCTTTTTATGTGCCTCAAGGCTATATGGAGGCCATAGAGCCTCGAGTGCACCTGACACACCCTTAACAACATTGTATGTAACTTTTAATGAACATGCATCTACAAAAGTAAAAGCAAACGTCTACCTTTAACGTGCTTTCATCCTTCGCCCAGCTTCGTTCCAAAAACAGATACTCAGAAAACCACATTGACCAACCGATGACCTGCACAATCAGACATGATTTTGCTCTTCATAACTAAGCACAAGTAAATCAAACTTTCTTGATGCTTCTTTATAAAAGAAAATTTAAAAATAAAATGTTGCATTCACTGGTATGCATTAAAACCAAAATAAAGTAAGAATCACAGAGGGAAAATAAAGCAACAAAAATCTAGACTTCAATCACTGCACTGCACGACCAATCTTCAAAACCCCAGCAATAATTGTCACTATAAAGAACCAAAGTAATTGTACCAAACTCATAATAGAATTTGCTTCATCATTGTGCTTTAGGTAAAAAGAAAGCAAGAGTGAAGTGTTGTTAACAATCAAAAATTGAGCTAGTTGAACAAAAGTTGATGAGAAAGAGACAAAGAACAGACTACCACTTCAGCAGGAAACTTGTTTCTACATCACCCAGATGAATTTAATGAATTTATATGACCACGTTCATGAAAAAATAACCTCCATACTCCAGAGAAACTCACTTGACATGTGATAAGCAAACCAAACCTTGAACTATGACTAAGTACTAAAATTTCAAGTGAACAATCTTATTCTAGCTTTAAAAGCAGAAGGTAATATTACATAGAATTCCAGAGGAACATTGACCAGAATGTCACTAGTCATGTCAATTTTATTTCTTATCTCATTAATTACCTACATCACTAATTACATATGACAGAGTTGAAACTTGAAATGAATAACACCAACACATACCGGAAGGAATTTTGATGATTTCTTCATCACAGCTAATGTACTGCCAAGACAACCTGATCGCTGTCAAAAGCAAATGTAATTGTATCTTAGCCACAGAAAGCATTTTAAGAGGAAGTTAAAGTGCCAAGTAGAAAATTTCCAAGCACTGTCAATATGTTTTAGAATGCACGTTTCAACAGTATGTAAAAAAATTCTGGATTGGAATACATTAATGACAGACCTGAGCCAAAACCCATCCAACTAACCAATCAATATCACTTCTGTGATTGGATAAGACAAGGGCATGTTCCTTACCTGAAAAAATCTATAATGTCAGATGACAAGTAAATGACTCAAAAGATTTATGATAGAACCATAGCCATTATCCATGTAACTCTATGACTATGACCAAGACGTAAGTTTTTTAGTAGTGGAGATTGATGTTACCCATTAAACTGAAGCTTTCATGATCCGCAAAAACTTTAATCTGCAAATAAAATGTATCAAAGATCAAAAGTTAATTTCCACGGGACCACTAAAGAAATGACATCCATGGTACTGGTTCTTTTTTCACATTAAAAAATAATCCGCTCAATAACAGTCAAGAATTAACAACTTATTCATATAACACCGATCAGCCCTTAGGGAAAATAGGAAACTTCACAAAAATAGTTCAAATCATTGTTTTCCTAACATAACATGTAGACAAATTGGCAATGCACCTATCTTTATGCCTCTGGACACCAAAAACAAGAGTTGGGCAGACATACTTCACGTAAATATAGCTTACCCAGCAAATCTTGCCTCACTCAGAATGCTAAAATTAAAGTGAGAAGCTTTAACAGGATTCTGCATCTAGGTACTTAGCATGCAAAGATTATTCTGGAAACCTAGTTTTTGCAAGTCTAGCTGGAAACGGAAATACAAAGCAATTTAAGCATTTCATCATCATAAAATGCTGTCTCGGATTTCAGAATTAAAACAAAACAATGCAGAAAGTATTTCAAAATTAGACTATGCTATCTTCAGAAATGCCCCAAAGAGAGAATATCTTATAAAAGGATTTCAGAATTAAACAATGAAATAAAGGAGCTCGTTAACACCTTTACTCCCGCACACCAATCAACAAGCCATACGAGTTCCAGCCACAACAACTCTGCCACCACACGATTGATCTTTCTATACATCTTCTTGGATAGTGGCCGGATGAGAACAAAGCATACTGCCTAAAAAAGCATCATGTTGTATGAGATTGAAAATGATCATTGAACATGAAACTTAGAAAGACAATATTTACACATCAGCCAATGAAACAAACTAAATCAACTTATCTAACACAAAAAATTCTGATTGCTACAAAAACATAAGCAACAAAAATGGACTTTAAAATCCCATTTTAGCATGGAGTTGGTATAACGAAAAAGGGTTTGCTGCAAAGGCTTCTTCAAGCTGAAATCAAATATCCCGATTTAATATTCTTTTTTCCTAAATCAAATTATCTCAGAAGTAGAGTGGATTCAAAACCCAAATGTACAACCGCAAACTCATTAACAATTCACCTCAAAATTAAAAACCCATTTACCGGCAATATCCTTTTAATCCAACCACAACACATTTAAAAACAAAAACAAATGTATACGCAGAAGCAACGTTCAACAGAGTGCAAGATTTACCAAAGAAAAGGGGGGCGATCAAATCAAAAGATGAAGCAAATCCCTATAAAAGCAAAAAAGAATGTATCGGAAATTAAAAGAAAAAAAAAATAACCTGAATGAGATTGACAACGAGGCCGGAGACGAAGAAGATAAAGCCCAATGGAACGATGATAGCTGCTGCTACAATTGCCATGGACCACAACTATTCGAGCTCTAGAGAATCCCAAATCGTAGCAAAAGTGTGGGTTTGTAGTTAGAAGTGAGGTTTTAAATTGATTGGCTAATCGAAGGAGAAGATGACTGTAAATCTATCCTTTCTTTGCATATATATTGCAAGAATTCATTCGAAATGGTTTATATAAAGAGCAAAATATGAAAGACCGTCGACTGTTGTGAGGCTAGAAGTCGGGCTTTTGTACCCAAAAATCACAAATAAAAAATTAATGGGTAAAGTACACAATGTTCATTAAATTATCTCTAAAAATATAAAATAATCATTAAATTTTTAAAAATTATATATTAATTATTAAATTTAGTTTTTGTTACAATGACTATTAATTTTCATAAGTGGGTGACGTGGCAATTATGATAACGTATTTAATAATATATTTAATCTTTCGTGTTTACATATTCAATCAATTTATACATTAATAATGAGAGTTAATTTAGGATTAAATCGATTGAATGTGTAAATATGGAGGATTAAATGTGTTATAATTCTGATTTCCATGACTTCCGCATCACCTTGTTAATATCTCAGTGACTATTTTATAATAAAAATTAATGTTTAATGATCATTATATAATTTTTAAAAGTTAAGTGACCATTTTATACTTTTAGAAATAGTTTAATATCATTTGTGTATTTTACCCAAAAATATTTCTCAAATGAGCACTTTTTCTTATTTTATTTATCAAAACACATTTTTATACTTGGTTAAAATCAAATTAATCAATAGAAAAACTTTGATACATTGACTACAATTTTTTTTATTTTTAAGGAAAAAAAATTAATTTAGAGTTTAGAGTTAAAATTTTGATATTTAAGTTTTATAATATAATTATATAGATTTATGCAAAATAAATTTCACATAGATTATATATCAAAATATAACTCTGAATTAATAGTATTAAAATTTATGATCAATTATAAAAATAGTTATTTTTAGAATACTTAAAATTTAATCTTTAAACTTTTAAAACTTATAATATAATTATTAAATTTCTAAATTTTTTATTACGATCATCTCGTTAACTTTCGTTAGAGAAGAATTATCTCTTCATTTTTCTTTTTTTTTTATAGATATTATTTTTTAAATCAGTTACAATGGTTACAGTAGTATCTGTTCTCAGTGGCGGATCTAAAAATATATGTGAGGGTGAGCACAAATTAAAATATATTTTTTAAATAAGCATAAATCATAAAAATTTTAAAATTTTAGGTAGTGCACAATCATAAAAATTTAAAAAAATTTACAGACTAGTTTATAAAAATTTAAAAAATTAAACCCAAATGTATAACGTTTTAAAATTTCAGGGTGGGTACGAACACACTCTCCGCTATATTTGCATCCGCCACATCCTGTTCTAGAATATAATTCTTAATCATTAAACATTGATCACTCAATCATTGTGTTATAATACTGGTGTTTGAACCTATAATTTCTAAAAATAATAACCTTTTTTTAACTATTGAGATAAAATGATTCTACGTGCATAAAAACATGTAAAAACAAAGAAAAATTTTATAACGGACGTCGAACATTGCTGAACACCACTAATACTGAACACGGCTGAACATTATTTAATCCAACATGTCTGTAATTAAATAAAGTAACTTAAATAGGCTTAGAGGTTGAGTGCGCGGTGAATCAACTCACCAAATCATTAATTAGATTCGAGATAAATGAAAATAGAAAAAAATGAAGAAGAAAAATTGCACAAGAAACATGGTATGTTCCCTTTCCACATAAATAAAAAATAAATATATATTATAATATATGTGATGGATCAAAGATTTTTTTAATTTGATTCTGATTACCTTTTTAATAAAATTTGATCTAACATAAAATTTAATTTTAAAATAAAAAGGTTATTTTATTGGGTTGAATTAAGACTCATCGAATCTAAATTAAATCAATATTGTAAAAACATTTAAAAAAATAGGAAAAAATATTTTGATGAAAAAAAGAGGAAAGAATGAATCATGAGATGAAAAAAAGAAGAAAAAAAGGAAAAGAAAGAAGATACATGTTAGGTTAATATTCTTTTGACGGTAGGTTAATATTCTTTTGACGGAAGTTAACGAGAGGTGTTTAAATTTTAGTTTTAATCAAATTAATTGGTTGAAATAATTTTTTTTTATTAATTAAATATTTAATTTTATATTTAATTGGTTAATAATTAATATTTTTTAAAATTTAAGTTATCGATTAATTTAGTTTAAAATTGATTAATTAATCGAATTAACCAAAATTTGTACATATTATACATTTTATATATTATATATATGTTTAACTTTTACTATTAAACTTTTAAAATTATAAAATAATCATTAATTTTTTAATATACTTCATTATAAAATGATCATTAAGTTTTATCAAATTAGCATAAAATGATCATTTAATTTATTGAATTATTAAAAATATGTATTTAAATTTTTTTAATACTTATCAATAATTTATATCGAACAATGAATTAATGGTTATTTTACAATAATTTAATAAGTTATGGTTGATAGTTCAGTTTAATCGGTTACCGAACGGACCAATTGAATATCCCTAAACGTGGATGACCGAAATGAAAGCAAATTAAAAGTTTAATCTCCTAATTTCAAGTGCTTTAAAATTTTAATTATTATTTATGTAGTTTATCATAAAATTTATTTGATTAATCAACTAGTTTATTAGGTGTTCACTTGATTAATAGTAGAGTAAATTTTGAATTAAGTAAATAAATTAAGAATAAAATCCCCATATTAGATTGTGACATATGTTACTATTTCTTTCGAGAATTAATTTCTTGATTAAATTAATAAAATATATAAATAATAAAAATTAAATATATAATTATATAAATTTATTTAACTATTGTATCATGAATTTCGTTAAAAGTTAATAATTAATGGTTTGATTAAAATTATTTAAATAATTTAGTGGTGTAGTTAATAAAATTCATAATTCAATAATTAAAATAAAACTAAACCTATAGATTAGTGAGCTTAGAAGGAATGTAAAGCTAATTTTCTAATGATGATTTCTGAGTAAAAAAGCCGTTGTGCGAAGATAGGAAAATTCATTTTTTTTAAATGGAAAAAATAAAAACGGTTTTCTCGTTTCAAGGGAAGACAAAAATTGACGAATAGCTTTTCGATGTGAATTTTAGTTTGTTATAAATTTTTAGTTAAAATTAGGATGATTATAGCTGTGATTTATCTTTTAAAATATATAAAATTTTAAGTTAATATTTTTTTAATTATATAATATTATTATAAGAAAATATTTGTTCATTTATTATAGACTTTTATTAATGTACACCTAGGTCACTTAAGGATATATAAATATGTCATGCTTTGAATATTACAGCTTATTAAAATCTCGTATTAATAATATTCTTCGATCATATGATCTAATGATCAATTTATGCATAAAAAATAAATTGAGTTTACAAAGCTTAGTGATACGCATATATTCTTTAATACTTCATACTAATCATAAATTATAAATATGTTAATACGAAAAATAAGAAGAGATAATAAACATGTTCTCATCATGCGAGTCATCATATAAGGCACACAAGGCCCAACCATACTCGTGATCTCTTTAGATTATCTGACAAAAGAATACAAAATCATAACCACAAACTTGAGCGAGACTCAATGCCACACAACCTCAAAAACGTACACTATATGTGAGATCGAGTCACACAACATCGAAACATACACTCATACTTGAAATTTCTTCTCGAGTATCTTCGAATGAGGCATGAATCACATAACATCAGTAACCTTTATTTGGTATCTTTAATCATAGTATTACAATACTATCTCTGGATATCTATATCTCATAAATCATTGGCTCAACCGACCAAATGCCTATCTATCATACAAGCAATATGTTCCCATGGATCTCAATTATTTCTTATTCACATCATTCACTCTGCATTACCAAGTTGTTAGTATATTATAATTTATAATATCTCCATGTTATCCTATTTATAAAGAAGTACTTAATTATTATCATTTATTATCTCCATGTTATCCTATTTATTAAGACAAATCAAGTTATTAATCATGTATGTTCCTTTCTAATCCTTAGCTAGTATTATAGATTATTCAATTCAATAGATACTCGTATTCGAATACGAGTACCAATACAATACCCCTAATATTAATACTCACAAATGTAGCAATGAAATTACTTATACTAGAAATCTTGAATTTCTCAAGTACCGGTGCGAGTCACGATTATAGGTTATGTTGATACGACCTTCAATCGTGTACTAATACAACCAAAGCTCAAATCGATAATTTTACTCACAAGTTCATAAAATCGTACTAATTTAGTAAAATATAACATTATAAAGCTTTATTCGATCCTTAAAGCTTATAAAAAAACTTTAAGATTTGATTACTAGCACATTTATTTAATTAATATTAATCACCAAATTATGATTATTTAATCGAGTATTTTTCAGTTTTATCCCTAAGTATAATTTCCTTCAAATTACGTCAATCCATTAGAAGTAGCATACAAGGGCATCACAATTTGTTAATCAATGAACCACTCATTAATAATTCTACCAATATTTTAAATAATCCTACTTGATCTCTAAAGCTCTTACGAGTCACATCATATTTTAATTTTATCGTGTACTTTATAATTATCAAGTCTTATAATACCGGTTTTTATGATATTTATTTCTCATCTACTTATTCCGCAACCACTGACACATAAAACAATTATATTTATGATGCTCATGAAACATTCGAAGTTCAAAATGTACTAACCTCAGTCACTTATCACTAAATCTTTATTTAATCTTATCTTAATTCGGTATTCAAGTCCATTAATCCTTACATAAATATGAATACAAAATATATTATTTTTTCGCATTTACTAACAAATTCGTAAGGTCTAATACGTAAAAATAATTTATTATGTTCGAATTTGGTGAAATAGGTGGCGCCAACGTACTTAGAATGTTAAAAAAAAAACTGGGTAGGGTCTCGAAAAATATCAACGCACGGTCAACGGTGGTCAACAACACTAGTGATCTAGTACGACACAGGTGTAGGGGAGTTTGGGTGCACTCAGAGACAATATTCTATTATGACGCGGTGCATTGTAGTAATGTGCATGCACCCGCTTGCTACAAACACTTCCATATGCATAGGGTGGGAGGGATCTTAACGAGTTGCTCGAACTCGAATCGGTCAAAACTTGATAAATATTTAATTTAAATTAGTTTGATTCGAACTCGATTTAGTATTTTAACGAGTTGAATTGATTTGATACCTTAACGAGTTGAATTGAGTAAAATCTAACTTGAGTCAGATAAATTCGTGAGCAGCTCGTTAATTTTTTAAAATATTTTTTAATAATTATTTTAAAATAATTTCATTCAAAAAATATTTAAATAATAATTAGGCATAAAGATAATTTCAACCCTTAACGTTTATAATTTTTATCGTTTTAGCCTTTATTCTTTTTTTGATAAATTTAGCCTTTAACCTATATCTTTTTGACAAATAGCTTATTTTTTAACTATCATAATAATTAGACCGTTAAAAATTTAATGACGATGATATGTCATATGCATATGATAATATATTTTAAAATAATATGACATTTAACCTATCAAATACACATATAGATATATAAAATATAATTTTATTTTAATATAAAATATAAAACAATTAAAATTCAAATAAAATATTAAAAAATTAATTAATTCTAAAATAAAATACTACTAAACATTCTCAAACATAACTACGATAGAATCAAATTCATATTTTTCTTAAGATAGGACTTTAATTCTATCGTAGTTAAGGTTGAGAATGTTTAGTAGCCTTTTATTTTAGAATTAATTAATTTTTAATATTTTATTTGAATTTTAATTATTTTATATTTTATATTAGAATAAAATTATATTTCATATATATATATATATATTTGATAGGTTAGATGTCATGTCATTTAAAATATATTATCATATGCATATGACATGTCATCATCGTTAAATTTTTAACGGTCCAATTATCATGGTAGTTAAAAAATAAGCTATTTGTCAAAAAGATATAGATTAAGGGCTAAATTTATCCAAAAAAGAATAAGGGCTAAAATGATAAAAATTATAAACGTTAAAGGTTAAAATTATCTTTATGCCTAATAATTATTAATGTGTGAATTGTTACTTTAATTTTAATATGCTAGTTTGATATATTTATAGAATGTTACTTTTGAATTTTGACTTTAAAAATGTTTTATACACCCTTTTTGATATTTTTAGTTAAATTTATTAATTTAAATTAATATTAAGCTTCATATGGTATTATTAAATTTTACTTTTAGTTAAAAATAAGGTAAGTTTTTTAATGAGTTTAACGAGCAATAAGTTGAGTTAAATGAACAACGAGTCGAGTTGAGCAACAAAAATTTTTAACGAATACAAATCAAGTAATATCTAACTCGCGATCAACTCGCTCGATAAGTCCTCATCATCGTCCCTTGAACTACTAAATTCGGCATCATTGACTTATTCATTTTATAAATGAAAAAATAACAAAATTATCCCCTAAAATGTTTATATTTTTCAATTTGATCCCAAGCATAAAAAATAACCCTTAATATATACTTTTTTTTATTCGGTCCTCATTATACAGCAACAACAACAAACACTTTTTATACCCTAATTCAATTATTTCATTCACGATGTTAAAATTCAAATTCTTAATAAGAGATTATCTCGTCTAGGATTATAAATGAGACGAGAAAGATCACGAGCTATTCGAACTCGACTCGGTCAAAACTCGACTCGATTGGACTCGCTCGAGTTTGAACTCGGCTCGAGTTCTTGGAGCCGAGCCGAGCTACATGATACTCGACTCGAAAAGCTCACAAGCTACTTGAAAATATAAATATACTTTAAAACCCTAAAATCTAAACCCTAAACATAAGTCTTACACTCTAAGTTAACATACTAAAACCTAAAATTAACAAGCTTGAGTTTACACAACTTGTGTATCAAAGTTTTTTCTCCGTTAGGCTTTAAATGAGACGTAAGAGATAAGAGTTACTCAAGTCTAACATGGTCAAAAATCGGTTAATAGTTAGCTCGATTAGGTTCGAAAAAAGCTCGAACTCGACTCGAGTTCTAAACGAGTCGAGCCGAGCTCAGATTTTTTAGTCTCATTTAAAATTACTCAAGCTCAAACTCGAAATCTTAACGAGTCAAGCCAAGCTTAGCACTACTCGAGCTCGACTCGGCTCGTTTACACCCCTAATCTCGTCCCACTGAATTTCATGAGATTTTCATAAATAAAAAATGACAAAACCTAAAGTAAATTAGGAGAAAGAAATAGATTTAGATTAAGTTACGATCCAAAAAGAGCCAGAAATGATGCGTGAATCAACCCACTGGTTTTTCCAACATGAACTCATCTGTAAACAATAAGCATAAACAACAATCCTGAGTGCAAAACTCCATTTGTGCACCAGAGAAATCAGAAATCTATCTAGACAAGTTAAAAATGGAGCGGAAGAACCGAGAAAATCCGAGACGGAGACGAGGATAAACTCCAAGCGTATACACGGTGGTCTCTCGAACCATATCTTCGAATGTCTTCACGAATAGATTTAGGCTTCGAATCGGCGGCACGTAAAGGATCAATGGCACCGCCGAAGAAGCCACCATGAAGAACACTGACAGCATCTACTTTGAATTCCTATTTGAGTTTGGAGTTTGATGTTTGAAGAAGAAGAAAGGTGGTAAGGTAGCTTGGGATTGAATAGTTGTTGTGGTCGTCAACTCCTTTATAATGCGGTGGTATACGGTGACAGATGCATGTATGATGTCCATATTCGTTTTAAATTTTTATGATTTTCTCTATTTTTTTAATATTTATGATTTCCGTTCATCTTAAAATTTTAAAATTTTATATGTGTTTACCTTTAAATATTTTTTAAATATGTTACTCTTTGTAGATTTTTTATTAGATTTTATACATCAAATATAATTAAAAAAACAATATATGGATGCTAATCTGGAAAACAATAAATAATCTTTACATATAAAAAGAATAAAACAAAATTTAAATAGAAAGGGATTTGTTTTTTAGTTTTTATAAGTCAATGTATTGATTAGAAATAATAATAGCTAGTTTTTAAGTTTTTAATTCTTTCATCTTTTGATGGTTTTGCCTTCTAATATACCTTTTGTTTTGGATTTGAGCTGTACAATTTTTTTTTTCCATTTATTTTTAAGTTATTTTCTTGTAGGATACCATAAGTTTATGGCCTTTAATTATGTTACCTTTCAAAGCCAAAAAATTGTAGACAGGTCACCCACTTTTTAGTATTTCATGTAGGGTGAGCAAAACTCGATTCGACTAAAAAAATTGAATAATTTGATTCGACTCAAAGCGAAAATACTCGATTCGTTTTAACTCAACTAGAAATTTCATAGACTCGACTCGAATTTTTTTTAAATAAAGTTCGAGTTATAAAATAAAAATTCGAATCTCAAATTTTTTACTAATTAAAAGATTAATTTTTAAGTTTGAGACGGGTCTATCAATTTTTTATGATAGATACATTAATATATAAAAATATAAATAAATATTGCTACATATGAAAAAAAATATATGCATATCTTATATGATTAGAGAAAGTTATTTAAATTAAATCAAATCAAATCATATTATAATATGATAAATAAATACAATTAAATATTTATAGGAACTCGAAAACTCGACTCGATTCGACTCGATTTTCTTAAACTTGACTCGAATCAAAAAATTTCAAATAAAGCTTGAGTTATAAAATATGACTCGTCAACTCGAATAACTCGAATTTTTTTGACTCATCTCGACTCGATCAAATACTCACCCCTAATTTCATGAAGTCAATTTTTTTTATATTAAACATATATAAATTAACATAAAAATATGTTTCCTTATCCATATATATAATTTTAATATTTACATTAAAAAAATAATTTTAATATTTTATTTAGAAAAAAATTTGATATACAAACTTTTGTAAACTTTAAATTTTGGTTTAAGGTTTAGAATTACAAAATTTGTATAGCTAGATTTAGAATTTAAAATTTAAAGGTAGTATTTAGAGTTTAATATTTAAATTTTTAAATTTAGAGATTTTAGTTCTAAATTAAGAATATTTTTTTACACAATTTTAAATCAAAATATAAGCTTTCAGCTCATCTTTTGAATATGATAAAAAAACTCAACATTTTCTTTTTTTAAAAGGTATTTTTTTTGATAAAATTAAGCGAGAATCATACTATCAAGTGCTTCGTTAAAAAATTCTCCTAAACCTAAATGAAGAAAAAAAAGCATATTTGATATTGCTTACAAAGAGAAAAGAAACACCTAAGTACACATTAGAGACCCACACCCACATTGGGTAACAAGTCATCATGAACCAAAGCTAAAACTGCACTCGGTTGAAACATAAAAATATAAGATGAAAAGTCCAGCTCTTCAAAAGAAGAAACATCACGAGATTGGGTCATTTTGACCAATCCATCAACAACCTTATTCGTTGTTCGACAGATTTGACAAATTTTGATCTCTCAGGATTGATCTAGTAATGTACAAACCTCCCTAACCAATGATGTCAAACCACCTTCTTCATTCTATTTTTGCAAGATATGAACCACATCTGTACTGTCCACTTCAAGTATAACCTTTTTTAAGCCTTTCTCTCAAGTCAGACGAAGGCTTTCAATAACCCCCAAAGTTTAGCTTCAATAATCGAGCAAATACACACTTCATAAACCTAAATAATCACTCCACGACACTATTGCTTATCACCCCACCACAAGTAGCAAAAACTGTAGAGGCTATCCGAGAAACATTTATATTTATCTTAAACCACTCAGCTGAAGGAAGGAGAATGCCAATGCTCATTAAATCTTTTACTTGATGGTGTAAACTCCCCCTCACGCCTCATGGTCGATTTTTCAAAATGCATAACTCATAAGCTTAATGGCATTCATTCCATACACTAAAATCATCACGTTTACTTTAAAACTGCGCTAAATTCATTTAAATCCATTCATGAAACTCCATAGTGAGAAATTCAAGAAGTTTGTTTGCACTAACCGTAACAACTCACAATGCAATAGTCAGAGAATAATAACACACAATGTGATCGATAGATTTTACTATTGTCAACACGAATTTCTGTAAAAAAAATAATAATAATAAAATGATTAATAATAATAAAATAAATAACTAAAAAATTAAATAAAAAGATAAAAAATACAAAAATAAAATAAAAATAAAAAACAGAAAATTTGAAGATATGAGAGAGTTTTAGATTTAGTGGGGATTGTGTTGAGAGATTTGAGAGAGAAATTTTAGGGATTTGGTGGAGTTTGAATTAGTTTAGGATGTTTGATTCAAATCCTTTAAATAGAGGCTTTCGAATCTGGAAAAAGGGAAATGAAATCAAAGGATCTAAAAGTTTGAACCGGCAGAGGAATCGGAAAAGAAGAGGGGAATCGAATAGGAAGAGATCGGTGAAAGGCAAGCACTTGACGGGAATCATCCAAAAGTATTGGTGAGAGCTTTTTCTTAGCTGTTTCTTACTTTTTTTTTTCCATGTTTAAGTTAGATTCCGGGAAGATAAATGAGTGTTCTTGAATCCGGGTAGATTTAAGTGTTTTTAGGGTGTCATCCGAGTGGTGTTAATTTAATCAAATATTAGATGTTAATTAGGTGTTAATTTAATTTTAAGGCTTAGAAATTATTTAATTAGGTTCTTGGTTGAATTTAATTTAATTTCTAAGGTTGAATTTAAAATTATTTTAATCTAATTAAATCTAGTTTGAACCTAAATTGAACTCTAAAGCTCAAAATTAGTTAATTTAGATATTAATTAGGTTTAAATTTTTTAAAATGCTTATAAATTATTTAATTAGGTTCTTAGTTGAATTTAATTTAGTTTCTAAGATAAAATTTAAAATTAATTTAAGATCTAATTTAGCCTAAGTGAACCTTAAAACTGAATTTCCATCAAGTTTGACTTTAATTAGGATTAATTAAAATTTAAAGCTTAGGAAAATTTGATTAAGTGATTAATTTAATTAAAGATTCTAAACTTTAAAATTAATTAAACTTAATTAAATCTAATTCACCCCTTAGAAATCAAACTCTTGTCCTTTTTTGGTCTTTTACCATGTAAGTCGCTTTTTAATTTTAATTATCTTTGTTGTAACATGAATTCCCATATTTTCTAATGAAAAGTAATCAAGTTCCTTTATTTTGCTTATTTGTTTTATTTTATTTAATTATGTTTCGTATAAAAAATCGAATGGCATATTTGTTTGGAGATCACTTAATCATCACTTAGTTAATTAATTTAGAGCCTTCTAGGATTAGTTGTTTTAATTAATTAATTAAATAGGGAGATAATTAGTAACGATAGTATTTGAATCTTATACCTCGGATACACTGAGAGGCCGGTGTTTTGACGTACCATGATGTTGGCCTAAAGAGTGTACCTTGGTATCGAATTCATGTGCTATTAAAAACCTAGAATTTGATGAAAAAATTTAGGTTTAGAATTAAATAAAATAGTAGGTAAAAATTAGTGACATTAGTAAAGTTATTAATTTTATTAGGTGACAAGATGGTAGTGTCCGAGCATTCAGATGTTATCATACACTTGGTGAAATTAATAATTTAAATAAGGTTTTTAATATTTAATTAATGGAGCCCTCCTAGGTTAGAGCTTAAAATGAACAAGATAAAAAACGATCATGCATTTAAATCTTTTGAGGCGGAATTTATATTTCTTTTAAATTTGGGTGAGATTTCCTATCTAGAGGACGTTTCATTCAGTCTGAGTTTAAAAGAGATATATTTTCTTAATCAAAAGGATATCCTCAATTCAAGCAGTGTTTCTTTAACAATAAAGAATTAAGTTAATATCTATATTCAAAATATCAAAATGCCACGTGTAATTAATAAGGTACCAATTTTTGGGCGTTTGTAAGGGTCGTCCTTACACGTAACCGACTCCCGAACCCAAATGTTTTCTAAATGAATCTCTGGTTTGTTTTATGGTGTCTGGCTTACCAAAGTGGCCGGTGGTGATTCCAAGTCATTTTTAAAAATCCAAATCAATTTTTAAAATTAAATTATAAACGCTTTTTTAAAATTTTGGGTTAAAAGTAATAAAATTCGGGTTTCTCAAGATTAATCGCCAGGCTATTTTTCCACACGTTTTCGGTTTTAAAACGGTCGCGACAATTGTATTTTCACAAACCCCACAAGTCGTACTATCTTTCATATGTCGTCGAACACGTTCTAAGTTAGTGAGAACACGCCTGCTAACTACAAGCTAAAGAAAAAAATGTATCTTCGAAATACTTTTAAACTGCACAATAATCTTTCATAAATTATCTCCATCGTAGGCATTAAAACCGATCCGAAACTCATACGCGAATTTTATCGTAAAAACACGTGATGTTGTCTATTTCCAACCAATAAAATCAGATAATAAAATTGATAAATTGTCAAACATGCAGCTAACGTTAATAACCGTGGCATAATATTATTATATAACATTATCAAATAATACCAGTCTTATCCTAATCAGTATAAACCACATACTTCATTATTTTTTTATGTTATTAACTCATTCAAACAGTAACATTTAAAAATACTGAATTTTAAAATTTTAAGTGAAAAAATATAATTGAAGATGTACTTGATAAAAAAATTAACATAAATAAAATAAAATATGAAATTTTTATTGGTTGAAACCATGATTGATATAGTGTGTAAAGATAACAATTAAGGTGAGTAAGTACGGATGCTCTCTCCCTATATTTATATCCACTTAAAACTTTCATGCCACTATCAATGACGGTTAAAAAGTCAATACTAATTTTTTTTATTTAGGTGAGATTAAATATCTAAAAAACTAATTATTTTAATAAAATTTATTTTTGTTATTCTTATGTATGCCTCGACTTATGAATTATGCACCCAATATATCCTCCAAAACTTTAGCCCGGCCAATTAAGACTTCAACACCTCAAGACTAAAAAATCATTTTTCTAATATATCATTATTTATTGTTTTGAGATGTTACAAAATAAGAAAGTGACATGTGATACGATCTTATTTTAGAGTTTTAATGAATGAGTGAAAGAAATGAATGTTTTCCTTAATATGGTTATAAAAAAATTGATTTATGTAACTGAAGTGTAAGTACCTAAGTTGTGTGACCATTAGTGTTGTTTACCTTTGAATTTATGGGGAGTCTGAAAAAAAAGGCAAGGTTAAAAAATCAAGGCACAAAGATGAACCATCATGTTTCAGTAGTTAAGGAAACAATTGTTGTTTCTGGAAGTTACGAGTTCGAACATCAGTAATACAACATAATGATTGAGTATACTCTAAAACAGATACTATTATAACTAGTATAGCTGATTTTAAAAAAATTAAAACACAACTGAATCGAAAGATAACATTAAAATAGGCATGCATCATATTCAATCTGTTCCAAACATTTATTCATATTTACCCTTGAATGTGTATCACATTTCGGAAACTAGTTTTCAGGATAAAATTTTGGTTAATAAATTAATTATGATTATATATTAAGATTTAGGATTTTAATACATAAAATAAAAATTTATTAAAATTTAAAGTTCAAAATTTATGTTTTAAAGGATTTGAAATTAAAGTTTTAATTTTATAAAATTATTTTACACTATATTGAAGTATAGCGCAATTCCTTTAGTATTTTTGGTTTCAGTTTACATTTTCTAATTTGCAAATAAGACAAATATTCAAGAGATAAATGGCTCTCAGACACACCAAGTAAAATATATTTTTTATTTCATTTTATTTATTACATGTAATTTTAAGAATTTTTATAATTAAGACTACATGAATATAATTTTTTTCAATATAAAATATTAAATTTGTTAAATTATTTCAAATTATAAAAATACTTAAAATTAGAAAATGTAATAAATAAAATGAAAAAAAGTACTTTTAACATTCTGAAACGACCAAAACAATAATGTTAATAATCGAAATGATACTTCCAATAATTGTGACAAACAAAAACCCTAAAGTGACTAAATAAATAATTTTCTTAAAAAAACCATTTTAATCTTTAATCTGTTCTTTTACCCATTGACCTTTATTTGTTTATTTTTTATAAAATTAAACTAATTGAACAAAAAACGAATAAAATTTTTATATTCCTCAATAATCTCAACTCGATAAAACAATAATAAAACGACATTTTTGAAGAAAAAAAAAGGGCAAGTACATGAAATCTAGTTTCCATTTATTTTAAATTTGAAATAATTAACATGAAATGAAATTACAATTATAATAAAATATCACAATCACATACAAAGATACAATTAAAAAACTGAATACAACACCTAACAAACCAAAATATATTACCAATGGGAAGTATAAAAACAAAATATAATAACTAAGCAAAGCAACTCAAGTGTAAATTACTCATGGCATGGTTTAAACCTATACATCAATATTACAAAAACGTATATGTAATTTTTGTGCTCCCATCAATATACCCTCATTGCATTACTACTCTGGTTCATGATACAACATGGCTATGTAGAAGTTATGCATGTTAGCAACTTTTTACAAAGTTGTTGAATGTCAAATGATGGATCAGTGAAACAGAGATCAGAAAGTACAGACCTTGCATCCAGTAATAGGGGAGATATACTCTCCAAAATTGAATCTTCACTCCCCATAAGAGAAGCCATAAGCTTTGCGGCAGCAATCCTTTCCTGATGATAATCAAGTGGTCAATCAGAGCCAACTTAGATAAACTATTAACGAATTCTAAGTTCTAATGATGCAGAAGGGAAAGAAAGAATGAACATGGCTGTGGGGCAATCGAATTGAAAGGAAGTGAATGGTGTAAGAATGTATGTGTACCATCATGGAACCAGGACTCCAGTGAACTTGGTAAAATCAGCTAATATCAGCATCAGTAAAGGTAAGGGATAACTACATATTTAGTACCACCTCTTTACCTGTTTTTTTTTTTTTTGATATACTACTTATTTTTTGGTAAAATGACACTTAATTTTACGTTTTGTTTCTATTTTGGTACCCCACTATTAAAAAGTATCAACATGCTAAGAGAGAGAAAAACACACGTGACACGCTATGAGAAAACACACACACGTGGCATACTGACTAAAAGAGAAAAAATCCCACGTGGCAACTATTATATTATTTTCTTTCTCCTAGTCAGCATGTCATTTTATTTTATAATTTTAGTCGCCATGGCATATTGACTAAGAGAGAGAAAAGCATCGTCAATTGTTTTTATTTCTCTAGGTTACTAAATTACCCCAAACAAAGGAGCAATAACTACTTGTTAAATTCTATCAGTTAGCTCCACGGCCCAACTAGAATTAGTAAAAATCTTCAATGTTCTGTCTTCATTTTTCTTAAAAACTAAGCCATGTCTAGGGGTGAACTTTAAGTACCTTAGAATATAGTTTACTACTTCAAGATGCTCCTCCCTTGGATTACACAGGTGTTGACTAACAATGCTGACTGGAAAATATCTTTGGTTGCCAAGGTTTTTTTGTTTCAAATTCAAGAGCTAGCAGCTTCTTCAGTTCTCAATTTCATCAATGGCATCCAATGTAACAATAATATCATCCACATAAATAATCAAAATAGCTTTTTTCCAATAAGAGTTACCTTTATGAACAATGTATGGTCCGTTTGACATTGTTTATAGCCATTGTTCATGGCAACCCCTGTAAATATTTTGAACCAAGCACTTGGTAATTATTTTAAAACCATACAAAGATTTCTCCAATTCACAAACCTTTTGATTAACATTATTATCTATCCCTGAACGAATTTCCAATTGTCAGGAGCTAGAGTCTGACTAGCTGATCTGTGCAGCCTCAGTCAATGATCTTTTTTGAAGAGTAAATCAGTCTTTAACAATCACTAAGCAAGAATGCTTAGAACTGCGGAAGCTCTTGGGAAGAATGGGGAATTGGCTAAGGCAAGCAAGCAAGGAAAACAAGAGAAAATACCTTGAGAGAAAAATACTAACTCTTTACTCGAACTCAAGAACTCGCAAATGATGGAATGTGGTGGATTGATTACAAAGTTTATAGGCTAGCTTCCTTGGTGGCAAAGGATACTTTCTAAGTGTTCTTTCCATGTGTGTTGGTTAAAAGATGATCATCTTCCAATGATCTTGGTCTCTTGGGCAGATTGGGCTTGCCTTGGCCTGATTTAGAGGTGAGTAAATTGGTTTGGATCTTAACCATTTGGAAAAAGGACATCATAGCTAACATTGTTAAAATTCTTAAGGGTAATGGTAAAGATTGTTGATGGTGGATGAGGCGAGTAAGAGTTCATTTATTTTTGTTTTAATTTGTGTTGTTTAAATATGTTTGTTGGTGTTGTTATGACTTGGGCTTGTTGCTGGTTCTTCTATAGGATGTGTTGGTGCTAGAATTTGTTCGCATTGTTTGTGATCGAGGGAGGTGTTGCTTGGGAGTTAGTTTTGTTTGGAGGAACATTGGTTGTGGGTTGAGCTAGTGTGATATTTGGGTTTCTTAACGTTCCATGTGTTTTGTTACAAATATTGCTAATTTGGGTGGGATATTTGTCTCACTGAAGTTGGGGCATGCTTGGTGTGTTCCTGAGTTGGCATGTAGCTCGGTGTTGCATTGTATATTCACATGAATGTTGGATGGTGGTGGTGGTGGTGGTGTGTTGTTGGGCTATGGGCCTTTTATTTGGTGTTTGGCGGTGAATTTTTGAATTTTGTGCTCTCTTTGATGTTGTTACTTTCTTTTTGTCGGCATGTATTATCCTCTTTTATTATTATTATCATGTACTCTTTTCCTCCATTAGGTAATGTTGTTTTTAAACAAGGCACATCACAATATCATATTTGTATGATTTTTGTTTCTAATACAAAATCATATTTGCTGATAAAAGAATTAACCCTCGTTTTAAATTTTTTCATCCCCAACTTTCATTCTAAATTGGTCCCTAAACTTTATACATTCTAACTTACGCCAAATTATCTATATAAACTAATCATATCTAATGTTAATAAAACCGCTAAAAAATTGTTAATTGCATGTAATCATTGATTTGTATTATATGATAATATAATGCATCACACACAACAATCTCAGATGAGAATAGAATTGAAATGTTCAAAAGTTTAGAGACTAATTTAGAATTAGGTCATAGCTTGGAGATGAAACTAGACCATTCAAAAGTCCGGGGACCAATTTAGAATGGAAGTTATAATTTAGGGACGAATTTAGAATATTTAAAAGTTTAAGAACCGATTTAAAATATGGGTTAGAATTTGAGGGCGTGTGGTGCAATTAACTCTATATTTTCTAATCATAGTTTAAAAATATATCAATAATAAACATTTAAAAATGCATGTATTCATATGCAATGCACATGAACATATACTAGAATTAAGAGCAATCGAAAATGGAGACAATGAGAATTACTAAAAACAAGGAAATGGAGATATTATAATACCTGTTCTGATCCCTTTCCAAGGAATTTTAGAGAAAGCTTTAGCAGATCACAAGAATAAGGAAGTACTGCAGACTTCAGATGATACACAGCAGAGAACATAACCTGGATGCACGCAGCTCTAATCTCAGGTTGCTTTATTACCTACATAATTTGATCCCATGTAGGCAAAATAATAATAACAAATAAAGGACAGAAGATCAGAACCAATCGTGAAAACTAAAAGAAAAGAAAATCAACGTAATAAACAAATTGAGGACAGAAGTACCTCAGCTGAACTAATTAGACATGGAAGAATTGTCTTAGCTAGGGATTTTTTGCCATCAGATATCTTCTGACAAGCACTGATGAGAACATTAGCCATGCATAGGCGAAAAGGAACTGGAACCTGTTTACAGCTTTTATCTGGCAACTCAGACCCAGGGATATGTTCACTCTTATCATTTGTTAATTGACAGATCACATGTCTGAGGGCACAGAGTTTTCCAGTAGTATTCCCTACAGTTTACACCGAAGACAGTGATATCTTGTCAACTGTATAACATATATCTTCACATCAGGAAGAAAATACCAACCACAGTTACCTTTCTGAATAACAATGCCGTTCCTCCATGAGGTGCAGTCTTTAAACGATTCAGGAGCTTGCAACTCGGCACATATTATCAGTGCCAGACAATCAATGCAACCATGTTGTGCTTTGGAAACTGAGACAGCAAAAAGATTAGTTTAGACATACTATTAAAATAATAACTGAAGGATCATAAACTTTTTAGTCTGGGTTGGGGAAGGAGAATGAGTCGGTTGCATGGTCAAGTACCTTGGTCACCATCTGATGACGACCATAACAAAATCACTTCAATTGTTCTCCAGATTTGAAAAACAAAGGGATGCACAAGGGACTCCTTCCCTCGTACCTAGAAACAAGAGAAATAAATAAATTAGCTTTAAAGAAGAACGCAAAATCAGTGCAGTAATATACCATTCTGTAACAAATATCTACCAAGAAGAGATGAATACCACAAGGGATGTACACACTGAAAACAGGCATGCAATAATTTTCAATATATCCTGAGATTCTGCAGCATGTTCTAATCGCGAACAAACAATCGGAAGTAGGACCTAACAAACCATGAGGCATATAAGACAAAAATCTCTATACAAGGATTACAAAAAATATTTATGTAAAATCTCGGAATATGTCAAGGAAAGACACAATGTGAACAAATAATTAAGCCAAGTCATTGCTGGGTACTTGAGGATGGATGCGCCCACAAAGCTCAGCAGCAAGTTTTCTTACATCTTCAAACTCAAACTTACTAAATGCTCTGAAATGGAGAAGTTAATAAGACATTAGTAGAATGCCAATGAAATTACAGGAGTTAATAATACTCATTACCAATGGCAAACCTATTAACAAGGAAAGCAACAAGACAATCATCATCATCATCAATGAGGTTGACATCTCTATATTCTGCATTGAAATAAAATCAAAAGTTATCCATGACATTATTTTCATTTTCTTCTATTTTAAAAAAGAGTACAAAAAATAATCAATTAGTTCAATTTATAATTTGTATTACTGAATTGCATTTTCATTGAATAGACGGAAAGGCTAGACCTTACTGTTGACCATAGATAAGGAAGAAAAAGAGTATAAAATGTAATCATTTACTTAAAGGTTTGTAACATGCATCGCAAAGTTATGGAGTCAATCAGATCATCAACCCATAAAAAGAAATGAGGGGAACAAATTGGATTGTCATAGGTAAGGAAGTAAAGATACCATTCATAAAAGACGGATTATTAAGTTGACCATACATAACAGAGGAATTGAGATCATTAAATACTCTCAATGGAAGCAGCCTAATTACGAGTAAAGGGCAAAGTCTCTCAAACAAAGATTGCTGCATTCTCATGAAGTCGTCACTTGTAGAAGTTATTGTCTCCCATCTAGAAAAGAAGCCTTCATCCATCCTACACGAGGGAAAATTGATGGTTCATATAAGAAAATAGCAAGACCTACCATTGATTAATACTTTCTAATGTCAAGTGAACGTGCTCCATGTACAGGATTTATCTAGCACAAGGATTAGTCTCATTAATGATCTGAAATTGAAAAAAATGAACATTTTATTGACAAGCAGGAAATCATAACCTCTTGACTTCTAGAAATTAATGCAAAAGCTAACTAATAAAAGTTTACGATATATGTTTATAGGAAAAACAATTACAAGCTCCTTTAAAACTTTTTCCAAAAAAATGTAACCAAAATATAACTTAAATTATTGCAAGAATAAAATGATTGTTGGCCAAAGAAATTACACACCTCGCTTTATCACAGACATGCACAGGCCATTTCTTTAACTGTCCAATGTAGCTACTTAGTTTAAGAAACATACAATAATATAATTTTACTTGATGATCCCCAGGTTTAGCTTAATTGTTTCTGTAGCCAACTTAGGAGATGGCATTCAGCAGGTCTTGGGGTTCGAATCCCAGCATCTACAATATCTTACATATTCAAAAGCAGTAGCCACTTTTGTACCCAAAAACTAATTAGGTAATATGTAGTCAAAACATTAAAATAAATTAACTGACAACCTTCTTATCTTTTTAGCCCAAACATTCTCTGTATTGGTGGTCTCATCAAGTATTCTCGTTTGTGGGGCCAAGCCACATTATAAAGAAACCTAGGCACACGCCAAATGGGTCTAGCCTGAATAGAGTTTGAGGCACTTTTGTTGAATAATGTTAAGACGCAGGTGAGGTGAGGTGCATATCTTGACAACTGATATGCATATCCCCTTATCAATCACATAATAACTTGTACTCTCATTTTTGTCTAGAACATTCAATAAATAACACTCTCCTGTTTACTTAATTTAAACTGCACACACTTTCACACCTTGCTAACCTCCCTATTAGTGCAGATTCAACTACAACCCACCCATGCCTTACCTGACAGCCACGAAATCTATCCTGTCTTTAAGGGAATATTTCATATCCTACACATGCCTTCCAATAATATCAAATGCACACTTGCCAGCTTCACAAAAATACTTTTGAGCAGCATATGGGTACTTATGGATCCAATGCCACCAGCCTTAAACAATATACTTTCACTCTTTTAAAGTTGAAAACAAGACTTAAAAGGCTAAGAAGAAAAACATATTAGTAGTTTGGGTACATTATGCGCTTACTCTTTCTGGCCTTTCATTTGCAAAACAACACGAGAAAGGACTACATCTGCAACTTCAGCTAACTGCTCATTTACGTGACTCAAAAACCTGACAATAGTAGCATTTGATGGCTCTGCAAACATCTTGTCAACCAACGGTCCAGTTAATGCATTCCAGTCTAGAACCTGAAATATTTCAGAACAAGAAAATTAAATAATTCAAATACCGGCACCAAAACTGGAGCTCCAACCATCCACTTCCTAGTTATGCATACAGGAAATAGATCAAACTTGTACACGCAAGTAGAGAGGAAAGAATGTATTAGGCAATTGTCTTAGTTCTCAGATAGTACAGAATCAACAAAAAAGAAGATGACAATGACCATCACATTTGTGTAACTAAAGTAAACCAACCATATCAAAAATCATCTCAACCAAGTTAGGTTAAATATGCACATCCCAACCTACTCCATGGTTCTACTATCAGAAACCAAATAAACTATTTTAGCTTGATTAAGTATTAAAGTTCATCATCCAGAAATATAGCTTTGTTTTAATAGAGTGCTAATGTTACCTTAGCTATTATGTGCACATGCATCTTTTGTTGCATTTATGAGCACACTTGCAATGTTCATGCATATACATCTACATTTTCTCTGTGAGAGAGAAGCCTAAATCTAGGACTTCACCATCCTCACTCAATACCATGACGCAAATGTCTGTTGCAACATACTTAGAAGTAACTGTAGATGATTGGAATGTAAAATGGAGTTAATGTAGATTGTAGATTGCATAAAGTTAGGAATTATATTCCTAAACATTTAGTTGCTAACATTTAGGAATTTAGCAATAAAATAGCTGCTGATTTTATGTAATTTTCCTAGATTAGGCTCCTTTTGTAAGCTATGAATAGGTGTTACTTTATTAATAAAAGATATGAAGAAATACAGAGAAATAATCTTCTTCTCTGCACGTACCACTTTTCTACAGTAACCATGACAGAAAGTTGTTTTGGCAATTCAATTAACAGTCAAATTCTCAAGTCGGGAGAAAAAGGATGAACACAACAACAATGATAATAATAATGAGATTAGAAGATCAGTTTTTTTCATCACAACGAAAACAAAAGAGATGTGCAATTTCTTGCTACTAGATCAAAGACAGTAGGATTATTAGCAAGATACAAAGACAAGATTTATGCAGAAAAATGTTGCCCTGCTGTAAGGGTGCTTGGTAATAGGGCTGTAAATGAACCGAACGTCCAGTGAACCGTTCAGTGGGAAGTTCGTTTATTTATTAAACGAACGAATATGAACAAGATTTTTTGTTCGTTTAATTAAATGAACAAACACGAACAAAGAACTTGTTCGTTCATTTATGTTCGTGAACGTTCAGTAATTTGTTCGTTTATGTTCGTTTATTTATGTTCACTTATGTTCAATTGTTTATGATCATTTATGTTTACCTAAATTTATTCACATATGTTTAAGGGTGAACATTGGATCAAGTCAAGTTGAGAAGTCTTATTGTATGACTTATTATAGGCTAGGAGTGTTCATTGTTCTGTTAAACCGAGCTAATAGATCAAACCAAAACAAAATTAGTTAATCAGTTAAATTTTAGATTTTGTCTAATAATTAAGAGTTTTTTAATTTTAATTATCGATTAATTCGATTTAAAATCAGTTAATTAGTTGAATTAATTAAATTAATCCAAAATATTAAATATTTAGCATATTATATATGTTATTTATGTTCATTCATTTATGTTCGTTCGTTTACGTTCATTTAAATGACATAAACGAACACAAACAAGCTAAAATCCTTAACGAATGAACATGAACAAAAAATTTTGTGTTCGTTTATGCTCATGTTCAGTTATTTGTTCGGTTAAATTAAACAAACAAACATGAACACACCCTCGTTCGGTTCGTTTACAACCCTGCTTGTTAACATTGAAGATCTATACAGAAAAAATCACCAAAATTAGAAAAAAGTAAAATTAGATATCACAAAGAGAAAAGGAAACAAGAAAGAGGCCTGAGTGCACCCAACTCAACAATCGAAGAGAATTGTGGATATCAAATTTAGTATTCAGGATGCTATGAATAACTTAAATAGTCTCAATACAATCTTGTTTTTCCCTCTTCCCTTTTATTGTTCGGAAAACAAGAATTCACTATATTTTTAATAATAAAGCTAGTCCTAATATTAGCACTTAACTGATAGGAAGTGTAAATCAGTACGTTTAGTTGTAAGGTAGTAACTAGAGTAGAAGTAGTATTCTTATCCTATCAAGTAGTTTAGTAGTAATCTAACTCTATCTTTGTAAAGGATAAGAGTTCTATCCTAGAGGTTAACTACTTGGTTTCTTTGGAACGCACAACTTCAAAAGTAAGTTCCCAAAACAATCATCGCTCATCTATTTTCTCACTCTCAGATGCCCCTCTTTCGACAATTGCATCCTACAAACTCAATGGAAATAACTATCTCCCTTGGTCTCAATCAATACAGTTATACATCACAAGAAAAAAGAAGGTTTCCTATCTAACAGACTATATGCCCATGGAAATAACAATTACATCCTACTCTAATGTTTTTTGGTCGAGTGAAAACACTATAATCATGTCATGGTTAATAAATTCCATGGTTCCTGAAATTGGAGAGAACTTCATGCTTTACAAGATTGCAATAAAAATTGGGAGTGCAACCAGAGATACTCTTGCATTGATAACACCTCTGAACTATTTGTGGTTGAGAATCAAATTAATGATCTCAACCAAGGAGATCTAACTATAGCACAATATTTTGGAGTGTTCACCAATAGGGTTAAGGTATAGGGTTAAGGGTATAGGGTTAAGGGCTTTAAGGTTTATGTTTAGGGTTTAGGGGTTTAAGGTTTATGTTTAGTATTGTAGTTTAAGGTTAGGATTTAAGGTTTAAGGGTATGGGGTTTCTAGTTTCATGTTTAGGGTTTAGGCTTTAGGGTTTATGAATAGTATCAGGATTTAATATTTAAGGGTTTTAGGTTTAGGATAGGATTTAAGGTTTTAGGTTCAAGTTTTAGGGGTTTTAAGAGGTGTAGGGTTTATGGTTTTAAGGTTAACATTTAGGGCTAGCATTTAAGGTTTTAAAGGGATTGAAGTTTAGGATTTAAGGTTTAGAGTTTTTAAGGTTTAAGGTTGAGGGTTTTGGGTTCAGTGTAAAACCAAGCTAACAAGTAATTTAGTTGTAATCTAACTCTATCTTTGTAAAAGATAAGAGTCTTATCCTAGAGGTTAACTACAAGGTGTAAAGCACCTCTATTAAAAGTCTATTTATAGACTTTTTTTCTATATTTCGAGATATATAACAGAGAATATTTCAACTATGTTTCTGACGGGATGTATGCATCTGGGCTCACATGTATGTACGTACGTACGCATGTCAGTCTGTAGATAAAAAAAAAATCGCAGAAAATGATCTAATGCAGTGTAGTATGATCATTCTCAATTCTTACAGTTTTGGACCACTCTGGGATCAGCCTTAGCACTCGATCGCATAAATTTGATCCTGCCACAACAGTACATAAAGATTTCATAAATTCAGGATTGTCTTATACTCCAAAGAAACAGAAAACTCAGTTTGAATTCTCGATGCTTAATCAACAGAAAACTCAGTTTGAATTACAGTTACATCTCTCTACATTCAGAATCCAAATACACACATATCAAATATTAGACCGGCATCCATGCAAATATTATTAGATGAATTGGGAAGAAAATAAAGTGAGGGCAGTCCCTAAAACACATCCAAAGCAATTTGTTTCAGCAACAATAAATTGGGAAGAAAATAGCCTAAGGAAATGCAACAGTAAGAGCCCCACCTTTGCTTATGCTTGCTCCAGATTCTGCATCAGCTTGGCCCTGACTGAGGTTTCTGTAAGGATTAGTGGAGATAAATGTTAAATAAGAGCAAAAACTGTTTTAACACTATTATGAAGTAGAATTGGCAGGTTATGAGAGACTCCATAAGCTTGCATTCCAACATTCTTGCACATGTACAAGCCTATGTTGCTTGGACTCTTCATTTTTAATGAAGTACCGGTGTCCGACACTTACCCCAGAGTCCAAGTAACATAGGTACAAAGCAAACATTCATGAACAAAAAAATACTTTTCTTTATCCCTGATTGAAGTCATGTTGAAGATCGGAGTGAGAACTTAAAGAAGAAAACAACATACGTAAGACTGTCAAGCATCATGCATATAACTTCAGGGTTCTGGTTATGATGCTTGAGCACTCTACATAAGGCTTCACTAGCTGCCGGACGTACTTTTTCCTCTGATAAGCAGACAAGACGAACTAATGCAGGCAGCACAAATGGTGGGTCTGCAAAAATAAACAATTCAGTCATACAGCAAGTTCATTCAAATCATCGATGTTAAAAACACAAAATGAATAAAAAGAACATTCATCGAGATATTGAAATATGTGACCAACTGCATAAACAAAACCACAATGCTGTACAACAGGTTAAACCAGTTCTAGAACATAAATAGCATTGGAAAAGATGGGTCTGCAAAAATAAATAATTCAGTCATGACTGTTCATTCAAATCACTAGTGTTCAAGAAAATAGAATAAAAGAATGTTAATCACAAAAAAAAAAACGACAGATTATACCCAAACTAGTTGTAGAACATAAAAATAGCATTAGCAAATATAAAGTGATAAATTATGAATTCCCGCACAATAAAGTATACACTTATCACTACATAATAAGGTTAAACCTAACCAATCAGTGGAAGTAAACTGGTTGTTTCCTCCCGGATTGCAGCTTCTTCATATTGAAGACATACCAGTAAGTGATTTGCTATAACTTGCCTGCAATAAAAACAAAGAAAGATCAATGAAAACCCAGGAAACCACAAATTATAACAGATAAATAAAAATCTCATACCAGGTTGTGTGATGAGCTTTATGTGATGAATCTTTTGACATATGAACCAGTTCTGATATAACATCAAAAGCATTCCTTCTCTGAACAGCATTTCCAGAAGCTAGCCGTTTAAGAACTTCTTCAAGGCAGAGACCATCAGTACTTCTGGTGAACAATAAATTACTGTCAAGTTTAAAGAGAAGCCATTAAATTATTGAAGCTGTCAAAAACTAAGGATGAAAATTTATAGTTTACATGGAACAATATTCTGCAATGAGTATAACAACGGCTCTAGCCGCAGCATCTCGCTCATCAAGAAGGTGAAGCAGCAATGGTACCACAGAGTCCAATTGATTGGTGTCAGATATACTGCTTCCGGATGAATTATTTCTCTTAAAAATGATCACCTTGAATATATGTACAACCCCATCTATTACATCTTCATCAGTGCAATGAAGCTTGACAAAATGCAGCAAGAACAGACACCAGTATTAGTACGTCAACATTGAGACACAATCCCTAAGACCTTGTGTAATATAAAATGATAACAACAATGCATCATAACTACTTAATTCTAGAGAATCATGGATGGTAGTATTGAATGCAATCAGTCAACTCATTTACGTTGAAATGTTAAAGACATATACATTGCAGTCCTTGTTTAAGTAAAGAATATTACTTCATGGACACTTACCTGTGATAAAAGAACGTGTGATATCTGCTTGCCATAATCCAACAATACGCATTCAAATTTTTTCTCATCAAAACGCCCAAGCAGAAGGCATAAGCAATTTAGGAAAAATTTTCTGGTCTCTATACAACTATCCTTTCTCTCAGCATGCTCCTCGCCATGGTTATTTGTATAGTACTGCATTTTTATTCCTTTTCTTAGCATTAGCAACTTAACAGATCCATCAGATAAAAGAAGACTTAATATTAAATCAAGTATCAATAACAAGACAGCCTCATGATCCTCAAGAAGAACATTTGAAGGTTGTTAATAAAATTCTAAGGTACCTAAAGTTCACATCTGGTGCCGTGTTGATTTTCAAGAAGAATCTTGACAGAAAAGTGAAAGTCTACACTGATTCAAGTTGGACTGGTGAGCTTACTGATAGGAGATCAGTTAGTGGTTATTGTGATTATGTTTGGGGCAACTTAGTTACTTGGAGGAGCAAAAAGCAAGTTGTGGTGTCAAGGAGGAATGCCGAGGCAGGATTTAGATCATTAAATCTTGGAATATGTGAAGGAATGTAGATAAAGAGGCTTCTCAAAGTGCTGCAGTTCGATGAAAACGTTGGTTTCAAAATCTACAGTGAGTGCCAGTCAACTGAGTATTGCTAAGAATCCAGTGCAACATGACAAAACCAAACATATTGAAATAGATAGGCACTTTATCTATGAGAAAGTGAATGATGGTATTGCAAAGCTAAACTATATTCCTATCAGAAGCCAGATTGCTTACATCTTCACTAAGGCACTCCCAAGAGTGAATATTGATGAGTTTACATCCAAACTGGATATATACAATATATACACAGTTTGAGGGGGAATGTTAGTTAGTATCGTAGGAATATACGTGCGTTATTGTTCCTTACTTTAAGGGATTTTGGAAATATTCTTTATCCCTTATTCTAAGGGATTATATATCCTAGGATTCTATAAATATCTTTTATTATTACAATCCCTTATTCTAAGGGATTATATATCCTATGATTAGTTTCTTTCCTAAAGTTAATTTTACTAAGATAGATATAGTTTGTAAATAAATATGTAATATGTTCTAATGAAATAAATAAGAAAAACAAAGAACTACTCTGATTTCTACAATAATGATATATCTGACCTGAATGCCGGACAAGTACTGGTCCAACAATTCCTTGTACGTCTTAGTAGATTTTTTATCTTCCAAGTGTAATAGCATGCCATAATGCTTCCAGCATGAAAAGAGTAGTAATGCTCTGGCTTTTAGAATTTGAGCCTGCCATCATGATTGCAAATGAGCAAATCATGTTCAACAAACAACAGATAGGATTAAAGGTAGATATGCTGAAGAAGAACAATTAAAGAGCGTAAGACCTGCCTCTCCTAGAAGGCCACCATAATGCACATGCATCTCCTGCAACCACTTAAGCACTTGCTCCAATCCTTTAGCATGCAATGGACGACTTTTTCTGCTCCACTGTTATGCATAATAAATGAATAAATCTCCTATTTGGTTTTTAGGGCAAAACCTTCACTACTATAAGAAAATATGAGATATTTACATGCAAAATTTGAGAAGAGTTTTATTTTGATTACAACAGTCAGTCAGTCGTCTAAACTTGCTTTCAAAACTTGAGCAATAGTTGTTTTGGAAATGTATTTAATAGTCAGAAAATGACACCTTTGAAGGCGAACAAGGAATTGTACTGGTTAATATCCATGAAAGAAGCAGCAAAGGAGAATTGTCCTACAGGAGGGTACTTTTACCAAAATTAGAAGGTAACTTTGCTTTTTCTAACTTCCTACATGAAAGGGTGCAGTGCAGCATATTGTAAAGAAAATCATACAACCTAGTAAGGTCAAAGCAATCATCATCCAATGTTTTAAATACAGTACCAAAACAGTTTGGTCAAATGATTAAAATTTCACCAGAAAGCTATTTTCAATACCAGTTTTATGACCCATATCCAAAAGGATTCAAACATTTGCTGTAGAATAACTCTGGTTTGTTTAGCAATAATTGTTTTGTAAATATAATTAATAGTCATAAAATAACACTTTTGAGGGCTAACAAGGGCTCATGCAAGTTAATATTTTTGAAAGAAGCGGCAAAATGAAAATTGTCAAACAAGTGGATACATTTTACCAGAATTAGGTCTATTCGCTTTCTCCAACTTCCTACCAAAAGGGTGTGGCGCAATCTATTGTAAAGAAAACCATATACCCTAATAAGGTCAAAGCAATGATTTTCCAATGTTTTAAAGACATTACCAAAACAGTTTCCTCAAAGAGTTAATTTTCATCACAAAGCTATTTTCAAGACCAGTTTTATGACTCATATCCTAAAGGGTTCATTTTCATTTCTTCCCCTAATATACAAACCATAATTTAGAGAAAGACTAATCTATTCAATTAATGATAGCTCAAATGTCACTTTGGAAACTTTTTGGCATTTGATTTCCTCACTAAGATGGGCATTAGCAACCTGCTTTTCCAGTTTAAAAACATATCTTGTTCTGTATTTCCAAAGTTCCTTCTTGATACTCAAAACATGAGATGTATTCTCTGATAAAAGAACACCTTTAACCATTTTATCCATTCCCCAGTTGCTTTAAATAAGTTAGTAGGATATTCTGCACGCCCAGCCCACAATTCTAAGCAACTTATCGATTTCTCCAATCCCTTTTGGCTAGGTTCTTCTCCCCAATAATTAAAAAGAAAATATAACCATGAAAAAATAAATCCATCAAACCTTTCAGAACACTAACCCTCCAGACATCTAATGTAACTCTACAGTGTAATATCTATAAACTGAATAATAAAATGCAATTGTTTTGATGAATGAAAAGATGCAGAAAACATGTAAATAAGGGTAGACACTAGACAAAAAGAAAATAACCAACTTATAACACTTACAGCAAGAAGTATATCCACTAAGTAAATGAGATCCTGTAGATAATCCCAAAGCAAATCTGTCATGTCCATGTTTAAAACTTCAGAAGATTTTTGAGCTGTGTTTATTTTGCTCTCATCAATTCTTGATGCTAATAAACTAACTGGAGGATTGGATTCACTGGATTTCAATGATTTAGTTCTGTTACTTAGCATATCAGGCTTTTTCAACAGCCCTTCAGTTAAAGCCAACAAGCAGTCTGCAGCCGCCACTGAAAGGCGCGAAGGGAGCTCAAATTTATCCTGCAAAATGCTATAGGAACAAATGGCAATCATGAGATGAATTGATTTAACTTTAAATTCTCAAGTTGCAAATATAGCATGGACAATAGGAACCCAACACCCCATTGGAGTAGATGTAATGTCAATTTCTCATCTAAGGTTCAGGACTTTCAAGTTGACAAAACAAAAACTTAATGGAAGGTAAACTAGTTCAGGTTATTTGAGCCCAAGCAACCATTAATAACCACTTAGTCACTTCAGGAGCAGTTATCCAATGCCCATGATAATAAATACTACCTTCCTTTACGTGCAACACATGATAAATGTGGTATAGAAGTGCAAAGTATCTTCAACAAAGCACTGTACTTCTCCTTTATTCCTGAAATCAATTATTCAAAAAAAAATCATCAATTTTCCAAAGTGTGGAACACAATTTTAATTACTAAAGATTATTTAACAGACTTCTCGACAGAATATATACCACTCTACACTTGAAATTTTGGCAAGAAAAATCAATTCTACCGAAACACAAATACGGAAAATAAGTCTATGTTTGGATACTCCTTTTGTTACTTTCTTTTTCACATAAAGGTTCCACATAAAACTAAAACCATGCATTTTTCTTATTAAAAGAATCATATTTCCAATTATTTTTAAATTTATAAAAATGTTGATACCAAAAAATGTAAAACTTATGGAAAAGAAAACTGACATAATGGTTCCACAATGCATAGATATATTATATACACCTTAGAGAATTAGGGTAGAAGCCTTGAAGAACATAGAGCAATGAATAATTTTAACTTACAAAAATAGTATAGGGTTAAAATAAGTTGTTGGTACCAAGAAAAGTAAAGCAGCAATTAAAACAGGATAATTCCATATCATAGATTCATTGTCTACACCATAAAAACAACTTATATAGAAATAGAATAGGAATCCATCTTTTTACCATTAAACAAATGCTGATCCGTGACATTTTCATACTCCACGAGCCCTCGTACAAGAGTACACCAACCAAAAGCAATATACCGGTCATCTTTCCTTACAATCATGTTTGCAAGATTCATGGCAACTGCTTGAAAAAGAAGATCGTCTTGGAAGAGCCAATTGAGAAGTATCATAGGTTGAATGTCATGCTTCGAGTTCTTGAACTTCAATGACTGGCAACAAGGAAGCAAACACATAAACCTTTATAGTTTATTTCACTTACTTTTTTATATGAATCAACATTTCCAATATTAGAAGTCAAGTATAAAATTTTGTGGAAAAAAAACATGCCGCTGAATGTGTATTCGTTTGAAAAGAAACAACAATCAAACATTAAAAAGAAAAAGAAAGATAGGTTTGAATACGTGCTGAGTCATGGGAACGAGAATCTCATCCAAAGTCTCGCCTCTCTGCGCCGCATCTCGAACGTACTTGTCAAGAAACCAGAGTGAATCATCCAAAGAATCTGCAAATTTAACATATAAAAAAATCAAGTTTTATTAAATATAATTGAGAAAGATTCAGAAGTGAGGCGTTTGGGAGCGTCGACTACCAAGCGAGGATTTGATGGAGGAGTCGGGGGAGAGGCGAGAAATGGAGAGGTGAAGTTTCTTGGAACGGGCGGCGAGGAGAGCGGTCATAGCTCTTCCGATTGTGAGCGAAACCATTGATTCCGGCTCCGATTTCCATATTAGGTTTTGTTGTTGTAGCTCTGCTCGTCGCTCCATTTCTGGGTAAAGTGTGGAGAATCAAGGTTTCTTGTTTCATTCCAGAAGAAGTGAAGAACTGGTGGAACTAGGAGTTACTTAATGGTCTGAAAGTCGGGGCTACGAGATCAAACCGTGTTTCCAGTTTATGGGCCGGTCTAGACCGGAAGTCTTGAACCAGTCGCTATGGGCTACCAACTAAGATTTTGTTGTCTTTGTGTCCTAGGCCCGTTTTTATTGTGTTAGGTTGGCCGAAATTACTTCATCTAATAATGAATAAAAATATTTAAATTTAATAAAAAATATTTTAAAAAATAATTATTGACCCAAACCTAAAAGTTATATTTTTTAAATTTTTGGGTTGAAAATCTTGTTTGGATTTAAAATAAGTTTAACCCTTATTATCTATTTTTATATTTTTCAAAAAATGACAATATATTTAAAATAATATTTCATTTTTTAATAATATTTTAAAAATTTCAAATCGAATAAATTTTAAATATATATTTTATAAAATTTAATATTTAAAATAGTTGATATAATTATAATCAAAATTTATAAATTAACTGTCAAAAAAATTAATAAGAGATATTACATGTATGAGGGGTACGGCTATCAGTATCTAACTTGTAACTTTCCGCTCCAAAATCCAAATGCCCCAGATCGCTGACCGGTCTAATGCTCCATCAATTCCTGGGAACGGTAAATCCCCCCACCCCAAAACCTCCCCAAAACCCTTTCAACCACAACTCCTTCGATCAAAACTACAGAAACATCTGCAACATTCTCCTCTCTTTAACCCACACAAGGTCCCTCCCCAAGGGTCTTCAACTCCATGCTCACATCATCAAATCAGGCATCCAAACCATCCCTCTCATCTCCCATCACCTCATCAACTTCTACTCCAAAAACCAACTCCCCCTTTTCTCCCGTCGACTCTTCTTCGAAACCCCACACAGAAGCCCCACTACTTGGAGCTCTGTCATTTCCTCTTTCGCTCAAAATGAACTCCCTTACCTTGCACTCCAGTTTTTCCGTGATATGCTTGTTGATAACGTCAGGCCAGACGATCATATCTTCCCCAGCGCTACCAAGTCGTGTGCTATTCTGGGAAGGTCTGATATCGGGCAATCGATGCATTGCCTGGTTTTGAAAACTGGGTATGATACCGATGTATTTGTGGCCAGTTCTCTGGTTGATATGTATGGGAAATGCGGGAGAATTAAGGCTGCGAGGAAATTGTTTGACGAAATGCCTCAGAGAAATGTTGTTTCTTGGAGTGGGATGATATATGGGTATGCTCAGTTAGGTGAATTTGGGGAAGCTTTGACGTTATTCAAACAAGCGATATATGAACGTTTGGACGTGAATGATTTTACTTTTTCCAGTGTTGTACAGGTTTGTGCTAACTCGACTCTGTTTCAGTTGGGTAAGCAGATACATGGATTGTGCTTTAAAACGAATTATAATTCGTCAAGTTTTGTGGGGAGTTCTTTGATATCTTTGTATTCTAAGTGTGGAGTGATTGAAGGTGCTTACCAGGTTTTCGATGAAGTCTCTGTTAAGAATCTTGGGATGTGGAATGCAATGCTGATTGCTTGTGCTCAGCATTCACATACTGAGAAAGCTTTTGATTTGTTTAAACAGATGGAAGGCCTTGGGGTCAAACCGAACTTTATTACATTTTTGTGCGTGCTCTATGCTTGTAGCCATGCTGGGCTTGTTGTGAAGGGGAAGCATTACTTTGAACTAATGAAGGAATATGGAATCGAGCCAGGTGATCAACATTACGCCTCCTTGGTTGATATGTTCGGTCGCTCAGGTAAACTGCAGGAGGCACTTTCGATTATCAGGGAAATGCCTATCCAGCCAACGGAGTCTGTATGGGGAGCTTTTCTAACAGGGTGTCGAATTCATGGGAACACTGAATTGGCAGCTTATGCTGCTGATAGGATCTTTGAGTTGGGACCTGTGAGCTCAGGTTTGCATGTGTTATTGTCTAATGCTTATGCTGCCGCCGGGAGATACGACGATGCTGCCAAAGCTAGGAAGTTGCTTAGAGACCGAGGGATTAAGAAAGAGACAGGTTTGAGTTGGGTTGAGGAGGGAAATAAGGTTCACACATTTGCTTCTGGGGACAGGTCCCATGCGAAAACAATAGATATTTACCAAAAATTAGAGGAATTAGGAGACGAAATGGAGCAAGCTGGTTATATTGCAGACACGAGCTTTGTGCTGAGAGAAGTCGGCGGTGAAGAAAAGAATCAGACAATCAGATATCACAGTGAAAGACTAGCTGTTGCATTTGGGCTCATTACCTTTCCACCAGATAGACCAATTAGGGTTATGAAGAACTTACGCATCTGCGGTGATTGTCATACAGCATTCAAGTTTATGTCCAAGTGCACCGGAAGAGTAATTATTGTGAGGGATAACAATCGGTTTCATCATTTTGAGGATGGAAAATGCTCCTGTGGTGACTATTGGTGAATGAATTTTAGGATACCATTTCTGTATCCTAACAAAATTCTGAAACAGGAAGTGAGCAAAGAAATTCATAGAAAGTGTATACTGGGATAAACAAGCAGTCCATTATTCTGTGGATGGCAAAGATGCTTCTGTGATGACTATCCATGAACAAGTTGTAAGATTACATTTATTCTACCTTCAAAAAAATTTGAAATGGGAAGGGGAAATAAAACCAAAGAAAACCTTATATATATGGTTAATCCAGTTTTGTTAAATGTGATGTTTGATGCTCATGATTGACTATCCATTATTATTATTGCTTTTTTTGTTTACCTTCAATGGCTGATTACATTCTGTTGCATGGATTTGTGGACTCACTTTCTATTGAAGTTGGAATTTCTTGCAAGTTGAGTCAAGGCCAAGAACATGCTAGTCATAAACAGTTGTAAAGGTAAAATTAAGAAAGTGGAATGCCTTTACTTTTTTTTAGTTTAACCACCGGCATCCGACTCGTTGACGACTAATCCAGATCGGGTTTTACACAAGTCATTTGAACAAGTTGTACTAAATAATTGTTCGGAACAATCATTATTTCCTCTCTCCGACGTTCTTGCAACTGACTCTTTGAACCAAGTTTCTCCCTTCCCTCTCTGTTCTCATCGTCCATAGCCAGCCCTCTATGTATCATGGATGAGGATGCTTAATATGTGGTCAAGGAAAGCAACGAAAGAACTTATTTTGAGGGAAAAAATGGTGAAATGACACCGAGGAGAGTACGTCAAGCTCTATGTTCATGGAACCATTCTCGGTTACAAAAGGTCGATTCTTTCACTTCATGGAGTAATGTAACATTGAAGGGCTTAGTAGTATGACATTTTTGGCTTTTCTTTTTACATATGTTTTCTTATTCAAATTACATCAATTTTTTTTTTATTTTGCATTTGAGAGCTATACACACTATTGTTTATTCGACCTTGATTATTTCTTATGATAATGGTTATGATTCATTCTAGCAAAAAAATGTGCCAAATGAATAAAGTCACTAACAGTTAAGATTAAGAGAAAATTTAGGTCGGTTTTGGACTTAATGGATCTAAATAAGATAATCTGGAAATTTGGGGTCTCAGAGGTCACGAGTGTTGGTTGAAAATTGAGTTGATACCTACGTAGCTAAAAAATTACTTATAAAAAATATCAAATCATCACAAAATTAGGTGAGATAATGGTAGGGGCAAAAAATGAGTCGAGTAATGTTGTGTACCATTTGATTTGATTTGCAAATAATTCTGAGTTAAGCCTAACAGTACTATATTTGATTTAGTTCGTTAAGAATTTAAATCGAGTTTGATTGAGTTGAATTTGAGTAGTTCTTGATTTATCTCCAGATGAAACCAAGATTTGAGATTAAAGAACAAATCATAAATATAGAAAGGTGAATCGCTAAATTCATAATTTCTCATTTTTTAAAAACTACATTAAAAAAACTTCATGGGAAAGGGCGCCTCCAAATTCATAATGGATGAGTCTACAATGAACATCGAATACCATTGAACATTACTAACGTTAAACACCGTTGAACATTATTAAATTAATTAATTGTATGTTAAGTCTATCACTTTTTAATTAATTGCATATTAAATTTTTAATATTTTTAATATTTATTAATTAATTTAATAGTGTTTAACAATATTTATTATTAGTAATGTTTAATAATGTTCGACACCCGTAATAGAATTTTTATTCATAATTTATTTTTCGTGAACCTCCAAGTGGTCTTGGTTTGGAAAATGTTTTATTCTTTTATGGTGTTTTCATTTTCCAATAGACAAAGAATTCAAATTATAGTTTACCCGCTGCCATATATAGAAGGAAAGATATTACAGAAGAAATCCAAACCTGAAAACAAGGAAACATATTACAACTCAAATCCAAAAACCTTTGGATATAGGTAGTTTTCCAAGAAAAGAAAATCCAAGGAAGAATTTTTAATGGTTGAGCGAGAAAGATGGATGTTTATCCTTGATGAAATGCAGGCGCAGCATTTTCCTTATTTATATGCATGTAAACAAGCAGTTTGTTTTTTTTAGTTTCAGCCATTTGTATTCAATCGGAGCAAGTCATTGCTGGAGACCACGGTGCATGAAAACCATCAGGCTACCCTGTTGAAACCACGACCGGAACAGGAGAGTCCGTTTCACACTCGTGGTCCTTGTCTTGAGCAATTTGTTTTTATAATAACTTCTCTACGTTGACGAATAACTTATTATTAATTTAAGCATTTTCGTGGGATTTCTGGGGCTTGTTTATCTTAGGGAGGTTTATGCAATACCTGGTCCTGGTCGTGTAGAATATATTTCCAAAAGAAAGAGGAAAACTCTAGTCAATCCTGTGCATTTTTAATTCCTGTAAGTCCATTTCTGTCCCTTTGAATTCTTTCTCTTTAATGATTCTCATTGTTGGATGGGGGCTGACCATTTCCTTTTTCTTTTCTTTGGAAGTTCTTCCACTTTGCATGCATGAAGAATTCCAATTTCTTTTGAGTTTGTCAGAATTGTAAAAAGGTTGTGAAATCTCAATTCTCAGCCATGTAAGTTATTTTTTTTTAATTTCTTGAGGAAGTTTGAACTTGGTACACACCAGTTGTTTGTTGGACAGCCACGCTGTTTTCATGGTGGTTAGTGGCATTTCGAATCCGTGGAACGATATGGGAAAGTTACCCCTTTTCATTTTGTTCAGAGATTCAAGGTATTCTTCATTTTCCAAGTAGTATTCTTTTAGTTTTTTCCTTTAAATTTGCCCATCTTTATAGCCGTATCTGGAAATAATTTGCTTCTGATTTAGAAGACTATTTGGAAAAGTTTAAAACGATGATCATGGTTGAAACTTTAAACCCAGATTTTCATCTTAAACCCCAAAAGAAACACCAAGTCCATGACCATCTGAACCATAATTTAGGCGGTCAAATTATAGGGCTCCAAATATGTTACTTTAAAAGAGTTGAATTAAATGTGATCAGAGAGTAATAAAACAGCACAGGGCACCAAGAGAAGAGGGCTCCAAATGGGAAGTTTATAGGGAAAAAATAAAATATGTTAGTTTATTAAATTACAAGAACAAAATAAAAAATGACTTTGGGTCCATGTTATTTTTTTACTAAAATGAAAATATCTTTTAAAAATCTTATATACCTTTCAGATTAAAAATTAAAGGGTCTTGTTTTAATAATGCTGGTAAACCTTTGATCACAATAATTTTGCAGGAATGTTCTTAAGTATGATGAACTAGGAACAGAAATAGTCAACATCGGATTACCTGCAACACTTGCTTTGATGGCAGATCCTATCGCTTCTCTAATTGACACAGCATTCATTGGCCGCATAGGTTTGTGCTCACTTTCTGTTTAGGCTGAGGGGAAGGAAGGGGTCCTAACCCCTTGCTCCAAAATTCCTTGATATCTGAATGTTGTTATACTAAAAAAATGGTAATAAAAAACTATTTTTGCCTTAAAATACTTTTAATCTCAACCACCTCAACATAAACTTCTTTGTTTCACCTTTGACCATGTTCTAATATGTGTTGGATGTGGGTACAAAAAAGTTGTTTCTCTCTTTCTAACTATGCTACACATCCTTGTAAATGAAGTTGATTTTTTATGTTTTGAAATCACCACTAGATAAAGTAGAACAGTTCAAGATTATAGAATCTTGAGTCTTTCATGTACAAGAAAGGATTTTGTTTTTGTTATGATTTTGTAAATAGAAGCTAAACATCACAAAGATGACATCACTACAGGGTTTGTTAATTTATAAGTTCTGTTCATATAGTTTCTGAATCATCAATGTCTTGGTTATCTGTTTTGACATGTAGCTGATATTTGTGATTCTCAGACACCATTCAGTTACCCCACATGATTATGAATGCATGAGATTTCTTCTATGAATAATGTTTTTATTAATGTTCAACTTCGGTCGTAAGATTTGGTTTCATTCTATACATATGAATCTTCTCATATAGGTGCGGTGGAGTTAGCTTCTGTAGGAGTTTCGATTGCAATTTTTAATCAAGCATCAAGGATTACCATGCTCCCCCTAGTCAGTATTACCACTTCCTTTGTTGCTGAGGAAGAAGCTACTAGTAAATCTAGTACTGAAGCAGAAGAAGATGAAAATGTAGGCAGTAATCAGGATTTTGACCAGGAAATGTTGCCTCTAACTGGTATGCTTTCTATATACACTCTCCCTGCTTTTGTTGAAATGCTAATCTGAATTCTGATAAATTGCATTCTTAGACAATGTTCACTTGCATGAGGTTCTTTCACCGTCTTGATAATATCGGTTACATTAAGCATGTTTCGGCTTATCTATAATTTTAGCATTGAGAATATAAATGTCATTTGCAGGCAGAAGTGACAAGAAAATAACAAAATCCGAGGACAATAGAAGGCGTGTACCATCAGCATCTTCAGCACTGGTTATAGGTTGCATGTTGGGAATACTTCAGACTTTGTTCCTTATTTCTACTGCTAAACCTATCTTACATTACATGGGAGTAAAACCTGTGAGTGTTCATCTTGTAATTCCCTTATTGCAATTTAAACGTTGATTCCCATGTCATGTATGTGTGTGTGCATGTGAATGATTAAGGCTCTTTTAATGCCAAATTGCCAATATAGTTCTTTCCTATTCTTATTGGTGAAATTTTATACAAATTTTCAGCTGGAAATGTTAACTTGATTGCACAGATTATAATATTTTAACCTATGAATAAACGCAAAGTAACAAGTATAAAAGGACTGATAAACACATGAAAAAGGCTTGCAAGATTAATTGATTTAAATAATCAGATGGACCTCGATTTTAGAAGCCGAACCATTGTGAATCATCAGATGGAGCTCAGTTTAGTTTCAGAAACAACAGTTGCCTAGATTGGATTAGCCTCTTAAAGTGAACTTATCCTAATTGGTCCCCAAGAATCTAAAATGTTGTCTGCTCTTGGTTTGTCCAGGATTCTCCTATGCTCGAGATAGCTCAACAATACTTGACATTACGATCACTCGGTGCTCCAGCTATTCTTCTTTCATTAGCTGCTCAAGGTGTTTTCCGGGGATTAAAGGATACTAAAACTCCCTTATATGCTATCAGTAAGCAAGCTTTCCTTTTAATTAATGTTAATTTTGTTGGAAATCAAAAACAGCATGTGGAGGCAGGAGGCTTATTAGAACAATCCCCTTGAAAGGTAGTCACTGAATGGGAAACATTTCAAAAATACCATTTCCATTTTTGCACATTGGATTTGTAGGATCTATTAAAGTCTGCCATTTCAAAACCAATTTCGTATCCTCCTTGTCCTTTTGGATTCTCAATCATGTATTATAATGGCGAAACGTTGTTACCACATTTTGTGAGTAAACTACCCATCATTGTTGTTTGCAATTGCTAATGCAGTCATTGGAGACTCGGTGAACATCCTTCTGGACCCTATACTTATATTCACTCTTCGTCTGGGCGTCAATGGTGCGGCCATTGCTCATGTAGTTTCTCAGTAAGTTATTTTCTTTTTGTTGGTTAATTGGCCGCATCATCTTTCTGGTCTTTTAATATGTCTTCATCTGGTTAATCACTTAGTGCATCGTATTTGCAGGTATTTAGTTTTTCTCATACTCATTTGGAGATTAGTTGAAAATGTCGTTCTGTTGCCTCCAAGTTTTAAAGAGCTACAGTTCGGTCGATTTCTTAAGAGTGGTGAGTGCTTTAATTATGGTACTTAAAAAATCAAAAGGATGTATAACTGTTTGTAGTAGAATAAAATTCAATTGTTTCAGTAGGGACTTTGTCTCTTCAATTTTCTTTCCAATTGATTTACCTCAATTGCTGGTAGAAAGAAAATGATATAGAACCCTTGCAGGACTATGATATCTGTGATGTCACTACTTCAGGATTACATCTATTGGTTAAGGTAATATCCACAACATCCTGTATGACCGTGGCTGCTTCATTAGCAGCTAGGCTGGGACCGAAACCGATGGCTGCATTTCAGGTTTGCTTACAGATTTGGTTGGCAACCTCTTTGCTTGCTGATGGATTGGCTGTTGCAGGACAAGTAAGATTTCATGTTAATTTAATGAACCACCTTTACATTATGTTTGCCACTCATCTTCATATTTGTTAGGAACCAATCAAAAGCACAAGCTTCAGTGTTTTCCCTTCATCTCTTTAAGCCATAGAATCAAAGTGCAGTTACATTGTTTTTCCACAGAGTGAAGTTCAACATATTTCTTACCTTTTCCAGGCAATCCTTGCAAGTGCATTTGCGAAGAAAGATTATGAAAAGACAGTCGTTGCTGCTTCTCGTGTGCTGCAGGTACTAACATTACATGACCATTAAACTTCACTTGTTTCACTTTGCTTCATGCTCTAAATTCTGCTTGTGATATCTATATTCAGATTGGTGTTGTTTTGGGGCTTCTGCTATCATTTATTCTAGCAGCTGTATCACAATTTGCTTCGAACTTGTTTACGAAGGATTTCGATGTTTTGAGACTCATGAACATCAGCTTTCCAGTATAGCTCCCTTCCTCAAAATCATAAAAATATTCTTTTCTTTCTTCGAATACTAATTTGTTCGGTCATCGACATTTTCGTGTCGATCAGTTCATCGCAGTAACTCAACCTATCAATGCTTTAGCCTTCGTTTTTGATGGTGTTAACTATGGAGCTTCGGATTTTGCATATTCAGCCTACTCCATGGTTTGTTCAATTGTAACCCTCACATTGCTGAATCAAACCATAATATCTAACAATGTTCAAGCCTTTTCTATGTCTCTTCTTCATATATTTTTCTTCGGTCATTTTCCTAGGTTTTGGTCGCAGTTACAAGCATCTCTTGCTTGTTCACGCTATCCTCCAGCCATGGCTATGTTGGCATCTGGATTGCTTTGACCATCTTTATGTGTTTGCGCGTGTTTGCTGGTCTTTTGAGGTAACAATCCATCCATAGCTTCATTTATTTTCCATTTTCTGTTTCTATATGGACCAGTAATCAGCTAACAGAAAAATTCTCTAACACTTGTCATGAAACATTGTTCTTCAGGATAGGAACTGGAAGGGGACCTTGGAACTTTCTCAGGAGCTGATTGCTACAACTATACTGTTCCAATTTCATTTTCGACCCTGCATTTGTCTTTGCTGCAAGAACCCTGATAAATCGAATAAAAGTTACCTCATCATCTATTTTTCTTCATTCGCAAGATTCAAACTCGAAAGGGGCATTAGAACTTCGGCCCAACATGCAGTCCTTAGCTTAGACCATGCACTTTGATATAGCCGGATTGTATATATATATAAACATACATATATGCAATACATATTGTTATCACTCTGCATTACTAATAAATTATCTATTTTTCTTTCTTTAAAACATGATTTTAAATAGTCAATGTTTGCCAACATAATGCCAACTTTCTAATTAATCTATGCAATCACCCAACTTTCTTATTTATGGTATGCTTTCAATCAAAACAACAATACTTTGGCTCAACATATGCATGCAAGTATACCGAAACGGGTGAAAATCGTCCGACCTCTTTTTCATGCTTCCATTCGTGCCTTCGCTTTAAATTAGAGGTTTAGGATTTAGGGTCTAAGGTTAAGGGTTGTGGTTAGGGCTTAAGAAATCAAGGGTATGATGTATTTTTTAAGGTTTAGAATATAAAAAATAAATGTTAATGATTAAAATTTAATTTTTTAAAAATTTTCAATAAGAGACATTAAAGCATAATAAAAAGACAGAAGATTTTTACCCTACCCAAACAATCCCAACCGGACATTTAACTTCATTACTCATTGTTTTAAAAATATGAATTTTAATTTGATAAATAATCAATTTAATATATTTATATATAAAAAGTTGGTAAAACAATAGAAATAAAAGACTTGGCAAGAAAATACCCTGTAATCAATAGACTATTTAAAAAAGTTGGACACGACAGCGCTACACATGTCTATAGTCGAGGAACGTATCCAAAACTCGAAAGCAGCCATTGTTTTAAGTCAAATGTAGCAGCATATAACAGCTTCTAAATTCTCTGTCGCTAAGCTCTCTGGCCTGGGGTGGGGAATATGCCTCACCTTCCCCCATATTCTTAACCTCAAATGCTCAATCATCCTGCTCCAACCATAAATCAACAGAAGCTGGAGTTCCTACTCCTATAAAAATGCATGGGGGGAATGAGAATAACCAAGAAAAATAAACTCACGTTGGACAACAAAAACAAAATCAAATAGGAAAAAGATTCCAGAAAACGACACGACAACGACTCACCGACAGTTGCTTTACGTATAATTTTACGTCAAAGCCTGCTCAAACGCAACACCCTTGGCTTCTACTTGTCGGCAACCATCAGGGAGGTTGTCTGTCAATTCTGTTTCATTCACTCTTTCACTCAAGACGAAACAAAAAAAGATGGATTCAGTCTATTATGAGGTGAAGCTTAGGATAGGATCATAAGTAAAGTGAACTGAAGATCTGCCGAAATTTTAGCTTTGTAAATTCTAAGGGAAAGATCAAATGTTGGTCCAAGACCGTGCACTTCCCAAATCTTCAAAGCTTCGCCAGATCAGTGCCCTCCCTACACTTCAACCAAAGAGGTTTGCTGACTCCAAAAACCTTGATTTCTCCACATGGGTTTCCGAGAATTTCTACAGAATCGTCGCAATCTTCGTCCTAGTCGCCACCGTTGCCGCCGTTTTCTTCCTTTACGGTTCCACTAACACGGCCTCCCTACTTTGCCTCCAGTCCCAGACCCAACGCGCCATGGATTCCATCTCTCTCCCTCAAATCAACTGGAATTCAATCAAACCCATTGCTGACAAGACATCACCCTACGCTAATTTCAGGTCGGAGCAGTGGATAGTTGTCTCCGTTTCGGGTTACCCGTCTGATGGGTTGCGAAAGATGGTGAAAATTAAAGGGTGGCAGGTTTTGGCAATTGGGAACTCGAGGACTCCCAGAGACTGGAGCTTAAAAGGTGCGATTTTTTTTGTCTTTGGATATGCAAGCGAGTTTGTGTTTTCGTGTTGTGGATCATTTGCCTTATGATTCTTATGTTAGAAAAAGTGTTGGTTATTTGTTTGCGATTCAACATGGTGCTAAAAAGATCTTTGATGCCGATGATCGGAGTGAAGTAATTGATAATGATTTAGGGAAGCATTTTGATGTAGATTTGGTAGGGGAAGGAGCTAGGCAAGAAGTTATATTGCAGTATAGTCATGATAATCCTAATAGGACCATAGTGAACCCTTACATTCATTTTGGTCAACGGTCAGTTTGGCCTAGGGGATTACCATTGGAAAATGTTGGTGAAATCGGACATGAGGAGTTTTACACTGAAATTTTTGGTGGGAAACAGTTTATACAGCAAGGGATTTCAAATGGGTTGCCGGATGTTGATTCTGTGTTTTATTTTACTAGGAAGTCGGGTTTGGAAGCCTTTCATATCAGGTTTGATGTGCATGCACCCAAAGTGGCGCTGCCACAAGGTATGATGGTGCCGTTGAATTCATTTAATACCATTTACCATTCATCAGCATTTTGGGCCATGATGCTTCCTGTTTCTGTTAGTACAATGGCTTCAGATGTATTGAGAGGTTATTGGGGACAGAGGCTTCTGTGGGAGATTGGTGGTTATGTAGCTGTGTATCCACCTACGGTTCATCGGTATGACAAAATCGAGGCATACCCCTTTTCAGATGAGAAGGATTTTCACCTGAATGTAGGTCGTTTGATCAAATTTCTGGTGTCATGGAGATCAAATAAGCATAGGTTGTTTGAGAAGATATTGGAATTGAGTTATGTTATGGCAGAGGAGGGTTTTTGGACCGAGCAGGACCTCAAGTTCACTGCTGCTTGGCTTCAAGACTTGCTTGCTGTAGGTTATCAGCAGCCAAGGTTGATGACGTTAGAATTGGACCGACCAAGGGCAACTATTGGTCATGGTGATCGAAAAGAATTTATCCCTCAGAAAATCCCATCTGTCCATCTAGCAGTGGAAGAAACAGGGATGGTTAGTTCTGAGATTGGGAATTTGATTCGTTGGAGGAAGAATTTTGGAAATGTTGTTCTTATCATGTTCTGCAATGGTCCTGTGTAACATACTGCCTTGGAGTGGAGATTACTTTATGGGCGGATATTTAAAACTGTAGTTATTTTGTCTGCAAAGAGGAATTCAGAGCTTGCTGTTGAAGGTCAATTAAATCACCTTTACAAGTAAGTTTCCTGAAGAATTGTTTCTTACCCAAGACTTTATACTTTTAATTTATTAATTTACTTGTCTATGCTGCATCCTGCTCAGAACTTCGTTTTTTGAATTTTTGGGAGAATAAAGTGACATTCTGGTTTAGCAGATAGCTTTTCCTTCGGGACATTAGAGCGTAGATTTGCCTTATTTTCTTTCATCCTTATCCGACAGTTTTGATCTTAATCTTTTTTAATGTTACTCTTGAAATTGATGTTTGAGTGGAACGATTGAAAGGAACATCCAAAAGTTGAACATCGGTAGGAGGATGTATGATGCTCACATACTTTTAACCATTTAAATCAAGCTATTAACCCAAAATATACTAGATATACTTTGTGAGTTGTATTTGACTTGAAGTTATACTGCAGATGGATTTTTCTAATATAAATTGAACAGTAATTGCCTTTTCTTTTCCTATTTTGTTGACATGTAAAGCAGAAAATTGTTGTTAAATGGTCAACTAATAGTTGATAATCATGGAAACGTTTTAGTTAAGTCAAGTCATGCTGTTTTACAGGGCATCTGTCATGTTTACTAATTTATCTCGTAACATATTTTACAGGCATCTACCTAAGATATTTGATCGGTTTTCTAGTGCGGACGGCTTTTTATTCGTTGAAGACGATACTGTTCTTAATTACTGGAATCTACTACAGGCAGACAAGACTAAGCTATGGATTACAGATAAGGTACCTAAACCTTCTTGGTTAGCTCTTTTGGTGTCTACTCTTGACATGTTCTTTTCAATATTTAGAACTAGTTTTTATTAGTAATTGTTGTCCCTAGGACATGGGCCTTATATATTGTGCTGGTAGGTATTTTCGTTTCGCAATAGATTTGCCATTTATACAAAGGAAACAGTTTGAATTGTTATAAAATGATATACATGGTGTTACTAAGAAACAGAAACTGTTGATCATGAGTAACTACTAAGTCGCTGCTATTCTTTTTCTTTCTGATTTGATGGGATTTAGGTATCCATGTCTTGGTCGACGGTGACAACCAAAGAAAATTCAGATTGGTATTCAAAGCAAGCTAACCTGGTAAAGAAAGTTGTTAGTACAATGCCAGTCCACCTCTAAGTAAACTATAAAGAAGTTGTGAAGAATGAGCAGAGCCTCAACATTTGCAGTTCTGAGATATTCTACGTTCCTCGGCACTTTGTTGCGGACTTTATTGATCTCGTTAACCTGGTTGGCGATTTAGATATCCATCAAAAGGTTGCTGTACCTATGTTCTTTTTGTCAATGGATTCTCCTCAGAATTTTGATTCAGTGCTGAGTACATTGGTGTATAAGCAAGATCTACCTTCAACTAATTCTTCATGGACACATTATTCAGCACAAGCACCGGCAGTTCATCCCTGGAAGGTGTCAAGTGAAGAGGAATTCATAAAGCTAATAAGAATCATGTCGGAAGGTGATCCCCTCCTGATGGAGTTAGTTTGAAGGTGACGAATTTGTTTGATACACCCAAGAACCACGGTTGGATGAGGAACACTGTTGTAACTGTAATACCAAAACACTTGTTTTTGTTTTGTTCCATTCATTTTTTACAGGGGAATGGAACTTCCCTCTAGATGGTTTACCTTTGTATGATTCTTTTACTGATAGAAGATCCCTCCAAAGGTCTCCTAATTACTCACAGACGCGTTTAAGGTATCTGACATTAGACCAGTTAGTCTCTCCCTCTAATCCAAGTTGTTGAAGCCACTCAAATGGAGGTGTAAGCTCAAAAGGGAGCTCAAGATGGATCTTCAGGTCCAGAACTAAAGCGGAGGAACAACATGAATTCTGCTGAATAATCTCTCCTCGTGATGTTGAGAAAACTATGTAATCAAAAGACACCAGATATTTGTTTTAGTATTGATATGTTATGTACTGGTACGGTCATCAATACCAATATGCTTAGCTCGTATTGATACTCGTTGTTTTAGGATTCTCGTTGTTTTAGGATTGATATGTTATGTATTAGATAATGATTATTTTTTATTTTAAAAAGGTATTGATACATCAACCCGATTGAACCATAACTTAATACACAATCAAAACTAAAACCACCAAAAACAAATTGAACCATGAGAGACTTACTACACAGCAATCGGATAAAAAACGAAGTTCATGCTCAATAATCTCTAAAAAAGCCAGGAAACATCTGCAGACAAAAGTATAGGATCCCTCAGAAGCCTATTGGCATAGTAAACCATTTTTCGCAAACCGAGTCAGACAAACCATTGCATTGTCTCGGAGCAAAAAGTTCTTCAATAGTATAATCATCGACATTTGATCAACAAAACAACACTCTCAAAGTAAACACTAGCTACATAAAACTACTTGATGTTAAGACACAGTTAGCTGCAAAGCTGAGATAGATAATAATTACTACAAACAAAAATAATAGAACTACTAGAGTTAAGATACAATAAGCTGCAAAGCTGAGATTTCTTACCGTCAATGATTCAATTACTGAGCATGTTCCAATATACACGACAATGTTAGTTTAACCATAATGTTACTGCTGAAGTCGTATGCAAGAGAAAGGCTGAATAAAAAAAAACAGATTACTGTAAACATTAGGGAATTAGCAAAGAAAAAGATGATATTAGCATTTAATATGTGATGAAAACTCTAGCAATCTATCCGCTGGTGTACGTAATGCACAAATTTCTTCTACTGAGCTAATAAAAGCAGAATGTAGATGTGATGGAAAGAAAATAGAAAAAGTTAAAAGGACAATGTACCTTACAAGCACGACCGTCGGTGAAAGAATGATGATGTTGCCACCACCAGTGAAGGAAAAAGAGAACGACGAGATGATTTGGTGGAGCAATATATGTCTGTAACATGACTTGTCGCTAAGATAAATTTGAACACAGCAATAAAAAACGAAGTCTAAGTTATTTTCAGAAAGACTTGATTTTTCCGTTGACTTGTAAAGTTAATTGCATTTACTCAGCTTATTTTACTCCGCCAAACACGAGAAAGTCAGTAAAATGCTTTCCGGAAAACCAACTACATGGAAACAAACACACCAAAATAGAAGAAAGAAATCCAGATGAAGACAGGAGAACGACCCACCAAGACCAAACTGCAAGCAGTTGCTTTGCATACAATTTTACATTAAAGCCTTCCCAAACCCCTCACCCTCTTTCCTTCAGAAAGATTGCCTGTCAATTTACTCTTTCACTCAACACAAAACAAAAGTATAGAGTCAAGCTAATGTGTGTAGCTGAGGATCGTAAGTGAAGATCTACCCCAGATTTTAGCTCTGTATATTCTAGGCTAAAATATCAAATGTTGGTCCAAAACCGCGCAGCTCCCAAGTCTCCAAAGCCTCTCCGGGCTCAATCTAACAGGTTTGCCGAGTCCAAAAAGCTCGATTTTTACACATGGGCTTCCGAGAATTTCTACAGAATCGTCGCAATCTTCGTCCTAGTCGCCACCGTCGCCGTCGTTTTCTTCCTCTACAGTTCCACCAACACAGCTTCCCTACTTTGCCTCCAGTCTCAGACCCAACGTGCCATGGATTCCATGTCTCTCCCTCATATCAACTGGAATTCAATCAAACCCATTGCTGACAAGACATCACCGTATGCTAATTTCAGATCGGAGCAGTGGGTCGTTGTCTCCGTTTCGAGTTACCCGTCTGATGCGTTGCAAACGATGGTAAGGATTAAAGGGTGGCAGGTTTTGGCAATTGGGAACTCGCGGACTCCCAGTGACTGGAGCTTAAAAGGTGCGATTTTTTTGTCTTTGGATATGCAAGCGAGTTTGTGTTTTCGTGTTGTGGATCATTTGCCTTATGATTCTTATGTTAGAAAAAGTGTTGGTTATTTGTTTGCGATTCAACATGGTGCTAAAAAGATCTTTGATGCCGATGATCGGGGTGAAGTAATTGATAATGATTTAGGGAAGCATTTTGATGTAGAATTGGTAGGCGAAGGAGCTAGGCAAGAAGTTATATTACAGTATAGTCATGATAATCCTAATAGGACTATAGTCAACCCTTATATTCATTTCGGACAACGGTCGGTTTGGCCTAGAGGATTACCATTGGAAAATGTAGGTGAAATTGGACATGAGGCGTTTTACACTGAGGTTTTTGGTGGGAAGCAGTTTATACAGCAAGGGATTTCAAATGGGTTGCCGGACGTTGATTCTGTGTTTTATTTTACTAGGAAGTCGGGTTTGGAAGCCTTTGATATCAGGTTTGATGAGCATGCACCCAAAGTGGCTCTACCACAAGGTATGATGGTGCCGTTGAATTCATTTAATACCATTTACCATTCATCAGCATTTTGGGCCTTGATGCTTCCCGTTTCTGTTAGTACAATGGCATCAGATGTATTGAGGGGTTATTGGGGACAGAGACTTTTGTGGGAGATTGGTGGTTATGTAGCTGTGTATCCACCTACGGTTCATCGGTATGACAGAATCGAAGCATACCCCTTTTCAGATGAGAAGGATCTTCACCTGAATGTAGGCCGTTTGATCAAATTTCTGGTGTCATGGAGATCAAATAAGCATAAGTTGTTTAAGAAGATATTGGAATTGAGTTATGTTATGGCAAAGGAGGGTTTTTGGACCAAGCAAGACCTCAAGTTTACTGCTGCTTGGCTTCAAGACTTGCTTGCTGTAGGTTATCAGCAACCAAGGTTGATGACGTTAGAATTGGACCGGCAACGGGCAACTATTGGTCATGGTGATCGAAAAGAATTTATCCCTCAGAAAATCCCATCTGTCCATCTCGCCGTGGAAGAAACGGGGACGGTTAGTTCTGAGATTGGGAGTTTAATTCGTTGGAGGAAGAATTTTGGAAATGTTGTGCTTATCATGTTCTGCAATGGTCCCGTGGAACGTACTGCTTTGGAGTGGAGATTGCTTTATGGGCGGATATTTAAAACTGTGGTTATTTTGTCTGTGAAGAAGAATTCAGATCTTGCTGTTGAAGAAGGCCAATTAGATCACCTTTACAAGTAAGTTTCCTGAAGAATTGTTTCTTCCCCAAGCCTTTTTTCTTTTAGTTTGTCACTTCATTTTCTATGGTACATATTGCTCAGAACTTTGATGTTTTGAATTTTTCTTGGGAGAATAAAGTGACATTCTGGTTTAGCAGATAGTTTTTCCTTCAAGCCATTAAAGTGTAGATTTGCCTGATTTTCTTTCATCCTTAGCCAACAGTCATGATCTTAACTTTTGATTTTATGTTAATCTTGATGCTTTAAATTATTTTATAAAATTTGAGGTAGTGAAATTAAGAACTAGTAAATAGCATAATGTAATATATTAGTTAGTGGAGGGTGATGAATGTTGTATAAAGCAACTTGTAAACATTTTATTTGAACTCCAAAAGGAGTGCACGATCGAAAGTAACATACAAATTTGGTTTGGGGAAGTATGATGCTCTGATGGTTTCACAAGAATTCCATGATGGAATTATTTACACACAGGTTATAGGTGCTTGGAATGTTCCTGGTGTTAGAATTTTTCTCCAATTGGTCCTACCCCAGTTTGATTAGCTGTTCCAATTAGGCATGTTTTTTTTTCTTTCGTACAGCCATTACATCTTGCTATTAACTGAAAGTATACTAGATATACTTTGTGACTTGTATTTGACTCGAATTTATATTTGCAAAGGTCTTTTGTTGGCCTTGAGTAGTGAAAGCTGTATTTAATGAATCCTTGCACGTTTTAGATGGAGTGTAGTGTTTGAAACTGGGTTTTGCAACCCTTTGGTTTGCTGATTATATCTTAGTTGTAAAAGGCACGCCTAGGCGCAGAAAAAATCGCCTCCAATGGCCGACGTGGGGTGAGGTACAAGAGGCGTGTGCCTCGAGGGCTTTTCGCCTGAAGCGCGAGGCTAGTGTTTTTGTGCATTACAACACGCTAGCTCAGAGAAAGGTGGGTTAACTGGCAATAAGCCTTCACACCATCTGTCTCTTCTACTACCTCCACCTGAGAACAAAATGACGGCAGAAAAAGAAAGAAGTTAAAACAACATAAAAAAGGAAGGAATCATTTTAACTGAAGAGAAGCCAAAGAGGCTGGATAGAAAAGAAACCCTAGTTACAAACAAAATGAAAACCTAGTTTTATTAATATATGAATTAGGCCCGTATAAACACATATTTACCCTAATTTATTTATATAAAAACTGGCTTTCTTATTGCAGTTAAATGGTCATTTAATAGTTGATAATCATGGAAACTTAGCTCTTACAGGGTGTCTTTCATGTTTACTAATATATCTTGCAACATATTTTACAGGCAGCTTCCGAAGATATTTGATCGGTTTTCTAGTGCGGACGGCTTTTTATTCATCGAAGATGATACTGTTCTTAATTACTGGAATCTACTACAGGCAGACAAGGCTAAGCTATGGATTACAGATAAGGTACATAAACATCCTTGGTTAGCTTTTTTTCTGGTGCCTAATCTTGACATATTCTTTTCAATATTTAGAACTAGTTTTTGTTGGTAATTGTTGTCTGTACGACCTAGGCTTTTATACTAAGAAACAGAAACTGATGAGCATGAGTAACTATTAAGTCACTGCTATTTTTCTCTCTCTCTGATTTGATGGAATCTAGGTATCCATGTCTTGGTCGACGACGAGAACCAAAGAAAACTCGGATTGGTATTCAAAGCAAGCGGACATGGTAAAGAAAGTTGTTAGTACAATGCCAGTCCACCTCCAAGTAAACTATAAAGAAGTTGTGAAGAATGAGCAGAGCCTCACCATTTGCAGTTCTGAGATATTCTACGTTCCTCAGCACTTTGTTGCAGACTTTGTTGATCTCGTTAACTTGGTTGGCGATTTAGATATCCATCAAAAGGTTGCTGTCCCCATGTTCTTTTTGTCAATGGATTCTCCTCAGAATTTCGATTCAGTGCTGAGTACAATGGTGTATAAGCAAGATCTACCATCAACTAGTTCTTCATGGACACATTATTCAGCACAAGCACCAGCAGTTCATCCATGGAAGGTGTCAAGTGAAGAAGAATTCATAAAGCTAATAAGAATCATGTCGGAAGGCGATCCCCTCCTAATGGAGTTAGTTTGAAGGTGACGAATTTGTTTGATACACCCAAGAACCACGGTTGGATGAGGAACACTGTTGTAACTGTAATATCAAACACTTGATTTTTTGTTCCTTAATTTTTGAAGGGCATGGAACTTTCCTGTAGATGGTTTACCTTGTATACAAACTGTAAACAAAACTGCAAGGAACTGTGGAGTTTGGTAATGAATATGAATGAATCTTTTACAACTAAAGGAGGTTTGTTTTTTAGAGTTTTTCTAGAGAATTTCCCCACAAAATTACTCAAGTCTAAGAAGGAAACTGCTTCATATAAATATATATATATATATATATATATGTTTGTTGTAGAATAGCAGAAATGTAAAATAATCAAGTAGCATAAGTAACAAAGGTTAATGCTTGACCTGAGTCAAGTAACACTATAGGATTTAGGGTTAGTTTGAGGTTAAAATTAAAAACGCATTTTGAGAGCCAAAAGCCCATTGTAAAAAAGCTTGAAAATTCAGCTTTCAGAAATGTCCGTTTGGAAATGGGTTTCAGGAAAAAAAATTTAATTCCAAAACCCAAAAATAAAATTAAATACTGTTTAGGATTGTTGTTGGAGGCAAACGGGCTTTTGTCACCACAACTACATCCAAAAACAGACCCTTAGTCAAGGATGATCATAGTGACACTTGATTGGATGTGATATTTTAAAATAAGTTTACTCTTTCGAAATAAAAATAACATACATAAATGATCGTATTTTAAAATTAAGCATCGAAGATAATTTTAACGGTAAATTACACAGATAACTATTATATTGTGGGTTTGGTATCGAAATAGTCATAATACTTTAAAAAATGTTAAAACATCGATAAACTATTAAAATGGTATCGAAATAGTCACTAACCGCTAAAAACTAACAGATTGATGACATGACCGTTAACAATAAAATAATTACACATTCACTTCCTGCTATTTATATATTTTTTAATTTAATCTTAATTTTATTATAATAAAATAAATATAATTATTTAATTAGATGATAACACATATCACCACCTTATTAAAGGATATTGTTTATATATATTTAATTTATTTTCCTCCTTCAACAAAACAAACAGGCATGCTTTCACAAGGGTTCAAGATTGGATTCCTAGAGTGGTTAACAAAATGCTTGACCACTAGGCCAAGCACAAATATTTAACATAAAATTCTAACAATTTGTATCTACGTATTGTTTTTGGTAATTGTTTTTTTTATATTTATTTTTTTAATTTAATTAAAAATAATAATTATTTTTTATATATAATAAATTAAAATTTTAAAACTAATAAAATTTAATTTATAAACCCTAAATCCTTAAACTTAAACCCTAAACCCTAAAAATTAAATCCTAAATTCATTTAAACCCTAAAACTTAAAAAGTTAAACTCTAAACCTTAAAAGTTAAATCCAAACCCTAAAAATTTAACCCTGAAATTCATTTAAATCCTAAACCTTAAATCCTAAATGATTTTTATTTAAAATTTAGGGTTTAAGGTTTAAATAAAATTAGGGTTTATGGTTTAAATGAATTTAGGATTTAACTTTTGGGTTTAGAGTTCAAATGAATTTAGGGTTTAACTTTTAGGTTTTGTGTTTATAAATAAAATTTTATTTAAAACCCTAAAAGTTAAACCCTAAACCTTAAACTCTAAAAGTTAAACCCTAAAACTCATTTAAACCTTAAACCTTAAACGAATTTTATTTAAAGTTTAAGGTTTAGTGTTTATATGAATTTAAGGTTTAACTTTTAGGATTTATAAATAAAATTTTATAAATTTGAAAATTTTAATTTAAATATAATAATTTAATTATTTTTTAATTAAACTAAAAAAATAAATATAAAGAAACAATTATCAGAAACAATACATGTATACAAATTATTAGAATTTCATATCAAATATTTATTCTTGGTCTAATGGTTAGCTTCCTATTGCCCACGCCAAGAATTAGATTCAAATCCTTATGGAAGTATTCCCCTTTGGTTTTGTTTCTTCCCTTTGTCATGTGGTGACATATTTCACCTGTTTGAGAGATGAAAATATGTATAAATAATTTTATTATAATAAAATTAAAACTAAATTAAAATATTATGAATAATAGAGAATAAATGTATAGTTATTTTATTTTTAATGATCACGTCACTAGTTCATTAATTTTTAACAGTCGGTGATTATTTTGATACTATTTTAATAGTTTACCGATATATTCAACGTTTTTTAAAGTATTATATAATCATTTCGATACCAACCATATAATACAGTGATTATCTGTGTAATTTACCCTTAAAAATTTCATAGTCAATCGGATATCAATCTTAAGCATCGTAACGGTGTTAACCGGTTTTCAAGCCTTAATTTTCTTTAGTTTTAAAACGTAGACATTAAATCAGTTTTAGAAACGATTATTTTTTTCTTTCAAAAATCGTACTTTTAAAAAATAATCTTTAACCATCATAGAGTTTCACGCAACTGATTACAAGAAGAGTAAAAATAGAATAGAAAAGAAAAACCAAACACAAAAATAGTAAACCAAAAATAGTAAAGAAAAGCTGAACAAACAAAAAGACTTCCTATAAATTTCTTCCCTGCAATTGAATGTCAGTCAGGCAACGGAGACAATAAGAAGATACCAAGACAATGAACATGAAGGGTATTCATGGATATGAAGGGCGCCTCACATTTTTCATTCTCTTGATATCTTCTCTTTGTTGCCTTATTCCAGTAGCCCTAGCATCTTTAGATGAAGAAGTTGGTAAGTTTCATCTCTACCAATAATAAGTTCATGCATTGTTCTGTAGGATGAAGTCAAGACGAATCGAATATTTTCGCCATGAATCAAATCGAATTTAACGATCAATACATTTTGTTTTGTCTTGGGCAGAGGATGAAACCGCATTTGCTTACACCGAAGGAAGTGGTAGGGGGCCAAAGGAATGGGGCCAATTAGACCCACATTGGAAACTTTGTGACACTGGAAAACTGCAGTCTCCTATAGATCTTCTTAGTGCAAAACGGGAAGTTCTTCCTAATCTGGGGAAGTTGACAAAGGACTATAAGCCTGCTCCTGCTGTTGTCAAGAACCGCGGACACGACGTTATGGTACGATCGTGCTTAAATCCGTTGATTGTTGTCGATTCGATACTGAACATTCTCAACCATAATATGGATTCATCATCAGGTACGCTGGAAAGGAGATGCAGGGGAACTGACTATAAATGGAAGTAATTATAAACTGTTGCAGTGCCATTGGCATTCACCATCCGAGCACACATACAATGGAACCAGGTATATCTCTATGTCTGAAATACATACACAAACATATATATATATATATATATATATATATATATATATATATACACTGGTAATAATAATATAATTTTGTTACACAGGTATCAACTGGAACTCCACCTGGTTCATGCAAATGCTCGTGGAGAGTTGGCTGTTATTGCACTTGTTTACAAATATGGCCGACCAGATCCCTTCCTCGCTAGCGTATGTCTGTCTGCTTAACTGCTTCATTGGATTATTTCAGGGACCGGACATAGGATTTTATGTTAGGGAGCGACGGAAATAGATATTTAATAAAAAATACATAAAAAATTTATAAAAAATTTCTTGTTGCAGCTTTTACCCCATTTAAAAACAATGGTACATGAGGAGAAATCGTTGGGGATTGTTAATCCAGGAGCTATCAAGTTTGGTAGTAGAAAGTACTACCGATACATTGGTTCTCTTACAGTTCCTCCATGCACCGAGGGTGTTATTTGGACAGTTATCAACAAGGTATTTCTCTTTTCCTTCGATCGAGTTAAACTCGACCGAATAAAGTTTAACTCGATCCAATATGTTTATGTTTATTAATTAATTTTCTTCGATTTCTTATTTTAGTTGAGGACAGTTTCGATGGAACAAATAGAAGCTTTGAGGGATGCTGTTCACGATGTAAGTGTTTATTAAATCACAGCTAATTAATCGAGTCGAGTCGAATCTAAATAAAAGAATTGAGTTCGAGCTGCTCGAACTTTACTTGGCCTGAATCCATTGGTGTAATTTTCAAGTATATCTAACTTAGCTTCTTCTTCTTCTTTTTCAGGGCCTTGAAGAGAATGTGAGACCAACTCAATCCTGGGATGGAAAACCAGTTTTTTTCTACACTCCCAGGATGAATTAGTGTCGCTTCTTAGACTTTTATATTACATGTATTATTATAATATAATACAAATTTGGAAGAGAAACTGCACCTCACTGATACTAAAATGTCAGGTTTCTAAGGCAAGTTGTAATTTATTTGCTTGAATAATTATTCTGTTTCTTGAGTAAAATTCTTGTCTTTTTATTATGTTTTTCGTTAAAAAATTTAAAAAAATTGAATCTTAAACTACCCGTAAAAAATACACCATGTTCTTAGTTCCCTAAATCCTAACCACAGTCCTTAACCTTAAAATTCACGCCTTACGGAAGAACGATTTTTCCGTTTCTATTGCTTAAATTTTTTTATGTCCTTTAATTTTTTTAATGATTAAATAATTATTTTAAAAAATATATATTATTTTTAAAATAAAAATTAGATTTCATTAAAATAAAAAATATACAACAAAACATGCTTCAAATGTAAGGAAAAAATCGAAAACTACATCCCAAAAAAATTCATACAGAAAGAAAAAACAGCAAAACACTTACTTTAAATATGAATTTCTTCTTTCATAAAATTGCAGCAACAATTATTGCGATCTTCTTATCTCTATCGAAATTAAACACTTACGAAATGTATTCAATTACTTTAATACAATATTGAGAATGTTAGCTACTAGAATCGATTAATTGTTTATTTTTGTTTTTTTATAACCTTTTAGATTATAGATAATTGAATTTTTTTTATATAATTTTTTTATCAGAATCGATTATTCGACTATTTAAACATAAATAATTGAGTATTTACTTATATTTTTTATTGCTCGAGTCGGGAATCCGTCCTGCTAAAATATACATTTTCTCGAGTTGGGCACGAACTGTATTATCATAATATTATTAAATAATAAAACTAGAATATTATAGGCTTGAAAATTAAAATTTTAAGATGAGTCATACTTATAATATTCATTCATAAAAAAAATTTGAAAAAAAATAAGCAAAAGAATATTATTTATTACGAGCAAGAAAACTAGTATCGTGTATTTGATTAGAGGTGGCAAACGGGTTATTCGGTTCGGTTTCGGTTCGAATTGTTTCGTTTCGGTTCATTTCGGGTTTGTTTGCATCCGGTTTAGATTCGGTTCGGATCGATTACGGTTTTAGTTTTAATTCGGTTATATGATAATTCGATTCGATTCGGATATCGAATCGGTGATTCGGGTCAATATTGGATCGGTTATTTTTGAGTTGGGTCAATATCGGATCGAATATTTTCGAGTCGGGTCCATATCGGGTCATTTGGATCGGGTCAATCTTTGAATTTTCGGGTTAATTTGGTTTGAGTTGGACTTAAGTATAAATATAATCGTCTCTATTATATATAGAATTAATCATATATTCTTCTAAAAATATATCTTTTTTATTTCATATTGGAATTGTTTTGAAAATTTTTGACTCAACTTTTATTCGAGTAAAGTCAGTATTGGTAATGTAAGGGATATTGTCATTTTTGTAAATACATGAATTCATTAATAATATTTTGGTCATTTTTATAACACCCCAAATTTTAACAAAAAAAATTGTTTTTTAAAGAAAGAAATATAATATTAAAAATTAAATTATTATCAGATATAGTGATTAATTAGTATTATCATAATACAAAAAGATAATAAAATATATATTATTTAATGATTGATCATATTGTTAAAAATAAACAATAGTAAAAATATATTATTCATTCAATTTGACTCAATTATCGAGTTAAAATCGAATTGATGTTCGGTTTAGATCGGTTTTGAGCAAGTTAATTTCGGGTTACTTTCGGTTCAGGTTGCTTTCGGTTCGGGTCAAATTGGTTACGGGTCTATATCGGTTCTTCTAGAATTCAGATCGGTTTCGGTTCGAGTTTCTAATCACGCTAAATCATCAGTTTCGGTTCGGATAAATCGATTCGGTTTTTGATTTTTGGATCAAATTTGTCAGGTCTATATTTGATATTGGTTCTGATCTTACTGAATATTCACCGAATACCAGATCCAGAAAATCAAGATCTAATCTCGATCTTAATTATAATCGGGACATAAATTTTAAATTCAGTATCTGTCCCACCTTTATTACCTATCATCTTCAAGTCTTATGGAAAAAATAAATATTTTTCTTATTTTTTTATTGTATTTTTTCTCGAGTTGAATTATCGTTATCTTTTAATCGATAAATTTTAATTATTTTATTGATCTATCACTATTTTAAATCATTGAATTGGGTTCTCTGAGATAATTATTATTTCTTTTTTATTCCAGTCAATTAATTCTGTTTAAATAATATTTTATATATTAAACATATTACATTACCATATAAATTACTGTTTAAAAAATTAAATTGATTTAAACATTACATCTAAGGGTGCTTAACAAGTTAAGCAGCTCGTGAGTTACTCGAACTCGACTCTACTCGATTCAGATTAGCTCAACTCGAACTCAATTCGATACCTTAACGAGTTAAATCGAGCAAAGTCTAACTCAACTCGATAAATTCGCGAGCAGCTTGTTAATTTTTTAAAATAACTTTTAATAGTTACTTTAAAATAATTTCATTCAAAAAATAAATTTAAATAATAATTATTAATGTGTAAATTGTTACTTTAATTTTAATATACTAGTTTGATGTATTTATAGAATGTTACTTTTTAATTTAAACTTTAAAAATATTTTATACACTTTTTTTGGTTAAATTTATTAACCGAAGTAAATATTAAGCCTCATATGTATTATTAAATTTATTTTTAATTAAAAATAAGGTAAGTTTTTAATGAACATAACGAGCAACGAGTCGAGTTGAGCAACAAAATATTTTAATGAGCACGAGTCGAGCACAATTTTAACGAAATTAACGAGCAACGAGTTAAATCAAACAATAAATTTTTTTAACGAGCATGAGTCGAGTAATACTCAACTCGCGTTCGACTCACTCGATAAGCACCCCTATTTACATCAATATTAATTAGCTTTAATTATCTTTCAAAAAAAAGAGCTTTAATTACAGATATTATTTATTACCATCCTTAAATTAATATTTAACCGGTAAGCTTTAAATAAAAATTTATATGTCATATTTATTATATTTAATCAAGTATATTTTTATAAATAAGATTACATTATATTATTTTTATTTTCTTTTTATTAATGAAAAAAATTAAAGGACCTTTATTGGCCGATGCCAGCTGAATATGCAACTTAAGCAAGACAATGGTGGTTAATTGGTTGACAAAAATATTTTCCATGATAAATACATTATTCATAATAAATATTTATAATACGTTTAAAATTAATGTTAAATAATAAATAAAACATTTTAATTTTATTACTATCGAAAAAAATACTTCCGAATAATTAAAAATTAAATTTGATAATATCACAATATAATAAATAATAAAATAACATAATAAGCTATTATTATTATTATTATTATTATTATTATTATTATTATTTATTTGAACATTACAACTGTATTATATTTAATATATGAATAATAACTTTTTTTAGTATAATCAATAATTTTTTTTTTGAAAAAATTATTAAAATGATCATTTATGTCTAATAAATATATATTTTTAATAACTGATTAAAAAATTAAATATTATGATCAGCTGTATATTCACTGTATAAACTTATGATCATCGATTTTAAAAAATACGTTTAAAAAATAAATTTTATAATTACATAAATATATCACTTACGTTTAGTAGGCGTTCATAACATTATTTTCAAAAAATAAATAATTAAAAGTACACCATGTAAGTGACCTTTTTCATTAATTTATCTTTTATTTATATTTTCTTTTTTAAAGAAAATTTAAAATTTTTTTAATATAGGATTGGAAATAAATCCAACGTTCAACTAACTATCCCTGAATTGTTCGACAAAAAATTTGTTTATATTCGTTTATTTATTAAATAAATAAACATAAATAAGATTTTTTCTTCAATTAATTAAATAAACGGATATGAACAAAAGATTTATTTATTTATTTATGGCATAAAGATAGTTTTCACCCTTAACGTTTATAATTTTGGTCATTTTAGCCCCTATTCTTTTTTGGGATAAATTTAGCCCTTGACCTTTATCTTTTTAACAAATAACTCATTTTTTAACTACCATGATAACTGAACCGTTAAATATTTAATAATGATGACATGTCATATATATGTAATAATATATTTTAAATGACTTAAATATCAAATACATAAACGTGGGATATAGTTTTATTCCAATCTAAAAATATAAAACAATTAAAATTTAAATAAAATATTAAAAATTATTTTTTTATTTATTAAAAATTAATTAAATCTAAAACAAAAGGCTACTAAATATTTTCAACGTTAACTATAGTAAAATCAAGATTTTATCTAAAAAGGTATGAACATAATCTGAAAAGAAAGTGTTTTGTATAGTTTGTTACCGGTGAATCAAAGATAATTTTTTTTGATAATAATCAATTGAATTTTTATTATTTTAATTTAGAATTTAGGTATTTTAGTTTTAATCTAAATCGGAGTTTTAGGGTTTTATAAAGATATTTTAGTTTAGTTAGGGTTGAGAATATTTAGTAAATTTTTGTTTTGTATTTAATTATTTTTTTAATATTTTATTTAAATTTTATTTTTTTATATTTTATATTGGAATAAAATTATATTCTATATATATATATGTATATATTTAATAGTTTAGATTATATGTCATTTAAAATATATTATCACATATATATATATATATATGATATGTTACCATTATTAAATTTTTAACGGTTCAGTTATCATAATAGTTAAAAAAATGAGTTATTTGTTAAAAAAACATAGATCAATGGCTAAATTTATCCCCAAAAAAGAATAGGGGCCAAAATAACAAAAATTATAAACGTTAAGGGTGAAAATTATCTTTATGTCTTTATTTATTTATGATTGTGAACGTTCGATAATTCATTCATTTATTTTCATTCGTTTAAATTTATTCATATATATCTAATAAATTTATTATTTTTTGTAATAAAATATTATATTTTAAACAAATTAAATTGATTTATATATGTTCGTTTATTTATGTTTGTTTATTATTTTAATAAACTAATACGAACAAACCATATTAATAAATGAACACATACAAAAAATTATATTCGCTTAATTATTTGTGTTCATTTATTTATTCAATTAAAAATAAAAAAAATAATATAAACATACCCTTGTTTATGCGTTCAGTTTGTTTATTTCGTTTATAAATCATTTATCATTTGACTCATTAATTTTAAATATATTATAATTTTATACATATTAATTAACAAAATAACTAAAAATATTTATATTATTTTATTTTATAACTTTAAATTTTAATATAAAAATATAATACTTTTTATTAAATAAAAAATAATATTTCATAACCTGTTACGTCAACTAAAGTCTCCCTAACAACAACCTTCCTTTTTCCTTTACTTCAAAACCTTAACCCATAAACTAACCCAAAATATTTATATTTTTCTCGGTATTTCTTCTTCTTTTCCTTCGGCTTTCAACCGCAACTCATTCTTCATATTTTTTCAGTCTCTCTGATTGCAAATCTCGAAAAAGTCTGAGAAAAGCTGAATAGATTAAGGCATAAAGCTGGAGAAAGAAACACTCATTCAATACATGACGATACCATTGCAATAATTCACTTTTTTTGTTCCCAACATCTGCCCTGTGTTATTTATTTGCCTACTTTGCTTTCCCTTCCCTTCTTGGAACTAAAAGAGGGGGAGAGATCTTTCTCAAGGTACCCTTTTGCCTTCATCGCCATCAGTTTCTGTTTCCATCTCATTGATATGATCAAAGTCATTGCTTTGGTCCATTCTTTGTTGGGTTATCACTCATTTTGCTCTCTATTGTTTCGTGTTTGCTGTGATGTCTGTTGCTCTGGGTATGCTTGATATTGTCTAAAACGCAATGGGTTTTGTTTATTTTCCTTAACTCTTGTTTTGATCTGATTGTCTGATTCGAATGTCATTTTTCAGATTGTTCTTGAGCATCTGGTTAGTCTGCTTGTTAAATCTTTATTCTTCCATTGTAAGTGTAAGAGAAGTTAAGAATTCAGTTTTACTGCAGAGGATATGGAAATGATTTAATTTGTTATTGTAACAAAGTATTATAGATGAAATGATCTTAGGTTGAGTTAAGTTTTGAATGCTGGTTGGTTCTTCCTACTCTGTTTTCCCTTGCTTTTTGATCCCGTCATTGATCATGTTAATGGCTGCTTGGATTGCTCATCAATGATACTAATGCTAAAAATGCAGCCTTCTGATTATTTGTGTGATCGAATAAAAATACATTGCTTTCTTCAAAGTGCATTAGGAGGTAGAGAAAAATGGATATTCTGATGTGAATGAAATTCATCAAAGGCAGGTTGTGTAGGTAAACAACGAGGGGAATGAATGTTGTTAAAAGATTGAAATTCCTTTAAACTTTCCCCCTGAATTTCTCAGTGGTAGAGAAAAATGGTCTACTTTCAAAAAAGGTAACATCAAGAGAGGTGTAAAGCCTCTTTGTTATAGGTGAGTAACATTTGTATCCCTTCTGACTCGATGGTTACCCTAGAAACACACACTTAAGAGATCAAGATAAGGGTTTAAAGTGGAGAAAAGTAGCAAGAACATCTGGAATTTTGAAGTTTAATGCTTTAGTAGGCATCCTATTAATTAAATAGGTGGCAGTAAGAAGAGCTTCCCCAAAAGTGTTTAGGTATATTAGTAGAAAAAAAGAAGGGACCTAGCAACCTCTAAAATGTGCTTGTTTTTTTACGTTCAGCCATCCCATTCTGTTGAGAGATATTAACATAAGAAGTAAGATGTAAAATCTCTTTTACTTTGGAATGGTTTTCTATCATTTTATGGAAGGTTCTGAAATATTCTCAGCCTCAAATTTTTCTCTCATTAAATATGTCCATGTTGTTCTAGAGTGGTCATCAATAAAGGAAATAAACTATCTTGAGCCATTAAAGTTTTTAACCTTAGAAGGGCCCTAAATATCACTATGTATAATTGAGAAAGTTGCAGAAGGTTGTCTAATTTGATTAGCAAGTTGGCATATATCACAAACAAAAGAAATTGGACTTTTATTTAGAAATAATTTTGGGAACAACTTTGCTAGATAATGAAAATTTTGGTGTCCTAACCGAAAATGCCATCATAACATCACCAGAAAACAAAGAATGTCGAAACAAGGTAGATTGAAAACAACTTGAATGAATTTGTTTATTTGGGGAGGACCCATCAAAGATGTAGAGCCATTATGCTGCTTAGCATTGCTAAGTACTTTCCCTGATTCATGTGCCTGAAATTCACAAACATGCAAGCCAAACATGATATTGCAGCTTAAATCAGTGGTGAGTCTTCTGACAGATAATAGATTGCAGGCAAGTTTTGGAACATAAAGAACAGTAGATAACATAATATGTTTATTAAGTCGACTTGAACCACTCCCTTAAATAATCGAGAGTGAACCATCTGCTGTTTTGACTGAAGATACAGACTGCACTGCTTTGAATGCGTGAAAGAGACTAAAATTTCCTGTCATATCAGCTGCCCCAGAGTCGACTACCCAACTTGAAGAATTACATGTAGCGAAGAAGGAAATACTACCTTCAGTAGGTAAAGCAGAAGCATCTGAAATACTGAGATCAGATGCACGATAGTCAGAAAAAGAACTAACTTCTGAACTTTCTGGTATAGCCATGGTGGTTAATCTGATACCATGTAGAATATAGGAACGTGCAGAGAAAAAAAGAGTTATTCTCTGTTGATTATTTTCGTTATATCAAATGTACATGGGAAGAGTCTTTAATAGACTAAGTACAAAGAGTTTGAGTCTTAGTCGTCTTCTATAAGAGTTAACCTTATCTACAGTAAAGATAGAATCACTATACATTTAAACTACTAATTAGGATACTATTTACAGCAGTATAGTTGAATCTCTACACATCTCTAACCTACAATTTTATTAAGAAGATAATGATTCTCTCAATCAAATGCATGCTTCTGTGATAAATGGTTCCTGAACTTGTTATGAAATGATGATGAGGCATGATTGTTTGTAAATCAATGTATTGAAATAAATGTCACTCTTTTTTTTCCCTTATATATGGGTTGCTGGCCATCAAGCTTACCTTGAAAGAAGGTCATGGGGAAGACAGGATTCAGCTACTAAGATTGTTAGTGTTATTTAAAAATGTTTTAGTTAGAAGCAATACATTTCCTGTCACATGGTTGCATGCTTGGACACACAAAGACACATAAAGACTCTTTCTGAAATTTCGCACTGTGAAATAGGAGCATAATTTTATTCAACTTAAATTATTGTAATCATTGATTAAAAAGTCTCTTGTTTTAATCGTTTTTACAAAAAAAAATCACTGTAACTTAGTTTTTTATTGCAAGATAAAATACTTATTTCTCCAATAAATTTTGTGCAACTTCTTGACTCTTGCAGGTTGGATTCTCCAATTGATCAATATATTTTTGCTTGAGAAAACATCGGTAAAGAACTCTGAGAAATGTCTGGCTCTGCAAAAATCCTGGACCCTGGATTTCAAGGAGCGGGTCAAAAACCGTATCCTTAAGATGAGGGCAGATAATTGGTTGTGAACTTATGTACTTGACATTCTTTTAATTTTTTCTTCATATAAGAGTTTATATATTTATTTAAACTTACATTTTGATAAGATAGACCAGAATCAATTTTTTCCCAACACTACCACGGAAACTAATAATGACATGCTTTTTTTGAGACGTGTGCTTATGTTCCTTATGTAATATGCTATTAGTTTTTGCATAAAGGCCGTTGCACTTGACATCTTATAGTGGGACTGAAATCTGGCGTATTGAGAATTTTCAGCCAGTTCCGTTGCCAAAGTCCGACTATGGAAAATTCTATATGGGGGATTCTTATATTGTCTTACAGGTGAAGATTATGCTTCTCTTGTTTGCTCTATGTTTGGATGCACACCAACAGTGAATGTTTTTTTGTAGACTACTTCGAGCAAGGGTGGTTCATATCTATATGATATACACTTCTGGATTGGTAAAGATACTACTCAGGTCTGTTTTTTCTGATCAACTTTCACTCTTCTTATTTCTTAACTGCTCAGGATTTAAATGTGTCGTCACATGATTTAAGACATTGTTTCTCATCATTTTTTGTCACATGCAGGATGAGGCTGGAACGGCTGCTATCAAAACAATTGAGCTGGATGCAGTACTAGGAGGGCGTGCAGTGCAACACAGGGAACTTCAAGGCCATGAATCTGACAAATTTTTGTCACACTTTAAACCTTGCATTATCCCATTAGAAGGTGGTATTGCTTCTGGATTTAAAAAGGCAGAAGAAGAAGAGTTTGAAAAACGGTTATATGTCTGCAAAGGAAATCGAGTTGTTAGATTGAAACAGGTATCTGATGTTCATTACATATGTTTGATGAGTATGGGCAGAAAGAAGCAAGGAACAAAAAGTTCCTTGAAATAATTTTATAGTATTTAATGAGACTATTGAGGATCAAGTGAATACCATTTCCTGTTATGCTCTTCAGGTTCCTTTTACTCGGTCTTCACTAAATCACGATGATGTATTTATACTCGACACTCAGAATAAGATTTATCAGTTCAACGGTGCAAACTCTAATATTCAGGAAAGGGCAAAGGCATTAGAGGTTATTCAGTTCTTAAAGGAAAAATATCATGATGGAACCTGCGATGTTGCAATTGTTGGTAAGGGTTCATACATTTACAGTATCAATGATACTGTTTTCCCCACTTTTCATACTAATCTGTGAATTCTGATTGAATTGTGTGAAAGGTTTATTTATTTTATTCTTCGGCTGGTACATTTTGTATCTTTACTTGTATATGCATTAATGTAATCACCCTGCAGATGATGGTAAATTGGACACTGAGTCCGACTCTGGTGAGTTTTGGGTTCTGTTTGGTGGTTTTGCTCCAATAGGAAAGAAAGTTCTGAGCGAAGATGATGTTATTCTCGATACTACTCCTGCTAAACTTTATAGGTATTTTTTTTTGTTTGTTTCTTACTAGTTGCAAAATGAAGATTTGGGTGCCTTCAAAATTTTCTATAATTAGATGCAAAAATTATGCATCTTATCTATATGTTGGAAATAGCAATTTAGTTTTTTAGTGATTGCAACCGGGTTACTAAAACATAATAGAGTTAAGCAAACTGTTCATGGATTTGGAAGACTAGAATTGGGCTCATAACTTGTTTTCTCCTTGTTGTGATCACACATCAAAGGCTTTTTTTATGTGCCCCAAATCCTTAAGCTTTCATGTATCACATTTAATTTATTACCCTCAATATAACAGTTCTTAAATTCAAGGGTGTTTTAATGTGGCAACTATAGACCCGAAAGTCTTAATTGAGTTATGGTAACTGTTACCTATTATTCCAACCTCTAAGCTCATTCTTTTTAGTTTATCCAATTTGTTCAATGTCTTTATGTTTTGGAATTCCTAGAAATAATCTTTATACTGCAAGAAATCCAAAATCAAGGTCTCTAATGTGTTGTCAAGAATGTTGTGATTATAATGAAGTAATGAGATAGTGTTGTAGTTTCCAGTTAGCCTTATTTAGTTCATACACTCTTATGTGGATTGCCTTTTTTATTTGTCAAAAATTAAAAGGAAGAAAAAAGGATATCTAGAGTGGACCTTAGAAAGCCTTCCTGTGTATAGACAGTTTCTTTGGAGAGAATAAATTAGCCTATTGAGCTTAGAGCTTTGCTAGACAGCTTTAAAACGACTTTATGGTCTTCATTATTATATGTAATATTGGAGAACCAAACTATCTTTTGTTAGACGCTTGTTTTAAGGCAGAGCATCTGTTTAGGGGAAATTTTAAGTGGGCGGTCCTGATTGAAAACTATTTTTAGTCAATATTATTTCTGTCAAAATTGTTTTTAGAGGTATATGTCTTATCAATTACTAATTTGGAATCACTGGTTCCTGTAGCATAACTGATGGTGAGGTGAAGATTGTAGAAGGGGAATTATCAAAAGGCCTCTTGGAAAACAACAAATGCTATCTACTGGACTGTGGTGCTGAGGTTTTTGTTTGGGTTGGACGGGTGACACAGGTAGAGGACAGAAAAGCTGCAAGTCAAGTTGCCGAGGTAGAGCTTGAGGTTTGGTTTTGATTTTCTTTTTTGTGTATTTTAAGAACATGAATTCTCATTCTCAGCCTTTTATCTCCAGAAATTTGTTGGCATCCAGAAAAGACCAAAAACAACACGCATTACTCGTGTCATTCAAGGGTATGAAAATAATTCATTCAAGTCCAACTTTGATTCTTGGCCGGCAGGATCCACAACTGTTGGTGCTGAGGAGGGCAGAGGAAAAGTTGCTGGTAAGGATCACTTAGTAAGTTGCAAATTACACTATTATTTTTCGTGGTTGATATTTTTGAATGGTGCTTTTCTACTTCTAGCTTTGCTGAAGCATCAAGGAGTTGGTGTCAAGGGGATGAGCAGAAGTACTCCCGTAAATGAAGAAGTTCCTCCTTTGCTTGAAGGCGGTGGAAAGATGGAGGTTGAATTAATAGTCTGCTTGCACTTTTCCATTTGACTTAAAAGTCACAATCTCTTCAGTCTTCACTTGAATATCGTGTTGCTTGTTTTTCAGGTATGGTGCATCAATGGAAGTGCCAAGACACTGTTCCCAAAAGAGGATGTTGGTAAATTCTATAGCGGAGACTGCTACATTGTGCTTTATACCTACCATTCGGGTGAGAGGAAAGAAGATTACTTTCTCTGCTGCTGGTTTGGAAAGGATAGCTTTGAGGTAATTAACATTCTTCTTAGTTGGAATGAAATCAGTTGCACAATATGCCCTTGCTCTTTTAGTCATTCACCTTCATCTCTTCTTTTGTGATGAAACTTACAGCCACATAGCAGTGTGAAACAATGGAGTTTATGTTAAAAAAAATATGGATATGCCACCAATTTGGGTGCTGCCAATATGAACTGCTAGTCCTTACTAAAATAATGTAGATAGGCCTCCAATTTGAGTTCCTACCACTGATATGGAATTTAAGAGTTGCCTTCCTAATTTTATGCACATTGTAAAGTTGAATCGCGGCCTAATTTGGATTCTCTTAAGCTGCCAATTCATTTATCATTAGTTTTTGCCCTTTTCATGCTTGAAACACTTTTAATTCACACAGGCATATGATAACAGTTCTGTGGCTCTGCAGTTTAATCATGAATAATTGAGGTCAAATAATATTTGGTAATAATCTTAAAATCTATAATTTAGGAAACCTGTGTTAATTCAGATTGCAACAATTGCTGCTGGAAACATATCTGTGCTTAGGGATTTCTAATCTGGATGCATCTGCAATGGGCAAAAATGCTGAGGAGAAGTTTGCACAAAGTAGAGCTGCAAGTGGCTGGGAATTAAGATTACTTGACAAGTTAACTTTGAAGTATAAGCAAGGCACATAATCTTGACCCAATATGGAACCTGACAATATTACCACAGCACCCATGGTATCCTGAACATAAAAAGGAAAAACGAAAACCTAAAATCTTTGCCATGAAATTGAAGAAGGAACTTCATAGCTACTAAATAGTTTTCCATTTATGACGTTGCATTAACCAATAACCAATTAACCATCACATTCATCTCTGCTAATGACGCCTAGTGCACCTCATAGTTTTTGTTTCTTAAATATTATTTTTACATGGTCAATTTCTCTGCAACAACTTCCACTTTTGTTCTCGTTGATTTTGATAAATTTAGCAATTTTTCTATACTTTGTTTTATTTCATATATTGTTTTGTTTTTAAGCTCATTTGAAGCTAGCAATATCTACCCCTTTTGGCATGTTTTCTTCATTGGATCTGAATCCCCCTTTTTCATTACTTTTCACATTTATAGCTTCCATTCCCCATGTATATTATATATAAGAAAGAGTTGTTTATGCAGTTACATATGAAATTGATGGACAATTATTCTCGTGATGAATGTTCCTGCTATATTATTTTCTTAAGTACATATATTGGTTTAATCAGGAGGACCAAAAGATGGCTGCTCGGTTGGCTAATACAATGTACAACTCACTTAAGGGGAGGCCTATTCAGGTATCATACTACCTTTGGCTGAATACCATGATTCTATTGTTTGTGTTGCTAATATATGCTTCTTGCAGGGCCGAGTGTTTGAAGGTAAAGAGCCACCACAGTTCGTTGCACTCTTCCAACCTATGGTGGTTCTTAAGGTATTCAATTTGACCTCAAAATTTTAGAATCACATTTCCAGCTGTTTGAGAGTCTTTGATTGAGAATTGGAGGGTATTGATTAATTTTCCTATGATTGATTCCTATCTAGGGTGGTCTAAGCACTGGTTAAGAGTATTGCAAACAAAGGCTTGACAGATGAAACCTACACTGCAGATTGTGTTGCTCTATTTCAGATTTCAGGAACTGTCTTGCACAATAATAAAGTGTTACAAGTTGATTCAGTATGTATTAGTTGACTATTTTGTCAGTTTTTACCTTTTAAATTATGTTTGGTGGGTTTTGAATTTTCCAAGTTAAAATTTACATACAAATCACTAGTTCACTTTATTTGTTTTTGTATGTAGCATATTTGACCCCTAACATTTCCTTTTGACACTATTAAGTGTAGAATCTAGTTTGATGCAACAAGTATTTGCACTAAGAAGTTGATAGTTGAACCTCTGTTTGATTTTGAGGAATTTGATTAAAAGTTCATCCAGTAACCAGGAAAACAATTGAATGCTTCTATCTTCTTTTCCCAACAAGGAATTGTTTTTTAGTCCTAGCTTTAACGACATTTTCTATCTCAAATAATTGAGATATTTTTATCTCTGTAAGTGGCAAGACTAATCTCTTCCTATTACAACCCCAAAAGCATTATTGTATTCTATTGGAGATAAGCCATTTTGACGCTTGACTAAAATCAACTCTGACCATGATACTATGACACAGTGTTCAATTGCTGTTAAATAGCTTGTCTATTGAAGATGCTTTTCCTTTTGCTATGATTTTACTAAATTATAATGTGACATTTTTTATTTTGTCAATGAAGCTTACTCGTATTTCCCTTGGCTTTTAGTTCATTATTGGTATAAAAGAAATTTGTCTTCCCCTGCTAAGGGGACCAAAAAAGCAATTTTCATTCTTTCCATTAACATTTATTTGTCATAAAATTTGTGACGATGCCTGTATTCATGCAGTTTGTTGTTATGCCGTCTTCAGCACAATTATTCCTAATGTGTTCCAACATCAATGCCTTTTTTCATTTTTTTTGTTTAGGTAGCCACATCTTTAAACTCGGCTGACTGTTTCCTCTTGCAATCTGGATCTTCAATTTTTACTTGGCATGGAAATCAAAGCACTTTCGAACAGCAACAATTAGCTGCAAAAGTTGCTGAGTTTCTGAAGGTATACTCCTTATACAAGTTCTTTTGTGTTTTGTTGCTGAGTTTCTGAAGGTATACTCCTTTAGAAACTATGACTAATTAATCACTACAACTAAAGAATGTAACGACAGGAATATGTGCTATCTATCCTGTACTAATCAAATGATAATATCTAATTCTTGTAATAATTACAATACCTTTTCTGTGTTTCGTTATGTTCTTGTTTGATCACAATTTAGCTGATTGTACCTATTTTCTGCTTTTTGAGACTTGTTTCGGTATTTGCAACTTTCTTTCCTTTGAATTTCTTCAGAATACATGGCGGGGCAAGATATATACCGAAAATTAAAATGTAGCTGGTTGCATTTCATCTCTTGTATATTGTATATTCTAGAAGGCATTTTACTAGTGGTATTTACAATAAAAGTTAATAATACAACTGTCTAGTCCTTTCAAGAAACTCCTTCCCCCAATTCAATCAATTATTTATTCAACTTCTTTTGCATTCAGCCTGGAGTTGCTCTTAAACATGCTAAAGAAGGAACTGAGAGCAATGCCTTTTGGTCTGCACTTGGGGGGAAACAAAGTTATATCAGCAAAAAGGCATCGACAGAGACTGTCAGGGATCCCCACTTGTTTACTTTCTCCTTTAATAAAGGTGTCTTATTCTTCATTGTAATTTGCTTTATTCACAATTGTGCTCTAAAACGTATTACTCCTGCCTCAGTTGTTAATGAAGCTTATTACCATTCTAAGTTTCTAACTGTTCCTTTGAATTTTTTTTCTTCTTCCACATGGATGCCTCAGGAAAGTTTGAGGTTAGTTGTTTTATGGTGTAGTTGAATCTCGTTCCTACAAGTATCCAAGTGTCTTCTATGCATAATTTTTCATTTTGTTGTGCAGGTTGAGGAAGTTTACAATTTCTCTCAGGGCGATCTCTTGACAGAAGATATTTTGATACTTGATACACATGCTGAAGTGTTTGTTTGGGTTGGTCAATCTGTGGACACCAAAGAAAAGCAAAATGTTTTTGAATTTGGACAGGTTAAATAAAACATTGATTCCTTCTTCCTTTCATCCTTCCTGTACACTCGCTATTAATTTTAGAATTTCTTTGCAGAAATATATAGACTTGGCTGTGTCTCTAGATGGTTTGTCTCCGAATGTTCCACTTTACAAAGTTTCTGAAGGAAATGAACCCTGCTTCTTCACAACATTCTTTTCATGGGATTCCACCCGAGCTACTGTATGTTTCTATGACTGGATTTTATGCTTAATCCTTGAGTTATTGTCACTTAAATTACTGTTACATCAATTTTTGTCTTCACCAGGAAGAAATTATGAGATTTCTCTTCTCAGCTTTTTGATTCAAAATTGGAGAATATTGAGAATCCATATGGTTTCAACCAATGCAATTGTTTTATAATGAGGAAATGTTTGAATAGTTTGACGAAGAACTTGCATAGGATGTACCTGTGTTTCACATGTTTATTGCCTCTTTTACTAAATAATAATAATGATAAAATGAGGAAAAACAAGCAAAACAAACTCAAAGCATAAGAATAAAAAGTTTAAATTGAATTGAGAGAGCCCTGAGGATGCGAAGTAGGATTCTATGTATTATGATGATGCATTGATGTTGTATGGAGCATAGGTGAAGTTGATTGGATTAATGTACCTTGTTTTAAGAAACTACAATTGAATTCTCCCAAAATCTGAAATTTAAGGATCATATACCAGAGCAAGTTTCTTGTATCTTGAATGACATCAACTATACACTGTTGATGTCACTCACAATGTGCCCCAAAAAGAAAAAAATACAGTTGCTATTATTTTTGTACTCGCTGAAATTGATGACACTTTTTTTTCCTTCCGTTTTTAAGGGTGGGTTAACGGATATTTGACAGATTTGATTCATCCTTTCATGTATGTTGCGTTCAACTTTATCTGTTAGATATTTATGCTTAGATATGCTCCATGACACAGGTGCAAGGAAACTCATTCCAGAAAAAAGTGGCATTGCTCTTTGGAGCTAGCCATGCTGTAGAGGTAAATTCTTTTCTTAGTTCTCATGAAGTAAAATTTTAATTCCTGAAGTTTTTGTCTGCATTGAGAAATTTGAACCATGGGGTTAATTTTCAAGGGTCCCTGATAGGAGCTAAATTTTGAAGGAAAGAAATGACTAAAATATATCGACAATTTGTAGTAGTGAAGAATCTTAACACTGTTACAACCAAGTACCCTACTTCTACGCAACACACAATAAGGTGACTCAATTATGTAGGCGTCCTATCAACATACAACAAGACCCTAAATTACCACACAACATCAAATGATCCACCAAAGATCCCTATAAGTTACTAATACAATCAATTCACTCAATAATTATCAAGTTATTAATCATTTATATTTATTTTACATGCGGGGTTTAATCCTTAGATTCCCAGTTTTACGATTCATTTTACATCTCAGAAGACCTGTAAGACCCTTTTCCTCAAATTATAAATCTCCGAAATCAAAATAGAATTTCTTGGACATACTGCTCTTCCCATACTGATACGCCTACATGGGTATCGGTACGCCCTTTTGTGTATCGGTACTCCTTGTGTACCGATACTCAACCACTAACCCTAATGGTTCTAACCATAAACCTATACCGATACACCCACTATGCATACCAATACCCCGTACTGATATGCTCACCATGCGTACCAGTACCCCGTACCCCACTTGTACCGGTACAACCTTGACGTACCGATACGCTATTTTGTCACTGGAAATGGTAATAAAACAATGGTATTAATACGCTCTTTACCCTTATCGATATTCCTTTACATTTTTTGCCTAGAAGAACCATCTTCCCTAAGGGCATATCGATATTGGTCTCACCCGTACCTGGCATGCGAGCCCAAATTAATTAAGAGGATTTCTATCTATTTTAGGTTTTATCAACAACAAATTATTAATCCACCATTAAAGAGCAATCCAGGTCCATCTCAACCAAAAACACCATAAAATGCAACAAAATCGAGATTCACACTCTAGCCCCAAATCCAAACTAACAACTCAAGCCCCAAATTCATAACCAACTACTCAAGCCCAAAATCCATAAACAAACCCATTAAGGCTCCCAAGGGACCTACATCCCGGCCCAAACACAGAGCTCACACTTCGGTTTAACCTGACCCTCGAATTCCAAAATCCGGGTCGTTACATCAAGAACCATTTTTATGTTAGTAGAAATTACTAACTTAATTCAGAAAGAGGACGTGTCTTGGGTGACATGTGAAGCATAATTTTAATATGAATTTTAATTACATTTGATGACAATGAAAATTTGTAGTGGTTGCTCCTAAGGTGGATCCTTGATCATGTCCTTGTCTTTTTGGGGGTAAGGATCCGTTATTGTAAATTAAGGACATGTGGTATTATATCTTATTTGCAGATGATTATTGGGTCTTTCTTTTCTCAAAACAATTATACTTATTGTACTTGTTCCCTGACTGATGGATTCCATGCTGCTGAGACAGGTCAAGTCCAATGGGAACCAAGGGGGTCACACTCAAAGGGCTTCAGCTTTAGCTGCATTATCTTCTGCATTCAATCCATCTTCCGCCAGACCAACCCCATCGGTAATGAACTGCATATGCCACTTTACTGAACTCTCTCTCTCTCTCTCAAAATATAAATAAATAAATATGTATATAGCTTTGTCTGCTTATGCCACTTAACTTTTCCTGAGCTCTTTTCTTTATCTTTTTTTCTTTGTACTGTATCTACTTTGAAGTCTCAATTAATAAATCTGAAAAGGAGTTAATTTCATCTTAGTTGAACTGTAAGACTATTAGCTGCTCCAGCCTGGGAAAAAGCATTTGTGCTTTATGGTTGTCTTTATTCAAAACTTCAAATGTTGGTTATTTGGTTCTTATGTTCTTTGATATGCTTATGTACCTGCTACATGAAGCCCCTATTTTACAAATGGTAATTTTATCAAAAGTTATCACAATTATGTCATCCCTACCTGCCCCTATTTTAAGACCCTCTCTTCTTTGATATGCTTATGTACCTGCTACTTGAAGCCGATCTGACATCAGGTTTTCTCTGCAGAAAATGAACCATTTTCAGTTTTCCCTTGTACTACTTTATTCTTCTTTTTTTCCTTCAAATCTTTTGAGTTTATGACAAAGATTGTTTGCTGCAATTTGAATTCAATTCTGCCTATTTTGCATACACTAATTCATTAGTGTTGAAATTTGACACTCGGGAATGGTGAAACTTCATAACCACCATATTATCAGGAACATAGGAGAGCCTTTTTATGATTACTTTAAGGAACAACAAAGAAGTCATGGCTTTAGATTAACCTTATCGCCTAAACAAGATGTCTAGTTACCTCTTACGTAATTAGGAATGGACTCAAATTTGATGCTTTTATTGGTCAATTGTTCACTGGCTATCTTCTGATTATCTTGGGGTTTGATTCATCAGCTTGGTTCTATCAATAGCAAAGACCAAGTGGATCAGAGAAGAGTTGCCAGCATAGGTTACTAGTGATAACAGGAAGCTGCTTCATAATGTCTTTTGGACGTTTATGAAAAGAGGAGAACGTTTGAATTAGATTTTTTTTTTTTTGCTTTTAATCTTTAATTTGTCCTTATAGCAATGTGTTTTATTTTTTGAAAATTAGTTTTTCTTTCCCCATCTCAGATAATTTCAGCCTGATAGTGCATTTATTTCCTATGTTTCAATGGGTCTGAACGTTAGTTGTATGCTTTCATCAATCATGTATATTTTTACTTTAGCTAATCTATTTGACCCTTTTGTTTTGGCTGCATTTTCCTTGATACATGTTCTAATATAGTACTTTCTGTCATGTATATTATTATGGCTGATTTCTGTTCCTGCATTTCTAGAATTCGAAGTATTCTTTACATTGCTTATGCTTTAAGGATTTATGTGCCATTGTTGCAGGCCCAGGCTCGATCCAATGGAAATAACGGTGGACCTACACAAAGAGCATCAGCTCTAGCTGCCTTATCATCAGCATTCAATTCATCATCAGCAAGCAAAAAGTCAGCTCCAAAGCCTTCCAGCACAGGTCAGGGTTCACAAAGAGCATCAGCTGTGGCTGCTCTTTCCACGGTTCTTACTGCTGAAAAGAAGAAACAACCTCAGGATGGATCCCTTGCAAAATCCGCTAGCAGCACACCTGCTGTATCCACTCCGCCTTGTAAGAAACCTCGTGCTTTGGATTATAAGATATCTAAAAACAGCAACCATTGATTTTTGGCTTATCCAGAAGAAGTTGTTAAATCTTCCTGATGCATTGATATTGTACAGCCGAAACAAAGAGTGAAGCAGACCCTTCTGAAGTTGAGGATTTTCAGGAGGTTGCCGAAGCCATGGAGACAAATGTAGTACCTGAAACAAATAGGGTGGATTCGGAACCAAAGCAAAAGATACAGCTGGATGAGAATGGTACATATAGTTACGAGCAACTGAAAGCCATATCTGGTAATGTAACCTGAATTGATCTCAAACGCAGAGAGGTTTGTTCTGCCATCGATGTTCTTAAGTTCACTCTTTATCCATTTTCCATGAATGTCTTCTTCTTACACTTTGATTTCTCAGGCTTATTTGTCAGACAAGGAGTTCCGAACCGTTTTCGGCATGGAAAAAGAAGCATTCTATGGATTACCAAAGTGGAAGCAAGACCTGAAAAAGAAGAAAGTTGGTCTATTCTAAGAATTTAACGAATTCCAACAATGCTTCATCCGCATTCTGACCGGCAATCCGTTGTCAGTATACGGTCCCTTGATTGCTATGTCTTAGCCTCCAACATTTGATCATATGATGTCTAAAAGAGTGATATATTTTGGGTTTTGTTTTTCCTACCATCTCCTAGTGGCAGTGGGGTTTTGCTGATCACATATGGTAGTTAAGGACAGGTTTGTCTGTCATGGCGGGCCAGCATTCTTTCATTCGCTTGCCAATGCCTTGTATCTCCATAATCTTTGCTGGTTTTTCAACTTTCATTTATTTTACTCTGTATATGATATTGCATTTGTATTGAACTACAATATAAGTAATGAAAAGTATTGTTCGAGAACCGTATTTTCGCATTCTTATTATAGAACAATGAGGGTAAACTACCTTCAAGGTCACTAAACTATTAATCCGATTCTATTTCAACCGTTGAATTATAAATTTTATTAATTGGATCATTAAAGTATTAAAATGATTTGATTTATCATTGGTCATTAACTTTTGGCTGAGATGATAATGTGATAGTTAATTAGATCAAACTTTGATCTTGTTTAGTCTAATCTATTTAATTTATGTATAAAATTCAAAAACTTACGCTTGAGAGAAGTTTTACAGATTTTTGTATAAAATTCATAAAAAAATAAACAACATTACAAACTCAAAGGTCCGAGTTTATCCCGATGGTGACCGAGCCTTCCGTACCAATGTGTTTTGGTCCCCCAATGGTGATCGGGTCTCTTGCACTTATGATCACTAGGACCACCGATGGTGACCGAGACTTACGCACCCATGGTCCTGGTTCACTCCGATGGTGACTAAGACCTCCGCACCCATGGTTCGGGTTCACCCGATGGTGTGCGGTACTTCTACACCCATGTGCCTTGGTCCCCCGATGATGACCGAATCTCTCGCACCCATGATCCGAGTTCACCCGATAATGACCAAGACTTTCGCACCCACGTTTCTTGGTCTCTTGACGATGATCGAGTGTCTCGCACGTCATAGACATAACACGTTCTCTAGTAAAAGTGATGAACGGTAAACTCATAATTTAAGGAAATATGAGTTAACTTCGATTTCGAAGAAATCGACTTGGTTGGTGTGAACCTCGACGATCATAACGTGAGAAAGGAAGTTGGCCATGAAGGTATGAGTACCATGAAGCTCTAATTTAGCCTACTCGTCTTTCAGTTCCCGAATTTTAATCTTGGGGAAACATTGATAGGATACTACCTTAATTTCCCAATTGTGTTTCTTTGATTGAATTTAGGGTTTTGCTCTACAAAGATAAAAATATCTTAATCTCTATAAATGTGTCAACGACAATCAAAAGACGAATTAAAATTTTATTTGTACAGGAGTTGAGAAATTTTAAGTTTTTTATTTTGTTATTAATCCAGATATTATTTACGTTTTTTATGACTGAATGAACTCTTTACATATATAACTTAAATGTTTTGTATTTCTTAAAAAATAATTTAATTGATGAAATTTAATACGATATTTATGAGATCAATAATATTAATATTTAAATATTTTTTTAAAACATATTGATTTGACTCTATAAGTGTACTATACCTCATTGTATGTTACTGCTAAAAGCAGAATTTATATTTTTTAAGAATCTTATAATTGTCCAGAACAATTAGAAAAAGATTTTTTTCTTAAAAAAATAATTCATTTCATATTTATTTCTTAAACAAAGACAATTCATTTCATATTTAGGGTACCAATGAACATTTAAAAGTTCAAGTAAAAAATTTAAAATTAAACTTTTCTGTTTATGTGTAACAGTGTAAACAAATAAAATTAACTACTCATGATTAATTTAACCAATCGTAACATAATTTGTATTTTTTAAAGATTTTTTAATTATTTTTTAAAATATATTGATTTGACCTCGTAAGTAGATCATCACCCATTTATGTTGTCGTTAAAAACAGAATTTGTATTTTTTAAAAATCTCTTAATTGTTTTAGAGCAACTAAAAAATTAACCCGAAAAAATTCAGTTTAAAAGTAAAATCCCAATAAACATTTAAAAGTTTAAAAAATTAAAATTAAACTTTTCTATTAACGTGTAACATTCTAAACAAACTCATGACCAATTTAACAGACCTAAAACATGATTAACCAAAAATATAAGCTACCATTGAGTTTCCTTTGATGGATTTATGGGTTTGGTCTTACAGGAATTAAGACATGGTTTTGGATTAAACTTTATGGAAGTAACTGAAAGGACGTAAACTTTTTGTTATATAATATATAAAAGATTCTTTAAATAAATCTTCGATTTTACTTAAAATCGAGTATCAATATTTTTATTAATTATATTAATTACTTTTAAATTTTTTAAAATAAAGACTTATGTTTAATACACTGGTTGTGAAAACAAAAAACTTTTATAAACTTAGTCTTAGGATTAGAGTTTAGGTTTAGGGTTTTGAAATTTAGAGTTTAGATGTTAGTGTTTAGGTTGTGTCATAATCCAATATACTCTTTGATAAGTGCTCAACTCACTATCACTTTCTACACTTTTTATGGGAATTTATCAAATCTATACCGTATTTTCTTATTTTTGCAGGAACAAGTACTGCCGTGACAGCAGAATAAGGTCGAGACATGAGGCAGTACTCTTATAGTTGTCCATTTCCCTCTCAACCTCCGGCATAAACATGCGACACAAGCTGGTTTATGCCATTAATCATTCAACTCCCCCACTAGAATTAATAAACAATGTGTGCAGAAACTTAGTAGTGTCGGATGCCTTTGCTGATTCCTCTCTTTCATGTCCTGGGTCATACTCAACAAAAGCTAGATCTGGTGTACCTAAAAAATCTATACTTTTTTGGACAAGATAACACAACCTTCTTATTCTAGTCCATGATCTTATCCTTACTTGATTTTCTTATGTACTAATACAATTATCTTGGCCAAGTGAATGATTGGGGATGGATTGCACGTTGGCAACTTTCATATGTATGGTTTACACTTCTCCTACATACTTAGTTGACTCCTAAACTCTTTTTCTTTTATCTATTTTGGTCCTTGAACCTAGTTTTAGATACTTAATTGACCTTGATTTTTTATCCATTTGATCTCTAAACTTGATTTTAGGTATATATTTATACTTAAACTTAAAAAATCACATACATTAACACAATCTAATGTGCAAAACAGGGCGTCAGCACTGACAAGTAATAATAATAAATAAACAAGAACAAAAATAAATCGTATCGTGGTATGAAGGACACTACCTTAGAAACAATTCGTCCCGATGTGTGTAATCGTTGCTTTAGGCGATTGTCCCCCGAAGTTCGGGTTAACACGGTCGTTCCAAACAATGTACACCCAAAATTTGGAGTGGACTGTAGAGGAAATGATCGTCGGAATCAAAGCTAATCAGGAACTCGAAGGTTGCTCTCAAACTCTCTCAAGTAAGACAGAAGTAAATCTGAATGGATGATAAAAATTGAGAGAGAGCTTTCTTATTTGTAGGTTGAAAGCAGGGGTAAATCTGTCCGAAAATCAAATAAAATCTAATTTAAAATTTAAATTTAATATAAGATAATACCAAATCAAATCTATGATATTTATTAAATCTAATCGATTACACGTTTAAAATTCAAAATGAATTTTAACTTAACCAAACTGCTTTCATGTCTCCTATAAATACGGAGTGTGAGATTCAAACATTGTACCCACATCTAAGGATACAATTGATATCTAAATTTGGAAAGCATCGCATGTATTAATCTAAAATTTTAACCACTTAAAAATTTTATTCAGACGTTTCCTTCAACTAACCATTTGAGGGCATGATATCAATGAATTGGTTAGAGATGCACGCCATTTCAAGTAAATTATATAAATGGTGACTTAATTATAGGGTTTATATAAATGGTCACTTAATTATTAAAATGGTTTTAATATTGTTATCTACTATTAAAAATTAATAGAGAAATGATGGGACAATTAAAAATAAAATAATATCATTACACATTTAATTCAAGTTATTTATACATTTTTTAATTTGGTCTTAATTTTATTTTAATAAAATAATTTGATTATTTAATTAGATAATTTCACGTGTAATTATCTATTTAAAGGAGAAGAACGTTCAAACAAGAATACTTGAGAAGGAAATCAAACTCAAGTCTAGAGAATAAGCAACGCCTTAACCACTGCACCACACATCTTTGTGTTATAAATCACTAACACCAATATATAAGTTATTATTTTTTATATTTTTCTTTTAATTTTATACATAATTATAAATTTAATTTTTTTTAATTTAATTAAAGTATTAATAAATTATTTTATATGTAATAAATTAAAAATTTTAAATTATAATAAAGAACACTTAGCAAACACAAAACTCTAAAAGTTAAAATTAAACATTAAAATAAGAAAAATATATCATATAAGTTATATATATATATATATAATCTTAATCATCTTATTCTTACTCTATCCTACCTGCCGGCAAGCACACTTCCCTTAACCAAAATACATTTCCATCCAAATCAAATTGTAGTGATCCAAATTGACTCCCACTATCACTATGTTTAATGATTTAATTTAAAGATTGAAAAATAATGCAAGCACCAAATGGGCAATAGTGCTTAAAAATGTCCATTTCCTACAAGATATTGTCAACTCTATGTTTGGTTGAGTCAGACACAACCAATGTTGTGGGATATTGCCTGCCTGTAAAGCAGTTGTTGCTACACAAAGTGGGGATCTTTCTTTGGAGTCCTTTCACTTGAGATTTACTCAAGATCTTTGGGTGGAAAACGATTAATGCCAACTTTGATTTGTTACCACTTGCAACATAATTATATGTTCCTTTGTTGGTTTGTCCAATTGATTGTCTGTTTAATTATTGGTTGAGCACATGTGTGCATGTTCAATGGGGTCTCTTAAGTACAATCACTAGGGCTATAAAAAGATTAGCTTCCATTAAATGGAGTCATTGCAAGAAGATATCTTAGCCTCCTTCCTTCTCTTTGTTACTTTAAACCAAATAAGCTGCAAAACTATGGCTTTCGTGATAAAGGAAAACCCCGGATTAATCACCGGAAGCAATGACGTTGAAGTCCCGGGAATGGATACTGCTCTCCTGATGTCGTTGTTAGAGGAATCACAGTGCGAGGATTGGTGCAACGAGGAGCAAGTTAGTAGTTGGATGGAATGTCTAGAAGCCGAGATCAGAATGGGGAGTGTTGGTCCATGCAGTGTTGAAGGAGAAGACGTTGAAAGCTTCGAATGGAGCGAGACAGAAATGGTGTCTTCTTCCCGGATCGATGACATGAACTGGTATGTGGAAGATGATGTTGAGGAGATGTCAATGGATGGATACCTTGCTCAATTTGGAGATGATTTTGCTTTCAATTGTTATGAAGATGATGTTACTTCTCTGTGGCAAGAGACGTATGATGCTCCTATATACAAGTAGATTGTATGTAGTATAATATATGTTTTTTCTTCTAAATAAACAAATTGTATATACATTTAAGTTTAATTCGAATTTAAAGCCTTCGAGCATTCATCTACTTTCTGAGTTTATATGCTTCCAATATAAACTTCCAGATGAAATCGACGTATCGAGAAAAAAAATTTTACACAAGGTTTGGATGCTATATGTAAGCAAACATATTCTTCATTTTGTAATTCAAAGTCGGATTCAAATATACTAATTTGTACCATTAAACAATGCAGATTCAAAATATGAATAGTTGAAGGTGTCTATTTGTATCTACTACGAATTTACAGCAGACTGTAATTTTAACATATGAATCGAAATTGCAATATATTAATCCGCGAAAAAAACAAATCATACATCCGCAGATATCCGAATCGGCACGACATGGTTGTAGACTTGATCCTTTAAATTGTCATACCAAAAGGAAAATAATAAGACCAGTGAAGTGATGCAATATAATATCAATGATTCTTTTCCTCCTTTTGTTGTGAAAGTCAAGGACTAAAACCATGGAGGGGGGGTGTTTTATGATTCATGGTTGAACTCAGGGACATCATCAAGGACAAAAGAACCAAGTTTACCTGTCCTAAATAAGGTAAGAAACTTCTTTGATACCATCAATCGAGCTTCCGATGACTTGTGGGGTATCTTCAGTGCTTTCTGCAATGCTTCGAATTGCTGTTCTATAAGACATTCCATGTCGTTCTCATTTTTGATATTGCCACTGAATTCGGATAGAGTCATGTACAGTGAATGTTGGACTTCTCTGACAAGATCCTAAATTCAGAAAGAAGAAAAGAGTGAGAACACAGAAAAATGATAAATCAATAAGGTTCTATAGTTAATACTTTTCACGGCTTTAAACATCAAAAATGTTAAAATGGGACACGGGAAAAGAACAAGAATTCATATATGGAAGTAGACAGACAATGAAATTCGAGCTGCAGGCAGGCACATATAAGAGCAGCCTTACATACTTAAACTTACTCCAATACTAATAAATTATACAGATTGTTCAAATATTTTCTTGAGAAAGTTCAACCACAATGAATTTATTATAACACACCATAATTACAGGTAATATTTTTTACTACATGATAATGAAGAATATACCATACACAAAGACAAACAAGCTGATTAAATGAAACCTTTTGGAGTCCCTAAATTTATATAGCCTATCAATAGTTTCGTCTGAAGTTATTGCTACATTTGAAACATGTTATGCTGTAATCAGTGTTAACCCTTATTACCTTGACATACAGCAGATCAGATGCATTGGGAAGCTTCTTCAGTTTTGGCCGAAGATCTTTTGGATTGTAATCTGGTTTGTCCTCAGAAATTTGGGTGGTCTCTTCCATTTGCTTAGCTAAGTGCTTCCAGTGAAGAGGAGTACCTCGAGTATTCAGCACAGTCAGTAGGTATTGTACAATGCGGTCCTCACCAACTACTGAATCCTTTACAGACCCTGCAAGTACGTTGAGGTAGTTGAAGTTCTTTCAATAGGTAGGGTGAAATGCAGCGAGCTGAACTTACAATATTTGATATTTACTTAAAGGATTTAGACACATCACATCTCTTAAGAAAAAATAGAATTGACAATTTTCAGAAAAAGAATGGAGCAGAAAACAATGCCATAACAACTTCTCTGTTGCATAAATGCAGCGACTGTCCTACATTCCTTTTGCCGAAGGAAGCCTAAAAGAAGATAAACATTAAAGAAACTACAGAAATGCCCATCATTTTTAGAATCGACATTTAAAACCCCCATTTGAATATAGATCTAAAGTACAAAAATGAGCACACACTTATGTGACCGATATGGTTTGATTAAGGAGCGGACAGAAAAGGTACCTGTCAGAGCTAGCTTTAGCCCTGTCTCTATGTTTGGGATGTTTGGAACTAGTACTCCTGGTGTATCAAGCACATAAATGCTTGGTTGATGAGCAATCTGTAAGATTTTGAGCATGAGGTATATTAAAAAATATGTCCTAGATAGTTGATAGATACAATGTTGAAGTTAAAATAAATATCATAACACAAAGTGAACCTGTCATTATTGTTCACAATTATTGTCAACGTGGAGTCAAATTGACATTAACTGGGTCAAGTCAATATTAGCAATCTAATCAGGTTTATTTAAAAGCGTCAAAACCCTCAAGGCATCTTAAGTTGGAATCATTTTAGCAGGCCATGTTGGGAACTATGACTTGAGGCTAGACTTACTAGTTACAACCGGACTAATAAGTCATAATAAAATAAAGCTCACTACGATGACAAACAGAATCGATGGCATTGATTTGCCATAAATAGTTCCATCTTGTTTTTGGATTTGTCAGGCATGAGCAAGTACCAAAGAGAGAGAGAGAGGCAAAGTAGACGACTTGACCTTATAACCGGCAATATCTTGAGTAACACCTGGCAATGGACCCACAGTGGCTCGTTTCATCTTCTCCTGCACTATGCATTAAACTCCATACGATTATTACTGAAGTCAACAGATTTGGATTAATCAACTTCCATGCACAAAGCTTTTCTGTCCTAATAACAGACCTAACAACTAACTTCTTACCAGGAAAGCGAGTTGATGCAATTTGATGGATTGAATTTATCAAAGCAGATTTCCCCACATTAGGAACACCAACTACCATAACAAGGAGGGTAGGTTCTCTTGAAATAACTTCCTTCAATTTGAACTCCACGAGATCAAGAAGCTGGTGCACATGAACAATCATAAGGAAAAAAAAGACAGTGATAAAATAACGTACGAAAATAACAGTGTATGGATGAATCTGGAGAAGATGTGAAAAAATAATATTTCAAGATCACCCAGATACTGTATGAATAATTACATAAGCAACCTTTCATGAGGAGATACAATATAGCAAGTTTTTCTGACCTACAATAATCAATATGTTTAGCAATTGGTTCAAATTGTTCTATACCAACACAAATAGAAAATCAAAGAGCCAAAACTACTCTTTTATTTAATAAACCTATGGGAAACGAAAACATCTTGAACAATCAATATCATAGGATGGAACAATCACATTGTTCTATACCAACGCAGCTTTTATCTGGTCTAATCTAGTTAGATAAAGTTCTTGGACAATAACATGCTACATTTACTTGGAATGACACTATCCTAGAGGAACAACATGCACAGAACCGAGTCTCTTTTAATTCTAATGAAATAAGGCAGTTTAGTTTTACTACATTGCATCACAAAATTTCCAACCTCAGAAATATTTGTAGCTTAATAGAAACATGCACATATTTCATAATTTGTTTAATTAATATTTCTTCCCTACGCAACCTCTGAATCCTAATGTCTCCTCCAGGTCCCACAAGCTGAGGGGAAATTGTCGATGAATATAGCACAAATGAGACAGAGACCCCCATCATCTAAAGCACGGGTCTACTTTTTTCCCATTATCAGATAGCTTCAAATTCTTAAAACTCCAAAAAAATCATTTTATAAATGATAATCATGTCAGTCAAGAAGAAACAACATTCAGAAATACCGTGGAAGTTAATGATCATCTAATTATGCTACACTATCAAAAAGACTGATTTCAAGGTTTTCATCAGAAAATGTTTTATAGAGGTTCCAGATTCTAGGTTAAACCATCATAAGAATAACAAAAATTCAATTTAACAATGACTAAACAACTGCAAAAGAAACAAAATAATAAATTCAATGAGTAATCACTAGATGATTTGTTAATTATTCTGAAATATATTAACGTGTAAGTTTTCTTTATCAATCACACCCTGAAACAATTCTACAAGGGAATTAAAGGAAAAAATGGCCAAGAGTCAACTAACCTTTCTAACAGAACTTCTGCTATGTGCATGTATAGGAAGACAATCTTGGTTACTCGAATCAAAATAACGAACCCATTTCTGCAGAAAATAATAATAACTCAAATACCCAATAAGCATCATATTCTAAAGGCATAAACTAACAGAGTTCATGGACAGAAAACACCACATAATCTTAATACTAAAGTTTTCATTAGACATGGAACGACAAAGAATTAGTAAAAACTATGTTTGGCTATTATTTCAGCTACAACTTTCTCACTGCTTGCTGAAATGCAAAACAATATTCAAGTAATCGAATGAATTCTTTTTATTTTTGAAAAAAAAAATATAAGATTAATGACAACAGTAACAATCAGACGGAGACGACGACTAAGAGACCAGAAGAATTGAATGCAAATATGTACGAACATTCAGAACATTGGAATTGGCTAAATCTTTCTTGTTAAGAGCAATGATGCGTCTTTTAGTTGAGAGCTGAGGTTGCAAGTCTTGATTGGCAGATGAAAACGGAATCTGCAAATAAACACTCTTTTAACTAGGAAAAAGACAGTAGAAATAATTCTGAAATTTTAAAAAATGAGTGATGGAAAAGTAATAGAAGTAAGAGATTGGACTAATACGAGCATCGCGAACTTCAATGACGAGGTCGGAGAGCTTGAGGCGGCTACGAATGGCGCGAGTGGCGGCGGCCATGTGGCCTGGGAACCAGTTAATACCTCCACCATCTTTGTTGAATCCCATCTCTCCCACCTCCACTGCTTTCTTTGATATTCCTTTGATCCCCATGATCTCCTCAAACTTTTCCCTTTTTCTTCTCGTTTCCTATCGGCCTTCGTTTGGCTTCGATTTCTGTGCACAAAAAAGCAAAGAACTCGATAGAAACTTGTAAGTGAAAAGAGAAAAAAAAGAACACTATTATAGAAGTTGAGCCCAAGTCTAACCGTTAAATATGAGTTCTGTTTCCAGGCAGTCGGGTTTAGGACGACAGTCGGAGGTCCTCGGCAACGGAAACAAAGTAGGGAAACAAAGGGTCGTCTACAGAATGAACCATCAAAGTCTGGTGCAGAGTGGTTATGCACTGCTGGTTGCTAATAGGGGAAAAGACGGATGGGGTTGCAGGTTGGTGGGTAGTGGGTACTAGGCAAAGATATGATTGGGTCCAGGCTCGAGCCGCATCAGGGGTATTGACGTGAGGAGCGGCGCTGGTGGTGCTGCGATAATGAGGTCACACGTTCTGGGCGATGATGAGAGGGGTGCGCAGCGCGATCGTTGTCTGGAACAGAGGGAAAGGGGCGTGTGAGTGGTTTGGCTTAAAGCAGGAACGGATCTAGGTTGAAAGGCTTAGTTTATCCATTATTTTAGCTCTCAATTTTTTTAATTTTTATAAAATTTTAATTTGTTTATAGTAACAAAAATGAGATTTTTAATCTAAATTTTATAAAATAAATCTATTTTAGTCGACGAGTTATTCCAACAATAAAGAATTTTTAAATTTATATAGTCAACGAGTTTCATTTAATGATTAAAAAATTAAGAAAGAAATTAAAAGAATTTCATTTGATTTGTGATTTTTAAAAAAATCATTGACAAAATAAAAAATAATTTGAAATCGGAGGTTCGAAACGATATTTGACGATGATGAATGGAATACAACATCTATATTATAACATCGTCAAAAATTAAAAGAAAAATTATAGGAGTAAAAAAATTTAATGTATAAACTTAAATGAATAAAATGAACATTTTAAAATTTTAGTAACTAAAATAAGTTTAAGAGTAAAATGTAAGCATAAAGTCAAAAGCAACCTTAACGTTTGAGGTTTAATCATTTTAGTTCTTATTCTTTTTTTTTATTCAAACAACCCCTAACATTTATTTTCGTTTAAATTTCATTCTTGTTAAATAAAAATTATTAAGCAATTAACGATTATGTCTCAATCTGACATAGCATGAGAAAATGACATGTGACATGATGTTTTTTAAAATTATATTTTAAATATTTTTAACCAATCAAATGATATGACGTGATACTTTTTAAAAAAATTTCGGGGTTCAGAATCCACGACCTACTTATTTAATTTTAACTTCACACATATGATTATGTTTTAATATTATAAATATCAATTAAGAATGAGATATCAAATTACATCGTAAAACTTAAGAAGTTTTATATTATTCCATGATCATTAGATGAATAACATAAATAAATGAGATTGACAGTAAAAAATATAAAAATTATTGCCTGAAAAAAGATAAAAAATAATAATCTTAGTTATTTTATTATCATCATGCAGCGATCTAAAATTAATGGAAAACTAAATAAATTTTATACCATATAACTTGATTCTAACCTATTAAAAATATATACTCCCTCCGTCCCACAAATAATGTCCCTTATTAACTTTTTGAAAATCAAAATTTTTAAATTTTGACTATAATTGTATTAAATATTTTAAATAATTAGATTTTATAAAATATATATTTGAAATATATTCGATTAAAGGTTTCTAAAATATATATTTTTTATATTTTTATCAATAATAAATTTTAAATAATCATTAGTCAAAGTTTAAAAGTTTGACCCCAAAAAGTTATTAAGGGACACTATTTTTGGGGCAAAGGGAGTATATTAGTTTAGTTTTACACCATATAAATTGATCCTAACTTATAAATGGATGAATGGATAGAGAGAGAAACATGTGTAGGATGAAACGAGTTATTACCCTTTTTAATTTTTTGGTATAATTGTATTTTTAGTCCCTTTTAATTTAAATATTAATTAAATAGGGTTCTTGCCCCCTCCTAATATTAAATTTTAGTTTCGTACCTGTATATATATAAGATTATGATCAACTTACATGATATAAAATTCATTTAGTTTTATACTAATTTTAGACTATTGGATAATAATACTAAATGATTAAGATTATTTTCTTCTTATTTTTTAAGTGATATTTTTATATTTTCTATTTTTAATCTCATCTATTTATTTAATTCATCTAATAAACATATATTAATGTAAAACTAATTTTTAAAAAATAGTTTAAAAATTAAAACACAACTAATAACGAACCAAAAAATTATTTACAAGCTATTAAAGTTAAAAATTTCTTTTTTAATATATAGAGTAACTATTTTTTTTTAAAAAAAGGTAGAAAATAGTTAAAGTCAAAGTCAATTAAAGGTAAACACGCTTACAGGTCTACCAACAGCCGACAATGGTTGTTGACCTGTCCCACCAGCCAGTGGCCCGCTACCTTTCTCTCTCTCTCGAAGTTCTTGCTTCCGGTACAACGAACCTTATCCTTCCATACCCGAACCTAAACAGGTTCGGGTAGCAATCCATATATAAAGGTACCATCTTCAAAGGATACGATGCCATAAAGTTGCAGAGAAAATTTTGGATTACGCTGCTTGTAAGGTACTCACTGAATTGAATCTCTTAAGTTTTTAATCTGTCTTTCTCAGTTTTTGTGTGTGTATTGATCTGTTGTTTGGTTGGTAAGAAGTTGCGAGAAAAAGTAGTGGGAAAAGAAATTGAATTCTGCGATTGATGTAAGATTGGATATTTGAATGGAGTAAGTTTGAATCTCTCAAGTTTTGATCTCTTGACTTGCAATTTAGTATTTTCATAACTGATCTGAGTTTTGAAGAGTGCTTTTAGATGAAGAATTTGGAAGAGGAATTTTGTTTCTATCTAGGTTTTTGAATTGAGAAATGAATTTCAACATTTCTGAGGAATTTCAAAATAGTTTCAAACTGAAATGGTGTCAGCTGATTTGTTATGAGAATTTAGAAAGGTAAATTTGGGGACTGCGGCTATAGTCTTTTACATAGGGCCATAGGCTGATTGGTGATCGTGAAGAACTCAGATAAAAAATACCTATTTGGAAAGTGCTTGGTTACTTGATAAATTTTGGGATTCTTTGTACTTTGATTGAACTCAGTTGTGAAGTTATAGAAGAGGAAATGTTTTCATCTTGATTCTTGATTATTGAAGCTGTTGAGATTTTATTGGGAGTGTGTAGATCTCTACTAGGAAAGCTGCACTTCTCGGAACTCTTTCGAATTTGGCATATAAATCTTATATTGGGTGGGAATGGGTCTCCCAATGGGTATATTGATTATTGAGGATCCTTTCTTTCTTGTTGAAAGTTAAGATGGCAAGGTCCTTGCATGCTCGTCGCCACCGTCGTCCGTCTTAACATGTGTCTTCGACACCGTACTAGGCCATTATGTCGTTTTCAAATCCATCCCAAAAGACATTTGCAATCTGTTTTCTTTTCTGGTTTTTACTCCGGTTCTTAACTAAATACTTGGCCTTTTTCCCGAGTTCAAGTTAGTCTTGCCGAGTCCATTCCAGATTTTGGGTGTACGATTTTTTAGAGAGACTATGTAACCTCAAGATTTTATTCTGTTCTTTGGTTATCTGTTTAAATATGTAATTTTAGTGCTAACACCTTGTTTTGTACCAACATTAATCGTCTGTTCGATGTTTGATTTGGTTTAAATTCTTGTATATTTGTAGTACAGAAGAAAGTGAAAGCAATTGATAGAATGTCTCTAGTTTCCGGAGGAAGGTCAACATTGAACCCAAATGCCCCTCTTTTTATTCCATCTGTTTATCGCCAAGTGGAGGATTTCTCACCCGAATGGTGGCAATTGGTTACAACATCAACATGGTACCGAGACTATTGGATGATGCAGCACCAGGAAGATGGTTTCTATAATATTGCTGAGGAAGATGACACTGACATTGCCGACTTGCTTCCTGATACCTTTGACCTTATCGAGGATGAAGATCTCTTTGATATCAATCTTCAGCTCGAAGATCTGGTCCAGGATTACGAAACGGAAAGCACATTACCTCCTTTACCATCTAATTCCGGTACGAATAAACTCAGCCTATTCTATTGAGAATGATAAAATACTTGCAGGTTTTGAAACATAGAACTAGATAACGAAGAATGTTGTTAGTAGATTGTGGATGATCATATACTTTATCATCTCGTCGAATCAAACAGGGTTTGAGAAGGAAGCTGAAACTCCGATGAAGAATCCGAGTTCGTCGCAATCAAGTCCACCTAGGTCTCCAGCAGAGCGCCAAGACTGTGAACCCTGAAAGACTCTAGTTATGCAGGTTACAATTTCTCAAGTAGTGTACTTTCCCAGTTAGTTTAACTGTAACATCTAAAGAGCATGATCATATCATATAACTCTTGTATTAGTCTGATGTTTATGTTTTTAGTTAACAGAAAATAAATGAAGAAAAGTGTAAGAAAAATTGTAAAAATTTAGACAAGAAAATAAATATTCTTTAATCATTTGGCGGAATCTTTTAATTTATTTATTATGCGACTCAAAGATAGAGTTAAGATTAAATATTGAAAGAGAATGATCTACAAATTATATAATCTAAAAGTTAAAAAGGATGAAAAATCTTAACCTAAATTGTTATTATAAAAAATTGAAGTTCATAACCCTCAATTGTATGAATGGCTCCAGAAGCCGATTTTCGATGAAACTATAATTTAAATTTGCGTTCATGCCAAAAAATTAAATTAAAAAATTTATAATCCAATAATTGTTGCGATGATGACGATAGATTTTAATTGGATTAAAAGATTATATTGATATTTTATTCAAAATTAAAAGGTTAAATTAATAATTTCATATATAGTAAAGTGTTATCAACTAAGAAGTATTTATAAAAGTGAAGCTTGTCTGCCGAAAGGGGTTACCTTAAATGTAACATCCCTATGGTTGATGATGGATTCCGCTTCAATTCCACCTGACTCTTGTTCATGCTTTCTCCTTGGCTTCAATGGTGACACTGACATCTGCAAATATCATGAACAAGACAAAGATCAAAGCTGTGACAAAAAAAATAAAAGCAGTTGAAATTGAAGAAGCAAATGAGAAAAATGTGTGTTCTGAAAATTAAAAGGGTTTACTAATCTTTACCAAGATTTAAAGTTGAAGATTCTTGCACAATAATAAAATAATCATCATCCTTTTCCTCTGGTTCAAAACCATACAATCAATTACGGATTGTTATAAAGATTTTAATATTTTTGGGTAAAAGTTTAGCTCTTAACTTATTCAATATTCTTCTCCCATACTAAAATAAGATTCAAAAAACAAAAATGATTGGAATGGCTAAAACATCTCTTACCATCTGCGCAAGAACAGGAAAAGAAATAGCTTATGCTTTTCAATACTCTAAAATATCAAACTGACTATCCTTAGAACGAAGGTCATTGTGAGCATCACACAATAACTTCCCTATAGAAACAATATTAGCCAAGTATAAATTAGTAATAGGATACTTGGAACCAGAAAACATATTAGTAATTTCAAAAAAAGGCTTAAAGAAATCACAAATTAATTGAGCAGTTTCACATTCAAAATCAGTAATTATATCAAGGTTATTTTTTTTATTAACAAATAAGTTTACAGCTAAGATAGCTTTAAGTGCCCTACAAAGCATTAAGTAAATAGAGTTTCATCGAGTAGTTACATCCAAAATTAACATACTAAAAAAAGAACCACAGTCTTTCACAGCCAACTCAAAGCTACAAAGTCTAGAATCAGAAGAGTTAATAAACTTAACAATTTCTCACAATTTAATAACAGAAGAGTCAATTACCTTTAAACCTTTTTGAACTATCAAGTTCAAAATATGAACAACATATCAAATATGAAAATACTTACAACTGCATGGGAGGGGATAAATGGCATGCAAATCATCTTTCAGACGTTTAACTATTTTGTCACTGGCAGAAGTATTATCCAAAGTGATTGTAAAAACTTTCTTCTCAAGATCTCCCTCACATAGCATTTCTTTTACAAACTTATAAATAGACTCACCATCATGGATGGAGGGAAACGTTGAAAATTCAAAATTTTTTATTAAAGTTTTCAATTATTATCAACATAATGAGTAGTCAGAGTATAATAAGAATGAGATGTGCAAGCAGACCATCCATCATATGTAAGGCAGATACGACTTGAAACAGAATGCAATGAATCAAACAATATTTTCTATATGTTTCATGCTTTAACATGCAATGTTTAGTACTACTATACCTAGATATATCTTTAACAGCAAGATTTAGATACTGATGCAAAACCCTAAGTTTATCATGCTCAATTATACTTAAAGCATAACCAGGACAGAGAATAGTCTCGGCAAATAATTCATAATACCTTTTTTGATCAAAAGAACTTTATGTACTACTACTAATATTAGAAGCAAGATAGTCCTTATAAGTTTGCCATTTTTTAGTATGTCTTTTTGGGTTAGAGGTGCCAACATAAGAATCAATTTATATTTTTTGATTTTGTAATATTTACATTGGGCATAAATACCTTCTGAAAGCTTAATGAGTGAGTAATAATCCCAGACAGAAGAAGTTCTTCTCCCAAACTCACTGTATTTGTACTAACAACCTTTCTCTTAGAGCTGTGAACAATTTCAGAATCTCCCTCATGTGCATCCCTATAAAACTAGAAAATAAAGTGTATTATAAGCCAAAAAATATTAAAAAAATATTAGATATTAAGATATAAAATAGAGAACATACCCCTTTCAGAGTATGAGTCATTTAGCTCATTTGGACCTCTGTCACCAAGTTCAGGATATTCTAATTCATATGAGAACTCATCCATATTACTTAAGAAGAATATAGATTTTGTCAGATAATAAATAAATTAGGGCAGATAATAAATAAATTAGAACAACCCATATACTCACATTAAACCATTTACACAAATAACAAAGAACAAACAAAACAAATAACATTGATAAACGTTATATATAAAGCATATTCAAAGAACAATACATAAACATAAAAGTCAGAATATGAACAAACAAAGCAAATAACAGTGATAAACATGACCATTTTCAAAATATGAACAAACATAACAAATAACAGTGATGAACATAACAATTTTCAGAATATGAACAACTAAGACAGAACCCTAAATCATAATATATAAAGCATATTCAAAGAACACAATATAACCATAAAAGTCAAAACAATGATAAATTCACAGGAGTTTAGAATAAAATATATCAGACACAAAACAAATAAACCCTAAGGCCTAAATAATGTTTTAATCTTTGTACTTGGATTTGTTAAACCAGTCCATGAGATCCTTTAGAAACCTCCTTTGACACCAGTAGCATCGCAGGTCGGGTAGTTCACATATACTCGGATTAAATCATTTATAAATAACAGAGAACAACCAATAAATAACAGTGATAAACATAACCATTTTTAAAATATGAACAACCAAGATAAACCCTAAACCCTAATATATAAAGCATATTCAAAGAACAATACATAAACATAAAAGTCAAAGCAATGATAACTTCACAGGAGATTAGAATAAAATATATCAGACACAAAGCAAACAAAACCTAAGGCCTAAATAAAGGTTTAATCCTTGTACTTGGCGTTGTTAAACCAGTCTTTGACATCCTTTAGAAACCTTTTTTGACACCAGTAGCATCACAGGTCAGGTAGTCCAACCTATATACTCGGATTAAACCATTTACAAATAACAGTGAACATGAGATGAACAACCAACAAAATAACAGTGAACCAACAAGCCGTTTTCAGAATATGAACAACCAACAAAATAACAAATAACATGGGACGAACAGAACCAACCAAATATTTATTCCTTACAGGTTAATGTTGATTTTTTTAAATTTTAATCTTTAACTTTATAGTTTAATATTTATTCGTTTTTTTACGTATTTATACAAAATCAAAATTAATAATTTAAATTATTATGAATATAAAATCAAAATTAATTCGACATGAAACAAAACCAGCATGAAATGAACCCGACCTGAAATGAACCCAAACTGAAATGCAACCAAATTGAAATGGACCCGACCTAAAATCTACCCGACCTGTAATGAAATTGTCAATTATCCGATTTGAATTCGAACCGTTTGAACCCGACCTGAAATGTGTTCGACTTGAAACGGACCCGACCTGAAATGGACCCATACCCGACTTGAATCAAGTCGAAACATCAAATCAACCTGAAACAACATGTATCCGATTTTACCCGACCTGACAGTACCCGACCTAAAACTCGTCCAAATAACTGTTTTTACATCCCTAATATCCACTTTAAGTTGATTTGGGCTCAAATTATTCAACATTTTTTTTTCTATATTTCTTTTGTATTCTTTAATTAATGGAATGTTTGACAATAATCTCTTAGATTAGAGTAGTGCTAAGCTCGGCTCGTTAAAGATTTCGAGTCGAGTTCGAGTTTGAGTAATTTTAAACGTGCTTAAAATATCTGATCTCCACTCATTAAGAACTCGAGTCGAGTTTGAGCCTAATCGAGCCAAATATTGACCGATCTTTGACCGTGTTAGACTCGAGTAACTTTTATCTCTAACATCTTTTTTACAGCCTAATGAAGAAAAACTTTGATACACAAATTGTGTAAATTCAAACTTATTATTTTTAGATTTTAGTATCTTAATTTAGGGTTTTTAAGACTTATGTTTAAAGTTTAGATTTTAGGGTTTTAAGTTTAAAAATTTAGATTTTAAATTATAAAAAAAAATAAAAAATAGCATATTTATATTTTAGAGTAGTTCATGAGCTTTTCGAGTCGAGTATCATGTAGCTCGACTCGACTCGTGAATAACTCGAATCGAATTTAATTAAGTCGAATTTTAACCAAACTTTGATCGAATTAAACTCGAGTAGCTCGCGATCTGTCTCGTCTTATTTACGACACTAATTACGCCTCAAATTTAATCTTAACAATGTACTTTAATTTTAATCATGTAAGAGATTTTAATATTCTAGTTTTGATTATTTCCGACGTATTTCGGTACAGTGGAATCGCTGTCGAATATATCGAAGATTTTTTTTGTTTCTTTCAACAGCAACAATTAAATGCACTCGTTATAATTAATAGGGTTAACTCAAAAACGCTAAGAAAAACAACGGAAAGAAGCTGAAGGGGGAAGCGGTAATCACAACGCCAAAAGGACAAAAACGGCTCTGTATTTCTCTTCAGGTTCAAATCATTTCCCTTCGTTCTATATATGCAGATTCATTCGTCTTCAATCTCTGAATACCATCTCATTCTCATGGCTTTAAGACCCGACGCTTACTTCTCACCCTTCATTGTTTCTTCTATTCAACCTTCCTATTCTCGTCTTCTATCGCTATTAACTATCCTACCATTAACCATCGCATTCTTTGCTTTTATTCTACAATGGCGGGGCGGGCTCATTGACCCCACTCCTTTCTCTACAGACTTTCCTGCAATGGGCCATTCGGTCTCCGATCGCCGCTACGATTCTGACTGCGTGGGTCTTTTGGGTCAGAGCCGGACACCTGTTTTCCCTTATTTTAAGGATTGGAATTTCCACTTCGGGTCGGATCTCAGGCCTAAGGTTTTCTTGCTTTGATACCTTCTTCTGGGTTTACATTTCTATGGTTGATGCTAATGCTAATGCATATTCTTATCCCCTGAATCCTGATGATATTAAGAAATTTAATAGGTTGTTTTGATTAGCTTAATACATGTAGTTAATGCATGCGACTTATAGTAAATAACAAGAATAAAATTTCTTTTACGTGTTTCTGTCGGAATGATCGGTGGCGATTTAGTCTCGTCCGAGAGTCTAATCAGAGCCGGAGTTAAGAGTGTCAATTTTTTTTAACGATATTTAAAAAAAAATAATTATATATAAAGGGATGTCAAATTATTATAAAAAGATGTCAATTATATATTTTTTAATTTTTTATATATAAATATATAAAAATATAATTTTCTAAACATTTTGGGACGTAACAGATACCCATTTATCATTTATCAATGTGGCTCTGCCATGCCTGGTACTACGAGCCCTCTGTCCCACACGCCTATCGAGCTCGTATGGTTTTATTTGTTGAATCTTTTGTATTAAAAAAATAAATTAAAATTTAAATATTAAGTATTAACTTTCTTATTTATAAAATAAGATAGTATATTTTTAAGATTTATAATTAATATTTATTTTTTTTAATTATATGCATGAAAAACAGCAAGAACTGTAAATATTTTTTGTCCAAATATTATATCATAGTTTATTGGGAAATGGGATGTTTTAAAAATTAAAAGATTAAATTTTAATTTTAAATTATAGATCAAAAATCATAAAATTTATACTTACACAAATTATCATATTTTAATTCTTTAAACTTTGATTTTAAATCTAGATATTAAATTATATATTTTATATTTAAAAATATATATATACACGTAATTATTTAAATTTTAATCTTAACCCTAAAAATAAGTTTATAGCGTGAGATAGCTGATTTTTATTTTATTTATTTCTGGAAAATTTTAAATCCATATAAAAAAAACAAATCGGTAATGTGAAGAACTAGAAGAAGAGGGAAAATAACAATTCCAGAAAGCAATAACTAAAACCAGTAATTCCCAGACACAACATCTATGCTGTGATGCAAGATATGTAGCTTTCAAAAAACTGGGAAATGTTTTAATTTAGACAATTCCCCCTCTCCTCTGACACCATTATCATCACCCCAAGCATATGTTTTTTAACTTTTGAATAGATTTTGGTGCTATTTCTTACAATTTTTTTATGGTTTTGCTGCATGCTAGATATCTATTGTTTCAACTACTTCTGCAGGCTTAGAGCAGATATTACCATGGGTTTTTTATCACAAGGTTATTGGAGTTTCATTCTTTTCCCTTTTTGTTGAAGGCAAGGCTGCCTCTCCCATTGTATCTAAAGTCCTGGAATCAATTCCAGTTGAGTATAAATCCTTTGCTCCTCATTTTCCTATGCAGAACCTTTCTTCATTATGTTCTACTGTTTATTTCACTCTGTTTCTGTTGGCATGTGCACAATCCATCCTTCTCAGGGGGTTAAAGTGATATACAGAACAAAAGAATTAGAGGAACAACAAGCTAAAAGGTTGGTACATGTTCTGGTTTAATATTAATAGCTGAAAACTAAAAGCATTATTGTTTATTGTGGCTTCTTCTGGCTTTTTTTGCATTCTCTTTTCATATACAAAATTTCAATGATTTCTGAAGGTTATTAAGGGGGCTATTTTCTGTCCTGGAACACTAGTGATTAGTCATAAGAGTGATTTGTTTATTTTTTCTTGTAGTCGGATCTGGAATGAGACTTGGCTATCAAAATTCTTCTATAAACCATGTAATTACGAGCTGTTTGTGAAGCAATCTCTTAACATGGAAATGGCTATTGTAATGTCTAGGGTATGCTATTGCATTTTCATCTCTGGCATAATCTATATGTTTGGCAGCATAAGTTCATGTTGAATATAACTATATGAGGTATAACTCTTTGCCTTACTAGTTTTCCTTCATTCATTTATAGGATTCCGGAATGGATTGGATTTTTCATCTTGATACTGATGAGCTTATACATCCTGCGGGTGCTCGTGAGTACTCTGTCAGACAATTGCTGGCAGATGTGCCTGAAGATGTTGATACAGTTGTCTTCCCAAATTATGTGAGTGGAGTTGCCTGTATCTTAGATAAAGGTTAAGGAGGTTAAGTTGGTGAAGTTGTATTTTCTTATTCTTTGTTTCATTCTTTCCTTTTTGTTGACACAATGTGTTATTATATCATGTAAAATTCAGGAAAGCAGTGTTGAGCGGGATGATATAAAGGAACCTTTTACTGAGGTATGATATCCTCTATTTGTTTCGCGTCATCTCATACTTCGATCATGTATGTGCATTATGATTCTACATTCTATCTTTGCATAGGTCTCCATGTTCAAGAAGAACTATGATCATCTTCCTAAGCATGTGTATTTTGGGAACTACCTGGTGTCAACCCATGATAATCCAAACTACTTTATAACCTATGGAAATGGGAAATCAGCTGCTCGTATACAAGACCATCTTCGTCCTAATGGTGCACATAGATGGCATAACTACATGAAGAGACCAAAGTATGGTATTTCTCCTATACATTTGATTTTGTGTAAATAAATTGGTGTTGTTAAATGTTTTATTATGCATTTCTGGCATCATGAAGTCTTCATGTGGTTTCCAGATCAGTGTTGTCAAGGGTCCAAAGCGCTAGAAGGCACAATTAAGGGTCATAGACACATAGTTGTTAGTTTCTTTTATCAGCTTTTCTTTTATTTGTGAAAGAAGATAATAGTATCTCTTTACATGAATACAATATTGGCTAAGTTTTTTAGATATTGCACTTGAAAAAAATAATTTGGGATCGATTGCACTCCTCTTTTTATTTACTGATATATGGTACTTTGAACGGTGAAAGGTGAACTCGGCATGTGCTCCTAGCCTCCTACTGACTTCACTGTTCATGGTATAATACCTCCTCCGGTGATGTAATGATCCTAGTGCCTAAAGGAGGTCTTGCACCTTTGACAACATTGATATGTACTTTTGCATGATTTGTAAATTGCTTCAAAAGCCATTATCTATTGGTATATAACTACCTTGATTTTATGTAATCTACCATAGTGAGATCAAAATGGATGAGGCTTCTGTTCTGCATTACACATACACCAAATTTTCTGATCTCACTTCGAGGCGTGATCGATGTGCCTGCAAGCCTACAAGGGAGGATGTTAAAAGATGTTTCATGTTACTATTTGATAGAGCTGTGAGTTCCAATTCATGTCTGACATGCATTTGTGTCTTTTTTTCCCACCAATTGTAGAAAACATGTTCTCTAAAATAAATGGCTTTTTGGCCTTAGGAAAAATAGTTTATGGCTTACCTGTCATTGGGATTAATTTGCTTACACTTCTGTCATGTCTTATTTCATACAGGCATTCATCATTGCTTCAACTGCAACGGAGGAGGAAATGCTTCGCTGGTAATTCTTAGAGTGACATAAAATATGCTCCGTTTTCGTGTTTTCTGTTTCAAGTAGAGCTTCTGGTGTGCATGATACAAGACACTAGGACAGTGGATATCGAAATGTTGATTCCTGGAAATCGTCTTAAAGTCCAATTCGGACATTTAACGACATGTTGAGACTAAAAGGAAATGACTTTAATATGTACTCTTAGTTATTTCTTGTAGGATTACATCATAGATGTAGCTGTAAGAACTTGTGTAAATTGCCTGCAGTTATCATCAAATGATAATGTCTTTTTTTCTGACTTAGGTACCGTGACCATGTGGTGTGGACTGATAAAGCATTGAACTTGAAGCTATTGAAGAAGGGAATATTTACTCGGATTTATTCTCCCATGGTGGGTAAAATTACTACACCTGTTTGTCTGAAGCCTTGTGGTTGAACTGAAACGCTGGATCCTCAATCCATTCCCCTTTTCTTCTCTATTCACAGGCTATAATTCAAGGACTTAGGGAATCTGGTGTTTTTAGTTCTGTGATACAGTCAGCTCAGACAACAGTCTCTCAGGACAAGATGTCACCTGTTAAGAGTAACAACACCTCTTCTAGCATAATCCATAAACTTGGGATCATTTCTTCCAGAAAGATTGGTGACGAAGAGTCTCAGGCAACTGCCAGAAGGATCTTGGAGATCAATGACAAATTTTCTGGTGGTTCAGCAATCCCACCACTTCCTCCTCCAGTCCCGGATGATTTCACTATGGAATATAATGAGAGATTCGATTCATGGTGAGTAGTGCCTGCCAAAGAGTTATTGAGGTTTAAATTGGTGTGTGGGTAAATGAGACAACTTGACAGTAGGTGAGTGAGACATGCTGTATTCGATTTGTTGAGCTATTCTTGATCTTACTTACTCAAGCGCTGCTGTAGATTATACAGCCGGATGTCGTTTTCATGATGATTGTTACTTCTTGGTATATATAGAGAGGTTAAGATCAAGAATTTATTTAGTTTTATATTAATTTTAGACCGTCAAATAATATAATAAATAGTAATTAATGATAAACTGTGTGCATTTTACTTGAAAGTTAAAATCTCTAATTATTTTTGGGTGTCTGTTCTTTCTATTCTAATGACAAATGATGACCTTCGATCTTTATTTAAAATTACTATTTTATGAAAAAATTTTAAAATAAAAATTTTTCAAAAAAATTAAAAAATACTAATAAATTTTATTTAATCGCTACATAATACAACAAAAATATCTATAATATAATTTCTCGTTAGTTCTCGTAATCTCACCTGTAAGCTTAGTTTTGGTAACGAAAATAGGATTTTTTTCAAAATGTTTTTGTGAAGCATAGAGATGGGCACGGGTTGGGTCGGATTTTCGGTCCACCCGCACTCGACCCGAAAAAACATACCCGCCACCCGACCCAACCCGAATTTAGAGTGAAAAAATCCGATCCGACCCGACCCGATTTTTAAGCTTTAAAATTTGATCTGACTCGAATCATTAAAAAAATTTAAATTTTAGGAAATTAATTGTAAAAAATAATTTTTAGGGGTCTAATTGTAAATAAAATAAATTTTTAGTGACCTAATTATAAAAATAATAATTTTAGTGACATAATTATATAAAATATATTTAAAGAGGGAGCATAATTGCAAATATCCCTAAGATATATATGGAAAAATTACACTATTAGTCCTGAGTCGGATTTTTTCCACCATAAACCTGAACTCGACCCGACCTGAAATTACCTTTAAAAAGCCGACCCGACCCGAACTCGATTTTTCTTCAAAAAATTCGATCTGTTTAAATCGGATTTGGTCGGAATTCGTCGGGTTCGAGTTCTGTGCTTATCCCTAGTGAAGTATGGGACTTAGTATAAAATAGTTTATTGTACCACACCTCCTTAAGTTAACATTCATCTTAAATTTGTTTTTAAAGTTTTAAATATTTTAATTTTATCTTTAAATTATACATTTTATTCTAAATTAATCTCAAACTTTTAAATATTTTATTTTTATCTTCAAATTATGATCTTTATTCTAAATTGATCCCAAAATTTTTAAATATTTTAATTTTTTTTTTAATTATCGTTTATACCACACCATATTATTACATAGTACAACATTAATATTTCATGACAATTAACAACTCGTATAACGAATTTATTAATATAAGATATAATTAGTATATACTAATAATTCAGGGATGAAATTAAAAAAAATCAAAAATTTTAAAAATTAATTTAAAATAAAAATTATAGTTTAAAAATAAAACTAGAATACTCGATAGTTTAAAGATCAATTTGAAATAAAAAAATTATAATTAAATGATAAAATTAAAATATTTAAAATTTTAGTAAACAATTTAAAACAAATATTATAATTTAAAAACATGTGTGCAATAAAACTCCTATTAAAAATGATAATGTCAAGATGAGGACTCAAAATTAAATAACTTGATTTGTGATTTTTTACACATAATTTGTGCCTAATATTGGTGCTTAATTAACGTATTGGACAAGTCGTAGTATGTGTTGTACGGGTAAGTATTTAATTGAGTTGAGTCAAAAAATTTTGAGTTAACGAGTTATATTTTACAACTCAAACTTTATTTGAATTTTTTCGGTTCGAGTTGAGTTTAAAAAATTCGAGTCGAGTCGAATCGAGTCGAGTTTTCAAGTTCCTATAAATATTTAATTATAACTATTTATCATGTTATAGTATGATTTGATTCCAATTTAAATGATTTTCTCTAATCATATAAGATGTGTATGTATACATATTTTCCATATGTAACAATATTTCTTTATATTTTTATATATCAATGTATATATATCATAAAAAAATTAATAGACTCATCTCAAACTTAAAAATTAATCCTTTAATTACTAAAAATTTCGAATTATTTGAGTTATTCGAATTTCTATTTTACAATTCGAACTTTATTTAAAATTTTTTTGAATCGAGTCGAGTCTATGAAATTTCGAGTCGAATCAAAACGAGTCAAGTATTTTCACCTCGAATCAAGTCGAATTATTCGATTTTTTTAAGTCGAGTCGAGTTTTACTCGAGCTATGTACAACAAGACACGAGGGCGACTGACGAGTTGGATTGAAGTTTCCTCCCAGCTTGCCCGATTGACGGGTCATCTAAGACAGGAGATGATAAAATTGAAGATGAGGAATCAAATTAAATTTCTAAGTCTTATAATATTTTTAATTAGTGACACATCGTAATCGTATTTTGATTATATTTTATGTTAGACTTATTTATAATTAGAATTAAATGATTAATCGAATTGAATTAATGTTTGACTTAAAAAATAAGTCACTTGCCTATGAAACCCTACCTCATTACTCTCGTCTCTTGTTTTCTTCCGTCTCTATTACGAATAATCGTGGACCCTATTGAAACTAGAAAAATATTTTATCGAATTGAATCAAAAAGTTTGAATTGATAACTCATATTCATAAGTTGAATTTTATTTAATTTATTTGAATCGGTTCAAGTTTATAAAATTCGAGTCATGTAAAGTCGAATTATTTAAGTTTCTGTTTAAAATTAGTTATGAATATTTATAATATCATGATACTATTTGATTCTAATTTAAATGAACTTTATAACATAACCATATAAAATAGATATATTTCTTTATATACGATACAGATGTATCTAATAAAGTCAAAATATTTTTGAACTTGAAAATCGATCTACTAATTACTAAATATCTGAGTAATCCGAAGTGTCATTTTATAACTCGAATTTCATTTGTAATTTTTTGAGTCAAATTTATAAAATTAAGGTTTGAGTCAAATCAAATCAGACTTTTACTCACATGAATCAAAATTAAATTATATTTTTAATAATCTAAAAATTATTACAAAGTAATATATATTTAAATATTCTTAACATTTTAATAATATATACCTCATAAATAAAATAATTAAATTTAAATATTTTAAAATTAACATTATTTTTTTTTAATTAGGATCACTCGTTAAATTCCGAAATCGACCTCTAACCCTACCTCTTCAAACTATTTCCATCCACATACGCTACACAAATGTCGTTTATGCCCTACAATTATAAAGATGAAGGATAAATTTCGTTTTTTCACTTAAATTAGGATAAATAATAATTTAGTTCGTATAAAATTATAAAAACGACAGTAAATCAGTATTTTTTTTCATCTAAAATAATTATAATTCAATTATTCCCCCTAAGAAAAAATTGCCGATTTCATCCGGATTTAATAAATATTGTATTTATTTTAAGCATAAAGATAATTTTAACTCTTAATATTTATAATTTTTGTCGTTTTGACCTTTATTTTTTTTCTGGAATAAATTTAGTCCTTAACCTATATCTTTTTAACAAGTAGTTTATTTTTTAACTAGTATGATAACTGGACCTTTAAAAATCTAACAATGATGACATGTCATATAGATATGACAATATATTTTAAATGACATGGCATTTAACCTATCAAATACATATATATTTATATATATGAAATATAATTTTATTCCAATATAAAATATAAAATAATTAAAATTTTAAAAAAATTAAAATTAATTAATTCTAAAATAAAAGGCTATTAAACATTCTCAACCCTAACTATGATAGAATCAAAGTCCTATTTTAAAAAATATATGACACAGATTGAAAATAATTAACTTTTTAGATAAGATTTTAATTATATCGTAGTTAGGGTTAAGAATGTTTAATAGTATTTTATTTTAGAATTAATTATTTTTTAATATTTTATTTAAATTTTAATTTTTTTATATTTTATATTAAAATAAAATTATATTTCATATATATATATATATATATTTGATAGGTTAGATGCCATGTTATTTAAAATATATTATCATATGCATATAACATGTCATCATTGTTAGATTTTTAACGGTCTAATTATCATGATGTTAAAAAATAAGCTATTTGTCAAAAAGATATAGGTTAAGGGCTAAATTTATCCAAAAAAAAGAATAAGGGCCAAAACGATAAAATTATAAACGTTAAGGGTTAAAATTATCTTTATACCTTTATTTTATTTAAATGTATAAACGTGAAGGAATAAATGTGTTATAAAAATATTTTAGCAGTTATTTCATCTTTTTAATGGTTGTTAATAATTGATCAACAGTCAAATTATAATAAAACTAAAAGTTTAATGATAACGTTAAAGTAATTGTTTTTTTATCAAATTGAATAATTAATAAAATTTATTAATTTTTTTTTTGATTTTATCCTTAAATTAAAGTGAATGTATGAATTATTGTAATAATAAAAATTTAATTACTTTTCAATTAAAAATAAAATAAAAATTAAAAGATTTTATTTAAAAAAAGAGATAATAACATTTTTAATCCTTAAGATTTCAATTACATTATATAAATAGTGATACAATATGAAACATGATATTTACCGAATTATCCCCGAATTATTAAAACTTATTTTTTTAAAGAAAATTCTTTAAATTTGATTTAACGAAGTAAATGCTATGTAAAGCAATAATTAAACTTAACTTAATAAACAATTTTAAAAAAATGGTATAAAATGTCTTTTTCTTTTCAATTAAAATACTCCGATGACTAGTACAAGTGAAATTGACTTGTACATCATTCTTTATTGCCGGTAGGTAATTATTTTTAGTATTATTATTGATTAGCGAATTTATTATTTTATTATATTTTAATATAAATCTTTATTTTGGTGGTATGCTTTTTTTTATTCTTATTAGGAGTATAATTTTTTTTTTATATTTTATTTTATTTATTGTTGTGACATGATTTTAACATACTTTAATTGTCATTTGTTGCTTGCACGACGATTTTAACGACGTTAAATTTTTATTATGATTTTATTAGTCATCATGCAAAAAATAAATCTCTATTTGGTTGATGGTTATTTTCGATATAATTAGTCTTGAATGGTTATTTGTTTGATAGTTTAGGTTGTTTATCATTTTCTTTCACCCATTGCGCATGTTAATTAGATAATGATAAGAAAATTCATGAAAATTTTTATATTTTGACGGTGTATTTATTTTATAGAAATATTTTTTTTTGGTTATAAAAGATTTTATTAGATTAATTTTATTTTTTTTAATGTATTATAATAGTAAAAATTTTCCTAATTTTAATAAGTATTTAGCGACTAATATAAAAAATGCTTGTACAATATTGCTTAATGAAAATGGAAAATTGGTTTGACCAAGACATAAACCTAAGTCAATCGATCTCCCAGTAAACAAGTTGCAAAACCAGCCTTGAACGATTCAAAGTGTCTTAGTTTCTGTGCCATAAATTTCCAAGGAGTGGTAGACCAGCAAAACCAAACAATCCGACTTCCATTTCCCTATAAAAAGGGAGCTGAGTATTGGTGTCGGAGGCAGCAGTTCTGAGGTAATAAATTCCCATTGCCTTCAAAACCAGCTTAGCTTGTTTTCCTCGTCCATGGCAATGGCGAATGCCAAAGCATGTTCCAGCATCATGCAGTCAACTTTTCTTCTTCTTACAGGGTTGCTGATGGTCATCTTCAAAACCGCAGGTCTTTCTTACATTCCTTTACATTCTCTTTGTGTTATGTATTGTATGTTTGATTTCCAATGAGCCATGGTTGAAATTAAACCAACGTGGGATGAATCCATGCAGGAGCCGAGGTTGGTGTTTGCTATGGAATGATGGCTGAAACCTTGCCGACGAAAGCTGAAGTCATAGACCTTTATAAACAGAAAAACATCCAGCTAATGCGACTCTACGATCCGAACCAAGAGGCTCTGCAAGCCCTCGGAGGTACACACATCAAGCTGCTGTTAGATTTCCGAATGTGGACCTTCAAAACGTTGCTGCTAGTCAAGCCAATGCTGATCAATGGGTCCAAGACAATGTCAAGAAGTACAGCACCGTTAGTTTTCGATACATCGCCGTCGGGAACGAAGTAAATTATTCCGATCCATACGCTCCGTTTCTTTTCCCGGCGATGCAGAATATCCATAGAGCAATAGTTGGACAAGGCCTAGGGGACCAGATCAAAGTTTCGACCGCCACGTTTTTCGGCGCTCTTAAAGAATCTTCCCCTCCATCGGAGGGCATTTTTCGTCCCGAATTCCAGCACCTTCTTGGTCCGATCATAGGCTTCTTGAGGGACAACCAAGCTCCATTACTTGTTAACACTTATCCATACTTTAGCCACATGTTTGACCCTAATGTTCCTCTTGACTTTGCTCTCTTTACATCTCCATCCGTAGTGTTCACGGATGGTTCGTTGCAGTACCAGAACCTTTTCGATGCGATGCTGGACGCCTTTTACTCTGCCTTGGAGAAGGCTGGTGGGGGATCTTTGGACATTGTTGTTTCGGAAACCGGTTGGCCTTCGGATGGTGGAGTGGCCACGAGTGTCGAGAATGCACAGACATATAACACAAACTTGGTTCGCCATGTGAAACAGGGCCAGGGGACTCCGAAGAAACCTGGAAAAGCTATAGAGGCTTACTTGTTTGCCATGTTTGATGAGAACAAGAAAGAGCCGGCCTATGAGAAACATTGGGGGCTGTTTTTCCCAGACAAACGGGAAAAATACCCGATTAGTTTCAACTAAACCACTCTTAGTAAACTAGTCTATATATACCATTTTCATGTCCTACGAAAAAGCCAATACAGGCAAATAAATCTCATCTCATCGTTGTAGTTTTACAGAATTGGATGTTTGCTGATTAACCCATTTTCAAGTGAAATAAAACGGTTTCCTCTATTATATTTAGGATAAATCCTCTACCTCTTTGTTATGTCTCCATCCATGTTTTCTATTAAAATTTTTTTAAAAAATAAATTTTAAACTTTAATCCTTATTTTTTATATCCTAAACCCTAAACTTATCCCCTAAAAAATACACCCTACCCCTAATTCTCTAAACCCTAACCAAAACCCCTAACCTAAAACCCTACACCTTAAACCCTCTAATTTCAAACGGATACATGATAAAATGGTAGACGATTTGCACCCTTATATTTAGGATAAACTACCCGAGTAAAAATCTTCTACCTCTTTTTCATGCCTCCTTCGAAAATTTATTAAAATTTGAATTTTAAACCCTAACTCTTATTTTTTATATCCTAAATCTTAAACCTTATACCCTAAAGATACACACTACCCCTAATTTCCTAAACCCTAACCAGAACCCTTAACCTAAACCTTAAACCCTCAAATTTGAAGTGGAGGCATGAAGAAGAGGTAGAAGATTTACGTCCAAACTATCCCATTAGTCATACTCATAGAAATGATCAAATTACCCAAATCCGAAGATAATCATATATTCTCGTACATATGTTTAGAGACAAATGTACACGAATCATTTTGTCTTGATGATTAAGATAACGATTATTATTCTTGAAGGTCACAAGTATGATGAGTACCAGTATTGCAGCATATTGATTGAGCGATTAATGTCCAATAATTGAAAATATACTCTAAAACAAATATTACTAAACTATATAAATGGTTACTGAACTTTTAGAACATTTTCATTTTAGTCACCAATTTTTTTAATTTTTATTATAGTCATTGAACTTTTTCTCTTTCTATATAGTTTCTTTCCTTACTTTTTATTTTTTTTTCTTAATAAAATTAGGTAAACTATACCTATTACTACTCAACTTTTTCTCACTCATATTTTGGTCATTAAAGTTAAAAAAAATTCAATTTAATAATATAACTTTTAAATTGTTCATATTTTAATCACTCTCGAATGATACGGTTATGAGAATAAAAAATTCAATTAATCATTAAAATATTATTTTAGTAAATTCATATTATTCATTTTTTGATCTTATATTATATCAATTAAATCGAATAATCGATTAACTAGTTAACCAAAATATTTAATTCCAAAAAGTGTTTTTTTCACTCTATTCGTATGAATATCAAATATAATAATATAAAATTTTAATAATTATTTAGTTGTAATAAAAATTTGTAAAAATAAAAAATTAAAAAATTGATAGTTCACGCCTATTAATCTATCCATAGACAAATCTTTTAAAAAAAATCAAAAAATATCAAAATTATTAGACTGTAAAATATTTTAATGCATAAAAAATTACAAATATCATATATAATTAATCAAAGCGATTACAAATATTAAAATATGCAATCCAATTAAAATAATTTATTTAAAAATATGTACTAGAATCAGGTTCAATTAACCCTTAAATAATTATTTTGGTTAATTGATAAATTTATATTATTTAATTTTCGATCTTATATTATATCAATTAAATTAAAAAATTATTGACTGGTTAACTGAAATATTTGATTCGAGTAATTTTTTTATTTTGCTTATTAAAATATTAAATATAATATTATAATAAATTTATTAATTATTTGGTTGTGATAAAAGTGGATAAACAACTAAAAAATCAAGAATTGAGAGTTCACAATTAGTAATCCTACTCAGAACCCAAAATATTATTAAAACAAATTAGAACAGTATCAAAAATTTTTGATTATAAGATATTTAAATACATAAAATTTATAAATATTATATTATATATAAATCAAATTAATTAATTAATTTTACTTAAAAGTGAATCATAATGAAAACATAATTTATTTTAAAAATATTTGTAGTGTAACCAATATTTTTTATTTATATATAATTCAATTCCTGTTTGAACAAAATAAAAATAATTCAAAATTAAGTTATTAACTTTAAAAAAATTTAATTTTAGTGAACAATCAAAACTTCTGACAAAAGGTAATTATTAAAAATAAATTAAAAATTTGATGATTATAATGAATATTTTTAAATTTTATTGATCATAATAAAAATATCTATTTTCTTCTTTATATAATATGTATAGTTAAATAATGTTATTACCCTATATTTGATTTTCTTGTTTGTACTAAGTAGTCAAATCAAATATTTTAAGTATTTGTATGGATATCCATTGAGATACTAATTTGAATTACTTTGGTTTACTCTTATTTTTTTAATTTTTATAAATTAATCCTTAAATTTTTATAATATTTAAAGTTTGTACTCACCTTGAAATTTCAAAAATTTATGTATCTACTTTTAAATAAATTTCCGGATCTACACCAATGTTATGTATTATATAACGATTAATAATAAATTATTATTTTTTAATAATTTAATAATTCAATAATTATTTTATAATATTTACAAAATTCAATGACTTTATAACAATTAATATAATAATTTAAATAGGTGGACAGACTCGACTAACCTATTATTAAAATGTTAACAACACGTAATGACTTTATAACAATGTACATTTTATAATGTTTTAAAATGTTTTCAAATCATTCGTGATTAATAATAATAATAATAATAATTCGAAATAAGAATTTATTAAATAATTTGTCATCTATAAAAGCAACCGATTAAACATGATAAATAAATATTAAAAAGTGTAGTTTTCCAAATACCTCTAAATACAACTTTTTTTATATTTTGTATAAATTTTAAATTTTTTTTAATATTTTTGATAAGTTTTAATTAAACGTTTGTATTTTATTATTTTGATGGTTCTTTGAATAAAATAAAAATTATGATTTGTTTTAACTCATGCACGTGTTAATGGATATAAATTATGATTTTCTTTAACTCATGCACGTGTTAATGGATATAAATTGTGATTTTCCAAAGTACGAAAAGATTCCAGTCGATACCAGGTTAATTAATTATTAATCATTAATTTATATATCTTTTAATTAATGAGTTTTTCATCAACTGGATTTACTTTTAATGGTTATTTTTGCAGGTGTCTCAATGATAAAAATATTATTAAATATAATTATAAATAACGTAATAAACCAAATTCATCTCATAATATTTTATTAACAGTTTATTATTATTAATTAATAATTTAAGACTTAGATTTTAATTTTTAGTATTTAAGTATAAAAATTAAAAATATATATAATTTTTATCCTATTATTATTATTAGTGTCTGTCAACGTGAGATGAATAAAATGTGAAAATATCGTCCGAATATAATCATTTTCCTTTCCCCTTTGTTTGATTCCACTGGCACTGACATTTATCATCCCATGGAAAAGGGATTTTGTTTCAGACACTAAGATAGGGTTGAAGGGAGAGATTCAGACGGCGGCAGCGGCAGCGGCTAATGAGGAATAAAACTACTTAATTATATGAGTAATGAAGGAGTTCCACTCATTACATGAAACTTCACCTTCAACCACCGACTGCCTCACCGCATCGCAGAGATCCGCCGCCCTCTTCCTTACCTCCCCCCCTTCCTTTGATGACATCAAACGTCTCACGCTGTCTTCTACTACGGATGCTGTCACTATCTCATCCCGATGTGCCCAGTCCTTGACCGTAATGCCAACTTTCAGTAGTTTTGTGATTAGAACTGCGTTTCTAGGTTGATCCGAGTGCATAGGCCATGCTCCGATTGGCACTCCCATGGTAATGCTTTCCATGCATGAATTCCACCCACAGTGGCTTACAAAGCCACCTACGGCAGGGTGGGATAAAATCTCCAGCTGAGGTGCCCAGTCTCGAACCACCAAACCTTTGTCTTTAATTGAATCCACGTACCCTTTTGGAAGCTCCGGTCTTCTAACTTCACCGTTGAAGACATCGCCTGTGTCTGCAACTCTCAACACCCATATGAACTTCTGATTGCTTCTTCTCAAACCAATGGCAAGCTCTTGGATTTGTTCATCTCCCAAGGTGGTTGTCGTCCCAAAAGACACGTAAAGAACAGAGTTCGAAACCTGTTTGTCCAGCCATTCCAAACAGTAGTGTCGGTTGCCCGAACAGTTCTCCTCGGGTACTCTCAACGGATTAAATGGCCCTAAAGCCCAATGTTGCTTTCTTTTCACATTTTCACGAAGCAAGTCGAGGTAAGTCCCTTCGATCACCTTGCTTGTGTTATATATACTCCCGGCATTGACGTCTAGATATTTGTGTTGCATGGCAATGAAGTCCAAGAAATCTTTAGTGAAACAACCTTCGAGAGACGGGACATCGGGTATTTCTGCATTAACTTTCGGCTTTCCCATTGTTTCCCACTTGTAAAAGAAGAGAGAGAAGGCGGAAACTGTATGGAAAGCATACGATTCCGCATTAGAGATGGAGCCGACATCTTGAACAACCGATCCCATCATCGAGTCGTGGATGATAACGACCTTCCTTACCCGAGAGGAAAGCGTGCGTAACAGTTGGGTGACTGGCTTCCGAAGATGCCAACAGGCATTGAAACATGGCTGGAGATGAGAAGGGAACTTGGTAGCAGCGTCGGGGTTGGGAGGAGGGGAAGAAAAGGGAGGGACTTGGCAGTCGTGGAAATGGAAACCGGTGACGGCAACTGGATCCCAGCCATGGACTCGTACCATCGCCTGTCGGTTGTGCGTTGATGTACATACATAATGGACGGGGAATCCATAGGAGAGGATGATCCTAGAGAGGTGAAGCAGTTGGTTTAAGTGTCCTTGTGCTGGAAATGGCACCATAACCACAGTCACTGAGTTTTCTTGGGTTTTCATTTTAAAGGATGAAATCCTCTTCCAAATTCTACTCCTTTAATGAAATATATATAGATAAATCTGGCTTTGTGTTGGGGTTATATTTATATATATTATGAGCATCAGCATCCATGGCATGTCGATTCCTGAAATTTTTATTTAAAAGAAAAAGAAAAAAAGAAGGGGAAATTGAAGTGAAAGCGATGATTCGGTATTTTACCGATTTATGTCGGTTATTTTATCATGTGCTTAGGTTTCGTAGTATTAAATATGATTAAATTAATTAATAAAAAATAAAAAAATAAAAAATTTAAATATTTAATATATAATTAATAATTATATGTTAAGTTTAATATTTTTTATTGATTATACGTTAAGTTTTAACGATTTTTAATCTTTATTAAGTAATTTAATAGTGTTCAACGATAATGATATTTAACGGTATTCGACTGTTGTAGAATTTTTTTATATTTTTGATTTATCATGTTATTTATAATCTAATTTAATAAAATTTATTTATTTAATAATATGTAAAAAATAAAAATAAAAATTAAAAATTAAAAACTTAAAAATAAAAAATATTAAATATAACTATAAATGACGTGGCACAAGATTCTTCTTATTTTAGTCATTCATTAGTTCTAGAATTTAATATTACGTAAAATACAAATTAAAATGTTTAACTTTCTAGAGTTATTAGACGCGGCACAAAACATTCTAGATTTTGGAATTAAGACATGCAAAATATTAAAACTTTGTCGTTTGTTTTAACCAACCCTAAATACCAATAAATATTATTAATGTTAAATATTATTAAATAATTAATAAAAATTAAAAAATTTAAAGACTTAACATACAATTAATAAAAGAGCAATAGACTCAATATATAATTATTAATTATAATTTAAATCTTTAAGATTTTTATATTTTTATTAATTAATTTAATAATATTCAGCGGTGTTCGACATATGATGTAAACTCATTCGTCTAGAATTCACATTTAAGGTAAATATCAGAATAAGAGCTCATATAAAATAAAATAATATAAGCATTCTTGATCGTTCGATCAATTTATAGATGTCATATTTCTTACCATCTTAAATCTTTCCGCTTATATTAATAATATTTTAGAAACAATATTATATCAATAATTAATTACAAGTACTTTTAAGATGACGAGAATGAGATGTATAAATTGATCGAACAATTAAGGATATTCATATTATCTTATTTTAATGTAGTCGACCGGGACACTATATCCTTCCAATTTATGAGTTTTTTCATACATCAAAAAAGTTATTAACTTATTTAATAAATGTAAATAAAAATAACTAATATTTTTATATTTAAAGTGTTTGCAAATATTAAACAATTAAAACATTATTTATTTGTATTAATTTCATAAATATATGTTTTATTTTCCTTTTTCTTTATATAAACAAATACAAAATAATTTTATTAATAATCTAAAGACCATATCAAAATTAGAATAAATATTAAAGGTTTGATTAATTTAAAATAAAGGTTTGGGGTGAGGCTATAGTTTTATGGACGATAGAAAATTTGATTTTAATATTTAATTTAAAAATACAATAGAATAAATATTAAAGGTTTATTAAATTAAAATTTTAATTTTATTTTAAAATAATTTTAATTACGTATTTAATCTTTGAAATTTTTAATAATAATTTAAAATTTACTAAAAAAATTTAATGGTAAGAATTTCATAAACTTAATTACGTTCTTAATCTATGAAAATTTAATCTTTGAAATTTTTAATAATTTTACTATAGAATTGCGCTATAGAATAAATAATTTTAATTACGTATTTAATCTTTGAAATTTTTAATAATATTTTAAAAATTATTAAAAAATTAATGGTAAAAATTTAAAATTTTAATTATATATTTAAACTTTAAAAATTTAATAATAATAATTTTTAATAATAATTAAATTTATATAAAAATTCAAAATCTTGATTTGATAGGATTTCAATTTCATAAACTTGACTCAATTCAAAAAAGAATTATAATTGTAAAAATAAAATTCAAATAATTCAAATTTTTTTAACTCAACTCGATTAAATGTTCGATAAGGGTAAAGTGCACTAGGTCAGATTTGAATATGAAAAATTGACATAACTCTATTTCCTGTGTGTAAAACTAGGTGAGGGATTCGCTGAGATTTACGCAATATGCAGCAGTTCTGGACCTTCTGGTTCGCGAATGCCGAACGGTATGCCTTCTTACAGGCACCACCAGGTAGGGCAGCGTCTACGGTAACAGGTGACTGCGAAAGGCAAAGGTCGTTGACTCTCATTCACGTCAATTTCCTATACAAGGAAACATGGGACGAACAAACTATTCTCACCACTTTCTCAGCCAATACTCAGACCTCTAATCCAGCCCTTTTCTCAGCTCTTGCCAACTCGACGGATGCTCCTATAAGGAAAGATTCTTGGCCAAGCCGGCAACAGAATATTCCTGGATCTTCTTCGGGCTCGACTGGTAACATGGACACATGATTAATGATCAGGAAGAGGACAACCCAATTGACCCAGTGGAGGGCACTAAACGATCGAGGCTCAACACACTCATATCAGGAGTTTTCTTGCTAGAGGATTCGAATGCTGACAAGACTTCAACATCGACCGACCTGCCAAGATCAGGTCCGCCGGTCATCATGGCTGGTAATTGGGGTCTTGGGATCTCTTTCGTCAATGGCTGGTAATTGAGGATTTTGATAAAATTTATTTATATACGAGATATAATATAGTATGAAAATATAGATTTAAAGTAAAGTTTTATAGTAACAACCGTTAGGTGTAATGGCAAGACACATTGCATCAAAGAATATTATTCTCTTTATTCTATTTATAATATTTCTTTTGTGTTTTAAAATTATCCCACTTAAAATATTTTAATAAAAAAACCAATAATTTTACAAGATAAATTTCTCTTTTTATCATTTTTTTAGTTTTTCAATAAACAAAATTTATCTTTTCAAGGATAAAATTATCATTTTAATTATTTTACATTATATCTGTTACATAAATATTTTTTTAAAATTATATAAAAAAAATAACGATGAACATTAAATAAAAAATAGTATAATTTTTTCCTTCATCAAAATGAAACTCTTTATTAGTACAGATATTTTTTATTCTTAGCAGAAAGCACACATTCTTTTTTCCTTTTGTTCCCTATCCCGGATTTGATTCAGTAGAGAATCACACAAAATGCTGTCAATTATTGTACTCAAAAAGTTGAGATACAAAGAGTCCTAAAAACAAAAGGATAGGAAAACAAAAAGAACAAGGAATACCTACAAAATAAGCTATCTGGTCGGAGAATATGTTTAAGAATATGAGTTATTCTATTTTGACTCAATTGATATATTTTTTTTATAAATACTACTAAATTTTTATTAAATTCATAGAAAAATTATGATTATATCGCAATCAAAAAGTAAAATAATTGGATTAATCAATCTAAAGATTTTTATAGCCAAAAACAAAGAAAAATAAAAATTTCTATGGAAATAAGCAGCTTCTTGAATCTCTTTGTCTCTGTTCAAACGAGACGTATAACGAAGAAAGAAAGAAAGAAAGAAAGGAGATGATCCAAACTGTCGTATAAAAAGTATCGCTACTCATGATTGATTTCATCGGCAAACGATCATCAACCGAGTGGGGATAAATCTTTTCCAATGACCACAGACAAAAAACATAAATCAGAAAACTAGCATCGATTGAATTTTTGCGTGAACAATAATCGATCGCTAGGGTATACTGAAACATGCTACAAAGACAAATGAGTCAAATTATAAAACAAAAATAAAAACAAAAACATGTCATAAAGACAGAAGAAAAACATGTCACAAGGACAGAAACAACGTGCTATAAAAGCATATATTCTTATTAAAATAAAAAAAATAAAAAAAAATAATAGATTCAGTGGTTGACAATTAATACTAAGATTGATTGTCGATCACCGATCAAAAGGATTGATAAAAAGAAAAAAAAACGGCTATGAAAATTATTTTAAGAGAAAAGATTTTTTCAATGTATTCAATTGGTAATTAAAGTATATATTATTATAAATTTTATGATTAAAGATTACTTGATAATTATGATTTATTTTAATAAGTAAACTTCTATATCATATAAGAGATTTTATTAAATAAAATTTTTTAGTGACTAAATATTTGAGTGTATAAATATATATATATATTTTAACTTTAAAATTGCGAAAGAAAAATATATAAAAATTATTTTGAAGAGACACAATCACTCCCCGAACTCTACAACTATAGCGTTTATGTCACAGATATGAGTATTATTGGAATGTTGGAAAGAGTATTTTTATTTAAATCGGAGTCAAGGATATATATATATATATATATATATCAGGTTATGATATTATATATGATAATATCATGTATTTATACTCTTTATATTCACTATGTTGATAATCTTATCCGTTGTTTATGCATATCTGAGTCTATGGATGAGATTTTATCGTTGAAGCCGTTGTTTTAAAGTATTATGTTCGATGAAATATTTTGTTCAAATAAATATTTAAAATATTTTTTATTTAAACAGGAGTTTAATATTTTATTTTAAACCCATTTTAAAGTTTTTTTATCAATTGTTAATAAAAATATGTCATTGAGTTATTGCAAGACATGTGACTTATTTTTAAACTTTTATTTAGTTTTTGTTTTAAAATTAAAAAATCATTAATATTTTTAATAAAATCTAAAAATTTTAATGTTTTTAAAAAATTCTTAAATCCCTAAATTTCTCCTCTTTGAACATTAAATGTCGTGATGTCATCATAGTAATGAGGTTTCCTCCTCTCATTACACAAGACGAAATTCTAATTTCTCATTCGTCCATTCCTCGTTCGATCAAAGATTTCATGTTTAATGTTATTGGTTTATTAAATTGTTCATTCCTATTTTTATGTATTTTTTTATTTTTATTTTAAAATTATAATAATTAAGGGAAAAGAATTTAGGAGTTTAGAGACCTCGAGTTAAATATTTGGTGCTTTGAGACAATATAAATTTTAGGAATTTTATATGATTAAAATTTTTATAATTTTTAAATAAAAAATAAAAAATACATAAATAGATCACATATTGTGCTTTAAACATAAAACTTTAAATTGTTACAGAATTAACCGTTAATCACTTATTTAGATAAAAATATGTAATTCAAAACAAACGAAGCAAGTTAATTAAACGTTAAACACAAAACCAATAAATTTTTATAATTTCTATGGAAAGTTTATTTCCCAGGATACAACGGTTGAATGCAGCAAAGAAAGCAATGCTAGCCCAAAACACATGTAAAATGTCTAGTCCAAACCTTTGACTTATTTCCAATAATAACATGAAGAATTTTTATATATAAAGTTTTTCAAATCTATGTTTCCAACAAGTGTGGGATATTCTACTTTTCATCTTATTTTTCCAACATCATGGGTGTTACATTGAGCAACAATTTCTCATTCGACCATTGAATATTTTGAGCATGTAAATATAAAAAGTTAATCTACTCTTGTTTTAAAGTAATAATACACTTAGTCTCAATTAATTTGTGTAGAACTAATGTTTTGATATAATAATTGAAAAATAGTTTTGGACTAATTTGAAAAGATTTAAAAAATGGTTCTTATGTCCAAACTACTTGAAAATATATTTAAGATGTTTTTGAGTGATTTTAAATATGTTTTAAATGATTTAAAGAAACCAAATAAGTGTTTTTAACCCAGGTGTTTCGATACACCCTTAAGGTGTTTCGATACCTGTTCTTCAATACCATGGTTTCTGTCAACACGAATATTTTTTATATTATATATAATAATATATAAATAATAAACAATAAAATATAAATAATAAATATAAATAATAATATAATATTAAAACTTAAAAAAAATCGAGAAGTTGAATCGTGAAACTGGAAACAAGGGATTTGGCCGGATTCTTAGGGAGGTTTCTCGGTTGGTTTAGATTAGGTTGAGAGGGAGTAGAATTTGGGTGTAATTGGGTCTCTAGGTTTGAATCCCTTTAAAAGGGATTCAACCGATTAGGTTTTGGGGGGGGGGATGGGAAGTTTTGAAATTGAAGTTGAAACCGAGAAAAAGAAGCTTAAATCGGCAGTGGAGGATCGGGTTATTTCAATCAAAGGAGCAGGAGCTTGGATCGGGTCTGAGGTAGGCTTCTTTGTGTTGTTCATTGATTTCCCTTTCGTTTAATCATTTAGTTGCTATTGGATTCCTTTTTTCGGTCGTTTTTAGTGCCTTTTGGGGTGTTTTTAGTGTTAGATTTGTTAAAACCAGGTTTTAGGGGTGTTTTGAGCCTTTTTAGGGGTCACCGGCGAGCTTGCCGGCGTCGGTAATCACTGTCGACGTTGAAAAAAGGCGCCAGAGAGGTGATCGGGTTCTTCTGACGGCGGTCGGAAAACTCGCCGGAGTGGGCTTGAACGGCGATCGAGTGGATCAAACGATGGTGCTGGTGGCGGAGTTTAGCCGTGTTCTTCATGTTCATCTAGAACATGAAGAGCACTCAACTGTTCTTCGTTTTTTTAGCTGGTTTGTTCTGTTTTGGTCATGGATTCTGGGCTTGAAGTGTTAGCCCCAGAGAAATGTGAGTCATGCCGAGTTGGCCTCGGTCCAAATGGCCGAGCCAACTCGGTCAGAGGGGTTTTTACTTCAGGTCGAAACGGCGCCGTTTTGGCAGCTGGGCACGTGGGCCGGATCCGGGTTCAACCCGGATCCACGTGTTTTTAATGGGTTAGGGCAATTTACCCTTTAGGTCCCCCTTAGTTTAACCTGGTTTACAATTAGGTCCCCCAGAACCTCTTTTTAGCCCCTAGACCCTTAGATTTGATTCAATTAGGTCCCTAGTTTCTTAATTAAACCCTTAAATAGACTATTAGGATTGAATTAAATTAATTTTAGACTTAATTAGGTTAAAAAATTAATTTTAAAGACTAAAAAATTTAATTAAGTCTTAATTTAAGATTTAATCTAATTTTTAATAAACTTTAAAATTAATTTAATCTAATTTAATTCTAATACAAAACTAATCTGACCCTAAAACTTAGAAACTAGACTCTAATTAGGTTAATTTAATTCTTGAATTTTAGAAAATAATTAATTATTTTAATTAATTTTAATTTCTAAAAAATATTAAGCTTTAAAATTAATCAAATTAGGTCTAGTTTAGCCCTAAAACACTCAAAGATTAGACTTTAATTAGGCTTACTTTAATTCTTAAAAATTAGAAGATAATTTTAATTAATTATTTTAATTAATTTTAATTAATTTCTAAAAGATAAGATTTAAAACTTTAGGTCTAATTAACCCTAATTCCACCCAAACTAAACTTTAATTAGGTTAATTTAAATTCTTAAAAATTAGAGATTATTTTAATTAAGACTTTTAATTAATTTAAAATTTCTAAGATAAGGTTTAAAAATTAACTTAATTAAGTTCAATCCAACCCTAATTAAACCTTTGAACTTAAAATTCAACAAGTTAGATTTAAATTAGGTTTTAATTAAAATTTGAAGTTTAGAAAATTTAATTAATTTAATTAAAATTTCTAAAACTTTAAAATTTAATTTCACACTTAATTAAATCTAATCAATCTTCAAGGTTTGCTTTCGAGTCCCTTTTCTCTTTATCAATACAAGTCCCTTTTGTACTCTTCATGAGAATTTTTAATGTAATTTTGTACCCATGATTCTAATAAAATTGATGAGTTCCTTTTATCTTGTCTTGTTATTTTATTATGTTTTTGCATGGCATATTTAAGGAGGTCACCTAATAAATATCTAAGTTAATTAATTTAGAGCCTTTTTAGGAATAGTCGCTTTAATTAATTAATTAATTCAATTAGGGAGATAATTTAGTAATATAACATTTGAATCTTATGTCTCGGATACACTAAAGAGATTGGTGTTTTGACGCACCATGATGCTGACCTAGAGAGTGTACCTTGGCATCGAATTCATGTGTTATTAAAACCTAGAATTTTTGATAAAATGACTTAGGTTTAGAATTAAATAAAATGGATAGGTAAGCAACTAGTAACACTAGTAACTTAGGTTTTAAACACTTAAGCAATGGAGCCTTTCTTAGGATTAGAACTTAAAATGAACAAGATAAAAATGGTCATGCATCTTGCTTTAACCTTTTGAGGAGGAAGTTACATTCCTTTAAATTTGGTGAGGTTTCCTATCTAGAGGACGTCTCGTTCAACTCAAGTTTAAAGGTGGTGTAACTTCTGAATCAAAAGGATGTCCAAAATTCAAATAATGTTCACTTAACAATGAAAAATTAAATTAATATCTTTCTTCAAAATGTCAATGCCACGTAATGTTTTTCAAGGTACCAATTTTTGGACGTTTGTAAGAGTCGTCCTTACACGTAACCGACTCCCGAACCCAACATTTTCAAAATGAATCTCTGGTTTGTTTTATGGTGTTTGGCCTACCAAAGTGGCCGGTGGCGACTCTAAGTCAATTTTTTTCAAAATTAAATTATGTTTTTCCTAAAATTTGAATTTTTCAGGATTAAAATTGATAAAATTCGGATTTTTCAAAACCGATCGTCGAATTACTTCCTACCTAAAAAATCACGTTTTTTTAAAAGAGGTCGCGACAATTTCAAAGGCAAAACCACAGTGGTATCGATACTGGTATCGATACCTTTTGCCACTGTGATGCTCTGTTTCGAACCTTGTTTCGAAATACCCCCAACGGTCAAAATGATTTTATGAAAAAACCCAACGGCTAGGAGCGATATCGATACTGCTATTTCCCAAAGAGGATGTTTCGATACCAGTTCAAGCGGTATCGATATCACCTGCACCAGAAACAGAAATATACCTTATAATCAGCTTCAAAACATCTCCAACGGTCATAAACGACTAGAAGCTCTTTTTGTATGATAAAAAGAAGCCTCAAGCATCAAGAGAAGACCAATGCTTCACTTGTAACAACATTATGATCAAGAAATTGTCTTAGTGCTTAATTTCCTATTATTTGGGTAGACAAACACTTGTGAGCTTAATTGTCAATATATGCTCAAGTGTAATTAGGAATTGGGTGAGTGCTTAGTTGCAAACATTAACCTTATTAGAAGGATTCAAGTTTGCCAAGTTTCTTCTTGTTTGAGTGAATTCCCAAAGTTCGGTTGTGAACTTTGAATGCTAGATTCGGGTTTGAGTCTAGGATTGTAAGGTTATCCCTTTGGCTTCAAAAGGTTGAAATTCTTAGTGAATTTGGAAATCCTTAGTGGGAAGCTAAGGTAGTGGATGTAGGTGTTTGTTTGAAGGCCGAACCATTCTAAAATCCTTGTGTTCAACTCTTATTTTTTTGCTTCCACAACCACCCACCCAAAGTTTTCTTTCTCCATCAAATTAGCAAGTTAATCGGTTGTGCATCGAGCCAATCCAAGCCCAACAATTGGTATCAGAGCGAGGCTCAATCGAGGAGGATTAACATCCTATTGAGAAGATCCGGAGAGCTCGACCAATTTACAATCAACCGATATTTCATGGCTCAATCCATTGACAAGCCACCTTTCTTTGACGGGTCCAACTACTCCTAATGGAAGATAAGGATGAAGTATTTCATCAACTCTAGAGACTACAAGCTATGGGATATAGTTGAAGATGGACCATTTGTGCCAAAAGGAATAAAGGCGGAATGGAGCATGGAAGATCGCAAGAAGATGGTGCTTAATCACAAAGCCTTACACATTCTTGTTTGTGCATTCCATCCAAGCATGTATGAGAAGATATCTTCTTGTGAAAGTGCCAAGGAAGTTTGGGACTAGCTAGAAGTCATATACGAGGGTACAAACGAAGTAAAGGAGACCAAGATTGGACTCCTCAACCAAGAGTATGAGAACTTCAAGATGAATCCGGAAGAGGATATAGCCAAGATGTTAGATCGATTCTCCACCATCACCAATGGACTTAGAGGATATGGAGAGATAATTTCAGAGGAGAAGCTTGTTCGTAAGCTCATCTATTCCCTTCTCGAGTCATGGGACTCGAAAAGGACCGCCATCATCGAAGCCAAAAATCTAAAGACACTCAAGCTTGATGAACTCATGGGGTCACTCCTCACACATCAAATTATGATGAAAGGAAGACAAGAGGAGAAAAAGAAGGAAGAGATTAGAGCGATGGGGAAGAAGAAGGTTCAAGAGCTTGGTGTAAATGTCAACACCATTGCTCTAAAATACTCTAAGTGTATTCACTTTGAAGATTCAAGTGAGGAGGATAGTGAAGAAGATGAAGAGCTTGCCCAACTCTTCATTGACTTTGATCGATTCATGAGGAACAAAAGTAAGAGATCCTCAAAGCACGAATCAAAGAAGAAGATGAAGGACTCCCACAAGTCTATCAAAAGGGGATCATCTTCGAAGAAGCAAGCATATGTGGTTACATGGAGTGATGATGACTCCACCGAAAATGAAGAAGCCAACCTATGCTTGATGGCCCTCAATGAGGGGGAGGTAACTTCTAACTCATCTATTTCTAATTCATATACTTTTGATGAGTTACAAGAAGCCTATGATAAATTGGCTTTTGAATTTAAAGCTTTATTTTCTAAAAATAAAAAGATGATTTCAAAACTCAAGTTAGAAAATGAGTTGCTTTTAAAAACCAATTTTGAAATTGAAGCAAGGTTAAAAGAATTTGAACTCAAAGTTTTTGTTTTACAAAACTTGCTTCAAAAGATTAAAAAAGATCATCAAATTGCTTTAGATGATCTTAAGAAAGAAAAAGATTTGATTTCTAAAGAGCTTGAAAAGAAAAATAATTTGGGAAAATCAAATTTTTACATGAGATAATCTAGTGCCCCTAGATTTATTGATGGAAAATGTTTTAGAAGTGTTTGAGTTCCAAAAGGACTAATCACTTCAACCAAAAAGGATGAAATTGAAAGATAGATTCCTAAGGGGACTAAAATTTGTGCTACTAACGTTAAAGGATTCAAAGCAATTTGGATACCAAAAATTACTTGATTGCCTTGTTTAGGTGTGATAGAGATATGAGCAACAAAGTGCAAGATTAAGGGGGAGCTCCATACACACAAGAAGGACACTTGAAGAAGGAAGGCTTCACATCCTACCTTTGGTTCAAGTGTGGTAAAATTTCTAGTTGAATTTGTGTTTATTTGCTTATTTTTTGTTTTATTTCAACTAGTTTATCATATATGTTGGACTAACACTTAATGGTGCCTTGAGTAAGGGGGAATTTTTGTTTTCATAACCAATGTTTTGATATTTAATTTTTCCAACAATTGATATCTTTCAAATTCTCCTATTTCATGAGCTTTAAAGTTTTTCAAACTTGGTTTGAACCATTTTTGATATAACAAAAAGAGGGAGAATGTTATGAAAAATTGCTTTTTAAAGACTTTCAAATGGATAAGAGGAACCTTAAATGATTTGAGTCTTTAATTCTCTTATTCAAAGTTTATTTGACAAAGGGGGAGCAATCTCAAAAACAATTTTTCAAGTTAGTTTTATTATATCAAAAAGAGGGAGATTGTAGAATATGTTTTGATATAATAATTGAAAAATAGTTTTCGACTAATTTGAAAAGATTTAAAAATGGTTCTTATGTTCAAACTACTTGAAAATATATTTAAGATATTTTTGAGTGATTTTAAACATGTTTTAAATGATTTAAAGAAACCAAATAAGTGTTTTTAACCTAGGTGTTTCGATACACCCTTAAGGTGTTTCGATACCTGTTCTTCAATACCATGGTTTCAAAGGCAAAACCATAGTGGTATCGATACCTTTTGCCACTGTGATGCTTTGTTTCGAACCTTGTTTCGAAACACTCCCAACGGTCAAAATGATTTTATGAAAACCCCCAACGGCTAGGAGCGGTATCGATACTGATATCGATACCAGTTCTTAAATGCAGGTCAACGGCTATTTCCCAAAGAGGGTGTTTCGATACCAGTTCAAGCGGTATCGATACCACCTGCACCAGAAACAGAAATATGCCTTGTAATCAGCTCCAAACGGCTCTAAAACATCCCCAACGATCATAAACGGCTAGAAGCTCTTTTGGGATGATAAAAAGAAGCCTCAAGCATCAAGAGAAGACTAATGCTTCACTTGTAACAACATTATGATCAAGAAATTGTCTTAGTACTTAATTTTCTATTATTTGGGTAGACAAACACTTGTGAGCTTAATTGTCAATATGTGCTCAAGTGTAATTAGGAATTGGGTGAGTGCTTAGTTACAAACATTAACCTTATTAGAAGGATTCAAGTTTGCTAAGTTTCTTCTTGTTTGAGTGAATTCCCAAAGTTCGGTTGTGAACTTTGGATGCTAGATTTGGGTTTGAGTCTAGGATTGTAAGGTTATCCCTTTGACCTCAAAAAGTTGAAATTCTTAGTGAATTTGGAAATCCTTAGTAGGAAGCTAAGGTAGTGGATGTAGGTGCTTGTTCGAAGGCCGAACCATTCTAAAATCCTTGTGTTCAACTCTTATTTTTTTGCTTCCACAACCAACCACCCAAAGTGTTCTTTCTCCATCAAATTGGCAAGTTAATCGGTTGTGCATCGAGCCAATCCAAGCCCAACAATTTGACTAATGGAACCTACTCAAATTTAAGCTCAAATGTCCATGTACCATACCATTTTTCCAACAAAATATACTTTACATCTATTTTGAAAAAAAATATACTCCCTCTGTCCCATAAATATTGTCTCTTATTGACTTTTTGGGGGTCAAACTTTTTTAAATTTGACTCTTGATTATTTAAAATTTATTATTAATAAAAATATAAAAAAATATATTTTAAAAACTACTAATCAAGTAGATTTTACATATATAATTTATAAATTTTAATTATTTAAAATATTTAATATAATTATAGTCAAAATTTAAAAAATTTGACTTTTAAAAGTTAATAAAGGACATTATTTTTAGGACAGAAGGAGTATATATTCTTTTTTATGGTTAAGACTACTTTTTAATAAATTTTTCTAATAAATCAATATGGTCCTTGAACTTTCTAAATCCACTCATTTAACTTATTTTTTATGTCATCATTTATCGTGGTTGTTACATATTATCGTAGATTACAGTCAACACAAAAAACTGTTACATATATGATAAGGTAATTTAAAAGGTAACTTTTACCTAAATATGTCTGCTGTTTTTTTAATATTATATATGTAAGATTATTTTTTAATATATAACATTTTTTATAGTAAGAATAAGTCAGTAGGAACAAAATTCGACTTTATTGTTCATCTACTGGTTTTAAATTTTTTAAAATAAAATATTAAAGATGGTAGAAAAAGATTATAATTTTAATATAAAATATTACTAAAAGTCGGATTATAATATATTCAACTTTAATTTTTATTCATATAAATAAGTTTTACCGCTTAAAATTAAATTATAATCCATTCGACTTTACTTTTACTTTTACTGTAACAATAATAATATTCTAAAAATAATTTAGATAGTATCATACTTTTGGGTAAAACATTGAAAAATATGTTAATTGTCTTTTATGAAATTATAATATATATATATTAAAAAAATGTATGACTTTTTGAAGAAATATAAAGGCTTAAGGGTCTAATAAGCCCTTAAACTTTTACAAAAAATCAATTAAGTCCTTAATTTTTGTACACTCAAATAAGCCCTCAAACTCGAAAAAAAATTTAATTCATCCCTTAAACTTTTTTAACACCCAATTAAACCCTCAAACTCAATAAAAAAAATCAACTTGACCCTTTTACCAACTTTAACCGTTAACTTTAACTTTTTTTTTAATTTTTTTTTTAAATTATATAAAAATTATGAAAAAAATATTTTTAAAATATATAAAAATAATTTCAAAATTTAATTTAAAATGATAAATAATATTTTTTAAAAAATTAAAAATAAAAAAATAAAATATTAAACATTACTTTACAATTATAAAAAATATTTTTATATTCTAAAATAATTTAAAATTTTTCAAGTTTTTTATAAAGTTTTTAGATTTTTTTTATATTTTTAAAATTTAAATTTTTTTAAGAACGATAAGTGGCATTATCTTGTTGCAACAAATATCAATTTTTTTAAAAAAACGTTAAAGTTAACGATCATAGTTGATCAAAGGGCCAATTTGATTTTTTTTCTTGAGTTTGAGAGTTTAATTGAATGCAATAAAAGTTTAAGAGCTTAATTGATTTTTACAACAGTTTAAGGGCTAAATTAATTTTTTTAGTGATTTTGAGGGCTTTATTAGATGCAAAAAAAATTTAAGGGCTTAATTGATTTTTTTATAAAAGTTTAAGGGCTTATTGAACCCTTAAGTCAAATATAAAGTATGCAGGGTAGAATGAACAAACTCGATTCGATAAAAAAAATTATTTTAAATTATTCAAATCGAGTTATTTGAGTTAATACTAATTTTAAACTACGTTGATTTTGGTCTTTATCTAACTAATTTGATTTTTTATGATTTGATCATTTATTTGTTTTTTTCATTTCTCCTTCGTTTGAATTTTATTTTGATAAATTTAAACAACATGCTCTTGAATCACTATAGAATATAAGTGTAATTTCAATTCCTCCATTTAAAAATATTTTTCTTTTATAATTTAATTTTTCAACTTTATATTTTATTTAATTTGGTCATTCGAATTCAATTCATAAAAAATAAATTCTCATTATTTCACTCTCTTTTATACTTCTATCAATATTTTATCATCAAAATTTAATTGTAAAATCTAGTCCTAAGTATTGTGACTTTAAGTAAGGGACTCAAAACATTAAGTTTTGTGAGGTTTAGACACTTTTACTAGAATATTGATATTTGGTCGAAAGTATCGATATTTAGGAGGCAAATGGATAGAGACGATAATTTAATTCGGGTTCTACGAGTTTTAATCATATCCAGTTAGATAATCTCGTAAGGAGATATTTAACTCCCAAAATATTTCATTTGTAATGAATCAAATACAATCATTAATAAGACTCGAACATTAATCTTTATCGAGACATTACATTCAAACAACCTAACCCAACCAATCCCATGTTGATTATCATGTTTTAGTTTTGAACGTATCTGAAATCTTTAATGTGTCTTAGTGTATCTGATCTACATGCATATCCTACATGGGAATACGTAAAATATATCAGAAATTAAAACCAGTACCAACAAAAACAGTAAATTTCATCCTTTAGAGAAGTGCCTCAAAGAGGATAGAGATCAAAACAATCATCATAGTTCTTAGTGGAAACTAGAAAATCAACGAAAAGTGCAATACAGCGGCACCTGCGATCATCGGTATTTAACTCATTGATTGATTAATTTTGATCGAAATTCGAAGAAGTCCATTATAAAGAACCCTTTTAATCTAATTATTTCATTCACAACCTTAAAATTCAAACATCTGACACAACTTAAAGAATTTAGTGTCTCGTCCTATTAAACTGATCGATTTTCGGTAATTCTTCTCGATTGCTAAAGTAATGGCAGTTGGTGGTAATCGCATGGATAGCACACTCTTCTGGTTTATTTAATATTATCTCATTCCAACTCCTTTCCCCACCACAACCAAGTGCCCTCCCATTCTGCAATCCATTAATCTGAGTGGGTTATTGGCAGCTTACTGAAATATCCTGTGGATTTTTACTAAGATTATGTGATTTTAGATCATTTAATTATGTGTTTAATTGAAAACATGTCATTTTTTTCGAAAAATTATAATTTAATTAATTAAAGTTTTACTTGAAACATGTTATTCTTTTGTTAAAATTGAAATGAACGTCTAACATAACTTGGTATAATAATAAATTTAGTTCTCGAAACTTATATATTTTATTATTTTAGTTCTGGTTAGAAAATTTAACCCTTTGTATTTAAAACTTTAATTAGTGAAGTGATGGTGTCTATTGACAGATGAGGTTTGGGTCATAAAGAATTTGTTCTATTAGTTTGTCATTTGTTCGTTAGTGAAAGTGGAATGGTTGTATCTGTCGAACTATCTCATATGTCAGTTATCGAGTTGATAGACAATAGTTAAGAGTGTGATAAGTGATCGAAGGGTGTGTTATAAACATCCAATGACTTTTTTTTAAAATATGAATGATTAAATTTATTAAATTATCTTTAATTAGGACTAAATTGATAGAATACATAAATTTTTGATAAAATTATCATTATATCTAACTATGTTTTAATTCGAATGATCCAATGATCTTTTGTAACAAAATTTTAATAAAAAAACTAAATTATAACTTTTATAAAACGTAACTAGTTTGTAACCGAATAATTAAGTGAGCTTGGTTTATTTTACCATCAATAGAAACAACATGGCCACTTGGTTTCTCAAATGTTATAAGAGAAATAAATATTATTGGTACGTTCTAATATCCAACACATAACAAAAATATCACCTTTTTGGCTCAAATATCTCAGAGGCACAATTTCAATACAAAGAAAAAGAAAAAAAAAACCGTACCTTTCATGTTCCTATCCTTAAGAGGGTTGGCATCAAATCTTGGATGGATTCGAACAGTGGCGGATTTAAAAAAAATTTGAGACTGGACACACATAAAATTTTAAAATTTCAAGGTAAACACAACTCATAAATATTCAAAAATTTAAGGATTAATTCATAAAATTTTCTAAAATTAAAGACAAATATGTGAATTTCAAAAGGTTTGTGCCCACCCTAAAGCTCATATGCATCCACCACTGGATTCGAATGTCTGAAACCCTAAAATAATAATAGTAATATATTTGCAGGGATAATAACTACCCTAAGAAGAAAAGGACACATGAAAATATAGTCATATAACACAAGAAAACTGATCACTTTAGCTTGTCTTGTTCAGTAGATTTCTGATTATAAAGATTTCATGCAGATACAGACTGTAAAATTTTCAACTTTTTCCTACTGCTTCCTTTGCCTTTTTTTAAATGAACCTTATAATTTACATCAAACTTAGACTTTGGCAGCAAAGTGGAGAACCAATCACTACCAATTTTGCCAAATCCAAACAACTTGGTCTGCCATACAATATTTGAAGAGTCGAGTCTGAGTCCATTTGTAGAAGTGATTCACAGAGAAGCAAAACTTTCCTTGATTGGTTTTGTCAAAAATCAGCTTGATTAGGGTTTCTTTAAAGATTTCCCAATCCTGCATGGAGACAGAAATGGGGTGAGCAGCAGTTGAATAGTGTGGCTACAGTACTACCTATGTTATCATGGATGACACACATGGTGGTGGAGGGCACCAACTTTGAATGGTTTAATTGGTTTTTGGCCACTGATTGTTTCAAAACTATTGTAATTAAGTCTTTGTTATGTCCGCAAGGTGTGTGCATTTGTCTCCTAGCATCATCGGTGCTTTATACCCCCACATTTGCCTCCTAGGCAGTGAACGTCTCCCTCTATAAATAGCCTCACAGGGAGGCGTGTGTCTTCCACACTTGTCTATCTTTCCTGCTTTAATTTCTGCAATCTATTCCCATTTCCTTTGCTTTCTCATGGAGAGTCATAACAATGGAGCATCATCTTTCAACAACCAGAAGGTGAGTATCCCAGCAGTGAATGATGTTGAGCGACAAACGAACATGGAGCCTGAAGCAAACGATGATTTCAATTACTCGAAACGATCTCAATGGCTACGGGCTGCAGTGCTAGGTGCCAACGATGGACTTGTCTCCACTGCATCACTGATGATGGGAGTTGGTGCAGTAAAACAAGACATTAAGGCTATGATACTCACTGGTTTTGCAGGTCTGGTCGCTGGGGCATGCAGCATGGCCATAGGGGAGTTCGTGTCTGTGTACTCGCAATTAGATATCGAGTTAGCTCAGATTAAAAGAGACAACCGAAGAGGTGAGATTAGAGAAGCAGAAGGAGAAAAGGAGAGCTTACCGAATCCTTTACAAGCAGCAGCAGCCTCAGCCCTTTCATTTTCGGTGGGAGCAATGGTACCCTTGCTGTCTGCGTCTTTTATAAGGGAATATAAGGTGAGGGTCGGCGTAGTGATTGCAGCGGTGACCCTGGCTTTGTTGGTGTTCGGATGGTTGGGAGCTGTGTTAGGGAAGGTACCGACTGTGAAGTCTGCGGTTAGAGTGTTGGTTGGAGGCTGGCTGGCTATGGCTATAACCTTTGGCTTAACCAAGTGGATTGGATCTAGTGGCCTCTGAACTTGGTTTCTTGTCTCTCTCTCTTTTTCATCTTACCTTTTGGTTATGGTGTACGCTATGCATATGTAACGAATGTTGTACTTGAAGTTGTAACTTGTAACCATGTTTTTGAAATATTTATTTGAAAAATAAAAGGCCTATCGCATTGGAATTCAGTGTTGAATTTCCTTGACTCATCTTCCACGGATAAAGGCCTGACAATCACTCACCAAAGTACTTAGGGGGTGATCGTATTCCATCTGTTGTTCATCTATTTTGACCCATCTGATGTTCGAAGGTGGACGAATAAAATATTATTGTAGCCCCGGGAAATCCTGATCTTATCATCGTTATATCTGCAAATATGCATTTAGTAATTGTAATTAGTTAAGCTTGCAAGTAGGCGTCCAATCAAATAGAAGATGTTATTTGAGGCATCTTACAAGAGCTCCATATTGATCTTGGTCTCCATTTCCAAAGGGCACCCAAATGGACCACCGATCAGGGATGCATTGTCCATGGTAACATCATATGTCTGTGTGCCTGATTTTCTACATCAAACAATGAGAGATCAAGTTTTAGACTAATTAATAAAGCAGTAATTCATTTCTATGTTACTTGAATTGGGAGAGAATGTCCAGTACAAGTATGTGCCTTGTACTGATATATTCAGTGTTTTTTTCTTCCAAAATCTTGTCACTGTCAGGGAATGAATGTCTACATGAATGCTTCAAGCAAAATGGGAAAAAAAACAACAGAGAAACACATTCATTTCGATGAAGGGGGAACTATGAAAACTTATAGTTATATGAGAGACCAGTTAGTACCTAAAGATGACATTTTTAGTTTGTCTCACAACATGAGCTAGTCAGTTGGACCGGGTTGTGACACGAAACTTTAGCATTTAGCATAGCTAGGAAATGAATTCACACCTACCAACAGTTAGGTAGGGCCGTATATGTCCTAGGAGACATTAATCTTCGCCATTTATCTTTAGCTAAACTAGTGAAGCCAAATGAAATACAATTAGCATGAATTTTCGGGTTCAACTTTGTTGTACATGATTTGGGAATGTGAGGATTGTCACCAGTTCACACAAAAGAGCAAAGAGCCATTGAAGAAATTGTTGATTTTCTCAGATTCTCTCTCTTTGATCAGAGAAAGACAACATATATATAGAGAAAGCAGGATGTATTACAGGTCCTGCCATAGTCAACGCCATACTAGGAAAGGCCAGAGGAAGAGATAGTTTATGTAGTTGTTGGAGCTGACCCGGTCTTACTGGCCATGACTTAGCTCAATCCTGATGAGTTGTTGCCGAAGTTTAGGGAAGTGATGGGACTTGGATTGGAGCTTCACATCCTGGAGATCTCCTTGAGTTTTGGAGGCTCTGGTCATGTGAGTTCTTGGCTAGGGCGAACCCTCTCTGGGTTAGGTGATCCGTGATCCTTATTTGTGGTGAGGCCATGAAAGTGGATCCCAATGCCTTTTCTAGGTATGTTGGACACATTTATGTGAACTGGATTTATTGAGGCATAATAAACTTTGATCCTTTCAACTTTGGACAAGAAAAAAAAAGTTAACCTTTCAACACTAAAGCAAAAAGAGAGACTTACACAAAATTGCCGATCATGGAAAAACTGATCCCAGGTAAGATGTTGACTAGAAACTTCATTTGTCCATTTTTGACAATCTATAGCAGTTGAAATAACAGCAAGCAACTGAATTACTCCGATGAAAAAATTCTAGAAAAGAGAGAACTACCAGCAACCATTGCTTCATTGACCAGCCAAAGTTGCTAACATTTATATGTCACTTACCTGACTGCCCATAAGACCATTGCCGGCATTTTCTAGTCAACTATCTGTGTTTCTACCTGCAACAAGATAGTCAGGGCTAAGGTGAGCAAAGCCAGAACTAAAAAGCAATTATCCAAAGAAAGAACACGGCTACCTTTATTTGATTTTAGAAGAAAGAGGCATGTTATGGTAGACGTAAACATATGGCAAAATGGAAAGATAAAGAACATTACTCATTATGAGCTTAGATGCTTGAGGCATTATAAATGCACCTGTGAGCTCCATATCATCTACCATTCACCCTCCAAGAGGACTGGTTCATCTTTAGCCACACTCTTGCTTAAGGAGAGGAACTCATCAATTGCCTGAAAAGGTTGTGGGATGCAACATTCAGCACTGGGAAGCTACCCCAGATACACAATAGCATGTGCTCTTTCCAATATTATTTGCAAATTCTAAAATTGTTATTTTACCTTTCTAAATCTTGTTCCCGTGGAAATAGCTGCTAGCAATTTTTGCCTAGGATCAATCTTCTTTTGAAGCACAAATGTAGTTCCCTGCCCTACAGAGACACTGTAGGACTTCCAAAAACCTTTTATCCATAACACTCACATAAAAATAGAACATATGAAAGTGAAAAAATGTTTTCACCTTATTTCCTCTCGAGATGCGGAGATTTCCAGAATGAGAAAAATACGTAGTGTCTCACCAGCCCTTACCTTCATCTCCAGGAAGTCTAAATGGGACTGGATATGGTACCTTAAATGGTAAAAATTTAAATGAAAAGGCTGCTCTGTCAAACCAAAAGAGGATTCATTTTCCATCTTTGATCGATGCTGCTGCCTATAAAAGGGGAAAATGATAATATGGCCATGGAGGAAAGGAGCTATGCACAAAGGAACAAACTTGATTTCTATAATATTGCACCCAGACTCGTGGTGTGTCGGATATAAATAAGCGTTCAACACGAGTTTACTCAAATTTTTGTAAGTTTTTAATACATTTGGAGGATCATGCATACACTCATCGTTGCATGTGTTGGACATGGTATTTTGGGGAATTTAGTTCGATGACAAAATCTCATAAAGCATGAAACAAATAGACATAATACAGAGTGCATGCAAGTTCACAACTTGAGAAACCCAGGGCACTAACGGCTACTTTTATTCATGTCTTATGACAGTTTGTCCATGCAAGAGTGATTCACAACAATGAGCTACTGTGATCACCAGAGATGATGAACCCATACCTCTACTTTTAGTTCACCTATCCAATCAGAAAACTTCACGATATTGGAAACCCATGGATCATTTGTCCGAAGATAAACCTCTTGAAATATGCTGAAAAGGTCAACCCCAACAAATGTTCTCTACAGCCAATAAAAAGCATATCTTTGAAAAGGGAAGAGGAAATACCAATGGAAGATGGACTAACCCAATTTCCATCATAGTATCATCAATTACAGAACATTGATTACCTTGAAGTGATTGTCTTAAGCTTCATTTTTTAAGGTTATTTCTGCCTTGGAAGAATAAAAGAAGGCTTTAGCTCTATTGAAGCCTCTTCATACTGAAGAATTTTGTAAATTGACAAGGGTTCTAACTTCACTAGCATAAAACAAAAAAAAGTAACTTATTTGTAAACATATATAGACACATAGTATGCTTCTATGTCTTCGCCTACAAGTTTGTTACAGTGGTGCAAAGTTATAGGTTGAATCATAGATTTAGATGGAACTCCGCAATCACAATAGTGGTCAATATATTACGGTTTTGGCACGTCTGAAACCAGATTCTCGCAACAGTTATGTTTGTGATAGCATCTGTTCTTTGAAAAATGCACAGCCGCAATACCCACATTACCATCCGTTATATCCGGAACCGCAATTTAAATCCCTGAGTTGAATGCTTAATATCAAGTGAGTTGGTTAATTAATTAATTATAAAGTTGAGAAGCTTTTAGAGAGTCCCTAAATCAGAGAAGTGAGGACTAATTACCTGAATTGGGGATGCTGTGCCAGGTCTAGGGCGTAAACATCAATTGCCACCGACCTTCAATTAGATCAGAGCTTGTCTACAGGCAAGTAAGTATTCAGAATCACACGACAATATTACCATTTTTCATTACTAAAAGTATAAAACCCGAAACCTTGCGCTAGCAGATATTTCACTAACAAACGTCCATTTCATTCTAACTTAGAAACCCATTTTTTTTCAATATTCCCTTTTAAAATTGTATTCAGCTCAATACAAAATTCCTTCGTTAGCTATTGATTACAAGACTGGAGAAAAAGAAGTTAAAGAAAACTAACCGGATCTCCGACGCTCTGTTGGCCCTCCAGAACCTAAACAGCTCGCTCCATATCCTTTGAAGATGGAAACCAAAGTCAGTACTGGTGACATTTGAACTAATTCATAGATTGAAAAGCAAAATTGTTTTTGTACCTTGAGTTGTCGAGGAGAAGCTGATCTACCTCGGCCATGGATTCCTATGAGTGCATTGAAAAGTTCGACAAATGCGAAGTCTTACGCATAGAATGAGTTGCATAAGGCTTGAAGTTGAAAGCAAGGATTGTGTGCAGGTTGAATGGAGTCCATGCGCTTTGATTTTTTATTGCATTTGCACCCACTTTCATAGCCATTTGTGGCTTGCTTTCTGAAACTCTGTGACGAGTCAGCGCTGAGTGAGTTACGTTCTGAGAGGTTGAGGTCCATGAAGACTGGTTTTCAATTGTATATCACGCATGGCTGATTCTGAACTTGCCACATGGAATTGAGATACCAACTCCAAGCTTCTAATGGCTAGATTTAGCACGAACCATATTGTCCCATTTCGTAAGGGAATAATTATTGTTTTTAATAGTTATGAATTCAAACATTAATAATATATTACAATAATTTAACAATTAATATAGCGGTTAGAATCTATTTTAAAACAACTTAGTTAATTCAAAATAATAATAATAATGGCTCGGTTTATTTATTAGGGAAAACTAGCTATATAGTCCTCATCCTATTAATATGTTTTTATTTTGGACCCTATTTATTTTTTAATATAATTATGGGGCGAATTTAACGTGAAATATATTTGGGATGAGGCTAAAAAATAATAACTTTTAAAATTTATATTCGAACTAAAAATGTTAAACTTTTTTATATCATTTTTAGTTGTTTTTTAAATTTTTTATAAATATCCATACTTATTTTATAAGTTTTGATATTTTGTCAAAAACTAAAAAATTTATATAAAAAAACTAAAGCTTAACTCAGAAATAGGTGCTTAAACTATATTTTTCTAAAATAAGTGTTTAATTTTTTTTATGAAATATATGCCTAAAATTCCAGTTCGTTAGTGTCTTAAGGTAACATCATTCATAAAAATTGTTTAACTCATAAATATGTGCTCAAACTATACATTTTTTTCTAAGATAAATACCTAATATTTTATTTTTACTTAAATAAGTGCCTAAGAAAAATTTATCACCCGATTGACATGTGATTTTTATTTTTTATTTTAAAAATAAAATAAATTAATTTGAACAATATTCTAAATTTTTTAAAAATCATAAAATAATCTTAAAATATTTAAAACATAATAATAATGTAATAATAATAATATCTTTAAATTTAAAATATTTAAAAAATCATTAATCCAAAAGAAAAATAATTTATGATAGGTGGAATATTCATATACTTCTGTGTAAATATTGGATGTGGGAGGCCATGAGAAGCCCTAACATTTCTCTCTTGTTTGAACTACAAGTTTAAAATAGTAAACCAGACACCCTAATTTCTAGTGTCCTTCCAAATGTTCGGGCTGTAGATGTTTTAGGAGACGAATAAATCAACCTTTGACTCACAAAAAGAAAACATATAGGAGAGATTTATGTTCCTTGTCCATAACCTTGTTTAGACAAGAAATAAAAACTCAAAACTTTTCCAAGTAAACACTAATGCGGATAATTCAACACGTAATCTTCACGTAAAGATAACAATGCAAAGATCCATGGCCGCTTCAGAAATTTTATTTTGCAAGGGGATAACCAGAGAGGATGGGAGAATGGCAAGGTTAATACAATCTGTTCATTAAACGAGTCTCTCCTCTTTGATGTTTGTTTTGGATAATTTGTTATTCGGACAAGATGAACAAAGAGCAAAGTAGTGTTCTAAAAGCGTGGGAGGCCACCATGCGCAAGACACAAGCAGCGAAAAAGCGTGCAAACAGCATTTTCGGGATAACATCTATGTCGAATGTAGCTCAAAACGATGTCGAAGACGATGATACTGATAAGAATGTTAGTACATCCGGGGAAGCGTATTTTGCAGAGAAAATTCTTCCTAATGGGGATTATTATACGGGGCAATGGCAAGATAATTTTCCTGATGGGCAAGGGAAATATTTGTGGACAGATGGGTGCATATATATAGGAGAGTGGCACAAAGGCAAAACTATGGGGAGGGGGAGGTTTACTTGGCCGTCTGGTGCAAGTTATGAAGGGGAGTTTAAAACTGGATATATGGATGGAACTGGTATATACATCGGAGCTAATGGGGATACATACAAGGGAAACTGGGTGATGAACTTGAAACATGGTCATGGCATGATGCATTACTCGAATGGAGATTTCTTCGACGGAGAATGGCGTCGCGGTTTACAGGAAGGTCAAGGGAAATATCAATGGAAGAACAAGAACTATTATGTGGGAGAATGGAAGAATGGTGTGATTTTTGGCAAAGGAACTTTTGTGTGGAGCAATGGGAGCAAGTATGATGGATTTTGGGAAGATGGTCTGCCGAAAGGGAATGGAACTTACCAATGGCCTGATGGTAGTTTTTATGTAGGGAATTGGAGTAAAGATCCGGATGAACAAAACGGGACATATTACCCTTCTGAATCTTCTTCAGCTGCTGATCTTGACTGGGATCCTATGACAGTATACAACGACTTGGCTAATAACAAAGTTTGCCATGCAGAAAGGGTTTCGATTATGCCATCCCAAAAGAGATTAGCAATGTGGTATTCGACAAAGGGTGGGGACAGGCCAAGAAGAATGTCGGTTGATGGGAGGGCAAGTGTAGGTGTGGAGAGACCATTAGACAAAACCAGCTTGTGGGAAAGTGACAGTGAACGCAGTAGTTTAAGAGATTTGGATTACGAGTTGTATGATGATACAAACCCTAAGTTCAACCTTGGGTTGCCTTTGAAAGTACCCAAACTAGGAAAACGACAGGGAGAGACAATATCCAAAGGTCACAGGAACTATGAACTGATGCTCAATTTGCAACTAGGGATCAGACATTCTGTAGGAAGACCTGCTCCACCTACTGGTTTTGATCTCAAGGCTTCTGCATTTGACCCAAAGGAGAAAATTTGGACTAGATTCCCTCCGGAAGGCAGCAAATACACTCCACCACATCAATCCTGTGAGTTTAGATGGAAAGATTACTGTCCAGTAGTGTTCAGGTTAGACATATGACACCAAATATATTAGTTTTTCAAGCCATTATTTCATGGGATTATTCAAAATAATTAAATCACATTATCATTTGTGTAAAAGGACTTTGAGAAAATTGTTCAAGGTAGACCCTGCAGATTACATGATTTCCATTTGTGGGAATGATGCACTTAGGGAACTCTCTTCCCCTGGTAAAAGTGGTAGCTTCTTTTATCTCACAAACGATGATCGATACATGATCAAAACAATGAAGAAGTCTGAAACCAAAGTGAGTTTTATTTTCTCGTAATTTATGGTACAAATCGTCTGTTCCTTTTACTATGGCATATATTGATTTGTTTTACAGGTGTTTTTAAGGATGCTGTCAGCCTACTATAACCATTGTCGATCCTTTGACAACACTTTGGTAATAAAATATTATGGTCTGCACAGTGTAAAGCTCACTGGCACAGCTCAAAAAAAGGTAACCCTCTTCTAAACACAAGCAAAAAAGAAGTAATACTTTAGCACACAAAGTTGCAGCAAATGATAGGCTGAATGATCCAGGTACGATTCATTATCATGGGGAACCTGTTACGCTCCGACATTACGATTCATCGACGATTTGACTTGAAAGGGTCTTCTTTAGGACGCATAACAGATAAACCCGAATCCGAGATCGATAATATCACTATACTTAAGGATCTTGATCTTAATTTCATATTCAAACTACAGAAATCTTGGTTCCAAGAGTTTTGTTGGTAAATACAATCCCTCTCCTACTTCATGCATGTGGCTATACCTATAATATTTATATATATACATCTTCACAGGCAAATCGACAGGGATTGTGAGTTTCTTGAACAAGAAAGAACAATGGACTATAGTCTGTTAGTGGGTCTTCATTTTAGAGAAATATCACCTAATGGAGAGCTAATTCCTTGTGAAAGACGTTCTTTATCTGGTTATCTTTCCCCTCTGCTTAAGATTTCATAAGGTTAATTATAGACTGTATGCTCCTAAACCCTAAGAGGTGAAAGATGTATTTCATCTTTTTCAGGCAACTCACAGAATGATTCAGCTCATCATCTTTCTAGAACAGATATGGACCAACTTCTTCTAGACCCTAAAAGGTAAATCATCTTCCCAGAACAGATATGGATCAACTTTTTCTTAAGATTTCAGTGACCGCAATAGCATCCGTTATGTCTGTAACCACGATAAACACAAGACGATTGAAACACGGTCACATCCACACTTTAAATCCCTTTTCTAAGTATACAAGACATGTACTGATCATAAGTCATAAACATTTCAGCTGGGCTAGCATCAAGCTAGGAACTAACATGCCAGCAAGAGTGGAGAGAACTATAAGGAAACCCGAGCTTGAACTCCAACTTGTTGGGGAACGGACAGGTGAGTGTTACGAAGTTATAATGTACTTCGGCATCATCGACATACTTCAAGATTACGACATTACCAAAAAGCTCGAGCATGCATACAAATCCATTCAGTATGATCCTACTTCGATATCAGCTGTGGATCCAAAGCAGTATTCGAGACGATTTCGTGACTTCATTTTTAAAGTTTTTGCCGAAGACACTTGAGAACTTTCAGCTGTGAACATGCACCATGGTGTTGGTGTTGTCTTCCCTGAGTCTATGGATTGAGTTAGCTATAAGTTTTTAAGGCAATCCTCATTTATTACAAAATATTGTTGTAGTAGCCATTGGTATAATATTCTGTCATGTAATTCAAAAGCTCCAATTAGATACATTTATGGGAATGTTATGTATTTCAGTGAAGATGCAGATTGCATTGTAGCAAGAAAATTCAAGTAAATTTCCAAGTACAAGATCAACTATTATATATTTGTTTTATTATTTAATAATATGATTTTTGATGCATTTGATGTAGGATTGTCCATTTGGTAGATTAAAACTAATCTTAATTATAATCTCAATTAGAGTATGAAATATGTATTATTTGTATCAAAATGTTTTTTAAAATATTTTTATTTTAATCATTAAATTTTTAAAATTTTAGGATAAACTACATAAATAGTCACCATACTATAAGGTTAATATCAAAATGACCACTGTACTTTAAAAAGCATTAAATTTGTTCTTTTCCGTTACAAAATATAGATGCAACCCATTAGTGTTTTTTTTTCTTAAAAATAAACTATATAAATAATCACTAAACTTTTAAAATACTTTCATTTTTATTATCAATTTTTTAAATTTTTTATTTAAATCACCCAACACAAAAAAATCTGCCAAAACAAACACCAAACATACGATGGCGAACAAGGATAAAGAGATGTATGAGTTGTCTCTTAAAATTTTAGATATAATAGTATTTTAGGTCTTTATTAGATTAAATACCAATTAAATAAAAAAAATCCTTCTAATTTTTATATTTAAAAGTTTAACGGATTTTTTTTCTCTAAAAACAGTAAATTAATGTTTAAATTTAAACATGGGATGTATCAATTCTACTCACATATTCTAGAAAATTTTTAGGACAACTTTTGGATACAACTTTCAGAAATAAACTAAAATGCTACTTTTGGTCAATAATTAAAACAATATTTATTATCTCTTTTTTACTTATTACAATGTGATTAATAGATAAAATAATGGTTTTTTTATTACAAACAATATTTAAGAACATAATATATAAAAATATTTTATGTTGGTAAATATATTAATATACACAACTTTAAATATTGTTCATCGAAAATTATAAGATAAAATCTGTGTCTTACATTTTTATATATCGAAAGAGTTTTTTTTATTAAACCGATGAGGTTATTTTAAAACAAAATAAAATTTGAGTGACTCTAACAAAAGTTTTAAAATCTTAATGATTAAAACTAAAGTATTTTAAATATTTAGTGACCTTTTATATAATTTACTTCGAAGGAAAAAAAAACAACCATATCAGCATTTTCTAACGAAAATACCAAAATAAAAGCAAAATAAAAATTGGGTGATTACAATAAAAGTTTAAAAAGTTTAATAACCAAAATAAAAACACCTAAAAGTTCAGTGACTATTGGGATAATTTACGCTATAAATTTCCTTTTAAAAGAATTTCTACATACTCTCTACCCTCTTCACAAACACCCGCCGCCGTCAAACCTTCTCGCCAGCCTCGTCTGTTTTTGTATCCTCTGTCTCTCCTTCTCCGGCCTTCAAGTTCCGACAGACCAAGAATTTGAATAAGGTAATCTTTCAAACCCTAAACCTAACTTGAAGACTCTTCCAAGCTATTAGATTTTGACTTGTTTGCACTGCATCACTCTGTTATATTTGATTTCCTGTTTCTGATCCGAATGCCTCGTACTCTGTTCCATCTACACTGGGTGTGATGAGAAAGGAGCTTCTTCTGTTTCGCCGTTTTCCCCTCGTTACACTGCTACTTTTCTTTTTCTTTTGCTCGAACGTTATACTGCTATATGCGGCCGCTGTGAAATTTGTTCGTACCGCGATTGCGGTACTGCAATGCCACAATTAGGATAAAACTGGAGTACGAGTATGGAGAAAGCGTGAATGGGCCTAATCGAGTTGATTTAAAGCTTATAAATATGCTTGATCAATTCAAATTTTGAATTGAGTTCGAGCTTCTCGCTTTTTAGGTTTTGACTCGGCACAATGAATTTAAACTCAGTTACTTTGTTTTTGGTTCTGAAAATAGCACTGAAAGTTGTACAGCTTAAAAGTTTATTGTCTTCAATCTAATGTAGTGTTTTCTTACAGGATAATATTGAGACACTATAATGGTACGGCCATATGCTATTAAAGGGAAGAAACGGAAGAATAGAGATGAGAAATATGATCGAGAAAAACAAGAACATGAAGAACAAGTAGAAGTAGAAGAGAATGAACCAGCAAAGCGAGCTTCTATTGAAAAACCAACAAAGGAAGTTCAAGAGGAAGGGGGCGAAGATGGAACAGATGAACTTGTGGGAATCCCAATTGTACCCAGTGATAAAAAGACATACAAAAATGGGGTTATTTTTGTTCTTGAGAGGGCTTCCTTGGAAGTTGCTAAAGTTGGAAAGGTATATTGAACTTGGAATTGGTATACATGTTTTTTGCTACCAATACCATTCACAAGTATGAACTTCTGTTCGGACATATGCTGTTATTATAGTAGTTTTTAATTTATATTTATTTTTGCTAAATGAAATATGCTTTTCTGCTAATTTATCTTATTGGTTGTAAATTATTAGAGTTTCCAACTCTTGAACTCGGATGATCATGCCAATTTCTTGCGGAAAAATAACAAGAATCCTGCTGATTACAGGCCTGACATAACACATCAGGTTATTTTCCTATCTTTTTCTGATATTATTTCTGTATATATATTTTTTTGTTCATTATGATGAATTAATTGGTACTGCATTCTCAATGTATTGACACAAAACCAGATGTAAAAATCTTAATGGAGGATTTAACTCCTTTAACTGACTGCTAATTCTGTTGTTTCCCTATAGGCTCTTCTCTCGATTTTAGATAGCCCAGTCAATAAGGCTGGGAGATTGCAAGCTGTGTATGTTAGAACGGAGAAAGGTGTACTTTTTGAAGTTAAACCTCATGTTCGAATTCCGAGAACATATAAGCGGTTCTCTGGTATCATGTGTAAGTTATCCTGCTGAGATATGTCTCTTCTGCTGCATTCTAAAACTTTACCTGGCTGTTTTATTGACCTATTCAACAATCATGCAGTGCAGCTGCTACAAAAACTGAATATAACCGCAGTTGGCAAGCGTGAGAAACTTTTACGAGTGATAAAGAATCCTGTGACCAATTATTTTCCGGTGAACTCTCGCAAAATAGGTGGGTTTGACTTTGGTTGTTCCTCTTGTATTTTATACAAATCTGTTTTTTTTTTTTCCTTCAGAATTCGAGTCATTTTTCTTGTACATCAGGTTTCTCGTATAGCTCAGAGAAATTGGTTAAAATGAGTAAATACGTGGACGCTGTTGGTGATGATATGAATCTCATCTTTGTGGTAAGTCTTGTGTGACAAACAATTATTTTCCTCTATTCTCTATTCTCTATTCATTACTGTGTCCCTATTTCTGTGCATTTTTCTCAGGTGGGTGCAATGGCCCATGGGAAAATAGAGACGGATTATATAGATGATTTTATAGCAAGTAAGTTCCACATTCTTATGTGTGTATTTTAGATTGCGTAGTGAAAGTTTCGACTTTCGAGGATTGTGATTCGTGAGCCAATGAACCTAATAAGAACAGTTGAACCAAGTAGAAATACAGAGGGAGTAAGCTAAGGTGATAGGATAAAAGCAATTATCTATCAGTTATTGTTGCTTACATGAATATTTCTGGAGTAGATGTGGTGGTGATAGGATAGAAACTTCTATCCCAAGTTTGAGCTTTCGATTTTTGAGATTGCCTTATTTTACAAGCTTGCTATTTAATTCTGATCACGCATAAGGAGAAAAGACCTACATCATTGGCTTGTATGGTTTAATTTCTACTTTTTTTTTCTTGCAGTTTCTGGTTATCCACTAAGTGCTGCGATGTGCATTGCAAGGATTACTGAAACTTTGGCAGATAAGTGGAATATACTGTAACCCTTATGTTATCAATGTCAAGGACGTCGATTTTGGGATATATATATATATATGACTGCGATTTTGGGATATATACATATATATGACTGCACCTTCATTTATGTTAAAACTGCTGTAGTTTTTGATGGAATATGTTCATTTCTTTAAGTAACTTGAAAGCTTATCAACCTAGTTTTTCTATTTGTTTTCTCTTCTTCCCTTATCGGACACTAGCCGCATCGAGTCCATTGCCGGCAGTGGTGGCCGGAACATGTTAATAATCATGATCCTTTTTTATGTTACTAGATATATGCACATAGGTTGAAGAAAACCCTTTCTGTGAAAAAAGTATTTTGAAGAGATGCTATTTGAGTAGGGAGTCGTGGTGGTGAGAATTGCATTTTTCTCCTTTGTTTCATGTTTATATGGAGGTCTAGTTATTATCTATATTCGATTATTTATTGATCTAACGGAATAAAACGTCATATTCTTAAAATAATATTTAACAGATTTGGACGTCAATTATCGATTTGAATTGATTGACTAATAGATCGAATATAGGTGGTTACGCAGAAAGTATTAAAGATAAACTAAATCAATAGTCATCCGACTCATGTCCAACTAACGCTATGATTTATGTTATTAACATATTTATAACGTTTTTTATAATCTATTTTATTACTTCTTATCGTTTTCAATATTCTTCTAGTTTTATAATATAAGTTAATCTATTTTAATTAATGTAATTATATTTTTATAAAGTATTTTACAAAATGAATATAATTAATTCCAATCTTAGATTCCTAATATTTATTTATTCTTAACCGTATAACATTAATTTCACGTGAGTGTGATAGTTTGAGTGTTGTGATTATTTTATCTTTCGACATTTATTTATTCAAAAAAATGATGCGTTAATCTAATTGAAAATATAAATGGGTAATCTTGTTTAAAAGTTAATTTATTTTTTTTAAAAATATTTTTTAAAAAATATTATTTTTCAAAGTAAATTAAAAAATAATATTTTTAAACTTAATTTTCACTTGTAGAGTTTTGATGCAACCAAGCTAATCGGTTATGTAAATATTAGGGGATGTTTAACGAGTTGAGAAGTTTGTGAGTTGTTCGAATTTAATTTGATCAAAACTTATTAATATTCAATTTGGATTAACTTGACTCGATACTTTAGCGAGTTGAATCGAGTAAAGTCTAACTCGACTCGACAAGTTCGCGAGCAATTCGTTAATTTTTAAAATATTTTTTTAATAATTATTTTAAAATAATTTCATTCAAAAAATAAATTTAAATAATAATTATAAAAGTGTAAATTGTTACTTTAATTTTAATATGCTAGTTTAGTGTATTTATGGAATGTTACTTTTGAATTTAGACATTAAAATTATACGCTCTTTTTTATATTTTTGGTTAAATTTGCTAATTTAAGTTAATATTAAACCTCATATGGTATTGTTAAATTTTACTTTTAGTTAAAAATAAGGTAAGCTTTTTAATGAGTTTAACGAGCAGCAAGTTGAACTTAACGAGCAACGAGTCGAGCAACAAAACTTTTTAACAAGCACAAGCCGAGTCGAGCAACAAAATTTTTTAACGAGCACGAGTCGAGCAATAAATTTTTTAACGAGCACGAGTCAAACAATGCTCAACTCGCGATCGGCTCGCTCGATAAGCACCCCTAATCAAGATTAGGAATGTGTATCCAGTCGATTCGATTAATCGATAAAACTAAATTATCCAAAACTTAATAATTATTTTTTATTTTAATCGTTAATTGAATTGAATTTAAGAAAAAATTAAACCAAAAAAAATTGGCTAATTTTGATAATTTTTGAATTAATTAATTTCTTTTATAAATTTATTATGTAAAAGAATTATAAAAATCATTAAATTATATTAAAATAATTTTTAATCATTAATTTTTTTTGTGTGTACAAAATAATATACACCCCTATCCAAGATTAGTTCATGTAATAAAATAAAAAAAAATAAACTGTCCATGTTATTTTTAAATGAAATGGGACACCTTTTAAATATATATATATATATATATATTTTAATTTTGAGGGTCAAAGCTCGAAATGGTGGTATACTCTTCTTTGTTAGGATGGGAATGGCTGATTGAAACAAGCCCATGGTTTTCATTATTATATATTTCCTTAATTAATAATACATAAAGACTTCATCAATTTAATATTAGGGTTTATAAATCCATTTTAAAATATGCTTTTTTAATATTTTCTATATAAAAAAAATCGAAGATTATAAAAAAATATTATGTCAAGATTCTCATGTCTAACCGGTTGATAAGCCTAGATTTACATTATTTTCTTATTTTTGGTGTCGTTTTCAATAAAAAAATCAAATATAAAATAATATATATAGACCAAATATTATATATTTCATTTTCTAGTATTAATCAAATTAACACGGTTGACTTTTTTTCGATTATTTAAATTTTAATTATTTTTATTTCGAAGAGATAATATTAAAAAATATAAATTATCATATAATCATATTAAAATATTTTAAAAATTAAGATGTATAGTATATATATTTATTTATTTATAATAAAATACAACTTTTATTTTAATTCAAAAATTGTTTACAAGGTTTCATCTTTATTTCAATAAAGCCGAGTCACAAATATTTTTTAAAAACTTTTAAAGTTAAAATAATAGGAAATTTGTTACTATTTTAACCTTATTTAAAGAATGTTTTTATATTAAGTATTCACGATAATAAATATATTTTTTGTTTATAATATTTAATTGATTAATTTAAATTAAATATTATAAAATTTTAATATAAAATGATTTCAATAATATTAGTGCCTAATTATTTGTGCTAAAAAAAGGCTTGATCCATCTTTATTATATATTCCCATGAGATCTGAAAGTACAACCAAATCAACATAAACTAATTTAATTAATCCTGTCTTTAGTGCCCGGTTCACTGTACCAGTTTCAACTTGTTAGTTTCTATAATACATATCACTACATGTGAGTAAGTTTTAATTTTAAACATTAAATCCTCCAAAATAATGGTAGGTAGGCTAAGGTTGTATTGTTAGGGGCGATAATGAGTCGAGTTGAATTTGAAAATAGTGTTATTAGATTTCGCTCGAATTCGAGATTTAGCGAGTTAAAAATTTTTGGTCTAGGCTCGGCTTGAAGATAATATTAATTCTTTGCAGATGAAGAGATGTCAAAGGGGCTTCTTACTTCCCAAACAGATCCTCCTACATCTATACATAAACGTTGATTTATCAAGAATACGCAAGAAAAGCACTTCGAATTATTGATTCATCGCCAGAGATGGCTTAGAACCAATAGTTCATTATCTAATGGATTTTTGGACTCAGTTCAGGCTCGAAGCTTGTTGTGTTTGACTCAGGCTCGTCAGGCTTGACTCGACTCAAAATAGATCATTTTACTATAATTTTTTTAACAAAAGATAGAGTCTTATTAAAAAACTTTTCATAACTAACACCGAAACGAAATTTAATATCGAGAAAGGAAAAAAAAGTGTCTTATTAATTATAGTTAATTTTATGATTTTTTTTCTTTTGTTAAAGAGATTACTTTTAGTGTATATATAATATAATTATTTTGAGTCAGTTCACGAGTTTTTCGAGTCGAGCTTGGGTTGGCTCGGCTCGTTAAAGTCTTGAACCGAACCCAAACTCGAGTCGGGATCACTCAAGTTAAACTTTGACCAAACCAAACCCGAATAGTTTACAAGCCAGTCAGACTCATTATCACCCCTATATACTATCATAAATGAATAACATATTTAATTATAGTAAAAATTATTAGTTGGGTATGACTGATTATCACAATATTTATAATTTCATCGAATAATAAATTTTTTATCTCATTTATTTCAAAAATAAATTTTACTTTTTTTTACAAAACGAATAAAATCATGTAATAGTTTCACCTAATTACAACGTGTCAAAACGAGGGTATGCACAACGTAGGTATATTTTTGTATAAATATTCATGTGATTATCCCAACATTATCATCTAATTTTATTCTAATATAAAATAATTAAAATTCAAATAAAACATTAAAAAAGTAATTAATTCTAAAATAAAAGGCTATTAAAATTATATTTTATATTAGAATAAAATTATATTATATATATATATATATGTATTTGATAGATTATATATCATGTCATTTAAAATATATTATCATATGCATATGACATGCCATCATTCTTAGATTTTTAACAGTCTAGTTACCATGGTGTTAAAAACAAGCTATTTGTCATAAAGAGATAGGTTAAGAGCTAAATTTATCCAAAAAAAATAAAGGCCGAAACGATAAAAATTATAAACGTTAAGAGTTAAAATTATCTTTATACTTATAAATTAAATCGATAATCGTTTCTTAAAAAATATCGATAATCGTTGAAAATTATCTTTATACCAAATATTTCATAAAAAAATAAAAATAAAACTACTCATGAGAGATAAATCTAAAAATTGGGAATAAAAAACTGAGTTCTAAATTTGATTTTATGTAATTATCATGTACATTTAATTTTATAATTGAGTTCTAAAAATGTGACACGTAATCCTAAGTTGTAATAAATTTAAGGTAAACTATATATTTGATAAAATGGTAAAATAATATTTAATATTTATAGTTAAAAAGTTTAATAAAATTTTTTAAAACAATGTCATTTTATTAACATCAAAAAATTTAACAATAAGATGTTAAAATAAAATATATATATCGCTGTTTATCGGTTTGTAAAAGAAAATTAAATGACTAAAATAAAAATATATTAATGTATAACGTACTAAATAGACGTCAGTTTTGTTGTTATTTTTGAACCGCAGAATATTGAAATAAAACCAAACATAACGTTAAATATTATTTTATCAAAAATATTAATTAAAACAAAAATAAGAGAATAGTTGACATACTAAATAAGTGTCAGTTTTATCGTTAATTCTCAACGATGGGTATTAAAATATAAAATAAAACATAATATCAGACATCATTATGATAAAAATTAATTGAATGATTAAAATAAAAACAAAAAAATAGATAAAATACTAAATAAATACTAATTTTAAAGTTAACTTTTTAAAAATATTAAAATAAAAATAAATTATAACGTTAAATATTATTTTAAAAAAATAATCAGACGACTAAAACAGAAACAAGTGAATAAATGAGATATCCAATATATAATTAAAGGTAAAATAACATAATTAAATTAATATTTAAACTTAATAATAAAATTAAATCAATTTAAAAGTCAACGGTAAAAACGTGTCACTTCACGGTATCTGACGTGGTTCAACCAACCCATAAAAAGCATGAAGCATTTGCCAGTTCGTGAAATTTCATTGCCGAGTTTGTAAGAGCTGTCCCATAAATAAAGATTTGAGACCACCACCGCCACCACCTCCCCCGTTCTTTTCTCCTTAAAAATCTCACACAGAGAGATTTTATTTCATTATTTTTCTTGTTCCCTGCTGTACTTCAAAAACAATCAAGATTTGGGATGAAGTCTGCAAGGATCTTGATTTATAAGGTCTGGATTTTGATGACTATCTTTTATTTGCAATTCCAATCTCTTTATCTCCGCCACCACCGCCACCACCACCTCTCTTTCAACCGCCGGGACAGATAACACCCCCCACCCCCGTCCTCATCCTCATCCTCTCAAAAGAAATCATCTTATTATATCGATATTTGGATCTGGAACTGGAACAGGAACAGGAACAATGAACATGGCAGCTGAGTCACAGTTTCATGTTCTAGCTGTTGATGACAGTATCATTGACAGAAAGCTTATTGAAAAGTTGCTTAAAACCTCTTCATACCAAGGTACTTGGCAGATCTTTTCTTCATCAATCTTGGGTTTCATTGCTTTTCTCCTGTTTTTTGAATCATTTTTGATTTCATGGACAGTCACCACAGTTGATTCAGGCACCAAAGCTTTAGAATTTCTGGGTTTACATCAAGAAGATACAAGCACACCATCTGCTTCTCCTAACAATCACAGGGTGGGTTCACCAAAGCTTTAGAATTTCTGGGTTTTCATGGCTTTTCTGATTGTTTTTGTGGTCTGTAGGAAGTTGAAGTGAACCTTGTGATTACTGATTACTGTATGCCAGGCATGACAGGCTATGATTTGCTCAAGAAAATCAAGGTTTTCCCTTTGTTTCTATTCCCTTATTCCTGTTTCTTTTATAGGATTATTGCCAAATTAGTATTATAGCATATTGTATTTGAAAAAGTAGGCAACATGGGGGTCCTGCAGTGGCAGACCTGCTTCAGAAAAAAAGGGAACACATCTTTTGGAATATTTTGCCACTTGCTCAACATATTCAATGTGAAAATCATTTCATGATTTGATTTGCTTTTTCCATGATGAGAACTTGAAAACTTGTTGCAGGAATCTTCATCTCTAAGAAACATGCCAGTGGTTATCATGTCATCTGAGAATGTCCCTTCAAGGATCACCAGGTAGAAAAACACAGAACCGAATACAACTACAAGCATTTCAATTCAAATCAAAACTCATTTTCTGGTATAATGTTTGATTCAGATGTTTAGAAGAAGGTGCAGAAGAGTTTTTCCTGAAGCCGGTGAGGTTATCAGATTTGAGTAAACTTAGGCCCCATATGTTGAAAACCAAGTTCAAGGATCAGCATCAGGATCATGAACAAGAAGAAAAGGCAGCAGACTTTCAATCACCAAAACAACAAAGAAAACAGCAGCAGCAGCAGCAGCAATCCAACAATAACAAGAGAAAGGCCACAGATGAAGGGATTTTACCTCTGAAAAGAAGAACTAGATAAAGTAGTGGCATCAGAACTATGTTTAATGATCTTGCCAAAGAAATGTCATATATTCCTTCCTTTCTTTCTTTCCCCCCCTTTTTCTGGGGTTCTTTAATGTTGTTACTAAGGCTCCAAATGTAGAAACAATGGGGTTTCCTGTATACATCTTACTTGAAAAAGAAGAGCTCAAATTTTCCAATTTTGTTGTGCAGTTAAACGCTTATTGACCACAAATATGGGTAGCAAAACTCGAATGATGCATTTTTAGTGGATTTCCTTTCTATCATGATTGTATTACCTTTTCTTTTTGTAGAAAAGATTTAATGTACCAATGGATTGGTCAAATTTTTCATATGTTTGAAATTTTTGTTAAGATATTCGTCTATTAAAATTAGGTGTAAGATACAAGTGTACGAATTTTCTAATTTTAGTGGTCGAAGAAATGATTGTTGTTTTTAAAGGTCATGGATTCGAGTGTTAGTAAATACTAACACAATGAATTAAGCAATCAATGTCCAATTGAGAGTATACTCCAGAACAAATACTACAAACGTTATTTTTTAAAATTACAAACGTTAAGGGTTAAAATTATCTTTATGCCAAAAAATAATATCAATTAACATTACTTATTATTAATAATAATTTTTTGACTAAACTCAATATTATTTATTAAAATATTAATTTTTAAAATTAAATGTTTAATAATAAATTATATACTTTAAGATTTAAAAAGGTAATTTTCTATAAATTTTTAATTTTTTGATATTTTGTATGAGTATGACCTCACTAGTCACATCTAGTCATATTTCATCCAACAGATTTAATGGAATGATCCATGGGTTTGATTATTATACCATGCAGTTTGGCTATGGGTTTGGGTTTGATGGTGTACATAGTGAATGAGCCATGGGTTTGATTATTTAGTGTTGTCAGCAGGATGAAGGACATTTGGTCATGATGGTTCAAGCTGGGTACTGATGGGACTTAGAAGGGCTGGTAAGGCATAATGGTTAGAGCCATATGGTTCCATAATAGGCATCCCAAGGAGGGCAGTGTGCTTGGGTGGCCGGAGGAGAGAAGCAACGTGGGATTTAACACAATAACTTTTATTTATATAAAGCTTTAAAATGAATAAATTATAAATTTGTCGAGCACAAATCGTCTATTTTTTTTCTGTTTTTTTTTTTGTCTCTGTTTTAAATTACAGTGTGTGGGGTTTAAGGTTCAAGGTTAAGAGTTGTGATTAGGATTAAAAGAATTAAAGATAGGGTGTATTTTTTTAGGGTTTAAGATATAAAAAATAAGAATTAGAGTTTAAAATTTAATTTTTAAAAAAATCTTAATTGAAGACATAAAAAGATATACGATAAAAGGCAAAGGAATTTTACTCAAATTTATAGCTTTTCCTTTGATCGACTGACACCAACTTTTATTTTCAAAATTCAAATGGTGGGAATGTCGATAAGGAAAAAAATATACATAAATTCGGGTAGTAGGGTACTCGATACTTTAGATAACCGGTATCCAAAAATTCGGGTAATAGGGTACCCGTTTTTTGAACTTTTATAAATATTAAATTTAATTTTTAAAAAATATACATAAATTTAAAATTTTGAATTACATAATTTAACATCGAAATATAAAATTTTAAAACACTAATTACGTAATTTAAGCATTAATTTTAAGACCTAAACTATATAGTCTAATTCGAAACGAAACATAACCTTTAAAAGGATTTTAAAAAAAAATAATTAGTTTATTTATTTTAAATATATAAAAATTAATGATTTAAATAGTAAATAATCTTGAATTGATTTTTGTATTGGTCAGTGCACACATAAAAATAGTGCTTACCTAAACTAGTAAAGTTCGAATTTTTTCAACTCGAAAAATTAAATTTATAATTTACAATGAATCATAATTTTTTTTTTGAATGAGTCCCTAATTCTTTTTTAAAAATAAAGTTTGTGGGATCGAGATTTAAAAATTAGATTGTTTGATATGAAAATATAATGAATATAAGTATATTTTTGTTTAAATAATAATAATATTTAAAATAAATAGAAAAAAATAACCGAACACCCGAAAAATTGTACTTTTGGACCCGAACCCGACCCCGACCAGAAAAATAACGGACTAGGTACCCGACTCGGAGCAAAAAAATCGAATAAATACCCGATTTGTTATGTTCGGGTAGTTGAGTATTCGTATCAGGTTATTCAGATCGAGTACTTTTTAACACCCTTAACTATTGTTATACAATTAACGATTGTATGACAAAAAATTTAGAATTTATGCGATAAAATAAATATTAAATAATTAAAATAAAAACACGATAAAAAAAAATAAGTGAATCAACTAGTATTAATTAAAAGCTTTGGTCTTAATCTAATCCCTGTTGTTTGGAACTTACCATTGTCTTCTTTTGATGTAATGACTTAGCTTTCTGTCTGTCCTGTAGGGGAAAGGCATGGGGGATAAAGTAAAGTCATTATGGAACGAAATGGAAAAGAATCAAACTTCAACCAGTAATAGAGGCATAAAGAGTGTTTAGATGCAAGTAATGGATCACTTTGCAAGCTGTAACAGACTCTTCTATGATGTTTTAAAGAAGAAAGAAGGGGAAGAGAGCTAAAATTGGAAAGGATTAATGAAGTTATGATGAAACAAGACCACTTTATACTTTTTTTTTAATTTTTAATTGATTTTTTGATTTTCTTTTTATTAATAGATAATTTTAGGGTAAATTACATCAGTAGTGACCGAATTATTATATTTTTATATTTTGATCATTAAATTAAGTTAATGATGTTTTTTTATGAAAGAGTTAGTTCGATGACTAAAATAAAAATAATAATAATTCGGTGATTGTTGGTGTAGTTTATCCATAATTTTATTTAAACATAAAATGATACCTCTTTAAAGTTGGAGTCTTTGTATATTTCCTTGAATTGAGAAGATTACATTTTTTAGTACCAATGTTATGACAACGAAGTGATTAATTTTGTCTGTAAGAATTCCAATTTGTATGGTCTTTTTCATTGCAAGAATGAATCATCCATCTAGGGAAACATACAATAATATCCAACTCACTTAGTCAAAGGTGGGTCTCCACCATTTTCGATTTTAATAATTAGAGTGTAATTTAATAACCGCGATAATAATTCATCGATCGTTAATATTAAATGATATGATTAATTTAAGCTTCAGTGGTGAAAGGAATAATTGTTGTTCTTAGAGGTCACGGATTTGAACACTAGTATTGTCAGCACAGTGTTTGAGCGATCAATGTCTAATGGTCTAGAGTATACTCTAGAACAAATACTACTGTAACATTGTAGCTGGTTCAAAAGAGGTGATGGTTTAGCTTAAAAGATATGAAATGAATGGATTTAGTTGATTAGGACCACAGATAACGTGGTAAAAAGGTTCATAATATAATTTTTCCTCAAGTGGTTATCGATAAGAATGGACGTAGAATTTTATGTTAAAAATAATTTTATTTTATATTTAATAAAAATATATAAAAATCTAATAATTTAAAAATATAAAATTAATTTATTAATATAAAAATAATTTCAAAATATAAAAAAATTAAAAATTCAAAGAAGTGATTATTCCCTACTACCCCTAGATCCATGGTTAGCAATGAAGTTTAGGAGAATCAGTTACAAAACTCAGAACACTAACATCTTGAACTCATCAACTGCCTGATGTCTATAGTTGCATCAAACGATGATGATCTGCAGCTGGTTTTGTTAGTTTCAATACTTCGATACGACACATATGTGCAGAATTACTGTCTGAACACCGACATGGCTGCTGAAAATTTTTCCTAGGAGATCCATTTCTGCATCTACACGAATCAAGAATGTATATCTTTATATATCAAGAAATTGAGGGACGAGCTAACCGACAGACCCCGAGGGTTGAGACGAGACAATTAATATTAAGAAACTCATGGTGTAGCTGTAAAATTTGAAAGTATGGGGGACTGAAAATGCCAAGGGGACAAAAAGGAGGATTACAAGGAGGGAATCATGTAAATATAAAATTGAGGTGATATAACAATGATTTTTGTAATTTTCAGTCTGTGTATCGATACAGTCATATGTATATCGATGCCTTTGTACAACGAGTATTTTTGTTTATGATTTATCAACTCGAATAATTTAAAAATACGTTTAAATACTCCTACTAGACAATCAACCAATCAATTCTGTCCATTTCTTACAAGAATCATTAGACATCTCCTCCCTAGTCCCTACACAGCCAATTAAGCTTCTCCAAAAGCCCATCGAGTGTCACAAAGGAAATGGGAAAAGAAATAAAAAAGGGAGAAACAGAAAGACAGCTCATATTTCTTTCCATATAAAAATGTAATAGCAATCCATGTTAAACGAGCCGAATAAAGCCAACCCTACCTCACCATTAGGAAACAAAACCCTACCCTTTTGATTCCATATTTTATATCAAGTTAATAATTTGATCATTTAGGTCCGTATAAACGTATATACCTGTAGTATTTTAGTACATACATACGATGAAAAGGTGGGTGTGGTCGTGTGGGGGACAAGGGGAAAGGTAACAGTGACAGAGCATGATATTTAGATACTACGAATAAATACAGAGGAATTGACAGATCAAATCTCTGATTCCTACTTGTCTCATCCTAATTCGAAACAACCGGTTCGTCTAACACGATAATAGAGTTCGAATTAATCGATAATGAATGGAATACCGGTTGTTGAAATCAGAACACTGACAAATATATAAATCCAATACTCTCTCATGAATGAGTTTTCTTGAACAACTATTTTGCCTGTGTTTCATCATCCATTTGTTTTATATAGAGAGAATATATATAGTGAGAGATTGGTATGTGGAGGGAGAAGAGAAAGAGAAGGAAAGTGTTGGAGCTAGAAGTCATGAGAGTGATGGTACATTGTTGGGTCATGTCGGTTCATGGCTTCCCTTTGACTGTTGTGGCTGCTATCATCATCACTCTCCATTCTCGATCCCATTTGGGTTGAGCCTGTGGCTGTAGCACCGAGGTTAAGATAAACCATCCTTGAATCCAGATTGAGGTTTGCAAGATTGCTTACACTGCTGCTGCTGCTGTTATGTTCATCGTTCATCGGTGGGTAAATCGCCGTTGAAGTTGGTGGGTTTACGCTCCCTTCTTCACGTGAGATAACCATAGCTGCAGATTGAACCAGCTCGAGACATAGCCTGAGTTTATTTGGTTCAATGTGAGTTAGCCCCGGGACAGCACCTTTGAACAAGAAATCCGATGTTAGTGTTCGAAGGATGTCTAAAGGAGTCACCCCATCAACGGTTCTTACGTTAGGGTCTGCGTGGTGGTCTAAAAGCACCGCGACCATATCAGGTGACACCATTTCCGCCGCAATGTGAAGTGGGGTTTTGCCTGCAGGTCCGGCCGGGTAGTTAACATCAGCTGCACCGAGTTCTAACAAGGTCTTAACTACCTCCCGGCTGCAGTTCTCGACGGCATAGTGTAAAGCCAGTGCTTCATCAAGATTCAGACCTTCTCCCATTACCATGAGCTTGACTAGTTCAACATCCGACGAGTCTAATGCCCTTCTCATCCTTCGAATCTTTTGGTCCTCGAGATCGGCAGCCGCAGTGAGCTCATGGTGATGGTGGTGATGATGATGAGGTATTAAGGACCGTCTCGTTAGAGATGACTTGAGACGCAGCTCTTCAATTTTTGCCACCACATCGATGGGCAGATGCTTGGCGAGAACTTCTGGTGGTAAGCCTGATTTAGCCACCAGGAGAGAACAAGTAGTCCAAAGCTGGTGCATGTCTTGCTTTCTCGAAGCTATTAGTACTTTCATAACATCTTCAATAGAGGCTTTCTCGACCATACTGGCCAACTGTTTCTGCGAGAAACATAGAGGACAAAGCGTCAGCTTTGGTAATGGATGTTTTTTCCCTATTGAATATGATCCTAAATGGGGAAAGTGGATGTAGAGGAAGGGTATTATGTGCTTAGTGGATGTCATTACAAGAGATCACCAAGATCTAAATTTAGAAAGCCTTTGTTGTGTAACATTTTGATGGAAGAAACCCAATTCAAGAGAAACCAGAAACATGTCTGTACGTGAAATCAAGATAAACCCTTTGTTTTAATCATTTTGGGTTATTAAAATCTTTCCAACATCAACTGAAGTCTGTAAGAAAGAGAAGAAGTCAAGATGAAGAAACACAGTGACAGAATTATTGGTTGAATCAGGTGCTGTAGCAGACAAGGGAGAGTGCCTAGGCCTGTTGAACAAAAAGAAAAGAAATGATTCTATGAAGCTACCTTTCCAAGTAAGAGAATTTGTGGAGGAAATTGGTAGAACCTGAACCAGTTGAAAGAAAAGAAACCCAGGTTGATGATGTTCATTCATGTCATAACATAACAAATCCAAATCATCACTTGTAATAAAAAGGGATTAAATTACACTTCCCAAAACCCATGCTTAATTTTTGTTTCAAGTACCCAAAACACAAAGAGTAACAAGACTTGACAGACACAAGAATCAAGAACCAGACAGCAGAAAAAGGGAAAGAGAAAGAAGAAAAAAGAGAGGTTTATGGGGTTATGATGATGATGATCGATGACGAACCAAGGGAAGAGAAGTGAAACCTGAGTAAGCAATGCAAGCTGTTCGACACCAAAGTATCTAGCGGCAGCAAGAGTGTCAAGAGCGAGATCAACGGCGGAGGTGCAATGTGTATGCCAACACGCTCTCTCACTACAATTAGGCCTCGGTTCATGCTTTTGAGGCACAATAGAGACTTGGCCACTGTACAAGAACTGTAACAGCAGCAAGAACACTTCATATCCCACTGAGTTCACAGGTATGACACCCGGCCTAGACCCCACCGCAGACGCCGGTGAGCCTCCCGAGCTCATCCTTGAACCAACCGGGTCTAACCCAGAAGGAGGATCAGGTCCACAGAAGAATTTCCTAAAGAATAGACTCCTTGCAGCTAAAATACATCTGTGGGCATGTACTAGGCGACCCTCCACACTGAAAGTCACATCAGAGAAAGCTTGGCCATTGATGAGGAGATTGAGGTAGTCTAGGGAGAGAGATCTTAAAGACTCTTCAAAGCTACTCATTTCTAGGGTTGTTTCTCAAGAGAAAGAAGATCAACCAAGAATTCTTCTTCTGGTTTGTCTTAGATCACTGAAGAAGAAGAAGAATGATTTGGAAGGGAAGAAGAAAAGGAGTTTACTGTTCTTGGTTTATGCATCATGAGAGATTCTTTGGTTCCTAAGGCAGAAGTGTGGTGTGTGTTTTTGTTGATAGATGGAGAGAGACAACTCCAGAAAGCGAGAGCAACATGGGTGGCTGTTCTGGGCGGCCGAGCTATTTAAAATACATAATTTAATTAATTAATTCAATTTCAAAAATTATTTTTTTTCTAAAATTAATTACATATATGAGGTGGGGTAGGACACTAGATAAATAATAATGGTAGGGGAATTGTGGAATTGAAATTTTTGCTACATTTATCCTCCGCCAAATAACGGAAGTATTGTGAAAAAATATTTTTTAATATAATATTTTTTAAATCATTTTTAAAATTATTGATATTTTTACAGTAAAAGTAAAGTCAAATTTATTAAAATTTAATTTTAAATAGTGATTTATTTTTTAGATTAAAAAATTAAAATCTAGAGCAAAAGATTTCGATTTTAAATAGTAAAATAATAAAAAAAAAAACTAAAATCATTGATAACACAATTCGACTGATTATTTTTTTAATCCGATCACTATTCATAATCGAATTTTAATAAATATGACTTCACTGACTTTAAACTTTAGGAAATAATTTTGTAAATGTAATTTTTAATTTACGTTATCAAATGAGTATATTAATTTGTACGATTATCATCGTTAGTAATATTTTTTTCCTTTATTTTTTTATAAATAAAATATAAAATGACAAGAATAAGAGAAAATGAGATATAAATAGAAGAATTTGTATTATATTTTTTATGTAGATTATGTACAATATTTTCATTAAATTCTATATTTAGTTCGTAAAAAAATTATATTTATAAATATAAAAGAAAATTTTAAATTTTAATGAGTATTAAAACTTGATAATAGAGTAATTTAAAGTCTCATTCAATATATAAGCATATATCATAAATAAATTTTCGTAACATATTTGGGGATGTTCAAAATTTTGGTTAACCGAATTAACTGATTGAACTGAATTTTTTTAATTAATCATATTTTACATTCGATCGATTAATGACTAATAATTTTTTAAAAATTAATTGTTAAATAATTTAGTTCAAAACCAGCTAATTAATCAAATTAATCAATTTTTTAATTAACGATATATTTTATATATTATATATATTTATTTTTTGTCAATAAATTTTTTAATATATTATAAAATTGTCATTATACTTTGTCAAATTAGTATAAAATAGTCATTAAATTTATTGAATTATTAAAAAATAATCATTAATTTTTTTAATATTTATCAATAACTTATAAGATGCAATGAATCAATGATCATTTTGTAACAATTCGATATGTTTAATGGTTATTTTATAATTTTTTATAGTTTAGTGACTAAAAAGATTGTTTTTAACATAGTTTTGAGATCATTTATGTAATTTAACCAAAATTTTATAACAAATTTCGATTAATTCAAAAACTGATCGAATTAACCAAACCTTTTTTAGTTCAATTAATTTTTTTCAAAAAAAATAATTATTTTCGTGAATAAAATTACTGAAATGTATTATTACGTAACATAGTACTGAGAATATTATATTACTTTATTTGGTTTATTAAACATGAATGTAAGACGTTAGTGTTTAATTTAAAGAAAATAAAATTATTTAAATATATATTTTATTGAGTTATTTTTATAATATATTAATAAAATAATATATTTATGTTGTTGTAATTTTTTTTGAAAATATAACTTATTTACAATAAATATGTTGAGATCATTAAATTGTGATTAATATTGTGAATAAAGTAAAGTATATAAGAACAAAGTATGAGAACAAAGATGAGAGACAAAAGAGAGAGATTTGTATTATATTCTCAAAATAGGGTTGTGTACAATACTTTCTTCAAAAGTCTATATTTATAGGCATAAGATGAAAACCCTAATTCCAATGGGTATTAAACCCTAATAATAAAACCTATTAAAGTTCAACTTAATATATGAATATCTATCGTAAATAAATATATTCATAACAGTTAAAACTTTATTTCCATTTTTTAAAAGAAAGTTTAAAAGGTTATGATGAAATATATATATATATATATATTTAAATAATATTATACTTTTAAATTTAAAATTTTAATTTATAAGTTAATAAAAATCTAAAAAATAAGATATTATTGAGTATTTAAATCTGATAAAATTTAATATTAAAAAATCTGGTTAAAATATATTATTAAAATTCTTAATTGTATAATTTAATTATTATTTGTCTCTTAATTTTATATTTTAAAGAAAGATTAAACTATAAAATTTTAATTTTATAGGGATGATGTTGTCTAAAGATATTAAAAAAGAGAAATTTTCTATTCCTGATCAAGCATCTTAGACAAATTATTGTGATTAATCTATTATTTTTATACTCTCCTCCTTGTAGTATTATTATATTTTATTTATTCAATATATATTTTTTGTTATTATGTTTTTGAATAAGCATGTTAATTTTTATTTACGAATTTATATTTTAAATAAAATTTATTAATTATTAAACTTATGTACATTAATCTTTATATATGAAATTAATTTTTAAAGATTTAATATTTAAATTTATATTATTTATAAAAAAAATTTATAAGGCTCCTTTTAAGAATATTGTTAAAATGAAAGATTTTATCCAATCTACTATTATAATTTTATGTATTAAATATCTAAATTAATAAATTTAACTGATCAAATATTTAAAAATACATTGAATTTTAAGTTATAATTTATTTTTTTTTACTAAATATGACCATAATTTAAGCATGGATGAGTCTACCACGTGCGTCGAATATTATTGAACATCATTAATGATTACCGCTGAACAATATTAAATTAATTAATAAAAATTAAAAATTTCAAAGACTAAATATATAATTTTAAATTATTTAAAATAAAATTTTAAACAAATTATATATTATATATTTTTTAAAATATATTCTTTAATATTTTTAATTTAAAAATATTAAATATTAAATCTAAAACCTAAAACCTTAAATTCAAGCTAAAAATACTAAACATTAAATCCTAAAATCCAAAATACTAAATCATAAACTCTAAACCCTAAAACAATAAAACCCTAAACCATAAAATCTAAAAATATATCTATAACCTAAACCCTAAAATAGAAAATTTGAAATTCTAAAAAGTATAAACTCTAAACTTGAAACCCAAAATTAGTTTAAGATTTGGATATAAGGGTTTTGGTTATTTTAGGCTTTAGATTTAGTGTTTATGGTTTAGTAATTTTAGGGCTTTGTATTTAGGGTTTAAAGATTTTATATTTTAGGGTTTGGAGTTTAATGTTTAGTAACTTAGGTTTTAAATTTTGGTTTTAAGGTTTAGAGTTTTGGATTCTTTTTATTTTTTAAATTAATTTAAATTAGTGTTTTATTCAATTATTTAAAAAATTAAAATAATATATAAAAAATAATTTAATAAAAAAATATTTAAAATAATTTATAATATTATATTGAGTCCTTATATTCTTTAATCTTTATTAATTAGTTTAATAATATTCAACGGTGTTCATCATTAGCGCGGTGTTCATATTTTTTAAAATTAATTAAAATTAGTGTTTTATTCAATTATTTAAAAAATAAAATAATATATAAAAATAATTTAATAAAAAATTATTTAAAATAATTTATAATTATATATTAAATTTTTATATTTTTTAATTTTTATTAATTAATTTAATAATATTTAACGATATTTATCATTAACGATGTTCCACGTACGTTACAATAGAATTTTCCTTCGTGCATTTATCGACATTTAAGCCTCGTTTTAGATATGTTGACTTTTGGCCTCGCATTAATTATATGGAATGTGTGGGGTATTCTCACAGAAACTGCTTATCTGATGGAAAGTGTTTCCACCGCGTTATAAAAAATAGGCTTATTGGTGCAGAAATCTTTTTAATTTTTTTAAAAAAACAATAATCAAGTTTTTTTATTAATTTTAATTATTAAATTTTTAAAAATTTAATTTTTTTTTAGAAAAATTAAATTAAAATATTGTAGCACGACGTACAATATTAATTAATAAAAAACTCAAATTCTACTGTTAAGATCGATAAAAAAGTTTAATTGATTCAATATATTTATTTAGATACATAAATGATTGAAAAATAATTCAGAGACATAATTGATTTTTTCTTTAAAATGTTTAAGTGTTTTTTAATTATTTTAAGTCTAAAAATTATATCAAACTTTTTTTTAAGTTTTATTTGATGAGATGAGCCAGTAAATTGTTTAAACAATATTTAGAGTGTAAATTTTATTGATTTTAATAAAAAATAAATTAAAAAATCATCCTCGTAACGAGTCTCTATAATATTCAAATCTAAACTAGTAAGTCGTAGAATATATGTGGGATTAGAGTTATAAATGAGACGAGATAGATCGCGAGCTACTCGAACTCGACTCGGTCAAAACTCGATTCGATTGGACTCGACTCGAGCTCGAACTCGGCTCGGTCAAAACTTGATTCGATTGGACTTGACTCGAGCTCGAACTCGGCTCGACTTCTTAACAAGTTGAGCCGAGTTACATGATACTCGACTCGAAAAGCTCATGAGCTACTAGAAAACATAAATATACTATTTTTTATAATTTAAAATCTAAATTTCTAAACTTAAAACCCTAAAATCTAAACCTTAAACATAAATCTTAAACCCTAAATTAATATATTAATACCTAAAATTAACATATTTGAGTTTATGCAACTTATGTATCGAAGTTTTTTTTCTCTTTTAGGCTTTAAATGAGACATGAGAGATAAGAGTTACTCGAGTCTAACATGGTCAAAGATCGGTCAATACATAACTCGATTAGGCTCGAAAAAACTCGAACTCGACTCAAGTTCTTAACGAGCCGAGCCGAACTCAAATATTTCAGGCTCGTTTAAAATCACCCAAACTCGAACTCGACTCGAAATCTTAATGAGCCAAACCGAACTTAGTACTATTCGAACTCGACTCGGCTCGTTTACAGATGATTATAAAAACACTAGAAAAACTTTTCTTTTGTTTTCATCTCAAAAATTGAGGTTTAAAAGTACATTATGAATTAATGCTACTTATAAATCTCTAGTTTGTTTGTGATATTTCATTTTTAATTTAAGGTAAACTATATGAGAAATTACTAAATTATTGTCACTCCACTGATAATTATAATTAAAGGTGGTAAATAGGTGGTTTGATTCGGATTAATTAGAGTATGATTATAATCTATTTAAGTTTGATTCGAGTTTGGTTTAGCTTTAGTTTTTAGTCTAGTTCGATTTTAGGTCGGTTGATTTTTGATTTGGGTAATAAGAACATCGATTATTAAGAAATCAATCGATTTCAATTAAGTTTTCAGGTTGAGTTAGGTTTTTACATCATATATATGACTTTTATATAACGTGAAAGATCTTACTTTGACCTTAATTTCGTCTATTTCGATACCTTACTTAGATTTAATAAAATCTAAATATATATATTTTTCAAAATCTATTATCTTTTTTAAGAAAACATCATATACCCAAATAATTACGATCGATTTTGATAATATTTTATTAACCAGAATTAAAATTCGCAAATATGTTAAATGTTGATAAGATAATAGATATTATCATGTTTACTCATAAGTACAAAAAATTAAGTGTTGATAAATCGTGATCACTCAATTAAGGATGATAAGATTAATTCTTACTTTGACAATAACGACATGGAGAAGGAGAAAAGTAGGGCAACTTGTTTCATTGGGTAATACTAAGACACATTGTTTTTTGAATTGTATCGAAGAAATAAGTGTAAATTGTTTATTTTTTTATTATATTTTAAATATTTTTATTTTAAATTAATAGGTTTTAAATTTAGGGTTTAATAATTTAAAGTTAGTGTTGTAGTAGGGTTTTAAGAATTAAATATTTTTGAGACATGAATTTCAAATAAAAGTAATTTTAAAAAATTATAAAAACTAAATTTTAAATTAAAAAAATTGAAACTCTGTCCCAATTAAACATCTCTGTCCACTGTTTTCCAAGATCAGTTTGTTCTTGAACGAGCACCACCCCATTTGTTGGTGGTTGACGGGTTTAAGAACGCAGTTCTCGGAATCGTGTCTCAAAAATCCAAGGGATGGTTTTCATAATCATTGCTAGAGGGCATGACACGCAAGGATAGAAGACACCTGGGATTTGGAACCACATGCTTGTCGAAGACACAAAAAAAATGTTTTTATTTTTATTTTTCAAACATAAACAAATGTTTTTACGAAGGTTGGTATTCGATAGAATTAAATTAAAAAATCGAGTTTGTCAAATTAATTTTATTTTATAACATAAATTTTACTTGAAATTATTCTGAGTCATATTGTATTACTCGGATTTTTATTCAAACTTAATTATAAATATTTATAATTTATAAAATTAATTAATTTTAATTTAAATGATTTTTTATGATCATATACAATACGCATATATAATAAAATTGGTAGAATATTATTTTTATTCTTTTTCAAAAATATAGCACATATTAAGATGACTTGAAACGTGGGCGGTTACATAGCCAGTTAATTGTAATTAAGGAAAGCCATTTACTTTAGGATATTGAATAGAGTGTAGGAAAATTGATTTTTGATCCCTAAATTTAAGATATTTGTAAGAGGGTCCCTGTAGCTTAATTATAAACAGGGACAATCATAATACTTTAAAGGTGTTTTAAAAATTTCATCTTTTATCTCTTTCATTTAGTTTTTTCTCCCGTTTATTGTATTCGAGATTTTTTAAAAAATTTCATCTGTTTGTATCATTTTAGTAAAATAGTATATTGATTCTTTTTCCTTCAATTACATATTTTTTAGACTGTTAAATAAGGATTAATGAACGATTGAGATTAACAGTAAAAAATAAAGAGATTTTAAAAAAAAAAAATAATAAGAGAAAACCCTCTTGCTAATAAAAATTATTAAAAATTATAATAAATATTACTAAAAATTCACTTAATAAAATTTATATAATTAAAAATTAATTAAATAAATAAATTTAATTTATTTATTTTATAAATAATGTGATAAAAATAAATAATGATATAATTTTTTTTTTATGGGTGAAAAAGTTTATGACCAGTTGATATAAAGTTAGCAAATCTTGTTGATTGACGACACCCCATCCACTGTCTGTCTTATGATTTTTCTGAGCCAGGATTTGACGTTTGACTTGTCTTTTCCTTCACAGCACACGCACTCTGTCTCGATGTTCCGACTCAGACACGACCACTTCAAACTCGTATATTCCAACTGGGTTGTTTCTACCACGACACAGAGTCATAAATTACGTGTCTATCGATCCATACTTTAATATTTTAATTATTTAACCTTATTATATCAAATATTTTCGAAAAAAAATATTATTTCGAAGACATTATTGTACCTTCCGAATGTTTTCGGACCCATTAACCTCCGAAAATCTTTAAATTCGGTCATAATATTATGACAAAATAATTATCATAATTAATTAAATTTATAATTTTACAATAATTTTATAATTTATCGATTTTTTTAATAATCATCATTAAATTTAACACTTATTATCGTACATTCTCACCTTACATAATTACATGTGTATGCATCTAATTTAATATTTTGAAGTTAGGTTTTATTTAATTGAGTTCAAGTTGAAATTAAGAATATTTTGTCTAATGGGTTTGTCAGATTCTCTTTTCATTACAAGATTTATGCAATTTTTTTGTCTGCCTGTGCTTACTTTGTTACGTACAGAGCTAAGGGTAATTAAAAAAAATTATGATTTAATTTGATTTTTGGTATATGGTTTGGTATTAGTTTAAGTTTAGAGTTTGATTTTAGTATATAGTTTAATAGATTATGTTGAGAATAAATTTATTCAACTTCAACAATTTTATGAGAACCAGAGATAGTTTAATAGAATATTTCGACATGCGAACATGATATAGACTATAATTTTTAGCTGAAAATTTAAATTATATTTTATATTAAATATCTTATATTTTTTTCGTGACTCAAATAAATGTATGGATTTTAAAAGTAAAATTATTAAAATATTTTAAAGCATTGAAATTCCCCCTTTACCCTTATTTAGCATTCGGCCTTTATCATTGGTATGGTCAAAATTTGCCGACCTAGAATGCCCGACAATCTTAAAAGGAAGAACCTAGATGAAAGATTAAGAATTTGGGACTATAAAGCATTATAAAGCATTAGGGAAAATTTATGGGAATATTGATGTTGATTTATTTAAAATATTATTTTTTTAATTTTATTTTTTTATAACATTAATGATTTTGTAGTGCTTTGAAAATCGGTATCTTTAGACTCCGACTTTTAATAGAGTTTTTAAATAATTTAGGTGAAAACGGAGCCTTTTGACTATGATTTTGATATCTTCATGTGGTATCTTTATCCTTACGATGTTTAAAGTTGGAGTCTAAAGGTACCGACTTCTAAGATACTGTAGAATCATCAATATTCTAAGAAACAAAGTAAAAGAAACAATATTTTGGAAAAAAATTTCCAAGCATTAGGTTTGAGTTTTATATTGTATACGTTTACGTACACAGGGGCGGTTCAAAAATTTTGGGGACCTTGTACAATTTATTAAAATGTGACCTTTAAAAGGATAATTGTTATTTTTAAGGGTCACTGCACAATTGTTTTTATGGCATCTGTTCAGAACCTCACTAGTTCTACAAAAGCAATAATAATAGTTATAATCAATAAGATTCTATAATCAATTATCACATTTAGTACATAATTATAACATTTTAACAATTATAACTCATCTTTCCTAAGAACGTTTTTTAAATTTTTATAACAAATTTTGAGATTAACATCATTTAATAAATATAATTTATTAAAATTTTAAAAATCTTTCTTTCATGTGATCATGTGCAGTCGCTTATATTTATTAGAATTTTATAGAGTATATTGTTAAGGAACCTCACTCTATGCACGTATAAGTTTTCATTGTAATGGTATTTTGTTGAAAGTTTTATAACATGAGTTGCGGAAAGTTTTATAACATATGAGTTGTAAGAAATCCCTAGGTTTTATTCTTTTAAATGTTTATTTAGTTTCCTTAACAATATACTCTATTTAGGTAAAATTAGTTGGTGTAATCAAAACAGTTAACCGAACAATTAACAATAGGGTTTTCATTGTATTTTTTTCTTTATTTATTCAATAAAACTAACTATTATTATTAGTTAAAGATGTATAAATACTAATAATGGCTAGAAGCTCAAACCTCATTAACTCTAAATGAAAATTTGAATACCCTAGAGCTAGGATTACGAGAGAAAAGATTGAATCATATTCACTACATCATCCATGGTCTAAGTAATCAGAACTATTTGTCGTTAAATAATTATCTAATAACTGTTTACCCACTAATTACATATAAAAAATAATAATTAATCTTAAAAATTAAAATGAATAAGTTTGATTAATTAGAACCATAAATAATGTGGTGAACAAGGTTTATCTAATAATTTTTTGATTTTGAGACCCAATGAAAATGTTATATTTTCCATGAGAGCCATAATTGGTGGAGTTTACAGATATTGTAGGGATTGACATTTTGGATTTCCTAATGACCCATGAACTGACGCCAATACAAATGTTATTCCACTACCACAGATGTTAAAAGGGAGATGGTGTTTTGACACAACTACCTCCACACAAGGGGAGAAATCAACTTTAGAAAATATCTATTAAGCGAATAAAATCTCACGTACCTCTTTCTGTATCTTTTGTTAAAATTTAAAAAAAAAAATTTAAACCCTAACCTTAATTTTTTATATCCTAAACCCTAAATTTTACACCTTAAAAATACATTATCCCTAATTTTATAAACCCTAACCACAACCCCTAAACTCTAAACCCACTAATTTAAAGTGGAAGAACCAGTGTATGCACGATTAGGAGGTAGACGATTTACATCCCTATTAAGCTCAAACCTCATTAACTATAAGTAAAATCAGGGATTCAGATCTTGACATTGTGAATAGAACAAATTAAGTTAAAAGTATAATTTCGAAATAGATCTTTATAACATTTGATTCGAATTAATTAACCAGTAAGTTAAATACCGATCTTTATATAAAAAGAATAACCGATGATTTATATAAAAACAAAAAACCACAAAATTTTCAAATGAGATTTCTTCATTAGTCAAGGGTCAAATCTGAAGCTATGATTGTAAGCATTTAATCAGCACGGCCTGTATTGGAGAACATCCATAATGTCCCAATAAGGTCAAGGACGAGCAGTGTCCACAAGAGTTTGAAACTCAATTGCACCCCCTATCTCTTGCTGCTTTTATAACCATTATATGATAAGACATGTCTGGTTCATGATTTGTACAAAGAACCTCAAAATGGTCAACTTTCCAGTTTGACATGGACATGTTTCTTGCTTCTTACTTTTCTTTGTTCACAGACATGGACAGTTTTCAACCATAAGTGACAAGCATGAGACAAGGCAGAAGGTTGCAAAATAGTCAAAACTTGGTCTTTAGGAGAAGCACTTAGGTACAAGTAAACCAAACTATATTTCATGGCCAAAGTTTTGACTATTCATTTGCAAAATTGTCTGCAAATTTAATGGCGAATTCAGTAGGTTGTGTTAGGTTTGATTGAAGAAGAGAAATGGCCTTAGTTTAATGGAGACGGAAGCAAGGAATATCAAGGGTCGATCAACTCTGGTGGTAACTTTGTTCGTAGAAAATGTAGCTGAAGCCCTCCATTGGCTAGGGTTATGGAATGCTTTTAGAAGATATGGAGATGTGGGGGATGCGTTTATAGATAGAGAAAAGAGTAGAGGAGAAAGAAGGGGAGATGCAGAAAGAGCTATAGAAAGGATGAATGGTTTGGTATTATACGGGAAGTGTAACCACTTAGCCCGGTTAAGTCTGTAACACCCCGATTTTAGTCTAAATTCAAAATTTTAATTTCAAAAAATCTTTAATTTGAAACCTAATTATTTAAGAATTTTCGGATTAAGACTTAACAAAAATTTCAGTGATCTTTTTATAATTTCTAAATATTTAGGGGTTCTTTTGAAAAGTGGAATGAATGAGGACACTTGTTGCATAATTTATCTTTTTTGTTTACGGAATATGATTTCCGTTTTTTTTTAATTGTCCATAACTTCTACCAATACTCTTTTTTTTTCCTCTCTTTTTCTTCGGATTCTTTCCCTTCATCCTTTTTTGTTTCGCGTTGGTTTGAATCTTGACGTGTTGAGTAAATTTGTTGTTGTTGCTTTTCTTCTTTTCTGTTTTTATGTTGGCTTGTGAAATGTGTGGTTTATTTTAATCGAGTTTAAAAATTATAAGGTTTTATTTCGAGTTTATGGTATTTGTAGGTGTCTAAATCGAGTTTTAGAGAGAAAAAAAAGGAGATAGTGTGAATCTAAAAATCAAATTTCTGAAGTAAATTTGCATCTCCAACACCCTTAGGTCCATCCATTGTTTAAACCATATGACAAGTGATGTATTAAATTTTTATCTTATGATTCATGGATAATTTATTTATTGATCTAATATTTTAGATAAGAATTATATGATATGATGATGTTTTTGCTTATTCTAGTGCTTAATATTTACCTTTAATGTAATTTATGTTCATGAAAGATGTTAAATAATTATATAGAAATGAGTTTATATAATTTAGTCCAGTATTTTTAAAATGATGATATTTTTATTCACTGAAATTAACTTTTATTAATTTTTGTTTTTTAAAATTTTATTTTTCACTGAAATTAATCTTTATTAATTCTTTTTTTTAAAAATTTACTCCAATATTTTAGATATGAATCATATGATATGACGATGTTTTTGTTTATTCTAATACCTAATATTTTATCTTAAATGTGATTTATGTTCATGAAAGATGTTAAATAATTCTCTTAAAATGATTAAACTTAAACTTTATCGGTTAATTGTGTCAAACTCAAATTTAATATAAATTCAAAACCCAAATTAACCTCACCTGAAATAAAACCAACTTGAAATAAATGAAATGGTTTCAATCCAAAATACACTTAAGCTGAAATGAACCTAATCTAACTTAATTGACCTGTATCCGACCTGAATCAAATCAATCTAAAATAATATATTTGATTTAACCTAACAGAATCCAACCCAAAACTTATCTGAATATCTATTGTTACATCCTTACTTGAACAACAGATAGATCATTGGATGGTGATAAAAGCAGTCGGGCATGCAATTTTATGATGGCGCAGGTACAATAAAGAGGGGAAAGAGATACATAAATGTAAACAGCTCCATAGTAAAAAGTAAGCACATGTAGGGTTTAATGATGATGATGATTCCAAGTGATTTGACAAGACAAGGGTTGCATGTGAGAGAGACGTATGACCCTGACCTTTCAACCAAGCCTTCACCCTCCTACGCAAAGCAGCTAGAAACATGCAAACCCAGAGTTAAAGAGACAGATATAAAGCTCGTTTTACCCTAAAAACGGCTAAGAAACCGTACGACACTCGATTTAAACTGTCCCAATAACTCCCAGTGACTCTACCTGGTCCAACCTCACTCCTTGTCTAATCGTTTGTTGTTTGTTGTTTAGTCTACGATTGTACAGACTGACTGAGTACGATTCTCCACGAGTGGGGGGTGGGACTTTGTTTTATGTTATTTTTAATGGAGAGCACTGACTCCAACGATAACAAAATGGGTTCTCTTTTCTCTGTGTTTTGGTTTTAATGAAGAGTCTTTCATGGCTGCTTCATGTTTAAAAAAACTTGTCTTAAATTACAGAAAACAAGAGAGATGGCATGTCTCTTCCATCAAATCTCTCATTCCTTTTGTCCTTCGGGATTGTTTCTCTAGAACAAATTATCTTCTTGTAATCGAAACAAACAAAATAAATTAATAAAATGTTAAGAACAATTTTTATAAATGAAATTGAAATAAAATATATCAAATGGAAATTTAAAGATAATAAAAATCAAAGAAAAAAAAATAATAAACAATCAGAAATTTTGAATCGAGGCTAGAGTTTTTATGGAACGTCTGTCTCTCAGGATACAACGGTAGAATGCAGTAAAGAGAGCAACGCAACTTTGACTGCAACGATAAATTTTACAGAAGCAGAACACTATCAAGAATCTGGTTAAAAGATTTTTTTTCTTCAGTGTATTGAGATAAGAACAAGGGGTCTCCTTTTATAGTGTACATGCAGGGGACATGTTTAATTACATAATTAATCTGTAATTATCAATTCCTGAAGAGTTATAACTTTCAAAATTCAAAATGGTATTTATTATAGAATTAATCCAAATAAATTGAAGGTTACAACCAACTGAAGGGTCTACAACTCCATAAAAGGTGGTTTAATTTTATAGTATCTGTTAAAAAATTAAGTCAGAAAAGTAGAAAAAAATCTATGTTCCCAACAAGTTTGAGATATTCTATTTTTCATCTTATTTTTTTCAACACCACGGGTGTTACATTGAGCAACAATTTCTCATTCACCATTAAACATTTTGAGCATGTAAATATATAAATTTCATCTACTCTTGTAGTAGATTAATAATCCACTTAGTCTCAATTAATTTCACTAATGGAACCTACTCAAATTTAAGCTCTAAAATGTCCATGCACCATACCATTTTTCCAACACTTCTTAGGGTCAATTCGGATTAATTTAAAACTTTATATAAGAGCGTATTACTTGTGTGTCTGTGTGAATCCGCTGTTGAAACTGAGAGTTGGAGTTAAGTTCGTGTCAGTCGAAGTATTGTCGAGACATAACTGACACGAACTTATTCCATTTCCCAAATGTAATCACTGAATAAAAATATTTTGTCATTTTTTATGTCTTAACACTAAAAGATTATTTTAATTTTAATTATAATTTTCAAACCATAAATCTTAAACTTTAAATTTTTTTCCTAAATCCTAATTAAACCCTAACATCAATCTTAAATCCTTTTTTAATATCATGCATAAATAAGAATAACAAAAAAATAGATGGTTTCTATTAATACATGATGAAATTGAACGTATTGTAATTTAAATTTGCCTTGAACTCGCAAACTCTAATATAAAAATAATATATATTCGATTACATACCTATTTTCGGAAGTTAAAGTGTTAATCCTCCATCATAACATAGTTGTGCAGACGCACACATATTGATATAGATTTTATATGCATATTTTTACTATTTCACTCGTGATCATTTGTTGGATAAAAATTAAATATATTTTTTAGTATGATATATTTTCTTTTTATTTATATTATGATATGAAATGATCTAATAATTAATAATTAAAGTAAACTATGAAAAAAAATATTAATGGATTATTTATTGTATAATTAAAGTAAACTATGGATAAAAATTTTAATGGATTATTTATTTTATAATTAAAGTAAACTATGAAAAAAAATATTTATTGTATCCTAAGCTAGGACAGGCTTAAAGGAAAGAATCCCTAATTATAATCTAAATATGTAATGGATTATTTAAATTATTTAAGTAAATTTTAACAAATTCTCCACCTACTCCCTCATTAAATTAAAAAAATAATATTGTCTGAAACTAAATTAATTTTCAATTTAATCCTAAAATTAAATCAAAATTTTTAAAAAAACCCTAAATTTTAATTTTAAACTCAAAATTCTATCAATAACCCATAAATTCAAAACCATATTTAAACTCCTAAATCCTAAATAATATTTTTAAACTCTAAAATTAAGACGTTTGTGTAAACAAGTTTCAACTAAATGTATATAATACAAAATGGGTCATAGGTTATGAAATTATTACCCAAGTGATCCTCCAAACAAGATCTAAGTACCCAAGGATGCCCAAGGAAAAGCCCAAAAGTGTGCTTACTTTTCTGGTCTGGCTGCCTGGACCAGATGTGGTTAACTGTTGTACTAAAAAAATATTGTTTGAACTTGTTTCGTCATATTATTCGTAATTTCATCTATTAAAATTAGTTAATTATTTTTATATTTTTTATATTATTTTTTAAAGATTAATCTTTATTTTTTATATAAATAGGTAGTAAGTGGTTACATAAAAATTAATTGTGAATGAAAAAGTGACATGACAAATAAAGATTACTTGATTATTTTTTAGTGGACGAAGATCATAATTAATATGGCGAGCCGAATCCATATAATAGTTTCTCGTTGGGGTGGTTTAAAGATTTTCGAGGTTCTATACAATTTATTAAATCGTGGCTCTTAGAAGCAGTTGTTCATGACCTTCACTAGTTCTAAAAATATGACCCTTGAAAACGATTGTCCTTTTTAGGGGCCCTGTATAGTCGCTTTTGTCGCGTCTATTCAAAATGTCATTAATTTTATAGAAACAATATTAATAAAAATAAACAATAAGATTTTATAATCAATTATCACATCTTGGAAACAATTATAACATTTTAACAATTATAACTCATCTTTCTTAAGACCATTTTAAAAATTTTTACAATAAATTTCAAGATTAATATCATCTAATGAATATGGTTTATCAAAATTTTGAGACCCTTCTTTTTTAGGAACCCTGTGCGATCGCTCCTATTGTGTTTGTCTAAAACCTCCACCGCTCGTTGTACTAACATTTTCGATCATTAAAAAAAACACTCGACTATTGGAAGAAAAAAAAAGATAAAGGTGATCACATTTTTAACTCCCTACGGGAAAAAGCAAAGTAAAACACATAATAAAATTAGGATGAATCTACAACAAGCGCCAACATCACTAACGTTTAACACCATTGAACATTATTAAATTAATAAATAATTTTAAAGGTGTTTGTTCGAAAATAAAAAAATTTCGTCTAAAAAATTAATATGGGTGTTTAAGTAAAATATATACTCAAAACTTTTTTATATAAAAAACTATTTTTATCGGAATAAAAAAGTTCTGTGTATATATTTTAGTTAAAAAATATTGAATTTTAAACTTTACATGTAAGAAAATTTAATTTAAAAAATAATACATATGGATTTTAAATTTTACATGTAAGGGTTTACTTATACGGTATAAAATTTTCATTTTATCTCATTGAATGCGTATAAATTTATATGACTGAGATTATTTTTATAATTTTTCTTAAAATTCTCATTATTTTTTTCATTAATTTATACTCATTCAATAGCTCGTTATCATTGTAAATTATATATATTTTTAAATCTTTATAATATATAAGAGAATTATATATATATATATATTTTATTTAACTATTCATATTCAATTCATTAAAGTATTTTTAATTTTAAGATAATATAAATAAAATTAATCACGGATCACACAACTATTCCTAACATTATATGATTGACTAAATTTAATTATTTTTATTAATAAATCTAATTATTATGTTTTAAGCAAACGAACTTACTAATTCTTGGCATAAAACTGGATACGTTTAAGGAGAGAGAGGAGCACAAGAAACTGTTAACGTAAGCAATCTGTTTTGATTAAGATTTGGAGTTACTTCTAAGGTCTATTTGTATTTGTCGTCATCATCAAACTCATTATTAATAGGCTAAACCAGGGGCGGTTCAAAAATTTCGGGGCCCTGTGTAATTTATTAAAATACGACCGTTAGAAATAATTGTTCATAACTTTTGTTAGTTATAAAATTGTAACCCTTAGAAGCAAATGTCCTTTCTAGGGGCCCCTGTGCGATTATTTCTATTGCGCCTATCCAAAACTTCACTAGTTCTATAGAAGCAATAAGAATAAGAATAATCAATAAGATTCTATAACCAATTATCGCATTTAAAAAATAATTATAACGTTTAAACAATTATAATGCATCTTTCTTAATTGCATTTTCAAAATCTTTCAATGAATTTCGGAATTAACATCATCTAAAGAATGTTTTATCAAAATTTTGGGGCCCCTCTTTTTTAGGGGGCCCTGTGCGGTCGCTCCTATTGCGCATGTCCAGAACCCCCACTGGGGTAAACTACCCATTGACTACCCAATTAATTGGAGATACCTATTTTATTCATCTAATTAAAGAACTTGTCAATCAGGTCACTTAACTTTTAAACTCTATCTATTTTGGTCATTGTCGTTAAAATTCTGACGGAAAAATTAACAACAGTGACGTGGCAGTTAAATAAAATATGTATAATTACACATTCAATTCTTCTAATTTATTTATTATTTTAATTTAATCCTAATTTTAAATTAATAAATAAAATTAATCACTCAATCGATTGATGACACGTGTCATGATCGGATTGTGGGACCAATTTTTATTTTTATTTTATATTTATTATATTTATTTTCCTCTAATAGGATTGTGATTGATTCTATCATAGTTAGGGTTAAGAATGTTTAATAGCCTTTTATTTTAGAATTAATTAATATTTAATATTTTATTTGAATTTGAAATTTTTATATTTTATATTAGAAAAAAATTATTTTCCATATATATTTGATAGGTTACATGCCATATTATTTAAAATTATATTTCATATATATGTATCATCGTTAAATTTTTAACGATTCAGTCATCAAGCTAGTTAAAAAATAAGATATTTGTCAAAAAGATATAGTTAAGGGCTAAATTTATTTTTAAAAAATAAGGGCCAAAACGATAAAAACTATAAACGTTAAGGGTTAAAATTATCTTTATATCTATTTTTTATTTTATATTTGTATTATTTTATCGATATAAGATTTAAAGAGAAAATTACGATCAAGATTAATACTTTTAAGATAACATATCACATGCACCGACGGCGGAAACAAAAAAATTCTACAAGTACATTAGTTTTAGGGTTTAGTGACTCGATTTAAGGTTCATGATTTAAAGGTTTAAGTATAATGATTTAAATTTTTTAGTTTAAGGTTAAAATTTAAAGATTAGGGGTTTAAGTTTAAAGTAATATGGTTAGGAATTTTGGTTATAACATATAAACCTTAACTTTTAACCATAAAATCTAAATTCTAACCAAAACCTTAAATCTAAAAACTATATGTTTAAAACCTAAACAAAATCTTAAACTCTAAAATTAAAATATTTATAAAAATAAAATTTATAAATTTATACATATAATAATTACTCTACTTTTAATGTCTTATTTTAGCGATAAATATACACAGATTTTTATGTTTAAAACCAACTTTAAAATATTAAGTTTTTATGCTTGGATTATATATTATCAATTTTTAAATTTTATGTTTTTCATATATTTTTTTTAAAAAAAGTTATATTTTAAAAATAAAAAATAATCTAATACTTTACTATCCTACAACTAATAAGTACCCAATAGATGCAAACTCAAAAAATCAAATATCTTATTCGAAAATCTGAATATTAAATCTCGGTACCTCAATTTAAACACCCATAATTATAATATTAATTAATTTTAATTTAATATTTTTATATTTTATTAAACGACTCGATTCAATTATTTTTTAAGTCAAGTGAGTTTTGCTCTACGTTATTTTTCTGACGTAAAAGCGAGGCAACCGCATCCTTCGAAGCAAAACACTTGTCCCACAGTCCCAGGTTTCCGCTGACACTCAACTCTCATCGCGACAGCATGCGCACACACTTCGGTCTCTACCTGTCCTACTCCAAAGTAACTTCTTTTCCTCCAATACTCTGACTCTTCACTTTCAGTGGTTCAGAATTCGTATGGGATCATTTGCTCTGATTTCTGAACTATAAAACCCTGTTTAACTCATCCCATCACTAAAACACTTCCATCTTATCTGGGTTCCCCTTCTTGTCTATTTTCAGTTTGTCTGCGACGTTTCTAAGGCTTGCTCAACTCTGGGTTTTCGATATTTAGGCACAGTGACAGGTAGTATGTCATTCCTTTGACCAAAGAGTTTAATTGAATCAAGTGCAGTTTTTGACCTGTAAGCAAGTATAATGGCGGATTTTTTTTAATCCTATAGCTGTTTTAGTCAATCATGGAAGTAGCTACATATGGATGCTGTGCAGAGAGATTTCTCTTTTACTTGTCTTTATTTTCCTTCAAATTATCGTCACATAGTTTAATATTCCCTTTTATACTGATACTGGTACATGTTCTTTTTCTATTTCACCAATCCCCAATACAAACAAGTGTATGACACACGTATTATATTTATGTGTGTGGATGTGGGTGTGTGGGTGTGCTCTGATTGCTGTTTCCATATGCTGGATGTGGTGTAGGCAATGGGTTATTGCAAGCTTCCTTGCAGTGTGCTTTTTCTATGCCTCTTCATCAGTTCTTGCTTTCCCAATCAATCTTTGGCTGATGGAGGGCAAGGAAACCTGACAGCTAAGATGTTTATAGATGCTTCAGAACAGTCAGGTCGTCCAATACCTCAAACACTCTTTGGAGTATTCTTTGAGGTTGGTTCAATTAATATTTGCTTGCGGCTTATACGTTTGGCCTACTTTTACACGTACATACAGTTCCATTAATCACTTGATTGCTTAGAAAGTTCCATTCTTAAAAGGAAAAAATCATAGACATATATTGATAATTCGATATATGAGATACTAAGATATTGTCTAATGACCCATAGTTTTACTTGCCAAAAATATGCCATTATAGGGAAAATATAACAATTTGAATCACTTCCATTTTACAGCTTTCAGCATTTCTGAAGTACAAGATTACTTACCTCTTTTGGTACTGTTAGAAAATTTTTGTTTATTGTTGAGCAAGTGATCCTTATTTCCCTACAGGAGATCAACCATGCTGGTGCTGGTGGGCTGTGGGCAGAGCTTGTTAGCAACAGAGGTTTGTTTGAAAACCTTATAATCATTGGAAGTAGGGAGAAATAATCAAAGAAGCAATCCTCTCTTTATTTTCTTTTTTGGTGTTTAAGTTATATATTTGGTTGAACCCTATATTGAAGAAAAGTATGAGGTTCAGAATCTTTGGATTGCAAATTTTACAAAACTATATTTAGTTTTTGTCTAGTCTAAAGTTCTTGTTCAGACTAATTAATTTAGGGCCCAACTGTGTGCCCAATTACTTACTCTACAACTTCTTTACTTTTTCTTTAATGTGGCATTGGGAGGGCATTAGACATTGGAGAATGTGTAGGACATAGTGAGCAAGTAAAAACTTTTAATCACTTTATGGATTATACACCGTTTTAATGGAAGAGATATTTACCTTTCAATTGGCTTTTTTGTCAACATTATTTACTTTCCCCCCACATATGCTGTTTGATTTTGCCATTGTGTGCTCTTTAATCTCTTATGCAATGATTTTCTCCGTACTTGTTGATGTGACTACCCTCAACTTGTGGTTTTGGGTTGCCTTTTAAGGTACCTGGTATGTTCAGTCATGTAAGAGAACTTAATTCATGATTATATGCCTAATGCAATTCCTATTAGGTAGAAGTTTCAATATGATATGGGGTTTGGTCTTTTATTTATGTGCCCTTTTTGTTTTTCGCCTTGAGTTTGATTGATTGGCGGCTGTTAGCTTGCTTGCTTCCGCAGATTTGATTGACTACAAATGATCGAGTCACATAGAAGAACATCTGGGATAGTCCTTATAGTTCCAATCTAAACATAAAAATATCAGTAAACATTTACATTTGTTAAGGCTTAGAATTATCATAATGTTATTTTTTCCTCTTTTTTTCTTTTTCAAGGTTTTGAAGCTGGGGGCTCTAATATTCCTTCAAACATTGATCCGTGGTCCATAATTGGGGATCAGTCATCTATAATTGTGTCAACAGATCGGTCGTCATGTTTTGAACGTAACAAGGTGGCTCTCCGAATGGAGGTGCTCTGCAGTAATGAGGACGTTAATACCTGTCCATCTGGGGGAGTTGGTATATATAACCCAGGGTTTTGGGGCATGGTGAGAATAAATTGACATCATAACAAGTACTTTATGTGATATGTGTGTGTGTGTCTCTCTCTCCTTGTGAATAATTAAAGTGAAATCTAGACTAATAAATGAACTTTTCTCTGTCAAATGCTTTTTAGTTCATACTCTATTTTCTTGGTTGTTTAGACAACATGATTGTAAAATTCCAACATGCTTGCAAATTATAGTCTCTTTGTATGCTGTTCTTCAATTCATATCTTCTACCTTGTTTCTCTTGCAGAATATTGAGCAAGGGAAGAGCTACAAGGTTGTATTTTATGTTCGTTCAACAGAAGCAATTGACATTTCTGTATCTTTTACAAGCTCAGATGGGTCGCAGATACTGGCTTCTTCCAACATAATGTAAGAACCTAATTAATACTCTGAAAGATATAGTGCAATTAACAACTCCTTCCTTCAAGAATCAATGTTTAAAATGCTGTAAAGTTAACCTTATTTTCCTTGCAGAGCTTCTGCCTCTGATGTTTCAAACTGGACAAAGATGGAGGTTCTGTTGGAAGCCAAGGAAACAAACCACAATTCAAGGTTGCAACTAACAACCTCAAAAAAGGGTTTGATATGGCTTGATCAAGTGTCAGCTATGCCTTTGGACACTTACAAGGTTTGTGTTTCTTTCTTAAGTATTTCAGCGACAAATTTATGTTTTTAATTTGTTCAACTGCAATATTTATTGACCGTATAGAACTGATAATTATGAAGTTTATAATATGAGAATTGCTTTGAATGTCTAAATCGGTTGTCTGTCCTGGAACACACATGTTTATATTTTTCTTCTAAAATGATGATGAAGATTTCTAAGCTAATATTACGTAATTGATGGCTTGGAAACTCTGTGAACATATCTTGAACAACCATGCATGTTTAAACAACATCCATGCCTAGAGTAATTTTGATGAGACGGCAACTTGTACAAATCAATCAAAGTGTAATATGATCAGAACAGTTATTCAAAGTTTTAGATGCCATTTTGCAACTTGTTGTACATTTGGGATAAATAAGTGGCACTTCTCATTTGTATGCTGTGTTCATCTGCATGTCAACAATGCCAGAAATACCTTTTTCAATTTTGGGTTTGTTTTTTCTTTATAGAAAAATATTATGCTATAAAGTTGTTACCAAACAATCTTTTAGTTTCAATATAGAAACAGAAATAGGAAACAATGCTAACTGGATGGAATACTAATTTCAAGGTTTCCTTTGGTTAGAGTGAGTTATTTGCAAATGTTAATTAGTGTATCTTATATAGTATAATCTTTTATATTGTAATGATTTTTGAGCAGGGGCATGGTTTTCGAAATGATCTCTTTCAAATGCTTGCAGATATAAAACCTCAATTTATTAGATTTCCAGGTATGTATAATGTTATGGCCTTACAGGTCTTAACAGCTTAGGTTGGATTGTTTTGTATCGACTGTCAGTGTCACTATGCTGAAGTTTTTTCTAATAATTTATTTTTCAATTTGATGATGATTTCTAAGCTTCAATTTATCCTTATCTAGTTCATTATGCTAAGAATGCTTCATTCTTTTTCATGCTCATCTGTTATAATTTTTTTGATAGCCTCTACGTCCAATAGGTGGCAACTAGGTGAGTGGGTCTAGGTTAGTTTCATTTAGGGTTTGTCTTTTTCAAACCATTTTGGTCAAAGTTATTGATCTTTAAAAGGTCAATTCAGTTGGATTAGACAAGTTATTGAAGTCAAGATAAGAGTTCAGCACCCTTAATTAAGTTGGCACTTTTATTTATCTTAAATGATAAGTTCTTTTAAAATACCATTATATAATATTAAAGGGAAAAAAACAGTAATTTTTTGAAAATCATTTACTAATTTAAAATTATATTATGTCAGATATCAACAAATTTTCCCCAAAAGTCATTATTTATTGATTTGCAATATTCATCTTTTTTGTATTGATATATGCCATTTACTTTACTAATTTCTAACTGGATTCACCATGGATCATGGTTCTAGCCTATAAATCAACCATAATAGTAGCTTAGAAGTGGTTTTGATTGGACTCTTGAATGTAAGAAATTTATTGAGATATTTGTTATCGGCCGAATCTTTGTTAGGAAAGGTCATTAATTTGACTTCATTGATTAAGTCTTAGATTACACTTCTAAATCTTTTCTTAGTATTCACTTGATTTACTTCCTTTCTGGAATATATTTTCTATTTATGTAATAAAATGAAATAATAAAACACAGTTTCCTGTAGTTCTTTCCTTCAGCAAAGTTTCCTAAATGGCTCATCTTAGTAGATCATTCAATTATAATCTACTGATCCTTTGTCTTGTAAGTTGTATTTGCCACCTACTGCCCGTGTTTTGTGTTTTTATGCACTTCTCATGTATCTCATAAGTTATAAACATTAAAATGATGTATTTTCTTAATTATATTGTATTAGGTGGCTGTTTTGTGGAAGGTGAATGGTTAAGAAATGCTTTTCGCTGGAAAGCAAGTGTTGGACCTTGGGAAGAAAGACCTGGGCACTTTGGTGACGTGTGGATGTACTGGACTGATGATGGAATGGGTTACTTCGAGTTTCTTCAAGTGGGTATCTTATTTGTTTGTAGGGCTTATAGATTTCTCACGAACATGTAGTACTTCAATTTCTGATGCTTAAGTGCTAGCATTTTAAATTATTATTAACTTCATGCAGTTAGCGGAGGACCTTGGTGCGTTGCCAATATGGGTGTTCAACAACGGTACTTTGCATGTGCATCTTTCTACTCATTATGTATTTTCTTTTCTTTTTTAAAAGTTACAACTAGTTTACTAATGCCTTCGGTAGCTTTACCTTTTTCCTTGGGCTTTATCAAAATTTACAGGAATTAGTCACAATGATCAAGTTGATACATCCAATGTTTCGCCTTTTGTGCAAGTACGTCTCTGCAATTCTCCCTTTTTCCAATGATGGTGGCTGATAAGACTATTTTCTGATGATATTACTGAAGTTGGTTTAATCCCACATGGGTTTAGTGTTTTCTAATAGAAAACCAGAAGAAAAAGGAACCTTATAGTTTGTTACTAAAAATTGATATCTAGAGATACTGAGCTTCAGCTTAATTGGTTAAGGGTGATGAGGATTGCTTTGCTGGAAATTTAAGGTATCTAAACAGGATGAGGTAGCAGGGTTGGAATTTTAGGTTATTGAGTAGCTCAAAAGCATTCTTTTCTAATTTTCTTTTCTATTCCTAGAATAATATTTTATGATGGTTGATATACATCCTTTTTAAAATTAAATTATGTATTTTGCAAACTTTTCAATGAAAGATTTGATTAGATTACGAGAAAAAAGTTGAAGGACGGTCTTATTATATTTGGTTATTTGTGTATTTTACTGTCTTTCTTTATAATTTTTTTGTCTTTGATGAAATACCTCGTAATATGTTGGTTTCAGGAAGCCCTTGATGGCATTGAGTTTGCTAGAGGTGATTCGAATTCTACATGGGGGGCTCTTCGAGCTGCAATGGGACACCCTGAACCTTTTGATTTGAAATATGTTGCTATAGGGAATGAGGATTGTGGGAAGAAGAATTATCGAGGTCTGCAAACTTATTATGCTTGCATATGCATATGCATGTGAATTTGTTAGGGAGTTGGTAGCTATAAATGAGAATCTTTTATAGGCTTTTTACATTAATGCATTTCATTAAAAACCTTTTTGTCCAAAATATTTCAGTAATTAAAGGCAAATTAACTTTGCATTATTGTCCATTTGAGGCTGGATGTATAGTTCAGCCCTTGAGTATTTGGTGTTGTGCAATTTTGAATAAAAAAGGAGCCTATCTTAGGAGACATGGAAAGCTTTTATCTATTGTACATGTTTAGCATTTAGGTGGAGCAGCTTGTTTTCAAGAGAGATTGGATTTGCAGTTGCTGGTTTCTTAATTCTATTTGTGTGCATGTGTTTGACTTAGATTAGAAGCATAAGAGCTCATCAAATGAGTAGTTATCGTGGTTTTGTAAACATTATTATGCTCATGGCCTAGTTTCAGGAATATCAATGTTTAGTTTCACATTAGTTGGGTTGCAAACCTCTGATTTCGAAAAGTGTGCTTGAAAATTTGTGGTTGTCAAACAATGATGAAATACACTTTTCCTGAATCCTGAGTGAAATTCTGAATACATTTTTCACTGAAGTTGCTGCCCATAACACTTAACCACAGTTCATACCCAAGCATGATGCCAAATTCGATAAGTTACGGCAGTTCTTTAGTAGTAAATGGTTATTTAATTTAGAAATATCAGTGTGTGGAGACTCACTCCCCATTCCCCCTTTTTGGATTATGCAGGAAATTACCTCAAGTTCTATGATGCTATAAAACAGGCCTACCCAGATATCAAAACAATTTCAAATTGTGATGGATCGTCTCGCCCGCTTGACCACCCAACTGATCTTTATGATTTTCATGTAAAGTTCTCAACAGCAAACATAATGACAATAGAATGGCTTTTTACTTGATCTCCTAGCTTCTTTTGTTTTCTCCTTTTCATTTTCTGTTAAGAATACGGATGGCAAGATAACTCTCTTTGCTTGATCTCTTAATAGGTTTATACATCTGCCAACAACTTGTTTTCCATGTCCAATCAGTTTGATCATACATCACGACAGGGTCCGAAGGTATGTGAATGTGGTCATCAATGACATTTGGATTTGTTTGTTTCCTTATTTCTTTCTTCAACACATTCCAGGCCTTTGTTAGTGAATATGCTGTGACCGGAAAAGATGCTGGCACTGGAAGTCTTTTAGCAGCACTTGCTGAGGCTGGGTTCCTCATTGGTCTGGAAAAGAACAGGTTATTTTTATATATTTTTTTTATCTTCTTCCTATTCAACATATTCGTTTTGGTCTCTTTCATTTAATTCTCCTGAATGCTATCCTGGTCTCTTCATGGAAACCCCTACTGGCTGGCACATTATTAATTGTGTCAGAGGTTGTTTTTATAAATCTTGGATCTGTTTGTAAACTTTGAAGCTTTGAAACAATAGACTCTTTGTCGAAAACTTTTTAAATACTTCCATCGAAATGGGAAATTGGCAAAAAATTGCAGTGAATTTTGATGGATTCTTGTAGAACTATTAAATGTGTTTCTGGCTCACAAGTCACAAACTGTTTATATACCTAATCTGTGCTTCAAGATCATAATTTTTTGTTTTCAGTGTAAGCTACTGAAACTATGTATGTTTACTGTATTGCAGCGATGTTGTGCAGATGGCTAGCTATGCACCACTCTTTGTAAATTCCAATGACAGGAGGTACTTTTCTCAATGTTCCTTTATATATATATATATATGTAATCTCTCTGTTAATTATGTTACAAATCTGATCCTCATGAACTTTGTTATTAAGGTGGAACCCAGATGCAATCGTGTTCAACTCCTTTCAGGCATATGGAACTCCTAGCTATTGGGTGCAACATTTTTTCAGAGAGTCGAGTGGAGCAACTTCTCTTAATGCAACACTGCAAAAAGATTCCTCTACTTCCATTGTAGCATCTGCAATTACTTGGAAAAACTCAGAGGATGGTAAAACCTACATAAGGATAAAGGTCTGTAACATGGAGATCATGATATTTTTCTCAAATTGTTTCCCCATAGCTTCATTTGATTCATTTTGCCTTCTCCCTAGCTAGAAGTCCATGGCTAGGTTTCACTATAGATACATTTACACATATTTAGAACAGGATCATATCTTGATTTCCTTGAATGTGTAGTACCTAGAAGAACCTTTTTCATTATATAAATAGGATTATGATCAGATACACTGCCAATAGAATGAAAACGTTTCACTAGTCGGGTTTAGATGATGACGGATCTCATTTATTTATTTTCATATTTTAAGGGGACACTTTCTGCCAGCAATGTACCAAATATTAAATATATATATATAAGACCTCTTGATATATAGGCATGCATTAAATGACTGCACTGTTTCCATTTCTTTGCATTTTGAAATTTACTTCTCTCTAATGTTCATATTTTAGAATTTACACGTTCCTTAAAACCCGTCAATCAAAGTATCCAAATCCTTTACATGCTCGCTTCTACCGCTGTCCTACTAATCGAGAAGATGTTGATTATCTTTCATTTTATTGGCTTACATTCCACTTGCATTCAAAATGGTCCTTTTTTTTTCTGTTTTAAAAATACAGGCTGTGAACTTTGGGAGCAGTTCAGTGAACCTCCAAATTTCTATCGGTGGATTGGATCCAAACTCCGTAAAGCTGTCTGGATCAACAAAGACTGTTCTCACATCTGCTAATCTGATGGATGAGAATTCCTTCAAGGAGCCAAAGAAGGTAGAAAAGCTATTTTATTCTTTACTTTTCATCCACTGTTCCGAAAAGCATGTTCTCCGGTTTGCAGGAAAGTCTTTGCATATGTTTGGTTATTGCAGCTTTATCTACCATGTTAGTCTTTCAACTACTTATATTGCTTTGACATACAAATGGATCAAAAGTTGAGAAGAAAATTCAACACAAGTAGGAAAATATATGCTTCTATAGGAATTCACCTGTTCATGAAAGTCGATGACCGTATAGCCATTTGTTGATTTCCTGGTATATAGCTTAGCGAAACCGATTGATTTCCTGGTATATAGCTTAGAGAAACCGAGTGTCAATGAGGCATGAATGCAAGTCATTCCATGATCATCTAGTTGGCCATTGCAAAAATCTCAGTTTATGACAGTCACAGTTTTATGCATATCTGGTAAGAACGAGTTTACGGTAACCGTTCCCCGGTGATTTACTTCACACAAAACAATATGAATTCCGAAAGGTCGGATCCCTTGCGGTGCATTTTTAACTTGAGAACCAAGAAAGAAATTGAAACTTGATATCTAGATACTAAAACCATTATCACTGAATTTTCTTTGTTGACATATGCAGGTGGTACCTATTCAAACACTGCTGGAACAAGCAGACAAGGAGATGAGTGTACTACTTTTACCCCATTCTTTCACTGCATTTGACTTGTTGAAGGAGTCTGGGAGTCTTAGAATTGCAGAAGATGATTCATCCCTCAAATCTGCTATCTGAAATAAATGAATTACTGGAAGTAGTAATATGCAAACATAACATGATATATGTCTGTAAATAAATATGTATGATACTGATGATAGTCCACCATCATCAGTCTATGCTCTCTGGTTGATATCAAGTCTTTGTAGTCGTCTCTGATTTACTGAAACTCTATATGTAACCCAAACCAAAAGGAAATAAAGTAAAAAATTCAAATTTTAGTTGAATCGATATGGATTGTATTTAACTTCGCTCGAATAGAAAGCATCTGAATCGAAAAATCGAAAATAACTTGAACCGAGAGCAATTCAAATTTAAAATAATTTAATTATTATATTTGATATGAAACATACAACATCATTTTTATGCATGAATAGAAAGTATTTTGAAATGAAACATACATCCTATATAAAATAATTTAATTATTATATCAGTTTTTAAATAATTTATTTAAGTAGAATATAATATATATTTTAATAAAAAATAGTTTATTTAATATAAAGAAGAATCAGTATAAATTAGAAAGTTCATGGAAAATAAGTATTTAAAATAAACAATATAATACATTATTTATCTTTCTTCAAATTAAGTTATATGAGTGGTTAAAAATTAGGAAAAACTACGGTGATGGACACTTAATTATTATTATTTTTCTGTTTCGATCATTTAATTATTTTTTCTTCAAAATCGTCCCTCTAATTGGATACTTTTCAAGGGACACTTTTCTTATTTTGGTCTTTATAACATCTCGATCCAGATCCGAAATACTACGTTTAAATTATCCAAAATCCAACCGAACAAATTTTTATTTAAAAATTCATAGATTTAATCATCATCTAAATTATCAAACCATCCATGATTCAATTAATTTAAATAAACAATTTACAAAACATCAACTTCTAAGTTCAAAACATTATATATAAAAATAATATTCTAAACAAAGCTTACAGATTCAACTATTTTAAGTACTATGAATATAATAGCTCTAAACTAAATACTGTCTCTTATTGATTTTTTTGGGTTAAATTTTTTCAACTTTGACTCTTGATTATTTAAAATTTATTATTGATAAAAATATGAAAAAATATATTTTAAAAACTTCTAATCGAGTAGATTTTAGATATATAATTTATAAAATTTAATTATTTAAAATATTTAATATAATTATAGTCAAAGTTTAAAAAATTTGACTTTCAAAAAGTCAATAAGGGATATTATTTTTGAGACGGAGGGAGTATCAAATATTGTATTCTAAAGTGATGCGGTACTAGGAAATTTCTCGACGATGTACTCCTTAATCACAACCAACCTATAAACTTGAGAACAAAAAACGATTCTGGTTATTGATTTTGTAAAGTTTAGTGATACATTTCTACTTTACTATAATTCATAAGTATCATAAAATAAGTGTATGAGATAAATATAATCTACAAAGCATAGATAAAATTTTACCATCTATAAATTATCATTTAGTTTACACAAGTTCAAGTTTTTATATCTCCTAAATCAAGGTATCTTTACAAAAATTAAGGCCACTCAATGCCCCGAGGAAAATGCATTTATAAGCTATCATACATGGAATATAGAGACTAATCATATCCGAGATTTTATCAAATCATCAAGGCAAAAGCACATAAAATCAAAATCATAAATCTAGAGTGAGGTCATATCACACAACATCGAAACATATACTTCAAGTGAGATTAGGTCACACAGCATCAGAACATACACCATAGGTGAGACCGAATCACATAAAATTGAATCACACACTCATACTCGGAATCTTTTTTGAGTATCTTCGAATGAGGCTCGAGTCACACAACGTCTATAACTTACCTTCGATATCTCTTTCTCTTTGGATATTTGAGTCCCATCGATCATCAACTCAACTAACCAAATGGCTACCTGGCATACAAATAACACAATCCCAAAGATCTCTTACTATCGCTAATCATCAACACATCATGTATTTTACAAGCAACACATCAAGTTGTTAACACATAATGGGAAATACATTAATCATTCTCATTAATTATCTCTGCTTAATCCATGTTAACTCATCATTCAGTACGACTCTACCAAATAAGTGTTCGCACGACATGCTTCAATATCGTACCAATTGTCATGATTTGGGTGTCATTCTCGGATACAATATATCCTTAAGTTATCATATTAAACACACTCGTAAAAGAACATAATTAAAATATGTCTATTTTTAGCGTCATTTCTATATTCAACATTAAAAATTAGGTTTATAATTTAGATTTAAGATTTAAGATTTAAGATTTTTATTAGCTTTTCGTTATCCGCTAATCGATAAACAAGATCTGTAACATTTTAATAGATTATTTTTTTTGTTTTAACGTGATGATCATACCCCCAAATAGTAATAATTAGTGATGAATTGTTTGTTTGAGATTTATGCCTCACCTTGGACGGTGGACAACAACAGAAGATGTTATGCTATATGAAATGAAACAAAAAGATGTTATGCGGATGCTCAAACATGGTAGAATCAGAATATAAAAAGCAATTAGTTTTGGGTGCGGAAACCTCGGTTGAAATTAGAAACAATGAAGACCCATCAACAAGTTTGTTAGGAAAAAAGATCGTCATGATCGATCTGGTAAACCAACAACTTTGATAAGGGGAAGTTGCAGAAAGAAGAAAAGAAAACGCTCCATGAGAGTGCCTTTCTTAAGTTAAACAAACGATGAAAGCCATCTTGATTTTGTCTGGTTTCTTGGATTAAGCTCTCCCATTCATCATCAGGCCATGCATTCGATTGAAACCAGAGAAAGCATGAGAAAGAGCAGAAGCCAAATACATGATTCTTCCTCATTTCATGCACGACAATCCAATACCAAGAGGGTTTATCAAGTTTGGAAAGGAAATAATGTAAAAATTCTCTCTTTTCTTACATGCATTTTTGTTATCTCTCCGACCTGACCTGACATCTGACCTGTTGGATTTCTCAGAAGTTTTGTTGTGGTGGGAGGGTGATACTTGGGCCAGACGCTTCATCACTTTTCTTGACGTTGTTTCTGATTGGTTGCCCTGCAATTGTCTTCTGCATAAAGATGGCGTTGCATATGAAGCCCCAAGACACCATTTTTAGCCATCAAATCTTGCTTGGGGGGATCGTTCTCACAGTTTTGGTTGGTAAAAACAATATGGTTTTGTTTTGTTTTGTTTTGTTTAAATCTCTGGTTTCTGCTGTGACCATGACCTTGTTTGTCAAGTGACATGTAAGAACTGTGTTTTTCAGGATTTAGGGTTTCTGTTTCTAACAAGCTTTGGAGATCCTGGGATCATACCCAGAAACAGAAAACCTCCGGAAGCATGTTTGGATGATGACGACGTGAACAAGAGCACGTCGTTTGATTGGGCTAATGGCAAACCAAACAGCATGAGACTTCCCAGGTTTAAGGAAGTGAAACTTGTTACGGGTGAAACGGTTCAGGTCAAGTTCTGTGAAACCTGCTTGTTGTATCGAACGCCTCGAGCTTCTCATTGTTCCATCTGCAACAACTGCGTACAGAGGTTTGACCACCATTGCCCTTGGGTGGGGCAATGCATTGGAGAAGTAAGTTACTTTCTTCAAAAATAAAAAAAAATACTAAATTTAATGCCTGACATTTTAAAATGATGCAAATCAATCCCTTCAAACATAAATATGGTCTAAAACGACACCGTTCACATATATTTTATGCATGAAATATTTTAATTGTGTATATATATTAATAAACGATTAAAAGATAAAAAATTGAGTACAAAATAAATATTACCTTGAAAACATGTGACTCGGTTAAAATTAAGGACAAACCACTTAAATGATCATCGTATTACAGTTAAAATCGTGATTTTAATCGTGATTTTAAATTTTATTTTAAACTGATCTTTAAACTTTCAAAAGTTTTAATTTCATCCTCAAATTATTAGCATATGTTAATCATGTCCTATGTAAATAAAATAGTTATAAAATTGTTAATTGTCATGTAAACATTGACGTGCATTATGTAATAATTTGAGGCAACATAAATGAAATTTGAGGATGAAATTAATACTTTTAAAAGTTTGAAGGACCAATTCAAAAATAAGATTATAGTTTAGGGATAAAATTAAAATATTTAAAAGCTTAAAAATCAATTTAAAACAAAGATTATAGTTTCAGAACATATAATATAATTAACTCTTAAACTTAATTTTAAAATAATACAAATCACATGAAAAAAATTTATAAAAATTGAGTCCTTTGTCATCAAATTTTAATTAATTATTTCCTTTTTTTCCTCGGTCATTGTGGCCTTTAAATGGCACATGCTTTGGTTGTGGATCAATGACTGCAGCGCAACTACTCGTTCTTCTTTTGCTTCATATCATCATCCACGACGCTGTGCATATATGTGTTCACATGCTCCTGGGTGAACATTCTCAGACAAGATTGCAACTTCTGGACTGCCGTATCTCAAGACGTTCTATCCGTCATTCTCATCCTCTATTGCTTCATCGCCGTCTGGTTCGTTGGCGGCCTCACAGTTTTCCATTTCTACCTCATTTCAACTAACCAGGTGACCCTTTTAATTCCCAGTAACCAGGGTTTTTGTGTGTTAATCTCCTTTCATTCATCATGTTCTGCACCTATGGTTTTCAGACAACCTACGAGAGTTTCCGGTACCGGTACGATAGGAAGACGAATCCTTTCAACAAAGGCATATTAAGCAACTTCAGGCAAGTGTTCCTGTCAAGGATCCCACCTTCATTGGTCAATTTCCGGGCATGGATACCGGAAGATGACGATGGCCTTTCAGTCAATGGGGACAATCCTGATGTAGAAATGGGGGTTCCCAAGCTCTTGCAGAGGATCGACTTTGATGGCTTTGACGACAACGATAAAACTAAATTTGACATAGCTTGATTATTACGATGACCAACCGTGTAGGCTGTAAAAATGAATTAGATTTATGTCCGTGTTTGTTTATTTGTTCGTATTGGGCTTGTACTAGTTTAAGAATCCAAACTTGTATGCTCAAGCTCGACTCGATAAAATCATGTGTATTCATATTCAATCATTCGAAATAAATAAACTTATCGCGGACATTAAACAAAAATGTATGTTTGACAGTAAAGCAAGAAATCAACAGACTTATGCTGATAGATTACAGTTGGTGCAATCAGTCTTGTTCAAGCTGTAACGATTGATGTAGGAACTTTACACTTAAAGCCACTGTTTTGGTGTTCTTTTGATAAGAAATTAACTGATTATAACAAATAATTTTAGATCAAAGCAACAAGATTAACCAAAATTGTATAGAAAAATGGAGAGATTGGCGTGTTTAAAGGTGTTTGTCATTTATTTATTTCGTTGTACAGTTGCAACTTCATGCGAGAATCTGGTTCAAAGTTGCGGTATTGCCATGTTGTTGAATTTAATCATTTCATCCTGTTGGTTTTCTGTTTTGCCATGGCAAGAAGGTAAGGAATTTGCAAGGAACGTAGGATTTGAGATTTTGTTGGGGGATGTTCATCTGATGATGCATTCCATATGGCATTGGATTTTGTTCTTTTCTGTTATCTTCAGATCAGTGTTTTCCTGTACTGCAATATGGAACCACTGGGTGAAGCTCATTGCTTTCTTTGGTTCGGACGTTCGGTCTGCTGACGAGTGTTCGATTTCATCCGAGTGTCTGCATGTGAAGGAGAGAAAAAGGAGAAAGATGTGCAAAACAGCATAAACTTTTACATTTACAAGATAAATAAAGAGGTCATTCGGCATTAAACTGTTTCTCAGTTTCATTTGAGATCATATAACACGACCTGCAACATGGCTAAAGCCGAAAATGTAACAGAAAAATGGAACTCTTACAAAACTAAGAATTTAGTACACTAGCTGTGGTTCAAATTCAGCAAAATCAACGGATCCAGACTCGATAGGCGGCATCAAATATGTAGCCAAGATCTCTGAGGCCAATGCTGCAATTAGTGGAATCCTCTTCAAGTTCTTCACCAAAGGGATATCCTGAGTCTCCCCAACAGCAACCAATTGTTCGTTGATCTCAACCATTTTGTCCAACCTCCTCTTGAACTCTGGATTCTCAACATCCAGCACAGCAGGGAAAATCCTGGCCGAGGTGCGGTTTGTCTGTACACAAGGAATTCCAGAGATCAACAAGTAAATAAGGGCCAAAGGTTGAATACTTCATCATATTTCCAATGCCAATGCCCTGTACAACCATTTATCTACTAACTACTATCTTACACTAAGCATGGCAAGATGCATAATCCCCTTGTATCATGGCTCAACAAGATTAAGAGCATAAATAAATGAAATATATATCGAGTGGGATTCGATTTGCTTATAATTAAACAATACTTCATAATAATATTTCTATATGGAGTTCAAATTTTATTGACATGAGCACATGAAGATGGAAGACTTTAAATTTAACAAAAACAACAATGGAGCTGGAATCGAACCTCAATGATGACATGCATGTCAAATTCTTTGGTGTTGAGTCCAATGCCCTCATAGAAAGCAGTACGTTGACAATCATTGAGGTACATGGTAACATACACCTGCAGAACAAAATTGTTAACACATAGGCAAAAATTATATTCGAATGCAACGTAGCATGACATAATTGTGAGGATATCATTAAAGAAACAAATGGATTACCGAGAGACAGAAGAATCGCGACCAGAGCTTTGCCTTCCAATCATTAAGGAACTGGGGCTGTGCCTTCATCAACGCAGAGAAGAAGTCCCCGTGACGGTTTTCATCCTGGCACCAGTTCTCAAAATACTTGAAAATAGGGTAACATTGGTACTCAGGATTTTCTTTGAGATGTCTGTAGATAGTAATGTATCTCCAGTACCCAATTTTCTCAGACAAATAAGTAGCATAGAAAATGAACTTTGGCTTGAAAAAGGTGTACTTCCTAGCCTTTGTCAAGAACCCAAGGTCCAATGCCAAATTGAAATCAGACAAACCCTTGTTCAGAAACCTGTAGTTAATATACAATGGTAAACTTATTTTTTAGTTAATTTGTCAACAATGTCCATAAACAGAGAGAGAGAGAGAAACTATCAGTGTGCATACCCGGCATGCCTGGCTTCATCCCTTGACATAAGAGAGAAAATCTCAGCCACAACTGGATTGGTTTTCTGCAGTATTTAGCAAAACAAATGAACACATATTTAGCTATGAATTCAAATAGCTGTTCGACTGTTATGTCTGCAACCACGATAAAATATTATGATCGAAAATGTGATTGCAAATGCAATTTAAATCATGAATTGGCCAGAAAAGAGGATGAATGACTATTATAATACCTTGAGCCTCCTTCCGAGTTCTTTGTATAGGAGAAAACCAGAGAACTCAGCAGTGCAGGACCTCTCCAAGAACTCAACGAAGATTTGTCTCAAAGGGCCATCGATCTTGTCAGCAGCCTCCTTGAACTCCTTGTTCCTCACAAAATGGGTCTGGTTGTAATCCGTTTTGAACTCTTGCAGCAGTGCCTCGAACTCGGCCTGGTTGAGGTTCTTATTGATTTCGGTGTTGAAAAGGGTCTCCATCTCGTCGAAGTCGGTGGTGTAGAACCTTGGTGTCAAAAGGGTCTCTTTGATTGCTGTTTTGGCAGCTTTCTTGGCGGCGGTCTTTGTTGTTGGCTGCGAAGTGGATGACATTCTGACGGTGGTGAACTTCCCATATCGTGAGTTGCTGAAGACTGGAGTGCTGGAACTGAATTTGGAGATGGGCTTTACGAGTGCCATTTCGGTTGCCATATTTCTTTGTTTTTCCGGTGGGGGACGGTGGAGACAGAAGCTAGGTGGTTGGAGGATAAGCTGCTTGGTTTAATAGGCGAGTGACAGTTGATTAAATCTCATCCAATGAAATCTGGTTCAGTGAATGGAATGCTGACATGTGTGATCTCCATAGCCGATCTCGATTCCTCCGTCTGTTTCTGAGTGTGGCTGTACTATGACACAATGGCTCAAGGATTTGTGGTGCACCTTTCACGCCCTTGATTTGGGTTCATGCCACTCACAATCCGGTTTGATATTCTTTATCATATTTATTAGATAAATAATATTTATTATATTATTCGTGATTTAAATAATTAAGTTTATTTATTTTTAAATAATTATTTTATAATTATTCACTCACTAATTACATATAAAAAGGAGATGAAGATTCCTTAAAAAAATGAGATGAACGAATTTAGTTGATTAAATTTACAGATAATAGGGTAAAAAAGGTTCATAATATAATTTTTGCTTTCGATAATATATTATCTAAGTTTAAACTTGTGTTATCTCTATGCATATAATGATTTTGATTCGGGACGAGTATGGGTTGAATTTTTAGTCGACATGAATCTAAACCGAAAATAATTACTCTAGATTTATACACGATTTAATCTCATTCTTAAAAAAATTCAATCCGATCCGGTCTATAAATTATATACCTCAACTCAAATTCGATGTATAAAAACAATTAATATTAAAAATCTAACTATAAAAAATAATTTTAAAGACCTAATTATGAAAATATAATTTTGAAAACCAAGTTATAAATAAATAATATTTAATTTTAAGTACTCAATTATAATAAAATTGAAAGAGGACATTATTACAAACATTCTTAAAGAATATAGAGAAAATCACTTATTAATCTTAAACAATGTTAAGTTGAATTTTTTTCATCCGTAAAATAAACCAAACTTTTTAGTTGCTCATGGCTACTACAGTAGGCAGTAACGCGACCGAAAATACGTCCTCGCAATCGCAGTTACCGTCTGTTTGCTTCCGATAAAGGTTGGGAATTGCGACCATCCAAGTTTGAATAGAGATCAGAACTTGACATTGTCTTTCAAGTAACAGACCACTTCTTGCTGCAGCACATCAAAGAAAAAACAGGCAACACATGTTGTTATGACCATGTCGGACATGTCCGACATTTGGACACTTCCCTAACAGAAGTGTCTCTGCTTTGTAACGTTGAAATTCAAGGAACTTACAATCAAAGAAAGAATGACACATCCGGCAGCACCAGGGAAAAAGGCATACCAAAAACTCAGATGGTGTAACTTAACTCCATCAATGAATAGAATCGGCAAACTCGCAGCTAAATGGACGACACAGAGTTAGTATTCGGGCGTGAAAAATGAAGTTCCGGTGATGCTACGAGGACTGAGGAGTACCTGGTGGATGAGTTGAACGTGTGTAGATCATGAAAGCTATGGAGGCAGCCAGTGCAGCACTTCTAGCAAGCCAGCCAGGCCCAAAGATTGTGAACGCAGCAACACCAATCGCTGCACAGCCTATTTGAGCCATGAACATATTGTACTTCTGCAACAACAATGTACAGATTTCATGGTACTAATGTTATGGAAAATATGAACTCTAGAGCTGCAACCCTGAATTAAATGGCGAGTAAGAGTGCCTACCCTTGCAGCAGGAGCGGAGGGTGAGGCAAAGAGGACCGCACAGACAGCCCCTAGAGGTGCAATGGTCATTGAAATCCCTTTAGGTGCTAAAACTTGATCCATCTTTCCCAATATCGCCATTGCAGAGAAAGCTCCTGGTCCAGTCAGACATGCCCAAACTTCAATAGTATCATAATTCATACATAGATTACTTCTGTCAACTAAATTCGTAATGAGACCATAAAAATAATTTGATTCAACTTGAAATATTATATCAACTAGGCATAAAGATAATTTTAACCCTTAACGTTTATAATTTTTGTCGTTTTGGCTCTTATTTTTTTTTTGATAAATTTAGCCCTTAACCTATATCTTTTTAACAAATAGCTCATTTTTTAACTACTATGATAATTGAACCGTTAAAAATCTAACAATGATGATATATCATATAGATATGATAATATATTTTAAATGACATGCATCTAACCTATCAAATACATATATATATATATATGAAATATAATTTTATTTCAATATAAAATAATTAAAATTCAAATAAAATTTTAAAAATTAATTAATTCTAAAATAAAAGGCTATTAAACATCCTCAACCCTAACTATGATAGAATCAAAGTCTTATCTTTAAAAAATATGAACACAGTTCAAAATTAATTATTTTTTAAGGTAAGATTTTAATTCTATCGTAGTTAGGGTTAAGAACGTTTAATAGTATTTTATTTTTAAAAAAAATAATTTTTAATATTTTATTTGAATTTAATTGTTTTATATTAGAATAAAATTATATTATATATATATATATATGTATTTGATAGGTTAGATGTCATATTATTTAAAATATATTATCATATGCATATAACATGTCATCATTGTTAGATTTTTAACGGTCCAGTTACCATGATGTTAAAAAATAAACTATTTATCAAAAAGATATAAATTAAGGACTAAATTTATCCAAAAAAAAGAATAAAAACCAAAACGACAAAAATTATAAACGTTAGAGAGTTAAAATTATTTTTATGACTATTAACTCTAAATATTATTCCAGTAATTAAATGATATTAATATCTTTTTCATTCAACATTCAAATCCCCATTCTTCTAACAACTAATTTAAAAGGGACATCTGTCAGAATACTATAGGTGGGTCACAATGCCTCATTGAAAGGCATGGATGATAAAGGTGCACAGAATTTTTGTTCACATATTGTTGGCATAAGGGATATTTCTCTCTAGGACTCCGTGGCTGTAACGCTGCTTTATCTATTTTTGATATTTTAGAGTCGATTAATTTAGAGATGTCTAAAATTTAAATAGATTAAAAATTTAAATTATTCGATTTAATTTAAAATTAAAAAATTAATTTAATTTGATTTAATTTAAAAATAATTTAAATAAAATTTAAGTTATAAAATAAAATTTTAAATAATTTAAATAAAAATTAAGTTATAAAATAAAATTTTAAATAATTTAAATTTTTAATAATTAATTGATAATTTTTATATTCGAGCTATGTTCATTAATTTTACACAGTATATTATGTATATCACAACTAAAAATATGAATATATATATTGTATATGCATATGAAAGATCGATAAAATTAATTACAAGTATAATCTAACCCTAAATATATATAGTAATATATATGTATATATAAGAACAGAACCATATATAGGGTGAGAGGGCGATTGTCCTCTTAAATTTTTAGTATAATTATATTTTTAATTTTTTAAATTTAAATATTAATTAAATAAAAAAAAAATTTCTTTTAATTTTTTAAATTTAAAGGTTTAACAAATTTTTAACTTTTTTAACATTAAATCTTAATTTCGTCTAAGTGTATATAAATACTCTCTCTATATATACAATTAAATTTATACATATATTAAAAAATAACTTGATTTAAATTTAAAAAAATTTAAATAATAAAATATAATTTATAAACTCAAATACCTTATTTTTAATCGAGAACTATAACCCTAAACTAATTAGTTCTTAAATACATAATATTTTCTTCATTAACCAAATTCAACACCTTGATTAATGGACATCTAACTCTTTTAATCACTCGCTCAATTTGCATTGGTCCTGAGATTCGCAAGTTTTCAGCGATGATTAAACTAACCTGCAGAAGGCCAAAAGATGTCGCTGAGTGAAGGAGACGAAGAACTTTTCTGAGGCTTCCATGATTCCCAGAGATCGGGTGCCGCCGCGTTGCCGCTTGATGCAACCACCACCGCACATTGTCTCCCTTTATTTCTTCTCAAGATTCCGCTTGTTTGCCTTTCAAACCCAAGAGATCTCTCCAAACCAATCTTCTTGTTCCTGAAGAAACTATGATTTCCTCTGAGCAACAATGGAGTAAGAGAATTCACAGATGTTGACAGTGATGAAACCGCCATGGCATTGCTTTGATGATAACAGTGATTGGCTGTCACTTGTGTGGCCATTTCTTTATTGTTTCAATTCCACCGTCGCCGCCGTTTCCCTAATATTTTCTTTATTAATTCCGGTAAGTACGAAGGAATATGACAAAAAGCGGAAACAATTGTATAATGCAAGGGGGAGAGAGAGGAAGGCAGATGTAGGTGACGGTGGAGAAATGGAGGTAAACCGCGGCCTTTTGGAGGCTTCGAAAGGGTATTCGTAGGATAAGCCAAGCCAACGTGGTCGCTTGTTTTTCTCTTCAGATTTTTTCAAGGTTGAAATAATAATAATAAAAAAAATAAATTATTCCAGTTACCCTTATTTTGGTCACTCAACTAAAGAACTCGTCAATCAGATTATCTAACTTTAAAACTTTATTTATTTTGGTCATTTTTCGTTAAAATTCTGACTGAAAATTTAACAACAGTAACGTAACAGTTAAATAAAATTTGTATAATTACACATTTAATCCATATAATTTATCTATTATTTTAATTTAATTCTAATTTTAAATTAATAAATAAAATTGATCACCAAATTAATTGATCACATGTCTTCATCGAAATGGGTATTATTTTTATTTTTTATTTATTATATTTATTTTTCTCCCATACAATTGTAACATGTGTTATCACAAGAGATGACACGTATCACAATCGGATAAAAAGAAAATTAAGAGAGTTGATTACTTTTGGTGGAATTTGAACATGTGACCTCTTGATTGCAAAATAAATAAGCTTACCACTAGACCAACACAATGTTTACAATTTTAAGTGCATCATAATATATATAAATCGTATATAAAACAAAAAATGTTAATGAAAAAAATTTAAAAACATGAAAGACGAATTATTTTATTAGAATATTATATTTTCAAATAAAAGTATTCCTACAATAAATATTTGAATAAAAATCATAAATATTTGAATATTCGGATTTAAAAATATTTAGATTTTAAATATTTGAATAATAAATATATGAATAAAAATATTTGTATAATAAACATTCGAATAAAAATATTAAGATTAAAAATATTCGAATAAAAATATTTAAAATTTTAAATATTTGAATAAAAATATTTGGATATTCAAATAAAAATTATAAATATTTTTATTACAACATCCGAATAAAAATTATAAGTATTCAAATATTTTTATTCAAATATTTTTTAATCCAAATATTTTTATTCAAATATTTTTTAATCCAAATATTTTTATTCAAATATTTATTATACGAATATTTTTATTTGAATATTTATTATACGAATATTTTTATTCGTATATTTATTATTCAAATATTTAAAATCTAAATATTTTTATTTGAATATTTTTAAATCCAAATATTGGAATATTTACCGTAGGAATAATTTTATTTGAATATTTATTATACGAATATTTTTATTCGTATATTTAATATTAAAATGTTTTTATACGAATATTTAACATCCAAATACTTTTATTCAAAAATATAATATTCGAATAAAATAATTTGTCTTTTATGTTTGTTACTTTTTTCTCTAACATTTTTTTTAATACGATTTATATATATTATGATTGTAGCGACCTTTTTTAAAAAAATATTTAAAAAATGATTTAAAAGGTTCAAAAAGTTTGAAAGTTCGGTGGGATTTGAAAATTCGGTATCCGAAAATGACACCTGAAGAACAGGATGTCACTCTCATTAGAATACCGTTAAATTTAAAAATCCGCTAATCGGTTGGAGTCGCCATTGATCGTTCAAAAAGATGAATCGAACACCAAGAAAACAAAATCAGAGATGGGTTTAGGAGTTGATTACGTTTGGGGAAGGATTAACACCCCCATAACGCCCAAAAATTGGTACCGAAAGGTTCGCATCGTAATTTTTAAGAAAATGTAAAATCTGAATTAAATTAATTTTTAATTTAAAATGCGTATCCTAATATCCACGATGATTCAAAAGAGATAACACCCGAAGAACGGGACGCTACTCCCAACAAAATACATCGGGATAATAATTTCTAATAAAATAAACCAAAACAGAGGTAATGTACAAAAATAAAGTACGCATATAAAGAAAATAAATACAACATTAATTTTAATAAACAACATAGCAATAATAAAGCAAAAATAAAGATAATAATAATAACATAGAATAATTTACATAAATATATAGTTACTATACATATAACAATAATTATGTAATATATATTTATATGGAAACATATATTAAAAGTTAAAGTTATAACATATATTAACCAAAACAAATATGGTAAAAATAAATATGCACATATGGTAATAATAAAAGTTTCTAATAATAATAATGAAAACTTATGGTAATAAATTATAATATATTAATATAATACAAAAACAGTAATAAATCATAATTATAAAAACTTACTATAATAGATTATAATTACGAAATGGTAATAATAATATAATAAACAAAATTATAAGGTTAATAGTGATAATAATAATAACATACCATATAATAAAAATAGTAGAATATTACAAAAACATTAACAAATATTATATTAGATATAATATGCCTATAATGAAACATATTACTACGGTAATAATATATGTTATAATATATGATTTTATATTATAATTGACATAACATAATAATAATATAATATACTTACACGTAAACTATATGTTAATAATAATAATAATAAGAAGAAGAAGGTATAATAATATAACATATAACATATAACATATAAACATAATTTATTATAATATATAACATATACACATAATTATATGTATTTATAACAAAATAATAGTAAAATAATAAAATAAAATAAGTAAATATAAAAACAACGTAATAAAAATAAAACAAAGATGTTAATTTAACAAAATGATTTAACAAAATGTAAATAAAATACAATGAGCAATAAAATAACAACAAATATAACTGTAGAATATAATACTAATGATAAAACAACATATATATATAGCCTATATAATAAAAATAAAATAAATAAACAATACATTAATATATGAGATAATAGTACTAATTATAGTTAATAATAACGATGAAATAATAATAATTCTAACAACAACACAGTAATAATAATTTATAATAATAAGTGAACAATTATGCATATATAATAAAACAACAGTGGCAAAATTAAATTAAAAAAGTTTTGATAAATAATAGCAAGGAAAACGTGACTGAAATGTCACAAAATTAAAACTTCAAGGAAGCATTGCAAGGATACGGAAGCCTAGTGATCAAACATGCAATTAACCCACTTCTGTTTAATTATGCAAATCCGGGTCGGGTATTCGGGTGGTTACCGGGCACCAGGGAGTAAAACGACATCGTTTTGGGGCTTAAGAAGTTGCCTCTAAAACGACGTAGTTTTGAGTTAAGCTTATATACCTCTTTTTAATTCAAAAACCATTACAGATTATTAATCTTCGAAACAAAACAGAAGCTTTTCTTGTTCTCTCAAGCTATCTGTGTTTAGTCGTCGGAGGGAGGTGGCTCGCGGTGGTCCGTCATCGCCGGCGACGGTCGTCGCCGTCCAAGATGGTCGGATCACAAAAAACTTTACTTTTTCTAAATTGTTTCGACGTGGGAGACTCGAATCCGATCTCAGAATTTCAAGAAAACACACAAAAAAACATAGATCTAACAAATAAGATAAATGACTATTCGATTTCTTTTTTTACCTTTTTTGAATAGATTTTCGATTTCTCTCCTCTTTTTGTTTATTTGTTTCGGATCTAATGTGGGTGTTATTTTTTGGCTCGAAAATCACTTCCCTTTCTCTTTTTTCTCATTCAAAAAATCCCCCCTTTACAATGGTTTAATTCGGTATTTATATCCCTGATTTATACATATTTTAATATAAAATATCACTGCTAAGATCTAAAATTTCTAAATCTAATTATATATTCCTTTTTTTTTGTAGATCGGAGATGACAAGGGCGGTGGAAAGGTGGTGGCCGGCCTTCTGGGCGAATGGGGGAGCGACACGTGGCATCCTAGAGGGCAGCGACGACAGTTGAGCAAAGGAGCCTAGTAGGGTTTGTTGTTACCATTAGGGTTATTAGGTTATTGGGCTTTCGGGTTTGGGTCATTAAATGAGTTAGTGTAATGGGTCATGGGTTTTGATATTGGATATGTAATATATATTGGATCTGGAATTGTTTAATAAAAGGGGGGGTTTTATCTTGAAATGGTTTATTACAATGATGCACTTGATATTACAAATATTGGGTTGGTCTAATGGTAAGCCCTTTTGTTTTACAATCATGAGGTCACATGTTCAAATCTCACCAAAAACAATTAACTCTCTTAATTTTTCTTTTATCCGATTGTGACACGTGTCACAATCCTATCGGAGAAAAATAAATATAAAATAAAAATAAAAATTAGTCACCCATTCCCATGATGACACGTGTTATCATTCGATTGGATGATTAATTTTATTTATTAATTCAAAATTATGATTAAATTGAAATAATAAATAAATTGTAAGGATTAAATATGTAATTTTACAGATTTTATTTAACTGCCACGTCACTACTGTTAATTTTTCTGTCAGAATTTTAACGACAGTTGTCAAAATAGGTAGGGTTTCAAAATTGAGTGACCTGATTGACGAGTTCTTTAGTTGGGTGACCAAAATAGGTATCCCCAATTAGTTGGGTGGTCACTGTGTTATTTTACCCTAAAAAAATTATAAAAATCAAAATAGTAATTAATTTAATATTATTTAAATAGATTTTAAATTTAAAATATTATATACAAAAAATATTATTAAAAAATGTCGTTAAAATTAAATATGTAATGTAGGTCATTTTAAATTAGTCGGAGTAAAGTTTTAAAAAATCGAAAAAACTAAGGGTGAAAGTTAAGTAAGACAGTCGATTTTGCATTCTTTGCTTCATCTATAACAATTGTAATTACGATTTTAAGGGATTTCATTAAATACGTTAAAAAAATCGTCTTCATGCGGATCCTCATAATTTTTAAAGATTTTTCATCTCAAAAAAATATATAGAATTATCATTTTATTGACCAAAATAATTGATTGATTTAGTTTAAAATATAAATTTTGGATATTTTAATTGGAAAAAGTTATAACACGATAAAGATTGAAAGGGTATCATGTTAGAAAGATTTTAACGAGGGTTTTAACTAATATCTAAAAACTAAAATAAAAATATGACGAGAAACTTGAATGATTATGTTTGAAAAAAATTGAAGTAATAATAATATAGTTAGGGTTTTTATTATGGATATATATTTAAATAAGTATATAACTTTTGAAAATCTTATAAAATATCAGAATTTTTGTTGATATTTTTTAGGGATCAAATTGTTATTTATACGGGTGCGATTAAATTATTTTTATAGTTTGGACATAACAGTTCTCGTCTTTATCTACAATTATACTTCAATCACGAATTTTTTTCATTTTTATGAGTGAAGATTTTGATTATTTTTCATCCCGTCGATTCGAATTCTTACAATTTTAAGATATTCTTCGCTCAATTCTCACTCGGATTAAAAAAATATTAAAAAGGCTAATATTACAAAAATAGACCTCAAACTACGACAACATGTTTAAATAAGCCCTCATATTTGTTCTGTAAATAAAATAGTTCCTAATCCATGATTTTTATCCAATTTCTTTTATTATTGTTAATTTATTTTTATTCTAAATATATTCTTGGGTAAATTACCCAGTGACCACCCAACTATTTGGGGATACCTATTTTAGTAACCCAACTAAAGAATTCGTCAATCAGATCACCCAACTTTAAAACCCTACCTATTTGAGTCATTGTCGTTAAAATTTTAACAGAAAAATTAACGGTGATGACATGGCAGTTAATGGTGGTGACATGGACGTTAATTAAAATCCGTAAAATTACACATTCAATCTCTCTAATTTATTTATTATTTTAATTTAATCCTAAATTTAAATTAATAAATAAAAATAATCACTCAATCAATTGATGACACGTGTCATCACTGGATTGGGTATAAATTAATAAATAAAAATAAATTTGAGCTTAGGGGATTTAAACCCAAGTTTAAGGCATGGACAACAAACAAGATAACCACCGAGTCAAGCCTTAAATCATACAATGTTGTTGTAGCATAAAGTATTAATATATTTTTTGAGAAAATAGAATAGAATAAATATAGTTTAAGAGGTTCGAATATAATTTTAATAAAAAATACTTAATATCAAATATACAAATAAAAATATTTTAATAAAAAATATATGAATAAAAATATTCGTATAATAAATATTAGAATAAAAATATTCTTATAATAAATATTCAAATAAAAAACAGAACAAAAAATATAAGAATAAAATTATTCGTATAATAAATATTCAAATAAAAATATTCTTATAATAAATATTCAAATAAAAAAATATTCTTATAATAAATATTCGTATAATAAATATTTTAATAAAAATATTCATATAATAATTATTCGAATAAAATATTCAAATAAAAAATATACGAATAAAAATATTTGTATAATAAATATTTGAAGAAAAATATTCGAATACTTATGAGTATTTATTATTCGTATTATTATTTGAATACATTTTTTATTCAAATGTTTATTAAAATAATTATTATATGAATATTTTTATCCAAATATTTATTATACGAATATTTTTATTCATATATTTATTATTCAAATAATATTATTTTTATTTTTTTATTAAAATTATATTCAAACCTCTTAAATTATATTTACTCTATTTTTTTTCTCGAAATATATATATTAAATACTTTATGCTATAATAACATTGTATGACTGAATGTTTGGCCTAATGGTTAGCTTGTTAGCTATTCATGCCTTAAATCCTGGTTCAAATCTCTCCAAGCTCCAAAGTCTTTGTTTTCTCTCCATCATGTCACCACTTGCCTGGTTGGTGAAAAAAATATATTAAATAATAAATAAAATTAATTAATGAATCCAATAATGACATGTGTCGTCAGTAGATAGATTATGTGATTAATTTTATTTATTAATTTAAAATTAAGATTAAATTAAAAATAATAAATAAATTATAGAGATTAAATGTATAATTTTACAGATTCTAATTAACAACCACGTCATCATCGTTAACTTTTTATGTTAAATTTTACCGGCGGTGACTCAAATAGGTAAGGTTTCAAAGTTAGGTGATCTGATTGATGAGTTCTTTAGTTGAGTGACTAAAATAGATATCTCTAATTAATTTGGTGGTCACTGGAGTAGTTTACCCTATATTCTTATTTAGTTATTTAATTTAGATTGACCTAAATGAATTTAGGTAAAAAAAATGTTTTGTTGTAAAATGATGAGCATTTTAACTCTTTAAGTAGATTTATTGGGATGGAGTTGGCGGCGGATCTACCATTATAATAGGTAGGCCCGTTTTCACTTAAATTTTTAAATTTTATATATTTATTTTTAATTATTGGGTAAACTACTGCGCTAGTCACTTTCGTTTATCCCCAGTACATTTTTAGTCACCAATTTTGAAAAACGACCAGTAAGGTCACTATCGTTTTCGGAGTGTAAACATTTGATCACCCCATCGTTAAGTGCCGTTAAATTTAAACAGAAAAATGACATGGTAGCTGACGAAAATTTCTTTTTTCCACCTTTCATCCACGTGTATGGAGACTGGTTCTTAAAACATCTTCATCCTCTCTTCAATTCTCTCTCTAGTGTTGTTAAACCAAAACACCATACTTACACTGCAGTTGAAGGAGATCGAAGCTTTTTCATCCTCTCTGTAAAAATATTACCACATGAATCGGCAACACAATTTTTTCTACAAAACAAAAACAGTTCTAAAAGAAATAAAGATGCAGTAGCTATACACATCTTAGAATCGATCTCATTTAACAATGAACCCACATCCATTGTTTCATAATGGAAGACGGTACCAGAATCAATATATAGAACATTTAGGGAAATAGAACTTACTTCCCCTTTGATTGTAAAACTGAACCAATGATTAAAACATTTTGAGCACATTCCTTTTGTAAATTCTTAAAACCTGCTCTAATTACTGTATTTATTATCTAACAACCAACAAGTATCAAGTTATCTATATTTGGTTGAGTGAAGACCATGAACTCCAATTGTACCAATGCGAGCGAGTTAGAGAAGCTGGAATGTGAAGAATTCTAACCTTACTCTACCTTTTTACACCGTTTGGAATGAAAGAGTTGAGATCGTCGGAGATGACTGTGGAACACTAGGGAGTGAGAAAGAAAGAAACCAAGAGTTTAGTCAGGTTGTTACCGGACTCCTTTGCTGGTTTCGACAGCTATTTCGCTTATGCAGAAATGGAGTTCAATGCCAGCCGATCGAAGAATAGAAGGCGCAAACCTGAGACTGGGAAAGAAACCCCTATAAAACAGGTGAAAGCAGAACAACAGAGGCGGGAGAGACTGAACCATCGGTTCTACACAAACCCAACGTTGATGCAATAACCTACATCAAAGAACTGAGATCCAGGATCAATAAATTAGAGACTCAACTCTTAGTACAATCCCCAAAATCCAAGTTGAATCTCATCAACGTTGTCGGAAACCAAACCCCCAAATCTACATTCGATCATTCAACCAAACAATCTTCTATTTTCTGGCCAAAGAAGGTGGAAGTCGATGTGAAAATCATCGGATCTGAAACGATTATCCACGTTCAAAATCTTGATTATCCTGCTGCACTAGAGAGAATTGTTGAGAGAAGGAAAAAGCTTCATGAACCAGCACTAGAGAGAGAATCGTAGAGAGGATGAAAGCGTTTCAAGAACTGGTCTCCGTACACGTGGATGAAAGGTGGAAAAAAGAAATTTCCATCAGCTGTCATGTCATTTTTTGTTTAGGTTTAACGGCACTTAACGACAGGGTGATCAAATATTTACGTCCCGAAAACGATAGTGACCTTACTGATCGTTTTTTAAAATCGATGACTAAAAATATACTGGGGATAAACGAAAGTGACTAGCGCAGTAGTTTACCCTTAATTATTTTAATTTTTATAAATTAATTTTAAATTTTTATAATATTTAATTTGTACTCGCTTCTGATATTTTAAAATTCTATATGTATTCACCTTGAAATGAATTTCTGATTTACCACTGGATGAAACTAATGTTAAGTTTGAAGGTCAACTATAAATATTTAAAAATAATAAGAAAAAATCATAATTTATTTATTTTAAATATATATATAATTCTAAGGTAAAAATTTGATTATTTTAAGTATATATATATATTGAATATATATAAATATTATCCTAATTTGGATTTGATTTCATTATCCTATTTTTAGAGATATGATGCTACAATTAGGAAAAGGTTGTTAGTTGATAGTGCTGTTTAACCTATAGATTAATTAATCATAATATTGATTAATTAAAATTATTTAAATTTTTTTAATTAACTAAGTGATTACGGTAGTATCTGTTTTAGAATATAAAATCATCCACTATTTGATATTGATCGCTCAATCATTCTGATGGCTGGTGCTCGAACCCGTGATCTCTAAGAAAAATAATTATTCCTTTAACCACTTGGGCTTAAGGGTTCGTGTTTAAAGATATTTAATTTTAGCTATTCAGTTAATTAATCTATAAAATATAACGATTATATCAATTAACAGTTAACGTAAATTATGCGCATCTTTAATTTAAAACATTGAAAATTAAAAATAAAAATCATTAAATTTCAATTAAACTCTTATGACTTGTTCTTCCCAAAATAGAACACTAAAAAATGCTTAGAGCTTTGATCACTGATCAGGACCCATCAGGCTATAACTATTATTTGCTTTGCAGGCATCTACCAGAAAAGCTGGGGCAAATTGGGATACAAAGAGAGCTCAAAAGAAGCATTGAACGGTAGATGGAGCACCACCTTCCATGTGGTCCATCGGAGAGATTACCCCCTACTGATCAACGACGGCGCCACCATTCTTAAATACCAAAAAAATGGTACACGAATAAAAACAAACCGAGTTCCCATATTAAATCTAACACTTATGATTTAAGAAAATACGAAAAAATAAAAATAAATAGTTTAATCAACTGATCAAATATTGCTTGATGATTCAAAATGATACTTGTTTTGGTAAAAAGGATTAATACCATATTTGCAGGGGGGGCAGGGGCAGAACATATGGTGCAAATCGTATACCCCTTCTCATGTCCCATTTATGTCTTCACTTGGGTTTAGGGTTTAGTTTAGGGGTTTTGGTTAGGGTTTAGAGAATTAGGGTAGAGTGTATTTTTTGGTATAGGGTTTATGGTTTAAGATATAAAAAATAAGGGTTAGGATTTAAAATTCAATTTTTAGTAAATTTTCTAAGAGGCGTAAAAGGAGACACAAAAAAAACAGCAAATTTTTACTCAGAACATGTGGGTGAATTTTGGGGGTTCGGTATCCGTCAATTATTATTTTTATATATTAAATAAAGATTAAAAAATATAATTTATTTTAAAGAAATTGTTTTTTTAGTACCGTTAATATTTTTTAAAATACATATTAGATAATGAAAAAATATTTACATGTCAAAAACTATAATTATTTATACATGTGACAAGTAAACCTAAAATTATATAACTATTTGGTTGAGAGTTATCCTCATAACAAATAGCATGTGCAGCACCAACCAATGTTCAAGGCAATTTACCTATAGCCTTTAGCTATACCTAACCAAGGAAGTATGGTGGGTAGCACTAGTAATGAACAACCTTTACTATCACTATATATGAAGGGCCAAGTAACCAGTTAGTCATAGCAGAGGAAAATGGAAGATCAAAACCAGAAAATGAAGATCTTGTGCCTGCATGGATTCAGAACCAGTGGGAAGTTCTTGCAGAAGCAAATCAGCAAGTGGGATCCTTCTCTTTTCCTTCACCATTTTCACTTGGTATGCCTCATGCATGACTATATGATAATCAGTCAGTTTCCATGACATATGGTATGTGTCAATTCTTTAATTTCTGCATAAATATAATGTAAACATGCAGGATTGTCCAGACGGGTTATTCGGCGCCGGAGGGAAGTCGGATATAGAGGGGATATTCCCTCCTCCATACTTCGAGTGGTTCCAGTTCAATGCCGATTTCACCGAGTACACGAACCTTGAGGAATGCGTATCTTACTTGTGTCAATATATCACCACCAATGGCCCTTTCCATGGGTTGCTAGGCTTTTCTCAAGTATTCCATCCATTTTCCCAGTTTTGCCTTGTATTGAGATGGTTCATGGTAGTAAGTAGTAACAGTAGGTGTGGCTCATGTTTCAGGGTGCAACTCTTTGTGCTCTTTTGTTGGGTTACAAGGCACAGGGGAAGGTGTTAAAGGACCATCCACCCTTCAGAATGTTCGTATCGATATCGGGATCGAAATTCAGAGATCCAAGCATATGCGAGGTGGCCTACAAAGACAAGATCGAGGTGAAATCGGTCCACTTCATCGGAGCTAAGGATTGGTTAAGGTTGCCTTCAGAGGATCTGGCTAGTACCTTCCATGATCCTCTCATCATAAGGCATCCCCAAGGCCACACCGTGCCTCGATTAGGTACATACGTCGTCGATGCTTGCAACTTGTAGCCTTCTGCATTATCATATTTAAATCATTTACATTCTGAAATAAAACATGCAGATGAGACATCTACAGAGCAATTGAGGAAGTGGATTGCAGATGTTGTGGCTCAGAGCAAGGGCAGCATCTGCAATGAAGAACATGATGAACCGAAACATGTCGAAGAAACGACGGTCGATGATGAAGATGGAACACCAAAACTGTTACAACAACAGATCAACAACTCAATGGATGCCTCTGAATTCACAAGAAATGAAGTGAAAGAGGAGACACCAAAAGTGTTTGAAAATAAGAACAGCAGCAGTCAAATTGATGCCTCAGAAGGAACATAATCAACAGTAAACACTTGGTTTTGTCCATAATTGTTATCGAGATTAAATTCTGGTGCAATCATACACTTGGTTTTCTCTCACAAAATAGTTCGATCGTTAAAATAAAAATTAAAATAATTTAGTGATCAATGATATAAAAATATTCGTTCTTCGATGTCCGCTTTTAAGATTACCTCATTATCAAGTTATACACTTTTAATTTCACTGGTTTTAATTTCAATACATGTATCCAGTAAAATTTAAGATTTGGATTTGAATCTTACATACTGCATGGTATCTACTAAAATTTTAATAGTATAATATAGAAGAAATTAGACCTCATAGTTTTCATCTGAAACATATATCTTAAACCGATTTAATTGAATTGAGATCTAAAATCGACTGGAATATAATAAATCTAAAATCTGAAATAAGTTGAATCAAATCAGAATTGACCTAAATTTTAGTTGAATTAAAAATGAACTCAAATTTATTTTTAATAAACATAATGAATTTGAGCTAAATACGATCCAAAAAATATATATTAAAAAAAAAAAGATGAGACACAATTATTGCACAACTCAAAAAAAATCAAATATACAAACCATATAAAATTATATATATGACTGACTCTTACTAATGCGATATTAACTAAATCGAAAATTGAATTAAAAATCAATCCACCCGACCTAATATCCAGACCTAAATTTTTATAAACCCGAACTAAATTTGAGACTTAAACCAATACAAACCGAACTTAAACTTAATATATTATACCCGAAATGAAAAGAAAAAAAATTGTCACCTCTATAAGAAATGAAGTGGGCTGCTGCCATTTGGCATTTCTCCCTCTCTTAACATTTTATCATATCTGCTAAAACGCACATACAAAGAAATGTTTTGCTTTCCAATTCCATTCACACAATCAGCAGTAGCATCGCCTCATCTCCCTGCCCAGCCATTATTCTTCCTTCCGGCTCCGGCTCCGGCTCCGGCTCCGGCTCCGACTCCGACTCGTATTCATACATCCTTCAAATCACGCTCTTCACCGGCTTCTCGCCTTTGTCGTTGTACCAAAATTGACTTAAGAACCCAACATGAAGAAACACCCCCAAATGCTTATCCAAAACAAGACGAATCGACGCCACCACCACCACCACCAGAAGAGGAAACCTTTGAAGTGCTGACGGCCATCAAGACTGCATACAATGACATTCTCATCGTCGACACTGCTGAATCCAGGATGCTGCTACTCGATTCCACTCGTATGCTTTCTTTAAAACATTTATCAACCACACGTTTTCATTTTACAGTGTCTTTGATTCATTCCCAAATACCAATGCAGATAATGTCCATAGCCTTCTACAAAAGGGTGATGAGAAATGGACTGGCTCATACTGGGTATGTTGTGAAGAACCCTCTTTTGTTCTCCTTCTTTTAATTTCACATGTGATTACTGTTTAGTTTAAATTTGTTCTGTTTTGTTTTGGAACCATATAAACCTGTTCAGTTTGATTGTAATTGCCTAGCCTGATCAAATTGATTATCAGATTAGATGTTTATATACCGTGTTTCCGCTTTCCATATGCCTTCGGTTTGTGTGGGAAATAAGATTTTCTGAACTCTGTTTTGACCCCCTTTTCCCTTTCCGTTTTAGGACGAATTTTCTAGTTTGCCACCAATTGTTCCTGAAGGTCCTATCGCAATCTATGGATTGGTAAAACATATCATCTTTTATCTTATTCTGACCAGCAGTTTTGTTCTTGATAAATTGAAATTAGTGAATTTGTTTGTGAAGCTATATTCTATTGTAGGGCGGTGGAACAGCTGCACACCTAATGCTTGAAGTGTGGCCTTCATTGCAGCTTGAAGGTTGGGAGATTGATGAAATAGTAAGGATAAACTTATGTTAACAAATGCACAGTATACATTTTGCAATTTAGTATCACTATCATTGTTTTGACCATACAATGTTTTTTGACTCATGGTTCCAGTTTTCCTATTCACAATTACATTTATTATTAATATTGTTGGTCCTCGATGGTAAGTATTAGTCTACTATCTAACCATAATATGTTTGTATTTTGCCCTACTCCATTACTTAGAGTTTTGCTAACTCAGCCTAAAAAACATACTCCTTCCGTCCCACTTTATTTGTCCAGTATCGAGTTTGTTAGTCGAACTTTTTCAACTTTGACTCGTTATAACTTTAAATTTATCATTGATAAAAATATAAAAATATATGTTTTAGAAACCTTTAATCAAGTAGTTTAAAAATATATTTTTTTATAAAATTTAATAAATTAAAATATTTAAAATAATTATGGTCAAATTTTTAAAATTTTGACTTTTAAAAAGTCAATACTAGACATCTTAAGTGGGATAAAGGGACTAATATCTAACGATAATGTGTTTATGATTTTGGGGAAAATATTATTTCAAGATGCATGGTGTATTTCTACGAGTTAGTGATGTTTTATATCTCTCCATATCATGTTGATGCCAATTAGTAGTTGCTTTGATTTCTTTTAATCTCAAGCCACTTTTGAGTGATCTGGTAAGTGACTTACAAGAGGCATTTTAAGGGGTTATTTCTCTTCTCTTGTGTTTACTTCTCTGCATCCAGTCTCTGTTCCTCTTAATCCCAATAGAATACTTGTCCTCAAACCTTAACTAGGTCATATAAACCTAGTTTGTGATAGAAAAGTAAATTTCAAATTTACTACTTTCTAAGATTATATTTAGTATACCAACTTTAGTAGTCATTCCTCAAGTCACCACATTTCATCTTACCCATTGTTGGGTTTTTCGAATCACATTTTGACTCATCATTGATTTTCATCCAACCATTGGTCTGTCAATCCAACTACCACCACTATTGTCTCACCATCATTCCAAATGGAGTCTTATGTCTGATAACATTTGAGCATGTTTTAGAGGAATTAAAAACTGCAAGAGTTTCACTAACTTTGGCTTCATAATGGTTCAATATTCTTGTTTTGTTCCCTAATTTGAAAGGTAACTGTGGTAGACCGTAGACCATCCAATGCTAGTATGCTACTACACTTTAATACAAGGAGGATTAGGAAAATTTTATAAAATTAATAATGCTTATATAGAGAAAGAGAGTGAGTAGATTTAATGTTTTAAAGATTTAAGTTCTAATGAAATTTGTACTAGTTTCTTGTGTTTTAGCAAAAAGATATGACACATAAACTTCTCATGATACCTCTAATTGGCCGTGAATTTGCACCCGGCATTATAGGAATAATATATGCAGTGCAAGGAAGCAAACAAATAGGAAAAGGTTTTTATAAAGGCTTTTTTTTTTTATTTCTTGAAGAGAAGCCCTTGGTTAAACCACAACAAATCAAATAACTTCCTTTTAAGTGTATCAGGCTGGTTCTTAAAAAGAAAAGGAAAGACGAAGAAGAAAGGTTATTCATTTTTATTTATTTATTTTTGTTAATATTTGAATTCTTTTTAATGCAACTCAAGTTTTTACTACATTTATTTTCCTTGATGAACCTTATAGAACTTATATTACATGGACTCAGATTTTAGTGTTGGATTTTGGTATGTATCTAACATGGGAACAATGTGAACTTTAAAAGTTTTTTCATATATTTGGGGGGTTGGATCTCCATACCCATGTTTGTCTAACATGGATACTATAAGAGAAAGCAAGAGTTGGACGAGCAACATAGTATAACACACTAGGTAGTCACTGTCATTGACTTAAATTGGAATATAAGTCATTAAACAGCTTACAGGTAGCTGCATTTTCATCTTTATTTCGACTAATTTAAAATAGGGATCTGTTTATCTTATGCATCATAGTTCCATACCACTTACGAATATAAGGTAGCATTTGCTATACCTATGAACCATCTTTTGACGGTTTAAATATATAAATCCATGAAGATCACACTCTCAATTGCTTCTTTTCTTGATAGATGGTGATTATTTCTTTTTTGTACACTAGTTAATTGATAAAGCAAGAGAATATTTTGGGCTATCCAATCTTGAGAGGTGTAATGAAGTTGGTGGCGGGCTTCAAGTTCGCATTGGTGACGTCTTTTCCCCTGAACAGCATCTCTCTTCAGGTTATGCTGGTGAGATTTCAGTTTTAGTTTTGTGCATAACATGCTTATTTGACTTTCTAAGATCACAAGCACATATACTTTCTCCTGGATATAGTATCATGTTCCACACTAACTTCATTGACTCCTATATATCTCCTAGAAATAAGCTGCTGGAGGTTGAGTTGATCAAGTTTTTTTATTATGATGATCTCAAGTTAGCATCTATATTTTCAGCTAAAACATGTTGTTGGCTTTGGCACCCTTTGTTCCTAACTTGTGACAATTAACATTCAGGCATCATCATTGACTTGTTCTCTGATGGAAAAGTTCTGTCGCAGTTGCAAGAGGTATGTACTATGTGGCAATTTATAGATTGTTAAGAGAAAATAAGCGGGGTTTGTATAGAGTTATGATAGGGCTGAGGCTGACTGCAGAAATAAGGGATAAAGGGCTATAGTTCTAGTACTGTAAGAACCATTTGTGGAAAATTTGCCTTAGGCTTCAATCTTTGATGAATGCAGGTGTAATTTGGTTTTTAAACAGTAGACTTTTGTGTTTTATGAGATTATGCTTGAGCATCTAAGGTCCATTGCTTCATCAAGCATCATGGTAGTTTCATTTTCTTTATGATGAACTCTCATATGTACAGTCATCTTCCAGTCATATTTGAACATGAACCATGCACACTGAGGTATAAGTATAACACTCGGGAGCTGATCAAATGAGTTGATGGCTGAGGCCTACGAGATCATCTGTTACACAAACAATAATGACTTGTTTGCTACATGTTTCATGTCCATATTTGACAGTCTGTAACATGTTTTATAATTTTCTTTGTCAGGTCGAAATATGGTTGCAACTAAGTGATAGGTTGATGCCCAATGGTCGACTTATGGTAAATTGTGGCGGGGTAAGCGAATCATCCATAGATGGAAAAGAAAGCCATCAATCTGTTGACGAAATTTGGATACAAAATTCTACCATCAAGGCATTAGCTGAAGCATTTCCTGGACAAGTATGTTGGTTTTTCTGTTTTTTGTTTTTGTGGACATTATATTTTTTCATTATTAAGGGTTTTTTTTTTAATGAGAATGGGAGATGATGCTTTTTTCAGGAAATGTTTTACAAAAATGGTTGAATGGTTCAAAATGAATGGAAATATAGAGCTAATCGGGTTATCTACCTTATGTTTGTTTTTTGCTTCTTTTCTATTATTTAACATACTTGATATGCAATCTTTGAGTATCTGGATTAGAACATAGGCCTGGGAGTGAAAGGGAAACTAACATAGAAACTACGAACTTGATCAAGAAATAAAGTTGACTAAAGACTGAAGGAAAACTAAATCACATCGAAGTCAAAGGTCCTACCTTGTATATATAACTCAAAGCCTTAAACAAACCCTCTCTTGTATAAGTGAATTAGAACATGGACACAGAAACTGAGATCAAAGCCTAGATTGAAACAAGAAGCCGAATGAAAAAAGTAACTTGATGCAAACCAAACCACTACACAGGTGTAGTATACTTGATGGAGTCTTTGATTACCTGCTATGAAATAGTTATCCTGAAGGAGCTTTGACTTGATATGAAACAACTTTAACTATGTATATTCAGTTGATACATATTGAAGAAGTTAACCCGAAAGATCTTTAAATCGATATGAAATATCTAATTTAACACGTATATTTAGCGTAAACTTGTTTAAACAGGTGAAGAACAGAATTTGTCTAAATTGGTTATTTTGATATGTTTACCTTAATGCATGCATTTCATTTTCGATGATGGTTAGAATTGTGACGAGGAGTCACTAACCATGAAACATACATGACGTTCGCCAGTTGTGATGGTCCTAGATTTGATTTTCCTGTTGATGTAGGTGAACTGGAAGAGAATGCCTGAAAGCCAAGGACAAAATTATCTTGCCCTAACAGGACCTTTGCCAGATGTGATGGCATGGTCAGCTATGGTCCCAAATTCCCTAACTGAAGCTGTGAAACAATGGAAGCCTTGTAAGCCTTTTCATTGATAAATACCACTTTCCTTTTAGCTTCTTATTGTATGTGTTTAACCCTGAATCATTACAGCTTTCCTAGCAAATAACTTTTTGTTTGCAGTACAAATTTGCATTGTATAGGCCTAGAATAGCTTTTTTCCTTCTATTTTTCCCTCTTCAATCCTTTTTGGATTTAAGAATATTGAAATTTCAATTCAAGATATGGCAATTAAGCTTTAATCTTTTGTTTGCAATACAATTTTACATTTGCTTGTACAGTGAGATTGGGGTGTTGCAGCTTGCACCATCATGCCTGGAGATGGGAATAAGCTGCCATAATTATAAAGTTAAAACACAGACTATTCTGTATGGTTTATAGCAATTAGCAATGGTAAGAATGATGTAAATCACCTGGTGAAAAGCCTCTGGTTTTATTGTAAAAAAGGCAGTCTGAAGAGAGAAGCGGTTCGACAACGACAAAGTCGCCACCAATCTTTCCCATTTCCTCTCTATCATCTGATATGCGAAGTCAAATATTTCAGTTCCTTCTTCTAGGACTGCTTTCAAAGCTTAAAAAAGGCTCTTAACTGAGTGTCTCTGGAAATATTTACCCAAAAATCATTTCCTCCCCTTTTTCTTCTCCTTCCTGGGCATCGGCGAGTCGAGCTCGATTAATGCAGAACGCGACTCCTTAAGATTTTAAGTTGAATTCAAATTTCAATAACTTTTAATGAGTTTGAAAAATTTAAGTTCAATTTGGTTCGTTAAAAACTCAAATTAATTTCGAGTTTTATTCGAGTCCAACTGAATTAAGTGTCAACCAATGTTTGCTTGTGTCGGACTCGACTAGCTCATCATTTGTCATGCCTCATTTAAAACATTATTAAAAAAATGATACATAAATTATGTAAACTCAAAAATGTTAATTTTAAAGTAAATATCGATGATTATTAGGTTTGGTTTCAAATCCATGATTTTCAATAATATTTTTAGTTATAAGTACTTTTAAATAAACATGTTTTTCTCAAGTCTTGGACAAAAAATAATTATAAGTAATAAAAAATTTAATATATATTTAAATATATTTTTTAATATATTATCAGTTATTTAATTTAACTGATTTAGTAATATGAGATACTAAATCTCTTAAGTAAAATCACAAACTTGAATCTTAATATTATGAATGAAATAAGTTAGACCGAAAGAGTCTTTCTTATAATAAACTTTTATAACATTCGATCTAAATTAATTAACTAATAAATTAAAAAAATAATAATACAATATATATCGATTATGTTTTCACATTTGAGTTTGTTTTAAATAAGAGATAATAAGTTCAAATTTCAAATGATGTGATTTTTTTTTCTAATTTTAAATAATAATGACTTTATTTACAACAAAACCACACTATATTAATAAAAAAAACATGTTTAGTTTAAAACACTTGTACTAAAAGAGAAAGAATTAAAATGTGGTTTTAGTGAAATTAAATAATAATTGTCACAAGCCTAACCATCCAAAGACAACAATATTATTTATAAAAATATTTTATTAAAATATTTTTTAATATATAAATAAATATAGATCGTGTGATTATTGTGTAATTAGGCACCATTAAGTCAAAATATTGTGTAATAAAGTCGTATAGGATATGATTTTGATTTAATTTTTTCCCAAATTCTGACACCCTCGGGGAAGTACGACAGAACCAAACAAAGTAAAAACAGTGGAGTTAACGCGTACGGGGGGATGCCGAGACACGCGGTCTTCACAGTCCAACTCAGGAACTGTAGGATAAGCGGCTGGAAGCCATGGCACTCGAGGAACAAGATTCATACTCTTTAAAATAAGAGAAATTATTTTTTATGTTATCTATAAAATTAATTAATAAATAAATATATTTAGTTTATTATTTTTTTTAAATTTTTATAAATATATATTTATTAATATTCATTATAAATTAAATTTAAAATAATTTTTATCGAGTAAAGATTTATTTGATAAAGAAAAAAAGATGAAAAAAAATAATAAAATTGATATATTTGATTGATTGATTTCATGAATATTGTAATGAGAATGACCCATGATATAATTCTTCTGAAATAGATAGTTTATTTTACAATTCGATTCATGTACAATATAATCCAATTCGTCAATTTTTTACCTAATTCAATAAAAGTAAGTTTTTTTAAAAAAAAATCGGGCTCATATCAGATTGAGTTGAGCTATTAAAAAAATAAAATTAGGTTATGTCAAATTTAAGGTAAATTCTTTGAACCAATCCAACCTTATATGTAATAATTTTATTTAATATTTAATATTTTTTTTCAAATTTAGTTGATGTCTCGTTATGATTTTTATTGTATTTGATCAAAGATAAAACATTTTAAAATTAAATTAGATCAAAATAAAAAATAAATAATTTAAATTTTGGATTAAAGTTTGTAAAACTAAATTTGATTTTGATATAACAATTAAATAGAAGGACTATTCTTTAAAATAATTTTAAGTCCCTAAGTCAATATTTTTGATTTCAAGTCAAACAAAGATTTTAAAAGAAAATTCTAAGTGTTTTTGCACGACGGTATCGAACCATGGTTCGATACCCCTGGATTTTCAAAGCCATGTTCTTATGTTCAAGAACAGGTATCGAACCACCATTCGAAACAAAGGAGCTCACTGTCAGCCTCTGTTTCGAAACACCGTTTGATACCCCTGAATTTTCAAAGTCATATTCTTGTGTTCAAGAACATGTATCGAACCACCATTCGAAACAAAGGAGCTCACTGTCAGCCTCTGTTTCGAAGCATGGTTCGAAGCACTTCGTGCATTTTTTTAAGTATTTTAAAATCTATTAAAAATCGACCCCTAGTATCAAACTGTGGTACGATACCACCCTTAATCCCAATGGCTATTTTTGCATTAAATGTTTTGACCGTTGGTGGTAGTTAAATTTTTGATTGGTGGTTAGCCTGTTCCGAAGCATGGTTCGATACCAACCTTTACAGTTTCAAAAAGGTATCGAAGCATGGTTCGATACCCCTTGGTTTAATGCACAACAACTCTTTCTATTCTTGGTCTGTTTCAAAACAGGTAGTACGTGTTTCGATACCGCCTGCTACAGAGTGCATTTATGGTGGGAAGATGAAGTCTAAACGGTCATATTTATGTTCCCAACAACCACAACGGATAGAAATCAATGAGATGGTATAAAATGAAGTAATTTCAACAGCATTAAGGACTATTGAACCTTAAGCAACATCCAAGCATACAAATCCAACTCAAAGTACTTCATTGCATATTTTAGCCTCCCAACTTGTGTATTTCACTTTGATCAGTTGTAATTAAAATTTGGGGAGAGTTTGTTTGTATTTGGGGCTATTATTTTTTGTGAGAGAATTCTTCTTACCAAACCAAATCTCTTGTAACACCTTGTGAGGTTTAAATCAATTTTGGGTAGAAAATTGATTTGCTTGTAAAGGTTATCCCTTGAACTTAGAAAAAAGTTGAATTCATAGTGAATTGGTTTCAAAATCCTTAGTGGGAGCTAAGGTAGTGGATGTAGAGCTTGTTCGAAGCTTGAACCACTACAAATCATTGTGTTCTTTATTTCTCAAATTATACCGAAAATCTTCTACTAATTTTTTAATATTCAATTCACCCTCCTCTTGGTCATTATTCAACATCGATCAACTCAACAAAGTTAAAACACCAAAACTTCGATCTACCCTACACTGTTGTCATCTCTATACATGAACTCAAAACCTAGCATTATTAGCGATTTTGTTTTAAATCGGTACTTAAATTTTTTTATCTCAAAATTCTACATAAATTTATAAAGAAAATCTAAAATTAATATCTAAAATTAAAAATAAACCCTAAATTGATATCCAATGTTGATGTGATATGTAAACAACCCATAGACATGAGAGACTCAATTATATCATTGTTTTGATAGGTCAATGCCATATAATGATGAGTAGATACTAGAGAGAAGAAACCATGGTTAGATTATGAGTAGCTGAAATACGTTAGCTCGATTCTCGTACGAGGAGAAGCTGACGCCTGTTCCTAGGCCAGGACCAGGAGGACGCGGTTTCTTCACCCGCACCGCCCTATTTAAGGCCCTGTCTGTCTCCATTCATGCTCTTATCAATTCCTTAATTCCTTTCGCTTTCTGGGGGTAGATGTCAACTCATAACTAAAACACAGAAGAAAATTCCATGAAATTCACCCAGCTCCATAACTGGATCAGTATTCTTTACTTTGGAAACCTTCTTTCTTCTTAACAACATGGCATCATCGCTGGAGAACATGGGCAGCATTGAATCATGGGAGTTTCGTCCCAGCTTTGTTGATTCATGGCTCGTTGAAGCTTTTTCTAGCGATACCGAAGCTCTTACCAAGGCCCTACAAGACTCCATCTCAAACTCTGATTCGCATTGTCATTCTATTTCCCCGCTATTCTCCGTCGCCAACTCTAACACTCTACCCACGCCCACTGGTTCAAACGTGTCTGGTTCTGACCATGAAGCCACGCTTAAACGTCAGCGGACAGTCGGTCCTGCCCCTCCTACGGGGAAAGTTTCCAAGTCCAAGCGCAAGTCTCGCGCATCCAAGCGCTCCAACACCACCTTCATAAACGCGGATCCGACCAATTTCAGGCAGATGGTTCAACAGGTAACCGGGGTCAGATTCGGTAACGGCCAAATGTCTCCCAGTCCTATCCTGGAGCATGAGACTCATGGACCCGGAAGCTTGCCTACGCTGGATACCTCTGCGTTTTTGCTGGACCACTGTCAGCTGTCTTCGGGAGCCGTTTCTGGGTCTACCTTTGTTCCGTTACAGTCTTCTATGGTGGCTAAAACTGGAGCGTCATCCGATTGTGACAGTTTCCCCTTCTTTCCCACTCTAGAATCCTGGACAGCATAGTGTTTTCTTCCCCTTTTTTGTCTGTTTATTTCAGTTTCCCGTTGTTTGGCTTTGTGCCCTGTTTTTTCTTGTCTTATCGAGTCATGATATGGGTGGAGCCGTTGATATAGTTTCATTTCCCCCTGTTTTCTCTCAATCTTTCTTCATGATTTTCTTCTTCACTTTCTCTCTGGCCTGTATTTATCTCCATGGGGTTAGGATCTGAGTTTCCTTCCAAATAAAAATCAAAGCTTCAAAGTTTAAAACTTTACGACAAGATTTTACATTATTGTGCTTCAAAGGTTGAAGGTACTTTTAAATTCATATCCTGGCAGCTTCATTTCTTGTTTCATGCGCCAGAGTACTTATAAATTAATATAATAAGAATCTTATTTTATATTTTTAATTGAATAAATTAAATTTTATTTATTTAAAAATATCTTAAAAAATATTTTTACAAAATATCTAAGTGCCCTCACCTATCTAATCTCGAATGATCTATTCAGTATCTTCATCTCATTATTGTAATTCGATCGAAATAAGTTACTTACATATCTGATCTCGAATTGATATTAAAAAAGACAAAATATAATTAAAAATAAAAGAAAATAAATTTATAAATAAATTAAATTTTAAAAATTTAATTAAAAATAAAATTAAAAAAATGATTATTTTCTCCACGCCTACGTACCTCGGTCCCTGAATAGATGCTTCTTGGGCCTGGGGTAGTCCAAAGTCGTAGGGTACCTTCCGGAAGTCTCCACAGATTTCTCAGCTGCATGGACCACTTCACAATTTTTTTAAATTTTCAATCCAATAATAATCTCAGGTATTTTTAAAAGTTGAATTTAATATTTTATTTTTAAATATTATTATAATTTATTTCTTAAAATATTATTTATATCACATTTTACTTTAAAAAAATTATAAAACATAATATGCAATGTTCTTATTGAACACATTTATCTTTTAAATCAGAATAAAACGAAAATATAATTTAAAGGATAAATACAAAAAAAAATAATTTAAAATAGAAAGTGATAAAAATGTATATTTTAAATAAAATATTTTGAATTAAATCTTATTAAAACGTACTGTTTAAAGAATAATTTTTTTACGAGAGTCGAACATCATTAAACACTATTAATATTATAGTTAATAAAATTAATTATTTAAAAATAAAATTCTCAAAAACTTAATATATAATAATTAATTATATACGTAGTTTAAATCTTTTAATTTAGGGTTCTAATTTTTTAAAAAATAAGATTTTTAAATTTAAGGATTGATTAGAGTTGGTATATAATGGGACAAAAATAACCATAATAATATATCACAAGACAAAAAAATATATCATAAAAATAAATAAAAGAATAATAAAATATACATATAAATAAACAAAAGATATATAAATTATCTGCGATTGATAATTAACATTAAAATTAATATCATCATAAGAAAACTACTATATTTCGAATAAAAGAAAATTTTAGGATTTATTTTTATTTTTAAAATTATTTGCGTTTGTTAAAATTTTTAACTTATATTTATATTTATTTATTTAAAATTATGTATATCTATATTAATTTTTTGATATTTGTGAACTATATTTTTTAATATTCGTGAAAATTATGAAAATATATTGACAAATATATTAATAAAAATATAATTAAACATATTTCACAAACAATTAATAAAATTTTATTCACAGACAATAAACTACAAACTATAGACGACCATTTCCTTTTTAAATATAAAATAATCAAACATACATATTAGTAATTATATTATTGATAAATACAATAAATATAAACATATATTAATATATTTTAAAAAATCTTAATTATAAATTTAATCTTACATAAAAATAAAAATTCTGAAAAAATTATTAAAGAATCTAAAACGCAACGCGTTACTTAAAAAAATATAAGAAACAAAGATTAACGATTTATTTATAAATTTATTTAAATATTTAAATTAATAAAATAATAATAAATGAATTTATTTATGAATTTAATCATTTTTATATTTATTTAATTAATTTAATAAATAAATAATATATGATTCATCAAAGCCTCTTCATTTCAACGCATTAAGCAACTGGTTAAACTTTAACCTTCCATGGCTTCCATGGCAGCCCAAGTAGTTTAAGAGTAAGCCCACTCTCGAGGGTAATTTCTGATAAAACGATATCCTTCCTTTCCTTTGGTCAATCATTATACAGAATCGCCTTGTGACGGTCTCTTTTGGGGAAACTCCTCTCCAATCTCCTCCAGGTAGATCCTGTAATTCTCTTTTCTCTCAGATTCGATTACAATCGTGTTTTTCTTATATGATTTATAATGAGAAAACAATACATCTCTTCTTTTTCCTTCGTCGGATCAGATCAGTTTGGGTTAAAGTAGGTATCACGGCTTGAACCTAATCCCAACTTACCATCTACTGTAGTCTGTTAGGATGATTTCTTCTTCGTTTTGGTTCGTTTTCTTAGTGTATTGATTGTTCACTGTAACTGTTGAAGAAATTATTGGAACAGTGAGATTTAGAGTTAAAATAGAGAGAAAAATGTTGAAGGAGAAACCCTTTTTCTTTTTTCTTGATCTTTGTTTGGATAGATCTCTGATTAGTGGATATGTTTTGTTTTCAATTTCTTGGGATAGTTGATATTAATAAAAATAGCTTCAAAAAAAGGGGTGGAAAGATGATAATTTCATTCTTTTTTGCTTCCAAATCAAAACCAAGTAATAATGATATTCATTCTGCAGATTGTTATCCTTTTTGCTGAAAAAATAGCTAATTTGAAGGGTCTGTAAGAGGGTTTTCCTTTTCGGATTTTCTCGAAGAGAAGGCAATGTCAACTGGAAGAAATACCCATTGGTGTTATAGATGCAGGCGCCCGATTCTCCTTCGAGGGCGTGATGCAGTTTGCTGCTATTGTGGTGGGGGATTTGTTCAAGAATTAGATGATATGACGCATATTGGTCCTATGGAATTTTTCGGTGACGATGATCGGGGCCAGAGGTTTGGTCTCCTGGATGCTTTTTCAGCCTTCATGAGGCAGCGATTGTCCGACAGAAATTTTAGCCATAACATCAGGGGAAGAGCAGATTCAGTTCCTGAGCATGATGCAGCACTTGGTCCTTTGTTGATTTTTGGTGGCCAAATTCCTCTTAGATTGTCTGGGGCTGGTGGGATTGAAGCTCTTCTCAACGGGGCTCCTGGAATTGGTTTTAGACAAGGTAATGCTGGAAATTATTTTATAGGCCCTGGATTAGAAGAATTGTTTGAACAGCTCTCAGTTAATGATCGGAGGGGGCCTCCCCCAGCATCCCAGTCTTCGATTGATGCAATGCCCACTGTTAAGATAACTCGAAGGCATCTTCATTCCGATTTACAGTGTCCTGTTTGCAAAGATAAATTCGAACTGGGATCTGAAGCAAGACAAATGCCATGCAATCATATGTATCATTCAGATTGCATCATCCCATGGCTGGAGCAGCACAACACATGTCCTCTTTGTCGACAAGAACTGCCACCACAAGGAACAGGTAGCAGCCGGAGTCACCGCTCAAATGGTCAAACTGGAACTTCTTCAAGCGGAAGAGAGAGCAGACGGAATCCATGGTCTTACATCTGGCCGTTCCGTTCATCAAACTCTAGCTCAAGTCATAGAGCTAGCCATAACGAAGGTGGTGGAAGCAGCCCTCCTGCTCCTGGTGTGCATGAGAACAATCATTATCATTCAATGGGCTACAGTGGATGGCCTTTTGACTGAGATCAGGTATGTTTCAAGTACGCTGCATTTCTTTGTATTGTATTGGAAGTGGTTTGAGACATGTGATTTGATTCCCCATTTCATCATCCGACAAAATGTTTAGGTCAACCTTGGCACCTTGCAACGTGGTAGGGTACTATCAGAACAAAAATCCGTATGCTCAAACTAATCTGTGGCTATTAACATTCGAATAAAGTATATATATGTATGAGGTTACAGCCTACAGGTACTGCCGACACTTGTCAATTTCACTTTTACTTCTCTTTCCTAAATTGACTAAAATCGGGTGGTTATCATGTTAGACTCACATGCTAAAGGTCCATGTGACCTACAAAGCAAAACACTAGTCCAGAAACAAACAGTCGAGCCAACAACAGCTAAACAAAGCAAAAGACGAAAATAAAAGCATTCGAGAAGCTGGAACAAGACATGATCTAGAGTCAAATGAAGAACAAACCATTCGAATTAAACTCATGAGGGAGCTCTTTCCCATGCATGCGCTCGTCAGCGCTGAAATGCCCGTCGTAGATGAAGGGTGGCACACCCTTGAAACAAAGGGAGCAAAATCCCTGCAAATCAGGGTGGAAGCCTAGGGGAAGGAAATTGCCACAATTTCTCTGAATGATGGAGCATGGCAGAGTTGGACGTACAACATAAAGACAAGGAATGTCCTTTGACTTAAAAGAATAAAAAACTGAAGCCATCTCTTCCTCCGAAAGGTACATCTCGGGTAACATGATTAATAATTAAAATTTTAACTTGTTCAAAATTCTTTCAACAAATTTTAAACGTAAAACTACTACTTAAACACAAAATTGAACTTCAAAATAATTGTATTAAAACAACGTAATAATATTTTTGAATCATATATTAAAACTCAATATTAATTTTAAACTTTTTAGAATTATATGGCATTTTCTAGTCCTGACTTGAGTGAAAAAAAAAGCCCTTTCAAACAAAATAACTTCAAATTATTCTAGTAGAAATGATCAAAACTTGCATAGTAACTGGTTAAAACTCTGTCGGAAGTTTTAGCGATGAGGAGCTTAGCCCAAGAACCTTCCCAAGCTTCCATGGCAGCCCAAGTTGCTTTAGCATAAGCCCGGTTTCAAGTGTTCTTTGGGAACGAATGATGCCTATCCTTTCCTTCGACGAAGAATCATTATACCAAAACACAGTTACGATTCATCTCAGTCTCAGCCTTCTCTCATCTCCTCCAGGTAGGTCCCTTTGATTCTCTTACCTCTCATGATTTCTAAAGAAGAAACAAAACAACCCATCTTTTTCCTTGGTCAGAATCAATCAATTTGAACAAACAGGGTATTATGGTTGGTTGACCCGAGGATTGCTTTTTTTTTTTCCTCTCCATTTGTTTCCTTAGTTTATTGATTGCATACTGTATATATCTGTAACCTTGAAAAAACATTATTGAAAGAGTGAGATTTCCAGAATTTAAAGAGAAGAATTGAAAAAAGAAATCATTTTTAGTGTTGTAGTTAATGATAATAAGGGAGGGAAATAGATACAGGTGATAATTTAATTGCTTTTTCCTTCCAAATCAAAACCAAGGTAATATTGCTGGATTGTGTCATTTCTGTGTTGTATTATGAATCAATCAATGGTTGTAGAACATATAATATCTTTGAAGAGTCTTTAAGACTTTTTGAGGGTTTTCTTTTCTGATTTTCTTGAAGAGGGAAGGCAATGTCAACTGGAAGAAATACCCATTGGTGTTATAGATGCAAGTGCACAGTTTTTCTTCGAGGGCATGATGCAGTTTGCTGCTATTGTAGTGGGGGATTTGTTCAAGAATTGGACGAAATGGTGCATATTGGTCGTGCAGATAATTTGGGTGAAGATCGGGGCCGGTGGTTTGGTTTCCTGGAGGCTTTTTCAGTCTTCACGAGACAGCGAATGGCTGACAGAAATTTTAACCATAACATCAGGGGAAGAGCAGATTCAGTTCCTGAGCATGATGTAGCACTGAGTCCTTTGTTGACTAGTGATAGTCAATTTCCTTTAAGAGTGTCTAGGACTGGTGGGATTGAAGCTCATTTCAATGGGGCTCCTGAAAATGGTTTAACACAAGGTTATTCTGGGGATTATTTTGTAGGTCCTGGATTAGAAGAATTGTTTGGACATCTCTCAGGTAATGAACGGAGGGGTCCTCCTCCGGCATCCCAGACTTCGATTGATGCTATGCCCAGTGTTAAGATAAATAGGAGGCATACTCATTCTGATTTGCAGTGTCCTGTTTGCAAAGATAAATTCAAACTGGGGTCTGAAGCCAGACAGATGCCATGCAATCATATGTATCATTCAGATTGCATCATCCCATGGCTGGAGCAGCACAACACTTGCCCGCTTTGTCGACAAGAATTGCCACAGCAAGGATCAGGTAGCAGCCTCAGTCACCACTCAAATGGTCAAACTGGAACTACTTCCCACGGAAGGGAGAACAGACGGAGTCCATTGTCTTACATCTGGCCGTTCCGTTCTTCGAGCTCGAGCCGTAGCCATAATGAAGGTGGTGGAGTCGGCCCTCCCAGTATGCATGAAAACAATCATGATCATTCAATGGGTTATACTGGATGACCTTTTGACTGAGGTTTGTGTATAAAGGATACTGCTTTTCTTTCTGCTCTATTGTGATTATGATCTAAAATTATGTAGATTGAGTTCAATTTCATCATCCAACAAAATGTTTGTGAATGAATCTTTGGGATACTCCTTGATGTGTACAAACAATATTTTCTTATAAGCATGCCTAATTTAATTTTAGAAATTAAAATTTAAAATCGGAGGAAAAAAGAGATTCTATGGGAGGATTAATTCAGTTAATCGACCGAATTAAAATAGTTAAAATTCATCAATTAATTTTCGAATTAATTTTTGAATTAACTGAAACAATAATAAAACATACTTAAAATCACTTTAAATCTAATTATTAAACATCAAAATAACAATAAATATTACATATAAAATAGTTCGTATCCATTATACATAATTGACGGTTTATAATTTTTGGGAGATATTTCACGGTTTATCTTAATGCTTGTATCAATATCAGATCCGCCATAGCCAATCTGATGTTAGCTAAAAGTAAAGAAAAGAGTTGAGCCAAGTACTGTGGCAGATGGTAAGGATAAAAGCTACTATTAGCTATTCCTGTGTGTCACCTCTCCCGGAATGACTGTAATTGCAAATTGCTATTCCAGATTTGCACCGCCTGGCCTTCCAGTCCCAAACACCACACAATCACCCATCCATCCAAAAAATATCTAAATGCTAAACGATAAAGAAAGATATTTTCCTTACTTCCATTGCTAATACTTCAATACCATTGCTTTAAAAGGGTTGAGATTGTTGCCAACTTCCAATCTAAGCAAAGGTGATTTTCTATCTCAAGATTCCTTTTTTTTTTTTTAATTACCCATTTGTGTGAATTCGAATTGTTGACCACTTAATTCCTGCGTGTTGCTTGGAATCACGAGTTTTTCTATAATCTGGGTTCTGGGTGTAATCTCTTTCAGGGAGAGATGGGGCGTTCGGGATTGTTTTCAGCAACAAAGTCTGTGAAAATCACCTTCAGGATGCCGTATTACACGGAATGGGGCCAAAACCTGTTGGTGTGCGGCTCTGAACAAATGCTTGGGTCGTGGGACGTTAAGAAAGGGTTGCTGCTGAGCCCTGTTCATCAAGGGGACGAGCTCATTTGGACTGGAACCATTGCGGTGCCATCTCACTTCAATTGTGACTACCGTTATTATGTGGTGGATGATGCCAGAAATGTGCTGAGATGGGAAATGGGAAACAAGCGTAGCTTGTCCTTACCTCATTTTTGTGAGGAGGGTCAACTTGTGGAGCTTCATGATTTTTGGCAGGTGATACTCTCATTTGATTCCACCACCTTTTAACTTCTTTTCATATGAATATTCTAAATCACTTTTTTTTTGTTTCTTTGGTTGGGAAGTGTATATAAAAACAGTAGATACATTAATTCAGCTTTTATGTTTATACTTGACTCAGTTGTTTGCTGTTCTGTACTTGTGCCGTGGAAGTCTGGAGTAAACAAATACTTGAGCTGGATTTTAGCATTAGAAATCAATTCAATGGCAAATGTTCCTCTAGTTCCTATTTTCCTTTTCAGTTGCTTGCAAAACAGCAGTTTTATTAGTGAAAGTAGGAAAGTCACGAATAAAAACCCTTTTCTTTTATCCTACTGTGTGTTGGGTGGTTTTCTGATTTTATTTCCAGCAGCATCGAGAAGTGATATAAGCAGAGTAAAATGATAAAATAAAGGTTTTAATATTTGTTTTGCATTTTCAGAAGAGCTTGTCTGCATTTCTTGCCTAATTATGTTTATCACCAACGTTATTTCAGCGAGAACCTCATCAGAAAAACAAACTAAGAGAAAACAAATGATCAGACCATAGCCCACACAATACAAGCCAACACCACGAAGAACTCTAACAAAAGTAAATTACATAGAAATAGAGACTAGGGTCCTTTGTTTCTTAGATCTCTATTGAAGTTGAACCACACGCATTATTGATGATATTAAAAATCCATCATCAAAGAAGTAAAAAGCTTAACCTGTTGGATAATAGTCTATGTCTTGACTGTTTTCGCCACTGTTTCTAATGCTCGCTTGTTTGGTTAACAATATGTTCAGCCTTCCAAAATAACACGCACATGAGAATGGTTAAATGCCTTCACCTTTGAACAATTATTACAGTAAAAAAAATCTTTTAGTTTCTGCTGATGAAACAAACTATCACAACTTATCCTTTATTTTATTGTGCTCTCTTAATTAAGTTTAAGCTCTTTCATGCATATATCTTGTGCAATTTCGTCTCTTTTTCATCATTTGCCTATGCACTTTGGTAGCTTTGCATCCTTTATCTATTTCAAATAACAATTATATCTTTACCCCCTGGATTTAAATGCTTAAAAGTTAAGCCAATAGGCTTTCCTTATTCCATTTGTTCTTCGGCCTCTTTTTGGGTATGAATCAGAGGTGTAAATGTTAGTCTTGGGCTATGTTTTGGCAAGGTTGAAATTTAAACGATGTGTCTTTTGATCATGGATTTTGTGTAATTATTTTTTATTTTAACCAATCAAGACCAATGAACATATATCAATTCTGAGAAATATTGTGAACTGAACATAAAGGACTACTTGGTTCAATGATGTAGGACAAAGTTGAATGCCACTGGAGTTCTTTGTTTGTTTTTAAGTCTGAATCTTTTGTCTATTTTATGGCTGCATAGCACACCTTCGCTAGTGTTAATGCTCAGAATTCAGCTACACTCTTCGCTAATGAATATTGCTTTATTAACTTCAATCTGGAGTCTGGAGTCTAGACTTCTATTTTCATGACACAACTTGATCCAGATTTTGCGAGATTTGTCTTGCTACCAACCTACTTTTCTGATGGTTATATTTTCTTGAGCCTATTATCATATATCAAAATGGTTTGGGTACTCGGGTTCAGTATGGAAAATACTGCAAAGATATATCTTCAAGATGTTTCTTGAACAATGTTGGTTTTGTGTGAAGAACTGTTTTTCTCCAAAGGGTTCTTTTGTGCATTTGTAATGGATGGTATATTGACATTTGAAACTGATTGTAAAATTTTGTATTAACAAATCCAGACTGGCAGTGACGCCCTTCCATTCAGAAGCGCCTTTAAAGATGTCATATTTTGCAAAACGTCTACTTTGAATATTGATAATCCAGAAGTAGTCCTCCAGGAAAAATTGGATCAGGAAGGTAATTACACCATATTTGCCCGTTTCTTTCCCCTATAGAAAAGGAGGTGGATTGGTGTTTGGCTAATTTCTATTGTTATGAAATTTGAATTTGATACAGATTCAATCCTTGTACGTTTTAAAATCTGCTGTCCAAATGTAGAAGGAGGCACATCGGTTCGTTTTCTTATTCCCAAAGAAGTTCTAGGGTGGATTAATTGCAACTTCGAAATTTTGGTTGATGTTCCATCAGTTTGTTAGCTCTGTGATTGGTACTGAACTATTGCACAGGTTTATGTGATTGGTAGCTCTATGAAGTTGGGGCAGTGGAAGGTTCAGGATGGGCTTAAGCTGCATTATACTGGTGAATATATCTGGGAAGCATACTGTTTAATTCCAAGGGGTGATTTTCCAATAAAATATCCTTTTTTAGATATGTTATTCTGATTTAAATATATGCTTTTTATTTTGGTCCTTGTGTCCCAAATATCCTTTTTTTCTTCCTTGACAATTGTTTCACATATAAGTACTGTAAATATGGCAAGAATGGAAGTCTTTCATTGGAAATTTCTTCACCTAGGGAGCTCTGTGTTGGTTTCACTAAAAGTCAGAAGCCATATATTCTCCTTTCAGATGGCATGTTGAGGGTACAATATTGATGATATCGTAATTGTTAAGTGAATACTATGATGAACTTTTGAAGTGCTCTTGATGGTACTAGTGTATCGATTGGGTTTGTAGGAAATGCCCTGGCGAGGTGCTGGTGTTGCTATGCCCATGTTCTCTGTCCGCTCAGAAGCTGATCTTGGTGTTGGAGAATTCCTCGACTTGAAGTTACTTGTTGACTGGGCGGTGGAGTCTGGATTCCATTTAGTTCAGCTTCTACCTATCAATGATACGTCTGTACATGGGATGTGGTGGGATTCATATCCATACAGGTAACCCTGTAAATGTGATAGTAGATAGGAGGCTCAAACTAGTTCCTCACTAGTTCTCCCCACCTGCTTCTATTTACATTCTGGAAGGCCAGAGCTGATATGTTCAATTTGAACCAGTATCTACTATATGTTTTCTGCTCAACAACTCTGTTTGCGTCAACTTAAATGATTTTCAAGTTGCAGTTCCTTTCTGATTTTATTTCTCCTGTTTGCTACCTTTCAACAGGAAGTAAGATTATATATTGTTTGCAACCATTAAATTCTTTGATTTCTTTAAAAGAGCACTTATTATTATTGGTTACCGAATCTTATATTGATAAGTTTAAAGTTCCAATGCTAAATTTCAATAGTATTCTTTTATTTCTTTGTCAGTTCATTGTCCGTGTTTGCTTTACATCCTTTGTACCTGAGAGTACAAGCCCTTTCGAAAAACATGCCAGAGGATATCAAGGTGGACGGACAGCCTGTTTGACATTAATTATTCAATTTCATGTTACTGATAGGTCTTTGTATCTTTAAAATTACCATGTTAATTCTTTTCCTTTCAGAGCGAGATTAGAAATGCCAAAGAACTCCTAGACAGAAAGGTAAACCCCTTCTACTATTTTCTTATTTTTTATTAGAGGAAAAATATTTTACTTGATTTTTTTATTGTTTTAAATATATGCAGAATGTTGATTATGAGGCTACTCTGGCTACCAAATTGTCAATTGCCAAGAAAGTCTTCATAAAAGAAAAGGATTTGATACTTAACAGCAGTTCCTTTCACAATTTTTTTTCGGAGAATGAGGTCGGTTAAACTTTTGATTACCTACAATTACCAAATTTGTTATTTTTCAACATATCATGCATTTCTGACTTTACTTTTAATTGGTAAAAGGAATGGTTAAAACCATATGCGGCTTTCTGTTTCTTGCGGGACTTTTTTGAAACATCTGATCACAGTCAATGGGGTCGTTTTTCTAGTTATTCTAAGGAGAAGGTAATGATCCTTCTATCTTTAACTTCCCGATTGAGTCAGGATGAATAAAGTTAAAATTGTCCTTCCGTTCAAAGTTTTAATTATTCTTCTGTTCTGTCTCTGGCCTTATTGCATATACAAGTGTCCATCTCTTAACATTTATCACAAGAATGTTCACTCTCTTTTTCATACAGCTTGAGAAACTTGTCTCGAAAGATGCGTTGCAATACGATACAATTTCCTTTCATTTTTATCTCCAGTTCCACTTGCATTTGCAGGTAAGTTTTTATTGTCCTTATTGCATATACAATTTGCTTTGCAGTATGATACAAGAATGTTCACTCTCATTTTATCTCCACTTTCATTTCAATATGTTGTGCCTCTCTGTCTCTGTATCTAGATGTACATGTATATATGTATGCGGGTGTGTGTTTTTGTGTATAAACACTTGTCTTATCTTTTTGGTTGAGTAAAATGCTCTTTTGGTGTTTTATTACTGTCTAATTTAATGGACAGTTGTCAGAAGCTGCAGAATATGCAAGAAGTAAAGGGGTGGTTTTGAAAGGAGACCTACCTATTGGTGTTGACAGGAATAGTGTTGATACCTGGGTCTATCCAAATTTGTTCCGCATGAACACCTCTACTGGGGCACCTCCAGATTACTTCGACAAAAATGGCCAGAATTGGGGTTTTCCTACTTATAACTGGGAGGAAATGTCCAAAGACAACTATGCTTGGTGGCGTGCTCGCCTTACACAGGTCTTTTTATTTCCTTTTTTCGTTTACAGTTTCTTCTTAACTGTTATCCCAAATTCAGTAAGTTGTTTGCTTTACTGCTGTTTTAAGGAAAAGCATGTTTTTTTTTTTTTTTTTATTTCTCTTTCTTTTATGCTGAAATTTTGATAATTTTAGTTGCTTTCATTGCAGATGGGAAAGTACTTTACCGCTTATAGAATAGACCACATCTTAGGCTTCTTTAGAATTTGGGAACTCCCAGATCATTCTATGACTGGTCTAATTGGAAAGTTCCGGCCATCTATCCCTCTAAGCCAGGTAATGAAACTACAATTCCTTGTAGCATGCAAAGGTTCTGCTGTTATACGACATCAAGAGGAATCAAATTCGCTCTAGTGGTAGTAACTGTGAATAATGCTTCAATTTCAGGAAGAACTTGAAAAAGAAGGTATATGGGACTTCGATCGCCTGACACGTCCTTATGTTCGAAAAGAGTTTTTAGAGGTAGAGAAAATACCTTTGTTGTTCAAATTAGTTTCTCATGGAGAGTATGGACTTTTTGCATTTTTGATTGGCTAATACTAATTCTTTTCATTTTATTGTTAACCAAAAATTTCATTTCAAAGACAATAGTTTTCTTTCAAACCAGAATAATTCATTTCAATTCTATCATTTTAATAAAAATTGATGGGAGAAGTGTGATTATGAATAGTTGTGTTTGGGGCTAACCCATAACATGGATTTGCATCTGTTGGTTCCATCTAAATATTTTCATCAATTTCCCCTTAATGTATATTGTATAGGATCTAAAAGGTTCCAAACTAATTTCAAAGAAATGATAGGTAGAATATAAAATGAAGAATTTGGTAAATGTTATATTCCAAAAAGAATACTTCTCTCAAATCCTTTTTCATCCACTCAGTATCAGAAAATAGCATGCATATTTACCTCTTTCTTCGGTTTCAGGAAAAATTTGGAGATTCATGGACTTTGATTGCTGCAAATTTTTTTAACGAGTATCTGGACCGATATGAGGTGATGGTCATACTCTATTTGCTAAATGTGTGTGTATTTTATCTCATTCTTCCATTCAACTCTTGAACTTGTTCTTTCGTTTTTGCTCAGCCTCTAGAATTTATCTGTTAAGTGGTTTCATGCTGACTTCTTGAACTTTGAATGACCATGTTGATTCACCTAATTGAGGGGAAAGGAAATGCTAATTCAGATGATTAGTAACTGTATGTGGATTCATTGATTTAGATATTGTTGGTTGTGTTCCGTCGTGAAAGTTCTTTGGCGTTTTTATACCGTATCCTCTATTTCTCTTGATTTGTATCCAATACACAAATCAATTGGTACGGTTGATTAATTTTCAAATGAATGAACAAGATGGGATTCAACAGGATTTGAGAAAATATGATCATTAGTGTGTACAAATATTTTCATTAACATGCCTGGAAATCAAATAATGGAATGCTTTTCTTTAATGATACATATCAACAGTAGTTAGAACTTCCATTTTCTTTGGTGGATTCTAAAATGCAAAGCATTCAATGCACAGTTATATTAGTTATTCCACACCAGATTTAATTACCTGTGAATATCTCCTTCTGTAACTATTTACAATTTTACTTCTCTCTTTTCTGGAGTTTTACCTGGTAATAAATTGCTTGCTGGTCCATTCATGTCTCTTGGTTCCTCTGTTCGAATTTCAACATTCAGTAAATCTTTTAAGAAAATCTAATTTCTCCTTCACTGTCCATCTAGGGTATAGATTGTAAACAAGTTTTTGAAATTAAATATGAAAGACAAATACAATATGAGATTGGTGAATTTTAATGGAAAATAGATCCTCTGGTTTATTTTGAAAAAATTATCCACTTTTTCTCCCATTGATTCTTCTTGTTATTTAAGAATACCTTTAGCTGTTTATGTTGTGAAACATCTATTTCCATTGCTAGAATGTATCATAATTGGCACCCTTCATTAAGTTGGTTATCACCATTTGATTTTTAATGAGTTGCTGGTATAAATGTTTTTATTCGAAGATCAGGTTTTCTAAATTTACTTTTAATCAATTTTATTGTTTCCATGAAATTCTAGTTCAAGGAGGACTGCAACACTGAGAAAAAAATTGTTGCCAAGCTTAAGTCATGTGCAGAAAGGTCCTTGCTGCCGGACAGTGAAGATAAGATACGTCGTGATTTATTTGATCTTCTAAAGGTAGTATAATCTATTATCTAAACTCTATACAAACATGTTTAGGAGGTGAAGACATTTTTGAAGATGATATTGTCCTTTTACTTTTAGTTGAATTCGAATTATGTCGTGCTTATTAGTAGTAAAAATAATATCTTTTGACTAATAGAGTACTTATCCTCTCAGGATAAAACAATCCTTCACGAGGTGATAAATCTTAAATCTTAGTAAAAAACTTGGTTAAAAATAGTCAACTCAACCAAGTATCATCGAAGATAAAAATAATTGCACACAATTTTTAGTTGGAAACAATTCTTAGAGCTCAACACGATGGAATGCTTGTTTTAAGAATATAACTTCTATATTCTATTATTTAGTTAAGAATTAACACATCATAGTGCACCAGCAAACTGCATGTCAAGTAAAGTTATGTCATAAGGATTCTTTGTTATAATTATTCTTGGAAATTTCTTGTTTCAAATACGATGCATGCACCAAACCTGGGGTGCTTTTTTCTTCTTCTTGTCTTTGGATGTTCGATTTTTATTCATCTTATTAGACTTCATTGTCCAATCAATTATTTTTGCATAACACAATTCTTCTAGATTCAGAGCATGCAATATCTCATAAATCCTGTAGATAGTTAAAGTTTTATTATTTATGTAAATAATTAAGATAAAACATCATGGTTCACATACAAATAGCATTTTAGGTAAAAGTGCGTTTTCTGGAAAAGAAAGTTACTGAAAAATGGTTTTACTGGAGGAGAAAACCTTATTTTCTTTTCTCTGTTCTGTTGTTAATTAAAAGGGAAAATCAGACCTAAAATAAGCTGAGTTACAACAGTAGAGTCCGACTAGGGTTTACAACAAAAGAGTTATACAAGAAGTTTAGTATTTTATCTAATCTAAGATAAATTTGATATATACAAGTTTAATACAATGTAATAGTCCAAGTCTACAGTATTCTATTTACTTGTCTACTGCCTACAAAAAGCTAGTATGTCCAACGGATTAATTGATATAGATTCTGGAAATGTCTTTTCTCAAATATGAACATGTGCTGGAACCTCTGGTTCATATATATATTTTCATTTTTGGATGTTCAATACTTGTTAGTCCTAATCTTGGACTTCATTGTCCAATCAACTCTTTGTGCAGAACATAGTTCTTATCAGAGATCCAGAACATGCGAGAAGTTTTTATCCCCGTTTTAATCTTGAAGATACTTCCAGTTTTAGAGATGTTGATGACCACAGGTAGTATGCTGATATAATGTCAATTTTTATTTGTGACGTATTCAAAATCCAAATTATTCTGTTTAAAGCCTTATTTGTTCTTGAAAACACATAAATCAATTGACCTTTAACTGTTTGTCACATTATATAGCAAAAATGTTCTGAAGAGATTGTACTATGATTACTATTTCCATCGGCAAGAAAAGTTGTGGCGGCAAAATGCTCTGAAGACCCTACCTGTGCTCCTGAATTCATCAAATATGCTAGCTTGTGGAGAAGATCTGGGCCTTATTCCTGCATGTGTTCATCCTGTATGTTTTCAACTTTTCCCATTCTTTACCTGGCTGTCTCCTCTCTTTTCACTTCCTATAATTTGAATATATTCCTTCATTGTAATTTTAATCCAAAATGCAGGTTATGCAAGAACTTGGCCTGATCGGCTTGCGTATTCAACGTATGCCCAATGAACCAGATCTTGAATTTGGTTTTCCTTCTCAGTACAGCTACATGACAGTAAGAGACAATATCACATTGATATGTATTGCACTTACCATATTCATATGCCAATTAGCTTTTCACTTTTTCCTCGGTCGTATCCAGGTTAAATACTAGGATGGTTTATTTTATGTAATTTTAAAAGTAATCCATTTTTTCTCAATGAAAGATATATACCAAAGGTTGTGAAAAGTAGACCCCTCCTATCAACTATATGCTGAAAAACATGGCATGTTGAATTAGCTTCATTGGACAGAACAGTGTCTGGGACATATCTTTCTGGTGAAATGAAAGCCTTGTCTTACTATTTGTATCAATTGTGGATAGAAACTTAGTGCTCCTATGCCTAAAACTATGGTGAAGTATATTAACACCAATGACTGTAGCACATTGTCTGAATTGTGATGGTATATATGTCCCCAAGGCATAATTTTAGAAAGATCCATTGAAGCTATCTTTATGGCAAAAGAGGAAGCTTTGTTCAAGGTCCCATGATTTGTGAGTTTTGTCCAACTTTATGTTGGATTTGTCCAGTTGGTTTAGCGTGATTAGGCGCTAGGTCCCTTAAACGTCTAGAGTTCAAATCCTGACATTGTAAATGGAACAAGTTGGGTTGGGAGATTCTCCATAATGGATCTCTGCTGTACCCGAATTCGAATTAGTCTGCCAATTTGTAGGATACCGGATGGTTATACAAAAAAATGGTTGTCGGTTGTTCCTTTGATTTAATTCAGTGATTTCTTAAATGTGATCTATTGGCTTGATTATGATTGTAATTTAAACTTGTAACTTCATCTATAACATATATGGTAGACTGATAGTATGAAATGAAGAGTAACACGTGATGTTTGTTTCCTAAAGCATGTAATGTCTTGCGCAATTTACCGAAGTTTTTCTTTTCTTGTTTTTCCTGATCTCCAGCTTTAGTTGAACTTAACTCTAGTGCTTCCTTGCTTTACTCCATGCATTTAAATTGATTCTCAAAAAAAGAAATAATTTAATTAAGCATTGAGTACAACAATATGTTTCAGGTATGTGCTCCATCATGTCATGACTGTTCCACCCTGCGTGCATGGTGGGAAGAAGATGAAGAGAGACGTTGCCGGTTTTTCAACACTGTGATGGGGTGTGATGGGCTACCGCCAGATCAATGTGTTCCAGATGTGTTAGATTTCGTCATAAGGCAGCATGTTGAAGCTCCATCGATGTGGGCAATTTTCCCGCTTCAGGTTTGTGATAAAAAGTTTGTAGCAGCCTCTCGAAACTGCAGCTGATGCTGAACAAAATAAAATACATGTTTATACTTCTGGCATTTTTCTTGCAAGCATTTCAATGTGTCTGCTATAGAAGTGTCTAAAACTGTAGGTTTCATTCTCAGGATTTGTTAGCTCTTAAAGAGAAGTACACGACTCGCCCAGCCACGGAGGAGACGATAAATGACCCTACAAATCCGAAGCACTACTGGAGATACCGTACGCGACTCTTTTCTCCCGATGTCTCCTAAATTGGTTCAATACAGTATTTACTTACATTATTTGATCATGTAATAAAGATTTTGTGCTTTACTCGAAAGTGGCACACTCAAATACTTAATCCTGCTTCAACTCAGGTGTTCATGTTACAATGGAAACCTTGTTGGAGGATAAAGAGCTTAAAGCCACCATCAAGGATCTCATAGAGGGTAGCGGGCGGTCATATCCTCCTCCTGCTGAAGATGTAAAGCAACTGAGTCGAGAAACAGCAGCGCCAGCTCTGTAGAAGCGGCAGCGCCAGCTCTGTAGAAGCGGCAGCGCCATGTCAGTGATCCGTAAATGGTTGGCAGCATCATGTAAGCCCCCTATAATCTAACTAATAAGTATTTCATACAAAAGTGATGCTGTTGTGTGCCACTTAAAGACTGCCTTTGCTGGCTATGGATTGTTTACCCTTCAAAATAAAGATTGTTTTTGCAAGTTCATCCAGTACTTAGGAATCCCAATGGACTAAATAAATACCAAGGGAAGGCAACCTTGCCAATTGTGAGATTTGAGTTCATGCAAGTTGTGTAATTCATGATATATTTTAAAAATTCATTTTACTTGTTGACTGTTTAATTGTTAATATGATTTATTAATGGATTATTTAAAAATATTTATTGTTTTAAAATCAGTAATAAATTAAACATTTTCCCTAAATTATGAGTTAGTAAAAGAAAATAAATCGAACCAAATATGTGCTCCATTTTTGGCCAACTTTGAGTGTTTAGTAAAAGAAAATAAATGGAACATTCCTACCTCACATTCTTTTTATGTCAATAAATGAATGATCTAATATGAACCCCTCAATTTCTTGGCCAACTGAGTTCAAGGTAAAAAAAATCTGACTCGGATTTGAATCAAAATTTTATAATTTTGATTTGAAAAAATTCAAATAAGATTTGAGATGTAAAATATAAAATCAAATAATTTGAATAACTTAAAAATTTTGGTAATTAGTGAAATAATTTGTTGAGTCCTTCAACTTTTATATATATATATATTAATATAAAAGTATGAAGAAATATATGCCACATATGAAAAATTATAAAGAAATATATATTCATATCTTATATGATTAAAAAACTATTTAAATTAAAATCAAATTATACTCTAATGTGTTAAATAATGACATTTTTTTCTTATATAGCTCAAAAATTCAATTTGAAAACATTCAAATAAATTTTAAATTGTAAAATATGATGCATCAACTTGAATAACTCACATATTTTTTTTAATTTGATTCAATCTAAATTCACCCTTAAAAGATTGTGTAACTTTTTCACACAATTTGTGTACTAAAATATAACTCTAATTTAATAATATAGTATAAGGATATTATTTGATACATCGACCACAAAAAAAACTTCTTTTCACAAGTGCCTTAATTTTAGGGTTTATGGATTGAATGTGTAATTTAGGGTTTTAAGTTTATGGATTGAATGTGCAATTTAGGGTTTTAAGTTTAGTGATTTAAAAATCAATAACAGTGAATAGAACATAGGGTTTAAGGTTAAAATTTAAGATTTTTATGTTAAAATCTAATCCTTAATATATTATCCTAAACCTAGACCCTAACCCTAAACTATTACCAAAAAATATAAACCCCTCCACCCTAAAATGCTTACAGAAACTAAATTTTTTTCACCCAATCCTTAGTAATAAATGACTTTAAAGGTTGTGCTCCTTTTGAATCTTGTGGACCATGATTATTGTTTTCGAAAATCTTAATCAAATGATTTATGTTAATTGTATTGAGTTGTATTAATAAGCTATGTAAGTCCAGGGCAGATCATATTTTGCATCTTTTTTTCATCAGTTAAAATCCAACACACCGCCTTCCTTAGAAGTTTCGATGTCAGTCAGTCATTCCTTACCCAATATTCCAATGCAAAAATTACAAAGATGCATACTACTTCAACACAGAGATGAGCAGGACTCTGTTTCATGTGTTCTTCAATTGTATTAACATTCTTAGCACCCCGAAGGATGTACCATGACAGCCCCTGAGATGCCTACAAGACTCTTGATTATGTAGACCAGACGATAAGATCACATGCAAAGTACCAAAGTAAACAATCATGACAAAGATGCTTCACTCTCAAATCTCAATGCAACAATCATGGATGAACAAATTATATTTCTAGTTTGCTTTATGTTAGGGACACGAGTTAATGATGAGTCACTAAGCAAATTCATTACCTAAACAAGGTTAGGGGGATTTTGCATCTCCATGTCAAACATAATCGAGTCCAATAATCCTGCATTAAAAAAAATCAAACTATTGGTTAACTCGCAATGCACTAAAATGTACCAACATCCCTTGAAATTGATGCTGATACTCCTCAACAGTTCTAGTCTTATTCAAGTCAATTTATTAGTCTTGTTAGTTGTTTACCTTTTGGGCATCTTTGACTTCTGTCTTGCCCACGAAGGCAACTGTAACACTTCACAACAAGATAGAAATGATTATAATTTAATTGTCTGACTTCTTTTTTCTAGGATTTAATATATCAGCTGGAAATGACCAAGAAAGAAGACCGAAGATAATATGTTTAAACAGTATGCCAACAAATTCTACATTATTCATTGATCACATGCTGAGTGTTCTACTTGGCACTAAGATTTATGTCATTCCATAACAATAGAGAAAGTTACAGATGCTGTGAAATTTCAGAAATCCAGCTAATGTTCATTAGGATAAGACGTAACAAAGAAAAAGAAGACAAAAAAAGTTAGATCCCTGAGTTGTCCTTCATATCACAGCTCCAAAGTCTTCTATGGAGTCATACAATGTACAATACAACATACCTCTACATAACATTGAACTAAGGAAAACAGATGACCAACAAAGAAGACAATTTTGGGAATTCAAGAACCTCAATATACCCATTGTTACAAACAAAGACATCGACCAGGGATGGTCAGCATGTGTCTTTTCCCCCTGCCTCAAGCTCAAAATTTAGTCATGTAGCCTCAAAACCACCTTATTGGCTGAAAGATCCCCAGGGCAAGCAGAGACTCTAAATAAGTTGAGATGAACCCCAGTTATAATTGCAACAAAGAAATCCAGATTAACTTAATACTAGCAGACGGATGTAATTGCAAGCACGATAAGCCTAAGAACATATTGTCATTAAAGTGACCTCAGGACTAAATCCATCACCAGAAACAGACTGCAGCTAAAGATGAAATTCAGAAATCGAAGTTCACTTCTGATCACTAGCACCCCTTCAGGATCACTTAAAATAGCGAGAAATCGGAATAACTACCCACCAAGACTCTAAATGATGAAAAGGGATAACTAAAATGAAGAAGAATAGTGGAATGATGAACATGGGGAGTCAATAATTACCAAAGTTTTGGATCAATCATCCCCAGTTGGAAATAATGTAAGAACCTTCCTTCCACCATTCGCATTGGCAGATTCCAAATCTTCCACATAACTACTGGGAGCTTGATTATGCACGGGCGTCACTCCCATCCTACGCATTGGTGGCTGCGTCTGCCTGCCTAAGAAAGGATGCTCGAATGGACTATTTGGAGATGGCCCGAAATGCCCCATTTGTGGCCTATGATACTGAGACTGCAGATGAGGATGTCCTACCACTTCTGCTACCATTTGCTGTTGCTGGTGATAATGGTGATGCTGCAGTGACGGCACCGACACGATGGGTAAGAAATGTTCTGAATTACCCCTTCCAGGATGAAGAAAGTGCGGTGGAACCGGTGAGCTTGCAAACAAATGGTCCGTCGCTGGATCAGCCGAGGCCCCAGATCCTCCATTGACACCGCCTCCACTACCACCAGATAAGCCTTGCATCCTCTTCAAATAAAGTCGATACTTCTGCAAATGACTGGCAACGTTTTCTCTCGTCAAGCCATCAACACTCATCAACTGCATTATGGTCTTGGGGACAGCGTTCTTGATCCCCAAATGAGCCACAGCATCAACGAACCTCTTGTGGAGTTGTGGGGTCCAAACGAGGCGAGGTCGCTTGAGAGTACGTGCCGGCTCATCTCCGGTTGCCCCGGATCCCAAGTCCCCAGAATCGGCGGCGAATTCAGATAAGGAGGGTTGAGAAGGAGGGTTCATAGCTGATGAATGCGGCGGCGGCGGCTGGGCATGGTTGGGGTTACGAATATCGAATGCAATAGCAAGATCGGGAGTAATTAGGGATTGTGACAGAGGCATAAGCTCGTCTGGGGACGGCAGTTCTTCCTCCCATCTGGAGAACCAATTTGAGTCTTCTTCCCTCATGATTATTCAAAAAAAGGAGTAACAATTAACGTAAAATAACGAAAACCCAAATCGAATCAACAAATCCAGAGCCTATTGATTCAGCTCACTGCACCAACAAACAAAGACAAAGAGATGATGGAATTGAGTTACAAATTTGTAAATTAGTAAGAAAGAACAGGAAGATGAAATCTTTGTTAACAAATCAAAATCATTTTGAGAGCGAAAGACAGAGATCGGAGGGAGGTGCTTCGAGGTGGATCTTTGTTTGCTTCTTTTTCATCACATCCCAACACAACCAATGAGGAACAAACCATTCCTAAAACAAAAAAGGGAAAAAATACATAAATGATTACATATTTTAGGGTTCTTGCATTATGATTATCAAACTTATGATATAGTCATTAATTTACTTTATTACGGTTATTCTGGTAGATAAGAATTGTTTAAAAAATAATATTTTTAAAAATATTAAAATTCGAATTGATAAAATAATATTTATTAAATATATTAATTATAAATAATTTTTTATTATTTGATATTAAATAATATTTAGCGTGTTTATTACTCTTTGATATGAATAAATTTTTTTTGTCTCATTTTCATACTATTTTTATGTACTCATGTTAAACATTAGATTTATGATTTAGGTTTAGTGTTAAGGTTTAAGATGAAAGTATCTAAAATATTTATCGATCTAAGTAGGTATATAATACTTTTATCATTACAATTTTAGGTGTATAGTTGTTAACAATATTTAAAATAATCTTTTAATCAATCAAAACACGACAAACACCTTGATTTTAATTTTTGTAAATTTCTTTTAACTTATCTTTTTAATCCTTATATTTTTCAAAACTTTAGTGTAATAATCACAAAATCCATAAATCCTAAATCCAGTTATTATCGTAGTCATTCATCACGCTGACAACGACGAAGGAAGCTTTCTTATCTCGTCATAAGATTCACACTTTGTTCATCGTTTGATCAATTATTTTTTTTCAAGTATCGTTTTTTCTTCTCTTGTTGTTCAATTTTATTTCAACATTAGGCACATCGACTTTTGACGGATGAGGTTGGAGGAAATGGCTAAAATCGAATTTTGAATACTATTTTTAAAATTTTTTAGAATTTAAGATATTTAAAAAGATAAATTATTTTAAAAGTAAAATAAAACATGTCACCCATCATATTTTTATTGACTAATAAATTTTTTAAATGACTGATACCTAAAATAACAACGGTAAAAAGCTTCGACGCGTACTTAAACCGAAAAATGCTTTAAATTTCTATAAAAATATAATTTGGATATTCTTTTTACTATTAAGCCTTTGGAAATAAATAAAAAGCTGGCCTTCAAACCTAGGTGCTACTTGAGCTGTTTGTTTTAGATTTTGGGCAAACATTTTTCCACACCAGTATTTCCTTCATTTTAAGTCAGATGAAACGAAAATCAAGTTGTGGATTCTCTTCTAAGTTATAACTTTAAATCTCCTTTTGTTAAGACAAAGCTTGACTCAAATACCACTTGTATTGGAGTTTCAAGATTCAACTTCAAGGTGTGCCATGTTTTGTATAGATCTGTGTGCTAAGGAGTAGGAGAGCCCACCACAGCCTCAGCCTCAGCCTCCTCACCAACCAGGGATTCATCCTTGCTATTTTCTCACCTCACCAACCACTACCATATGACTTGAACATCATTGTCCAACCATACCCAATCACATTGGCCCTTCACACCAAACATCGGCACTGTTTATGGTATCGGAGTTCGAATAAAACATAAATATTTGAAAGCGGGTAAATTTAAGGTATCATTCCTTTGTGAAAAGTGTAAGAAAACTTTGACAAATTAGTTCACCAACTCCCTTTACTCACCCATCTCTCCTATATATGGACACCATCCCAACCACTTTGATCAATACACCATAGAAATTCAAGAGAAATGGGTCCTCTTATTATTACCATCTCAATCTTGGTCCTCTTCCTAGCCTACAAGCTTTACCAACGGCTAAGGTTCAAGCTGCCGCCAGGTCCACGAGCGTGGCCTGTGGTGGGGAACCTTTATGACGTGAAACCTGTTAGGTTTCGGTGTTACGCGGAATGGGCGCAGGCTTATGGTCCGATAATCTCAGTGTGGTTTGGATCGACGTTGAACGTGATCGTTTCCAATACGGAACTGGCTAGGGAAGTTCTGAAAGAGCGTGATCAACAGTTAGCGGATAGGCACCGGACCAGGTCGGCGGCGAAGTTTAGCAGGGATGGACAGGACCTTATATGGGCTGATTATGGACCTCACTATGTTAAGGTGAGGAAAGTGTGCACGCTGGAGCTTTTCTCTCCGAAGCGGCTTGAAGCATTGAGACCCATCAGAGAAGATGAAGTTACTGCCATGGTTGAATCCATCTTCACCGACTGCACCAATCCTGGTACTCTCACCTTTTCCTTTTCCTTTCTCATTTTTAATAACGTTTAACAAAGCTCGAAGCCAGAGTATGAGCCCAACATTTATTGTCACCATCAATTTAGATGCACGAAGCAAGGGAACGAGTTTGCTAGTAAGGAAATACTTGGGAGCAGTAGCATTCAACAACATAACCAGGCTAGCGTTTGGGAAGCGTTTTGTGAACTCCGAAGACATAATGGACGAGCAAGGCCACGAATTCAAGGCCATTGTGGCTAATGGACTTAAGCTGGGTGCATCACTTGCCATGGCCGAGCACATTCCTTGGCTTCGCTGGATGTTTCCCTTGGAAGAGGAGGCATTCGCCAAGCACGGGGCACGGAGAGACCGTCTCACCCGAGCTATCATGGATGAGCACACCCTTGCCCGCCAGAAGAGCGGCGGTGCCAAGCAGCATTTCGTTGATGCTTTGCTTACATTACAAGGAAAGTACGACCTTAGCGAGGATACAATAATTGGACTTCTTTGGGTAAGAAATGGTTAACTTTTGGTGACTAATCGTACTTTAGGGTCCAAATCCTTACCATATAACTTGAACCTGCAGGACATGATCACAGCAGGCATGGACACAACAGCAATCTCAGTGGAGTGGGCAATGGCCGAGCTAATTAGAAATCCAAGAGTGCAGCAAAAGGCACAAGAGGAGCTAGACCGTGTGATAGGATTCGAAAGGGTGATGTCTGAAACCGATTTCTCAAATCTGCCATACCTTCAAAGTGTAGCCAAGGAGGCACTAAGATTGCATCCCCCAACACCTCTAATGCTGCCCCACCGTGCAAATGCAAACGTCAAAATCGGCGGCTATGACATCCCCAAGGGATCCAACGTGCACGTCAACGTATGGTCAGTAGCTCGTGATCCAGCCGTGTGGAAGGACCCTGAAGAGTTCCGTCCAGAACGATTCCTGGAGGAAGACGTCGATATGAAAGGCCATGATTTCCGGTTGCTTCCATTTGGTGCAGGAAGGAGGGTATGCCCCGGGGCTCAACTTGGGATCAATCTGGTAACATCCATGCTGGGCCACCTGTTGCACCATTTTTCCTGGACACCAGCCGAGGGGGTGAAAGCCGATGAAATCGACATGCTTGAGAATCCTGGATTAGTTGCTTACATGAGAACTCCACTGCAAGCCATGGCCACTCCTAGGCTGCCATCTCATCTCTACAAACGAGTGGCTGTGGACATATAATAATTTTGGATTTTTAGTTCATATCTTTAAGTCATCATCTTATCTGTGATTGGTCAGAAGAAGAGGATCAAACAATATGTTTCTAATTGTCATTTCTGGTTGTACAATCATTAATCAAATTAAAAATATTCTAGTTTTATTATAAAAAAAGATGCCAAGGGAGGTACAGGGCTCTGAAAACATGATTAGCCATTAACTTTGGTAGGCCTGGAAGCCCATAAAGAGAAATTTTAAGTTGCAGTCATGCCCCAATCATGATAGGACGTGGCCTTTGACCGATTGAGTCGTGGGAAACCAAATGATACTAAAGAAACAACCCCAACCCTTGCTTTGCTTGCTCCACAAGTATATTTTCTTCCACGATCATTACCCGCAAGTAGGTTTGAGTACGACTTAATTTAAAGTTAAAATAAAAATATATCTTTTAAAATTTGTTTAAGTAATTAAAACGTATGTTTTTAGAATATTTTATTTTTTTGTTTTTAAAAATTATTAATTTACAAAAGTCAAGTTTTGTTACTCGTAGAAAAATATCAATTTAAAATGTTATTAAAAAAATATAATATTTTATATTATTCGAATAAGTTTTAAAATTTATTGTACTTTAACCTTAATTTGTGTTGATGTACCATTTACGAATGTCATTCTTTACTCATTGAAAAATAAAGGGATAAAGATAATTTTAACCCTTAACGTTTATAGTTTTTGTCGTTTTGGCCCTTATTCTTTTTTTGGGATAAATTTAGCCCTTAACCTATATCTTTTTGACAAATAGCTTAATTTTTAACTAGTTTGATGACTGGACCGTTAAAAACTTAACGATGATATATATATGGAATATAATTTTAAATCACATGGAACATAACCTATCAAATACATATATATATATATATATAGAATATAATTTTATTCTAATATAAAATATAAAACAATTAAAATTAAAATAAAATATTAAAAATAACTAATTCTAAAATAAAAGATTATTAAACATTCTTAACCCTAATTACGATAAAATCAAAATCTTATTCGAATTTTGTTTATATTTTTTATTATATTTTATTATATTTTTTATATTTGAATTGTGTTTATGTTTTTTTATTATATTTATTCTAAAATAAAAATATAAATACAATTTGAATAAAATTTTGATTTTATCGTAGTTAGAGTTAAGAATGTTTAATAATATTTTATTTTAGAATTAATTAATTTTTAATATTTTATTTAAATTTTAATTATTTTATATTTTATATTAGAATAAAATTATATTCCATATATATATATATTTGATAGGTTACATTCCATGTCATTTAAAATTATATTCTATATATATATATCATCGTTAAATTTTTAACGGTCCAGTCATCAAGCTAGTTAAAAAATAAGCTATTTGTCAAAAAGATATAGGTTAAGGGCTAAATTTATCCCAAAAAAAGAATAAGGGCCAAAACGACAAAAACTATAAACGTTAGGGGTTAAAATTATCTTTATGCCAAAAATAAATAATACTTTTTTGGTATTTTTGTTTATGTCTCCTACTAAAAATAAATTTAGAGTTTAAAATTAAGGTTTAAGGTTAAAGTTAGAGTTTATGAAATTAAGAGTAAGATATATTCGTAGGGTTTAAGATTTAAAATTAAAGTTTAAAATTTATTTTATTAGTATTAAACGTAAAAATAAATATTATCGCACTGAACGAGAGAATATGATTTTTTGACACATTAACTAGACAACTTTATAGATAAACAAAATAAAATCATAACTCATAAGTATAATAGAGGTTATAGAACATCCCGAAGAACAACAAAAATCATAAATCTAAAAGAAAAAGATAAACGTTGCACCATTTAAATCTCTACGAACTATTATAGGAAGAATTTACGAGAAATTGGTAAAACACGAAGTAGAATTTTTTTTTTAATCAATAATGATTTTTATATCTATTTTAAAAACGACGATTGTTTTTAAATTATATCGATAAACAATCTAAAAGGAGATCAAATTCTATGTGATCACCGGCAAATATGTTTTAGAGACAAACGTTGTGAGGGTCACTCTAAAAAACCTACAAATTTACAAAAATAACCATAGAAATGTGTCATAAGACAAAGACGTATTATAAAGACATATAAACATAGTATAGAGACAGAATAAAATATAATAAAATAAATAAAAAAAAAATATATAAATCACCGACCTTAAAATATAATCTTCAAATTTAAAAATAATCATATTAATATTTTTAGATAACCGATTATCCGATTATCTTATCTAATTATCCGAAAAATTAAATTAAATATGAATTATTTTATTATCAATCTAAAATCGAATATAAAAAAATAAATCGAATCAATCTAATGTCAGAACAATAAACACCTATATTCACAAACTAGCAGCAGTGACAACATACACTGTGAGCCTCAACTTCAATCACTTAATCAAAACTAAATTTATAAAGTTATACATAAATAATAATACAAATAAAATTAAATTAATAATTTTTAAAATAAGTAATTAAAAATTTTCTATTAACATTTTTTATTTTTTAATTATAAAATTAATATTAAAATCATTAAAAAAATCACTTTAACAAGTATTATATAATATTATTTTTTAAAATTCTTCCTTAAATCAAGAAATTTATACTAATCTCTGCAGTCGAAATCATTAGCACTTCATAAATAATTTGTCAGATGGATTCGGTCGGACAAGAAACCAATGATGCAAGAATCAGGCGGACGATAGAAAGACGGGAAACTATACCAAATAAAATTATACTTTAAATTTAATAGTATTATGAAAAATTCTACAACGTGGATCGAACACCGTTAATGATAAATATTATTAAATATTATTAAATTAATTAATAAAGATTAAAAAATTTAAGAACTTAATATATAATTATAAAATATTTAAAATAAAATTCTTATTAAATTATTTTTTATATATTTTATTTTATTTTTTAAATAATTGAATAAAATACTAATTTAAATTAATTTTAAAAAATAAAAATCCTAAACTCTAGACCCTAAAACCAAAATCCAAAACCTAAATGACTAAACATTAAACTCCAAACCCTAAAATAAACCATAAACATTAAATCTAAACCCTAAAATAATCAAAACCCCTAAACCTAAAACTCTAGAATCTTAAACTAATTTTGGGCTTCAAGTTTAGGGTTCATACTTTTAGAGTTTCAATTTTTTATTTTAGGGGTTTTGGGTATGATTATATTTTTAGATTTTAGGGTTTTATTGTTTTAGGGTTTAGAGTTTATGATTTAGTGTTTTTAATATTTTATCCTTTGAGTTTAGGGTTTTAGGTTTTTAATTTAATATTTTAGGGATTTTAGGGGTTTTTGGTATGATTATATATAATTTATTAAACATTATATATATTTAATAATGTTTAACAATGTTCGACGTACATGATAGATTCATCCTAGTATTATAATATTTAATTCCAAGTTAATATCATATATTATGAGAATTGTTTTATATATAAATAATTATAATATAGTATCTATTTATATATACTTAATCTTTTACTAATGTATATATATCTTATAAAAAAATATTAAATCTACACTTTTTAAGATAAATATTATTATTTTTTAATGAAATCATTTATTGTATTCGATACATAATTAAAGTTGTGTTGATACTTAATGTAATATTTCTTCGAGTAAAAATCATATAGTTTTTTATCATACCTCTAACTATGTCTCTTGTTAAATTTATAAAAAATAAATTTTAAACTCTAACTCTTATTTTTTATATCCTAAACCTTAAACCTTTCACCCTAAAAATACAACCTACCCCTAATTTCTTAAACCCTAAACGCTTTAATTTAAAACGAAAACACGAATAAAGACATGAGAAAAAGATAGATTTATGTTAATCCATCTGATATTAATTACTTGCTAACAATATCTATATACTAAGGTTTTTCCCTGCACTACATCATCGTATTTTATCAAATAATACTTCAGAATGATATGTTTTTGGTATCCACAACCAATCAAGTGTCGACCATGACTTTGATTTTAACATAAATCTACAAAAGAAAAAGGTGAGGGAAAAACATAATCATGCATTCAGAGAATGTGAGCACCACACAGACATGGTGATCGTCAACTGCCCAACTTTGATCATGTCCCACAGAAACCTACTGGGGTTATGTCTCTGGCGTTAATTGAGTTCAAATGTTATGGAAACTTAATGATCGGTTGGTTTAATGAGATAAAAAATTAGATATATTGAATAATGTTAAGAATATGAATCGTAATATTATAAATAAAGAAAATTAGATTAAAAATATATTCTCGTATATATCAAATAAGCTTTAATTATCTTTAACTTCTCTATTAATTGGCATTCATTTTATGAAATCGTCAAATTAGAAGTAAAAGATTTGATGTAGAAACTTGAGCCCCAATTTTTCTTTGTAATCAGATTGTTGTGATAAATTATGATTAGGACAATAAAATTTCAGTGTTGATGCAACAAACCATGTGGTAGTTATAAAAATATATATTAATAATTTTTAATTTTTAATAAAATATATATTTTATAAATAAAACTGATCGAAATTAAATTTTTTAAGATGAACATCGCCTATGATTTTATAAATAAAATGTATATAAAAAAACAAATCTAGAGGTATGATCCGAGTGGATCCACTTCGTCATCGTGCATCGTAATTGGCCTTGTGTGAACTTGATTATGTTGTTGACTAATCCTACTTAAGGAGATTGGTTCGACACAATCTGAGTACTCAACGGATGGTAGACTAAGGAAAAAGACTTTGAATGGGTAGGAAATGAGTCACGCATCGCCGGTCTTATTTCGACATCAGGGAATCTGATGTAGGGATGTAAATGAGACGAGACATGTCGAACTCGACTCGAAATCTTAACGAGTCGAGTCGAACTGAGTTTAGCACTACTCGAGCTCGAACTACTCAAGCTCGAATGGAGCTCTGTTGGGTATAAAAACAGGGTTGAGCTTGTAACAGGGGATCATGGATGTAGATGGTGCGAATTGAATTTTATATCCGTTAAATATTATTGTTTAAAAAATGTTGTATGAATCAATCGAACTTATTAAGATCAGGTTGATATTTTACCAACGAAACCAAAAATAACTGTAGGGATCGAGAGGGACAATCGTCTTTTAATTTCCGAAGATTTTTTTTTTTTTTGTTTTTTTATTTAAATTTTTTAAAAATTGTTTTTTATGAATTTGTCCCCATACATTTAAACATTTATGTTTTACCCCCTTAACCTCAAATCTTAGCTCCGTCCTTGCAAGCTGTATTTGACTGCATATAATTCAAACATATTCTGCTCCCAAACCATCATCTTGACAGTTCCATTTTCATTGAACTTGACAAAACCTGTTCTCAAAGAAGATTAAAGTATTTGGGATGAAGTATTTAAAATATAAATATTTAAAATAAAAAATAAATTTATAAAAAATTAAAATTTAAAAATTTAAATAGAAAATAAAAATAGAAAATAAAGGCGTGAGGTGGGGAAATATAGTTCCGTCACTGCTTCCTTAGGTGTCTAGTACTTAATTTATTTTATTTTTTAAAGTTTAAAACTTTGAAATATTTTTTTAAAAATATTTTTTTTAAAAAAAATTTAAAATTATCTAATTTTTACAATCTCTAAAACTGTATATGATATTTTTAGTGTTTAATTTTTATCGTCTATATATAAGATGTTTTTTAAATTTTTACAAAAAATCTTGGTTAGAATTTAAATTTTTCAGATTTTCAATCGAAAAATAGATAATTAATTGATACATATCTTTCACAACGATCATAGATCTTGTTGTCATTTTTCTATTTAAAATATTAATTAAAGATTTGTGAGTGGTTTTGGGCATGCATAACATGTGTGATCGTATAGACTCTAAAAAATAGAGGTAACATTAAATTATTATTTTATGTTGAATCAAAATATTAGATAGATTACTCCGTTACACAGTTTTGATTATATTAACTAACTGCTAGAATTTTTGTTTTGATATAATTATTGAAAATTATTTTAGATTAATTTAAAAGATTTAAAAAATAATTTTTATGTTTAAATAATTTTAAAGATAAATTTGAGAAGTTTTTCAGAGTTTTGAAAGTGTTTTAAATATTTTAAGTAATCAAATTTCAACACAGGCGGTAGTTACAGGCGGTAGTGATATGGTATACCCCATTTTTAACACGATTAAGGATTTTCAACTATTTTAATTTTTCAGGACTGAAAAACCGTATCGATACGCACTTAGGAGTACCAATACGTATAAGATCATTTTGTTACGCTTGTACGCGTATCGATCCTGATTTCATACCCCAACAACTATTTAAATTACAGGACATGATATGGAACAAGATGTATCGATACACTATTGACACAGTGTATCGATACAAGCCAACGCGTACTGTTACACAAAGACTAGAAAACTTGTAACGACTAATAACAATATTAATACGATAATACGTGTATCAATACGGAAAACTCTAAAACTGTATTTATTACGGAAAATAAAGGCTTTAATGGCTCCAATTCAATCCTAATTTCAATTACCCTAACGACTATTTAAATTGCAGGACATGTGATACAGAACAAGATGTATCGATACACTATTGACACAATGCATTGATACAGGCCAAGGCGTACGGTTACGCAAAGACTAGAAAACTTGTAACGACTAATAACAATATTAATACGACTATACGTGTACCAATACGAAAAACTCTAGAACTATATTTATTACAGAAAATAGAGGCTTTAATGACTCTAATTCAATCCTAACAGTCTTTAATAACTAAAAACTCAATTGAGACTATAAAATGGACCTTCAAACATCAATAACAACTAATGATTAAATACCAACATATCTATGATTATAATTAATATCTTAAAATAAGTTAAATACTTATTAAAATAAAGCCCTTACTCGTCCTAAATTTTATATTTGAATAATTAAAAAAACTTTTTTAATAATATTCTTTTTAATATAAAGTAATTTAATCTAATTTTATCTCCATCCTTAGAGTATAAACATTTTCCATTAAATCAACAATATTTTCTAGTACATTTATATATGATTTGATTATTTAATAATTTAATTGAAATCAATACAAGAGTATCTGAAAGTAATAATTTTCTTTACCAAGTTGCCCTTTCATAGAAAAAGGGCCACTTCTCATTATAAGTAGAAAAGAATAAGAGCATAAAGGACATTTTTGCAAGGCAAAAGTCTTTGAATAGCCTAAGAATCAAAGAAAATTGTGAATATTAAAATGATTATAATCACATGACTCAATATTTTGATGGTGCTGCTTTAGGGTATGAAATCAAGCTCTCTCTCTCTCTCTCTCTTGGAGCTTTTCCTAAGGGAAACAAAGATAAACCAGCCTAGGCTCTGAAATCCGTAGGAAAAACACTTCCCTTTCAAAAAAATAGAAGAAACCAACCTGCAGGCAGCAAGTTCTATGCATTTTGACTCTCACTCTCTCAACCCACATTGACTTGCACCTGGTTCAAAGTTAAAACCCCAAGGCTTCTAAAACACAAGCCAAAAAGAAGATCAGAAAAGCTTGTCTATGTGTTGGGTTCTGAGCAGCAACCAGATGATGATCCTGAGAAGAAAGCTAGCTTGCATGTCTATCCTACTGCTCATGCTGCTACAATTTCACACTCCTTGTTCTGCAGGTTTGTACGAGAAACTCAACAGATTCGAACCAGGGTCCGGCACTGGGCTAACCCCTCAAGCACATCAGTTTAAAGGATCCAATACAGATAAAGAGGGTGATGACATTTTTGAAGCTGAAAAGAGGAAAGTCTATACAGGTCCCAATCCTCTACACAACAGGTGAGTAAATACCAGGAACAGCAAAAAGTACCCAAACCTTGATTTCCTCCATAAGTTTCAAGCTGTAATATGATAATATCTACTTCCATTTCATTTCACTTCCTTGTGAAACCATTTTTGATGCTTCAGGCTTAGCTTTGAGTTTTATTTGTTGAAGAATTATACTTTATATTTAGGCAAGTAACACTCTCGATTTTATAGTGACGTCCTGATTGATATGAATCGACCTGTATTATATATTCAGCTATAATGAAATATTGATCTTGTCATTAATGGGGTTGTTAGATGTTATTAATGCCCACCAGCATGCTTTTCCTGCAGTAGGTTGGTCTGCTGTCTAGGTGTGTTCTATGTTTCACTCACTAATTTCTGTTGTATTGTAATAAATCAAATAGTATATGACCGTAGGTTTGTACGTATTGTTTTTTTGCCTGTGTTAGTGTAGATTTTTGGATGTCTGCGACTGAGGTAGCCATCTCTTCATCTTAATTTCTCTGGGCTGAATGATTATGAGTAAGGGTCCCGCTGTGTGTTGGGTACTGATTTTGTTTTGCCAGCCACAAACTCCACTCTCTCTCACTCTTCTTCAGCAAAGGGTTTTCACCAGCTCAAGGAGGGTGGTTTTTTTTCTTTTGTGGGAAAAAATGGAAAAAGGAAAAATAAATTTCTAGGTCAAATTTTATTGGGATAATAGCATAAATACCCTCTATACTTATTTAAAATTATTAATAGTGTGTCTAAAGTTTGTAAACGTTTAATATCGATCTCTCATAGTTTTTTTTTACGTTTAAGAGTCAAAAAAGTCCTTAAAGTTTTTATAAAAAAATTAATTAAGTCCTTGAATTTTTTAACCTAATTATGCTTTTGAACCAAAAAAAATTAATCAGTTAAACTCTTGAACTAAAAAATTAAATCAATTAAGTCATTTGACTAATTTTGACCATTAAATCTGAACAGTACGTTGTATCATAGTATTTTCACTTGATATTTCTTAGAATTTTTATTTTATTTATAAAAAAATCTTTAAATGTTCTGAGACTTCTAAATTGTCAAGATTTAATAGTTAAAATTAGTCAAAAAACTTAATTAATTTAATTTATTGATTCAAGGGTTTAATTGTTTTAATTTTTTAGTTTAACGACTTAATTAGGTGTAAAAAAATTTAGAGACTTAATTGATTTCTTTTCAAAAGTTTAAGAATTTCTTATACCCTTGAGCCTTTTTTATCATTTAAAATATCATCATTACTTAAAACTTCGTTAATTGATGACGTGTTAGTGACACGTGACACGTGACACTCTCGGATCCTGTTGTACGGTAAATTTTTAGGAAAAAACTAAAAATCAAGGGGCTTTGACAAAATTTGACCTTTTTTCTTTTTCAAGGCAAAAGAATATCAACAACAAAGCTAGAAAATGCAGTTAAATTTTCTGATCTCTGAATGAAGTGAAAATAAGATTGAGCCATGTTTGATTCTCTCGATTTCTCTCTCTTTTCATAACCCATAAGAAAAATAAAACCTTAAAAAATAAGAATAAACTGGGAAGAAGAAGAACCCATTTAGACCCATCTCAGGTCATATAAGTCTGGGATTTTTCAGATCAATGAGAAGTTCGTGGAGAAGAAGCTAAAGTCTTTTGACTTTTTGAGTTGAATTGTGACGTGGCAGCATATGATTGGTACACACGTCCTGATGATCAGTCCTTAACCGCGTTAGACTCAAGGAGCATTTTGGAAGAAAGAAATAAAGTACGAGAGGTATATGAAATGTTTATAAAGTTCAGACACCATATTGACAAATTTAAGAAAATATGGGGACATTGATGTTATTATCCCAATTTTAACAAATTAGCAAATATAAATTATATTTATATAACGATGATTTAGAAAGAAAGAAAAAAAATAAAGGGTGTTCAAACAGTCAGTTTAAGTAATCTAATAAATTTAATAATTATTTTATATTAATTTAATTAAATTTAATGATTATTTTACAAATTTAAAAATTTAATATATATATTTTATAATATATAAAAATTTTGGTTATTTAATCAAAGTTTAGAATAAACATTGATCGTTAATCGATTTAATCTAAAATAAATCGAATGATTAATAAAAAAACTTTGATTCAGTCGATTAATTCAGTTGTAATTTTGAACACCCTACCAATAATATGTATTTTAAGAGATCTGAGATTGAATATTTATGTGTACAAAATGTGTGTGCATTATTAAATAATTAAAAAATATATGAACTATTTCTTGCATAATCACATCAATATGTTAAAAATAATCTATTAGAATTAGTTTTATTAACATCGATAATAATATAATATAATATATAAAATAACGTAAAATCTAATATATTTAAATATTTAAAAATTTATATGATATAAATATTTTATTATTCGGTGTAGTGATTGGAGGATCAAGAGACCGTTTAGTGTTGTTGACCGAAAAAAGTTAGAATGATGAAGAAAAAAAGTGGAAGGAAAAATATAATGAAATTGCTTTAATTGAAAAAAGAATGTGAATTAAACTAAGAAAAGAGAGTGAATTAACCGATAAGTGTTGAGTGTAATGATAAAATATATTATATTTTTAAAGATAGGATTTTATTTTAAATTTCAAAGAAAATATTATTAAGAGAAAAAACAATGAATTCTAAACCTGAATCATCGTAAAATAAATATATAATTTATTAAAAAATATATAATTTTTTTATAAAAAAAAATCAGAGACCAATGTTGGTTAAGGTGATCAGTTCCTATGTCATTCCAGTGTCATGTAATCGTATTAAACACTGAAATATTATTCTTAGAGCAAAGGATTTGTAAACGATTAGGGAAATTATTTGTTAAGACAAACATGATGGTGTCGGACACTGGCATCTTGAAAGCTAACAAGGGATAGAATCATGAGGAAAGGTTGACTAAACATAAAGAGGATAGGACAGGGTTAAAGTAGAATTTGTACGTTGTTTAAGGATGAAAAAAATTAATAAATATATTATATTAGTATTTTAAAAAAATTAATATACGAAATATACGTTTAAGAAAATATATATAAATAGTACTTCACATTAGGGATGGCAGCCGAGTATAGTTTTGCGAACTCCGCACTGCAGCCGTAATAGTTGAAGTGGGGATAGATACGAGTTTGATGGGTAGTGAGCGGGTGTGGATGTAAAAAATTATATCCATCATGGGTAGTAGGGTGATGGGTTTAAGACCTTACCCGCATCGTATCCACCCGTCCCATATCCTCCTGTTCCGTATCCACACGCCATATAAATTTTGAACTATTTGTATTTGTGAACTTTGATTATGCCTTTTATTATGATATTTTATGTACTAAAATATTAATTTGTTATAAAATCTATGTTAATCCTAAGCTTGTGGACTTTGAGCTCAATTAATTTAGTTTGAAAAACTGATGATTTATGATTGTGGTTGAATTAATCAGGTTAAAAATTTATAATGTGTGGATAAGTAAAATTTATAAAAGTGTAAATATATTTTAGCTAAGTTAACTATATATATTAGTTAGTTGTAGTTAAGTAGAATTTATATCGGTAAAAATATATTTAGTTAAATTAATTATCATTAATTAGTTAGATGTAGTTAAATTTATATAGGTATAAATATGTTATATATATATAAACACTTATCAAACAATAAAGTATGCAAAATTTTACTCTTTTTTATAAAAGTTTATGATTTATTTTTACATAATTCGATATAAATAATTGTTTTAGGTATGTACAAAAGGATACATTTTGAGTGGTGGGTGTGGGGATGGATTTAATAATGTACCTACTTGGGCGGGTGTGAATTTGAAAATTATATTCACCGTAGATGATGGGTAAGTGATGGATATAAAATTTTTAGGTGAGTATGAGTATGGGGGAGGAAGTATCCGCACCCCCCCCACCCATCTCTCATCCCTACTTCACATATTTTTGTATCACTGTTTTGATATTTTAATTAAATTTTATAAGATTGTATTTAATATTATATTTTGGTATTATAACCGTTTATAATTACCGAAGATGATTATGTGATCGATTGTAATTATAATTCTAATCTAAAATATTTTAATATTTTATCATTTTAGTCTAAAATCGATCCGATTTAAACATTATCCTAACTTTTGGGGGTAAAGATAAAAATAAAGAGAGGTATCGACAATGATGAAGAGCAAATGGCCGTCTTTGACCGACGATGTGAATTAGAGTTACTATCTAATTGATAGAAATATACAAGTTTTGGGACTAAAGTTAGTAATATCCCAATAAAAATAAATCACATCGTCATCTTCGTTAAATTTTATTGGTTAGATAACAAAACATAATAAAAACATAACATTAAGTATCATTTTATACAAAAAGTTAATTCAGATACCAAAACAGAAATATGAATGCCGGTGGGTCAAGTTTATCGGAATTAGCTCATTTAAACTCTTGTTAAGTCGACTTTAAGCAAAGGTAATGCTGATATAACTTTATGGTTAAAAGAACGATTGTAATTTTTGAAAGTCACGGTTTCAAACATTAGTATTACAATATAATAGTTGAGCGATCAATATCTAATAATTGAGAGTAAACTCTAGAACAGATACTACTGTTTTTATGCTCCCATTTTTTTTTAATTTGAATCGGTTTGGGTTGAGATTTTTAGGCCGAATATTTAGAATTTGTTTTTTTCGTGATCAAATATTTTTAAATTCTAATAAATTCATATTGACGAGCTTTAACATATTCACAACATTTTAAAGTTTTATGTTATAAATATTCTCATTTCGAATATATTAATTAATTTTACTTATATACAATAAAAATGCAATTTAAATTCACTTTATAAAATGTAAAGATATAGATAAACTTTATTAGACTTTGATGGTACGGTCAATAGTTTTTAGAAAGTGAATTAATAATATTTCAAATTTAAATTTAAAATTATCTCAAAGATAAACGATTAAAAAATAGATATGCGATTTTTAAAAAGATAAAATATAATTTAATTATACTAATATAATTCAAATTAATTATCTTCATTTTTAAGATAAACTTTTTAGATTTAAATTTAGTATTTTTAGTTTGAATATTTTTTCTGTCATTTTTTTAGAGTTTTTATTTATTTGTTTTATTAGAATTCTTGGTATAAATATCCTTAGGTTTAACTTTTTATTTATTTATTTCAATAATTGAAGTTTTTTTTCACTATTTTTATTTTTTTCGTTTATTTTTCATCATTAAAATACTAAGTACGATTCAATCCAAACTTAATTAAATTTATCTGAATATGAAATCATAGGAAATATTCGAAGATCAAATTAAAATTTATATTATTTTTTTTGTAACTGATTTAGCCAAAGATTAATTATTTTATTTGTCAACTGATTTTATTGATACATGTGTTGATATCATATTTAATATTTTTATTATTATTTTTGTACAGTTAGATTAAATTAAATTATGCTTTATTTATATCAAGTCGGTCAAAAATTCGTTCATTATTAATTTTAGATATTTAATATTTTATTGATTAATCCAAATCTAAAATTATAAAAATTTAATATAAAATATTTTTTTCAAACTTAATTTATTTCATTTAAAATAACAAATTTAAACCTCCTATAATCTCTTCCCATTAAATTAAATGCATTTAAATGCCTCGAAATTTGATAACTCGTGAGAATATAACACCACTTTATACTATTCTTTTAAATAAAAAAATTATGAAAAGAAAACTTTATACTGTTGGAGATATTATTTAAAAACATAAAGACAAAAGCACTCAAAACACTGCCAACTTCAGTTCTGCTCCAACTTCGTTCTTCCTTCTAGTAAAAAAGCACAGAAAAAGGGCATGCAATCGGAGAACTCGGAGCTATACCGTTTCCTGGCGCAAAACTGTGCTGAAAATGGACCCGACTATGTCTTTTCTTCTCCCGGTTCCGACTTTCAGATCATGCAAAGTTTTTCTAATTCCTCCACCACCCCCTCCACGTACTACTCTCTGGAGATGTCTGGTTTTACTACCGAAACGCCGCCGCAGGATAGAGCTGTGGAGGCTTTGAAGAATCACAAAGAAGCGGAGAGAAGGAGGAGGGAAAGAATTAACTCTCATCTCAACAGGCTTAGGAGTCTCCTCCCATGTAACTCCAAGGTATTTTTTTATATTTGTACTCGATCGTAAATTCTTTGAAATTGGATTTTTCGATCACGGTTGTGGACGTTGTGGCGTAATTTTAAATATGATTGTAGTTTACGGTGTTGCGAGGACCTCTAAATCCGTAATTTTTTTCTAATACTCGTGTTTTTTTTCGTTATCTTTACCCATCAAATCAATGTTTCCTGGATGCATAAAATCTTTAGATTCTAAATTATTGGGATCTATGATCTATCATTCTAAAACAGCTTTTTTGAGGTTTCGAAGCAGCAGCTACAGTTTTAATGAAAGTAAGCAGTCTTTCTGGAATTAGGGTTTCCTTTTAATCTAAAAAAGCTTTGAATTACATTTTCTCAGACAGACAAAGCTTCACTTCTAGCCAAGGTGGTCCAACGCCTGAGGGAACTGAAGCAACAAGCACTTGAAATAACTGAACTCGAGACCTTACCATCCGAAACCGATGAAATCAGGGTTCAGTCATGCGATTGTTCAAGTGACGGAACGTCAATATTCAAGGCTTCCTTGTGCTGTGAGGACAGAAGCGATCTTTTACCGGAGCTGGTCCAGGTTCTAAACTCTCTCCATTTGAAGACTGTAAGAGCTGAAATGGCAACCATGGGAGGGAGAATCCGCAACGTTCTGGTTGTTGAAGCAGAGAAAGATCATGGCGTTGAATCTGATTCGGTTCATTTGTTGCAAAATGCATTGAAATCTTTGGTTGAACGATCAAACTCAGGTGATCGATCTAAGAGGAGACGGGCATTAGATCACAAAATAATTGTCCCATGATGTTGTACTCGGTACTCACTAGTCACGGTTTAGAAGTTTCATCTTAAACTTTGATTTGTTTTTCTTTTGTTTTTTTTCTTGGGAGTGGGGTGACTGGTGATTAATATGAAATGAGTGTTATTATTAGAATAATAAAATATAGTTTTTTTTTATTCAGCTACAGTGATTACAGTATTATCTATTCTAGAGTATATTTTCAACCATTGGATATTGATCTCTCAATTACTATGCTAACAGTACTGGTGGTGCTCAAACCTGTGAGCTCCAGGAACAACAATCGTTCCTTTAACCGATGAAACTAGTGATTCGTGTATAAAATATGATTTTAAAATGTATAAAATGAGGGTATGTATTATTAAATTGTTAAAAATATTTATAAATAAATATTATCTTGTTACCGTGATATAATTCATAGGATCTGATCCCCTCCTGCTGCTACCTCTCTTCTGTGTTCTAGGCATCGGCCTCTATAGTTTTCCATAACATCAACAGCAAGCTGCATAAGATATGATATGTACGTGATTTGCGTCTTTTAGCTGCAACATGCAGTTGTTTCTGTGAGTTCCCAAACTCTGTATCAAACTACAGCCTAGGCAGTAAGCAGTCTCCTGCAACATGAGGTTGAGGGTTGGGGACAGATCTTGAAGGTCTGCGTTACATCAAACTTCGATCTGATGCTTAACACCATGGGTATGATTTGGGACAGTCGGTCAATAATGACTGATGGATTCGTTTTCAACTCCGGGTATTAGTCAACATGAAACAAACCTCTAAGATCGTAAACATTCTCACACGAATTCTACTAAAAAAATATTAAATGAATTTGACTCATTACGTTATTTATGATGTATCTAATAATAATTTTTTATATTATTTTTTAAAAGTGAATTTTTATTTTTATGAAAATTCACCGTGTGTCTGTATAAACAGGATAAACAATTCCGGTCATATGCATCTTTAAACTAAGATTTATTTCATAGGAGAGGGTGAGGAAGGCGTAGAGCTGACAAAAAGGGTGAGGAAATGATGGGTTTGGGGAACATCAGCGTTTGTGTTTGCTTACTCATTTCGAGAGAGTCAAGAAACAAAGTGAGGGAGTGGGCACAGTGTGTCGGGAGGACGTGCTCGTGGTCTGGGGCGTGCTCTCGGCTACATTCTATACTCCACTTTTCCTACATTCAAGTAATCATGACGAAGCATGAATCATTTGATTTTATCGGTTAAAGGAATAATTATTGTTTTTAAAAGTTACGGGTTCGAGCACTAATACTATCAGTACAATAATTGAGCTATCAATGTCCAATGGTTAAAAATATATATTCTAAAACAGATACTATTATAATTATTATAGCTAAATAAAAAAAAATAATCATGAGGACTAACAGTCGTTTTCATTCCATAATTCCAAGCACGGAGGTAAATATATGTATCGTTTATGCCTTTCACTTATTGTATATAGAGTTTAGGAAATTATGTTAAATTCAATATAGATATTAATTTGTAATTATCGGATTAATTTTGATATTTTTATAATTTATAAATTTATAATCTTATTTTAACAAAAAGTAATACTTTCATTTTTAATAATAATAATACTTAGTCTTGCATGGCAAGCATTCGTTTACTTGATTTGGCAAGAGCGAAATAGAAGGTGTTTCTAGGGTATACAACGCACTTGTAATGAGGTTTTTGTGTGTTTAAAGAATATTCTTTGTATTCGATTATGTCATAAGAATGTTCGATTACAAACTGTACAAAATGCGATTTTTGTTGCATGGGGGTCCTTTAAAATATAATTTGTAACAGGGGTTCTGCTTTAAAATAAATATTAAAGATTTATCTAAAATAATGATACTAACAACAATTACAAATTAAGAAGTATAGATATATTTAATTTTAATAAATTAATAATAATAACAATTACGAATTCTATTGCAATAAGTAATACTTTTCGTTTTATTAATAATGACACCGACAACAATTACAAATTAAGAAGTAAACAAATTATATTTTATTTTTAAAATTATAATAAATCAATAGTTCAGATTTGGGTCGACAGGTAGACATATTCGAGTTTAAATCATCATAACTTTAGTTCATAATTAGTTTAAAGTCGAGGGCTAAAGATATTTATCATACTAATTAAAAATTAGATATTTATAAAAAAGATATAAATCAAAGGTTAAATTTATCTAAAAATAAATAAGAGACAAAATAATAAGAAAATATCAATCTTAAGAGTAAAAATTATTTCAATGTCTAAAATTTTTAAAAATAAAATTAATTAAAAATAAAATTTAACAGATTTAATGAATAATTTATCTCTTTATTTAAGTAGCTAATTTTTTTAAAAAAACTGTTTCGTTCCGTAAAATAATATGAGTTAAGAAATAATTAAAATTAAAATTGTGACGTGATTTTAATGTTAAAAGTTATATAATTTATCTAAATAATCTGAATTTAAATATTTTGTACACAATATAAATATTTTATTAAAAAATAAAAATAAATATGTATCAACTTATAATTATATTAATATATAAAACACTTAAAATTAGACAAATTCAAGCTGTAACTAAGACCACTACATTACAGCAAGATTTTTATATTATCAGAATAACGTAAAGATTAAGACAACCACCACTACCACACACAAACAAATAAAAATCAGAGGAAGAAGACAAGGCCACAAATCAAAGAACTCTCTTCTCCGCCGGTCTACCGGAGAAGATGGTTCTTGCTGCAAAACTGCCACCGGCATGCCTCTCCACTTTTCCTTCGCCTCAAATACCTCCACACTCAACTCATTCTTGGCCCTCCATCACTGTAATCATACTTATAACCCCATCAAATCCTGTTCTTCTCTTGTTCATTTCAAGCGCCACAGAAAGTTAGACACCTTCGGGGTTTCGTATCGATACTCCGGCAGCGAAGAACACGATGAGAATTGCAGCTTTGATGAGGCAGTTTCCCTTTTCAACCAAAGGGAATACTACAAGTGCCATGACCTGCTTGAGGCCCTATGGAACAAAGCCGAGGAGCCTACTAGAACACTCATTCATGGCATTCTACAATGTGCCGTCGGATTCCACCACCTATTTAACCAGGTTGGAACCGAATTCATAGTATTAACATGCTATCTTCATCTTCTACTATCTACTGGTATGAAAATTAAATGAAGATTTTATATATGCAGAACCATAAGGGAGCTATGATGGAGTTGGGAGAGGGGCTGTGTAAGCTTAGAAAGATGAATTTCGACAGTGGACCATTCTATGATTTTGAGCAAGACATTGCTGCCGTTCTCAACTTCATTTACAATACTCAAATCGAGTTGGCTGCCTGTGAGTTACTTGTTTCTATCATATATACTTTATAAATGACATGAACATAGAATTAAGTTACTCGAGTTGAGTGCGAGTGCCGGAAACAGATACGTGTCTAATACGGATATGTATAATTTATTTCGGATATGTGTCGATTGTCAAACAAGAATACTTCAAGAAAACTTAAGAGTTGCATGAACATAAAGATGACCACATTTTCAGTCACAGCATATTATAGAGCCACTCCCCTGTGATAATCATTTCTCTTTATTTGACACCATGATTTACTATTAACATTTGGCTCACCAGGTGGTGATGACCTATGTGTGACGATGGAGCAGTCGGAGAGGTCGTATCTTCTCCTCGGAGGCTATGCCGCGGGCCAGCATCTTTATCATCTGCAAACAGATTCAAATGAAGTTGTGTATCTAGTGTTTTGCCCTCAAAGACCTGATGGATCTGCTCAGGCAACAGGTCCATCTCCAAGGGTAAGGCTTCCGGTTCTTAAAGGTGCAGAGGGCCAGCATTTGATCTGTAAATAAAGTCATTTCTAATCCTTCAAAAGATTAAGGTCTATAGCCTGATGTAATTTGTTTGATCAAAATGAAGGATTTATATAGTGGATGGACATTTTTGAAGTAGGTAAGACTTGAGTTTTCCTGCTGGCCAAAGCATTCCAGATTCAACTATACTGGCAAAAATTATTAGCAAAATCTATGTAATGCAAAGGATTTGAACTAAGTGTGTAATGTAATAGATAGCTACTAGAGTTGATAGTGCTTGTATTATCTACTGTTAAATTCAAAAGCAATGGCATTGCGATTCAACCAGATATGCCACAAAACCACACCAAATATTGCATCCCACTCCCCTCCTTTGCATAGAAATCAGGCTGTGACAGGTTCATTGCAATCCACTCCTTGATATCCATTGTTAGGAACTGAACCAACCTCTCCGGTTTCACTACTGAACTCCGGCAGGTGCCTAGGACATGGTCTACATCCTCAAATGCACCATCACACATAGGACACCAAGCATATGTCGTGAAATGCTGCCGTGCCCTTTCTCCGATTGCCATTAGTTTACCCAAGCATGTAAGGCACAAGAAGATCTTCACCTGTTGAGCTCCTCGATCTTCCAAGTAGGGTCCTCAGCACTAAAAGGTTTCCAATCCACAACCGCATCACCAAGCCAAGGAAGGGGACTTATTGTGGCCAGGCGCAAAAGAACATGCATCGAAAGCAGTGGTTTAAGTACAGGACAGCACCACTCACCCGACGGGGTCACGAAATTAGCTACCGATTCATTCCCAATGGTCATCACGCAGTTAGCCTCAACAAAGTTAATCAAAGGACCAAGTCTGGAATCCATGAGTCATGCCAGAACTACACATCTCTGCCGTGACCATTGCTATACACAATGTTACTTCTAACATCATTCTAAACCACCCCAACCCTTCTAGCGACGGATCCTGAAATTTATTTGAGGATGGACATATACAAAATTTCGAAATCTCAGCGAGCAGGAACCATAAATATTATAAAAACTTAAAAATTAATTCATAAAATTATAAAAATTAAGAATAAATATGTAAACTATAACATAAATTATTATTTAAAATTATAACAACATAGGGACCATACTAAAAACGATCTAAAATTTTGGTGATTATAACATAAATTTTAAAAATTTAGCGACCAAAATGAAAGTAACATAAAACTATAGTGATTATTTATGTAATTTTTAATCTCGAAATTATTATTTATTTGTGATTTACTCCCCAAATGATCAAACAACTTTTAACCTTTTCAACAAACAAATATGAATTAAAAACCTCTTTAATTCTATTTAGACTTCATTTTGCCAAAATTACAATTTTATAAAATATTATTTAAAATTTTGTGGTTAATTAATATTTTATTAAAAACTAAAAAATAAATTAATATTTTATCTAATATTTAAGGTTATATTTAAAAATTAATAATTTTTATTAATATACTACATCATCATATTAATATCATTTAACTTTTCAGTGACCAGAACGTTATAAAATGATAACGTAAATAATTAAAATATTATTTTTAAAATTTAATAAAAATAAGTAAACATTTATAAAATAAAAATTATCTTTAATAATTTATTCCAAAAAATATCACCTATTAAAGATTTGTATAGGCCAAAGGCCACTATATTATTTTAAAATTTAGTCCAATACTTTATTAGTCATTTTATGTAATTGAGTCATTATATTAATTTTATTTAAAAATATTGGTTCCTGTTTTTTATTTAATTTTAACAGTTAATTATGTCTTGAAAGCTATAAAAAAATAGTCCTCTATGTATATATTTTTTATTAATATAAACTTTAAAAAAATGTAAACATAGATGATTGAATATTTGTATTATTGAATTTATTTATTTATTAGGATTAAGGTAAAATTGATAAATAAATATAGAATAAGGATTAAAAATATATTTTTGGCTTTTAATATAGTTGATAAGTCATAATTAATAATAAATTTTTAGAGAGATTGAAAATTTCAAATAAAAATTAGTACAAATACTCAAATCTTACAAAAATAAAATATAGAGATTAAACATTAAATTTTACAAAAATCCTAACTTTTTTAGGGTAAAATCAAGGAAAATTCTACGATGAGTGTCGAACATCGCTAAATATCACTAACGTTAAATACCGTTGAATATTATTAAATTAATTAATAAAAATTTAAAAATATCAAGGACTCAATATGCAATTGATAAAAGAATGATAAACTCAATATAAAATTATTAATTTTATTTTAAATCCTTAAAATTTTTAATTTTTATTAATTAATTTAATAATATTTAATGATGTTCAATGTTATTGATTTTCGATATACATGGTAGAGGCATCCTAAAAATCAATTCGTTTAAAGTGAATTGGTGAAATTTATTATTTTCTGTTGAATTGATTTCCTTACAATTAAAATCAAATTGTAAAATCCTCAGTTTTACCTAATTTCGTCACGAATTCATTAATCATACAAATACCAAATATTAAAAAACGATTATAAAATATTTAAGATAAAATAATTTATGCCAAAATTTATATATTTTATTAATTAAATATTAATTTAAAATAATTTAATAAATTTAATCATTAATATTTAAAAAATATCTCAATTTAATTATTTTTGTCTCTCGAATCACTTAATCTTTATTGTTCATCATCTTTCTTATTTGAATATCTTCGATAAATTCATATATTAAATTAATTAATAATTTTAAAATAAAAAATATAGTGTTAACAAAGATATACAAACGATTTAAAATAAAAAATTAATAAAATTAATATATTTTAAAATATAAATAATTAAATTTATTTAATTATTTAATAATATAAATATAAATTTTAAAGACTAAAATATATATTATATTTTTTCAGATATCTATTTATACTTTAATAAAAAAAGTGATCCAACCATAACTAAAATTTTAATTGAACAACCAATTATAACTTTATTCATAATTGGAGGATTCAATCATAATATCATTAATAATTGAGTGACCTATAAGGTAAATTAGCTTAAAAATAAATAAAATAATAAAGAATGGCAATAAAAAAGGAGAAAAGTGTGAGATGGGTCCCATCTGTCTGTTCCATACATTGAACCTATACAAGTTTTTAATATAAACCAAAGCTGAAAACCCTCACATATAAGATGCTTTGGCAAGCCCACTTGTTTGGAGTTTTCCTTTCTTTCTCGGTGTAGGTTCTTCAGGGTGGGCAGCTTCTTCACCATCCCAGCTCCTGGATTCTTGCCCTAATTGCAGGAAAGTTCTCTTTTTTTCCCTTTTGGATTTCAGGGTATTGGAGATTTTATGCGGATACAGAGAAAGATTTTGTTTTTTTGGTTTATCGGTTGCATGAATATCGATGCTGTGTGACTTTTTCCTCTAATCTTTCGGTGATTTTTGTTGGGTTATATGTATTTTTTTCTGAAGTTTGTGCTTTGAGGTGGATATTTGTTCATAGATGCTTGTTTAGCTTGATGACTGATGAACTTGGGATTTTGGGGTTTTTCTGATTGGCTTGTTTGGTAGATGTAAATGTGTTTAGAGGGAAAAAAAAAAAGAACATGGCATGTTTGATTAATTGAGTGCTTGAATAATATTTATAGACTTGGCTTCAGGGAAAGTAAGTTGATGGGAATGGCATGAAGTTGTTTGCTTGAAATAAGTAATGGAAGGAAATTTATCACAAGGAGGAATGTTTTCGGATGGGAGTTCTTTTGGAGGTCTTGACTTACAAGGATCCATGAGAGTTCATCATCTTGCACAACACCCACATAACGTACATCAGCACCACCACCACCACCCTAATCCTCGCCAAGGCTCTTCCGTCCATCCTTCGGTTCTTGAGGGTTTTCCGCTCACGATGGGGACCATGCAAAACTCTGATCGGACCGTGTCGACGACAGACTGCAACAAGATGGAAAGAGGGAAAAGTGCAGTGAGTGATGAGGATGAACCCAGTTTTACTGAAGAATGTGTTGATCATCATAATAATGATGGAACGAAAGGCAAGAAGGGTTCTCTATGGCAGCGTGTGAAATGGACTGATAAAATGGTGAGGCTTCTAATTACAGCGGTGTCTTATATTGGAGAGGATGTGGTGGGGGACTGTGGTGGTGGGATGAGGAGGAAATTTGCAGTTTTACAGAAGAAGGGTAAATGGAAATCAGTTTCCAAAGTTATGGCTGAGAGGGATTATCATGTTTCTCCTCAACAATGTGAGGATAAGTTCAATGACCTGAATAAAAGGTATAAAAAACTAAACGATATGCTTGGTAGGGGCACTTCTTGTCAGGTTGTTGAAAATCCGGCACTTTTGGATGTTATAAATTACTTAACTGAGAAAGAAAAGGATGAGGTTAGGAAAATTTTAAGCTCAAAGCATCTTTTCTACGAGGAGATGTGCTCTTATCATAATGGGAACAGATTACATCTGCCTCATGATCTACAATTGCAACGTTCCTTGCATTTGGCTCTTAAAAGTAGAGATGATAATGAGAATGATGATGTAAGGAGGCACCAAAATGATGATCTTGATGATGATAACCATGATATGGAAGCTGACAATCATGATGAGCTTGAGGAGAATCATGCTTCACATGAGGATGACAAGACGACATATGGGGCATTAGGAGGATCTACTAAAAGATCAAGACAAAAACAAGTCCACAGAGATGCTTGTTTCCAGAATTGTTTGAACTCTCAGGACTGCAACAAAAGCTCTTTTTCTTATCCTCCAGTCGTGCAAGCTGATACGAACCAAGCTCTACCTGACAGTTCAAGAGCTGCTTGGCTGCAGAAGCAGTGGATCGAGTCTCGCTCACTTCAGCTAGAAGAACAGAAACTGCAAATTCAAGTGGAGATGCTAGAATTGGAGAAACAACAATTCAAGTGGCAGAGATTTAGTAAGAAAAGGGATCATGAATTGGAAAAGATGAGAATGGAAAATGAGAGAATGAAGCTTGAGAATGAACGAATGGCATTGGAGTTGAAGCGAAAAGAGTTGTCTGCTGATTAAAGCCATGTAATTTAAACTTTTTTTTTGTTTCCTACCGTTCTGAACCTTGATTCAAAATTATTTTTGTTGCTGGTAAGCTGCTATTGATATTTCCATGGAGCATGACATATATAGTGGGCACACTATGTTGAAAATTATGATGTTGCCTGCTTTTGTGCTGAAAACATTGGTAGTGACAATTACAATCTCTGCTTCTTCTTGTTTTGCCTTCTATGAAATGCTATTGTGGCTTCTAGAACTAATTTGTTTTTACTTATTGCTTATGTATATATGATATATCTATGTAGGTATCATGATAAGACTCAGTTGTGTGCTTTTGTTCATTTTGTTGTTTAAACTCTTGGATTGTTCCTCCATTATATAAGATGGATGTGCTGTTTATGAACTTATATGTTTGTCATGTTCAAATATAGGGTACTTGATATTGCTTCTCATACGATTCGAATATCGAGTACTAAGTTTGATTTTTTGGTTCTTTTATCCCATACATTATGGTTGGGGAAATTTTGGGATAATCTAATCCAAAATTAAATATTAGAATATAGGAATCTTTAGTTATATTTTGGATTCTAGGCTAATTTTTAGGTATAGATAATAGAATGTCATGTGTGCTTCGTGTTATCTTACAAAAATTAAAAAAAAATTTAAAAAATGGAGAACAGCTCTTATAAGTGACGTCTTTCTCCTAAATCATTATTTGTATGTAGTGTTTTCTTATATCTTTCTCCCAAATCATCATTTGTATGTAGTGTTTTCTTATATGCATTATAACTTTTTGTCCAAATTTTAAAATAAACTTTAAAGATCAGATTTTCTAAATAAAAACTTTAAATACTTTATATATCCAGTCTTCTTTGTGGTTGTACATCAGAAATTGCATAAATTCCTAAATATGTCTCTTGATTTCTCTCGGAATCATGGATGAAATTATATGTGGTGGGAAGAGTAATCGCTCTCTACCCTTAAAGATTTTTATTTTTGTTTTTTTATTTAATTTTTTATTTTTTTAATAAATTTACCCTTTACTTCTAGATATTTATGTTGTCCCCTTAACCTTAAGTCCTGAGTCTATCGTATACAGCATTGTTACACAAGGTATATATTTCCTATATAGGTTGAAAAACAAACAGTAAAATGAAAAAGGATGTCTTATAATTTGGAGAGCTCCAAATTTCTTTTTTTTTTTAAATGTGAATCAAATGGTTTAAGATGCTTTATTCCAATGTTTAATAATTAATGAAAATATTCGAAATTATATGTTAAATAATATTTATACCTTTTTATTTTATATTTTTAAATATTAAATATTTTTTATTACTCCTTTTTATTTTAAAAAATAATATTTTTTAGTTATTACTCACAAAACTATAACACGCAACTTCATTGGAAAGACAAAATCACATGCAGCCATCACAGACATGACTACTTAATACTTACTTAATAGGAAGTCGGTAATATGCCTTTCACACTACTTAATGGTCACTTAACTATATTTTAATGTTTATTTTTGTTATTAAACTTTCGATTGTTATAAAATGGTTAATAAATCCTAATTACCGCTAATTGATGTGGTAATTATACAAAATTGTTTAATAGCATAATTAGCTTTTTATATTTATATATTCAATTGATTTGATAATTTAAAAACTAAATTTAAATTTTATATTTATAAATTCCATCAATTTAGTTTTATATTCTTTAGAAATTATTTTACCTTTTTTAATAAAAATAGGAGTAAACTAATAAAATTCGTAAATAATAAACTTAAATTTATTTATCTTTCTAAAATTAAGAGCAAATTAATCATATTCCATTAAAATCAAATGTCAAGCTACAAGAAAACAGGGAAATAACTCTAAATCAACACGAATCACCCTTTTTTTTACTTGTGCAGAGCACAAAAGCAATTCTCTTCGCCTACCTCTGCTGCAATACAAGGAGGCTGAACATCCCCTTCATACCAAGATGACCGTTTTTCGACTAATTCATTCAGGAAAAAATCGAGCTTCTCGATGGTCACGTTAGGCATCACCACCACATGAGCTATGTTCCCTTGGCAAGCAAGCTGCCACCGACGAACAAACTCCTCATCCAGTGGACGTTCAAACACAACAGTACTGCTGAGTTCATTGAGCATGGCACTGATCCCTGCCCCGCAAAGTCGGTCCTTCAAGTAGTGAGCATTTCTGAGGCATTTCTGGACATCTTTTTGAAATCCTTTATAACCTTTTCGGTTGAGAGTATACCAAAGGAAAATAGGAGCATGACCATTCCGACTTCCCATGATCGTAGCATCCCTCGATGCAAGGTATTCAACATTGCTTGAGAGTACATTGATGTGCTCCATCCTGGTGATCTGCACACCACAAGGCATCGGACATCCCACAAACTTGTGGCCAGAAACACTAACGCTTCCAATGGGCTTCTTGAAGCTAACCTTCGGTGCCTGTTCACCACCAAAAGTGCTATCAAACTTAAGAGTAATGAAACACACAAGATAGGATAAAGGTAACTTAGAGAAGAGTTGGAGATATCAAACTATGAGAATTTGAACGAACTTGTCATCTACTTGCTGACAGGATTCATTCAAGCTTAGTAACCATGTTCATTCCTTTCACATGTTTTAAGCATGTCAACAAACATCAAACTTATTAGACGGGTTAGCATGTTTCATATTAGTGCAGCATCTACATAGGCGTCTTAGTATTTGACGAAACTATATATATAGAGAGAGAGACAGACCACAAGCAGTAACATAGGACTCTCATGGTACTTTACCTCAGCTCTTCAGACCAATCCTGATGCACTTTATAAAGTGAAATTCAGAGTAAACCCATACATTTTTACATTATACAACTAGCTAGAACAGAATTATAAATAGGAGGAACAAACACAGCATGCTTATGCCTCAAATGTGATTAATAGAGCTTTGCAATGTTTTTCAAAAGTAGAACCCATTCAATTAGAAGCTATACATGTTATAACTTACCTTCTTGACAAAAGGCATCATGAGTCCAAACAAAGCTCCATCACAATGAATGTAGAACCTATCATGTGAAAATCCACATTCTTCAAGGGTTTGTATCACACCATCAAGGTCATCTACCGCTCCTTTGACAGTTGTTCCTACAGTAAACATCATTAACCAAGTTACCTATCTCATTTGAACCAAAAAGATGACTTTTTCCTATGACAGTGAGAGGATGAATGTGAGAGAGAGAGACCTATATTAACATTGAGTATAGCCGGTTTGTCCTTGTTAGCAAGCAACTTCACTCTAAGATCATTGCAATCAATCTCACCAGAGATCAGAGTATCAACCTTCACACACTGCATTCGATACATTCGTGTTGCTTTAAAAACAGAGTAATGCGACTCTCGTGATGCATACAAAATCCCATCTGGAAACACTTCTCTCCTGCCAAACTCAATCATCAGTGATTTCTTTTTATCAATTAAAAACAATATTGCCTTGAACGAACATAAATAAGTCAGAAAAAACACCAACCCAACTAAAATTCCATGAAGATTGCCTTCTGTGCCACAATTTGTAATGTAACCCCAGTAGTTATTCTCCTCTATTTCCCATAAACGGGCAAACCAATCTAGCACACCAACTTCAAACTGCCTTGAATGAACTCCATAGTTACTTTCAATAAATGGATCTCCTAGATTGTTGATTGAGAAATGTTGTAACTGGGCTAGTGCACCATAATCAAAGTCCAGATTATAAGGATAGCCTGAAATGTAGCATTCAATTAATAGAACATAGATTTCAAGGTTCCATCGGAAGTATACCAGAGCATCAATTTAAGCAAAACTCGCCAAAACTGAAAGACCTACGATATGATTAAAGACAAAAGGCCAAATCTGCTTCAATTTGTTGATTCCGCAATTCTGTTATTTAGTTATAATACAAGTTTTGCCTAGTTCTTCGTTTCTGGTTAAATTAAGATCTTATAATCCACATGTATTAATAAAAGCAACGTTTAACTCACTATTTATTCAATCGGTCATAAACATCAACAATTTAAACAAAAAAAAATGAACAGATTGCAGTAAATATGAAATACAAGGTACCTAAATGGTGCTTTGTCCGCTCCATGAGGTTTTTGCGATATCGAGCCAATACACCGGCCATTTGAGCTTCCTTGTCACCGGTCTGCTCATCATTAACTTCAGGCTCAGTTATGGAGTGGCACGTGGTGTGCACGTTCCTTCCCAACACAATCTCCCTGCTTTTCTCCGACGGCTTCTCCACGCCATGCTCCGAAACAACGGGAGGCAATGGCTCCACTTCAATAGTCGTAGGATCAAAGTTATCGTTACAGATCTCTGCCTTCCCGTTCACGTTAGGCGACGCAGCAGCCTTGATCTCAGCTCCCCCAGCCATGAAAAATTACTTAGAATACAGAAAGCAAATCCAAAAAACAATGCGAAAACAGAGAATGAAATTGAAACGATAAGGATCGGGAAGCTTCTCGGTTTGATTATAGATCTGAAAAATACCAGACGGAGACAGAGACGGAAATGGAAATGGAAATGGAAATGGCGATGGCGATGGGTACATATTGTGCGAAATTGCGATTGGATTTATATGCGTCAGGGCAAGGCATCGTCCATTGTTATTGGCTGGTGAAGATTTTGCTTTCTTGCAATTTTTCGGTAAACTACGATAATAATAGCTAAAGTTTGTATTAATTTTTATTCTTACCACTACACTTTTAAAACTTACAAAATGATTGTTAATCGTGAAATTTCGGAGAATAATGATATTTAGGTTATATTCAGGGAAATAGGTGAGTTTGGGGTGAGGAAATAGGTCAAAATCTACGGTGTTACTTGGATCTTGTCACCTGTACAGTGTTACTTGAACCTCGACATCTATAGGTGGTGAGGTTATGTAAACCGTTGGATTAAATTAAAAATATATTAATTTTAGCAGTGTACACGCACCTTGCCACTTGTAGGTGACGAGGTCTAAGTAACATTGTAGATTTTGGTCTATTTCCCAAAAATTATCCCAAACCCACATATTTCTCTAAATATAATCTCAAATCCCCTGTTAATAGTGTTTTATAAAAAATGATTCGAGTAAGAATTGGGTGAAAAATATTCAAAAATCATGAAATTTAAATCGAAAAAGATTAAGAATGACTAAAATTTTCACTAATGGAGTTAAGAAGAAAGAAATTATATCACCGTAACTCAAATGAGGATAAAATAAGGACAAAGATTATAATATTTTAACCATAAAAATAATCAAATCATAATCGTATAAATAATTATGAGATCCCAAAAATATCAAAAAAATATTGATATTTTAATTTTTTAAATATATATAATTAACTTTTATTTACCTATATACATATTTATTATAAATATTTCAGTTCATCAAGATATTTGTCTTTTGTTTAAAACTTTTTAAATTCGAGTGACTTCTCTAGTAATATATTTTTTTAATAACTCAGAGTATACGATTTATATATGACTTATAAATTAAAATCGATCATATACTTTAATTAATAAAATTAATTAATTTTATTTAACTCTTAGTAATAAGGATTTTTCGAAACCCGTGAGAATATGATAGGTATAGAGAGAGAAAAATGACCGAAACATGTAATAGGTTTAAGTAGAAGTATAGGGATAGGGATAAAAAAAATCACGGGACCATTGACGTAATTTTCCCCTCCTTTTACAGCAAATTATATTGTTATCGGCTAGAAAAGGACCTATTGTTTCTTTAATTCTGGAAAAAAGTTAGAATTCCTATATATTGATTTGATGATAATTAAAAAAACTAATAGTAGTGTCAGTGCGCGTGCAATTTAAAGATATTTTGGGCTGTAACTAGAAATATGACCCATTTAAATTGATTTTTTTAATTTTTATTTTAATATTTATATATTTTGTAAATAAATTTAGAAACTAATTATTAAATAATCGGTTCAATTTACAAAATATTTTGCGGAAAATCCAGCTCTATTAGTTGGACGTAGATCGTTTACCTTTTTTCATGTATTTATTTGTGTCTTCGGTTTAAATTAAAAGCTTTAAGGTGTAGGGTTTAGGGTTTAAGGTTAAGGGTTGTGGTTAGGGTTTAAAAAATTAGAAGTAAGGTATATTTTTTAGGGTTTAGGGTTTATGATATAAAAAATTAAGGTTAAGGACTTAAGGTTTAAAATAGATTTTTTAAAAAAATTTTAACGGAAGACATAAAAGCATACATATAAAAGAGGTAGAAGATTTTTGCTACTATCATTTAAGTGAAAATCTTCTACCTTTTTATCATGCCTCCATCTATGCTTTCTATAGATTTTTTTAAACCCTAACCTTATTTTTTATGTCTTAAACCCTAAACCTCACGTCTTAAAAAATATATTCTACCACAAACCCTAACATTAAAACTCTACACCTGTAAACCCTCCATTTGTGCCTCCATTTTAAATTAGAGGATTTAGGGTTTAAAATTCAAGGTTAGAGATTGTGGTTAGAATTTAAAGAATTAGGGGTAGAGGTACTTTTTAAAGTATATGGTTTAGAGTTTAAAATATAAAAAATAAGGATTAAAATTTAAATTTTAATTTAAAAAAATTAAATTAACAAAAAGGATGCACAATAAAAAAAAATTAAATATTTTTTACTCCTATAATTTGGGATCTAAATTTTTCGTTTTGACAAAATAAAATAAAATATTTTTATATGTCTCATTAAAGAGATTGAATGATTTTATTTGTAAATAACTTCCGATTTCTACTTCAACTTCCATTCAAGATTTTCAGTCAGAAACCTCAGTTCCTCACAAAGAACTATCAGTCAAGAACAATGAAACTCCTTCGTCTACTTCTCTCGTTCATCTTCACTTTCCCTGCAATCTCTACCTCTCTGATGCCACAGAACAACATCACCCTCTACGGTGACGCATTCTTCAGAAACCAAGGCTTTAGTCTCACTCAAGAAACAACCTGTCTCCCACCTTCGTCACCTTCAGACATCGGAAGAGCTCTATACGTATACCCCGTTCGGTTTCTTGATACAAAAACCAATGCAACAGCATCTTTCTCTTGCCGTTTCTCATTCTCCATCATACCGAACCCTGTATGTCCTTTTGGAGATGGATTCGTTTTCTTGATCACTTCAGATGCAGGTTCTGTCGGCTTATCCAATGGCTACATGGGACTTCCACGGTTAGACTCTGGTTCTCAAGATTCTTTCTTTGCTGTGGAGTTTGATACCAGTTTTAATCCTTCGGTTGGTGACATCAATGGGAATCACATTGGGGTCGATGTTAACTCGGTTGTTTCGATTGTTTCGATCGATGTTACGTCGAAAGGGGTTGATCTTAAAAGTGGGAAAAAGATAACAGCCTGGATTGAGTACAGAGATTCAGCCAAGTTGATTCTGATATGGGTTAGTTATTCATCGATGAAGCCTCCGAAACCTGTTCTTGTGGCCGAACTCGACCTGTCCAACCAATTCAAAGAATACATGCATGTAGGATTCTCTGCTTCTAATGGACAGGGTTCAGCAATGCACATTGTTGAACATTGGAGGTTCAAGACATTCAGCAATTACCGGCCTTCGTTCGATCCGATCAACGCAGTCGAACAAGGTAATTGCTCTACTTGCTCTCGCCAGGATTCAATTGACAATAGCCATCATAAAAGAAGTCTAAAGGTAGCAAACATGGCTGCTGTATTAGGATGCTTAGCTGCATCAGTTGTTTTCATAGCAGCAGTTCCATTTTGTTTCTTTGTGGTTAGGAAAAAGAGGGGTTTGGCAAAGGGAATCAAAAGTGCCAATCACAGAGTTCAAATGAATAATGTACCAACAAAATGGTCACTTGCAGAGATAAAATCAGCTACAATGGGGTTTCATAAGAGCCGAATTGTCGGCCAAGGTGCTTCAGCAGTTGTTTATAAAGGGTATGTTCCGTCCACCGGAACCGTGGCGGTGAAGCGGTTCGATCGGTTCAACCAAAAAGCATTCACTCGTAATCTTTTCAACACTGAGTTTGCCATTATGGCCGGTTGGTTAAACCACTGTAACTTGGTTCAGCTTCAAGGATGGTGTTGTGAGGAATCCGAGCTGGTCTTGATCTATGAGTACTTGTCCAATGGCAGCCTCGACCGACACATTCATACAACCTCAACTTCATCAACCACCCTTTCATGGAGCATACGATTACAAGTCATTCTCGGGGTTGCTTCTGCTCTTGCATTCTTACATGAAGAATGCGAAAGACAGATAATACATAGAGATGTGAAAACTTGCAACATCATGCTTGATGATGAATTCAATGCCAAGCTTGGAGATTTCGGTTTGGCCGAAGTCTACGAACATTGTTGCATTTCAAGAGATGCTACAGTACCAGCCGGGACAATAGGATATCTCGCACCGGAGTACGTTTATACCGGTATCCCGACTGTGAAAACCGACGTTTACAGCTTCGGTGTGGTTGTCCTAGAGGTAGCTACCGGAAGAAGACCTGTGGATGAGAATGGCACCGTGTTAGTGGACTTGGTTTGGGACCTATGGGTGAAAAGGAAAGTGACTGAGGCTGCTGATTCTAGAATGTTGGGGAGGTACAATGTATTAGAGATGGAGAGGATGCTGATGGTTGGACTTTGTTGTGTGCACCCCAACCCTGAAAAGCGACCAACGGTGAAGGAAGCTGCTAGGATTCTGATAGCTGAAGCTGGACCTCCTGTTTTGCCGTCGACAAGACCGACGATGACTCTCCAGTCTCATGTATATTCAGAATGTGAAGATACTATGAGCTTGGGTGGAGATACCAATCCTACGGATGATGATGCAGGGTGGTTGACACCTAGTAGCCATTTTAGCAGGAGCCGAGTTTGAAATCACATGCAGGTGAGTGTGCAAGAAATACATTGTGCCTTGTATAAGAAATATATCTGAAGCTCCTTGTTTTGACAGATTTTTATGGTCATTTTCTAATCTTCCGTTCCCTTTTAAGTTTAAGGTCTAGTAATCATGGTATAATCTTAGACAAGCAAATCCTAACAAGAATGGAAGTGTAATGTACATGCACATGCACATGCATAGGACGACCATTAATTTTCGTGTATAGCTGAAGCAGAGCGCCGTCCTCCAAGTAGGGTGAGTAACGCTAGACTAGCCACAAACAAATTAAATTGTCTTGACTCGATTAGTAATTTTATAAATTTGAATTATTTTTAAAAAAATTAAATAAAATTTGAATTATTAAATAAAAATATCAAACCCGTAACCTCTAGAAATAAAACCATTCCTTTAACCACTGATGACTTGTGTTACAATAATACTTTTGAGATAAATATTGACGATTGAACTTGCACAAAAGATAAAGTAGATGGGTATTTTTAGAAAAAATATTCTAGATTTTAAATAATATATATTCTTTGGTCTCACAAATATTATTTCTTATTAAAATTTTAAAAGAAAATTTTTAATTTTTTATTATAATTATATTAAATATATTTTAAATGATAATAAATGTCATGTTAATTTTTGAACTTTTGACTTTATCATAAAAACATTTATCATGATTTTACTTTTAATAGTAAACTTTTTCACTAAAAATACATCAAATAATCATTTAAAAAACATATAATCAAATATACTCCATAAAAATATTAAAATTATTTTTAACATTAAAATTTTATATGAAAATGCAAAATGCAAAATTATTTTGGTTTACAGATAACTCAGATTTTCTGTATCACAAGAATTCAGACCCAGAACTGCCCAGTCAGCATATGGCCCCACCAAATTAAAAATTTTAGACAACAAAGCCATTCAAGTAGTATCCAACTTAGCTAACCTAACCCAACATTAATTACATTTCCACTTTAACACTCCATCGTCATCACCAGTTTAAGTGGCAGATCTGAGCAAATTTACGTAAATCAAACTCAAAAGAATTTCAATTTCCTATAGGTTAAACAGATTGTTGAAAAGGTCTGTGTATGGAGTAGTAGGAGATGGTATGAAGTAATTTGGAGAAATACTGAAGCTTGAAGGGCTCAAATCATGGAAGAAACCGATTGAGTTCGGATGATCAGACGGTGGCGAGAAGAAGATTGGTGATACCGGAGGCAGTGAGTTTGGCCCTGGAGATAATATCCCCGGAAAAAAATTTGCTTTTCCAAGTTCAACAGGCTCTAGGTTTTCTTGGTTAATCACTTGCTTTCTCCCTTCTGGGGTCTTTGCCTTCTCTATTGTAGCAAATCTTGCCGCCGGAGAGATTGCGGCTGCGGCGGAGCTGGTGGTATTACTATTATATTCATTCGATGATGACGTCGATCCTGTAAGTCGTTGAACCAGGTTCATGAATTCGCTAGGGTTTGTATGTATCACTTTTGGTGAAACAGTGTATATGATGACCGGCTGCCTTATTTGTGGTTGCTGCTGCTGCTTCATCTGCGGTGCCAACGGTGGTTTTCTGATCTTGTGTGAGTCTTTCCTGACCTTCAAAGGCGTGGGAACGAGGTCCTTGAAGTTCTTTCCTAAGTGAACCAGTGTCGGGAAACTCCGAACCCGATGAATTCATGTTAGGTTTTGACTGGAGAATACTGCAAGTAGAAGGGATATGGTGATGATGAAGCAAATGAGGAGGCTGGGGTTTATAAAGCGAGGCAGTCAATGGATATTAATGGAGATAAATTTAATGCAGAGGAAAACGAGTAAGCTTTGGCTACTTATATATTTAGGTGAAAATGGGTGTTTGAAGTTGTCTCGTTGCCAAGTCAGAGCTTGTACATGTAGGGTTTATTTATAAATTATAGGAGTATATATTTAAGATTATTATAATAAATAATAATTATTCTACTTTATGAAAGAAAATGAATGAGTATGAGATTATAATTTACCAGTTTTATGAAACTTCTAAGTTGAAAATTTCATGAGGGAACTTGTTCCAAGAAAATAATTAATATCTTTTATAGTTAAGTGGCTTTTTTTCATTTTAATATTTAAAGTTTTTTAAAAAGATAATTTAAAGGTTAAAATAAAATAAATATAAATATTTTTAAAATTCGATGATAAAAATTGATAACGAATAACATTAGAAATAATATATTATAATAATAAGACATGTTGAGAATATCATCGTTAATCAAATAATAAAACATTAACAAAATAAGAATATAATCTAAAATTATATCTAAATTCAATTTAAAAATTTAAAATAAAAAAATTAACAAAATAATTAAAAAATATAATCTTAATAATCGTGATAACAATAAATTTAATCATAATTAAAAATTAAATAAAAACATCTAATGACCGATTAAGAAACATATCAAAATATCCTCGTACCGCCACCGGCGAGGGTTTCCTAATAATTTAAGTCTTAAAATACTCTGCTGGAAGATTAATGTCTGCTTTGTATGTTCAAGTCAAATTTTCGTATAAATCTATTTTAGAAATAACGATGGGAGAACCGAGAACAAATCGTATATTTTTTTATTTTAAAAAACGGATTTAAATTATTTTTAAATAATAAATTTATAGTTTAAAATTAAGGATTATAGGTTAAATTAAAAAAAATAGAGGTAAAATATATTTTTAATAATAGTATTCAAAATCGATTTAATTGATACCAAACGACCCAAAATAATCTAATATCAATATTATATTATTATATTTTAATATTTTTTTTTTATTTTTTCAATTTGTATTATAAGTTTATTTGATTGTTGTGTACTCGTTAGTCCGGTTTTGAATATCTTTACTTTTTAGGGTATAGGATTTTATGTATTAAAATGTAAAATATTAAAACTAAAATTTAAAATTTAATTTAAAAAAAATTAATAAACATTAAAAAGACATAATTGGGGGCAAATAATTCCTACTCTAATATAATATAGTAGTACATATTTATTTATATAATGAGTACAAAATTAATCAAACATTTTCGAAGACTAATATGCATTTAATTAATGTATTTATATTATTATTTTACGGACCAAAATAAAAATAGCAAATTTAGTTCAAAATATAAAGTTTATATATTTCAATCAGAAGCAATTAGTTATAAGATAATGAAAATTGGAGAAAGATTAAGACAAAAATATTAATTTATATCTAAAAACTAAGATAGAAATATATTACGAAATTAGAATGTGACTAGGTTTGAAAAAAAATGAAACGATAATAATATAGTTAAGATTTTATTAAAATATATATTAAGGGTATATAAATAATTAAATATTTTAAATATTTAAAAAAATATCGAGATTTTTGCGGATATTTTTATTTAAGATTCTTACAATCATTTATATGATTATAGTTTAATTATTTTTATGATTCAGGCATAATAATTCTTATCCCATCAACATTTAAATTTTAAATTTGTGCGGTAAACTTCTCTCATCTGTTCCATAAGTGATAATTTTAATTATTTTCTATTCCTATCTGTTCGGATCTTCATAATTTTCAAATATTATCCGTCTAATTCTCACCTTTAATTGTCTCATTTCATAAAATTAATTTAATAATATAAAAATGATTTGTTGATTGTTTGATTTTTTGTCGAGCACTTATGAGTGAGGTAGGCAATATTAAGTCGGGAGGACGTCATGAGAACAGATGCTCGTGACGAGGACATCATGAGATTAAGTGAAAAATAATATCGGAAAGGAAAAGAGAAGTCTTAAGATATATAAACAGTGTCGTTATATATTCTATAAAATATATCTTTTTGGAAGAAGGTAATAAACTCGTGATACTAAAAACGAATACTTTTAAAATTTAAACATTAAAAACGAATTTTAAGCTTATATCTTCTTTAGGGATGACAAATGAACGGGGTGGATAACAATATCACGCCTCAAACTTATATCCACATAAAAATTTTAAATCTACTATCATGGTGGGTATAAATTTTAAATATATACCTCATACTCGAGTGTTTTCAGATCCATCTTCACATTTACTATCATACTTGCTTGCAAGCAATCATTAATGTGAAATTATATAAAAAATAAACCATAATCTTTTTGTAAAAAAGAGTAAAATTTTGTATATTTTATTGATTGATCAAGTATGTATATATATAATATATAATATATTTAAATCAATATAAATTCTAAATACATCTATCTAACTAACTAACTAACTAACAAAGAAACAGTAACTAACGTATACCAAAGCACATTTTGACCATATAAATTTTATTTAATTATAGATAACTAATTTAACTAAAATATATTTGTATATGTACAAATTCTATTTAACCACACATACCACAAATTTACAACCTGATAAATTCAAGTTTAATCATAAACTATAAATTTAAACTCGATCCTAAATCATCATTTTTTAAATTAAATTAATTGAGTTCAAAATCTATAAATATAAGGATTAACATAGATTTCAAAATAAACTATGATCTTAATATATAAAACACTAATAAAAGAAATAATCACAGTATAAAACATAAATGGTCTAAACTTTATACGTTAATTAATTACTAGGCAGACCGATATAGGGCGAGTAAATGTGACGTGAATAATACCTAAATTTATCACCTACCAACTATTCACGACGGATAATTTTTTTTTATATCTACATCTACCTATTAATATAAATACGATATATAATTCACAAAATTATATTCGTCTATGATCTCTAATTTTTCCTATTTTACTTTAGAATCTTCTGTCCGTTAAACATCCTACTGGTTATATTTTGATTTCTTGGGCCATATCCTTCATCAGCCCGAAGATTAGGAGAAGTGGGCCATATTCAGCTATGTTTCGTGGGCTAAAATTTAATTCTTATTTATTATTATTTTAATGAGAGAAAAAAATTATGATCAATCTCGAACCTTAATATAAATAAAAAGTAAAGTAATTATTTGATCCAAAGTTTTAAATCTCAATTAAACATCTTGAAAATATACAGTACTTTACCATATAACTCAAGCCTAAATACTATTATCAGATTTTTAAAGTCAGATATTAATATAATATTTTTTAAGAATTTTAATTTAATCAAAAGATATTATTTTAATTCAATTTTAAAATTAAATAAATTCATGTATATTTATAAATTATATTATTTAAATTCGAGTCACATTTATTTACTTAAAAAAATTTAAATTTTACTTAAGCACACTTGTATCATTTTAGAGTCATCTATAAAATTATTAATGTAATGACAACCTAACCTAAAATAATCTAATTATTAATTTATGTTTAAAAAGTCATGAGCATGTTCTCACCTTATTCAACCCATCACTTTGTTTTTTATTGCAAGAATCTTGTTGCTTCCACACTTAAACTTTGTGATTGGAAACTTATAATGTTTAATTAATTACGTTATTAAGTCGTTATGTTTGGTTTTTAAATGTTGTCGGAGATGTTATGATACATGCATTTAGTGAAAATTCCATTAAAATTTGGATTCCTTTCATTGTTGGAAATTAATTTTTTTTAACGGATATAGCTAATTTTATTAACAAGAAAATATTCAATATTATTATAATGGTTTATAATTATTCTTATAAACTAAAAATATAATTCGATCATTTTCTTAAAACTAGCCACTTTAGATCAGACAAGGACCATACATGAAAAAGTTTAAAACTTATCCAAAGATTCGATCGAAAAGATAGATACGAACAAATCTGATTGCATCAGTAAACGAACCAAAAGGGGATTAATCTATGAAGATCATTGAGAAACGCAGATCAGAACAGAGCGTCGCGGTAAACTATCCACGAGCGCAAACCGCGTATCCATATTCAATCTGAGAGTCCAAAGCAAGGAAGATCATCATGATAACAAATAAGCGCCATCTTGATCATCGTGATAACAAAGGAATCAAGTGTATTTTCACACCCATTATTAAATTGTATTATAAACTTATTAAGTATATGGGTAGTCATTGGATCGGCTATGAACACCTCTGCATCACATAAATTAGTATTTATTAAAAAATAATATTTTTTTTATATAAATTTTAAATCAAATTGTAATTCTACCTAGAAGGGATGTAAAGAAAGCTCTAGAAAGAAAGGATGTGTTACTAATGAATCTAAGGATCACTTAAGCTCATGTCTTTAAGATATATTGGTAGGTACTCTCTGTACTACCCAACGGCCAACACTTCAAATATTTCTTCCAAGGAGATTTTACATGATTAATGATAGTTTTTTTTAACATGGATTTATTAATTTTATTAAATAAAAGTATATCTGAAAATAAATAAAAGTTTATATTTTAATAAACAAAACACCTAAATCCAGATATATACTTAGTAAATAAAATTAATAAAACGAGATCATAAAAAAATCAGATAAAGAAAAGGTAAAAACATATTCCAAAAACTCGAAATTAAAGAAGAATACAAACATCACCAAAACTCACGATGATAGATAAAATCATCAACAAACAATATAAAAATACATATTACTATGAAGATGCATTGACAACGGAGATATTACCACTATTCAATCGCGAAATAAAACGGTAGATGTAATCGCATATCCAAATCTTGTTTGAGGGTCCAAAATAGGGAGATCAACAATATAGAGGAAAGAGTGTCATCTTGATCAGTCGTAGCGTTGTCAGATCTAACCTTAATAAAAATAACAACAAAAAAAACATGTTAAAAGATAAAAACATATCAAAAGATAGAATAAAATTTTACCACAAGAACAAAATAATTTATTAAAAATTAAAAATAAAATAATGGCGACTAATATTTAAGCCTAAACTACTGCATTATATTGTTTTACTGCCATGTAAATTTATTTTTATTTATATAAATCTAAGTGTTATAAATACAATAATCATAAGATCCGATGTCTGTCTGAACGATTAATTAATTAATCAAGTTAATTATTTTTATTTATTTTTTAAAAAATAAGTTTTGTGACAGACCATTAATGACTGGTGCTACAGTCACCTAGTTGACCCTCTTAACCGCTGACAGTTGGGTGGATTTTCCAGATTCCATTCCTTAAGTAAGGTTTAACAAGGCAAGAATTCGGTCAGCTAAACACCATTTGCTTTGCTAATATAAATGCGAGTCATTATATTCAAATGCATTAATTTAATTGAGATGCCATGATTGGAATCTATGTTTTGTTTTTTAAAAACATATAAGAATTTAGAACATAACAAATATGATTTTAATTAAAAAAATATTTATAAAAATCCGAATTTAAACAGTTTTGTCTATAATATATGTATATATTATTATTTTTTAACAAATGCTATTGAATTTTTATTAAATCCATAAAAAATTATAATTACAACGTAATCAAGAAACAAAATAATTGGATTAAAAAATCTAAAAATTATTACAACCCAAAATCAAAGAAAAATAAAATTTCTAAGGAAATAAGGATACCAATAAAATTCAGCAGCTTACTAAATCTCTTTGTCTCTGTCCAAACGAGACGCGTAGTGAAGGAAGAAGGAGTTGTAGGCGATTCAAACTGTCGTGCAAAAAGTATCGCTACCAAGGACTTATTTTATCGGCAAACAACCATCAACCGAGTGGGGATAAGTCTTTCCAAGTGACCACCGACAAAACAATAAATCAGAAAATTAGCATCGATTGAATCTTTGTACGAACAACAACCGATCGCTAGGGTATATTACAACATGCCATAAAGACAGACGAATCAAACCCCAAAACAAAAATAAAAACATGTCACAAGGATAGAGAAAAACGTGTTACAAAGACAAAAAAAAGAGATTCTTATTAAAATAAAACAAGAAAAAAATAGATCCGGTGGTCGACAACCAACACTAAAATTAATTGTCGACCACCGATCAAAAAGAACGATCAAAACGAAAAACTAAAAAAGATAAAATTTTAGAAAAGAAGAACGGCGGCTAAAAGGTTTGAGAGAGAATTAGATTTTCAGAGACATTTTGAGGTTTTATTTGTATGATACTTTAGTGTTTTTTAGTATATTTTATTAAAATTTAAAAAATAAATAAACAGATATTATCATATAATAATCTTAAAAATATTAAAAAAAATGATATTCTAATAGACATTTTGACCGCGGAGAGTATTGTTAAAAAGACACTGACCATGTTTAATAATTAATGGATAATTAATATTAAATTATATTGACTAATAGTTGATTATATTAATAGATTTAATTAACGGATTGTATAAAAGTATTTAATAAAATTATCTGTTAGTTCAGAGATGTTTGATTATTTAAACAAGCAAAATAACATATAAGAATATCATTATATTTGATATTTATTTAAATAATTTATTAATTACTAATATTATTTAGATTATAAAAAATATTTTTTAATATAACATTATCGAACATATTTAAAGGATCTGTATATAATTTATTATTTATATAATTATTTATAATACTATTTAATTAATTATTAAATTTAAATACAAATAAAATTTTGCAAGAATTAGCAGTAGCACCGGCGGCGTGAATATTTTATTTTACTACAGTATTTTTGCATGTAAAAATTATATGTTCTTGATAAATTCTCGCAAAGATTTCATTTAAAAAAAATTGAAGAGCGGTTCTAATAATAAAAAGATAATATGTTCGATTATAATTTAAGTTTAAATAATTAAATTTATTTATATATTAATTTATTTAAGTTTAAAATTAAATATTATAAAAAGGAAATTAGTAAAAAAACATTAAATATGAGGTTGGCAATGTAGTAAGCTATGATCTAAGCTTTGAAGCCACTGATGTAAGGAAAAATACTATAAAATTGTTCAAACATATCCAGTGTTTGAATCATTGCTTATCTAAATGTTTAATTATATATATATTTTAGAAGACATTTTTGTGATAAAACGTAGCATTTCTTTTTAAACAATTACCTTAATTTTATTGTTGATTTTTGATTTATTAATCGTTCTCTGTCGATAATCGTTTAATTTATATTGTTTTAGTATATTTTATCTTTATTTTTTAAAATTTTTAAAATAAATTACGTAAATCATCATTATACTTTATTTTAAAACTTATTTTAATCATTGATAGTTCAAAATATTCAATTTACTGAGTAGAAATTTTTTTCTCTTTATCATGTCTTCTTTTATGCCTCATATTGAAAGTTTCTAAAAAAATTGAATTTTAAATCATAACCCTTATTTTTTATATCCTAAACCTTAAACCCTAATCCCTAAAAAATACATTTTATACTTAATTCCCTAAATCCTAACCACAACCTGTAACCTTAAACCCTAAACCTTAAACCAACTAATTTAAAACAGAGCTACGAATGAAGGCACAATTAATAGACAAACCATTTGTACCCTTGATTTACTCACTTCTATTAAATTAATTAAACCTAGACATATTCCAAAACAAGATAAAACTCTTGCCTACACGAGACGAATAAAAATTCTCTGCCTCTTTTACGTGCCTTTTTTTGTGTGTATCTTTTGATTTTTTTAAAAAAATTAAATTTTAAACCTTAAACACTTATTTTTATATCTTAAATCCTAAACCCTACACTCTAAAAAATACACCATACTCCTAATTCCCTAAATCCTATCTAAAACTCCTAACCTAAAACTTTAAACCCTAAACTCTAAATCTCTAATTTTAAGTAGGAAATAAATAAAGACATAAAAAGGGGAAACGATTTGCACGCAGGAGACCATTTCAAAAGCACCACATCCAGTGCCAAAATTATATTGTAAAGTGGTCGAATTTTAGACGAATAACTCCAAGGTCAAATGCAAAGTCACCATCAATCTCTTGAACAAGAAACATTGAATATTGAGCAAGAAATTAAATTAAAATAAATCTGAAGTTTCGGGTTCTTAGAAGCTGCATGTTTACTGGACAATTCTTACATATTTCTACCTGTGTGGATAGACCATAAAAAATGAGGAAAGTCAGCTTTGAGCTATATAAGGTATAAGATAGAATCAAGGAAGTCGTGGAGAATGAAATGAAGAGAAATAAAGGGAGATGGAGAAAAGGTCTGAGTTAAGATCCGCCATTGAAGAGCTTTCCAGGTTACCCAAAGTGGGAGCAGAAGCAGATAATCTGGATGCTGCTTATATACCTACCAAGACATTTCTTCATGTCTGCATATATATTCTTCAAGTTCTTGGTCACATTCTTCTTCTTCTTCTTCTTATTTCTCTTCCGACATGTTGGTTTGATGTGTATCAACTGAACTTTGTTATTATATATTTCTTTTTTCAGACAAGATAGGTCCAACTATGGCTGTTCTTGGACAAGACATTCATCAGAATATCCAGGTTCAATTAAAACCATAGCACTTGTTCATTTACTTTTGGTAGTTTCACCAATTTTCCCACGGAAATTTCTGTTAAAATGAGGATGTTTTCTTTGTCATTTTCTTGAACAACGTTGATGGAGTTCTGTTTCTCTTCTCTCCATTTTCAGAGATTGGAGATTCTTTGCGAATCCCATCCGACAAAGTATTCAAATATGATTGAGATGTTGAAGAAAGAAGACAGTGAAGGCAATGCAAGAAATTCTACCAGCTGCAGTAGAGCCATTCTATGGCTTACCAGGTAATTAATTAAGCATAGTTCGGGTTTTGTTAGTTTATTAAGTTAAATAAACGAGTATAAACAAAAAATTTATGTTCACGAACAAGCTCGTTTATAAGATCTTTTACGTGCTTCTTTTTTTTTTACATTTTAATTAACGGTGAAGATAGGGACTCAATTGAACACGAGTAAAAATTTGTTTCCCTTTTCAGGTCAATGGATTTTATGGTAGTTCTGTTACAAAGATTGGTGAAGGATCCTGGTCTGAAAATGGAACAAGCAGTTGAAGAATCCTACAATGTTACTTTGAAACAATGGCATGGTTGGATCTCATCTGCTGCTTTTAAGGTAAGTGTTCAATTGTTGTCATATTTCAGCATTCCAAGTACTCTAACATTGCCATTGCCATTGCCTTAACCTACTACTCATGTTCATGTGAAATTTGCAGGTGGCGCTGCAACTCATCCCAGACAACCAAACATTCCTTACTCTCCTTATGACAAAAGATCAAGACTGTGACAACCTTAGAGAGGATATGCAGACCTTGGTTTCATTACTTGTTCCATTACTGGAAGATATCCACTCCATCCTGGTAAGAATGAATGTCAATCTATCCTACTCGTTTCTTGTTCGATTCTTATTTTCGATTTTGCAGAGAGTTCATCGATTGGACCAGTTGAAGTCTACCTGAGGAAGATTGATGAAGAAGGGAACAGAACAAACACATGGAGCTTGGTTTCCGACACCATCTTCTGATGCTGTAAATACTCTACACCTGGGGCTTGGTTTCCAACACTATCTTCTGTTGCTGTAAATACTGTGTTCCAACCCCAGCTTCTAATGTATCTACTATCTACACATCTAATATACAGAGGATTTCCTAAACAGCACTTCCCAACAATAACAAGATTTTGGATATGACACACTAGATCTTGTCTAAGACAAACTAAGGCTAAATTAAAGCTACACCCCTTCTAAAACAAGAAGCAAATCTTTGGAGAATTTTTGAAGATAAAAAGTAATTGAACTGAATTGAAATCTTGATGTTGTTTATAAAGGAGGTGAACCTATTCATCGGATATGACGGGATGGTTGTTCATCTCATCCTTTAATTATAACGTTAGAAGTTTGATTCTTATTAATAGGAATGGAATATATCTCATGATTCGTAGGTGTTCTGGATAAGTATAATAGGAGCGACTGCACAGGACATTAAAAAACCCCCAAAATTTTAATAAATTATATTCGTTAGATAATATTATTTTCGAAATTCATTGTAAAATTTTTAAAACTACTCTTAAAAATGAGTTATAATTGTTAAAATGTTATAATTGTTTCCTAAACGTGACAATTGATTATAGAATCTTATTAATTATTCTTATTACCAATGAGTTTTTGGACAGTCGTAATAGAAGGGTCCCTAAAAGTATAATTACTTATAAGAGCCATATTTTTAGAACTAGTAGGGTTATGAATAATTGCTTTTAAAAGTCATATTTTAATAAGTTGTACAAAATTTTTAAAATTTTTAAGCCGTCTATACATAATCAGTTATTTATCTTTTAACAACAACACCTCGACTTACTGCTATCAAACATGAATATCTTAGCTCAAATAAAAAAAATGAAATTAGATGTTCCGGAAGATTATCATTTTGCACTTTCATAGGTCGGTTGGTTTGGACGCCAATTTTGACCTATGAGGGCCCCTTTTTCAGCTCTTTTAGCCCGCATTTGATAATGTTTAATAAAAAACTATAACTTATAAATTTAACTATTTATAATTTTTAGTAATTTAAATATTTATAAAATTTTAGATATATTTACTATTTTTAAAATTTTAAATAGTTTTATAATTTAAAAATGTCTTATATTTTTTTAGAATTTTTTGGAAAAATTACAACTTCAATGTGATATGAATGGCTAAAAACGTAAAGTTTTATCGGTTAACATTTATTAAAAGGTTTATTTGATAATTTTTTATTTAAGAATTTAATTGATATATATATATATATATTTTATTTTGAGGGCTTAATTGACTAAAATTTTGACTTAAGTTTTTGAAAACTTCAAAACCTTTTAATACCTTATGCCTATTTTTTTAAATAAAATTATTTAGGTTACAATTTGGAAACAGCTCGAATTTAATTCGGTCAAAATTTTACTAACGTTTCACTCAAGATCTTAAAGAATCAAATAAAGTTTAACTTGACTCAATAAATTTACGAGTAACTCGTTATTTTTATAATTTTTTTATTGTTACCTTAAAAAATTATGTTCTATGTAGTTTAAACGTTAATGAAACTCTTAAAAAGCTCATTTGTATTTTTCAGAAATTCAAAAAGTTCATTTGTATTAATAAGAAATTAAATCACATATTTCTTATTTTTTATTAAAGTTTTTCTTCTATTATTACTTTATGTACGGTGCATGAATGTGTTGAAATTCAACGTGGATGGTTCAACAAGGGGTAAGCCGCGTCCGGTTGGTTGTGTGTCCTGCGTGATTGCTCGAGTCCCTTTGGCGTCATAGACTTGAATGAGGCTGAGCTTTGTGCGGTTCAGAATACTCTGAAAAGGTTAGTGGAGTCGTCTCGGACTACATCGTCGAAGAGCTTTGTCGTCGAATCGGATTTTAAGGTGTTGTTGTCATGGTGCTTGAATTATTCTTCTCGGCCGCGACGCTTTTGGGATTCTTTTCAGATTATTGATGGGGCATGTCGAAGTTTGAAATGTGTTTGCTTTGTCCATGTATACCGTGAATCGAATAGTATGGCGTGGGGAGTGTGGGTCGGACAAGCTGGTTTCGGGTGATGACGGACTGATATGATACATGGGCAGGTGCAAGTGTTTGGTGCTGGTCTGATCGTGGACAGCTTCTTGCTGCTGGTTGCTGGTTGCTGGTTGCTGGTTGCAACACTTACTTGAGTGTGGGTTGGTTTCATGTTTTTGGTGGCACATTAGATGCCTGTTTGAATGTTCATTACCGTTGACTATAATTAGAATAGTTGTCATGGTAGGGTGGTGCTGTCCTGAGTTGTATCTTCTCGTTTGAGCTATGCAATCAGGTTCTATTATTTTTTTTCTTTAATAGTTTAGGGATTTTTTAATGAATAACACGAGATTTTTTTAACAAATTTTCGTTAATATATCGATATTTATTGATAAAAAGAAAAAAAAAATCTTTAATTTTTATATAAAAATATGATTGAAAATTAAAACCTTGAAATCCCACTGAAATTGCGAGAATAATTCAATTTAATTTCTTTTGGAATATAATAGATACTCACCTTTATTTTGAATTTTAGGCTAACTTTTATTGTATAGATAGAAAAACATCATGTGCAGATGGCATTCTTTCTTCAAAATTAATAAAAAATTATTAAAAAGAAATTAATAATATAAATAGATTTTACCTATATTTTTAAAAAAAATGTAAAAATTTCGACGAACTTAATAAGTAACAAGTCGAGTCTAGCAACGAAATTTTTTAACAAGTACGAGTCAAGCAAAATTTTATCAAGCTTAACGAGTATCGAATCGAGTCGAACAATAAGATATTTTAGCGAGCAACTATAAGACACAATAAAAACTTATTATATTTTAAAATATGAAAACTTTAAATTTTTTAGAATATTTATATTTTTTATATTTTTAAATTTATTATATATTATGTGTCACACATCACATTCTTTGGAATGTCATATGTATTTTTATTACTAATAAAATGGTACGGGAGAACATGCATCGCATTTTAAAAAAATGTAGGGGTTAAACTTAACTAACATATTCTTCCAGTACCAAAGTGTTATTAAAAATACAATTTCAAGTCAAATATCATTTAATCTATTATTTTAATAATATAATTGAAACATTATTCATCTTTTAAATTTAAATATTTTAATTAATAATATTTGTACTAATATTGTAGTGATAAAATACATAAAAATATACTTTGTAATTATTTTTTTGGTATTGAAAATATTTTTTTAAAAATTAATGCTACAAACTTATAAAAATACCCTCACCTGCCATCTTTATTTCGTGATTCTCAACTACCTTGCTTCCTTCTTCTGCAACCCCAAAGCTTTGAGTTTGCAGATGCCCGGTTGCGTTGCGAAAACAACTGTAAGATTGCTATATTTTCTTGAGAAAATGTGGGATCTTCAACTTCAAGTTCTGTTCTTTTCGATTTACTGATGCTTCTAATCTGGGTTACCTAGCTTTACATTGTCGGTTAGTTTCCGTATTCTGATTGACCGCTAGATTCTTTTTGGTTAAGACTGTACATTTCGGAAAGCAATAGTTAAGATGTTGAGTAGATTTGAGGTTGAAAAGTGTTCACGAAGCAAGTTGAGAGAAGTTCATGAAAGGGTTTCAAGTTTTAGCGACAGATTTGTTAAGTGTCGCTGTAAACATTATGTTTCTAAATCAATCAGTTCAGTTTTTGTTATTGGTTTGTTTTTATGGTTCTTTATAGCTATGGTATGCACACAATTTTTCTTCTTTCCAAGATACCAACATCCTGTTCGTTCTTATAGTGTTCACCAATCTGATGATTTAGTTCCCAAATGCAATGTTTTTGATGGAAATTGGATCCTTGATGAAAGTTATCCATTATATAATGCTACACTATGTCCTTTTGCCGAGCGTGGGTTCGATTGTGTGGCTAATGGAAGAAGAGATAGGGGGTATCAAAAATGGAGATGGAAGCCTAAAAACTGTGAAATTCCAAGGTTTAATGTGCAGGAGATCCTTAGAAAGCTTCGTGGGAAACGGATTGTTTTTGTCGGGGATTCACTGAGCAGAACACAGTGGGAGTCTATGATATGCATGCTCATGCAAGGTGTGCAGGATAAGAGGAGGGATGTCTATGAAGTTAATGGAAATAAGATCACTAAACGAATTAGATTTCTAGGGGTGTTGTTCAGTTCATACAACTTACGGATCGACTACTATCGGTCAGTTTTCCTAGTGCAGCCTGGTTCAGCGCCAAGGCGTGCACCTAAGAGGGTCAAGTCGACGGTTAGACTTGACAAGCTGGAAGCTATGAGCAATGAGTGGATTGATTCTGATTTCTTGATATTTAATTCAGGTCATTGGTGGACACCAACTAAGCTTTTCGATATGTAAGTTATCTACCTATCTTTTATCTGCTTATTTGGTTTTCTTTGGTTCACTTGACATAAATTTTCCTGTTAAATTTTGGTTTGCATTTTTAGTTCATTTAGTTTCACAAAGGTTTACTTGCATATATTAATGTTCTAAGATCTACGAATCATGCTTGCTAATGTTATGCATTAAAACTTAGCCTCTGTTTTCTTTTCGAAACCTTGTTTTGGCGTGAAGATATTTCTTATCGGCAATGCATCAAAATCAAGTGCGCAAGCATATTAAGTTTACAATAATATAATGTGTTTGTGTTCATCTTTTCATCTATTTCTATGTTGACCAACTATAGGAAAGTAGTGTTCTGCATGTTTGAATTTATAGATATTGTACAATTTATGCCTCATTGTGTTCTAATATATTGACAAATCATGGAGTTGTTTGCCTTCTGCTTTTAGAATTAACTGACAAATCTGTATGCGTGATTCTTTTTTATGTAAAAATGTCCTAACAGGATTTCCCGGACAGGGGTTGCTATTTTCAGGCAGGTCAAGTACTAAAGCTTGGAATGGGAATCACAAGTGCCTTTAGAACTGCATTAGAGACTTGGGCATCTTGGCTTGAGACTTCAGTCAACAGAAACAGAACTAGGGTGTTCTTCCGGACTTTTGAGTCTTCGCATTGGATGTAAGTCATTCTACTTTCTACCTCCTATTTCCTTTTTATTACTAATATTGTTATTGATCACCCAACAATAGTGGGAAATTTATTAAGCTATAGGAATTATCTTGAAATCGTTTAATATCGTGTTGCTGCTTGTATAGCTGTGATATGTCGAATATCTGTATTGAATTGGACATATATCCAATATGGGTATGGGGACATTGAAAAACTCAAAAAAAACTTGGACATACCCTTGTCGAAAATTTACCTGTATTCAACATTAACATCCATGTCGGAGTAACATAGCTTTTATACAAAGAAAACATGAAATCCCAACTGTACTAGTAATAATGGAGAAACAAGAACCATTGATAAGGGAAATTAAAACTGATCATACGTAGACTTCTATTAAAATTCTACATTTGACCAAAAAGAAAAGTAGAATTCTATAATATTGTTGACTTTGATTAAAAAATTGAGTTTTTATTTAATTATATATTTTTTAAATTTCTCAAAATACAAGATGCTCGAGAGTTACTCAATTATTCTTATTTCTGGGTAGAGATGAACCTAGCCGTGTAGGGGCAGTAAGGCTGTGAGCCTGTGACTGAGGGATTGTTGCGGTTGATCTTGCCACCTGTAAGTGACGAGGGCAGCCATTTTTTTGTCTTGGCCTTTCCAGGTGTTGGTGGCAAGGTCAGGCTCTGTTTCCCTGGAACATAATGATTTTGTTGGTAATCTTAGAAGGAGTTGGATTAAGAAGATATCTCGTAAATCTTTGTTAAATTTTTCACTTTAGAAAAAGAAGTCGTTTCTTGCAGAATTTAGATAAGATTCCATACCTTAAGTTACATGGTTGATCTACTAAAACAAGCTGGTGAATGCCAATGCCTGTTTCTGACTTTCAGCCACGTTGATGCAAATTTTAGATCTCTAGCTGATGAGTCATAAAGTTCATTGGCTTTTAGAATGTGGAGTCCTGAAAATGAAAATGCCATCCATGATACTTCTTAGGTTGATATGTAGTAGCCGAACCCCTGAAATTAAAAGTCAATTGGTGAAGAGGAAGAGGAATATCATTTTCCAAAACAAGCATGAACTAATCAAAAGGGGAACGACCTCCTCACTTGGAGTGGCGAGGTCCAATGAGTATTTGTAGGGTGGCGAGGTTGATCAAAAGTTTTCTTCCCTCGGAACCGAAACAAGCACATTTGGGTAAATAATTTTCAATTTGAGAAATAAAATGAAAAAAATAGTGTTCAATTCACCAATCAACATATATTTGCCTTTAGAATGTGCTATAGTGTCTAAGCAAACTAATTTTCAAAACTGTCCCAACAAGAAGCTTCTTTTTCTCTTGTTTCTAATTCATGCATCTTCTCTAGATTTTTTAAGCAGTGTGCCTTGTTACAGATCTTAACTAATGGTAATCACTGTGCTTGTACCAGAGGTCAAAACCGTAATTCCTGCAAAGTGACTCGACGTCCTTGGCTGAAAACTAATGGGAAAGATCGAAGCTGGATTTCTGACATTATAATCGATGTCATAAAGAAAATGACAACTCCCGTGACAGTATTACATGTAACCCCCATGGGGGCTTTCCGCAGCGATGCTCATGTGGGGACTTGGAGCGATGATCCGTCAATAACTGATTGCAGCCATTGGTGTCTACCTGGAGTTCCCGATACATGGAACGAAATTCTCCTATCAATGATGCTCTCCAAGGATGGAATGGAATAACCCTTCAGTGAACAAGAAGATGCAATCCTTTCACTTGGCTATCTATCCCCCTTTCTGCATCAAGGTGAACAAGAGTACTTGCTGTAAAGTCCTTGTGACAAAAGATGAATGAAATTTCTATATGATTGGCTTAGCATGATATATTATGGCAAGAAGCTAGATCCAGTATTGGACCCTAGATTTTGTTTTGGTTTTTTACAATCTGAAGAAAATCTGAGAGGCACTGTGTTTTTGAGTTTGATATATCTGTACCATTTTATATTACCTTCAGAGATTGGATTTCATATTAGCTTCAGCAGAAAACAGGGAAAGTTTCAGAAGTGTTTTGCAATGCAAACAACCCCCACCGGTCCATCCTTTCTAAACTTAGGATGAGAGCCAAGTCATTTGGAAACTCTCAGTACAAAAAGGCTCCCAATGCTCCCGTTTTCTGCACCAAACTTCAACTTTTCCATAGCATCAGCTTCTGACATTGCAATGGCCTCATCAATCAGCCATAGGGTTGTAATCATCGTGTTTTTCTCATGTGGTGGCTCTTTTCTCCTTGCTTGCGCTGCAGTGGCTCTGTATTGTGTCCTCAAGAGAACGAAGAAAGTCGAAGAAACGGACCTTGTTCATGTCGATGAACATCTGAAAGTGAAGGAGGCCATTGTCCCTGGTCCCCATGGGCCACAGGCGGTGATCGTAGGTATCGAGGATGATGTTCATGTAACTGAAGACATTGTGAAGACTGAGAAAGTCGAACAAGGTTCGAGATTGGGGAGGACACCCTAAGGCCCTTGAGGAAGGAGAAGCTTTCTCAAGTTCTGATCATCGTCATTAGCTGGAATACAAGGCTAATCTTTCTATGTTCATTATAAGATTGTTATTTACATTCATTTAATAATTAATATTTTATATTTATGGTTGGTGTCTACCTGATATATAAAAAAAGTAAAAATAAATATCATATATTGTTCAACGTTTAATTGTTTCACTGCTGGTGCAAAGCATGCTTCATCGTTTAAATTCTTTCACCAAAGTTTTATTAGATTAAGTGTACACGAATCCATTAAACTGGTGTGGGCGTGCTCCAACAGCGATGGAGCTTTATAGCAGCTTGAGACAAAGTCGGTTGGTCCAGCCGATAAGCAGACGTGTCAAGCTGGTTTACACCAGGACAATCAAGCTGAGCTACCGTTGATCAGAGGTATTGATGATTCAGTTTTTCCGAATATATAATTTTTATATTGATGATAGACCAATTCGTATTCAATCAGAAAAAAAAATGAATATTCGAATATCAAATGTTTAGATATCGTATATTAAGATTGGATAGTTGAATATTCAAATAATATTTGATTTAATTAATTTTCAAACTTAAAAGATCATATTTATTAAAATTTTAGATTTTGAAACATAAAAAATAATGGGATCAGATTGACTGAGTTTAATATTTTTAAACATCCTTACGGTTGATTGTCATCGTCAACCGTTGTTGATCAAAATTAACTTTTACCGAATACCTTATTTGAAGATTTTTTGACGTCTTGAATCTACTTCTACAATTTATTTCATCAAATTCAAACTTAATATGTTTTTTTTTTATATTTTTAATTAAATAATTAAGTAATTATTAAAAATACAAATAATATATTTATTTGTAACGAATAAACTAAACAAACAATATATTTTTTTATCAAAAAATTTTAAAATCTTAACTATTTTATAACTTTTAATAACTCAAATGAACAATTTCTAACATTTTATCTATGTGTACGTTTCCGACACGCATGCCATGTACTTTTTGCCCGTTCGTTCTGCACTAAGCGGACCATATCCATATATGCAATAATATTGGCATAAAAAATCAAGTACAAAAGTAGACGGCAAAAACAAGTATGGAATTCTTCCACTTGAGAATATAATATAAAATCACACCATTCATTCTCTTATTAGTTTATTTTTTTCTCTAACATTAATAGGGACACCATATTTCTATAGTCGCCAGGATTCTAGTAAAGAAAATCGCCGACAATTCAAAAAAAAACAACAATTATAACCACATGCATACATGTATATGTATACTTTAATATATATAATATCGGATTGTATCGGAAAATAAGATCGACAATTGGTACGATGATACCAGTAGACTTAATATCATACTTGAAATGATGCATTAGGAGATGTTATGGAACATCATGTTTTTGAATTCATCAAAATCAATCATACCATCAAAGTTGGTGTCATAGAAGCAAATCATGTTGCTACAGTCTTTGCCACTCCTTTCATCCCACAAACCAAGTCTCGCCAGCACGTTTTGAAGCTCCTCAGAAGAGATGAAGCCATCTCCATTCAAGTTGAACACCCGAAAAGCCTCGGCAAGCTCACTCTCTCCGTCATCGCCATCGACGATCACTCCGTCCTCATCATCTCCCAACTCCATCTTCGTGAAGAACATGAAGTCATCAAAGCCCAGACATGGTTTCCCCACTAAAGACTCCAGCTCTTTGGGGCTAAACTTGACTCCGATTATCCCCAGCAACCAATGAAGCTCGTCCAGGCTAAGCAAGCCATCGCCATTCTTATCGAGCTCGTCGAAAATCCGTCGCAAGTCGTTCTTGCTGAGGAGAGACATTTTAACAAAGAGAATGTCAGCATTAACATGAAATATTTGAAGGTTTGTATTTCAGTGCATGTCGTGCTGGTATTTATATCTTCGAATGATAGGGTTACGAAGCTTCTTGCAAGGTTCCTATGGAGAATGATTGATGAAGGAAAATATTATTATTTTTATTTTCAAATTATTGAATGTTGTTTTTCTTATTTGGGTGTCATCATCAAACTCTGTTTACCACGTTATCTGTGGTCTTCATTAATAAGATTCATTTATTTTATATTTAAAAAAAATATTATTTTTTTATATTAATAAAAGAATAAATAATTATCGAATAATTATTTAAAAATAAACGGACATAATTATACAAATTACAGATAACACTATAAATAATGTTTATGATATCATTTCTCGAGAAAGTTTAAATACGAAAAACATCCCCATGTCCGAAGATGAAACACGTGTTCACGCCATGCAATGCAATATCTAATAATTGCGGCCATGTTGGTCGGTTTATTTGTCATCCTCTTGTGGAAAAATATTTATATTTTGAAGATAAATATTTATAATACTTTAATAATTATAAATTTAAATATTTTCATTATTTTTAATATTTTGCACAAAATGAAACTGGTGCTGACGAAAAATAAAATTCAAAATCAACAGAAGTAAAAAGAATTTAATTTTTTTCAAAAAAAAAATGTTGGCCAAAATATCATTAGTCCTTCAAATCTTGTTATATTTTTTACGAAAATATGTAATCCTTTACGTGAGTCATTCTTTTAGCTTGTAAATCTTATGTACCCATATATGTTTAAAAGCAGGGGACAAATTTATAAAAAAATTAATTTTTAAAAAATTTTAAATAGAGAGACAAAAGTAAAAAAAAAAAATTCGGGGATGGGGAGCAATTACCCCTCCCCACCCCTATATGGTTCCGTCCCTGGTACCCATCTATTTCTAAAAGTATAGGAGCCTGTAATATTTTAAATATTTTATTTTAATTAATTTTAAACAAAATTATGTTGTATATATAAATTTAGTGGGCGAAAGAGACTACAAAACTTGTAAAAGAATTCTTAAATTTAATAAATTTTAATTTTAATCTTATCTGAGGGAGGAAAAAAGAGCGCTCTAAAGGAAAGGAAAAAGTATTCCTAATAAGTCTAGAACCTATACAAAAATATAAAAGAAACATATGAACAATTCGATTAACTGACCAAATTTAATTATTATAAATCCTTGTAGTTGAGTTATATTATCTCTGTTATTCTATAAAATTTAATATTTTAAAATTCAAAATTTTAAAATTTAAAATTACTAAATTATACTATAAGTAGTAAAATTGCCCATAATACCAACCCAAGGCCCAAACCATATTTGCTGGGCCCAATCTGTAATTCCCTTAAAACTGGTTTAATAGTTTTCTCAATCTTTTATGTTTAGAATTTACTTTACTGGTATTTAATTTAATCTTTGTGCTAACTGCTAATTAATGTGATTAATTTTAACTAAGTTTAATTTGAAGAGTTAAGAATTCTATACTAATTGCAAAAAGGTGAAACAAGAAGCTTGGAATGTTAAGTAAAATAGAATGATCATAGTGCAAGAGATGAAAAGTGTGATGACTAAGCTTGTAATTAGTCATGTTCTAATGAGAAACTTAATCATCTTTGGTAGGTGTCAAGTGGGGTAATTTTAATGATTTTATAATTTAAAAAATATAATTAAATGATAATTTGGGTAAACTTATGCTTATCCCGATAAATTTTGACAACAATCTAATTTAATTTTTTATTTTAAAATATAAGTGATTTTCACATATATTTAAAAATTTAGGTTAATTTATACAGTACAGATAAAAGAATACCATGTACAAGTGACGTTCTCCCTTCAAATTTTATAAAAATATTTATAAAATAAAGAATGTCATCTGCATATGACATTTTTTCCCAAAGTCGACATATATAAGTGGTGTTCTTTCACTTGTACCGTAAATTTTAGCATAAATCCTAAAATAAACTTAAGACACTTTATTTTTCATTTTTATACTAATTTTGTTAGAATTGGAGATGTGTTTATGAACCCTAATTCTTATAATTAAAGGTTTTGAAAAATTAAGGATTCACAAGGGAATTATGTTAATTACAAGTTCCATAGTAATTTTTCTATTTTTTTTTAGTTTTGCAACATTAAAGCCTAATCTCTTGAAGATAGGATTCGTTAATTAAGGTTTAAAATATTATAAATTAAACACCAATTATAAACACCAATTATAAACACTAATATTTATAATATAATAATAAAAAATTAATATCTAATAATTAAAAATATATTTTAAACATATATTATTCGTAAGTATTGTATTTAAAAGGCATAAAGATAATTTTAACCTTTAACGTTTACAATTTTTGTCGTTTTGGCCCTTATTCTTTTTTGGGATAAATTTAGCCCTTAACCTATATCTTTTTGACAAATAGCTTATTTTTTAAGGCATAAAGATAATTTTCACCCTTAACGTTTATAATTTTTGTCATTTTGGCCCTCATTCTTTTTTTGGGATAAATTTAGCCCTTGACCTATGTCTTTTTAACAAATAACTCATTTTTTAACTACCATAATAACTGAACCGTTAAAAATTTAATAATGATGATATGTCATATATATATATATATGTAATAATATATTTTAAATAACTTAACATTTGGTATATCAAATATATACACGCGGAATATAGTTTTATTTCAATCTAAAAATCTAAAACAATTGAAATTCAAATAAAATATTAAAATTTATTTTTTTTATTCACTAAAAATTAATTAAATATAAAACAAAAGGCTACTAAATCTCAATTTTAACTATAGTAAAATCAAAATTTATTTGAAAATGTATGAACATAATCCAAAAAGAAAGAGTTTTGTATAGTTTGTTACCGGTGAATAAAAGATAAAGAATTTTGATAATAATCAATTGGATTTTTATTATTTTACTTTAGAATTTAGGTATTTTAGTTTTAATCTAAATCAGAGTTTTAGGGTTTTATAAAGATATTTTAGTTTACTTATGGTTGAGAATATTTATTAAATTTTTATTTTGGATTTAATTAATTTTTAATAATTTATTTAAAATTTTAATTATTTTATATTTTATATTTGAATAAAATTATATTCTATATATATCTATATATTTAATAGGTTAGATTTTATGTCATTTAAAATATATTATCACATATATGATATGTTACCATTATTAAATTTTTAACGGTTCAGTTATCATGATAGTTAAAAAAGGAGTTATTTGTTAAAAAGACATAGGTCAAGGGCTAAATTTATCCCAAAAATAGAATAAGGGTTAAAATGACAAAAATTATAAACGTTAAGGGTGAAAACTATCTTTATGCCATTTTTTAACTAGCTTGATGACTGAACCGTTAAAAATTTAACGATGATATATATATGGAATATAATTTTAAATGATATGGAATGTAACCTATTAAATGCATATATATAGAATATAATTTTATTCTAATATAAAATATAAAACAATTAAAATTTAAATAAAATATTAAAAATTAATTAATTCTAAAATAAAAAATTATTAAACATTCTTAACCCTAACTACGATAGAATCAAAATCTCATCTTAAAAAATATAAACATAATTCGAATAAGATTTTGATTTTATCGTAGTTAGGGTTAAGAATATTTAATAATCTTATATTTTAGAATTAATTAATTTTTAATATTTTATTTGAATTTTAATTATTTTATATTTTATATTTGAATAAAATTATATTCTATATATATATGCATTTGATAGGTTACTTGCCATGTCATTAAAATTATATTATATATATATCATCGTTAAATTTTTAACGATCTAATCATCAATCTAGTTAAAAAATAAAATATTTGTCAAAAAGATATAGGTTAAGGGCTAAATTTATAAAAAAAAAAATAAGGGCCAAAACAACAAATCTATAAACATTAAGGGTTAAAATTATCTTTATTCCTATTTAAAAATATATATTATAAACTAACAACCTTCCCCTTACAGCTGGATCACATGATTACTTCGTCATGGGTGGCACGAGTTTCACGAGTAAATAAACATTCAAATGAATTTATGATTTATATTCCCGGAGAAAAATATTATTATAAGTTTAAAACTATTTTTTTCTATTATAATTTTGAATTTAGAAGTACTGTAATATGTTTTTGACTTTCATAGCTAATAAATTTATGAAATAAATAATTTTTAAATATAAAGGTTTATTCTTATCAAATGATATGATTATATTTAATTTTCATAAACATATCAAATAATTTTATAAATATAGAACTGACCATATTTATTCTAAATTAAGATCATTCTTATAAAAAATTTAGAGGTTTTTTAGATAAATATTATAAATAAATTAAAATTTTAAAAATGTAAAGTATAATGTTTTATAATTAGAGATTTATAGTAAAATTATAATAAGGTGGTATTTTTTAAAATTTTTATTAATAAAATTTAAATTTTAATAAAGATATAACCGGTAGCAAATCAACAATTGAATCATAATTATATTTTATCAAACGGTATTAAAAATAAATTTATAACCGACACGGATCGTATACCTAGTTTTGGTGAGTGAGTCTCTCAACAAAGATTTTCTGCGTACGCAACGTTTCGAATTTAAGACCTACTTAAACGGAACTAAGCAGCTTAACACTTGAACCATTCAATTGATTAAAATATAATTATTTTTAATACTTTATTAACAGTTTTATGACCCATAATCACGGCATTATTTTTAATAATTTATCAAATTTTAAATTGATCATGTTGGAAAAGAAAAAACAACTTAGCGAGGAAGAAAACAAAAAAGAACTGATGGGACAGCAGACACAGCTCCAGCTATTGAATGTGGCGGGTTCCACGGTACCTGCTAACCGACACCTAAAACATCTGTCATACGGAACAAACCCTCCTCCTCCTTCCTCCGATTCCGATCGAGAAGAGTTATATACTCTGCCTACGCCAAGTTGTTTTTACCACCCTCAAATAAACACGATCAAGTATGGATGAATTTGGCGTTTTAACACAGCGGTATGGTTTAAAGCCACAAGGGAAATCGGTTCCAATGTCGCAAGCCAAGCTATCCACCACCACCACTGCCGCCGCAACCAATCGCCATGTTCTTGGGGTCAGTTCAGGTTTTACTGCAAACCCAACGTCTTTTTCTTCGGAATCTTCCTTCAACTCGAGTGCCAACAACGGATCTTTCGTTGGTGATCATGACTTCTCCCCCAACCAAGATTTTTTTGGTTTCGGGGGCGATTATGGTTTTGGAATCCACACAACAAAGCCGTCGAATTCGGGTAATAATAGTGGTGACGGGTCTTCATTTGATTTAGCTTCAGTGCTGTTGGATTCGGGTCCAAAATCTTCTTCCTCGAATTCATACGTTGTTGACGATTTGTTTGGCGGAATGCCTGGCTCACAAACTGCAAGTAACCATGATGATTTTGGGTTTTTTGCCTCTTCCGCGAAGCAAAAGGGTTCTGTTGGTAACTTGTTGGGAGATTTTAGTGGCGTGGCGGCGAAATTGAAGAGTTCTAGCAGGAATGGTTCATGGGATTCTGGGAAGAATGAGGATGATGTTGATGATTTGATACCCGGGTTTGGTAAAAGCAGTTCTCCGGTTAATAGGTACTCATATTCATTTTTATAATTTATTCATAGAAAAATGGATACACTTTGTTGCTTGGTTAGTGTTGCTTTGAATGTTAAAGTTTAAGTTGATTATTTGTGTGTTGGAGAAAATTTAGATGAATATTAATGGCATTTTAGAGTTATGGAATCATGCATTAATGTAAGATAACAATTCTACTTCTTTTCATAGTTGTGGGAGTTCCTTTCTCTGATATAAACTGTATGCTTTTGCGGATTAGTTTGGATTAAGTAGCTCTGAAATCTTTGAGAATGTGAGATATCATAAAACATGGACAATTTTATGTCTGTCTGTGGATTTCATTTATGATGCAGATAAATATTGGTGATGTTTTTGGAACTATTTCTTTCATTTTTCTCTAGCTTATATTCTCTATATGAAATATGGTAATGGTGTTTTGTTCTGAAACATTCGGATGCATGAAGGTTACTCTGCACTATCAGAATTCAAAATGTCTAGTAACATAGTTGATCACTGCTTAAGTTATAAAGTTTCCCTTTTTTCTTTTTTAGGGATGGGGAATTGAATCTGCATTTCGTGTTTTGGATTATATGGACCTAGTATTGAGCCATATTCTCAAATTCTAATATTTTCTTGTTTTGTTCCTTTCGTTTTTGACATACACCAGGTTAAATTTTTTTTGGTTGGAGCCCGTCTTTAACAATTCTACCATTTGTATACTTAGTGCTGACGCTGTTTAAATTTCCAAATATTGGAACTGATTCCACTGTACCTACTGCTTTGATGGGTATAATGAAGCTTACGTTATTGATTCAAACCGGGGAAAGGTCTTGGAATCGCATTATGATAAGGAAAGCAAATGTAACAATGCTCGCAGAACTTTGACTACTATGTTTTGGCTTCTGAAACATAAATTTGTATCCGTTTGCAATCTTTTATATATTGCTGCATCCATAGAAAATATTAGTATAGTAAATTTAAGGTGGTGCTCCTAGTTAGAAGGGAAATATTTTGAAGCTATTATTTTCTTACAGAATTATCCATTTGCCTTCAGCAAGGACACACATTGGGTGTGCATATTTACATTTGGATGTCGTGACAGTTATTTTTATACGATTATGTTATTAGCATGCAAAATTTAGAATCTCTGTTTGAAATTTCACTTTTCTATGAAGGACTAACACTAAGGCAGCCAAGTCAACCTTCAAATCAACAGAGGAACCTTTTGTTGTATTAGAGTCGGCTTCAGGCTCAGAATATGATTCCTTCGCAACCACTGCAGAACCACTGCAAGAATCTGACCTGTTCAATCTGTCTGGAGGAACAAAACTTCATGGTTCTTCAAATGCTTCCCCATCATCAAAGCCTCCTCAAAAACCAGCACAAGTTTTAAAGGAAGATAAAGGTTCTTCTATATCCATTTGCAAAAATAAAGGTCAATGTCCATTTTTTGCCTTTCCATCTTTGGTTTTGTAACATTCAGATTATTCATGCAGTAAAGAGTTCAGGTGCATCTCTAATAGATGAACTTGAGGACTTCGCGATGGGCCGAATGTGTAATAAGGCTAGTAGATCTAAAGAAGCTGAAGATGCTACAAAAAGGACCCAACAGGATGCAGGAGATGATCTTGAAGCCTTTTTTGGTGTAAGTTCCAGATCCAGTAGTGTCCCAAAGCAAAGGGAAACAACTTTGGTGAGCACCATAGATATCTAAGCTACCCTCATTTTTCTAGCAACTGCAGAATTGTGTATTGATATTGTTTCCTTTCTTGTTTGCGTATCAGGATCCCATATTTGGTGCAAATGTTCAAAACAGACAACATAAGACATCTGGAGGGGCATCATCAACTGCAAAGAAGCCTTCTTCTTCTGCTACCATGTCAAATGGAATAGATGACCTTTCTTTTATTTTTGGAGGTATACAATTCCTGAAATATTGAAATGGGCTTTGTCTAGCGTTGAAACTTATCTTTGCATCATATCTCTTTAATATTAATGTTTTTCATGTTTTTCCCCCAAAAGCTGCCCCGATGTTTGGAGAGTTTGATGAAGTTGATGGTGAAAGTGAAGAAAGGCGAAGAGCCAGGTTGGGACGTCATCAGAGGACCCAAGATCGAGTGGTGCGCATCATTTTCATTACTCATCTTTAATCTTATTTCATATTCTTCGTTTGACAGGCTTAAATAAAATTAGAAGTATGAGATGAAATTTGCAGGTGAGAAAAAAGTACATATAGGAGTCAATGTTGATAGACATGTCTTTGTTTTCTCACTTGTGCAACATAGACACATGCAAGCAAGTTAAGGATGTGCAAACTATGGGCACCAATAGGTTGACAGCACCAAAATTAGAAGGAAACACTAACATCTTAATCTTCCATGGACTATTGATTAAAGCTGTGTTTGTAATCCTAAAATGAGATATAAATAGTGTCCTGCTGCATATGTGGATTTCCTTGATGTTTGTCACTACGCTTAATCCTACCATTTACTGTTCTGATCATCATCAAGCTTGATACTCAAATTGCAACCGACCTGAATATCTGACCATTTTGGGACCATGAGTGAAACTTACCCATTTCATCTTGATTTCAAAATTGCATTATGTCCTGGCAAAATTGTTTGCATAAGGCATAGTTCAACAGTTGGATTGTTTTTTGTGCTAGGCACGAGCAGTTGCTGATATGAACCAGCGTGATCGACAATCACAGAATGAGCAAGAAGAGAGACATGTAAGTGGTCCACTGATGTATTATCTGTAGTCTTGTGGATTACAGATGGTAATGTTATTTCTTTGTGCTTATATTCACTTTTGCATGCTTTTGACCAACCCTTTATTCATAAGTCATGAATTCTATTTTGTTTACCTAGTCATTTAACATGGTCTTAATTTGCATAGAGGATTGCTGAAACTACGGATTTTGAGATAAAACGTTGGGCTGCAGGGAAAGAAGGAAATATGCGTGCACTTCTGTCATCGTTACAACAGGTGTGTACTTTTTTTGTCATATTCTCCCATTCTATGTTTACCTCTAATAAGATTATTGAATGTCTAGACTTTGTAGTTTATTGGCTTGTGTAACCAACTGTTTCCTTCCACAAACAGGTACTTTGGTCCGACTGTGGATGGGAACCAGTTTCGCTGACTGATTTAATCACCTCTGGATCTGTTAAAAAGGTTTATAGAAAGGCCACATTGTGTGTCCATCCTGATAAGGTTCAGCAGAAAGGTGCTACTATTGAACAGAAATATATTGCTGAAAAGGTTTTCGACATTCTCAAGGTACTGTATGAAGTTTATTTTATCTTTATCAGTTACTGTATGAATTTCATTACTATGGGAAGGTAATATCTACTTCAACATGAAATCTATCCATAGTGGTCACTCGCATCATCAGTCCTAGATGAAGTAATGGGTAGACACTAGACACTCATCTTTAGTGTGATGGGTGTAGGACTGAGTGTTCTTAATTTCCCCAAACCACCCGAATACCCGATACCAAGCATATTTAGACATTGTATGGTTGTATAATGTTCATGATTTGTTTTATATGCTTGGAAACAGGAAGCTTGGAACAAGTTCAGCAAGGAAGAACTTTGTTAAAAACTTCGAAGGTAGCTCATTCGAAGAAGCAATCCCTTTTTATTTGTAACTCATACGTGTTCACAGACCCCAAAGTGTCCTGGTTTTGTCATTTGTGTCTATGACACTGTTCCTACAGCACCTTCCTTGGTTATGGAACTTAACGTTTGGTTAGTAGTAGTAAAACTTTACAAGTATGACTGGATTTTAATGCATCTTCAGGAAGAGCAAGTTGATCTTACGATGGTATTTTGAGCAAGGTGAATTACATTGTAGTCATCAAATTGATTTTTATATCGTTTTTATTGTAATCATTATTTTTATTATTATTAAAAAAATAATGATATGACTTTTTTTTTCGAGTTAAACTCATCATCCAACCTTAGATTCATTAGTTCTATTAGGCCAGAGCATGGATAACTGAAAATTGAACCGAATCGAACTATTATGATTCATAATTTTGTGAATTGTGTTTAACTAAATTTAATTTAATTTAATTTTTTAATTATTTTTATAAGATAAAAATATATTTTTTATTCTTAAAATGCTATAGATATTTTTTTAATTTAAAAGTAAATTTTTAGTAAATATTTTAAAAAATATATCTTAAACTTTTTTATCTTTTAATGTTTAAAAGTTATAAAACAAAACTATTTTGTTAAGATAAAATATAAATTAACTAATGTTAATATAAAAAAAACGAAAACCAAGATTAACTGAATCGAAAACAACCGATTACTAAAATAATTTATCGAATTAAATCAAAACGGAATCGAATACACCTTAATTTCTGTCACCGTCCCACCACCACCTTCAACAACCTCCTTCAACTTTAGCGCCATCATCATCATAAACACTTGTCCCTTTTCAGGTCTAAAATAATAAGACCCAGGCTATAAACAGTGTTCTTATAAATTATAATCACCCTAAAAATTTATGGACAGTATAAAATCATTCTAAAATTTTTAAGGGTGAATTACGTTTTTGGTCAATCAATTATGTCTATATTTCTATTTTGGTCATTTGGTTTCAATTTTTTTAACATTTTTACTGTATTTTTAAATTCCATTCATTTAGCTTCTCAAGCGTTAAGTGTTTTGTGTAGGTTTTTTTTTGGCGTAAATTTACGCAAAATATCCAGAAACTCCTCTCAAGGAGAGATTTTACGGTGAACTATGTTCACCACGTCATTCATGGTCCAAACAATCAGGACCGTTGATCTTTAAATAATCACTTAGTAACTACCTATCCACTAAGTCCATGTAGGAAAGAGGGGATGATTCACTTGAAAAAAAATTAAGATCAACGGTCCTGATTGCTTGAAACCATGGATGACGTGGTGAACAGGGTTCACTATATAATTTTTCCCTCTCAAGTCCATATTATTGGGCTTTCGATTCATATAATTTTCTTCTAAATCCAAATGGAGGAGAGGTTGAGAAGGAAGAAAAATATATCTCGATTTTACGTTAATAGTATTATAAAGATTGTAAATCAAACATCGAAATTTCAGTCTGATTTTTGTCAATTTCGAGTGAATTTCAAGAAAAAACAAACTGAGAAACAAAACGAGAGAAGAAAAGGAATGTTTTGGTACTAATTACATTACAAGTAAAGATCAATTGTGGTCGAACGTTAATGAAGAAATATCTTGTCACGACAAAAAAATTACAATTTTTATATAAAAAAATTATAAATAAAACGGTTCAAAATTTATATTATGGTACTAATATTAGACACTTGACCGTCAAGCGACAACCATCTAGCCTCATTTAGCGCCAAAATGATATTATCCCTTAAATTATCAATATTGACTTTACTCGAATAAAAGTTGAGGCAAAATTTTTTAAAACAATTTCAATATAAAATAAAAAAATATATTTTTACAAGAATATATGATTAATTCTATATATAATATAGACGATTACATTTATACTTAAGTCAATTCAAATCAAATTAACCTGAAAATTCAAAGATTGACCCGATTTGAACCGATTCGAATGACCCGACATGGACCCGACCCGAAAACATCTGATCCGATATTGACCCGAATCACCGATCCGATATCCGAACTGAACCGAATTATCATATAACCGAATTAAAACCGAAACCAGAACTGATCCGAACCGAATCTAAACCGAATACAAATAAACCCGAAATGAACCGAACCGAAACTGAACCGAATGACTCGTTTGTCACCCCTATTATAATTACTAATCACTGTAACTAAATAAAAAACCCGTAATCCGACTATAACGGATAAAAATTAAAAAAAAATAAAATCAAACGACAAACTCACAAACAAAACTATATATTAAAACCAGATAAAAGTAATTTACCCTTATTTTAATTTGTTTCTCATTTCTTTTATTTAAAATATATTAAACAAAAATATATACTTATACTTACATCAGATCAAAATAACTTATTCTAAACCTAATCAATTTCAAAGTGGACCGACTCATCCATTTTTTTCTTAAATGCCAAGACTCATGAGTTGATTTTGAGTATCTCCATGATTTTCATAGGCTCATGTTGTTAGAAAACAATCAAATCATACCTACAGAATTTAATAATTACTTCAGGTGAAAAAAAATACAGGAGTTGGTAGAATACCCTTTGGAGATTCTTCTCTAAAACCCCATAATTTGCCTTTGAAATGGGAATAACACTCAAAGGAAACATGAGCCAAGTTTGATAAAGTACTTCTTGGACTAACAATTACTAGGATGAAAGTAGCTTTTACTTGCATGATAAGCAAATCCTGGTTATACTGCTCTCTTTGTTTTGTAGCAGCTTGAAGATAGATCTACTAATTGCTACTGAAACTCATGATTTGCCAGCAAATCTGATTCTTTTGGTCTGGCCATGACTAGTAGTAATAACCCATCTTTGTGCTTCAAGATGCCTTTTTAATCGTGGTTAACAGTATTCATTATATTTGCAACTGCGATAAACCCTAACATAACTCGTAACACGGTAACAGTGTTGGTTTAAATATCTGCCTTTTAACACTCTAACCCCACCATCTGATCACTAGCTTAGGGTTCCTGTCTGATGTCAGTGTTGAATAGAAACAGGCACTTCCAATGGTGTTTTGCTGTTATTAGAGTTGGCATATTGCATGAAACAAGTCTATCTTCTTTGCCTTTCAAGTTCCAATCATTTCCAGAAGATAAATCAAGAATCTCCGTTAGGTATTCATCAATTTTGGAATATGAATAACTTTTTTTCAAGTTGCTAGCTTTATTTATATGGTAAAAGTTCATGCTATTTTGTGCTCAAAGTTGTTCATTTTGTATTGACTAATGGGGAAAAGTTACAAGTTGACACTGTAAAACATGACCCAGAAAGGAAAAAAAAGAGAAGAAACTGCTTAGCAGTAGTGGTAGTTTAAGAGAAATAATTCTGGTTTGATTTGAACTCTTTTAGTTTGCTTTGCTTCTTGAACGATCCGTGAGACGTGTGATATGAGTTCGATTCAAATTTCGACCGGACTAGTAGGAAGTCGAGAAGGGCTTGTATGTCTTGAGATCAAGCATGATCCCTGCAATAGAACCTGCAGCAGCAGCTATGGAGATTATAAGGCAAGCCATGCTGAGTATTTGTAGGCCAAGCCATCGTTTGCTCCATTTTGGTATCTTTTTTTGTGAAATGTACATCTCTACTGGGAAGTAAACTGTGAGTGGCCAGAATCCAACGGCCCCGAGCAGTCCGACGATGTCATTAAAGAAGGGAAGAAGCATGGAGATCAGAGTTGTTAGTATCACAAAAAGTGTCCTCCAGACCAACCGGAAGAGGTTGAGGTTGTAAGGGCGAAATCCAGGAACAGGGATCTTGATGTCCTTGGTAATGAATTCACTATGGGGGAACCTTACCGCTGCCGATTTCTCGATGAAGGCAAAAAGGGGTTGGCAGTAAACTTGGTATGCACCAACAAGGTGAATTACAATGGCAGCATTAGCAATGTCAAGGAGCCAGAATGGGTTATAGAATCCGAAACCGGTAAGAAGGTTTCCGGGGGACAAGTCTCCAAAAGCAGCATAACCCATGCAACCACACAACATGTAGAAGAGGGTTGTCACACCAACACTTACCAGAGTTGCCTTCTTCATTGTCTTTGATTCTGCTGGTGGAGCCTTAAGTGTGTCCTGTCAAAAGTACCATATTGTTTAAGCTCATGCTTCAAGGCCCTATCAAGTAAACAAAGTTATTCGAATTCGACAAAGTACAAACTGTTACCTGAATTTCAATGAGTATAAGGGAGTAAGAATAGGCAAAAGCTATGTCTCCAAGTGCCTGGAAGCTCCCCCATATCTTTTGTGCTTGAGTGACAGTTCCAACAGTTATCCCAGTCAAGCTTCCCCTTATTTTCCCATTTTCTGGCAAATTAACCAAAAGAAACATCTTAAAACCAGCTAAATCATACCAGATTACCAGGTTGCATATTCTAAAGGAAGGTTTTAGAATACCTGCAGCCTGAGCAATTCCAAGTCCAAGTCCAATTGTGGAGTAAGTGAAGGACATAACAGCAGCAACAATGGAAAGCCACCATAATTGATCAAAGTCAGGAATTTGAGAGAAAATGATTTCAACAATGCCAAAAGCAATCATATAAGGGTTGCTATTCATGTGGCATGGGTTTTTGCCACCACTGGCATGGAAGCAATTAGACCTTTTGATAGCCCTGTTATACCAGAACCTCATCCTGTTAGCCCAAACAGCTACAAAAACATAAACTAAACAAGGAAGAAACTCACATCATGCTAATTGCTGATGCAATTGTGTACCCAATGGCAACTCCAAACAGGTTCAAGTATTGAACCCACCCACATATTTTGACCTTAAACCCACCTAAAAAGTTAAAAGAAAAAAAGGGTTGAGCTTAGAAGTTGAGAAAGAACAAAGAATCACATTTGTTAATGCATTGAAAAGTTTTATCTGGTGTACCAAGATTTGATCTGACAGCTTCCATGTAAGTATAGTTTCTCTTGCCATTGACAGGGTCATCGGAGCGGTAACAAGCAGCGAGAAGAGTCGAGGTGTAGTATGTTACAAAAGAGAACAACAACATGACTGCCGGACCGGCAATCCATCCGAGCTGAGCTGTGGCCCAAGCCAGGGACAGGACACCAGAACCAATTACAGCTGTTATAATATGTGCACTCGCGGTCCATACAGTTCCTGCCAAAGGAAAAAACAGTGACATAAGCCAAATGTTTGGTAAAATACACAGCAGAAGCTGCTTTCATTTGAACTTTATGGAAAAAGTTGGAATTCCAAGTGAATTTTTTACTTTTGACAAAAGTAATAAAAACAAACAAAAAGCAGAAGGATCATGTTCGTGAAGTTTACTGTTTACCAGTTCGCTTGAGCCTGCCATCGTCATCAAAGCATTTGGAGCCACCTTGTGGGAGCACATCAATGGAGAAGCCAGAAACTTGGTGCTCTCCCATCTTTGTTAAAAGAACAAGAAAGAACAATAAGCTTGGACTGTCTTGTCTGATAAACAAAAGGCTTTAATTACTGTTGTCTTGTAAGATCTTACTCTCAAAAGTTTGTCTGAACAACACAATCTAGCTACCAAAAACTAGTGGTGCCCAAAGTCCACAGGAAAACCAGCAGATGGAGTGAGAGCAGGGAAGAGTGTTGCAGGAGCTGGAGAGCTAGGAATTGAATTTGAAGTGAGGAAATCAAGAACGGGAGTGGAGTATATATATATATAACTGGTCTGGCTTGTACAGCAGGTGGTCCAAATGAAATCCACAACCGCGTTTTATGTAAAACACCACCATTTCCCCACAGGTCCAAACCAGTATTACCATATAAATGTCGAGATTCAAACTCGTACAAGATAAAAATGAATTCAAAACGAAAAACAAAATGTTGTACTATATGCTCGAATTAGATTCAATTTTTATTCAAAAATCAGTCTATCCCACATCTTAAATTATAACTTAAAGACTCATTTTAATATTTTGTTATTTGAATCCCTTAAATCTTTAAATCTTCCCGACAAATATGTATATATTTCCAGCAAAATCTGGGTTACCCACAAAAGAATGTAGAGGACTTCCTACATGTTTATACATTTCCTAGCTTCCATTTACTAGGTGCACCATATATCACTGTGACAGTCTGACAGCAGTAGCTGCATTATGTTTGCAAGTTGATGGATATTAGATTTATTGATCAGACTTGTAACACCCGACCCGGATATCACAATGGGCTTCTGGCCCAAAACCCATATTTCAAAATTTCCTTTAAAAGTCCGATAATAAAAATCACGTAAAGTTCAAAACCACTTACATAGTCCACTTAAATTAAAACAAGCCCAAAATAATTCAAAGTAAATCGGAGCTCCAAAATATATTACAGACTATTTTAAAAACATTCGACCCAAATAAAATAACAGAGTTACAATACACATAGGGTTCAACATAGTACTAAACCCACTACATCTAATAACTGTACTCTGACAATACGGTCGATGCTGAAAGTCCAAACCTTGATGGTGCTCCACAAATCCCGCTCCACCTAACCTACGCACGAAAACAGATTTCGAACGCTGAACCACACAAGCTCAGTGGATACGCCAAACTCGGCCAATATCATGCATAACAAGCAGTAAAGCATGGCATATAAATCACATGTATGGTATGAAGGTCTAGCATGCTTGCCTAACACATGGCATAAATGAGTGTATATTATCGCACACAGCATATACAGTCATATAAGTCAACACACAAGAGCGAGGCCCGCGTCCACACAGCATCGGGATCCTACACTCAGGATTGAGGCCGCCCTCAAATCCTATGCCCGGAATGTTACATCGGACATCTTCGAACGAGGCCGCCCAACGTTCGGAAAGGGTGAAGGCCACCCAACCAACCCTATGCTCGGAATGTTACATCGAACATCTTCGAGTGAGGCCGCCCAACACTCGGAATAAAAGTCTTCAATCATCACCCGACATGTTACATCGGATGGCTTTCAACGTGTTGCAACACTTATGGATATCCGGATTCCAACACACAAGAACTCGACCACACAAACGATCCACCTAAGATCTCATCACATCAAGATATATTAAAGTCTTATCTTAATTAGTCTTTCGGAGTTATAACCTCAACTTAGTTCGACAATTCATTTCATAGCTTTTAGATTTAAGTATTTATTTATTAAGACCACCGAAGCCTTAAATTCTACCCAACTTAGTCAAAACACACAGGGGTATCGATGTCAGTATCGATACCACTTGCCCAAAGTCAAAGTCAACAGAAAAAGGAAGGACTGTTTCGATACAGGTATCGATACCAAAAAGTTTCTGGAACCCTCGGTATCGAAACAGGGTTCGATACCGTTGACCAACTTCAGAAGTCAACAGAAAGGGGGGACCCGTATTGAAACATGGTTCGATACCAAAAAGTTTCTGGAACCCTCGGTATCGAAGCATGGTTCGATACCCCTGGGCAACAAGCCAAAATATACTCATGAGTATCGATACCGGTAGCCCGAGTATCGATACCCCCTGTACTAAGGATGATTTTACACTTAGAAATTCTAGATTTTCGACCCCAAACTTAATCTAATCAATTCTAAAGTGTTCCTACACAATATTAATGATGTTTAGAGTATTTTAAACCAATTTCCAACCCTTAATCACATTAATACGGATTTCACCATTAATGACACATTTACAAGCAATCAATCAAGACAACACACATACATGATTTTCTCTACATGTCATGCACTCTAGCATGAATGAATGATGAAGAAGGAGTTGGGAGTACCAACCTCTTAGCAAAACAGCAGCAAAACGTCCTCTTAACCACTCTTCAAGCTTTCTCCTTGTCACCCCTATGGGAAGAAGCTCCAACCTCCTTCTCTACAAGAAAAGTTAAAACCATCCATTAGACTAAGCTTAGGAAGGTTTTAAAGCTGAAAACTTGCTCAAAAACGAAGAAAGAACTCCTCGAAACCCAAAACTCGGATTGAACCTTAAACCCTCATTAAAACCTTACCTCCACCAAAACTATCAATTCTTACCTTGTTTTAAAGATCCTTGACAACCCTATAACTTACCCTTAAGCTTCACAACGTGATTCTTGACCAAAATCTGAAAGTTTACACCTTTCTCTGGTGATTTGGTGAAGAAGAGGAGGAAGAACAAAAGAGAAAACTTGGTGACTTCACTCTGATTTTTCTGCAAAGGAAATCACCCTCTTCCCCCTTCTCTTTGTCCTCAATTAGAGAATTATCAAAACACCCTTTTACTGACAAGCCCAACACTCAACCCAAACAAGCTAAAGGCCCAACAAGACCCAACTATACAAACCCGAGCCTAAACTCGAGGTTCAACACAACGGATTAACCCGACACACTAAACCGAGAATTCGGGTCGTTACACGACTAATCTAAAGTAATTCAATACGAGAATAATTTTTTTTTCATTTACAATATCTGAATTGAAATCTATGACTTAAGCAACTTAACATTTATCCCGCTAAATCAATTGTTTAATAAATTAATCTATAGAGGACCACCTCTGATTGAAAGAAATTCTTTCATCAATCCTTGTTAAAGCGTACAAGGTTCCTTTACATAATATATTTTAATTTATCGATGATTCCAAAATTGAATAAAAAAATTTAAATAATTTTTATATGGTAAAAATCCAAATTTTATTGAATTTTATAATTTTTTTATATTATAAAAATAGTACGTTTTTTTGGAACACGGTATATTTATATTTGAATTTTGAATTTTATGTGGTTTGTATATATTTGATATTATAATTTCCCGGAAATTCAAAAAATATTAATGTTATTTTCTTTATTTTTTATATAATTCCCAAATTTTTATAATGTTTTTTATTTTGAATTTTCGGAATTATTTGTTCTGATAATGAGTTTGCAGTGTTGATGTGATATTTTTGCAACATGTCTCTTAACACTATTTTTCTCTTCATCATTATTCATTATAGTTAAACCCTAAAAAATAAATTAAGTTAGAATAATTGTTTTATAATAAATTTTATAATATATAAGTTAAATTAATTGATTAATAAATTAAATATCAATAATTTTTATAACAAATAATTAAAAGATCAGTTAACACCTCCATTCTCTTAAATTGTGAATTCTAAACCATTAAAAATAATTTTTCTCTGATTTTTCCTTATTTAAAAAAATAAATATCAAAAGATTTATAAAAATAAAATCTCTTTAATTCACTTAATTACTCTGTATATCCGTCAACAACAAAAAAATTATTAGGTGAACCCTGTTCACGTCATTCGTGGTCCCAACCAATCAAATTTATTCATCTTAACTTTTTTAAAGTCAATCATCACCTCTTTCTTACATGTAATTTATAGGTAGATAGTTATTAAATAGTTATTTTAGAAACAATAATCCTAATTATTTGAACCATAAATAACGTGATAAACATAATTCACTTAATAATTTCTCGTGAGCAACGTTTGAAGGTGTTTTGGTAACCATTGTTGATTCCAAAGAGTAGGACCCATTTGAACTCAATTAAAAGTTTTAGTATTTGATCGTAGATGGTAACAATTTTGTATAGTTGTGTATGTCTTTATTCTATATTCTTAATAATTCTTGTAAGAAATGAAGGTCAGAGGATCAAGTAATATATCGAATCTCTCTTGTTATTGGTTGCTAAAAAGAAGAGGTAATGGTGTTGATTGTTGAGAGGACGTGTGCCCATCATGTACACATCTTTGTAGTAGGATAAAATTAAGAAGAAAAAATGTATAAATTCTAAGGAAATTAAATAAAATTTAGATCATAATTAGATTCCATATTGGGATAAAAAATATTATGTTTATTTGGAAGTTGATGCTAATCTTGATTATGTTTTTTTAAACGTATGTAATTAGCTTATTTTATATTTAATAAATATTGATGTTTGATTAGTTAGAGTTGTTTACTTATGAAATCAATAATACTAGTAGAATGATTGAGCGATCAATGTTTAATGGTTGAGAGTATACTCTAAAACAGATAGGGCTGAGCAAAACTCGATTCGAGGCGAAAATATTCAAATTGTTTTGATTCGACTCGAAATTTCATAGACTCGACTCGAAAAAATTTCAAATAAAGTTTGAGTTGTAAAATGGAAATTCGAATAACTCGAATAACTCAAAATTTTTAGTAATTAAAAGATTAATTTTTAAGTTTGAGACAAGTCTACCAATTTTTTATGTTATATACATTGATATATAAAAATATAAAGAAATATTGCTACATATGAAAAATATATACATATACATATCTTATATGATTAGAGAAAATCGTTTAAATTAGAATTAAATCATATTATAACATGATAAATAATTACAATTAAATATTTATAGTAACTCGAAAACTCGACTCGAATTTCTTAAACTCGACTCGAACCGAAAAAATTTCAAATAAAGTTTGAGTTGTAAAATATGACTCATCAACTCGAATAACTCGAAATTTTTTGACCCGACTCGATCGAATACTCACCCCTAAAAACAGATACTACTGTAACCACTATCAATTGATTTTAAAAAATAGATAAAAGTGAAAAAAAATTCCTTAATTATGATTTATTTTATGTCCCATACCAAAATTATTAAAAAAATTAATTTTAAAATTTTAACCCTAATTTTTATATCTTAAACGTTAAATTTTATAATCTAAAAAATATCATACATTTAATTCCTTAAACCCTAACTACAAATATTATTCTTAAATCCTAAATCTATTATTTTAAAATAAAAATATTAATAAAAACATAATTAAAAGGCAAACGATTTGCACTCATTATAAATTCTCCACCTCGACTAAAATACTACATAAGGGCGAAGAGAACGGTTTGTGTGGCTAGCGATGATAGTGGATTTTGGTATACCGTTGAAATCAAGGTCGATGGTTTACGAGGAAAAATAATTAGATGAAACTTGTTTATCATATTATTTATAGTCTCAACCAATTAAATTCATTTATTTTATTTTTTAAGGTGAATCATCACTTCTTTTATACATGTCATTAGAGAGTGAGTAATTATTATGTAGTTATTTTGAGATAAACAAATCGGATTGATTAGACCACGAATAACGTGATGAACAAGATTTATCTAATAATTTTTCGATTTACGGGTGAATACTGATTTATTTTGTTTTAATTCCAAAATGATGGATATATACATCAAAAGTGAATTTGAGGCTCTCCTTGTCATAGGAATCGAATCTCCTAATTTAAGATGTTTTTGTATGGCTCTTTGCCTCATTAATTCTTTAATTTAAGGTCTCCTCAGCCATTTTTAAGTAGGTGTTATGTGCCATGGTGGAATCAATTTGAAGCTATTTGCTCAATAAATATATTACACAAGGTAAAATGTAAAAGTTTTACATATCTATTTAATTTTTTAATTAATTGAATCAAATATTAAGTATAGTAAAAATAGAAATTTTAAATCCTAAATCTTAACGATATAAATGCATTAGATTGGTCTTCTCCGGACCATCAATCTTGAAAACTTGATCATCACCTTCACAAGCGTCTCACTCCTCCCGGTCTCAAAAGACAGACTCTCTAAAGATGCAATTAAAAGATGATAAATTTAAAAGGCCTTTCAACGATGAAAACCTTTCAATCTGTGATAGAGATTGCAGCTTTTACAGTTGTATAGTTTCAAAGACAATAAATTTATAGTTATATTCGATACACGTGATTGACTCATCTATTAACGATATATTAAAGGAATATGAATACCGAAGATTGTAGGAAGTCCAAAATGGATTGACTCAAAAGATTTCTTTCGGATTTAATACTTGAGAAGATCATCTTTTAAACAATCCAATGGGAATATGTCAATTCATTAAATTAACTTTATACGTTAGGGATAGTATCAAGTTATATAATATAAAATTTTATAAGTTTTATATATTTTTTAGATCAATGGATGATTAAAACGAATTACTCGGATTACAATTGGTTATGTGAAGATTATTACTTGAGAAAAAAGTAAAGAGTTAATTTGTTTCATCTGTTTAGTCATCCAACGATCCAAAAAACGTGTAATACCTAAAGAGTTTTATACTGTATAGCTTGATCTTATCTCATCTTTATCTATAATATATATTCCTCTCGATCTAAAGAAGTATAATGCAATCGCATTTCCATCCACTTGTGTGCTCTTGTATATCTTAAACTAAAAAAAAGTGTCAAATTCTTTGAATATAGCACATTTTATTTTTCCCTCTAGTTTATTTTTAATTATTATTATCAATGGGATCCAAAAAAATATTTGAGGGTGGATACAACTTATAAATATTAAAAAAATTAAGAACTAATTCAAAAAATTTTAAAAAATAAAGACAAATGTATAAATTTTAAAAAATTCAGGGTGAGACTGAACCCACTCAACTTAATATGTGTATCCGCCGCTGATTATTATGGTCTAGATGATAGAGATTACTTTCTTTCGATTGTATCCTTTGGTTCTTTATATAATGAATAAAGGTATGTAATTAGACCTACTCATGGACATAGAGGTGAAGTTTGGAATTTTGTTTTAGGGGTTGAGATGAAAAATTAAAAAAAAAAAAAGATGTCATAGTTACAATTTCGTGTTAAAATGGCTTAATTTTAATTTTTATAGGGGGCAAAAATACAAAATTTTCTATTTGACAGTTACAAAGGTTAAAGGGGATTAAATTAAAGTATTAATGTTTGAGAGGGACTAAAGTTGTAATTGTACCATTTATTCATAAAGCGACAAGTTCCTTTGCATGTCCCTAATTCTCAAGAACCAATTCAAAAACAACAAAGTAAAGCCAGAAGAACACCTGGATAATGCCCAATAATAAACCCAAATCTACGAGAAATCTATCTAAAAATATTGTAACATGTAACGTCTTAAATTCTACCCACAATTCTAGAAGATCTAAGGTATCGCATTAGATAACTGAAATGGCCGATCAAACTGCTCAAATTTTAGTAAGGCTTGTATCCTGCAGTTAATGAAAAGCATACTTGCTGAAGAAGGGTCTTTATGGGTTGTTTGGCTTAAGGAATACGTGCTCAAGAATGGGGATTAATGGCATACCGAGTGGAAGCCCCATCATAGCTGGATCCTCAAGAAGATCCTAAAGCTAAGGGAGGAAACATCTCGTTCTAGGTGTCACGGGGTCAGAGTTCTCGCGGACATCTACCCGTGCGGCACCTCGGGTCTCTCGCATGCCCGAGGATTAGCCTTAACGATCTCCGATGCTTACTGGTTTCGCCCTCCCATGGGCTCATCAGGGAAGCGGGGACAGCTCTCGACCAGTGTGGTGCACGATCAGCGCGCCCATCCCAGATGGGACGGCTGCTCGGCACGTACTACTCCCTTAATGTTATCCCGCTCCCAAGCTTTACGCACCACCAGAAAATATCTCGCTCGGTCCCACGTAGTCACGACTCACGGTCCGTGACATAGGGATATGCTAGGACTTGAAATATATTCAGGCATGGGCATGGGGCTGACTAGTTTTTCCTTCTTTTGAAGAGTTATACCTCCATAATTTGTGTACACTTTGAGGTGTTAAATAGTGACATGTTACTAGGTACTAACCTAGTGATGTCTGAATTTTAGTTCTCTATTCTTCTTCTTACACCATTGATGATACTCAATTCATGTGTTTCTTGAAGATACTTGATTCTGCATATTACATGTTTGTTTATTTGGTGAATTCATTCTGTATGTTAGCCAGTTCTATTTATTATTCTTTCCCTCTCATGGCATATTTCCTCTGTTTTGAACTGTGATTTGAAGATAGTTCCTCTTCTCTTGAAGCACACTTGTGCAAGTGAGGGAACAAGTGGCAAATCTCTGCTTCAACATTCAGCTTCCATGTCGTAGATTTTGCGCCACAGTATCATCATCTGGGGAGCTTATTCTTCCCGAGTCTCTTAAGCTTCTTCCTCTAGACACCCTTGGTATATATGTTTGTTTTTGCTACTTAAGTAGCTGATCTAGTTTCTTAGACTATTTTGTATCATATCCTCCATTATTATTAAAATTTAGTTATAACCCATCTTTGAACTTCATATTCTCTTCCAATGTGGCAAATAGTGTGGCAGAAACTCAGTCATCTTCTCAAGGAAAAAGTGAAATATTTTGCATCAGTTGACAAGTATTGTCTTTCTTTTTTCAGCATTAACCAAGAGTACAGGGTTATGAAATGCTGGATGAATGGATGACCATTCCATCTGGTTCAATTATGTTTCCTCCCTTCCTACTCCCTTGGCAATCCCACTGGTTTATCCCAGGATGTTTGCCATCCACAACCTTAATTCAAAGGTAAAAATTTCTAGTTGAGTTATGGTCCAAAGTACTTCAACCAGGCTAACAGAAATTTTCCTGCATGTTAGACAGGATGGAGATGAACCTGTTCTTCCTCCTATAATCCCACTTTCTCGTGAACATGTCCATGATGATGGAATGTATCTTCTTGAGAACGGATTGAAAACCTGCTTGTACATTTGATAATTTGTAATTTTTTGTGTTAATTATGCACATACAAATCTAAATCTAAACAAATTACAAATGTATAATCTACTTATAATCCCTAACCTTTTAATTCGGAGATAATTGTGTTCGAATGTATCCGAATTCATGGTTTCGGAACAACGATGCTAAACTTGCCAGATTTTACAAAATGGGTATGCAACTGTTACTAACTTGGCCTGCCACTGTGATTCGGAATTTCGGATTATAATTATCTGTATATTGATATTGTGATTATAATTTTATTTACGTGTGAATAAATATATTTGGTCCGTTGAACAAGCTGTTCAAATTTACATCCAACTGTAACTTCATAGTGAAATTTTGATGCATGAACCATAAAAACATGTAAGGAACGACGTGTACACTCTCACAGCCCGTCATCAACCCTCTCACCACATCCACATCTCCATCTCCCTCGTTCACAAGCACAGATTTGGAATCTAAAGCCATTAAAAGTGAAATGAAAGGATATTAGCCTTAGAATACAGATATATCCTTCTCTCCGCTCCATCACAGAGATCTCTGAGATTTACAGCCAATGGCTCAAACCATGCTGGTAATGTCTGCTACCAGCGTTTCAACAAGCCATGTAGTGAAGTTGAAGAGAGACCACCCTTTCCTCCATTCCCAAGCTCAAGGATTAAAGCCTAAGCCCTTATCTCATTTCTTCTTCAATCCACTTTCCAATACTGTTGCTGCTGCTTCATCTACAGGTTTCACCACTTTTGCACTCTTCAAAGCCAAAACCAAAGCAGCTCCCAAGAAGGTAACTTCTTTTAATTCTTCTAATTGTGTTTAATTAGCTTGGTTTTGAATTATTCCATTTTTTGTATTTGAAAAGGCTGCAACGAAGCCGAAGCCAAAGGTTGAAGATGGAATCTTTGGTACTTCTGGAGGGATTGGTTTCACCAAGCAAAATGAGCTCTTTGTTGGACGTGTTGCCATGATTGGCTTTGCTGTAAGTAAATTCTGCTATAGTTCGTACCTATTAACATGTAACTGTTAGAACTTAGAAATATCAGCTTGTCCTGCATCCATGTGTGAGATTATAACAAGCAATTATACATAATCCTTTCTAATTCCCCTGCTTAGATTATGCATCAATCACTGAATCAAATGTTCGGACTCGATTCGATGATAATGTCGGGTTATGGTCGACTCATATATGCAGGCATCCTTGTTAGGTGAAGCAATAACAGGGAAAGGAATTCTAGCACAGTTGAACCTGGAGACAGGCATTCCAATTTATGAAGCTGAACCCCTTCTTCTCTTCTTCATTCTTTTCACCCTCCTCGGAGCCATCGGAGCATTAGGTGACCGAGGTCGCTTCGTCGACGAGCCTTCTACCGGCATTGAAGGGGCAGTAATCCCTCCTGGGAAAGGCATTAGAGGCGCATTGGGTCTCAAGGAAGGAGGTAAACATGTACTCACCAAATGAGTCATAAATTTTTTAACTGTTACTAAGCTGACAGTGAATTAACTAAAAATTCATTTCTCCCTGTGTTGAACAGGTCCTTTGTTCGGATTCACCAAGGCCAACGAGCTGTTTGTAGGAAGATTGGCTCAGCTGGGGATTGCCTTCTCCTTGATAGGAGAAATTATAACTGGGAAAGGAGCACTGGCACAACTAAATATTGAGACAGGGATTCCTATAAGCGACATTGAACCCCTTGTGTTGCTCAACGTTGCCTTCTTCTTTGCTGCTGCTATAAATCCTGGAACTGGGAAATTTATCACTGATGAGGAAGAAGACTAGAGTTTCCTAGGAAATTTGTAATTTAAATCATATACCTTTATCTCATGTACTTCCTTGCATCAATGAATTACATTTGCTTATAACAAAAAAATAATAATAATAACAACGGATTCATCCAAATGACAAATAATTTAATATCGTTAAATTAAATATAAAATCAGTTCGTAAAAGAATGTTTCGTATTTGATAAGTATTTGATAAGCTGAATTAAGAAAAGATAATCTAAATATATTTTGATTTTTTATATAAATTATCAAATATAATTTTTTTTATTTAAACTAAAGTATTCATCGTTGATAATAATATAATACTTGAAGCGACATCGTATTTTTAATTTATAAGCTTTTAAAATTCATAAATATTATTCATGAATTCAAATATACATCGGTATATGTATAATTTTCAAGTTATTAATTAGTTTAAAAATATAATTAAATTACTAAATTGACGTTTTAAACGTAATTATAAAAATAAGATAATTTAAATAAAAATATTAAAAACAAAAAGAATGTAAAGACAAAACACCCTAGGGGGAAGGTATTGGCATCTCTTTTGTTCTCAAAGAGCGTTGCCTTGGCCATAAAAATGACCTGTAAATTATTGTTTCCTAACTAAGCCTTGAAATTTTAGCCGATACAAGTGAACAAAATTCCCTTCTTCACCAAACTCTGCAGTTATTACTAAAAAGTCGATCTTTTTTAGCATCCAAGCTGTTGAATTTTTAGAAGAAGTAATGATGCAGAAATTGGGTTTTGTAAACGATGTCCAACAGGTCAATGGAAATCTCCATTACTCCTTTTCTCCTGCTTCTGTAAGACATGTAACTTACAGGTTTGTTGATTTCCCTCTTTTTGGTACTCCAATCCGCTCTTTCTTTCTTTTTCAATTTCATGTTTAAAATTTTGAGTTTTGGTTTCTGGGTTTTGTTTGTTATGAGATTCTTGATTCTGGGTTTCTTGTTTATTTATTATGGGAATTGATTGCGTTGACTGTGACTGATTGTGTTAAATAAAGTTCATGTTTTTACCTTTTGTTGTCTCTGTTGATTGTAAACCAGGGGACTGGTTTAGGCTCATAAAGAGTTTACTATTAACTGTTAATGGTAGGATTTTGATCAGATGAAATTCTGTATGAGAATTAAATTGATTGTTGAAGGGAACTTTTGGGGTGACAATGTAAAATAGAATTATTCAAAATTCTCTTGAAAGTGGGAAACTTCTTTTGTATACCATAAGAATGGTTACTTTTTCTTGGTTAAATTGGAGATTTCTGTGTAAAATAGGATGCTGAACTACTACCATTTTGAATGCTATTGCTGCAGTTGTAAACTTGAATACTTGATCAATATTAAAAATTATGGATTGAGGAAGTGGGATTAGGAATGAGCTTCTCTGGATTTTGCTTTTCTTCCTATAGTATTTTGGCTGATGCTTGCCGACAGTATTGACCTGTATCCAACACGTATCTGGACACTGGGATGTATTATAATCTTCCAGAGATTCTGTTAATACATATGTGTCATACATATATTTGTATCTGACACTCACATACGGGTCCGAGTAATCTGTTTTTTTAGGGTTTGATAGGATGCTGATGGAATGAAATGGTTATTTATGTTATTTTGCATTTATGGTAACTTTACCTCAAATTCTCTGGTTTGCTTGATGGTTGGTACTTGCTGGACCTGGCAATTAAAGCATCTGACCATTCAATTTTATGGTTTGTTGAGTTGTAAGAAGTAATTTGGTTTACTTAGCTTTGATAGTCACTGCAAGTTCTTCAATTGATATGGCTTGTTTGACCTAGATTATTAAAGCCAAGTTAGGAACTCATGTGGGAATGTACCTTTTCATTTACTTTTAGTTGGCTAACTGATCAAGAGTCTTTTAGGACTGAGAGTTTAGAATTTCCTATTACTTTATAGCATATGAAATTGGAATTGTAAATTCTTACATTTGAGTAGTTGACATTGAGGATTCTTGTTACGTGTCACACGATGGGGAAGGGATGACAATAATAAAGTTTGAACCTAATCCTTAGGTGCCAAGAAAGAGCCTCAACCATTGCTTCTAGGTGTTGGTGACGTTGAGAATTCAAGTCCTAGAAATTTTTAACTCTAATTTTCTCTATGAATTTGCTATGATTACTCAGAAAGAGTTGATTAGTGGAAAAGTCCCTTTGATGCTTTAATTATTGCAAACACTCTGCATAACCCTATGTAAAGTAACATAAGCAAACTATAGATACATTATATATAGACAACTGCATATCCTTTTGAGTTTCAGACACTCTGCATGATTGTTTTCTTGGATGTTTTTTCTTAAAAATGGTGGAAACAATTCATTCTCGCAGCTGTGGTACTTGTGGATATGAGCTAAACCTGAGTTCTTCTAGTCGAATCACCACAACAATTGGCTCCAAATATGGGAAGTCTATAAAGAGAGGGATTATATCATTCTTCAGCATAGATGCATATTTACACAAGTTGATGAGTTCCAATGCATTCCCTACTTTTCAAGGCGCTCGTGGGGTTTGTTCCGCCATAGAACCAAACTCCTTTGCCGCAAGTGTGGCAACCACATTGGAAATGCTTATGAAGACAAAACTTCAGGCTTCGCTCTTGTATTACACAATTCCGATTCATCCTCTGGTAGTGAAGCATCAAGCTATAGAAAATATGACGTTAGAATCCGCGCCCTGCAACCCTCATCGTCTCAAGAACCCAGCAATTCGCTTTTTACATGATTTACTTTGAGACAGGCTATTGCCATCGTATCGCTTATGGTAGTTTCGAGTCATTCTATCTCCTCTTTGTTGTTTTTCTTGCATATGTTCTTAATAGTTCATGGTAACTGGTGTGCATCAAAGGATCTGAAATCTGACTGTAGTGATTTTGAGTGTTTGAAAGGAGTTGAGCAAAGTTTGTAACTAATGTAATCATACTCATGTAATAGCCTAGTAGTGGCTTTATTTATCCTTCTACCCTTTATAGCACATAATAACAAAAATTGTGATGATGTTGGGTGCTCTATCCTTCAGTCCTAGCCTTTTTATACCATAGTGATAAAGTGGTACTAAACCTATAATAAAATTTGATTTTTACATGACTTCAGTTTGATTAATCTAAACGAGTCGCGACACATAATTAGTTTTAGTGTGTGAGTCTCTTAATAAAAAGTTTCGCATGTATGCCTCTATAATTGATTTTTTTATCAAAGAATGTATAATTTTAATTTAAAGTATAAATGTTCATACAAAATATTATTGAAGGCAGAGTGGTCCCTCGACCTAGGCAATAGGGGCGACCATCCTGGGTGACAGGGCATACTAACCAATTAAATTAATATTATTATTAAAATTAATTAAATTTAAAATTTTTAATTTAAATTATATTAAATATTACGAACGGTTAAAATATAATAATGGTCTTTAAGAAACTTAAAATTAAAATGGGTCCCTTTAGTTATAAAGTTAGTAATTAATCTAGGTATTAGTCTATTATAGGGTCATAATTAAAATTTATACTTTTTATTTTAAATTAAAAATAAAAAATTCGTATACACTTATAAATAATATTTTTATTGTTCTTGTTCTTCAAATTTTAATTTCTCATCGCATCTCTTTTTTCTTATGTTATTTTCTCACAACTTATTTTAAATTTTTTATTCGATTTTTTAAGAAGGCAATGACTCATTCATTCAAAAAGATTATGATTTTTGAGATTTACTATTAGTATGCTATAACTAAGTTTGAGATAGAGCTTCAACGATAAAAACTCAGGTGCTATCACTTTATAATTTTTATTATATAATATTTATGCAAAAAAATCTCATAAAAATTATTTGGTATAAGTTGTTCGTGTTTAATAAAATTTCTTGATGCTTTTGATTTGATAATTATTGAGTGTAATAAAAAATAATTTACGTACAAACTTATTTATTTTTTATACTCTTTAAATTTAATTTTTTATATTTATTATTAGATATTTTTTAAATTTATCTATGGATCACTAAAATCTCAAAAATTACTAATGACTCACTAAATTTTGCTAAGTGTAATGACAGCTTATTTTTATGGAGTGGGCATTTATTTGGATTTATTTATTTTATATTATTTATTTATTTAACATGTATATATATTTGGACAAAATTTAAGTATTACAGTCATATTGATATAATATATTTAAACATCAATTTTAATGCAATCAGTTAATTTAGTAGGATTTTTATTCAAAGGAACAAGATTCCACCATCAAAGACAACAATAAGACAAGGGCATGTTGGCCTCGGTTCTTCTCCCGTGTTCCTCACTTTGTGCACATGAGATGGGACTTCAAAATCAGTATGGAGACAATGTATAAATATTTATTTTGGACAAGGATGTGTCTAAAGGACAAAAATATTTTGTAATTTTTTGGTGATTTTTTATATTTTTAATATTAAAATATTAAATTTTAAATTTTATATTTTAAAAAGATGAATAACGGGCGTCAAACACCGTTGAACACCACTAACGCTGAACACTGCCAAATATTATTAAATTAATTAATAAAAATTAAAAATTTTAAGAATTCAACACACAATTATTAATTATATGTTGAGTCTATCACTCTTTTATTAATTATATATTAAGTCCTTGAGATATTTAATTTTAATTAATTAATTTAATAATGTTCAACTATGTTCGACGCCCGTTATAGAATTTTCCTTTTAAAAAATACATTCTACTCTAAGTTTCCTAAATTTTAACCATAAGCTCTTTAAACTTTAATCCTAAATCTTAAATCTAGTTGAGCATAAATAAAAACACTGAAAAAAGGAAGAAATCATTATTGGTGTCTAAATCAAGGATTCAAAAAACGGTCCACAACCGTTGTAATGACCATTATTTAATGATGTCGTCAACCGAAATCATTAATAATATAAATAACAGTGGGATTCAAAATTGTATCAATAATGTCGATAATGGTTGTAATTTAATAGTTAATGGTCAATAATGGCAATAACGATACGTTATTTCCGTTATTGTCATGTTATTTCAGAAGCTCTTAAAGATATAACAACTATCCGTCAATTTTATTTCTAGAAGTTAAAAAAATCATAAATAAAATTATTATTTTATATTATATTTATTATGATTTTATAATAAATCGTGCGAGTTTTAAAAAAATACAGTCATAATATCTATAGTGATCATAATAACATCAGTTATGTTCGCAACTGTAATAAACACACACTTTGCGGAAGTAAAAATCATATATCTATTTATTATGCATCTTTTTAAAAAAAAAAGAATTTTAAACCCTAACCCTTATTTTTTATATTCTAAACCTTAAATCCTACCTTCTAAAATATGTATCCTACCCTTAATCTTAAACCCTAAATTCTAAACTCTAATTTAAAATGAAGGCACTAATGAAAGTATGAGAAAAAAATAGAAAGATTTGCACACTTTGTCAGAGTCCTTATCCTCATCACCTTCACACCATCAACCTTGCTGCCCATGTGGCAGGCCTATCCTGTTCCGCCATCTAAGCGAGGTTCGTGGTTTCACCTGCTCTATCACGCTCTTGTTGGTCTCCTTTGTGACCTCCATGCCCTTGGCCAAGGTTGGGTTCCATGACATGTTACACTGCTCAAGAGAGACCTTAGAAACTATGCCTTTTTCCCATGAATCAACACCATTCTCTTCAAACTTGATTGAGATAAAGGAATCTGTGAAAGTAAAACCTGGACACTCAGCAATCAGCATGGGTTCCCAAGTATGATTACTATACAAGTACTAAAAATAAAAGCAAAGGACAAGTAACAACTTTCATGTCTTTATAGTAAAGTGTATGTATTTTAGTACATCACCCATATTTGTAGCTAGTCAGCTATATACAAACAGTTCTGCATTTTTAGTTTGAACATAAGTTCCTTCTCATTTTGTTGATGCAACTTGAAGTACACAGAAAAGAAAACAACTGGGCATTACCTTCTTGACTGGTTGAAGCATCATGAACCTGAACTCGAGACATTGAGAAGTGAACCTACAGCAAAGATCTTGGGGAGGTTGATGGGTGGTCTCTTTAATGGAACTCCTCTGGTGGATGATGAAGAGCGTTGGGCTTGCTTTGAAGCTAAGATAACAAGCCTCTTTTTTTTTTTTTTTGATTTTAAGATAAGAAGCCTCTCGTTCAAGCACAAAGGGCAAACTCCTAAATCAACTTCCTTAGGACGGAAATAGCAGCATGAATTGCCTTCTTTATACATATTCATCATAGTATAGAGAGTGTAAGTAAAGGAAGAAATATGAACACTCTTTTAGGACAAATGAAAATGGAAAGAGTTGAGTTGGTGTCCGATGCTTATAATTGTGGGGAAAGTTGAAGTAGAGAATCATGAGATTAGTCCCATTTGGACAATATAGTAGGCAGTAAGGGTATTTGTTTTCAGATTCAGATCGTATCTTATAAATTATGATCTATAATCCAATAAAAAATATCTAATTTTTTGGATGTCAAATTTTCCGATTGGACATTACTAATAAAAATATAAAAATATATAATACTAATATGATTGAATAATCATTTTAATTTCACTATACATTACATATTGCTACATATCATTAAATTTTTAATGACCATTCATATTAGTATTTTAGATCTCGAGGATATTATGGTGTTCCATATTTACTGATAATAGATAAACCCACACTATATTCAAACAAAGCAAAAGCAATGGATAGAGGAGTGAAGTCAGTGACCATTGCAGCTGATGTGTCCCAATTTAGGCTTTCCTTCTCCGAGTTCTTCTGGCAACCTGCAGCAATACCAAACAAATCCCAACATTTATTTTGAAAATAAACAGATAAAAAAAAAAAAATGTACAAATGATACACTTACACAATCTTCATCTATATTGATAAGTTCTGATACTAATGATCTCTCTTCCTTCTTTCTTTTTACTGAATCATAAAATTTAAAATATTACCATCTAAGGAACAGGCAAGAGTGACAAATAAATAATAATATTATTAGTAATAAATGTAAAGAGGAATTACCTCTGCAAGAAACCTTACTATCCTCCATATTTAAGTTGGTCTTGGACTGTTTTCTGGAATCACTTCTCATCTTAACAAGTGTCTCTTTAGCACTGTTGAGCGCGGAGTGCAACAAAAGGATAGCAGAAAAACAATAATGAGTCCTATAGAAAGCATTGCTAAACAGAAAAAGCAGGTCATTGTGGCCAGAAAATAAATAATAGATCAACTTACCATTGCCTCAAATGCAAGGTGTTTGGCTTATCTGATGGTTGAACCTCCTTTCATGCAAAAAATGGACAGAACACAATTAATATAATAAAAATCACAAAGATGGACAATGAAGAATCAGAAAAGTGACAGCAATTAAGTCGTCGGATTTTTAGAAAATATTTTGTTTCTGTTTCTTATTTTCAGTGTAACATGATTATTTTGCCAATAACCACTTGGTTTGGTGGTTATCAGTCATTAAAGGTAGATATCATATCCAGGTTTTACACTAATGCAGCACCCCCTGCCCTCCTCCCAGATTGGCTAATTTGCCAATCATTAATAAGGTCGGAAGAATATCATTAATTTCACTTCTCTAGTCAGTGGCAAGAGCAATTCTAATTCTAACTAGAGTGGTGACAAATTTGTGGAACTGGACACAGAATCCAATTCCTCAACATCTTTAAAACACAAACAGTTTGAAGCTCAAAAGAAACGTTCTAGCTTTTACACTTACCCTCTCGGTCAAGGAACAGTCACTTATAGTCTCCCAGCTCTCACTGTCCAAGCATAATATTTCGACTTCCCCACTATCACATTTGATCTGTCAATTGCAAGAAAACAAATCTAAGCAAAACAATTGGGTTATGTTACTGTTTGCCAAGCAAAGTATGTCGCCCTTCTCATTTGAGGCTCTTTTCTCGTTGTGCAAGGTGGAAAGTGCACTAATGCATGTATATCACATTTTATAGATAAAACAAATTCTTTCAGAAAGAAAATATTTGCTCATATACCCCATTATATAACAATACTTGCAAGCATATACCTTGTGAGTGTTGTTTTCTGCGTTGAAGTCATCAATAGTGCCTGAATAGAAACTGAAAAATAAAGACAAAAATAAAATCAAATTAAAATCTGCACAAACTGCAAAACCTTGCATAAGTACATAACTTGAACAGAAGACCTACCAGTTATCAAAGGTAGACCATACTTTGATCCGCTGTCCAATTAATGCCTCGTTTTCGGTACCTGATTCCTGCTTAGTTCAAATGTACTGTTAGTTATTGGCCAATATATATAGTAAGTTAGTATACTAATAGCAGAAGGCAGCGATGCTAAAGATACAATGGTGTCAGTCAGACAGAGATCTTACTCTTGAATTAAAAGGAATGTTGAGCTTTACCTTGTGATTATTGGAACCTTCAGCACTGTTGCTTTTATCTGCACCAACATTTCCCTCCAATGTGCTACATCTTTCAACTCTCTGAGTTGAAACTTCTGATTCCATCTGTGATGCTTTATGAGTGAAAAAATTGGAAGAAGAAAAGGGCATCCCTTTTTCTAAGGCTGATTCAGAACTGTTAGATGCACCATGTTTCTGTTCCTTATTGTGTAATCTAACAGATCCCACTGCATTTGGAGAAACACCACGTCTTTGCCTTTGTCCCAAACTGATGTCATGCCTTGAAGATTTTTTATGCACTTCAAGTGCCCCACGAGTTGAAAAATCATCATGCATATGTGATAACATGTTAACAGTATCGTTCTCATGACACTTTCGACCACGTTTATGAACAGAGCCAACCGGCTGTAACATAGATGCAATCAGTAATCTACAACTGAAATACTTGTATGTGTATGTGTGCATGAACACGCATATGGATGGCATTCAAATATAAAATTCATTAGTATATTAATCATGTCAATCATACATCAACTTCATACGCACCAGAGAGATTTGAGACTTGAAAATGTGAACGACCTTCTCAACAAAATTTTGAGTAAGAAACTTCAAATTAGCCTGCAAACAAAACAAAATTAGAATTTTGGTAAAATCTTTTAAATGTAGAAGACAGAATATGTCATTGGGAACTTGCCTCTTCATTTTCTATAGGTGTTATTTTATACAGTGATGATGGAAGCAAAATCTTTCCTGGTCTGGGTAAAGAGGAGATGCCTTTCTGATAAAATGAATTTACACCTGAAATTCCGACATTGGCTAGAAAATGCAGCCTCTGCATTGTAAGAAATTGCCTTATTCACAAAGCATTTTGTGTTGAAATGAACTACAATAGTAACCTAACAAAGATTTCTAAGAAGATAAAAAGAGTCTCACATGAGTTCTCTGAGCACCATCAGCATCCTTCGCTCTTTTAATAGCACGAAATATATAATACAAATTGACAGCATTATCGTTGACAAGATCCATATCCTCATCAATGTCATTAGAGTTGATTAATTTATGCAATAAAAAAAGAAGTGGACTGCAAAATGAGGGGAAAAATAACATCACCAAAATTGGCAAACACATCCATGTTCAGTTTGAGGGAAACCAGATTACACAACTTGATTTCAGAAAAACATATACCTGCAAAATTGAGCATATAATGCTTCATCCTGACAACCTTCAGGTGGGAAGTCTTCATCATGCGCAAGCACATGAATCAAGAATACCACCAAGTAGGCTGGGTAGACCACAATTGACCCTCCCTGCACCATAGATGTTTGGTGTATTCGAGCTTCTCTACTGTATTCCTTGATAAACTCCATATATTTGACTGGCTAGAAGGGCAAATCAGCTTGTATGAATTAGAGAAAAGCACAGAATATGGATTATATTTATAAGATATATCAGAAAAAGGATATGCATACATGCTGTAGATCCTTGAAGCCATCAGTGGCAGCCAGCATAAAAGCACAAGCATATCTGATAGGTATAACTCGTTCCTTCAACAGCTTGTGCAATTTATCAAGAAATGATATCCTGACAGAAGAAGAAGAATCCTGAAAAATGAAAGCAAGACAAGTAATTAACCAAAAATATTAGCATATAACTGAAAAGAAACAACCATTAGCAATTTCAAGAAAATTGAAAGCTGAGGCATGCAGGAAGAAACATGAAAACTGAAGGCACATTTTAAACAGAGTACAGTCTTATCTTCCATTATTAAACAAGAATATTTAATTCAAGAGGCATGTTTTACATGGTTAGCAATAGGAGTTTTGACTAGTGCTTAGACTTCAAATTGCTAGATCAAACCTATACCTTTCCCATCAAAATTGTGAAGCGAAAAATATCTGGAGAAATATGTAGGTCCCATCTTCTAGAAAGTTGGAGAACAGATTTTGCAGCAGCCAGTCTTATATAATCCCTGTCATCTGCACTGCATTATAAAATAAAGCCAATGCATAAGTAATGAGGAAAGGTTGTCAATATTCTCTGAAACTAAAGAATCAAATTAAATCTAGATATACAGTAAGAGCTTCCTGCTCTGAATTTTACCTTCATTCAATATAGACAGCTGCCTATTCATTTCTACAAATTAAGCTACTCCTTAAAAAATCATACATCTAGAAAAAAGTGAAAGGGGGAAGAAACTTAGAAGATATACCAAAGCAGACACCAGTCTTTAGAACTTAAAAAGACTCCATATTGGAGGACCCCAGTAATAATCACAGGAAAGGAGAGGGCATAAAGAATGCTAGATGCCTTTGCGTAGTCCAAGGACCAGTGGATCTCTCTCTATATTTACTATAAAAACAAAACCTAGGAAATATTAATACAAAAAAATTCTGATGGCAAACCAAACATAGCACCCACACTTAACTTTGGACTGAAAATCCAAGGGTGTAAATAAATTAATGCCTTAATAAGTAGTTAGTCGATAACTCTATGAATAGTCATTTAGTCATACTTTGAGCTACACGCTAGCTACGTTATCGGGTTTTACATTTAATTATTTTTGTCAAGCTTCTTTCCTTAAGTTTTTGCTCAAAGTTAAAGTAAAAACAATCACAAAAAAATAGTGTGGCTTTTATTGTAGGATCAAAAATCCAGTCAAAGAAGATCAAGCATTGAGTTTACAAGCTAAACGAGTCGAAAATTTCAAGTCGCTGGAGCCTAAACATTAAGTGACAAAGCTGCAGTGATATGGCGGGTAGAAAAGAAATGAACATGAAAAATCAACAATGACAGAGGCAAAAACAATAGCTGCAGTGCCCCACATGTATCTAAGAATGTCAGGGCCTCAGCACTGCAGTATTAGTATCAAAGGCTGACCTTTTATAAGTTTCAGGATTCGTACATTGACAGGGCCTTGACCTTTTATTTTAGGACCTTTTAGGGTTTTACTTTAAGAGATATATAACCAAGTTTAGTTTCAATAGGAGAGAAGCCACAAACAAAGTTGCAAGGATCTAAAGAAAATTTAGAGTAATTTTTTCATAACATAAAGAATTAGTATAAATCTAATCTTGAAATTAGAAAGATGGGTAAAAACTCAAGTAAAAAACAATACCTCTTCAAAATAAGCAATATATATTCCATTCCTTATCTTTGTTCAAATTAAGTCATCTGAGTGGCCAAAATTTACCAAGTTAGTTCATTGTTGCTAGCTCATGTCTAAAACATAAGGTAAAAATAATACTCCTACCAACGTAGCAAAGACATCTAATGAACATGATCAGACTTGCTGATAGAATAGACATATATCTATTAATCTAACACACACATGATTGCAATCCATTTTTAATGCATCAGTCTAATGTTAATTCCCATAGACATTTAGGGACTTGGGTTAGATTTTAGGCAAAATCTTTGCCCGAGTATTCCAAGGGATGGGGGTAAGGAAATAGACAATGTACATCTTTTAGAAAGCATACCATGAGATAATATCATCAACCACATCCTCCTTCTGAAGCATCTTCAACAAAATGTTCAACAATGACTTAATTTGTCTATTGATCTGACACCCTCGATGGGGTAAAAAACTCTTGACAAGCATTTTAAGCCCATAAATCTGCAAAGGATAGTCATCAAACTAAATTAGCCATAAAAAAACTTACCTGCCAGTGAAATGAGATCTCTCCAAATATTAATGAAGAATCCTAAGTTAACTATATCATTGTTGTAGTTTTCTTCTCAAAGCCAAATAAATTTTATTTGAGCACCTGAAGCTTAAATTAGGTTAAATATATATTTTGGTATTTGAACTTGGTTTAAACGTGCAATTTGGAACATAAAGTTATTTTTGTCCAATTAGATACCTGAACTTGACTTCTAGGTTCAAATTGGTTTAGGTACCAATCTAAACCAAGTCAAGTTTAGGTACCAATTTGAACCTATAAGCCATATTCAGGTACCTGATTGGACCAAAAAAGTTTATGTGCCAAATTGAACCTTAAAGCAAATTCAGGTATCAAATAGAACCAAAAAAAAAAAAGGTTTCAGTGCCAAAATGCACCTTGAAGCTTATTTCAGGCACCATAATATACATTTACCCCAGAAATTATAAGCAATTGAATCAGAAGTTTCTTATTTCTACAGTCTCTTGGCGCAAGGGCCTAAGGCCATAGGGATTTTATAGCCTAGGCACAAGCCGCAAGCACACGCCTTACTGAAGTGAGGCACAACTAAATGCCTACTATTTCTTCTAGTCTTTCGATGTTAATTGTGATAGTATAAATATGTGATTTTAGATTGATAAATATGTGATTTGTTAGTATTATTAAATGGGAACGCTTTGAAACTGAACTTATAAAAATTACAAAACTATGTATTTAAAGTGATGCAGAGAGAGGTGTGGGCCCCATCTCATTAAGCACATTTAGAAGAAAAATCTGAAACTCAAATGAAAGTTGATCTTTCTAGAAACAGGAATCTCTGGACACCTTTTTTAACGTGGCACAAACGTGTCAAAACTGTGCCCAGCTGTGGGCCCACACCTCCCTTTGAGTTAAAAAATTCCTTTCCTTTTTATATCACCGGTTCCCCTTCTCGTCTTCTTTGACAGTTTTTTTCCTGCAAACTTCTTCCCCAAGCTTCTCCTACCAAGGTTGCAGGCCATATTCAGGTACGAGTTAGATTAAGCACTGAAAGGCACGCGCCTCACCTGCCTTTTGATCACTTCATAACAGCCCTAGTGGACATTTTATCCATGCAATGAACTTGAAGTAGGACTTAACACACTTTTCCTCTCTATCGTTGTGACATTAGAAGTATGATTAACAAAGAACCTGAATGAATTGTTTAATGATCTAAACTTTCTAAAATTTTGTAAATTGCCACTTACTCTCAGTTAATTGAATTTCCTTTCAAATTTTGCATTTTTAATCAGTTTATGCCAATGCTGCAATTGAAAGATATAAAGGAAAATAACACAAGGAAAGCTCCCTCTTCTAACACTAACCTTTAGTTTGCAAGTAGTGCACACAGAGCTATCATCAATGACTGAAGGATTATCCAATGACTTTGCCTTCAGAGATTAAATTCAAATTAGTCGGTACATAACAATTACCAAAAGCATATAAGATACCCCAGCTACTGAAATCTAGAAAAACACTAGTCAAACACAAATCAGTTACCTGAAAAATCTTTTCATACACATATTCTGTGATCTCTCCATCATAATCTTCAAAAGTTGAAACAGAATATTGGGAAATACAGCCCAACGACTGCAATACCGTTGCAATATTCTGCCCACAATGTAGAGAATCCACAAGTTCCTGAACATGAACAAATAAAATACTGTCAAGGACATCTAAAGGGCTCACAGACCAACATTACAATCATGCTTCAATTCTAAGTTGGCACTTCTGCTGAATGAATTAGTTAAGGACAGATACCAGCATAACTGAAGACCAGTTCTAAAACTATTTTGCTAATTCGACTAAAATGACAATAAGAAGGTAATTAAAAAGGGTGGTACATGACATTGAAAATTTAGCTTCCATCTCAACTTTTAAAGCATCAGCTTACCACACATGGCCCACTGTAAAATGTAAAACTAAAAGACAAAATATCATTTGATTTTACTTTAATAAGTAATATTTTTTTGTAATATCTATCCACTTTTACAAATCTAATAATACTCCTATTGCAAATATTATCAATTTTCTTTTACAAGTTTTTTATCTTATTAAATTTCAATAGCCTAAATTTCATTTTAAGAAATGTTAATCCAAACAAAACATTTACAGATACTAGCATTCTGAAATGATGCATTTTAAAATTCCCTCATCTCAAATTTCTTCAAAATTTTAAAGTTCCCCGTCCAAATGAACTAAGAGTGCTTTCAAAGAACACAGCAGTCAACTTCAAATTAACTGAAATTTACGAATATAGCTCATTAAATTATCAATTAACAAAAAAACAGTTATAGGCCCAAGCTTTCAGGTTATTTGTATGAGCTTATAAATTTCAAAACTTAAAACTAAATGCTGTCTATTTATTCTTTTTTCTTTTCACATCTTGTTCATTTGTTGTTCCAGGCTTAATTCGCTTTTATAACTTTAGTTTTGCCAGTTTATAAGGATATGGTAACTAAATATAATTGAGATAAGCACGCCATTTGATAAAAAAGAGATAAGCACACCTTACATAACTCTGAGAAAACATATTGCTCAGATACATCTACTAGTGAAGCAATTGCAGAAACAGCATATTTCGACTGGGTGCGAGTTCCCTCAAGACAGATTTTCTTCAAAACAGAGTCAAAATCACTGCATGTGAAGCACATCGACAAAAATTAAAATAAAAAAACAGGTTACAGAGAACATAACAAAAAATTAAAGTATAAGATTGTGAACTTCAAAACACATCTGTCAATCAGTTTCAACACAAATATCAAGAGCAAAGTGCTGAAAAAGAAAAATTACCTGAATTTAACAGAGATATGATGCCCTGCTTTCGCTAGAACTTGAATGATCTTATCATGAATCAGATACTTCTCTTTAAACAACGCGGGGAACTGAAGTTCTGAACCCCTCAAGAGTGATGGGAAATTGCTGATGATAACCTTTATCATGTAAAATGTTATTGAGAAAAGATTGAAGTCTATAGAAAACATCAAAATCAATGTTCATGCAGGACATGCTTTTAATTATCGAGAAAGAAATTCAAAAGTTAACTTTATGTCATGGAAATACTTCTGTCCAGATTTCACTGCCTCTCTTCGACATTTCCCCTTAAGAAGTAACTTAAAGATTAAGCTGAGGAAAAAGTCAAGTGTTCCTCTTACTGACTCATGCTTGAATACATAATCTTACAGGAAAGAAAGTAGACAGGTAGAGATGTAGAGTTAAAACAAGAAAGACTACAAAGTTTTGAAGCAACAGCATTACAAGGCAATTAGCATGTTTATCTTCAAAGTTGCTGTCTTGTAATTACTAAGTCTGTTTGGCATCAATTCTCAAACCACCCTGGTAATATAATCACACTAGGGTGATCTTGTTACTGGAGTGATCTTAGCACCCGTATCTAAAATCATCATTTGGCTGATAACCATTAGTTATTGTAATTCTAAAATCACATATTCAGATTAAAACATAAAGTTTGGCTTGAGCATGATGAATGCAGAATCTCCTTTGAAAATGGGCCAAAAAGACATCACCCCATCGGGATGCAATTAGAAGCAATTGTTCTTACCAGAAGTAGTTCAATAGAAAAGGCTTCCAAATGATTGCTTTCCAACCCACCACTGGAAATAAGATTGAGAATGCAACGGACATGCTCAGAGTCAAATATATTAAACAAGCATTTCGAGCAGAGCAACTGCAAAAACTCAAAGTGTGGATGCTTATTCCCAATCACCTTAAGGAATTTATCCTGAAAAGGGGAAATACAGTTTTGACAAGTAAACGTTACATATTATACCTCATGTTAACTGTTTGAGAAAGTTTGACAATATGTTCAACAAAATAAGTCAAACATGTCTATTAACCACAAAACAAGTAATTACATGTACGCAGCACCCAACAACATATGACTCAAAATATTCTGGCAATTAAATTTAACTGTTAAATTTAATCTCAGACTTGTACCCTAATTAGCATTTTTTTTCTTTCAAAATCTAGAACTGCAAACAATACGACTGAAGTGTCAATTTTATTTTAAGTATGCCGTACTATGAATCAACATGGGCTTCTTCAACTGCAGAGAATAGACCTCGACACAGAAAGGAAAAGATACCAAGTAGAATCCAGCTAAGCTCTATCACAAAAAGAAAATTGGGTGAAGAATCCAACTTCAAAATTTTCATATATTTGTTTTCAATAGTCAGTCAGGTGCTGCTTACCACCACAAACACTTTTGCAGTTCAACCTAATGAGAAAGAGACCTTTTTCAAGCTTATAAAGCTAGCACTTCCTTTTTCATGAGTATTATATACAATGTGTCAATCCTCTTATTTAGGCGGCATGGTAGGATCTTCTAAGCTTAGGAATATTGAACCTGACAACTTATTGCACCATGCAAAAGTACAATAAAAAGGATGTGTGAAATAGTAAAACAACGCACTCTTTTGTCCAGGGCATTTTCAAGTGTCACTTGATCCAACAACAGATCAAGTGAAGAGAAAATTTTGTTGTCCTTCATTTGACTCAACTTATCAAAGCACTCTTCAGCTTTGGATGGATCTGGGAATGAAGCTGACATTTTTACAAAAGAACTTCTCAACTTCTTCTGCATATCCTCTGAACTAATCTCCTGCAATAAATATTTGTCCGCTCAATTAATCAATCCAAGCAAACAGTACAATTGAAAGAGCAAAGATGTAAAACACACAAACCCTATACAACTATGTATATATATACATATATATTAGTTGTAATGAGGTTATGAGAAGGGAAACTTAAAAACGAAATAGCATCACCCAAAAGAAACAATCTGCATGTATGCATACATGTCTTAACTGTGGAATATTTGCACCACATTTCAAGAAAAGAAATGCATGGCAGAAAGCCAAAGTCACAACTGAGAGTGATGCACATCAAGTAACTATTTGGATAGGCAATGATTGCAATATAAATGCAAACATCAAGTTATAATACATAGACCTTTGATAATTAGAAAGCAGTACAAGCAATGTATTATGCCCTGCCCTCAAATAAATATTATAACTAACCAGAAAGCAGTATAAGCAATATACCTTCTCTTTCCTTCGTAAGGCCAAAAAATTCCGCATTTCAGTTTGCAACCTGAAAGCATAAAGAGAAGGTAATAATGCATATGCCACCATCACTCAAGCAGTAATTTAATATAAACACCTTCGTTTCTGAGATAAAATAGCACTGAGAGCCTTCACATGCAAAGGGCCGAAAAGAGAAAACAAATGGATCCAGTGTCTTGTCCTCTCTTCAACTGGAAGATGAGTAGGAAATAAATCCTCCGCGATAACAAGTTCAATGTTTTGGGACCTAAACATCAAATTTCACATCATATGAGACCAGTTGTGATTTTCTTATCCCCTATAAAGTGCAAATATGCATACCTAAATTCTTTGCAATCTTTATCATAGCAAAGCATCAAGACTTTGCAAGGAATCTGCTCAAGGTGATCACATATTGCGATATGCCCTTCTGCACACTTGTCACAATAATCTCGATATACTTCCATAACTTTCTGCAAGGCTTTCTTTCTAATGGAAATCTGCATAAGAATAAAAATTGAGTGGTAGACAACTATAAAAGCATACTGATACTAATTACCGATATCCAAAAACTAGTTACCTTCTTATCCCTAAGTCTCTCTGTAAGCTCAGATATGAATTCAGGTGAAGTATATTTAAGGTTAGACCTAGCAATATCACAGGCAACAATCACTGCCTGCATTCTCACTTTATCATCAAAGTCCAGCAGACGATCTTTAATGGCAGCTGTTGAGGATGCAAGTCAAAGATAGAAGATAAGGATTAGATTTTGGATGCTATGAACAAAGATGCATGCACAAAAGCCAAAGAAATTGGTTATGGAATTGCTTACAGTGAAGCTCAAGAGATTCTATCCCTGAGGGATTGGCCAAGCAACAAGCTTTAGCACATTGTAGAGCAGAAACTCTAACTTCTGAAGATTTATCACCAAATCTTTTCAAAAACTCTACGAAAAGAGCGTGATATCTTTGTGCAACACGGTATTCAGGACATAAAAGAAGTTTTCCAATTAAATTAACAGCTTTTATTCTCACATCAACCTGATCGGTCTGTAGATAAACAAAGTTATTTCAACAACAATTAAAAACGATTTTCAAAGTTAGATAAATTAGAGCATAAGAGACACTTTGTTGGTAAACAATTAACAAGTGATCATAATACTACATCCAAACAATTTAAGCAATATTGATAACAAATCGAGAAAGATAATAATAGGATGGTGTACCATTAATTCTTGGGTCAAACTAGGGATGATAGCATTAAGCATCTCAGGAGCACACTGAAAGATTTTTAACACAATTTCGTGATAGGCTTCTTTGAGCTCACTACCTACAGAATCTCTATCCAAGGAGCAAGATGTTAAAAACCCACAAACGTAGGGCTGAAGCTTTTCAGCACAACTTTGGATAACAGAGGCAGCAAGTTGAGAAGCTGCAGAAGTGGTCTCCTGTATAACAGATGTAAATGTAAACAAATATTCAAAAAAAATCATTTTTACACGCATGTTTGTGTAAACCAATGAAAGAAAATCATTGACTGCGACTCCACGAGGAGTCAAAAATCTCCAATATGATTTTAGTATGATATATGAAAAATGATCCACGATCATGTTACTGAAATAAACACCACAAAAAATTTCAGCTCTAGTTGAATTGTGAAACAAAAAATTGCAGTCCAGAAAATATCTGATGCATATGATATATATTGACAAATTAAATCAATATCAGTTCCTTTTGTCTCCACCAAAAACGCACAACCGCCATTTTAGCTAAAAGTTCTGGGAAACATATGTTAAAAACAGTCTCAGTTGAAACAAAACCCACTCACCTTACTTTCCTGTATGAGATTTCCCAAAATTACATCTGTAAGCTGGTGGGATACTTCCTCGTTTAGAATATCAGTCATTATAGACAGAATATCATTAAATAAACTCTGTTGATGGTGATCTCTGGGAGAGAGAAAAATGAGATTTTACTATCACGGCATATAGAAAATGCCAAGTCAAAACAACAAGATTAATGAAGCAATAAACAAAGGCGTAGGAAGAAAACTGTGGCAGGTATATATGGTGATCATTGGATGAAAAGCTTGGCACACCGCTGAGGTAAATGCTCCACAGTATACAATGATTGCATTAAAAGTACAAGAAAATCACAGTTAAAGACATTTCATTGACATTCAACTAGGAGGGATTTAGATGTAAAATGTAAAGTTGCAATAAATTAAATGGAGCCTCTTAAATCATAAATAAGTTACTAAAATCTGATTGGTGACTAGTACATGAAAACATTAACCTTTAACTTGAGAGGCACGAACAAAGGTAACTTTTATCAAGCATGTTTATCATGAATTAAACGATCAGTGGGAAAATTGTAACATATTGTCAACTTTAGCAAAAGTTAGTCACAAGTCAGAGACACTTAAAATATGACAGATTAAAAGACACAAAGCCCTTGTAGGTTAGTCTTGTACTCTTGTATGAGAAAAGATAATACAGAAAGGCCTAAGTTAATTTAAAGCACAATTGCATGATGTAAAATTCAAAGCTAAAATAAATTTAATGCAGGCTCTAAAGTCTGAAATAAGTGACTAAAATCTGAATGGCAAGCAGAAAATAAAAATGTTAACAGATTAACTTGAGCGGCAATGAGAATTTTTATCAAGCAAGTTAATTGTGAACTAAATGATTGTAAGAAAAACTGTAACACTTTCTCAACCTTGGTTAAAGTTTTGATTCAAATACACTTACAGCCATATAGATTAAAAAAGACACAGCCCTTGAAGGTTAATCTCAAACGGAGAAGAACTTATAAAAAGAAGGATTAAGTTAATTCAAGGTACAGTATCATAGAATATGTTTAATTAAAAAGAAAAGACCATAAAATTACAATATATATACAGGACATAAATAGAGAAAGGAAGCTGACCTCACAAGTGAGAAAAAAATATTAAACATCTCAAGGATCAAATCATTGCAATCAATATCCAGCATTATAACACAACATTTACATCGAGAAACAGTCTCCAATATTTTAACCCTCCTTGAGAAGAATGCACTTGTAGCATCAGCAAGCTCAAAGAATATACTGAGAATGAGTTTAAAAATGTCCTGAAACGAAAGATTTCAGAAAATTGAATGGCAAAAAAGGAGCCCAATGACAAAGGTGCATAACAATAACTGCATAATCTCAAAACTGAATTGAAAAATTGTTACCCTAAGATGTTTATCTGCAAAAGGTGGTTGAGGTGCCAAGATCCGAAAAAATTCACTGACACAAATGGCCACCAAAAGTCTAACATCTTTATCATTATGGTTAGATAGACCGTGCTTAATAATAGAATTTCTCAATGGCTTCGTTGCTTCCTTTAATTTTCCCAATACTTGCGCCTTTGCAGTAGCTTCATTCACCGACGGCTGCTCTATTTGTGACAATGCACTCACAGCTTGCTGCAAAGAGTGTTTCAGCCACATGGAGGATATTACATAAGGTTTTTCCTCAAGAAATTTGAATTCTAACAGAGAAGCTCTCAGTTAACTCTTAATTACGAAATTCTTGGGAAGAAAATATATTTGATAAATTTAACCTGATAAAGCATGCTGTCAAATACACAAAATATATTCGATAGAATATCAAGATACATTTCAACATTTGCATAATACAAACTAATTGTTCTACTACATGTTTACCCGTACGCCGACATTTTACTCAAATTCAAAATTCGAAGAAAATTCATGTTCGTAAGTAACAATTAAATTAACAGCGTAAAAAGGTAAGAATTGATTTTATAAGGATATAATAATAGGCACCTAATTATTCTCTGTAAACACTCCATAATCAATGGTATAAGCATTCAACAGTCTAGCGATTTGTTTGAGAAAATTCACCTTTCCAATTCCAAAGAGAAGAAGAAGAAGAAGAAGATTAAGCTTACACGAAGAGATTTGACGAGGACATCTTTGTTAGAGCGGGCGAGTTGGGTGAGTTTGGTGCCGATTCCAGAGATGACTTGCAATGTGGAGTCGTCCATTTAGCTAGGAATTTTACTCAGAGAAGTTCAATTGGGTAAAAATAAAGAAAAGGGTTAGAAGTGTAATGGAGCAGTAAGGATTGTGAGGATTTCTTTTTTTATTATTATTATTTGAAAGAAAAAAAAAGCTTTGGGAGGGAAAAATTGAAGAAACGAGAAAAGGATGCCCCGGTTTAAGCGGGAATAATCCCGCGTTATGAAGCGCGTGAATATGACACGCTTAGTGGGGCAGGACAACTGAGGATGAGATCCATGGCAGTGAATGTCAAAACTCAATACCAACACAATCCATGATCCAATGGTACAAATCATAGAAAGATAAATTATATCGTGATTCATTTCTCACAGATTATTTATAACACAAATTAATTTAATTTATTTATTTTAATTTTTTATTAAATAAATTTTTACTAATATTTTTAATAAATAAAATTTAAAAATAAATTTTATTAACGAATATTAAAAGATGAATAAAAAATTTAATAAAATAAATATATTTAATTAATTAATCTTATAAATAAGATAACAAAAATAATTTATAATATATTTTTTAAATAAGGTCATAAATAAATTTATTTGCGTGTTTCGTTTTCAATGGAAGTAATTATTTTAATTTTAATTACTTCATTTATTTTTATTTATAATATTTTATTTCAATTATGATAGTTTTCTTAACCTCAGACAAAAACATAATAAGCGAAAATAAATAAAAAAGAATCTGACCAAAATAACTATACAATAAAACAATATAAAATTTTATAAAATATGATAGTTTCGTTAAAGTCTCGAACCGAATCTAAACCCAAATCGATCTCATTCAAACCGAGCTTTAATTGAACTTTAATCAAACCGAACTCGAATAACTCGTAAGCAGATCAGACTCATTATCCCCCTAACAACATATCTAACCACTAATCAAATTTCTTGCCTTCAGTTAAAACCATATTTTTCACCCATTATTAAATAACATGCAGTGTATTTTACTCATTAATTAAAGACTACAACGGAAGGTAGTAATTTATTACACTAATCTTTGCACATGCTCTCCTTGGAAATCTCATACACAGCGTAGAATTAAGCCAAGAGCCAGAAATCCTTTTGCCATCGAGTGCTAACCAGGTACCCACTCACGCCTCTGCTCTGCTTCCTAACCCCTATGGTTAAGCATTCGGCACGGTTTATGCATTGCTCAGCAAACTCCTCGGTGCTCCTCCCCCTCACACTGCAAATAACCAGGCCATTAGTGACCATAAAAATGCTGGAGATTCAGAGCTTATCTGAATGAACCAACGTAAGAAGTGAACCCACCAGTTTAACAATGGAGATGGCCTTTTCTGACTCAGTACCAACACTGAAATCCCTAGCTTCTTCACTTGGTTCAGGACTGTCACCAGCTTGGGACCCTGGATAACCACTGCTTCCACTTCTACCTGCATATATATCCCAAGTGACCCAAGGGGGTTAGCAAGGTAAGCAGAAGAAATATAAATACAAATAAGTTTCAGAGTTGTCTGCATTACCTCAGGGTTATAAGCTTTGCAAAGTGACCTATGGGAGTTAGCAAGGTAAGCAGAACAGGAAGATGATTTAGAACACTTTTGGGTTGGAGGAACAATGTGAAGCAAAGTAAGCACATCACCCTTGTTAGCTACATGAGTCAGAGCCCACAAGAGGGCATGCTTAGAATGTGAGCTTTGGTCCACTACAACCATCACTCTTTTCCTTGACACCAGGCCATTGTGGTCAACCCCATTGCCATACATGTTGAGCTCTTCTTCCATTTGAGTTAAGTTTGCCTCAAAACTTGATCCGGACTCATCCCCTCCCCATCTCCGGGATGTGGTGTCTTTGCAACCTTTTCTACTCAGCTGCCTCATAAAGGAACCCGAACTACTCATTTTTTCAAGCCCTTCACTGACCTGATTCAATTGGCTGCCAAAACTGATTGAAAGATGAGAGGGAGTGAAGCTGATCTAGGGGCTTTATCTTCAATATTGAAAGAAGAGTGGGAGAGTGTGGGTATCAGCTGAGCCGACAGGGTCCAAAAATGAGATGAAAACTACATACAGAAATCTGGGAAATGAAAGAGGAGGGCTTAGAGGTGTATTTATGGAAGAACAGACGATTGTGGGACTGGCAAAGCTGATGCAAAACCCCCAATAGTATAGTTTTCAGTTTGTTGCAGGTTGAAGTCAGGAATCCCTGGCCATTTTTGACGTTATTTTAGACACCAGAGTAAATAGATAGAGTCCTTCCCACTAATAATTGTAAGGGCTTCTTGATAATAAAGTTTGACAGGACAGGACAGTGCCTAAGGATTTTTTTAATAATTTCTTTGTACGGCTGAATTCCAATTTCCATATACTGTTATTTTCATTTTCCAAAGTTTTTTCCAGTCTTCTCAGGATAATTCTAGCTTGATCCTAGCTATTTTTTAATAAATTAATATTGATTATAGTAATATCTGTTTTAAAATATTATTTATGTTATTTAATATTTATCGCTTAATAATTTTATTGGTATTGTTGATATTCGAGTTCGTGACTTTTAGAGATATCAATTGTTCCTTTAATCACTTGAGTTAGAAAACTCTTGCATTTTTGTTTTAATTATTTTAAATTAATATCGTAAGTAAGAGTGTTCATTACCGGGTACCCGAAAAACAAGTACCTCATTCATTCGGGTCATAAAAAATTAACTTATATCTTAACCCATTTAAATCAGATATTTATTATAAATCTTAAACTTAAATATATAATCTATATAAACTCTAAATAAAATCTCTAAAACATTACACGCATGGGCAGAATATGATAGGGACACGTGGGGTCGAGTCCTAATAATTTAAAAAATATATATTTTAATCATTTACTTTTTAAAACTTATATTTTGATCGATATAAAAATTTTAAAAAATCAAAACTTTATTCTTTTATATTTTTAATTAAATATATCTTATAATTTGTAACGGTTCTTATTAAATTTTTTAGGGTAAACTATACAGATAGTCATCATAATATAAGGTTAGTATCGATCTGACGATAATGCTTTAAAAAGAATCAAATACACTCGTAAATTATTAATTTAGTATTAAAATAATCCCCAACCGTTAAAACCAAACAGACTGATGACGTGGCCGTTAAAATTAAAATAAAATAATTATACATTTACTCCATGTTATTCATATATTTTTTAATTTAATCCTAATTTTAGGATGGAGGATTATATTTATATATTATTTAATTTATTAAATTAATTTTCCTCCTCCAATCAGTGTCACCACCAGATTAAAGGAAGAAAAGAAAATCCCACAACATGCTTTTCAATGGATGTTGAACTCATGACATTAGGTGTAAATGGGCAACGCCCAAAACAATGAACTAAGACGATTATTATGATTTAAGTTTCCATAACCTATATATATTGAATACAGTTTTTTATATGTATTTTATTAATTTCACATATAATATTATATTTATTTTTTAATTTAATTAAAATATTAATTAAAAATATTTTCTATATATTTGGATTTAAAAATATTTGAATAAAATATTTGAATTTTAAATATTCAAATAAAAAATTTGTATCTTTAAATAAAAATATTCAAATAATAAATATATGAATAAATTATTCGTATAATAAATATTCAAATAAAATTATAAAAATTCAGATATTTAGATTTAAAAATATTCGAATAAATATTTGAATTTTAAATATTCAAATAAAAAAATTTGTATATTCAAATAAAAATATTCGAAAACTTATGATTATTATTCGTATTTTTAAATAAAAATTATTCAAATAAAAATAATAAGTATTAAAATGTTTTTATTCGAATATTTATTATATAAATATTTTTATTTGTATATTTATTATTCGAATATTTTTATTTAAATATATAATTTTTTATTCGAATATTTTTAAATCCAAATATTTGAATATTTATAATTTTTATTTGAATATTTATTATACGAATATTTTTATCGTATATTTATTATTTGAATATTTTATTTGAATGTAGCATTTTTTATTTAAATAATTAAAATTTAAATATTTTATTTGAATATTTTAAATCCAAATATATAGAAAACATTATTCCATATATTTGTTATAGGGATTTGTATAACATAATTTATATCTTAAAGGTAAACGAACCATAAATATATACATGAATTGGTGTTTTATATCTTAAATTTATCTTTGGTTTAGTGATTTGTGTCAACACCTGATTGGAGGATAAAAATAAATTTAATAAATTAAATGTATATAAATATAAAAATAATTATATTATTTTATTATAATAAAATTATGATTAAATTATAAAAATATATGAATAACAGCGATAAATGTGTAATTATTCTAATTATTTTTAACGGTTATGTCAGTTGCTCCGTTAATTTTTAACAGTCGATGACTATCCGTGTAGTTTACCCAATCTTTTACGATTTCAATTTTTTTTCTAGGTTCTAAATATTTTGAAAAATTATAAATTTATCCCTTAAAAAATATTTCAAAATTTTAGTTTAAACCTTTAAAAATTTAAATTAACTCTTTTTAAAAAAATCAATTATCTGATCGATTAATTATTGATTTAATTATTATAATATAAGATCAATAATTAAATAATTCAAATTTAACAATAAATTAAAATATTTTTTAAAGATTGACCCGATTACCGTATAGATTTTCTTAGAATATTGTTTTGATTCTGTTATAATCCACAATTTTAAATCAAATTGATTAAATAATTTGATAACTCATGCGATATTTATAAAATTTATATATCAAAATATCTTATAGTCTACTGATTCTATTTGTTTTTATATTTATCACAATTGAACAATTATTAAATTTATCATATTTGATATTTTAATAAGTAAAGTAAAATATTTCTTAAGAATAAATCAAAGTTGGAAACAGTATAAATTTTCTTAAATAAAGTATTCAATTTGCTTACGATTCAAAGTTTTAATTAATTAATCACAACAAAAATAATTTGTAAGTTGAATTATTAAATTAAAAAATACTTAATTTTATTGACCAAAATAGGGGAATAAATTTGGGTGATGTAAATAAATAAATTAATAATTTATTCCAACTAAATTTTACACAAAATTCATTTCAAGTTAAACGCAAATGATTCTTTTCGTTAAAAATCTAATGAAATCGTTGATGTGGATTTTGTAAAAATAATTTTAAATATTACTTTATCATTTTCTGTCTCGTACAAATTATTTTTTATTTTTTATCCATCACAAACAAAAATCGAATTTAAGGGAGAGTTAAGACTCAAACCCACGTCCTTAAGTAGATAGCTAGTTTTAGCTAAAATTCAAATAATCGTATTTTACCGTTAGTTAATTTTAAATTAAAGAAATAAATCCCTAAAACCGAATTTTCTAAAAACATATGACTTGCAATAATTAGAACTTGGAACCCGTACCTCATAGCATAAAAGATCAACTATGAATCCAGTGGGAGCTTTTATCATCTCCTATCGAACATTGATCGATCAATTACTGAGATACATTATTAATATTCGAATCTATAATTATCGAAAACAATAACTATTTTTTTAATTATTGAGGTAATATAGTTCGTGTTAGGGGTGGGAGGTCAATTAAACTAGAATTAGTCATGATCCCGACAATTATCGGTTCTTAAAAATTAGAACCAATCTCAGTCGCACTGAATCCTAAATTTTAGGATCCAATCTCTTTACTAGTTAGAAATGGTACCTATATCGGGTACTCGATCAATTGATTTTTTATTAAAAAAATATGAGTAATAGGAGAAAAAAATTTCAACCATCAATAATAATATTAAATAATAAAATTAAAATATTATAGGCTTGAAAAAATAAAATTTTAAAACAACTTATAATCATAATATTCATATATAATGAGAAAGTTTGATAAGAAAAAATAAATAAAAGAACATTTTCTATTACAAGTAAAAAACTAGTATTGGATATTTGGTATTGGTTTCGATTCTATTGGGTACCCACTGGGTGTCGGGTATAGAAAATCAAAATCCAGTCTCGATCCCAGTTATGACCGGGGCCTAAATTTTGGATCCAGTCTCAATCCCACCGAAACTAATACTAAATAAAAATCTAGCAGGACTAATTGAGTCCAAGATCGAGACCAAATAATTAGGTTTTTTGCCCATCCTAGTTCGTACCAACACTCTGTACTTTATTTCCAACAATATGGTACTTTGATGTAACAAATCAGAATTTAAGTAGATTACAGTCCAATTTTAAATAATGACTTTCATTTTAAATATTAAAATAATAAATTCGGGTAGACAATTGTCTGACTTCAAACAATGACTTTCATTTTATATTAAAATAATAAACTCGGTTAGATCATAATCCGATTTTAAAAAATGCTTTCATCTATCTCATGCCTTAAAAAAACAAGTTGTAGTCGCCCACTATTAATCGATGCACTCCGCGGGTAAAAAACATTGTTTAAAATCAGATTATAATCTATTTGAATTTATTATTTTAATATTAAAATAAAAATTATTGTTCGAAATCAAACTATAATTTATCCAACTTTTGATTTGCTACTAGTATCATATTGTTACAAATAAAATGGAGTGTAGCATTATTGAATTTTTTTTAAACGACAATATTAAGGTAAAAGCTCTAACTAAATGTGTAAAATATATAATTTTATTTATTTTCATAAGAAATTATATTTAATATATATTAAATTATTAATTATTAATTATATAAAATAAAATATTAAAATTTAAAGAGTGGTTTAAACATAAAGTCTTATTAATAAAACTTTAAATATTTAAACACCAAATTAAATATTAAAAATATTATAAATTATATTTAATTAAACTATAATAGTTGGACGAGCATAAGTGTAATATTTCCAAAACATTAATAATATTTGAAAACTGTCCACTCCACATTTGTTCCTTTCTTCCTCACTTCCCCTCCTTTTCAGTACTCTGTCTTTTTCTTTTCTTCTCTCTCTCTCTCTCGCTCTCTTTTTCTCTTCTGCTCCTTCTTCCTTGCTGTACACCAGTTTGCACTAAAGAAAGAAACCCAAACTCTAAAACACTGAAATCCATCCATATTTCCACTCTTAAAGTTTCTACATTGTACGTCACCTCTTTGTTTGTCATAAGCTTAAAGAGTGTTGTTACCCAGCTGAGCAAACCCTAGAAACATTCCAAAGAAGCAAAAAAGAAATCCATCTTGATTTGGTTTCAAGTCTTGGGTCTTTTTTTTCTCTATAACCCGAAGATTTTACTGAAGGAAGAACCCCATCTTTGAGTAGCAATTAGCAAAGCAAAGCTCGGTTCTTTACATTCTGTTTTCCCCTGCTCTCAACTCAACAGGAACCTAACAATGCCAAACCGAAGACCCACTTTTTTCTCCTTCTCTGTTGTCCTCTGCTTCATGGTTTTCTCCGATGTAGCTTTGGTAACCTCAAAATCTACAATCGAGCCTTGTTCGAACTCTGATTCATGCAATGCCTTGTTGGGGTACACTCTCTACACAGATTTGAAAGTTGCCGAGGTTGCTTCTCTCTTCCAGGTTGACCCCATTGCGGTCCTCACGGCCAACGCCATCGATATCTCTTACCCCGACGTCGAAAACCACATCCTTCCTTCCCGGCTCTTCCTCAAGATCCCCATCCAATGTTCATGTGTTGATGGGATTCGAAAATCCGTTTCCACCAAGTACAAAACTCGCCCACAGGACACGCTTTCATCGATTGCTGATTCGATTTATGCTGGTTTGGTGTCAGCTGATCAGATTGGGGAGGCCAACTCCATTGCCGATCCTTCTGTTCTTGATGTGGGGGAGAACCTTGTGATTCCTTTGCCGTGTACTTGTTTTAATGGGACTGATAATGGGCTGCCCGCCATTTATCTATCGTATGTGGTGAAGCCAGTGGATACTTTGGCTAGAATTGCCGCGAGTTATTCCACTACGATCACGGATTTAATGAATGTTAATGCTATGGGGACTACATCTATTAAGGATGGTGATATTCTAGCTGTTCCTTTATCAGGTAGTTTTCCATTGCCTTGTTTTGACAGATTATACGGTTGACACTAAAATTGAAATTTGCAATGATTTAATCATCTAAAACCTATGTCATTCATGAATTCCCAGCTGTAGAGTTGAATTATATTCTTGTTTATGAAGTTAGGATACTACTAGGATTAGCATTTTATGTAATTGCTGCAAACTGTGTTGCTATAACCTTTTGTGGATTTAGCTGAAACTTTATCCCTTTAATATTTTCCATGTTGATGAATTCAAGTTGATGGAATAATTGTGAATTTCTATACTCAGCGTTGGAATCAAGTTTTGTTTTTCCTTTTTATGCTTTTGCTTTGTTTGTGTCAGTTTCCCAAGGACAGTGAAAGTTAAGTATTGTTCTTTCGGTTCTTGCAGCTTGTGCTTCAAATTTCCCCAATTATACCTCAGATTATGGATTGATTGTTCCTAATGGAAGCTATGCTATTACTGCTGGTCACTGTGTCCAGTGCAGCTGTGGGCCTGGGAGTCGCAAGTAATTGAGCCATTTCGTAGCTTATTGGTTTATATTAGTTGTATGATTGTTTTTACTGCTTGTGGTTCTTTTCCTTAATTCTAACAGTGTGGTGTTAATCACCTTTATTGATTGTGTCGAGCAGTTTGTACTGCATGCCTTCTTCATTAGCTGTTTCATGTTCAAGCATGCAATGCAAAGGTAGCAATCTTAAGCTGGGGAATGTTACAGTGCAGCAAAGTAGTGCTGGATGCAATGTTACTTCTTGTGCTTACAGTGGTTATGCGAATGGCACCATTATCACTTCGTATGCTACCCTTTTACTTGTTTTTATTGATATTTATGTGAAAAGTCATCTCTGTGTTATAACTTATAATCTTTCCGTTGACTGAGCCCTTCCATTCCTTGCCTTTGTTCTGTAGGTTGTTGTCTTCTCTTGAACCTCGATGCCCAGGTACAAGTTTATAAAATACCAATCTCAGTCCTTGTAATTCCAAAATGAATGAAGACAAGAAATCATATAGTTTAAGCATGATTTCGACTTCAGTAATCCAATGATGTGAATATATATATATCTCCTTTTGCGTTGGCACGGATTGAAACTATTGAAGTTGGTAATGCTAATTAAACAGAGTGGAAGAGATTGTTCTTATCTGATGTTTATGTGATCTTTTTTTAGCATCTAGAAATCAAATGGTAATTATTTAGTCATCAACATATTGAATTAATTTGCCTTCACTGATGTATAATTGTTGGCTATTCCGGTGCCTTGTTTCGTTAAAATCAGTGAAAGTTTAAGCTTCTGTAATAAGATGACTTCAAATCTCAAGGAGTTAAACTTGAGTCGTTTACCTTTTGGTGTCGACATATATTTCCAGTTGGTCATAGAAGGCTTTTTGACTGATTTTTTTAAATGCAGGACCTCAGCAATTTCCTCCCCTTGTAGCCCCACCTACTTATGTATGGGACTCGGCTTTTGCTCCGGCACCTTCACCCCAGTCGGATGGTGCAACAACTGTGCCCAAGACTTCTACAGTGCCATCTACTGGGTCACTTCCTGGATTTGCCCCAGCAGGTGCCCCACTTGGAAGTATGTCCGATGCCTCCACATTGGTGAATTCGGTCTCAACCCTTCCCGCTGCACTTATGACATGCTTGCTTATCAAATTAACCTCATCCTTAATGTAATTTTGGTAGTCTTTGTTTTGAAGGGTTCTTGCATTTTGATCTGTCCAGGTTGCTTGTTGTATGTAACTTTATTCATGACTGCATTACATTATTGCTGTTAGACTTCGCTTTCAAATTATACTTCCATTTCTGATCATTCAATGCAAGATTTTTATTGCCTTGTATTTTCATGTTTAATGATCATGTTCTTTTACTATCTAGATTGCTGGGTGGTTTTGTGTAGTTATTTGTAGGCATGCAAAATGTATATTGTGTTGGCTGAGAAATGGAGCAAATGAGTGGTAAATACAGCGTATCCATTAAATAGTAGTACAAGTGCAACCGTATGTATTTACATCATTTCATTTCAAACCAACATTGACTTGGAAAAACAAGCATCACTACACTTCAGAGACTCTCTACAGCAGTAAAATTCATTCATAGAGCCTTCATTACAACTTTGCTGGTTGAATGAATCCCCAGTGCAGCAAGTTTCAATACGGCGTGGCTCTTATATAACCTGTCTAAGTCAGGAATAATGATATTGTTAAACTTAATTCATTAGATCAGAATTACATAAGAACATAGCCAAAACCTAGCACACCATGCTTATATTTGATGGTTTGGTACTGAAAGACTTGTTCCCAGTTCAATGCCATGGTATAATAGACAATTAGCGTGTTCAAACAGTGCTTCAATTAATTGCTAGAATTTAGCTTACAAGATAACTATCCAAATGATTCTGCAGGACTTGAAAGTTTTATAATATAGTTCAACTGCTAAATATCTACACAGGCTCCATATATATTCAGTACTGATTTGTTCATCCATGCAAAAAAACTAAGTTGGACTTTGAACTTCTTAAAAGAGGATATATAAGCATTGCCACTAAGGTCAAGGTAATAAATTGGCAAACCAGTCCTCTCAAACAAAAGGAACAATCATGCCATTTTTCTGGCCTTGAGGCATGGAAAGCAATTTGACAAATTCAAAAACAAATGAAAGATTGGTAAAAGGAGTGGCGAAACTTACCCAGCCAGTGTAAGTCCCCATGTTGACAACGAATAGAACAACTTTCCAGCATGCCAAATGCTCAAAACCTTCTCCAATTTGCTGACACCTCCTAATGCTTTCAGCAGAGCTACTCATAATCTCATCACAGTAAGCAAACAGTATGATATTCACATTTAATTAAAAGAATCGGGGCAAAGAAATGATAAATAGGAAAACAATATAGGCTGAAATTCATCAGCAAGTTTTGAAATGTCGGGCAACTTTGAACAGGATGTAAATGTCGGGAAACATTCTCATAAAATAGAAAAGCACTTTTCAAGTATCTAAAAATTAAGGTTACTAATCAAGGAAAACAAAAGATAAGTCAAGGGCTAAATGCATGGGATCTCATAGTAATTATTACAGCACTGCAGCCCATCTTCCACTATATAGTTTTGATATGTAATTTCCTATTTATCTAAAGAATGGAACGGCATATTACCATCAATTATCATGAGGCACTTATACTATCAACTAACCATACCAAGAAAAAGAAATGGGTGAAGATAAGTCTGTTTTGTAGGAAACTTACTTTTCTGCAGTTCTTCTGAGGTCAAATTCTGCAAAATATGTATTACAAGCAAACATAAGAAAATGGTATATGAAATAAAAAACGAGTCAGATTGAATAGCTAAAAACCTGAGCTTTAGGGTTCGACAAAATGCATTTTGCCATAAAGTTAGCAACCCCATCCACAATATGCTCTTCACTAACAACAATGTAATTCTCATCATCAATTCCACTCCACTCTTCAACATTGCTTGGAACCATTTCATCAGTTACCCATATCCACCAACTTGGTTCTTTTTGGTCAACATTAATCAAAATTTCAGCTGAACGTATATCATCTCCTAATTTAAAAACAAATCATTAAAAAAAAACACCATAGTACCTAATCAAGCAATATTGATACACACGTAACATAAATTAGTATGTCTAATCTGTTATAAAAATGAAGAGAAATCCTCGTTTATCTGTTATAACTACACAAAATCCATATGTCTAATCTAAAGAAATCAATATAGTAGCATTACCCTGCCATAAATTGTGTAAAAATCCTCTGCCTCTTTATTGTGACTCCATTCATGCCTCCTATTAAAAAAATTTATAAATTGAATTGTAAACACTAACCCTTATCTTTTATATCCTAAACTCTACACCTTAAAAATATATCCTAACCTAATTCCTTGAACTGTAACCACAACCCTATCATTGAACCCTAAACTCTAAACCCTCTGATTTGAAGGGGAGGCAGGCATGGAAATGAGGTTTAGGCGCAGACGATTTCCACCCTAAATTAACAATCAGACAATTAAAAATTCAATGATGAGGTTTGGTATATAAGAACCTGTAGCTTCCTTGAATGGGAACTCAATCTTAGTATTGGATTCATCACGTGATTTGAGCCGGGTCAAGAAGTCTTTGGAATCTACGGTAGAAACCAACCGAGCATAGAGCTGCAATAAATTCCAGAAATTAGAAAAAATAAAATTAAACGAAAAAAAGAAGGAAATTTACGTACGTCAGGAGGACAATCGTTTAATAGAGCAGGAGATTCAGATAGATTATTGAGAAGTTTGAGGTTCTGTTCGAGCTGATTCCTTAAACGTTGATTTTCAGATTTTAGGATTTCCAATTCTTGTTCAAGATCGGAACTTTCATGATTCCTGGGAGCATCGTCGTGATGGCAGAATTCCAAGGCGGTCCATGCGACGTCGGCGACTTCAAGGACGGTCTTAGCAGCCTCAACTGCTTCATGGCCGCCCATTTTCGAACGAAAAACAGGAGATTTTCTTTAGGGTTCTTGAGATTTTAGGGGGAAAGGATGGGTTTTTGAAGGAGATATGGGTTGGGAGAATGTGCAGTTTCGTTAAGACTAAAACCGTCGTGACCAGATTTTGTTTAATGTTGTTGATAAACGGAGTGCTGAACTCTTTGAAAGACAACGAACACTTCGTATTTTTTGAGGTAATTGTACCAACGCCCTCAAACTATAGTTTAGATTCTAAATTGGTCTCTATCCTTCCAAACATTCTAATTATGTACCCAAATTATCAATACTATTGCATTTCAATTAGAGCTGAACATGGTTAACCGCAAAATCGAAAACTGAACCTAACTGAGCCATTATGATTTATAAATTTATGAATCGTAGTTAATCGAATTAAACTGAATTTAATTTTTTTAATTGATTTTTAATTATTTTTTTAAGGTAAAATATATATTTTATACTTAAAATATTATAGATGTTTTTTTTTATATACTTAAAATATATTTTTAATTAAACTATAATCATTGTAGTTAAAATAAAATATATATATTATACTTAAAATATTATAGATGTATTTTTATTTTTTATATTTTTACTTAAAATAAGTTTTTAATAAATATTTATATTTTAAAATTTTTATATTTTAATATTTAAAAATCATAAAATAAAAGCTATTTTATCAAGATAAAATATACATTTTTAAAAATTAACGTTAATATAGAAAAACCGAAAATCAAAATTAATCGAACCAAAAATTGATAGTTACTAAAATAGCTTACCAAATTAAATCGAAACCGAACCAAATACACCCCTAATTCTAATTAACATATAATAAAACTATATTTAAAACAACTAAAAATCACGCATCTATTTGCATGAACAACTTAAAATCTAGTGTTAAAAGCCGGACCGCATTAAATTTTAATGTAACATGTTTTTAATACGTTTAGTATAAACTGTTCAACAAGATATGAACATATGTTTAAATTTTAATTTGTTTTTTGTTTTTCTTTCGATTTACGAGATTTTATCCCGATTGATTTAGTTTGATTCGATTCACACATTTATTTTTGGTGGATGAATTTTTTAAAGATTTTTTTTTGTATACACAAGAACTCGAACTCAAGATCTATTAAAACGATACTAAATGATAATTCAACATATAAAACAATTATGCATAATGAATTGTGCTGAAAAATTCTGAGAAAATCCTCATAATGTACAAATATTGAGTGACAACGAAGAGTGTTGAAGTTATTACTAAGTTTAGAGAGAGTTTGATGTTGTTAAATCTGGGTAAGCTATGAACTCCGAGGTTATTTGGGTTAATCCTGTTTATCTGAAGTCTGGGATACCCTCCCCAACTGTGAGTACTGTCTGATATTTGTGTGTTCTATGCTGTAATCGGTGCTGTTGTCGATGGTGTTTGACGATGGGGAAATTTGTTTGTATGCAGGAGGGATTTGTGATGAATATGCAACCTTCCGAGGCAGAGGCTGGATTTGACCTCAGGTTGCCACCTACTGCTGATCCGTATCTTATTAAGAAAAGAATTGCTGAAGAATGGGCACCTGCTAGAAGGAATATGACCTAGAAGGTAAAGCATAATTTTCAATACATGTTTGTGATACTCATAAGCAGCCCAGAATACTAGAGAAGATCACATAATCAGCCTAAAACGAGGAACTCCTGCTCGGCTGCTCTAGGTTTACTCCCATCCTGTTGCAGGATCATAACGAGGTTCGACTCATAGCAGACATACCTTCGTTTTTCTTACTATTAAGCATCGAACTGTTCCGTCTAGCAGTTCCTGAAAGATACCGTGTACTTGAGGGGCATTGAAGTGTATGAATCCGTAATAAGTTCTTTGAGTTTCCTTTAAAGGATGATTTCAACTGGTTTGACAAACAACAGGGTTGCAGTGTCTCAAGGTAAGATCGATCATCTTCTGTGTCCTGCATGTTCAGTAATTTTCACAAGGCACATTCTTTTTGTAAGTAACAACATCTCGTCTTGCTTGTTGCTATGCACTTCGCATAAAAATCATGGTTTCGGTTCGGAATACGAACCGGCTTGCTATAATCTTTCCGATATAAAGCAATAGGTAAGAAATCCTTATGACCGGTGACTGCTGTCTAGAGTTGGTATTCCCAGTACCTAGTTTAGACTCAGGTAGTCTTGAAACAATATGCAGATGATGTTGTTGGCTGTTGAATGATCGGAATTTAGTGTAAGCATGAATGTCCCCTTAGAGTCTAAGAAGTACATCCAGAGCTCCTATCCAGTTAATTCATGGTCCATGGGGATAACCCCTTCTTGTAAATAAAATAAAATTTAATTTAGCATGAGGCTCATGCCATTCCTACGACCATGAGGCTCATGCCCTTTTAAATAATATACGCATGTAATCGGGTGCGGTTTAAAAATTTTAGACCATGTATAATTTATTAAAATGTGATCCTTAGAAACAATTATTCATAATGTCTACTAGTTTTAAAACTTTGACCCTTAAAAACAATTGCTCTTTTTAAGGTCCTTGTGCGATCGTTGCTATTATGCTTGTCCAGAATCTCACTGGTTTTACAGAAACAATAGTAATAAGAATAATTAATAAGATTCTATAATCAATTGTCAAAAGAATTATAACGTTTTAACAATTATAACTTATCTTTCTTAAGAGTATTTTTAGAACTTTTGTAATGAATTTCGAGATTAATATTATCTAATAAACTTAGCTTATCAAAATTTTGAGATCCTCTTTTTTAAGGGAACTTGTGCGGCCACTCTTATTACGCCTGTTCAGAATTCCACTGGACATGCTATATAATAAGTGGATCCTTTTAATAGGTCATAAATGAAAAAAAAGAAAGAATTAAAATATCAGCTTTATAGTATAGAAAATTAAAGAATAAGTAAAGACCGTGTATTTAAAAGTTTCAAGTGTTTTCGTAGTTGAAACAGCTCATTTGGCATCACATTACTGCAGAGAAAACATTAATCTCTGTAAATAAATATTTCTGGATTCATCTCTCCAAGAATTCAGTTTTAACCTCATAAAAAATCCAGACCAGGTGCTGACTATAGAAAATGAAATCACTGCCTCATTTCCAAGAAACTAAACCCTTGTTTCAGCACGAAAGTTCTGACAAATTTAATTTAAAGAAATGAGCAACGATGGACACAACATGTGAAGGGAAATGATTTTACAATGCATGTTCTTATTGCATAATCAGATCATGACAGCACCACCAGCAGTACTTGGTTGAATAAGAATAACATTTCACAACTGATTTAGGACAAATATAATAATGTTAACACCTGCGAATCGTCGCCATACGAATCTTTCGGGGTAAGAATTTTTAGGCATGCGAACAGCCACCTGCAAATTTCCACGAACATAACATACAGACAGTTATTAGAGAAAACTTCATCAGACTAGACCATCACTTCCTAGAATGTTTAATTACTATTGATGTTGTAACAACTCTCTAATCTCTATCGATACTTGTCTGAATCCTTACAAATAGCCATGCAACAGAGAGCAAGGGACGTGATCATCCTTCTACAATTTCACGAGACCATAAAATCACCTTATTTTCTTGTGAGGTTGAGTTTTATATAAAATTCTTAATTATTTTATAACCCGATTTTGAGTGGTTTATGTTGAGATAAACTTGATGAAATAATTTATATAAGTGAGAAATGTTAGTCACCTTATATGAATAATGATGGGCCGTTTTTTAATACACTTACTAGAATCCAGAGATAAGATAGCTAAACATATACTTCGTGTATATACATATCTTCACATCACGGACTTTGGTGGATGAAGGGATTAGTTATGTGTTATAAGTTTACCCCGATCTTAGAAAGTTCAAAGCTAGTTTCACTTATCTAAAAACAAGATTACTCATCATCACTACGTACTATTTAAGATCCATTGTAACTAATCTCGCTAGTGCTCATCTTGTGTTGATTGAACTCTGTGATTTTTGATTTTAGGGGGATTTTTTTGTATTAGTGAGGGATTTTTGATTAATTATGTATTATAAGTTTATCCCGATCTTAAAAAGTTTAAAACTAGTTTCACTTATCTAAAAATATGATTACTCATCATCATTACGCATTAGTTCAAGATCCATTCACTATATACTTAAGTAACTAATCTCGCTAGTACTCGTCTTGTGTTGATTAAAGTATATGATTTTTTATTTAAGAGGACTTTTTCGTATTAGTGAGGGATTGTAGGTAATGCTTGAATCCCCAAGACGATCATCTTTCTACAACTTCACCAGAGCAGAATCCCTCATCACCTCTATCTCATTGTAAGAAAGAGATGCCTTCTTAATTCAGTCCTTTTATTAACTATTATTTTCCCAAGTGAATAACAATGGGAAAGGAGCAAGCCTTGTACTGGTAGCCGACACTGTTCTTTCCTCCCACATGAACTATCATTGGAAAAAGAGCATTTCTATATGCAAATTACTCAATATTTCTCTGTCATTGCCCTTTTCTTCCTTATGATCCACATTATTGCCATACAAACAGTTAGCTTATCTTTAGCCGAAAGGCCTGCCTTTTCTGACCTTATCTTACTGGGTGTTTTAATTTCGGTTCAAGTATTCATATTCGACATTTACATCCTATACATATATGAATATTTACGTTCGAGTCCGAATAACATAGACGAGGAATATACAATGGATGCTGTCTTGCTAAATCTTTGCACATTTCCAAGCATATCAATGCCCATTTCCCTGACCTAAAACCTGACAAAACACAATCTGAAGCAAAACAGTGCATGCTATACAAAACTTTGGCCCCATCCTAAAGTTAAAAAAAAAAACTAATAAACCCAACACGAAGTTTGGTCCAAAGTAGTAACTTTAGAAAAAGAGGGTTCTAAAACTTGAAATGCATGTGCCCAACATGACAGGCATTGTTGTTGATTTTGGTTTTGCAGGAGAAACTTGGGGAGGAAGTCAAGCCATGCATGCGGAAGCATCAAAGCAAAATAACATGAAAGTATTGAGGCATTTTTTTAACTTTAAAGAGAAAAGAGAGTGAGTTCATGGCTGATGGACGCGGTTTTAGACCTGCAGACAGAGCAGCAAGCCAGCAACAGCTGTCTTTCTCTTTCCCCCTTTTTATTGGTTTGGTTTTTTCTCATAGGTGATGGTGTTTTTAAAACATATATTTAAATACGATAAATCTATATTTGACACTTGTATTCGATTCATATATAATATAATTTTTCAAAAACTTGTAAAAAGTGTATATGTAAGAGTTAAGTTCTAGTAACATGATCACAGTGCTGATAAATAAATAAAAAAACATGTAGATCTTGGAAGTTGTCTGCGAAGAATCCTATGTTTCCGTGTCTCTTTTTCTTTCTAAACTCACATTAGCATATCAAATAAACAAAAGGGTGTTTTGATTTTGGCATAAAATCATTAGCCATGACATGAACAGAAAAAAAAACCATAAAATAATGAAGAAACCGATATGAAAGTTTTCTGGTTTGCCCTTGTCTGCATTTTTTTAATGTGACTTGCTTGGCGTCAACTGGGGTAGGGTGTAACTAGCTAGATAAGCCTGAGAAACTAGAAATACCCATGGCAATGGTTAGGAATATCTCTGTGAAAAAATAAGATCATATTCAACTGTGATTTCCATCATTAGAAGTGACTGTGGATTGCTGATATAGCCAATGGCAATGGGATATTGAAGATTCAAAATGTTTTCTAGTTTTGTAGCTGTCATTTTGTGAATGAACAAAACTATTTGACCTCTCATATGAACAAGTAGGCCGAGTGTGAGGTTTTGCAGATTGGCGTTTCTCCACTGCATGTGCCATCCACATGTTTGGTACAAAATATTTACAATACCCCCACCAGCCACCGATATCTATAGTAAATCTGTCTGTCGCCCATTTCTATGCTATTAATTTCATATGTGAAACCATACGGATTTGACCAAAGGGGTCTTCTTCCACCTTCAAAATCTGAAGCCTCCCAAGATCTATAAATACTCCATAGTTTCACCTCTTTTCCTCATTGCACTCCTCGGTTCCAAACCAACAAAAACCAAAACAGTTTCATCCTTCAACAAGTACACTATACACTGCAATTTGTTGTTGCCAATGGTGAAGAGTGGTCAGCAAAAGATACAAGCAGAACCAACAAAGCAAATGATATCTCCTACAGCAACATCCTCCTCCTGCAAGAAGAAGTACAAGGGTGTAAGAATGAGGAGCTGGGGTTCTTGGGTGTCTGAGATTAGGGCTCCCAATCAGAAAACCAGGATTTGGTTAGGCTCATATTCTACAGCAGAAGCAGCTGCTAGAGCCTATGATGCTGCACTGATATGCCTTAAAGGTTCCTCAGCAAATCTCAACTTCCCACTCAACTCCACCGATCATTACATCCCGGATACCGTCATGTCTCCTAAGTCAATACAAAGAGTAGCCGCCGCCGCAGCAGCAGCTGCAAATGGTTTCATTGACAACAATGGCACCACCACCACACCACAAATATCTCCAACACCACCCTCCACATCTTCATCCTCATCACCATCATCATCAGTTTCTTCCCCATCACTGTCTGATCAAGTCGATGATGATGTCTCGCTGGTGCAATCACTTGAGCCTATTCCTACAACGGAACCGTGGTACAGCTCCTTTGTCGACAGCCTGCAATCTCCAAAGTACATTGATCAGATGTTCAACTTAGCCCCATTTGATCCACCGGCAGCGGTGAATGATTTTTATGAAGAATTAGGCGATATTCGCCTATGGAGTTTCTCCTAAGCCAAAGTCACCATTCTTCCCGTCCATTTGCATTCATTGCTGAATACTGACAGTGATCAAAATTCATATTTTAAGTTTATTTTGTAGTTAGGAAGAAGAAATCCACATGGAGATGAAAACATTTTTTGGAATCTCAAATGGGGTTTCTACTTATTCAATTTATGTATAAATTATGAAAATTAAATGTCATATTACCTTGTTAAATGGAAAATAAATATTTTTATCTTATTACATCTTTCCTATATGTTCCTTGTTAAATGGTAGGGTTCTTGAAGTTATTCATTTCACAGGGCTTTGGAAACTGTGATTTTTTCTATCATTGTCAATGGGAACAAAGACAAATTATGTATATTGTTGAAACTTGAGACCATATGTTGTTGCCGTTTTTCTTACTAAAAAAATAACATGTTTAAGCTACCTGCCATAAAGAATCATAGTAATTTCCATTAATGCATCTCAACATCTAAATCTTCACTGGATTTAGATGTTGGTAATAATCCATATATGGCATTGCAGCTTTTACAAGTATCTAGGTTTTGCATGAAAAAAACAATATTTCATCACTGACCAGACAAGACAATCTTTTAAGGATTATATCCAAATATAGTTATTTGAAATATAAATATTTTAAAAAGAAAATTCTACAACGAGCGACGAACATTGTTAAATGTTATTAATGTTGAAAACCGTTGAACATCATTAAATTAATTAATAAAAAATAAAAATTTTAAGAACTCAACATGCAATTAATAAAAGAGTGATAGACTTAACATATTATTAATAATTGTATGTTAAATCCTTAAAGTTTTTTAAATTTATTAATTGATTTAATAATATTTAACGGTATTCAATGTTAGTGGTGCTCAGCGATGTTCGACGCCAGTTGTAGACCCATCCTATTTCAAAACCCAACGAGCGGTTCTACTGAAAAAATAGATGTTCATTCTAGAAAATCCATATTCAAATCTTTATTTGTAAGGCGTATGTGCATTATCAAATAGTTTAAAATACGAATGAAAAAAAATCAAAATATTGTAACTGTTTTCATATAGGGATAATATACATTGCATTTTAAGGAAAAATTCGAATTCAAACCTCTGAGATAATATTATTTATCGTATTTAATAATTAGACCAAAAAATTGAAGGGGTTGGACGCCTCTTTCGCTAAAACAAACAAAATGGCAATATATGTGAATTATGAGGACCAAATTATTTATAAAACATGATGGAAGTGTCTGCAGCATATGGCAGAAAGCAAAGATTGCATATGTGGTGTCATGTTATGGAATGTATGTCATGGGTTGCCATCCCCTAGTGTTTCTCCTACATTGTACTTGGTACTCACTTCAGGTTCATTGATTTCATCTCATATCTGATCACTTGGGACTGTGTTGGTTGGGAAGGACCCCATCTCTCATTGAATACATTGGGACTTTGGGATCTAAACCTTTTACTAGATTTATATTCGATACACACTAACGGTAAAAAAATTCACACAAGTGTTTTAGTTTTAAGGTTTAAATATTTAGTTTATACTTTAGAGTTTAGAATTTAGGAGTCGTGGTTAGAATTGAAAGTTTAAAGGTAAGGTTTAAGTTTTAGTGTTATATACAGGGACGAAGCTACTAAGGCTGGGGTGGGTCAATCCCCAACCCCAAAGATTTTTTTTATTTTTATTTTTGTTCTCCTATTTAAATTTTTTTAAAAATTATTTTTTTTTTATGAATTTGTCACCTACTTTTAAATATTTATGTTTTGTCCTCTCAACCCCAAATCTTGGCTCCGTCCCTGATTATATAGTTAGAAATTTAAGTTTTAACCAATAAATTTTAACCTTAAACCTTAAATTATAACTGTAACTCTAAATTTTAGACCTTAAACCTATAAAGATAAACTATAATTTATAAATTAAATCCATATATAACTGTAACTAAAATTTTAAACCTTAAACTTATACTTCCAAACTCTAATTCATAAATCGAATCCATAAACATTAAACTTGCTACTCCTAATCTAAACTTGCTCATGCGTCTGGCCTGATAGACCCGGCCCAGTTAGGATTGAGCTTCGAGAATGAAATTTTATTATTTTTTGGATAGTTCCGATTTGGGTTATTGTTTACATTATCAAAATAATAAAATTAATGTATTTTATTAGTTTAACTGATTACAATTCTTCAGGGATTATCCACTTATCACATCTAGTTTAATATAAATATATATATTTAAAAAACAATAAAAATTATCGTATATTTGAGTCTTAAAATTCAAGTTCATGTTTGAATATATAACCAAAACAAATGCCATATCCGTAGGGCATAATCAGAACACGACTAAATGCTTGTAAGAAATCAGACCCTGTAATTTGAGCATAGCCTTTGGGCACCAACCTAGTCTTGTCCCAGTTGATTGAGCCCTCTGCATTCAGTTTCACTCTGAACAGTCATCTGCCACCAATTCCCATGTTCTATTATTCATGAGAGCCTTATATTCTTCGAAATTTAATTTTATTTTAAAAATCAGTAAAATTTAATTTTTAGTCCGATCGACATATACTTTCTCTCTATATATGAGCGAAGTTTTTGAATAAATAAATTAGCATTCAATTTCTACTAGTTAAATATGAATTCCTAACAAAACTCCTTTATCCAAGAAGAAGATATCCATTTTTATATATACTAACCATGCTGGAATTGTAAGATTTTATGAATATGTTATTGAAAGATCTTGTTGAACCCATACTTGATTGCTTAACTATTTTCTATGCTACTGTACAAGGCTTTGTTATTCTTATGGACTGCCAAGTGAACTCAAATCATGAGCTAATGAGTACAAAACAAGAGTCAAACCTATAGAATATATAAATATATGTGGATGGAGGTGTAACCCCATGACATGGGCAACTGGTAATAATGGAAATCGAGCAGGCTAGGAAACAGCCAATAACTAGAGCATGCTGCTCGATCTGGCCGATGTGGGTTTGGAGTCTTTCACAATGGCTTTATTTGAATCATGGGTACATCTAGGATGGAAATGACATGGACCCACTTCTTTTTTGTTTGAGTAAATCGGAAAATCCATCTTTTCAAGTTGTTTTCCTCTACCCTTTTCTCCATTTAAATCGTCCATCGACTGCGATTCACCGTCTAAGTCAGAGAGGATGAATGGTCGAAAACCACCATCATCTCATTCTTGCAATAATAGCAACCATATCCAATCTAGGGAAAGTTGATGAAGACAAGACAGCAGGTCATGTCCGGAACTCCACCACCATGGAAAACAAAGTATCATTCCATTATTCAATCTCAGGTTCCAATTCCAAATCCCCATCAAGGAGAAACAAAGTTATGGTTGCAACTCTAGATTTAAAAATATTTCTAAACAGGCTCTTAGGTGTTTTCAAGTTTTGGACGTGTAAAATCTTATGAATGGTAACTGAAAGCAGTAATTATTTATCAGAACAAAGATTTCATTTTGCTACAGAAAGTACAAGGGTATCCGAAACAAGAAAAGCAACCCTTGGATAAGTGAAACCTCACCACCATCAGAACCCTGTGTAGATAACAACAAAACATGGCAAAATAGCCTTAGGATTAAACACATACAACTCATCTAAATTGGAGTAGACCCCAACATCGCCCCCCACCGAGTCGTAATCCTCCATGTTTCCTTCTATGCTCTTCTGAACTCTCCCAGCAATCACCCTGCAAACGAGCATTGCCCTCTTTTCATTCCCGTCTTCGACTCCGGACGCTTTATCATGAGCTTTGCCACTGGTTGCTGTTGTGAGGATTCCTTTTCCATTGAGTTCCTGAACCACCTTGAAACCATTCTTTATAATGCTACATACATTGCAGTTTGGGATTGAGTTGCACAAGTTGGAGGAGCCGTTGAGGCCGAGTGAACATGAAAAAGTGGTGCAGTGGAACCTGAGGAGCTCGTTGCCGTCGGCTATGCAGCGCGGGTGCTTTTGGGGGAGCTTGGTCGCTTTTGATTTGATGGAGTCTCGGTATTCTTCGAATCTGGAGATGGTTCTGGGAGTGTGGACTTTGAGGATACGGTCTATTTTGCATATGGGCGTTTGTTTCTTCAACCAGCTTGACTGGAATATGATCTCCACAATGTTCTTGCTGGTGTCCTCAGGACCCAGTTCAGATACTGTCGATAAACATGCAGGAACATAGTATTAAATTGCGGCAGTAATGCTGAAATTGCAGAGAAGATGTTTTACCTGCATGTCTAACAGCTTGATGAAGCTCCAAATGTTCAGCTTTCATGAAAATCTCACCACATTCAGTGCAGGTGCAAATGGAGGTCCTCAAGGAAGGATCTTTTGCCATTCCAAGTACTGGATCAACCACCATTCTGCACTCATAACAGCCGGAGAATCTCCGGAATGACATTCCTCTGAAAGACCCGCCGATGGATGAGGCTGATGCAGAAGACAAAGAAAGCGAAGAATTCGTTGAAGAAACAACTCCATTGTTTTCACGCAGAGTAGCTTTCATGGACCTACTAGAAGAAGCTTCAAGTGACAACGATGATGCCTTTTTCTTATGAGCTTCGGTGGCAGACGCTTCAGGCTTTTGCATCACCTTTGTGTTGCTACATAATGAACCCGAACACCTCATTTTCTTGCATTTCTTCCCACTTTCTTCCATCACCAACTCCTTTTCCTTTTCCTGCTGCTGCTGTTGGACTTGTGGGGTTTTGTTTCCAAAGAACAAACCTTTGACAACCGCCCAAGGCGGTGGTTTGTCATTCTTCTGAGTCCGCTTCTTCTTGTTCCTGTAAGTTCCCACGCTTGGTTTTGTTTGATGAGTCGGTCCAGCCATATCCTAATCACTGAAGATACCTGAAGGGTGATACAGTTTGGAAGTGAGAGAACTGCAGAGATGCTTCTTAGGTGCCTACTCAGTACTACTACTGTCACTTAGGCTTAAGATTTGGAAGTTTGGGGGCTGATTTCCAAATTTTATTTATATTTTTTATGGATTTTCCATGTCAACTCTAAGCCGTTGATTTTGGTTATAGATATTTGGATTATCTCCACAATTAATGAAATGTGGGTCCCAACATTCAATTACTTGAACAGAGCTTTCCTTTGTTTTTCGATGCAGAGAGAGGAAGCTTGCTAGGGATATAAAAGAATGCAAAATCAAAATGAATGGTACTTGTTTTACTTGAATAGGTTAATGCATGTTTTGAAATTTGTATAACAATAAAATTGAGTTTAGTATTATTAGGGATGACAATATAATTTAAATCTAATTTAATTTTAATTTGATTTGAATTTTTTTGATTTATATTTGATTAAAAATAGTATAAATCTAAATTAAAAAAATTCTGAATTTTAATAAGAGGTGAATTGGATATAGAATTATAGATATTACCATGCTTCGATTCTAATTCAATCTGAATCTATATCAGATATAAATCCGATTCATATGTAAATCCAAATAAAAATACTTAAAATTCTTAGATTTAAAATATATATATAAATCATAATTGAGTTTATATATGGTTAATATTGTAGATGATTAATATCTTGTATAATTATATTTATGTTTTTCTCTTATTTTATAAGCTTTTATTGAACCTTAGTGGAACATTGAAAGTTTGATCGTTATAAATTTTTTTACGTCCAATGTTAATAATTGGACATTTTGATTATATTTTTAATTTATTTTCTTAGATTATAATATTTATTAGACATTTTATAATTATGATGTAAAAAAATAGAAATATTAGTAGACTAGTAAGATAATAGTAGTTTATATAATGATCATTTATTATTAATTTTTTTAATTACGGTTTGAGTTGTTACTTTATTTTATTTTATATTGGATTGTAATATTTATTGAGATTTGTTTGTGCTATAAATTTAAATATATTTGTTTGTTTGTTTTTCGTTTAAAGATATATTTAAGTTATTATTTTAAAAAAAATAATTAGATTTGGACTTTTAGATTTAAATTTGGATTTTAGATAATTTATTGGATTGAATTTAAATTTATGTAAATAGATTTGGATTCGGACTTGAATTCTTTTGAAAGTCCAATTATTAATTGAATTGGACTTAAACTTTATAAAGTCCGATCTAAATCCGATCCATTGTTATTTCTAGGTATTATTTTTTAAAATAATTTAAAATATTTAGAACTTTAATTAAAAGCAAATTTAAGTTTTTTAAAAAAATTTAGGGACGTAATCCTTACTAACCTCTTCAAAGATCAATACTTGTAGCACAATAATTAAACGTAAACAATCAATGTCTAATAATTGAGAGTATATTTTAAAACAGATATTATTATAACGGTTATAAAAAATCGATACCTATCGATAATGATGAATTTTATCAATAAACGAATGATTAAAAGCCGTCAACGATAAAAAAAAATCTTGAAAAATACCGATTTTTTAATAAAATATTAAAACTATTTAAGTTAAATACATAAAATATATATTTTGAGGGTACTTAATTTAATATAATATATTAATGTGAAAATTATACAATTCAAGAAACACTAATACTTATCAATTATTTCGAGGTGCTTGAATAAACTCCTTACAATTTCGATTTTGTTTTATTTTTTTGTTGTTGTATTTTTATTTTTATTTTTATTGTATCAAAAAATTATATTATAAGTTATTTTTGTTATATCATTCATAAAATCAATTAATTAAATATATTTATTTTATTAATTTTTATTTTATCTTTTTTATTAAATAAATTTTTATTTAAAGATATTTAAGCAAGTAAACTTACTACGAATCAAATTAATTTAAAAATTATTTTTAGAATTAAATTGAATCGAATTATGAAATTATATCTAAACAATCCTAAGGATATTTGTATATGGACATGGTGCGAGCTCAGCTAAGCCGAGTTGGTATATTTGAGGTTGAGTGAAAACTCACCGGTTTTAATACCGGTAGTTGACCGTCATGTTTTATTTTTTGTTTGTTTTATTTTAAACAAATTATTTTATTTTTGTGATACGATATTATTTTATCATTTAGTACGTTTTTTATTTTTTTCATTAGGGTTGGATTCGACGACGTCACGACTAATTAAAACAACACTCCTTTTGTTATGTTATTGATCTCCCTATTTTCGACCCTTGATCTAAATTTAAATATGCAATTATATCCCCTTATTATGATTTTACGACACTAATTTTATTTATTAGATATATCTAGATTTAAATATTTTATTTACTATATTGTAAACACTTATTATAATTTCGAATATATTTTTATTTTAATAAAATTAATGAATCTCCATTAAAAAAATTAGGAGAGTAACGGTTGTATTGAACCTCAGAAATCAGAATGCAGAGTTCAAACTTTGTCCGACTTTGTAAAGTTTGTTTCTTCTGGTTTATCTCAGACCTCATCATGTCATGTTCTGCCTGAAAAGCATTGTTCTTGCAGGGGGATAAAACGAGTCCTGTCGGTTTGGGTACTGATTCATGTTTTGGACTCATTTCTCAGGGCCGAAGGGTTAGACAAAACACCATTTAACTTCCTATCTTTCTTTTATTTTCTTTTACTACTTGGGCTTCTAACTCAAAAAATCCAAAATACAAAAAGTGGTCGGTGGAATTGGTAGTATTCGTAAAACACACACTATATTCTTATATAAAAAGGTTCTTTTGCATTAGGATATAAAAACAGTTACTCGGATGAGTTTTATGTCAGATATTATTAAGTTGGGTAAAATTAGATATATATCATTTCAAGTTGATTTGGTATTTTGATTAGACTACGGTCGGGTGCAAGTCAGTTTTAGATCGGGTATAAAAACAGTTACTCGGATGAGTTTTATGTCAGATATTATTAAGTTGGGTAAAATCGGATATATATCATTTCACGTTGATTTGGTATTTTGATTAGACTACGGTCGGGTGCAGGTCAGTTTTAGATCGGGTTTATTTCACGTCAGGTTCAAATAGTTTGAGTCAAAATCAGATGATTGACAAGTTTATTTCGGGTTGGGTTCATTTCAAGTCGATTTTATTTCAGGTCGAGTTGATTCGGGTTTTGAATTCATATTAATTATTAGGTTTGACTTTGGAAAAAATAATCGATAGATTTTAGGTTGATCATTCGTTTCAAATTTATTATTTATCGTTTAACGTCTTTCACTACCATGAGTCACATTAAAAATAAATATTACGAAACATATACAATATATTTTTGTACGTATATATTAAACTAAAAGATCATCAAATGAGTCATATCGAAAATATTGAACTAAATCATTTAATTCAAGCTTTTGAACTAAAATATTGAAAAGGTACGAGAGGAGACTCACGGACAAAGCCAAGATTTAGGATTGAGGGGGGCAAAACATAAATATTTAGAAATAGGGGACAAATTCATAAAAAGATTACTTTTTAAAAGAATTTAAATATAAAATAAAAATTAAAAAAAATCTTAAAATTAATTTATTAAATAATTAATATAAATCACATATTATAAACATTGAGTACAAGAATAATTCTTTTAAATCAAGTTATTTCATTTATAATATTAAAAAATACATATTTTAATGGACTAATCAATTTAAAAGAATATATCAATAATTAATATTTTTAGAGATAATATCTGTAAAACATCCATGAAATAGGACACCCATTTTGTGGGAATTGCTACTTTTGAACCGTCCATGTTTGTATATCGCATGGGATAAGCTTATAAAGTAGAACAGCCTCCTCAAGCATCATCTTTTAGGGTATGGGTGATGCCATGGGATTTTGTCTTCTCATCTAGTCTCTCCTTTCCAGCTATGATCTGCTGCTTTCTGCCATGCTCGTTGTCCGATCTAACATCACACATGACATGCCTCGTACAAATTGTAAGAAAATCATGAGCTTGTTTGTTTGTTTATTTTTGGATAAAATATAAAATAAGAGTTTAATTAGTTATAAAAAATGTTTAAAGTATTTTTTTTATTAAAATAAGTGTTTAAATTTTATTTTGTTATTGTTTTAATGAAAAAATATCACCTAATTAAAATCTGATCTATGCATTTTATTTTAATTATTTTTTTAAAAAGAAAATAATTTTAAAAAATAAAATATTCTCGAAATCTCTAAAAAGTCTTAGATCCTTGAAACACAAAAATTCCAAAATTAACTTTATTGTCACCACTGATAATCTTATACAACCTCACCATTGTTACCACTAGAGGCCCCTTTCATTTCCTTCAAACATCTATCACCAATAATCGAAAAAATAGTGTGTCGATCGGATGTTAAACTGTAAATTTTTTGTGTTATTTCTTGACGTTCAATTGGTATGTATCTCGCTGGTTAGCGACGGTAGGTGATTGGAAAGAATGGGAGGGGCTCTGTTGGCTAATGGTAATAAGGTTGAAACTGTTTTATAACTTTTTTTAAAAAAGAGAGATATTTTTAATTTATTTTCTTTTCATTTTATTTTTTAAAATAAAAACAAAAGTATGTGTTAACCTATAATTGGTTAATCGAATTGACTTTAAAACGGACCAAGATAAAACGTTAGATATTTATTTCTGTCAAAAAAATTAAGTACCTACTATTAAAAAAATAAAGTTTGTATACTTTTTTTATAGTTAATCTTTTTCTTCTTCAAGAAATTAATAATCAAAATATATCCGAACCTAAAGATCATCATATTATTTATGTATTATAAGACTCTAATATGAGAATTTAAGAACCAAGAGCCGAGCCTTTGTAAATCCAATCAACTTTATTATGTTTATATATTATTAAGAAATTGAAAAACTTTTATAAACCCACCAACTAATAAGTTCTTTTGTTTTAATTCACCTATTGAAATGGAATAAAATCTTGACACTGAGTGACAAGCATTATCCACACCAAATCTTAAGACTATTCATTCATTCCTAAAACAGTGTTTTCATCATGATTTGCTAATTTGCCTTCCAACATCATGTTCAAAGTAACTTTCAGGGTCGGTTCAAAAATTTTGGGACCTTATATAGTTTATTAAAATATGACAGTTAAAAGTAATTATTCATAACCCTCACTAGTTCTAAAAATATGACTTTTAAAAGTAATTGTCCATTTTAGGGGACTTATACAGTTGTTTGTATTACGTCTGTCTATAACATCATTATATCTATAGAAGCAATAGTAATAGAAATAATCAATAAGATTCTATAATCAATTGTCATATTTAAAACATAATTATAACATTTTAGGTTTTAATAATTATAACTCATATTTTTTAAGAGTATTTTCAAAATTTTTACATTGAACTTTGAGAATAATAATCAATTAATGGGTGTGGTTTATCAAATTTTGAGACCCTCTTTTTTTAGAGGGGTTTGTGCGGGCGCTCTTATTACGGCTGTCCAGACCCCACCGGAAACTTTGAAGTTTTTTTTTTTTCTTTTTCGGATCAAGGAATTGGGATTGGTAACGAGTTGGAGATAAGTGGACATAAATCAGGATCAACAACTCATCATTTTTATGCTTTATTTATCATGGCATGTTTTGACTATTACAGCATACACATGCAGTGCTCAATCTTGTCGGATTTGTGTTTGAATCTAAAACTGTTGGGAATACAGATTCGACAACGCCAGACCTTTCGTTTACAAACTTCATAAAACACTGATCAGTTCATTTGATATCAACTTTGGTTTAGGGTTTCTGTTAAAACATGTTCCATAAAACCAACTCTCTGTCTGGGTTTGATCAACCGGCAGATATGAGGGAACCGTGCGAGCAGTTTTGCAGTCATGTTCTTTGCTTTGGTTTTGCATGCCTAGACAAAATAAGACATAATCTATCACATGTTCTGTTGCTACACTTGATAATGAAAAAAACTATGACCTTAGCATTGTAATGAAACCCTATTTGAAAGTCATAGCTGTGAGCTTGTTCATGAGATGCATGGTGGACCAGTTTAATAGATATCTATGTTTCCAAATGTCTGAAGAGATCCTTTTGATTCTGTCCTTTGGTTTTGTGTTGTGTATTTTTGGAGTTCTTATTATGTTTCATGTCCTATGCAAATCGGAGTCTTAGGTCTCAGAGAATTGTTGGCTTAAAGAATGTTGTATTTTAAGTTAAAATATCCTTTTGTAGATAAAAACTATTAGTTAATTAATGATAAATAGATTAAAATGATATGATAAATTTACATAGCAATTTACGTTGACATAGTAATATTATATAGACAAAGGTATTGATTTGATAGAATGATATATCAATTAAAAATATTAATTTTATAAAATTATATAAAATATAAAATTAAACCTCACCAAATCTTTCCATGTCACTCGGTTTGAAGCTTATAGAAAGCGAGCAGAAATCTACCTCTTTATCATGTCTCTATTTATGCCTCCTATTAAAATTTTTTAAAAAGTTGAATTTTAAACCCTAACCCTTATTTTCTATATCATAAACCCTAAACCCTAAAAACACACCTTACTAATAATTCTCTAAACTCTAATCATAATCCTTAACATAGAATCCTAAACCCTCTAATTTAAAACGGAAGCATAAATAAAGGCACAGAAAAAAAAATAGAAGATTTATACCCATAAAAGACAACCGAGTGAGTTTGATCTTAAAGAATTCAAGACATGAGTGGGTCCATGTTACAATAAGTCTGGTTTGGTATATTAGTTTAATAAATTGGATTACTTTTGGATGAGTTTGGAGTTTGTTAGTCCAACTGTCATAATAACATAAAGGTCGTTGGATCATAAGTTGAGTATAAATAGTGTATTGGGCTTAATGACCAGATCATCAGTAGTAAAATAAAATATGTTTTATTATTGCAATATTAATTAATAAATAATTATTCGTATAAATTGTAATTTTATTTAGAAATAAAACTAAAACAATAAGCGTAGAACCAAGACACAGCTAGTGCCCTCGGAGCGACATGAACTCATACAATACATATTTATCTTAAAAAATATTAAATTTAAATAACTTTAACATATATATTATTAAAATGAATATATATAAACATGGAGTAAAAATCCTCTATCCCTAGCTTATTTCATGCCCTTATTAAAAAATTAAATTATTGACTCTAACCCTAATTTAGTATGTTCTAAATCATAAACCATACACCTTAAAAAATACGCATTATCCATAATTCTTTAAGCTCTAACCACAACTCCTAACCTTAAATTTATACGATAAACCCACTAATTTAAAGTGGGACACCAAAAAAAGTACGATTAGGGTGCAAATAATTTTCACCTGTAAATGTATGCCAATTCCATCTCATTCAATATGTCTAATATCAACTCTTTTTTAGTTATTTTTTAAAATTTAACTCATTATAACTTTAAATTTATTATTAATAAAAATAAAAAAATATGCTTTGAAAAATTTTAAGCAAATAATTTAAAAATACACATTATATAAAATTTATAAATTAAAATATTTAAAATAATTATGATCAGAATTTAAAAAATTAATTTTTTAAAAAATTATATTAAACATATTAAGTAAAATGAAAAATATTAAGATTACCTATAAAATAAGTGTTTAAATTATATCTTTATATGTAATAATATTTTTTTACTAAAATATATAATTAAAATTTTATTTTGACCGAAATATATACTTAAAATATTTTAAAATCAAAATAAACATATTTTTTAAAGTATTTTTAATTAAAATATTTTTAAATACTCCATTTAATTAAACATATTACCCCATTTAAAATTAGCTTAAGCCTCTTAAAAAAGTTTGAGCTTTATTTTATTTTCCTGGCCTCGTCCCTTCACTTTTGTTTTTTCATTTCGTTTCTGATAATTTTCTTTCCTTCTCTCGGTCTCTCCTTCATTCCTCTGTTATTTATGTTCATTCCCACCAAAAAAACAAATCACGGAAGAGAGAAGTTGTAAAGCAATATACAAAGGAGAGATATTTATAAGCATGTTCGCCGGAAATGCGATCTCCGGCGTCGTTTCCGGAATACAGTAGTTGGAACTCCGAAACGAAACAAAAGTTAAGGAGAGATACTGGGCAACGCAAAGAAAGAAACTTTTTTTTTTTTTTTTTACATTTTAAGTGACAAAGGGGAGACAGTTCGAAAATGCACGAAACTCTGTTCGATGAGCAGAGCGACGACGTTTCAAACACCAAGAAGAAGAAATCTGATGAAGATAAGGAACAGTTGGCAGTCGCTGTGACAACTCCAACGGCTACCCCTCACCGGCCTCGATCTCAAGCTACGATTCGTCGAGTCACTCCCACGACTACCTCTACACCCTTCGTCACAGCCGGTTCTGGTGCTACCGTTGAGAAACTCCTATCCAACGGTGATCTGTACATAGGTACTTTCACCGGTAACGCGCCTAACGGATTGGGAAAGTACCTCTGGAAAGATGGGTGCATGTACGAAGGCGAGTGGCGTCGCGGGAAAGCTTCCGGGAAAGGAAAGTTTTCGTGGCCTTCGGGAGCTACTTTCGAAGGCGACTTCAAGTCGGGTCGCATGGAAGGATTCGGGACTTTCATTGGACCCGACGGAGATACGTACCGTGGGTCATGGAGTTCCGATCGGAAACACGGCTACGGGCTTAAACGTTACGCCAATGGGGATTACTACGAAGGATCGTGGAAGAAAAACCAACAAGACGGGCACGGCCGTTATGTTTGGAGTAACGGGAATGAGTACGTCGGAGAATGGAAAAACGGCGTTATCTCTGGTCGTGGAACACTGATTTGGGGAAATAGAAACCGGTACGAAGGACAATGGGAAAATGGAGTTCCCAAAGGAAACGGGGTTTTCTCTTGGTCTGGCGGGAGCTGTTATATCGGTGCTTGGAACGCAGAGAACATGAAGAAGCTCCAACAGTTAAACGAAGGGAAAGAGCATTGTCTAAAGGGAGGGGAGAGTTTGGTGGTTATGCCAAGGAAGCGATCGTCGGCGGACGGCAGCGCAAGCGTCGGCGAAAGTAACACGAATTTCCCTAGGATTTGTATATGGGAAAGCGATGGTGAAGCAGGGGACATTACTTGTGATATACTTGATAACATGGAAGCTTCAAAGATTTACAGAGATGGGTTTAGGCCATTTAGAAGAAATCCTTGTTTTAGTGGGGAGATTAAGAAGCCTGGAAAAACTATTTCCAAAGGCCATAAGAATTATGATTTGATGCTCAATTTGCAATTAGGTATCAGGTGAAATTTCTTTTCAAGTTTTTTTTGTGATGAATATATGCATTTTATTTTTGACATAGGGTTTGATTTTCATTCTCTTTTTTGTTATAGGTATTCTGTTGGGAAACATGCTTCAATGTTGCATGAGTTGAAGCCCGGTGACTTTGATCCGAAAGAGAAGTTCTGGACGAGGTTTCCTGCAGAAGGATCAAAGCTTACTCCGCCTCATCAATCCATCGAGTTCCGCTGGAAGGATTATTGTCCCATGGTATTTAGGTATGTTGTTTTAGCTTTTGCTAGGTTGCATACAAGTATTTCATGATTTTGTTTGTTGATATGCTGTTGACTGGATTTCTTTTGGGTTTTAAAGACATTTGAGAGAGCTATTCCAAGTCGATCCAGCCGATTACATGCTAGCTATTTGCGGCAATGATGCCCTCAGGGAGCTTTCTTCTCCGGGGAAGAGTGGAAGCTTCTTTTACCTTACTCAAGATGACAGATTTATGATAAAGACGGTAAAGAAATCAGAAGTCAAGGTTAGTTGCCTACCCATTTGACTTGATTTGAAAGTTGCAATGCATCTTGATGCATTGATTCTCAGATGAGAAATTTGAAAACTGTATCTGAAGTTCGGCTAACCATGTCAGGTCCTTCTAAGGATGCTTCCTAGTTATTACCAACATGTTAATCGGTATGAAAATTCGCTTGTCACAAAGTTCTATGGCTTGCATTGTGTCAAACCTATCGGTGGCCAGAAGGTATGTGTTTGAAATATAATAGTTTTATGCTTTTGTTCCTTGGTGAACTATTCTCTCTTGCTCAATAACTGTTACGGTTAAAAATACCAGACTCGGTTCATTGTAATGGGAAACTTGTTCTGCTCTGAGTACCGAATCCATAGACGGTTTGACCTTAAAGGCTCCTCCCATGGTCGCTCAACTAATAAGCCTGAGGACGAAATTGATGAAACTACAACCTTAAAAGACCTGGATCTTAATTTTGTGTTTCGCCTCCAAAGAAACCGGTTCCAGGAGCTTATGGAGTAAGCTATTTTACCCTCTCTTCCTGCTGCTCCCTCTCCTGTTGTGTCACTTGATCCTTCTCAATTCTTATCATTAATTTCCTATATCTAAATGGTTGCAGGCAAATTGATCGAGACTGTGAGTTCTTGGAGGCTGAGAAAATTATGGATTACAGTCTTTTGGTTGGACTACACTTTCGTGATGATAATAGAGGTGATAAAATGGGGTTATCACCGTTTCTCTTGCGCACTGGTAAGTTAATATACAATCATATATTTTCGTATGAAATTTAATTGCAGTATTTCTGTCGCAATAAAAACATGGATTTGATTATGTGTGTCCTCTGCAGGCAAAGAGGATTCATATCAAAACGAAAAGTTCATGCGTGGCTGTAGATTCCTTGAAGCAGAGTTACAAGACATGGATCGGATTTTAGCTGGCCAGTATGTTTTTATGTCTGCTTCAATTATTTTTGTGGTTCATGTTAGTTGCTTATCATAGATGTGGAATTGGGCAAGGCCCCTCCATGATGCTTAGTTTTCATACTTATTGGCCAACTGTTGCTTGTATGTGCCGTCGCTTACTGGTATAAAGTTTATGCTGGATTTTGTCACAAAATTATATTAGAGTTTGCCAAAATTTGGCATCATTTGACCATATCCCATAGAATAATTGAAGGTGTAGTTTCATAGTTTGTTGTATGATTGATCTTGTATGTATAATCCAGAAGACAACAAAAATTTGTGGGGCATGTAGCTACTAGCAACTATTGTCCTTTATGACCCTCGATCGGAAGTAAAGATTTTCTTGATTTTCATTTCGATCGAGCCCTTTCTGTCCTGAATTCAAAATCTTATATATATTTTTATTTTACCAGGAAACCATTGATTCGATTAGGATCTAACATGCCAGCAAGAGCAGTGCGAATGGCGAGAAGAAGCGACTTTGATCAATATACTCGTGGTGGAGCCGGTCACTTTCCATACAATGGTGAAGTTTATGAAGTCGTCCTATACTTTGGCATCATTGATATCTTACAAGATTACGACATCAGCAAGAAACTAGAGCATGCATACAAATCCCTACAAGCTGATCCTACTTCCATATCAGCCGTCGATCCAAAACACTACTCAAAGAGGTTTCGGGATTTCGTGGGAAGAATCTTTATTGAAGACCGGTAACATCCAAGGCAAATTGACTTCAACATCGTTGAGTCCCACGGCAGGTAATGGCAATGTCTGAATTTTGAGGATCCAGCCATGATGTTTGAAGGTGCATGCATCTTAGGTATATAGAAATCCATATTGGGTAGACTTTAGACTAAGAAAACTGTACAGCCTATAGGACTAGGAAGTAGAAAGGATGACAGAGTTTAATGTTCTGTGGGACTAAGAGAAATCTATAGCCATGAAAAGTAGAGAAAGCAATGAGCCAGATGTGGTGTTCTTTCTTGTTCTTCCTTCTCCTTTTGTTTCTACAGTTCCCTTCCTTACTGCATCTGGATTTCCATAAATTAGTTGATATGATCAAAATTTATACATAAAAACTTGATCTTGATTAAATTAGTAGGACCATTTCTTTTGGGGGGGGTGCAAGTGGAAGGTTCCCTTTTTGGGACCTTCCACTCTCTGATTGCTATGTCCCAAAGCCAAGGCCACGTGGCTGTTGCTTAGTGGGACCCTTTGCATAGGATCTGTCCCTTTTCTTTCACACTGCTGAAAATGATCATTTTTAGGTTTACAGTTTACTGAAATTCTCTGTTCTTTTACTCAATTCAGGAGAGTGTTCTTTAAATATTCGGGTGAGATGCACATATCATAGTTACGTTATTTTTAGGGTTGTTTAGTTACCGAAAAATTTATGATTAGAATAATAATTTTGGGATTATTTTTTATGTTTGATTTGACAGTTTTTTAAATAATAATTTTAGAGTTTAGAGTTATTGTTTAGGGTTTAATGTTTATGTATTTAAGTGTATGGGTTTAAAAATTAGGGGCGATTAGAATTTAGAATTTAGAGTTTAAAGATAAAATTTAAGGTTAATAAGTTAAAATTTAAATCTTTAATTATATTTTGTAAAAGATCAAACCCTAACCTCTAACTCCTCTAACTCAATATTTTAACGGTGCTATTTTCTGATTATGATTAGTGATCATAGAAAGTTGGATTTTACTCAGATAATGATTGTTTGTCGATATAATCATTCTTGTGTAGCATAACATTTTGCCTGATAATCTGAGTCGCTCACTATTTTTTTCACCCGTTACGTGTCTCGATTAAATAGAGACAAGGATGTTCAAGAAAGCTTTTGAATTTTGACGGTATATTTATCTCTATAAAACTATTTATTTTTTTATTTTTAATCGTAAAAAAAATTAATATATTTTAATAAATATATTATAATCGCAATATATTTATAATCTTAATAAAAATTTAATCAATTATAAAAAAATAATCTGCTATCACTATATATTATCAAATTAATATAAATTTTACATTTCCCTTATGTATAAATCCCATTTTCCTACCTAAATTCCATAAATAAATCAAAGATTTTTTTCCTGATAACAAAAGATTTGTATTCTACCATCAAAAAAGCAGCAGAAAAAAGATTTGTAATGATTCACAGTATAGACCTCAAGACTGAACTGAGTTTAGAATCATTCATATGGTTGATGAATCCAAGAGGAACAGGAACAGGAAGATCAGGAGAGATACTGATGTTGGAAAATGACACAACAGAATTCATTATTTGATTCGCAAAAGGATTTCTCGGGAAACAAACAGGGAAAAAACTGACAACAAAAAAATGATCATAAAAACAGTAAAAAAGGAACTTCAAATCGTGAGAAAAAGCAGAGAACCATTCGAAAGAACAAGAACCGGTTCGAACAGTCTTAACTATTCGGTTAGGAATAAAAATCATCTGTCTCTTTATAGTACAGATAATGATAATGATAATAATTTTTACACGTCCTGAACTCGACTCAAATTATCGTAATTGATTTTTTTAAAAATCGAAAAAAGTGAAGCCCATTTTGAAGCACCTTGTTCAATATATTATTTTATAAAAAAAATATTATATTACATACAGCAAGTAATAAAATTTCAACATTTTTATATACTAAATAATTGAACTAATATAAAAGAAATTAAAAATCGCATGCTTGTCAGTAATTTATGTAATAAAAACAAAATTACTTAGGCAGGCAATATTTCGTACAGAGGAATGTCGTTGGATGACATGTTTTTATGGACTTTTTCTTTGGTAATCGAGGTGAGTCTGGATGTGGTTAGAAGAAAGTAAATTTCAAATTTTGTGAAAAAAAATGATTAAAAACTTACAATATTATAATTTTTATAATTTTATTTTAATTTTTTCGTAATTTAATAAGTTTTAAAACTTTATAGAATAATATAAAATGTTATTAAAATTATGTTTCGAATTTTTTTTTAAAGTTTCAAAACTTACGAAAAATCAACCTAAAATGTTATAAAAATTAATATTTTTTTTAGTGAAAACTTTTTTTAAATATTAAGGGTGACCCAAATGTAATCTTACTTATAATTAAGTGATTCAAATATAATTTTTATTAATTGAGTGAGTTAAATATAATCGTACTCATAATTGAATGACTCAAACGTAATTTTAATAATTAAATAACCTAAATATAATCATATTCATAATTGAATGACATCTATTATAGTTTACCCCTTTACGTTATCCTACATACTTTAAGTATCTTTATTTACTTTAAAAGTTGCATTTTTTTAGTTAAAATGAAAAATCAACTCCAATAATTATATTTTTTAAAATCTTCAAATATTTTTTTTATCAAAATTAGTTTATAAACTATTATTTACAATCATTTTAAGTTCAATAATTATTTAAATAAAAAAATTATTCTAACAAATAAGATGCTGACACATCATAAAAAATTTTGACCAATGAATGATTTAAGAACTAAAAACAACAACATAATTTAAGTACTTATTTTGATAAAAAAATAACTTAAGGACTTAAAGTGACTAAAATTTAAGAGCTTATTTTAATAAAAGAATAGTTTAAGGGTTAAAAATAAATAAAAAACATGATTTTAGGGGCAAAAATACAAATGAAATAGAGACTTAAAATTTTACCACATATGATATAATAAATATTTATCCGTGAGTGTAACAGACGATAATGTTCATTTTAATAGATTTAAATTTAAATATCTCAATATATAAGATATTTATATCTTATTAAAAGATACGTAAAAAATATAAATAAATATTATTTTATAATTATATCGGTATATTAAAATTTTCCCACTTGCCAACTTTTTCCTTTTTCGATTTTTTCGTATGAGTAGTTGTTTTTTCATTACTTTAATTAATGATCCACATGCAGCAACTAACCCGATAGCTCTCCTTCATTGCCTACGACTTACCTTTTATTAATCAACAATGACAGGTAATGAAGAAAGGATGATGACTCTTCACTGCGAATATGGGGAGAGTAGATACAGAGAATTGGCCTTTAAAAAGTGGACATAACATAGATTAGGGGAAAATAATTTAATCATAATCATATATTTTAGTATGTTTAATTGGATAAAAATATCGCAAAATTATTATTAATGCTTAGAAACTCTAGCACTCTAATATGAGAAATTATATCATGGACCCGGCCTACCACGTCAGCCGTAGTCTCATCCAATAATAACCATCCATTTCACCATTAATCTCTAACTCACTTTTTTCCGACCAATGAATCTTCACTAATAATTTTTATGTCATTTTAAAAATATAATTTTTGAAAATTATATTAATTACATGACTGATTAGTGGCAGAATGGGTGATTTTCATTAGTTAAGAACCACAGCTGACGTGGTAGGCTGAGCCTATGATATAATCTCTCCTCTAACATGTTGTTCGTTAAACATTGAAATATAATCGAGTTATTAAATTTGAACTTGATTTAAGTTCATCTGTTCAACTTATTTATTTAAGTCTGAATTAAAGTCAATTTAATTAAGTTCAAACTCGTTCTTTATTGGTTTAATTTTTTTATAATATCTTTTTTATCAATTTCGTTATCATTAAAATTAATGTTATTGTATGGCACCACCCCAAAACTATACAATATATATATTATCAGAGATGATAAATATCGAACATAAATTATGCGAGTTTTGTTATGAATTTTTTTTAAACAAGCTAATAGTGATTACAGTAGTATCTGTTCTAGAATATAATCTTCACCATTTGACATTAATCTCTCAATCACTTTGTTGATATCGCTGGTACCCAAACTCGTGACTTCTAGAAACAACAACCGTTTCGTTAACCCATGGTTTCTTATTACGGAAATTAACTTAGAAATACTTGTCTAGGTTACATAGAATGTTACGTATCGCTTCCAAGTTGTAAGATGTTGCCAAATATATCTGAACCGATCCAATTAATTACATATGATGACTGAGATGGATGAAGCCTAGTGGTGTCTCATGATTTTCCATTAATGTCGGGAAAAAGACATTGTCTTAACCAACATGAGGCCGGTTTAGAGGGGGACAGGCCCTCTTGTATGCACCATTTATATTTCATCTACCCTATTCAAAATACTACATATATATCTTGGTGGAAAAAAGTAGCTTAAAATTATAATACGTAAAAGAATGATGGACTCAACGTATAATTATTAATTAAGAAAATTTTATAATAAGTATTAAAACATTATTAAACATTATTAATGTTAAACACTATTAAATTAATTAATAAAAATTAAAAATCTCAAAGACAAAATATTAATAAAAGAATGATATACTCAATATAAAATTATTAATTATATGTTAAGTTCAGTGTTAGTAATGTTCAACAGTGTTCGATGTATGATAAACTCATCCTATTAATTATATGTTAAACCTAAAAATTTAATCTTTATTAATTAATTTAATAATATTTAACGTGTTCAACGCGCATAGACTTATCATTAAATTATTGTACTTTCTTTTCTTCGATTAATCACTAGTCTTGTTCAGTCTATTAAATTATGATTTTGTAACTTCTATCCCATTGATTTCCAAACTTTAGAAAGTCCAACCCAAGTGAAGCTCATTGTTTTTTGTTTAGAAAATGGTTCGAGTCATTTCTTAAGGCAAGAAAACATGACAGACTGACTTTGTCTGCTGATTTGTAACAGTAAAACAGCTTACTTTCAATTAGGGTGTTCATGGTATTCGGATACCCGAAGTACCGGGTATCCGGACCTTCGGGTAATAAAATAATCGGTCCGTGTTTTGATTCGGATTTTTCGGATACTCGAATATTCGGGTATCGGTACTTCGGGTAATCGAGTACCCGGTTTTTTATTTTTTATTTTTATAAATCTTAAATTTAATCTTAAAAAAACATAAATAAAAATAAAAGTTTGAATTACATAATCCAATATCGAAATATAAAATTTTAAAGCCCTATTACATAATCTAAACATAAATTTTAAGACCCAAATTACCTAATTTAATTCGAAACAAAAAATAACGTCTAAATAAAGTTTTTCTTTTTAATATTTTTTAAAAAATATTTTTAATTAATATAATTTACTTTAATATATAAAAATTAATGATTTAAGTATTAATGAATCTTTAGTTGATTTTCTTATTGGTTAATGCACATACAAAATAGTGCATATCTAAACAGATAAAATTTGAATTTTACCAACTCAAAAAACTAAATGTATAATTTTACAATGATTCTTAATTTTTTTTTACAATGAATCTCTAATTGTTTTTAAAATTAATATTTGAGGTTCAAGATTTAGAAATTATGTTATTTGGTTTAGAAATATAATGAATATAAGTGTATTTTATTTAAATAATAATTATATTTATAAAATTTTGATTCGGACCCAACCCGAAAAAATGACGGCCCGGGTACCCGACCCGAAACCAAAAAATTTTTAGGAAAATACCCGAATTTTTATATTCGGGTAGTCGGATAATCGAGTCGAATCATTCGGATCGAGTATTTTTGAACACCCCTGCTTTCAATGCTCAGCCTAAGACAACAGAAATGGTTTCAAATGTTTTGGCAAAACCACGAATTAGCAATTAGCATTCACAACATAAAAGGTTCTCAAGTCTCATATTTGTAAGGGAAAATTGCATAAGTAGTATCTAATTATATTTTTCTATTATTTTGTTATTATAATTATTATTTTTATAAAATAATATTTAATATTTTATTTTAGTATTTCTATCATTTAAATTAATTAAAATAATGACGTGACTTTGGTTTATAATAACTTTAGTCTAAAAATTTATATAATTTATTAATTTAATCTAAAATAGTTTCAATTTAAATATTATTTTAATTTATGGATTAAAATTGAGATTTCTCATTTTTCTTGTTCCAGTCGAATACCTTTTTAAGGTTGTAAGGTTGAACTAGTTTAGTTATTATTTGTCTTGAATTAATTTAGTTTCGTTGTAAATAATAATAGACAATTTATGAGTCATTTGAGTTCGACTTAATGAAAGCTCAATTTATTTGAATAGAACTCGAGTTTAAACTTAATTTAAATTCTTAAGGAGCCAAGACAACTATTCGATATCTAACTCAAAAAACTCGCAAATTACTGAAAAATAATATATTATGTATATTACATTAATTAATTATGACTTAATTATGGGTTTGGAGTTAATTTAGAGTTTAGAGTTTGATTTGAGATTTAGGGTTAGGTTAGGTCAAGTTAACAATGGCGCATAGATTTATGGGAATAAAGGTTAGTAAATTAGGGTTTAGTTCGAGCTTGATCTTCGATTCTTATTTTGAGCTCATTCGAGCTCGATAATTTTGATATTTCCAACTTTTGAATAGAGTTTCAATTGAACATGAGTTTAAGTTTGATAATTTTAAACTTGCGACCTTTCAAATCGAATCGAGCATAACCTTAAATATTTTGAGTTTGAATTAAGTTTAACGATACTCAAAATAAAAACTGCTTGTACAATGCTTGCACAAGTTTAATGATACCCCTAATATCTTATAAATTTAACTTTTAAATCTTTAAAATAAAATTCAATTACCTTTGTTAGAAAAGACTTTCGAGTCATACTAGGCTCGACAAACATCTTCAATCTGATTAAACTCATTTATTCAATTTATTTACTAATTAGAATTCAATATAATTAATCTTAAGCTCGATTTTATTAGACTTATTTTCAATCGATATAAAAATATTTTAAGATATTTTTCGTATTAATATCGTTATCATTAAAATTAACGTTATCCTAAGACACAAACCAAAAAGTATATAAAAAAAGTTTTGTTACATGCAATGTTACATATCAATCACAAGTTGAAAGATGATAGATATTGAACATAAATTATGTGAGTTTTGTTAAGGAAATCCACTTGAGAAATAATTGTAGAGGTTACATGGAAGGTTACATATCAATCACAAGTTGAAAGATGTCAAATATATTTGAATCTTTTTCCGATGATCTATTAAAATCGAGTTAAAGCGAGAGCCTAAGGATAGTTTTTTATTTTATTGAATTATTTTCTTTATTTTATTTTCAATTATTAATTTTTATTCGACAACTCTCTTTTTTACTCGAACACTATTCAATCATCTTCTTGAATCATCAATCAAACGAGCATAATCAGGAAGTTTTTAATTCCTGTGGGATCGACTCTTACTTCTCATTTACTATATTTAATCTCCTATATTATTTGAGAATAAGACAATTTATTTTTGACATTACACGATGCGTGTCAGTTACATGAAATGTTACGTATCAATTACAAGTTGAAAGATGTTGCCAAATATATTTGAACCGGTCCAAGTAACACATGATGAATGTAATAGATGAAGCCTAGTGGTGGGCACATGGTTTGGCATTAATTAAATGGTGTTTGGAACTATGTCGGGAAAAAGACATTGTCTTAACCAACATGAGGCTGGTTTAGAGGGGGATAAGCCCTCTTGCATGCACCATTTATATTTCATCTACCCTATTCAAGACATGTATTATTGTTTATATAAGTAAAGTTTTACTTAATCATTATCATAAGCATTTATTAAAGATTAATTATCATTTTAATATATTATCTTAATTGGTTCATGAAAAAGTTTCATTTCTTTTTCTTAAATTAGTCACGAGAATTTATTCAAATATAACACTTAATTTTTTTTTCAATTATGATATAAGTTATTTTAATTCCATAAATATTACACTTTAAACAATACCAGTAAAATTTCTATTATTAAAATCTAATTATAAACAATGATCGGATTAAAAATAAAAAATATCGTTCAAATTCAGAATCTCTTATCATCGACTTTAATGTTTTTAAAGTCTTTTAATGTTCAAAGTCAGAGTTTTATGCTTTCGACTTTAATTTTTTAGTTTAAAAAAATTATCGTTCAGATTTAAATACTAATGAGTCTGATTTTAGTATTACTATGGATTTATACTATATACTATATATTTTTTAAAAAATAAAAATAATATTTAGTTAAAATTTCAATCAATTACTAATATTGTAAACTTTAATGATTCTATGGGAACTTGTAAAGTTTAGAAATTAGAGCACAAGTCAAATAAATTATCAACCCTACTATTTTAAGTAGAAAGTGTTCGGACACAAATTGAATTTGAGTTTATTTAGACAAGAAAACATGAAACAAGGAAAAGTCTAACCCATGCACACACTTTGTCTGCTGCTTTTGTAACCTTAAAACTGATTATTTCATGTCGTAAGGGTTTCATATTTTAAAATTGTCATGTTTAAATGGATGGTATTTTTTTTTTCTTTCAAATGGATTTATAGTGTTGATTTTGTCGAAATATTTGGTTATTGAACTGGATAATTTTTCTGATTTAGATTTTAAAAAGTTAGATTTTAGTTATTTTTTAGAACATAAGTGTTTAAAAGGATTAAAATGAAAAAAAAAACTAATTGTTAAGTTGGTGGAATAAAATAAAATCCAATAGTTAAGTATAACGAAATAATAAGTTTAAGGTTTAAAAAATTACATTATTTTAAATATTATTTATAAAGTTAAAGAGATTTATTGGGTTAATTTAGGTGAATACTAGGGTTAAGGAAAAATATGAAAATATGTGTATGCGAAAAATATTTGAGAAAATAGGTTAAGAGAAATAATGTTTCTTGAACCTCGTCACCTGCTGATACATGTACACCGTTAATTTTAATTCAATTAACGGTTAAAATGAACCTCGCAGCCTGCAGATGACAAAGTCTAAACATTATTATAGATTTTAACCCATTTTCTTAAAATTATCCTAAACTCACATTTTTTTAAATATAATCCTAAACATTATTATTACCCTAAATTCCCTCGATTTATTAGATATGTAATTTTTTTTTTTATGCTGCTGCTGATTGATGACGCCGCTGGTGGTGATTTTATGTGGCTTATCAATCAGGGAAGGAAAGGTTATGAGCTACTTTTGATTTATAATATATATTTTCCTTTTAAATTTCTTGTCTGTTCGAAGGAAGAAAACTTGGGAACATACTGTTGGTACATTGCTCGCAACTGACACATAAAATTATGGACCGACATGTCTGTTCCGCTGTTTCGGCCTCCCAAATGTTTTTGTTGGGATTCCAATGGACTAAGATCAGATCTAGACTAGGGATGAGTATTTGATCGAGTTAAATTAAGTCGAGTCAAAAAATTTTGAGTTATTCAAGTTGATGAGTTATATATTACAACTTTAATTTTGTTTGAATTTTTTCGTTTTGAATCGAGTTTAAAAAATTCGAGTTGAGTCGAACAAATTGAGTTTTTGAGTTTTATAAATATTTAATTGTAATTATTTTTTATGTTATTGTATGATATAATTTTAATTTAAACGACTTTTTTAATCATATAAGCTATATATATATATCATATGTAGCAATATTTCTTTATGTTTTTATATATCAATGTATATATATCATAAAAATAGATAGATTCGTCTCAAACTTAAAAATTAATCCTTTAATTACTAAAAATTTTAAGTTATTCGAATTTCCATTTTACAACTCGAATTTTATTTAAAAAAATTTTGAGTCGAGACGAGCATTTTCGCCTTGAGTCGAATCGAATTATTCAATTTTTTCGAATCGATTCGAATTTTGCTCAGCCCTAGTCATGAATGTTTTAAAAACTAAAAATGAATATTTTTATTTAAATTATATTTTTCCAAATTAATTTTTAAAAAATAACTTTTAATAAAATATTATGATAATATTTTTTTAAAAGGACATAAATCAATTATTTAGTATAAACAACTAAACATGGTTGTGGATTATCTTATTAGGATGATGAGAGGTAAATCGATTGGTTTGTATACTTATAATACATCACCTAGTGAGGTTATTCAGCTAGTCCAGGCTGATTTGGTCCCTGATTAATATTTTATTTTCTTGTAGCGGTTTGTGGTACTGATCTTGTAAATACTCGCTTGTGCACTCTTTTTTCTCCATTTAAGTTTAGAGAGATTTTTAACGAGACATAAACGTGTACGCTTCTTTACCCATAAAAAAAATTATTTAGTATGGACCGAGATCTGTAAGATGTAGTGAATTGGACGTCGGTGATGAAAATGGGATATGGATTATATACTAGAGTATTTGGTTTGGGTAGTTTAACTTATTGGGTTTCAAGACATAATATATTTTGATCAGCCCAGCCCATGCTCAAGGCTCTACTAGAATGAAAAATGGGATCAATATCTATTCTGTGTCCATTTCTTGAGAAATTATTTTGCGGACCATTTCTACGTTATCCGTGATTTCGTCAATTAAAATTTAGTCATATTTATAAATATCTTAAATAACCAGTGTTCTCGTAATTCATTAGAAAGAGAACAAAACTTATTGTTATCGACTAGAAGAAAAAAATGAACTATTAAACCTAAAAGATCGAGAAAGGATTATCTACAAGATCAAACTAGACGATGGTGTTATGTCGTATTTCGCTTCGTTCGTAATACTAGAGAAAAAAAGGTGCAACCGCAACGTCAAGAACGTCGCCTACCAAGCTTCTATACCAAAGAGACTAATCATAGTAATAAAGAAGAATGTTTTACCTTTTTTATGATGCAATGCTGTCAAATCACCCTCCTCAGTCCTCCCCCAACCCCCCCAAATGCTCTATGCATATTGACCAAATGATATTCGATTACAAATTACCTACGATGGAGCCTAAGGATAAAATACCAGTGATCTACTCCTACGATTTGTTCATTTACCTGCCGCATCACATCGAGTTACAATAAATTTCACCCTGTGACTGCAGTTGAAAATACATCTTATTCTCGAGTGCGGTTAAGTAAACATCCGCTCCTTGTATGGGTAAACACACAGTTACCGGTTTCCATTCCGTCCTCTGGACCAGGGGATTCTTCTTACCCCTACTGATCCCAACATGCGTGAAGGCCTAGATCGAGCAGATGGGGCAATGGCACGGAAAGCACGGTGCATCCCAAAACCTCCGTCCTCAAACAGGTCATAATCCATGAACCTGCCATGCAACCGAACAGGTGAGTCTAGGTGAAGGAAACCACCATCAAGAGAGTCGTCTGAATCATATTCATCCCTGTAGATACCACGAGAGCCAGGCTCAATCACATAATCCCCTAATACCACGGCCCCTGGTGTTGATGACATGATTGTACTGATTACATCATCCCGTGCTCTCTCATTCTCAAGTTTTTTCCATTTTTCTTCAAGAACAGGATCCACTTCTCGAGGTCGTGCCAATGGGTGTTTTGCCTTAACATGTTTCTTGAGCTCTTTGTAAGTTCCCACAAAGGAGCACTTGTCTTGCATGCAGGATCTCTTTTTCCTATTGAGATATTTCCGTACAGGTTCTACCACCGTCCAACCCTTCACTTGTCCCCGACAGAGCGGGCATAGAAGCTCCGGTACTTCCATCTTTTCAACAGGCTGTCCCACACCTGAAACACGACCTGAATTATCTACTGAACCACCATCCACTGAAATTACTGTAGTGTAGGCTTTCTTGTATTGCTCAAGGCAATTGGAGAAGCGACGGCCAGTGGAGCACATATAAGGGCGGCAACCCTTGTCATAAGAGGAACAAAGGAGGAGAACAGCATTGTGAGGGAACTCTAGACAAACAGAACATTTTGCAGTTTCCCAATCTTTCTTCTCTGAAGCTTTCGAACAATTTTTCTGTTGAGCGTCTTTGCTAGCCTTCTTAGGATAAGAAGGCAATAGATAAGGATTCTCCCTCTTATGAGGTGAAGAGGCCTTTCGCACTTTGCTAACTTTGGCCATTTGCAATTTTACCTAAAGCATCAGAAGATAAAATAAGATCAGATCCAGTTAAACACACAATTTAGCACTTTAAACGAAGTTAACGACTTGATCATATATAGTCCATTATTTCTAATGGAAGAGTCTAGAAAACAAATTCCATGCCAGAACAGTCAAAGTGCAGTGCATGCATTTAATGCATAGACTTCAAAATTTGTAGAACAATAAAAATGTTCGTTGTTTTCAGTTCAGAACAGGGATAAAGCCTCGAACAATTAAGTAGTTGTGCCTCTAGAGAACCAAGGTTTATTGTGAGAATGGGTGTGTATTCTCAGAAAAATGACACCTAAAATACTTGAAAAATCACACTTCTAAGGCAACAAAGAAAGGAATCCAGTGCCAAAAATTTGAAAACTAATTTTAATTGGCCCGTTGACTCGGTTAGACTAAAGAAGCTGAATTACTGTTTGAGCATTCCTGCTACTCCTACTTTCATGACTTGCAAAGGTAATGTTCTTGCTACCTAAAAACTGAAAACGTACATAATTTCAGACAGTGTAACATCTGGTAATAAACAGACAGATCTGTCAGGAGAAGACAAAAGAACATGAGAGAAATATTCAAGGCCACGTCACAACATGCAGCACTTCCTTGCTTGTTCTTAGATGGCATATGCCAAAATGTCAATACTATGAAAATTCACGAAACTCCATTCACTAAAGTAGTGTTTGGGAACTTAGAATTCAAAAATAGTATAAGTTGTGTGATAGAACACATAAATGTAACATTCATGATTACATATCAAATCTAAATCTAAATATTCAAATTATGTTTCAAGAAAGAAGTGGAGCAATGCATTATCGATGATTGACATTATTCACAATACTAACACTAACAGCATTACAAAGACAATCCAGAAATTAAAGCACAACCAGATTTATGTGTGTGACCATGTTAGCTTCTTCTGTGACATAACTGAATATTCATGATATATAATGCGGCAAATATACAAGATAAGGCACAACAGGAAGCCACATCTACGACTAAGAATATGCTGCAAGTCACCTCCAGTGAACTGTTTCAAAGTGGAAAAACCCTTGCTCACTGAAACTATAAATACGGGCCAAGTTTACAAGTAAAATGGTGAAAAGAACAATACCGAAGTGCATAAAGGTTTTAATTCATCACCAGTTCCTATTCTTTTATCACTACACAGCTAGTACCCTTGCCTTGCCTTGCCTTGCCCTACACCCCATGCTACCTAACCCAACCCATATCGTATATTGAATGGCAGCCACGAGAACAAGAAATAGTCCATCCATTTGAAGCCTCGACCTTTTGGTGAATTTCCATCAAAGTCACCAAAGAATATGAAAGTACATATTCTACCTGCATTGTATCTTTTACAAATAATCTGGAAACCACAGTCAAATTATATCCAAAAACTATTTCTAAGTTGCAACTTTCAAGGACATTCATCAGCTTTGACGGAACTCCTAATTAAGATTAAGAAGAAGCTTGTATAAATTTAAGTAAAAGTTCAAACAAAAAACTATCACAAGAAAAAATGAGTCTACACTCTTTACAAAATTAGTAAAAAGCTTGCTCTATAGTACTAACAAGTAAGAAATTGTTAACCAATTAATCCAGTCTTTAAAAGTCTATCTCCATCCAATAATTAAGACCATTCCTTATTTTTAAAAGTTTCCAACCAAAGTGTTATAAAATGTCACTTCTAAATCAAGCTCTAAACTCTATAGTAACATTTTCTAAAACGATTTAATTGTAAACAGAATTAAACTGCAAAGTTCTAAAGCACGTTTAAAGCACACAGATACAGTTCATGTTTATTGTTATAAAGAATATCAGCTTGCAATGAAAAACAGTATTTTAAGAATTAAATGTTCCAAAATCAATAATAAACCATTAGCGAGTAAAAAATCTTTCTAACATCATAAATTAATCTGCAATAACATTTAAATGACTGGTCTCCCATTACAAATAAAGATAGACAGGGAAAAGGGGAAAGACAAAAAAACTAACTTATAATATGCACCATTTTCATCATCCTATAGACAAGAACATAAATATTTTAGGAGGGGGATAGAAGTGAAATAAACATTACACTGGATTGAGTTGAAAATGTGCACCATACTCTGGTCACAATAAACCAATCCTTCAAGAAATCCTAAAAGCAAAATGTATAAGAATGAAAAGGAAAATATGGTTTTGCCTTATATTATTGCTTGTACATTATAGCAAATATAAAGAAGAATAAACTATTTCGCACACGCATATCAAGTTTTCAAGTGTAAACTCTTGTAAAATTATAGTTTTACAGACTTCAGTTATATTTTCATGTTATGGTCGTGTAAATTGTGCACTTTAAGTTTTAAGTAAATTGACAAAATCTAATTATTTATTCCTGAAAAAAAATATACATACAGATTTGAAGTTTTATGTGCACAAACTGAAATCGGAATCGAATAAACAAATATAAATTGTATAAAAATTACGAAAGCTTGTTAACTTCATTAATCTAGCTTCTCACTAAGGAAATTAGATCACCGTATGTATAAAAGTCTACTTTCTACTCACAAACACGATAAGCGGGGAATCAGGTAAATCTGATTAAATCTTATATAGTTATATATAGTTATATACAAGCAGAGAAATCAATGATAGTTTAAAACCCTAGGATAAAACATTTAAAATTGTAAATCGGGATCAGAACACTGAAGATTATAACAATGCAACATCTTCCAGAAACAAATAGTCAAATACAATCAAAATTGAGAGGGAAAACCAGAAATTAAATAAATCTGAGAGAGATCTACGCCTACGGTACAGATTGAAAAGTAAATCGGCATGAATCATACCTGGATGAGAGACCGTGGATTTGAATGATTTGAAGAAAATGAGGAGAACGAGAGAGTTGTGGGCGAGGAGAGAATAAAAATGGGGGAAGCCGAAGTTTGTGGAAGGAGCGAGTGAGATAGCGTTAGCGTAGGAAAACCGAGGTCTGCTTTCCCCTGGCGCTGTACGAACAATTATTTTAGATTTACCTTTAATTTTTGAATTTTATTAAATTCATAAAAAATTATAATTATATTTATCTTCAAGAAGTGAAAAAATTAGATTAAATAATTCAATCATTTTATAATCCAAAAAACAAAAAAATTAAATTTTTTATGGAATTAAGCACACTAATAAAATTCAGAAGTTTCTTGAATCTCCTTATCTCTGTCCAAACGAGACGTATAAAGAAGAAAGGAGTTGTAGACAATTCAAACTGTCATGTAAAAGCATCGCTACTGAAGACTGATTTTATCGGCAAACAACTATTAACCGGAGTGGGGATATAAACTTTTCGAAAGACCACCGACAGAAATATAAATCAGAAACTAGCGCCGATTGAATCAAACCACAAGAGCAGATAAATCAAATCACCGGCAAACAACAATTGATCGTTAGGGTATGTTGCAACGTGCCACAAAAGCAGATGAATCAAATCACAAAATGAAAACATGTCACAAAGACAGAAAAAAACGTGTCATAAGGACAGAAAACGTGCTATAAAAACAAAAAAATTTATTAAAATTAAAAATAAAAGTAATAGATTTATAGATTTTTTAGGTGTTTATTTGCAGGACTAATTAAGGTTATTTTATTATTATGTTAAGATTTTTTATTGATATGTTACGAAAATTTGTATGTTACGCGTATTAAATCATTTAAGTGAATCGAATTTTATATATAAATAGTTAGTTTAGTGAACAAAATATTAATTTTTAAAAATAAAATAAAAGATTTTAAATTTTAATATCATAAATTAAACAATTAAATTAGTATTATGGCCCATAATTAAGAACTTGGCAAGATTTTATATTAAAAGAAAATTATAAAATTTTAAAGGTGAACTTATAAAATTATAAAATTATATTTAAGTTATTCGATCATTAAAAGTTATATTTAGATCATTAAATTTTATGGGTGAGGTTAAATTTAGGTCATCCGATTATTAAAAGTTATATTCTGTTCACTCAATTATGGGTAAGATTATATTTAGGTCACCCTTCGTATTTAAAAACATATATCAAATTATGTATTAGATTTATGGCTAAAAAGGTATTTTTGCACTTGATTTCGATAAAAAAACAATTCCGTTTCTCATCGAAAGATGCACCCAATTAGGTCGTCTAGTTTGTAAATTGGATCAAAATATCATTTGACCAACATTGATTGTTACGGTATTAACGTTACTTGAATTATTACAAAATGATCATTGATTGTTACAATGTTGACTAAATTACCAAAAATTCATCAATTGATTTTTATTAACAATTAATCAAATTGATTTTTTGTAAAAAAAATTAACTGAATACGAGGTTTTGAGATGGGAGGGGCTAGAAAAAGCTCACTTAATGTGAGCCTAAAAAAAGCCCTCTAATAAAAAATAATGATTATTTAATTTATTTTTATATATTCGAATAAAAAATATTCAAATAAAAATATTTATACAATAAATATTCGAATAAAAATATTTATAAAATAAATATTCGAATAAAAATATTCATATAATAAATATTGAAATAAAAATATTTGAATAATAAATATTTGAATAAAATATTCAAATCAAAAAATTCGAATAAAATATATACGAATAAAAATATTCGCATAAAAAGATATTGGAATAAAAATAGTCATATAATAAATATTTCAATAAAAATACTCGAATAAAAATATACGAATAAAAATATTTGTATACTAAATATTTAAATAAAAGTATTCTTATAATAAATATTAGAATAAAAATATGCGTATAATAAATATTTGAATAAAAATATTCGAATAAAAAATATTTGAATAAAAATATTCGAATAAAAATATTCGTAAAATAAATATTCGAATAAAAATATTCATATAATAAATATTGAAATAAAAATATTCGAATAAAAAATATAAAAATAAAAATATTCGTATAATAAATATTCAAATAAAAATATTTGAATAAAAATATTCGAATAAAAAATATACAAATAAAAATATTCGTATAATAAATATTCGAATAAAAATATTTGAATAGAAAATATTCGAATAAAAATATTCATATAATAAATATTGGAATAAAAATATTCGAATAAAAAATATACAAATAAAAATATTCGTATAATAAATATTTGAATAGAAAATATTCGAATAAAAAATATTCGTATAATAAATATTCGAATAAAAATATTCATATAATAAATATTGGAATAAAAATATTCAAATAAAAAATATACAAATAAAAATATTCGTATAATAAATATTCGAATAAAAATTTTTGAATAAAAATATTCGAATAAAGATATTCATATAATAAATATTCGAATCAAAATATTCATATAATAAATATTCATATAATAAATATTCGATAAAAAGTATACGGATAAAAATACTTGAATGAAAATATTTGAATAAAAAAATATACGAATAAAAATATTAATATAATAATTATTCAAATAAAAATATTCGAATAAAAATACTCGAATAAAAATACTCAAATAAAAATATTCGAATAAAAATATTAGTATAATAAATATTCAAATAAAAATATTCGAATAAAAAATATTCAAATAAAAAATATACAAATAAATATTATACACAATTCCTTACAAAGTATACACAATGACCTACAAAAATCGTAAGGAAAAAGGTATGTACACAATTCCTTACAACTTCTCACCATGAGCTAAAGGAGCCATCCAAAGGTAAGAATTTGTGTACATACACAATTTACTATGATTTTCGTAAGCCGTTGTGTATACTTTGTAAGAAATTGTGTACAAACATAAATCCTTACCATTTGGGTGACATATTGTGTATTCTTGTAGGAAATTGTGTATGTACACAAATCCTTACCCTTGGATGCCTCCTTGAGCTCATGGTTTTGAAGTGGTAAGGATTTGTGTACATACCTTTTTTCTTACGGTTTTCGTAAGCCGTTGTATATACTTTGTAAGGATTTGTGTACAAACACAAATCCTTACCGTTTGGGTGGCATATTGTGTATTCTTGTAGGAAATTGTGTATGTACACAAATCCTTACCCTTGGATGCCTCCTTGAGCTCATGGTTTTGAAGTGGTAAGGATTTGTGTACATACCTTTTTTCTTACGGTTTTCGTAAGCCGTTGTGTATACTTTGTAAAGATTTGTGTACAAACACAAATCCTTACCGTTTGGGTGGCATATTGTGTATTCTTGTAGGAAATTGTGTATGTACACAAATCCTTACCCTTGGATGCCTCCTTGAGCTCATGGTTTTGAAGTGGTAAGGATTTGTGTACATACCTTTTTTCTTACGGTTTTCGTAAGTCGTTGTGTATACTTTGTAAGGATTTGTGTACAAACACAAATCCTTACCTTTTTTGTACCATATTGTGTATTCTTGTAGGAAAGTGTGTATGTACACAAATCCTTACCTTTGAAAGCCTCCTCGAGCTCATGATTTTGAAGTGGTAAGGATTTGTGTACATACCTTTTTTCTTACGGTTTTCGTAAGCTGTTGTGTATACTTTGTAAGGATTTGTGTACAAACATAAATCCTTACCTTTTTCGTGCCATATTGTGTATTCTTGTAGGAAATTGTGTATGTACACAAATCCTTACCCTTGGAAAATTCCTTGAACTCATGGTTTTGAAGTGGTAAGGATTTGTGTACATACCTTTTTTCTTACGATTTTCGTAAGCCGTTGTGTATACTTTGTAAGGATTTGTGTATAAACATAAATCCTTACCTTTTTCGTGCCATATTGTGTATTCTTGTAGGAAAGTGTGTATGTACACAAATCCTTACCTTTAAAAGCCTCCTTGAGCTCATGGTTTTGAAGTCGTAAGGATTTGTGTACATACCTTTTTTCTTACGGTTTTCGTAAGCCGTTGTGTATACTTTGTAAGGATTTGTATACAAACACAAATCCTTACTGTTTTCGTGGCATATTGTGTATTCTTGTAGGAAATTGTGTATGCACACAAATCCTTACCCTTAGAAGTCTCCTTGAGCTCATGGTTTTGAAGTCGTAAGGATTTGTGTACATACATTTTTTCTTACGGTTTCCGTAAGCCGTTGTGTATACTTTGTAAGGATTTGTGTACAAACACAAATCCTTACCGTTTGGGTGGCATATTATGTATTCTTGTAGGAAATTGTGTATGTACACAAATCCTTACCTTTAGAAGTCTCCTTGAGCTCATGGTTTTGAAGTCGTAAGGATTTGTGTACATACATTTTTTCTTACGGTTTTCGTAAGCCGTTGTGTATACTTTGTAAGGATTTGTGTACAAACACAAATCCTTACTGTTTTCGTGGCATATTGTGTATTCTTGTAGGAAATTGTGTATGTACACAAATCCTTACCTTTAGAAGCCTCCTTGAGCTCATGGTTTTGAAGTGGTAAGGATTTGTGTACATACCTTTTTTCTTACGGTTTTCGTAAGCCGTTGTGTATACTTTGTAAGGATTTGTGTACAAACACAAATCCTTACCGTTTTCGTGGCATATTGTGTATTCTTATAGGAAATTGTGTATGTACACAAATCCTTACCCTTAGAAGCCTCCTTGAGCTCATGGTTTTGAAGTCGTAAGGATTTGTGTACATACCTTTTTTCTTACATTTTTCGTAAGCCGTTGTGTATAATTTGTAAGGATTTGTGTACAAACACAAATCCTTACCGTTTTCGTGCCATATTGTGTATTCTTGTAGGAAACTGTGTATGTACACAAATCCTTACCCTTGAAAAATTCCTTGAACTCATGGTTTTAAAGTGGTAAGGATTTATGTACATACCTTTTTTCTTACGATTTTCGTAAGCCGTTGTGTATACTTTGTAAGAAATTGTGTACAAACACAAATCCTTACTATTTTTGATGTTTGTACCGTTTTTCTTACAGTTTTTGTAAGAAATTGTGTATAGCACAATGTGACCGGATAAACAGGTTTAGGCTTCTTTTAGGCTTTTTTTAAGAGCTTTCCCTAGAACTACCCTTTTGAGATTCTTAATGACGAAATATATATTTGATGATTATGACAACTATGTATAAATCATCAAAGTTAAATTCGCCTAATTGGACAATAATCATGTCTATCAACATGGATGATTAATAAAAATATTATCATTTAATCAATCAATTTTACTTAAAATTATGATTCCTAACTAAATTAAAATAATTTATTTTAATAATTTGTACTAAAATAAAAATATGCATCTAAAATTTTATTAAATAATTTGTATTAGAATAAATTTATGTCAAAATATGCAACTAAAGTTTTACTAAACAATTATTTTAACTCTTATTTTTAATATTTTATTTTAAATTAAATAATTTTTGATAAATAAAAATTACTTAACGAATAGTTAATACAAAATATTGACTTGACATAAGATGCTAATGTGGCACGTTGTCATGTAAGTAAATTATTTTATTTTTTTAAAAAAATTAATAATAAATTATCATTTTAATTATTTTAAAAACAATAAATAATAATCTGTTATTTATAATTGTTTTACTTTTAGAAAATATATTTTTAAAAAATAAATAACAAATTAATATTATTTTAAAAAATTAAAAATCATAAACAAAATAAATTATAGTAATTATTTAAAAATTATTTTTAGAAAAATGATAATATAAAAAATATCATGTCAACATTCCATATAAACAATTAATCAACTAATAATTTTTATCCATAATATCATTTTAACTTAAAATAAAATTTTTAAAATAAAAGTAAACAAATAAAATTATAAAAGCCTAATTAATTATTAAAAAGATTTTTTATTACGCCAATATTAAATTTAAACTAATAGGCTAAATACGCACTAATAAAGAGGGATCTAGTCAGGCCCAAATAATCTACACCCGAGGTGGTTGCATCTTATCCGTTCTACCCAATATATACTCGCCACGTGGTGGAGTCTGCAGCTGCACAAATACACACGTATGGTGTCACTACATGTTATCTAAACCCCACTTAAAAACAAAATAATAATAAAAAAGTAAATAACCTCCTAAAACGAACCGTCCTTTCTGCCTGCAGAAAACGCGAATCTTTCTCTCCCCATTGTCAAATTCCCAAAAGCAAACAACGCAACACCTAAATCGGATCCCAAACAACACCCACTAACCCTAGACGCTAAGTTTTTCCTCTTCGTTTTCCATTTCCATGGCTATTCCCTCTTTTTTTGTTCCTCTTTCGTAAAGAGCGGTTCTTGAAATTTGATCTTTAGGGTTAGGGTTTTGTGTTTTCTTCCGAGGGTGGGGATTAGGGTTAGGGTTACTCTTAGGGTTCGACGTTTATGGAATTTTAAGGGCTTGGGGGGTACGGAAGCTTGTGGTTGTCGTCGGTGATGACCGGAAACCTATACCACCGGCAGAAGAAGATGATGGGTAGGGGTGCGGATAGAGGTTGCGGCCCCGAGGAGAGACCTTACCGCCCAAGTTCTAGGGTTTCTAGTCGGAGTCCGGTGACTCAGCCCGAGACTTCTGAGAAGGAATATGAAATTGGTGTAGATTTCTTTTCTCAGGCACGGAAATCCCTTAGCCAACGTTCACCTTTTGATATCCCTGAAGGTGGTTCTGTTGAAGGGTCCAGCGTGCCAACGCTGCCCAGTAGACTGGCTAGTTTATTGAAGCAGACTGATAGTAAGAAGAAACATAAAAAATCGCATTCTGGAGCTGATAAGAAGTCTTCAAAGCAGGGGGAAAAGGCGCGGGAAGCCAGCATTTGGGTTGAGACGGAAGAATACTTTAGGGACGTTACATTGCCGGACATCGATGCTTTGTCTGATATTGCCCCATTTAGGTCTTTAGCTGCTAGGAAGAAGTGTTTTATGATTCCTTATGTTGGAAATGAGCCAATTGGGAATCTGAATTTGGATGCTGAACTGGACGAGAAGGCAGGCTTGAGTCGTGGAGAGAATTTTAATGGCAGGAATGAAAATGGTAATATAGGTGAAGAAGCAATGGAGGTCGTCAGGGTTGAGGATGAGCAATTAATGGAAATTGACAGCGAGGCCACGAAAGCTCAGTTTTCACTGAATGAAGCAGAAGTTTGCTTTGCTCCAGATTCAACTAATAGTTTAGAGTGGCTTTTAGGTTCTAGGAGTAGGGTATTGGTAACTTCAGACCGACCTTCAAAGAAGCGGAAGCTTGTTGGAGAGGATGCTGGGCTGGAGAAAATATTAATTTCATGTCCATGTGATGTGAATTCATCTTTATGCCACTTTTGTTGCACGGGCGATACCAGAGAAGAATCAAACAGATTAATTGTTTGTAGTTCTTGCAAGGTTGCTGTTCATCAAAAGTGCTACGGGGTGAAAAATGATGTAGATAGTTCTTGGCTATGTTCTTGGTGTGCGCAGGGAAATGATGGCACTGGTACAGTGAAACCTTGTGTTCTTTGTCCGAAGCAGGGCGGTGCATTAAAGCCTATCCAAAAGAATGATGTAAATTATGCGTCTGGGGAGTTTGCTCACTTGTTTTGTTCACAATGGATGCCTGAGGTTTATATAGAAGACTTGACAAAGATGGAACCAATTATTATTGTGGGAGGAATAAATGACACTAGAAAGAAATTAGTCTGTAATGTATGCAAGGTGAAGTTCGGTGCATGTGTTCGCTGCAGTCATGGTATGTTTGTTGCTACCTTTTTATACGGCTATGCTTCTCCTTTTTTGGTTGTTGCTAGAAGGGAATCTTTTTCTAAATTCTTTGGCTACTCTTTTTTTTTCTTTAGATTTGCAGCTGTAAAATGTGTTATTTGAAGTGCTTATAAAAATAATGTCTATTATTTGTTCTACTATAAGTAGTAACTTCAAAAAATTCAGATAAAAATAATGGCTATTATTGAAGAACCTTTTTCCTTTTTATTTTATGTTCACACGTAATTTTCATTTTCCAGCACTGAGCATGACCTGTAAGAATAATTTCTGCATGTTTTATTGGTATTTATTGGCTGAAATGTTGTTGAAAGTTTGTAACTCAGTAAGTTGGATTATTCAAAAAGAGCCTATCTAAAACTTTTTGCCCTTTTTGGGAAGCTTTAATGATCGTTTGCCGCCTTCTATGTCATGTGATGATATGAGGGATATCTCTTCTATGTGCACTGGGGGCTGCACTCCCTTCAATATTTTGCTGCAGCAATTTATTCAAACTGTCTTGGAATAGTTATCTTTTTTAATATCTGCATGAGGGTTTTCAGGTGGAGGGAAGATATACTTGTCTACAACTACTTGCAAATTTTAAGGTATCATCATTGGCAGTTGGGGGGCATGGACTAAGTTATGTGAGAAACAATACTAAGAGTGAGGGAGTTATTTAATTATCAGAAAGTAATATTCTGTATACGAACAAGAAAAACGACCACTTATGGTCTTGCAACGAGTGTTTTGTTCAAAAATGGCCACATGGTACAGAAGTTGGAAAAGTTCAAGTTGTTTCTAGAATCCTTATTATTTACATAAAGTTGTCTCCATTCTCTATTTTTTTTGCATGGGAGGTAACATACTTGCAACTTATATGGTGTTCTGTTGCAGGGTTTATTCTCATAAAAATGTGAATTAGTTCTGTTTTGTAGCCCTAAATTACTTGGTAAGGGAAGTCGTAAAAATAAAATGCTTGATGGAAGCTATTCACCAACTTCCTTGTGTATTACCCTCCATTAAAATTTTTGTGTCACTTCTGCACATGTTTGGTCTGGAAACTTTTTAGAGTATATGATGAAGGAAGCAAATTAGTTTGGTCCACAAACCTTTATTAGAGAAGTTCCACATATGACAATATTACTATTTTTGGGATTAACAGGTATATCCAAGAGAATCCTTTTCTTTCAGATGCTATTGCTTAGTTTAGAAAAGGCATTCTTGAAATTTGAATTTGTGCATTATGTAAATCTTTAATGAAGAAACTGGAGATGACAGATTGAATGCTTTACACTCTGACAACCTTTGGGGTTCTTTCTTTTGAAGTGAGTATTAGATCTCACTTAGGAATACTGTTACATAGAAGTACACAAGTGTTAGGTGGTTCTTCCCTTGTTGATATTGACTTTCTTGGACCTTGTGTAGACTTTGGATAAAGTTATAATGGTGATTGCGGCTGATCAATGTTTAATTAACAGTGGAAGGATGTTGTCATGAACATATCATCCATTTCTTCTTTTTACTACACAGTTCGTAGCGGTGTTTTTTTTAGTATAATCTATCTTCCTAGTATTTTGGGTTAGAGAGGGGCAATACTGGATAGAATTACTTTGAAGTGTTCTTGCCTTCTGTTAAAAATCTTCTGGTGTCTTTACATAGGAAGGGTAGTAGTGTATCAGCATATCCATGCCCAATATTGAAAGCAATGAAGTATAATGTTTTTGATCATAAACAGCAGTTGTTTTTGGCTCCTTTTCCCTGTGATAATTGCTTGGGGTGCTTCGAAGATCCTATTACCTGTTACCTTTTTGGGTTAGCAAAACTGTTGTCAGGAATTTGGGCAAAGAACTTGAGTAGGTTGAAGTATCAATTAGCACCCACATTCTTGTTGGAGTCCAACCATAACATTTTTGCTGTTGGCTCCAAAATGATTCTTTTATTTAAATTTTGATTTTTGAATGGACTCCAATGAGTTAATGGATTTATTTACTTTGTCATTGGACTGCCATTAGTTTCTGGATAACATTCGGAAGTCAACTCTATAACACTTTCGGGGTTGCAATAGTTTCTTAACATATAATGCGTTGAGTTATGGGAAATTGGCAGTTCAATAGATGGTATATTAACTTATGTCCAAAATATTGTTTTCTTTAATTTTTTAATATTGTTTGAAGCCCATAGCACGTTTAATTGTTTATCAAAAGGCGCAACTCTTATAAATGAAAAATAATCTCAAATAAATTATCACAAAGGTTTGACCTTCCATACCTGCGTTTCCTTGCTTCAATATTAAGCTATTTGTTTTCTTGACATTTTTGGTTCTCCGTTTATTAATCTTCTTGAAATTCTGAATCTGCTTGTATTGCTTCCGGTTGTGATGGATGTTAGTGTTATTTGCAGGAACTTGCAGAACCGCATTCCATCCTATATGTGCAAGAGAGGCCAAGCATAGAATGGAAGTTTGGGGAAGATATGGGTGTGATAATGCAAGTCTCAATTCTTTTTGTTGGCAGATTTTTTTTATTATTTATTGGCAGATAGTTTTATTTTGAGATTTTTTATCAGAAATTCTCCATATTACTTCTACAGATCGAGATGCGGGTGTTTTGCTCTAAGCATTCAGAAATACATGATAACAGCAATTCCCCACCACATGGTGATCTTTGTGCTTCTGGCACCGACTCTTCTATCACCGACCAACTTCCTCTGCAATCTATGGACAAATCTCACAATTCAAAAAATAGCCTAAGCAATGGAGATAAAATTGTAGTGGACATAAAGGCTCATGATGATAACTCTGATAAATCTGGTGATGATGTGTTGCAAGAGATAGGCTTGTCTGATACCAGATCAGTATGTGGTGAGACACAACATATGGTTCATATGAGGTTGTTGGATAAGAGCCATGATGATGAACATAACCCATCTAACTCCCTTAATTTTGCAATGATTTTGAAGAAGGTATCTGATCCAGTCATCCATGGGTTGATTATATTTTCTCAATGATTTTAAATCTCTGGATTGTTTTGTCTTACAATCTACGACTTATGCAGCTAATTGACCGAGGGAAAGTTAATGTAAAAGATGTAGCATTGGAGATCGGACTCTCGGCCGATTCTTTGAGTGCCGCATTAAATGTAATACCTGCAATCATGGATTCTTTATCTTACAATTGTTTTCCGAAAGCAGTCTTAGTCCTCAGTTGGTGCTTTCATCTTTCTTTATTTTTCTTTGATGTTTATTTTTTTCTTTCTTTCTTTAGAATGATAGCATGGCACCTGACCTGCGATGCAAAATAGTGAAATGGCTGAGTAATCATGCATATACCGCCTCTTCCCAGAAAAATTTAAAAGTTAATATTAAGTCTTTGATTTCATCAAAGGATGAAACTCTAGCAACCGATATTTCTGATGATATAATGGTATCCAAGTCGGACACAGCAGATCTTGTTGCTGTCAAGTCTATGCCCCCTCGAGGAACCGAGAACAATGTGAAAATTGTGAGGGATAACAACTTAATATGTTCTGATGAAATTATTGACGATATTGGAGTAGTGATGGATGAAGTTAGTTGCGATCTTCTTGCTAAGGAAGAAAAAAATGATTCAAGTAAAGTATCCAATCTTGGTACCGTTGGAAAGGTAATATTCCAAATCATTAATGTTCACACAAAGGGCTTTTTAGGCAAGCTAAGTTTAATCGATGATCTGTTAAATTTTGCCTGTCAGTTTGTATATACATGTTCCGTTTTAATCAATCGATCTGTTAAATTTTGCCTTTCAGTTTGTATATACATGTTCCGTTTTAATCGATCTATGATTTGTGTCTTCTCAATTCTTCTAATCTGGTATAGTGTTGCTTTTTCTTTAGTAGCCTTACAGGTGATTTTTTAGTTTAGTTCGGCTTTTAGAACATGTTTTACACTGCTAGAGCTTTTCCAGTTTATTGGCTATTTTTTAATCTTTGAAGCGTTATTTTTGAAGCGTTACTTCCTTTTGAGCATATTGCTTTATTTTTCTGGATTAGGTTTTGATGCACAAGGTATTTTGGTGTGGGCCAAATCTATGTTAGGAAAGGACCATAATTTGCCTTAATTAAGGCTTAGGTTGCACTTTTATTTATTTCCTTGTGTTTTTTTTCTTATTCCAGTTGATTTATTTTCTTTTTAGGAATATTTTTCCTCTTTATGTAATGAGATCGGTCCTTATTTAAAGGTACGCATAGAATATTTAAACCATAAGCAGAATTTATATAAAAAATCCTAAAAGATCTGGGTCTCTCTCGGTCGGGCGAGGGGTGGGGGAATCCCCTATGATCCAATATATTTGACAAGACGCACTATACGTCAACCCAAACGGCATCTTCCTCCCCCGGATTTGGTAAAGAAACTCTTGGAACACCAATAGGCATTAAAGGAAAGAAAAAGAATTAAATACTATATTTCACTTTGATGTGGAAGCGTAATAGTGGTCTTAATAAAATTTGCCTATATCATATTTTATCTGTTTAACAAGTACTAAGGTCCAGTCTCCCTTTGGTGAGCTTAAATATCAATTTGAAATAAATGGTTTGAAGCGGATTCTGTAAGTCTCGGTTGTCTGGTTTCTTGTCTTAGGATCTCTTGGGACATAAAAGCTTTCTTTTATTTGATTTTGAATTCATAAGCTTTTATATATTCCTTTTCTATACCAAGTAAGTTCTAGTTGTGTAGGCCTTTGTGTGTTACGAACATTTTAGATGTAGTTCATATAATGACTCTAGCAAGTAGTTCTTTTAAGCTTGCATTTGGCACAGATATGTTGCTGCCCACGAATCTTTTCTGTCCTTCACAGTTCCTTTTGTTCACCAGTACTCGTTTGAGTCAAGTTGTGTACGATTGTTTTTATTTACCAATACCCGCTAGTTCATGTTGTACAAAGTTGATCGACCATCCCCCCTTTAGGTTGTAAAAATTTGAAAGTGAAGTGTTTTTTTTGTGATGTATTTAAATCCAATATTTTAATCCATGTTATTAGTTTAACATTGAAAGATAAAATAAAAATGATGGGAGATGGCTTCATCTTCAGTGAAGTCGACCATGTTTAGATTTTCTTATGTCATGTGAGAATAATTTCAGGATTTTGCCATATGAGGTATGCTTGTGTAACTATAGCATGCACAATCAGAAAATATCTTTTAATGAACTAAGATGTGCAAAACATGAACTTATTATGCGTAAGATAGTGCCCTAGTGTTTTATTTTCACCATCTTTTCCACTTCCACTCCAAAAAATTTGTGTGTGATCTGTGGATATCTTTCAGCGTCTCAATTTACAATATTCAAAGAAGAAACTGCTTTGGTGTATATTTCTGTGCCGCATGTATTATTTGTTTACATTAGGTATTGTATTGCAGGTTACAGTATTTTTATGCCCGTGTTACTTCCAACTCTTTCTTCCATTTCTTAAGTGATTTTCCTCTTCTATGTAGAATACAGCCAACTCTGATCGTTACAAGGACCCTTTGGAGAGTCATTTTCACAAATCTGAAGGTATTCTTTGTTGAACTTTTTGCTTTCTGTAATGCCGGTTTTGTTGGTTAAGGTATTTGCTGGAAAAGATTCATTATCAGCTTTCCCCTTTTGGTTCTTTTGGTGCTGAAATGTGTATAAGTTCCAAGGGAGATAGTTTTGTTGAAATCAGTATACAGTGGCCCAAAGTTCTTTCTTTCAGAATTTTTTCTTGAAGCAACTAAATCTTTAGCTTCTTATGTAATATTATACTTCTTTCCTGCTTATGTTAACTAACGCTAGTGAGTTCATAGATGAGTTCTACTTCCTAGATTTATGCTTATTTGTTTGTAAAAGTTAGTGCTTCATTGTACATTTTGCAGAGTTGTCCCAAGTTTTGATTGTTCTAGTTTGGTAGATTAAATGTCAACGTTTGCGTTTGGATTTCATCATGGGTGCCATGATGCTTTGTTCAATAGATATGGATTCCACCCATTTTCCCCATAACATGTTAAAGCCAATTGTATAACATTAATAACTTGTTAGTATTAGCATGCGGTTTATGTCTTGTAGAATCAAGTATGCCAAGGCTGGTAACTTCTTGAGCTATTAATTTAGTAACAAGTGATAGGAGTAGGGTCCTATAACTCCAGGTCAAGTGTTAGACATGTATATTAATGTTTTTTTACGTTTGTTTCATATCTCAATCACATGGGTACTTTACATAAAATGAAGAGTCTAGGTAACACAGATAGGATCTAGTGGTTTTTTGCAGTTCTAATTGTTAGTTGAAGTTTCAGTTTGACTTCTGTCTGGAAGGTTAAATCACAAAAAGATACGTTATAAGATTGCATTTTATCCTTTGAAAATATCTTGTAAGACATGCAGTTTGTCCCTGAATTTGTCTTAGGAATGTTCTTAGTTTTTAGGAAGTTAAATTTGCCTAAACTGACCCCTGAAGGGGAAAAATATTCCCATGTTTTCTAAAAATTTGTTGCAGTTGAATCCAGACGATGTGGTTTAGATGTTTTTCCTACTGTATGTCTGTATGAAATGAGAAAAATGCTTGCATTTCTTTATTATCGGCAATGAAGTTTAGTTGTTCTTTTTGTAAATCTCATCAAAATGTTTAGTTCTTTCATGTGAGTTGTATTTATAACTTAAAATTGTACAATTGGACAGGGAATTCAACTGATCTCTTAAATGATAGCCTTTATGGAAGGAGGCAATCAGAGAGGGCAACCACTCCTGAGAAGAAACAAGATCAAGGAAATTCCATTTTCCCAATCGTTAATCCGATTATTGCCGATCTCATGTAAACTTTGTGGAAGCCTCTTCTCTATTTATTAAACCAGTATCCTTTTTGTCTATAGGTCACAGGAGATTTTTCTTTCTATTTTGATGAGATAATTTCTAATTCTCGATAATTTTTTATTGCAGAAGAACTGAAGAATTTTCTAATTTTTACATTCATCCCCATACACAGAAGCAAATGCTGCAGATGCACCATGAGATGCTTTGTAAGCATAGAGTGGGTGAGTTTGAAGGCAGAAAGGACACATTAAAGGAGTTTGATGGCAAGTTTCATCTCATTATTTGGGCTGCAATTTCTTCTTTCTTTCTGCTTGTTTTGGGCTGGTCTAATAAGTTGCACTTTGCAGGTGTAAGGGTGAGAGAGAGATCTCGCCTGATATCATCTCCAAATGCTAGTGTTTGCTGCAGTCACCAAAGTGAACATTCAAAGTGCAGTGAAAAGAGTTGTCAACCTAATGATTTAGTTCTGTCAGTTAAGGCTAGGAAATTGGGAGCTATCAAATTATCTCCGAAGGATGAGGTAGAAGGGGAAATTATATATTATCAACATAGATTACTGGGCAATGCAGTTGCAAGAAATCATGTTACAGGTATTCATCATTGCTACTCTGTGGTTCGTGCTGTGTATGTGTCTTATGTGACCTATAACCTGCATTTTCTGCTTGCAGATAATTTAGTTTCTAGGGTTGCTAAAAGTCTACCCCAGGAGGTTGAAACAGCAAGGACAAAGATATGGGACACTGTGCGCGTTAATCAATATCTTTATGAGATAAGAGAAGCAAAGAAGCAGGGCCGTAAAGAGAGAAGACATAAGGAGGCACAGGCAGTGTTGGCTGCTGCAACTGCTGCTGTAGCTGCTTCCTCCAGGATTTCATCGTCAAGAAAAGATGGCTTTGAAGATTCTAGTCATCAAGAGGTTATTCATATGGATCCTTTTTTCTATATATTTTTCTCTTGCTTGTAAATAAGGATTAAAATTTTACTATATTCTCTTTGCAGAATATATTGAAGCCGAATGCTTCTGCAAGATCTGGCATTAACTCTCAGAAAAGAGCAAAAGATGAAGTGTCTAGGAATGCTGTCCCAAGGATTTCATCTGCAAAGTACTCTGATAGTGTTCAATCAGTGATGGATTTTTCTAAAGGACATCCTAGGTCGTGTGATATATGCAGACGATCTGAGACAGTACTGAATCCTATTTTAGTCTGTTCTGTGTGCAAGGTTTTCTACCCTAAAACCATCAGTTATTCTTTTTTTAATGAGATTTTAAATTTATCTTTTTTGAATTTGATTAAGCCGTTCTGCTCACAGGTTGCAGTTCACTTGGATTGCTATCGTAATGTTAAAGAATCTATAGGTCCTTGGCGATGTGAATTATGTGAAGAACTGTTTTCATCTAGATCCTTTGGATCTCAATCGCTTAACTTTTGGGAGAAACCTTATCCTGCTGTTGAATGTGGCTTATGTGGTGGTACCGCTGGTGCTTTTAGGAAATCTGTCGATGGCCAGTGGGTACATGCTTTCTGTGCCGAGGTTATTTTCTCTATCTTGTTGTATTAACGTTTAATCTCTTTTTAATGAAATGTACTGAAGAGGTTTTTTTCTTAATATTTTGTAGTGGGTTCTTGAATCAACATTCAGAAGGGGACAAGTTAAACCTGTCGAAGGAATGGTATGTATACGTGTAAGGCGTTAGATAATTTCTTCTTTGAGAGAGTTTTATAGGTGTTATTTAAATTTATGTTGAATGGAAAATATCAGATGGCTTCAAGGGGGGTTGATGTTTGTTGTGTATGCGGCTGCAAGCATGGTGCATGCATTAAGGTGTGATATATAATCTTTTATTTTTGTAAAAAATGTTAACTAGAAATTGTTCCCATCAACATACTTTGTAGCTAAGCAGCTGCAGTTTTATTCTTTGCAGTGTAGTTATGGTCAATGTCAGATCACTTTCCATCCCTCCTGTGCTAGAAGTGCTGGCTTCTGTATGAATGTGAAGCTTGGTGGTGGCAAATTGCATCACAAAGCTTATTGTGAACAGCACAGTGTGGAACAGAGAGCAAAGGTTTGATAACTTTGATTTCGTTGAAATGATACTGAATTTTTCGCTGAAAACTATTTTCTGTATTTTATCTGTTCGATAACATCTATAGGCTGAAACACAAAAACATGGAATTGAGGAGTTGAAACATATGAAGCAAGTTCGGGTAAGCACTTGCTTGCCTACTTTTGGGTTGCTTAGATATGTGCTATGCTATGCAATATTTCCGGTGTGATAATGTATAATATTGTATGGATTGTGTGGTCTTTGCTTTTCTTATACCTGGATTCTCCTTACAGGTTGAGCTGGAGAGATTACGTCTTCTTTGTGAAAGAATCATCAAACGTGAAAAATTGAAGGTTGTTTTTTCTAGTTTAGTTTCTTGTTATGTTACTGTTGATGTTGTTTTTTCTATTTCATGAAGTAAAACTGAGACTGATCGTGAATGCTTGCAGCGGGAGTTGGTTCTTTGCTCGCATGAAATACTTACTTGTAAAAGAGAGCATGTCAATCGTTCAGTGCACATACGTAGTCCTTTTTTTCATCCGGATATTAGCTCAGAATCTGCAACAACTTCTCTCAAGGGCCATACAGATGATAACAAATCATGCAGTGAAGCAATACGATCAGATGATGTAACTGTCGATAGCACTCTTTCAGTGAAGCACCAAGCGAAGGTTCCTGTGCCTTCAGAAAATTATCAAAGGACTGCTGACAGCTCCACTCCCCAAAACGTTTTTGTTCGGAAGCCAACAGAGAGGGTGCCATTCTCTGGGAAGCAAATCCCTCATAGATATTCTCTCGCATCTCGCAATGCTTTGGTCAATGCAGAATGTAACTCAAAATCCAGGAAGGTATAGTTTTTTACACTTAGAATCTCCCTCTCACGATTGCACACATACACTGGATTTTGAGTGATGCTTTGCTTGTTGTGAATCTCAGCCTATTGAAACATTTGAAAAGGAGCTGGTAATGACATCAGATGAAGCATCTATGAAGAATTCTCGGTTACCGAAAGGATATTGTTATGTTCCTGTGGATCGTCTTCCCAAGGAGAAACAAGCTCCACAGGATGCTTGTTCGGATGGACAATTGCAGCAGAATGGTTAGGCTTCGTCAATACCTGAGGTGTTTCACTTGCCTTATGAAAGGTGACGGCCATCATTGCCTTCAACTGATTTCGGTTTGGAACCTGGGGCATATCTCTATGAAGGCAGTTGAGTTGGTGAGATATTGATCGGTGGATGCTATTGGCAAATGATGGGTAAGTTTTGGGCATATAATTTGTTGTATATCTCACAAGATTAAGTGTACAGTCCAGGTAGGGGATTGGGTAGAAAGGAATGAAGATTTGGTTATTGAAAACAGATGTATAGTGTAGGTGTTGTACATGTTTTGACATTAACCTGGAAAAGAATTGTTGCTCATCCAGAGATTTTGATGCATATACAAAAGCATCATCTCCATCCTCCTTTCATCCTTTGTGCAAGATGCTCTAAGTGAACTTTAAAATAGTACAGACAACATAAATACATGACTTTTGTCTTGTTTAGCAAGTTCATCCATTTTTTTTATGAATTAGCTAATAGTTATTACAGTAGTATCTGTTCTAGAATATAATCTCTACCATTTGATATTGGTGCTCAATCAGCATCATCGGTGCTCGAAGTTCATCCATTTTTGACAATTGAACAAATCCATTCAGCTCTCTTCTGCCGAAAATTGGAGTTTTAAGAACAAATCTGAACATAAACCACAGTCATTAACTGGTTACACTGTTGTGATCGATTACTGATGTCTGTTTAGTTGAATCAGTTGAAGTTGTAAGCTTTTCAACGCAGCCCCACGTGATCTCCTCTCCCAGAGAGTATCCCCATCTCCTTTACCACCTAGTTTTGGAACTCTCTTCATCACATTCACAGGCAATGGCAGATCCATATTCTCAACGCTGATCGAAACAGAAATCTTCTTTTCATTACCCTTCTTGGCCCGGCCGGTTAGATTCTTCCTTGAAAACAGCTTCTTGAGCTTGAAATCCATGATGCCATTACTCGACCTGTTATTTTTGTTGTTCTTGGTGGTATTGAATTTGTGAGAAACAGGACACCCGACAATCCTGTTCCTCCTGTTCCCTTGTCCCATGCAACCGGTGTTTGGAGACAAAGGACAAGATTTGCGGTGGCTCACATCTTTAATGGCTGGTCTTGAGCAGAAGATGAAGATGGGCAAGATTGTTAGGTTCTTCCGGTGAAGATGGTGCTGATTATATCCATTTCCCATGTCCAGAAAGAAAGGGGAAGTTTGGGGATGGCATTGTCTTAGAGGCCAGGGAGGATGGTTTTAAAGGGTTTGTGAAATCAGAAGAAACCAAGTGATCTGTAATTTCCTTTCTGTTTTAGTGTTCAAAGTGTTGAAGAAGCTGTCACGCGTGGACAAGACCATTATTTTGGGGACTCACCGAGTAAATTAAATGAAACAAACCTACTGATCATGTCCCCATGGCTTGGAGCTTCTTTTGGATTACAAAAGTTTTAGTCCATGAGATGCCATTAAAACTTTCTTCTTCTTCTTCTTCAGATTACCGACAAGAACCACAATAATTGCATGAGATCTTAACGATAATATTATAAATAAAGTGAATAAAATAAGAACAAAGATGACATATAAAGAAACATATATTATATTTTTAAATTTTTGTTAAGTATTGTATCATATTTTTTTTATTATTCGGTTTAAATTTTAACGACAATGATCAAAATAAATCAATTTAACAAGTTTGATTGATAAATTCAATAGTTTAATGGTCAAATAGGTATCTATTATCACTTAAGTGACCACGAAAGTTGTTTACTCTTTAAAAAAAAGAATAAACTATATAAAAAACCACTTAACTGTAAGATTAATATCGAAATGGTCAGTATTTTTTAAAAAATAACAAATAGGTATCCATTGTCAAAAACTAACGGACAAATGGTATGGTTGTTGAAAATAAAATATAATAATTATATATTAAATTCATGTTATTCATATATTTTTTAATTTAGTCCTAGTTTTATTCTAATAAAATATTTTAATTATTTTTAATTAATTGAAAAAAATTAGGACTAAATTAAAAAAATATAAATAATAAGGATTAAATATATAATTATTTTATTTTATTTTTAACAATCACATCATTCGTCTAATATTTTTAACGATGAATGACTATATTAGAATCATTTTAATAGTTAAATAATATATTTATCACTGTTAAAAAAATGATGACTATTTCGATTTTAACCCACAATTAGGTGTTTTTTTATGTAATTTACCCTTTAAAAAAACCAGTGGTTTAGAAGAAGATAAGGGCAATAACGTAACATCGTAAATCGGTTTGAGAATAATAATTAAATAATTCGAAGTTTCTGAGTTTGCCCTAGCGTTTCACATTTTCCCCGTAATTTGGCGTGTATAAATCTGCGTACTTCTCTTCTTCTCCACCACCAAACCGCTACACTCTCTTCTCCTATTCCCCGATCATTCCCTTCTTTCTCATCAAAGGTACGATTCTTCCGTTTCCGATTTCATTATGTTTATGATTCTGTTCTTTTTAATTCATCATCTTCTGCCATTTATTTTGATCTTTCATTGTAGATCTGTTTATATTATATAGAGTTGCCTTCGATGTAGTTTTGTTCTTGCTGAGGGATTATATTTTATTTTGTATCTTTGTTTTCTTTATGATTGATAATTGATGATTTCTTTGGTGTTTAGATTATTGAAATGCAAATATTAAATCATAGATTGTTTCTTTTTTTTGTTTTGTTGTTCATCGTTCAACGTTGAATAGAATTCTTGGTTTATTTAATACGGAATGTATAGTACTTGATAATTGTTTGTTTAATTTACCTTGTAACAATTCTAAATAATTGTATTATGTAGGGTTAGGATGGTTTGAAATTGAGATTTTGATTTTTTTTTTCTTCAATTTGATCTGTTTGGTTTCCTTTCTTTAGAACCGCCTTTAATTTAACATATTTTCAGGTGTGGACTATCTTCTTGTTATGATCTTACGAATAAAGAATTTAATCTTTGGTTTTGTATTATCTTCATATCTAGGTTAATGTTGGAATCTTTAGGGCTTTTAAGGAATGGAGACTTGTTAACTCTAATATTTTGTTGGCATTTGAAATTTTACGGTTGTCTGTTTATGTAACATACTAATCCAAAGAACAGAATTTTTAAGAGAATAGAAAAGATTAGAACAAAGATAGGGAAGCAGAAACAGATTAGAGTTGCAGAAGAAGAAATTGGGGAAGACAAGATTTCATTTCATTCTTTTGATAATCTTTCATTACAGGGGAAAGTTTCTCTCCTTAGCCTACTGCTGTAAACGACAACGTTTACACAAACGGGCGGTTAAAACGCCCCGTTTCATCAATAACTAAACATAATTTAAAAAGCTAATAAAACGAAATTGTTTTACTTTGGTCCTTTACGATTTATTTCTTCATATGTATATTTGTAATATTGGAACTGGTATTCTTATGTTTCAATGTTCTTTAATTCTTTAACTTCTCATTTTGTCGTCGTAACAGTTTTCTTGCCAAAGAGTGCTATCCAAGTATAATTTTCCTGATGTTTCTTTTTTTTCTGGTTATTGATATACCATTCATTCAACCTTTGCCTGATTTGATTTTGGTGTTCTTTCAGGAAGTTGGCAGCTTAATCTGTTGTGTCTGCTGCTTGTCAAAGTGGTGAGTGTTACATCTGAATCTTCTTTTATGTCTGAACAAGCCTCTCTCTTTTTTTCGTCAGTTGGATTGCTCAGAGAGTACTGTCCCACTTCTAGAAAAAAGAATATAAGCTCGTCTTCCGAAGCTTTGTGCATGTGTATTGAGTCTGATAACACACACAGTCTTGGGTACCATTTTATGCAACCTCTTCCAAGTGCAACTGTTTGATCAAGATGGCTTTGCAAAATATTGGTGCTTCGAACAGCGATGATGCCTTTTATAGGTATAAGATGCCCAAAATGATAACTAAGATTGAAGGGAGAGGAAATGGCATCAAGACAAATGTTGTTAATATGGTTGAGATTGCAAAGGCTTTGGCAAGACCTGCTTCTTACACTACAAAGTATTTTGGCTGTGAACTGGGAGCTCAATCTAAGTTTGATGAGAAGACTGGTACTTCACATGTAAATGGAGCTCATGATACTGCCAAGCTCGCTGGGCTTCTTGAGAACTTTATTAAGAAGTTTGTTCAGTGCTACGGTTGTGGGAACCCTGAAACTGAGATTATTATTACGAAGACACAGATGATTACCCTGAAATGTGCTGCGTGTGGATTTATTTCTGATGTTGACATGCGGGATAAACTTACGACTTTCATTCTTAAAAACCCACCGGAGGCAAAGAAGTCATCAAAAGACAAGAAAGCAATGAGGAGGGCTGAGAAGGAAAGACTCAAAGAGGGCGAGGCTGCTGATGAAGAGCTGAAGAAGATTAAAAAGGAGTCTAAAAAGAAGGGTTCCTCTACTACTACTTCAAAGGTTGCTGCTCCCAAAGTTTCAGTAGCAAAGAAGAAAGGCAAGCATTCTGATGAGGATTACTCCCCTGAACAAAGCCAGGCTGATGAGAACGAGGCGGAAAGTGACGACGATGATGTCCAGTGGCAAACAGATACTTCACTGGAGGCTGCTAAGCAACGCATCCAGGAGCAGTTAAGTGCTGTTACTGCGGACATGGTATGCTATCTACAAGTGAAGAGAAGAAAAGTTCAGTGAAGAAGTCTCCAGAGCACGTCATTAAGGCACCTGAAAAATCTCTCAGTGCCCATGAGAAACTTGTTAATGAGATAAAGGAACATCTCCAGAAGGGATCTTCTCCTACTCAGCTTAAATCTTTCCTAGGGTCTCTCTCAGGAGCCTCCCAAGAAATCTCGGATGCCCTTTTTACTGCACTCTTTGATGATGTCGGGAAGGGGTTTGCAAAGGAAGTAACTAAAAAGAACTACCTTGCAGCCGCTGCCGCAGCTGCAGCCACCAAAGAAGAGGGATGGCAGATGATGCTCCTACATTCTATCGAGTCATTTTGTGGCAAGGCTAGCCCCGACGCCACAAAGGAGGTGGCTTTAGTTATTAAGGTGTTGTATGATGATGACATCTTGGAAGAAGATTTCATCGTGGATTGGTACCAGAAAGGTCTAGCCGGGAGTACTAAGAGTTCTCAGATATGGAAGAATGTGAAGCCCTTCATTGAGTGGCTCCAGAATGCCGAGTCTGAGTCCGAGGAGGAGTGATTTTGTGGTATGGTCACATCTATCATGCTTTATGTCTAATTTTTATGTTTCTCATTGTCTTGTTAGTCAAATTACCAGTGATGGAGGTCTCGGTTCTTTGAGTCTGGTTTTAAGACACCGTTTCCGTCTACTTTTATATTTGAATCGAGTTTGCTGTTTCGTTTTGTGCTTTTATTTCCTTTTCCTTTGCTTTCTTTAGAAGGGATGGTTCGTAAGCTCCAAGCTTCACTTGGCCTTTCTATAATACAAGCTTGTTAAATCTAGGATGATACATTTAGGATTTTAGTGATTTAGCTTGCTTATGTTTTAAAGTTTAATATTTAAAATATTTTAATATTTAAGGTTAGAGTATAGGATATATAATTACGAAAGATTACATAACTTTTATGTAAATTATAATAATTTAACTCATATTATAATGAAACATATTTAAAGTTTTAATGAACGATTATTAAAATAAAAATCTAGATTCTGAATTCCTAAAATGCTTGTGGAAAACAAGCGAAATTTTTATTATATTGTTCAACTTATGCGACCCCAACTCAAATTTTTATTGAATTTCATTTATATTAATAAATATTAAATAAAGCGTGTTTATATAATTATATTTACCTTTACCTAGAAAAAATGATTTTTAAATTAATATTTAATTATTTAAAGAAAAATATTTTATGCATGAATGGCAAAAAAAAAGTTTTATATTAAATTTAATATTTAAAAGGTTAGGGTTTATATTTAATGATAATTCGTTAAAGATTTAAGTTTGAATATATATATTAAATTTAATTATATTTTTTAAATTATAAATCAATAAATTTAAACTTTTAAATTTTTTTTTATCATAAATTAAAAGATATTTATCATGGTACAATGACTGATATTAATAAGAAGAGTTGTTTCAGCATTGCTTGGTATAATTAATGGGTATGTAATGTCTTAATTCTTATTGTATGTTTGAGTCTATAATATATATTTTTTATTTTATATAAAAATGATTTTTTTCTAAAATTTGAAATTATTTTTTATATTTTTATAAGTTTAAGGATTGTTTTTTAACAACTCGATAAATTTGAATGACTATTTTATAATAAGTTAAAAATTAATAGTAATCTCATAATAAATCAAAAGCTTAAAGATCATTTCATAATTTTAAAAATTTAATAATAAAAATTATTTTAACAAGTTTACTAATTATTTATATACTTTATCTTATATTTAATATCGATATTCAATATATTAAGCCATCGATATTTATAAGCTGATGATTCAAATCCAACCAAAAAATATTACCAAATTAATAAAAGAAATATATAAAAAATGCAAAATTTAATTAATTAACTCATCCTCCCTTACTTTTAAACGTGCTGGAACAGATAATATATATTTATTATTTTCTAATTAAATATTTGAGACAAATCTGACAGAATCCATAAACGAATTAAAAAAGATAAATTCTCGAAAAGAATCCTACTTTCTTCAGCCAAACATTGTACTCATCCATAAAAGGACCTTTGATATTCATAGATTGTATTATTTATTCGTAATATGGTGTGTGTTTTTAAAAACATGTTTCCATTATCGACTCAAATTGACTTAAATTGTCTGTTTTTTTTTCATGCCTCTATTTATATCTCTGTTTCAAATTAGGGGTTTAGGGTTTAGGGTTTAAGTTACAGATTTTGGTTAGGGTGTAGGGAATTAAGGGTAAGGTGTATTTTTTAAGGTGTAGGGTTTAGGGTTTAAAATTTAATTTTCTACGAAAATACAAAGGAGACATGAAGGGAGGTACAGAAAAGAGACAAAGAATTTTTGTTCTCCCATTATAGTTATTGTCAGTAATTTCATTTAAAAATTTCTTATATTATTAGTGTATAGTTTAAATTTATTAATCAATTAATTTAAATTAAATATTATATTTTTTATAATTATTTTTAATTTAATAGTTTTGTTATTGTGGTATATTTTTTAGGGTGATCAAAATTCGACTCGACTCAAAAAAATCGAATAATTTGATTAGAATCGAGACGAAAATACTTGATTCATTTTGACTCGACTCAAAATTTAATAGACTCGACTCGACTAAAAAAATTTAAATAAAATTCGAATTGTAAAATGGAAATTCGAATAACTCAAAATTTTAATAATTAAAGGATTAATTTTTAAGTTTGAGACAAGTATATCATTTTTTATGATATATATACCTTGATATATAAAAATATAAAGAAATATTGCTACATATGAATATTTATATACATATCTTATATGATCAAAAAAATTCGTTTAAATTAAAATCAAATCATACTATAACATGATAAATAATTACAATTAAATATTTATAGGAACCTGAAAACTCGACTCGATTTGACTCGACTCAAATTTCTTAAACTCGACTCAAACCGAAAAAAAATTTAAATAAAGTTTGAGTTATAAAATATAACTCGTCAACTCGAATAACTCGAAATTTTTTGACTCGATTCGACTCGATCGAATACTCACCCCTACGATTTTTTACTTATTGATATGTTTTCTTGTTGTTTGATATGATTTTTTTTCTATTAATCGATTGTTTGATTTTTTTTTTGATTTTTTTATCAGAGTTGGATGACTGATGAAGATGCTCTATTTATTTTGGATCCTTAGATTGAATTTTAATACAAGCTCACAGTCGTCGGTCTTGTTCGCAATTGAGTTGTTGCAACTTATAATATTTATGTTGTTAATGTCTCTTATTGTAATACCGTTTTTTTAATGTCATTTGTCGTTTTTTTACTTTTTTATCGTCGAATTTTAGTATTGTTTGTATCTATTTTATTTTGACTCTTTAAATTATATTTTTTATTTTTTCAGTTTTATTTACAATCAAGAAACATTAATTTATAAGATTATGTCCAAATCAAATTTGTTTTTCTAAGCTATAAACTCTCATTGTATTTGTAAATTTTTTCTCTTGTAACAAAATTAATGTATTCATATATTCAGAAAAAAATACCTAACCTTATTAAAGGAACTGATAACTCATTATTTTTTCTCAAAATATAATGATTCATTATATTAAATTAATCGATTATTTATTAAATTTTTAATGCCGAAAATATTATTCGAAACTTTATTTTATTTTCTAATTATATTTATTTTTCGTTCTGTCACTAACACTTGTGAATATGATTTTGGATAATTTTTAATATTTAAATAATTTTTTTATCTTCTTACTTATACCTATAAGATCCTTGCGGGTTTCGGGGAATTTTTGTCTAAAAATTAAATAAAACTACTGTACTAATCAAAATATATATTTAAATATAAGTATAAATCGTCTACTTTTTAATTATGTATCTATTGATATTTTCATTTTAAATTAATAAGTTCGGGATTTAAGGTTCAAAGTTAAAAATTATGGTTAGAGTTTAGGAAATTATGGGTAGGATATATTTGTTTAAGGTGTAGGACTTAGGGTTTAAAATATAAAAATTAAGGTTATAATTTAAAATTTATTTTTTTAACATGAGACATGGAGGGACATACGATTAGAAGACAAAAGATTTTTACTCAAATATATGTTAAGAAGGGAACAAGTTTTTTGCATAACATGAACCACATAAATGAGGAGATAAATATATTATATACTCTTAATTAATAAAAATAAATATATATCTCGATAGATTAGAATATTAATAATAAGTTAAATAGGTATACAAGTAAATTATAGTTAATTATATATCTAAAGGCATGAAGATAATTTTAACCCTTAATGTTTATAGTTTTTGTCGTTTTGGCCCTTATTCTTTTTGTGAGATAAATTTAGCCCTTAACATATATCTTTTTGACAAATAACTTATTTTTTAACTAGCTTGATGACTGGACCGTTAAAAATTTAACGATAATATATATATGGAATATAATTTTAAATGACATGGAATGTAACCTATCAAATATATATATATGGAATATAATTTTATTCTAATATAAAATATAAAACAATTAAAATTCAAATAAAATATTAAAAATTAATTAATTCTAAAATAAAAATTATAAAGCATTCTTAACCCTAACTACGATAAAATCAAAATATTATTCGAATTGTGTTTATATTTTAAAATTAAAAAATAAATAACATATTTTTTAAAATTTCTACATAATTATTGGACACAATTGTCTCATGGAAACCTTTTTCCCGTGAATTTGATTTATTGTATGTAATATTTAAGATTAAATATGATGGATTTTGTATTATTTAAATTATTGTCTAGAATTTGATATTTAAAATATTTGTTATATAATAAAAAATGAACTATTATATTAGTTTATGATATTTTATTTATATAATATTATTCCCGTTATTTTTTATTTGTTCATACATCTCAAATAAAAAATAATTACAATACATTATGATTAAAAATTCTAAAATAAAAATATAAACACAATTCGAATAAGATTTTGATTTTATCGTAGTTAGGATTAAGAATGTTTAATAATATTTTATTTTAGAATTAATTAATTTTTAATATTTTATTTAAATTTTAATTGTTTATATTTTTATATTGTAATCACTAATTTTATCCAGGTTTATGCTCGAATTAAATCAATCCACATCCCTTTTTAATACTCAAATCACCTTAACTTACCCTAATTTTATCACTTATTTTATAATTATTATTATCCTTACTATCTCTTAATTAAAACCAAAAATCCAAAAATATATAAATATATGATATAAATAAAAGCCTTTTATTAGAGCCCACTTTTATAAGCCTAAACCATAAATAAATTTGACCTATTAAATATAATTTTATAATATAAAAAAATGTAATAAAAATCCCTACTTGGTGCCCAAGGTCTTGTTTTTAATTGGTTATTATTTTTAAACGGATAAACCTAAAATACCCTTCATCATATTATAGATACCCTTATATATTAAAATCTAAACCTATTTTATTCCCATATATTACCCTTTACCCTAACTATATATATAACATTTACCCTAAAAATAAAGCACCCCTCACCATATTTTTCTACCTAGCCGCATACCTCTTATTTCTCACAAATCCCCCAAAATCCAAATTCAATTTCAAATTTTATTTCTATTACATACTGCCGAAACCATTTTTCCATTTCCATTTGTAAGTTGGTAGCCTCCATTATTTATATTTTTATTCTCATTGAATCATTTCACCCATTCGGTCGATTATTTTTCAAGTTATGCCCTAATCTAATCATTACTTTTACCGTTTAGTTTAATTTGTGGATTGATTTTAATCGAGCATATTTAGATGTATATAGTTCTTTTTGAAATATTTATTATGTATTCCATTCTTATGGTTCAATGAAAATATGAATATTTTTATTGGTATCTTTTATTGTTTTTTTTTATTTATTATATGTTTTGTTTTGTTTATTTATATATGTTATTTGTTTGTTTCGTTGGTCTATTTATTTTAATCTTTGTTATCATGTGTTATGTAATTTTCTTAGGTGTTTATGTATTTTTTACTCATAACATTTATTTATTTATTTATTTTTAATGTTGTTAGTAACTTTTTATATATGTCATGTTATTGGTTTAGTTCACATGCTTTGTTAGGGTTATGGAAGTGATAATATTTATCTATATTTATATTATTTTATTATGGTGTTATGTCTCTTTAATTGTTATTATGTGTCATATGTTATTTTATCTTTATATTTGTTGTCTTTACAATTATGTCTTTTATTTTGCTTACATCACACCTTGCTAATTAACAAGCCTAATTAAATACGTATTTATTCGGTCGTAACGGGCCCGTGTTCCAACGCATTGGTCGCGGTGTATACGTTGCCTCCGAATAAAGACACGGTAAAAATAAAATTGAATTCGAATATTTCAACAAACTGTAATTTAAATGCCACTTTAATCCGGAAAATTCAAAATTAATTAAGCGGTAATTTAATAAAGGTGCCAATTTTGGGCGGTTTTTTAACGCTAACCCCGTTTTAAATCGTAACCGACTCTCGAACCCTAACACTTCGAATCTCTGGTTTTTACGGTGTCCGGTCTACCAAAAGTAACCAGTGGCGACTCCACCCTTTTTTTTAAATCCCTAATTTCAAAATTTCCCTTTTTAATTTAAAATTTCTTTTTTAATCTCAAATCCCTAATTTTTACTTTCCAATTTCTATCTTTTAAAAGAACCTTATATTTCAAATTTTTTTCAACATTTCAAAATTCTCAATTTTTGTACACAATTTAAAAACTTAATTTTTAATTTTCAAATCCTAATTTTCTAAATTTCCTCAAAATTTTATTTCAAATCCAAATCCCTAAATTCCACTTTTCAAACCCTGATTTCAATTCCACTAGTGACCCCTTTTCCTTTTTTTACTACACCACACCTATTATTATTTTTAAGAATTTTATAAGGGTCGCTATATATATTAGAATAAAATTATATTCCATATATATATATATATATATATATGTCTTTGATGGGTTACATTCCATTTTATTTAAAATTATATTCCATATATATATCACCGTTAAATTTTTAACGGTCCAGTCATCAAGCTAGTTAAAAAATAAGCTATTTGTCAAAAATATATAGGTTAAGGGTTAAATTTATCCCAAAAAAAGAATAAGAACCAAAACGACAAAAACTATAAACGTTAAGGGTTAAAATTATCTTTATGCTATATCTAAAAATATATAAAATATTAGAGATTTTGTGGATGTTTTTTCATCCCCATAATTTGTTATATGGTTATTATTTAATTATTTTCGTATTTTGGATATAACAATCTCGTCTTTATATTTATTTGAACTTAGGTGATAAATTTTTCTGTCTCAATCCCGTAAGTGAAGATTTCAATTATTTAATATCCTGTTGGTTCAGATTCTACAGTTTTCGAATATTTCTCGCTCAATTTGTACCCCTACAATGGAGTGATTGATCCTGTAACGAAATTTTATAATATATTCGATTCAAATTAATCCGTAAGTAAATATTTTCTTGGAGGTAAGTTGATAGTCGAATAAAAATAAAAATCTTTTGTCTTTTTATTATTCCTTCATCTATGTTTTCTGTTGAAAATTTCTAGAAAATTAAATTTTAAACCATAACCTTAATTTTTTATATCCTAAACCCTTAACCCTACATCTAAAAAATACACCCTACTCCTAATTTCTTAAACCCTAATCATAATCCCTAACCTTAAACACTACCCTTAAACTCTCTAATTCAAAACGGAAGCATAAAAGAAGAAATAGAAAAGAGATCGACGATTTGCAAACGGAACACCAGCACTATAAATAGATATCAATCAGCAACACCGATTACTTGCAGAACGAGAACAAAAATGGATTTGATGAAAGGAGAGGACATTAATGTCGACGAGTTGCTTCAAGCACAGGCTTATATCTGGAATTATACATTCAGATACATGGGCTCATTGTCACTCAAGGGTGCTATTGAACTGCAAATACCAGACATCATCCACAACCATGGCAAACCCATCACTATTTCAGACCTAGCACTCGCACTCAGCATCCACAGCTCGAAACTCCAGCATCTCTACCGGCTCATGCGCATCCTTGTTCATTCTGGGTTCTTCGCCGAATCCGAAACCGACGATGGACAAAAAGCTTACGCCCTTACTCCTGTTTCTCGTCTTCTCCGAAAGGACAATCCAATGAGTTCAAGGCCCTTCATACTCTCACTGCTTGACCCCGTCTTTATGAAACCATGGGAATATCTCAGTGGTTGGCTCCAAAAAGATGACCACCCTTCGGTATTCATCGCTGCTCATGGAGAGACTTTATGGGATTATGCAGCAAATGTGCCGAGAATGAACCGTTTCATTAATGATGCGATGGCCAGCGACGGTCTGGTGGCGGCGAGCGCGGTGCTTAGTAAGTGCAAAGGAGTGTTCGAGGGGATGAAGTCGATGGTTGATGTAGGTGGTGGGACGGGAACCATAACCAAGGTGCTTGCCAAAGCTTTCCCAGAAATGGAATTCACAGTCTTTGATCTTCCCCACGTTGTTGACGGCTTGCAAGGAAGTGGAAACTTGAAGTATGTTGCAGGAAACATGTTTGAACAAGTTCCCCATGGAGATATAATTATGCTAAAGGTTTGTTTAGTCATTTTACATGAGCTGAATCCAATTTCTTTTTTCTTTAAACCCAAATTTAACCTGTTGCTTCTTCTGTTGATCATGTAATTACTTACTGCAGTGGATATTGCATGATTGGAGTGACCAAGACTGTGTGAAGATACTAGAGAGATGTAAAGAGGCACTTGAGAAGAAAGAAAATGGAGGCAAAGTGATACTTATAGAGATGATAGTAAGAGATGAAGATTTGCAGGAAGCTTATGAATCTGTGGAAACCAAACTTTTTTTTGACATGGAGATGATGGTTTGTGTTGATGGTAAAGAACGAAACGAGCAACAATGGAGGAAGCTGTTTTCTGATGCTGGGTTTACCCACTATAATATATATCATAGTCTAGGCCTAAGGTCTCTCATTGAGTTATTTCCATAACAGATGAGCTACCCTTTCATAGTAGGGCGAGTCTTCTTGGAATAAGGTCCAGTCCAATGGGTTTCATTAGGTCATTCCTTTCTTAATTGTGGCTCTGTGTTTGCTTTGCTATGCTTTCTTGTAATGATTCTCTTATGTTTTAACCGCTTGTGTTGTTTCCATTTCCACTTGAGTTTCTACTAAAATCTATGTTTAGGGGCGTTAATTATTGGGTAACCGAAAAATTGGGTACTGATTCCTTCGAATAATAAAAAATTGATTCGTGTTTCGATCGATTTAAATCGAATATTTGTTATTGAGTACCCGTAAAATTTGAGTACCCGACTAATCGGATAACGGGTATCCGGTTTATAATTTATTTATTTTATTTTAATTTTAAAATTAAAAAAAATACATATTAAACATATAAGTTTTAAAAAATTATAATACATAACCAAACATAAAAACAAGTGATTTAAAGTTAATTTTAGAATATTTGAATTTATATATACATCATCTATATTTATTAAATTTTATCACTAAAAAAACGTTAAAAGTATTAATCCCGTTTTTTTTATTAGTAAATTAATAAAAATATATTTAAAAATTTTAAAACCTAAAAATATATAATACAAGCATAAAACTAATTTAGAGATTTAAATTTAATTTTAAGTATAAATATTAAAGAAATATAAGATAAAAATATAATTTAAAAATAAATATAAATATAATAAAATTAATCAGGTCTGGTCTGGTACTCGGGAATTCAAAATTTTTGGCCCAAGACAGGCTCACTAATTCTCAGGTTGGGTATCCAGCCCGATCGAGTAATTTTTTTCCAGAAATTACCCGGTATCTTTATTTCGGGTCGTCGGGTTGGGTCAATCGGGTGGGGTAATTTTGAACACCCCTATCTATGTTGCTAAACTTTAAGTGAATGTACTTAAACGTGGGTGTAAATCGTCTACCTCTTTTCTATGTATTTATTTGTGTTTCCGTTTTAAATTAAAAGGTTTAGTGTGTAGAGTTTAGGTTTTTAGGTTAGAGGTTTTAGTTATAGTTTAGAGAATTAGGGTTATGATGTGTTTTTAAGGTTTATGGTTTAGAATATAAAAAAAATAAAATTTAGAGTTTAAAATTTAAATTTTTAGAAATTTTAACGGGAGACGTGATAAAGCGGTAAAAGTTTTTTATCCCTTAAATGTATGCTTGGATTTCTTGGACTTTAAATGTATGTTGAACTTTAAGTAAATGGACATAAGATCCCTTTATCGTAACTTTTTTACGTATCTCATTAAAAATTTTGAAAAATTAAATTATATATTCTAATACTTATTTTTTACGTCTTAAATCTTATACCTTAAAAATATATTTTATTCTTAATTCTCTAAACTCTGACCTTTAACTTTAAACTCTAAATACTAAATCCTAAACCCAATAATTTAAAGTAGGGCATCAATGGGGATATGACTACTGACAGACAATTTGCAACCATTTTAATTGGGTGCAAATCGTCTACCTCTTTCTCATATCTCCATTCGTGTATGTCTCCGTTTTAAATTAGAGGTTTTGAAGGTGTAGGGTGTATGATTTAAGATTTAGAATATAAAAAATAATGGTTAAAGTTTAAAATTTAATTTAAAAAATTTTAAGAGAAAACATAGACGAAGTCATAATAAAATCGCAAGGTATTTTTACCCAATTCAGTTATCCATTCTTTAATTTTTTTTCCATTTATTTTCTTTCAATCAATCGATTACATGTGTCACCATCCAATATAAAATAATTTTTAAAATTATATCTAATTAAAATATGATAAATTGAAAGTATACGTAAATAATAAATATTGAATTTATTTATTTTAAATTAAAACTTAATTGATTTAATATAAAAATATAAAAAATTAAATAAGTATACCGTTATAAAAATTATCTCAATTATCGCATCACCTATTCAAGAGCAGTTCTTGATTCGTGGACCATTCCATAACAAAAATTAAATTACATTTTCATTATACAATTTTTAAAAATTGATTATTTTATATTTTTATGATAATTTAATAATCATTTATCTAATTTAACTTTTATTTTTTAAAATACATTTTCACAATAGTGTTAAACATTATTAAAAGAAAACTTTCTAAATATTTTTTTAAAAGTAATATTAAATTAACACTTAATTAAAAATTTTGATCAACATTAATCAATTAACTGATATCGCTCGAATATAAAAACACAATACCAAACCTTCTATTAGTATTCCGTAATTTCTAAGACAATATAATTAGGTATATAATTTCTTCATAGAAACACTTAATTAAATATTTTAGCAAGACATTAGTTTTGGTGTAATTTTAGAAACTTTGATTTAAAAAATCTAAAATATAATATCTATTTTGTATCTTTTAAAATTTTAGTGACTAAAAAATCATTTTGAGATAGTTTAATGACTATTTGTAAACTTTACCCAAAAATCCAATTTCTTCTTCTTCGTTTTCCCATCGGCAGACAATAGGCGATTAGCCGCTCAACTCAATCCTTCAGAGATTTCTTTCAAGGTCAGTTCAGATTTGTTTTTGTGAAAGGTTTGATGTTTGATTGGGTTTTTGTTCTATATGTTATTCTTCCCTGTTCATAACCCTTAAGTAGTTCCAGTTCTTATGATTCTTACTCTACCAATTCATTTTCGCTATTTTGTTATATTAATTGAGATTCAGGATTTTGTTTGAATTTCATTTCAGCTAGGATTTGTTTTGAATTTTTTGTTTCATATTAGGGAAATTTAAAATGGATTACGCGACACTTCACGAGGAGATCGATTCGTTCTTTGAGTCTGCTCCTCCGCTCAAAGATTCAGCAAAAATCACCGAAAAATTGAATCAATTCGTCCAATTTGATTCTCAATCTTCAGGTACATGGCCTTGTGCCGAATCAATTCTGTATACGTATTTCCCTACCGTTTGTTTGTATATACGTATCTGTATGCCTTTTTGTAATTCTCAGAAGGAAAAGGGAGGAGGGTTGTGTGCGTGACATCAGGCGGTACTACGGTTCCTCTGGAGCAGCGTTGCGTCCGGTATATCGATAATTTTAGTTCAGGGAATAGAGGAGCAGCTTCTACAGAGTAAGTAATGTGAAGAAACTTTGAATAAGTTGAGATGTTTGATGGAAGGCTGGGCTGTTGTTTAACTGTTTGGATTTTGTTTTCGCAGATATTTCATTAAGGCTGGATACAAGGTCATATTTTTGTATAGGAGGTGAATTTTGTTTTTGATGATTGTTTATTTATGTTTGGTTATTTTGTGGTCGTGTTTAGTGGATGTTTGTATTGATTCTTCAGCTTGTGTGTGTAGGGGAACCTGCCAGCCATATTGCAGGTCTCTTCCTGAGGATCCTCTGCTGGAATGTTTTGAGCTCGCTGATGATTCTGATTTTCGAGGTTTGCTGACTATCTTTACCCCAAAATTATACATTTTTAGTGGAGTGATTCTCTTTGTTCATTACTTCGACATTGGTTATAACTCAAATGCATTGTAATGGCTTTGGATAGGTTATTTTCTATCGTACGAGATATTGAATTACTTTTATTAAAGAATTGTAGAAGGGTAGAGTGATCATAGCTAATAAAAATGCAGTTCTGTATTTCATGCTGTTTTCTTTTTATATTCCATATGTTTAAAGCATTGATCTGTCAAATTTTACCTACTGAGGTTATTGAGTTATGTCTAATATTTCAGTGCAGCAATCACATTCTGAAGCAGTGAAGGGGGCTATTAGGAACCATCATACTGTACGGCCGTCAATTTTACGAATTAATCATTCATCTAGTTTTCATCTTTGATCTAGCTTTTAGCTCTTTTAGTTCATGATTGCAAACCGAATCAACATTGTTTTAACAGTTGGCTTTTTGCATTTTGTTGCAGGCTGTAGTTGGTGGTCTCCTTTTGAAGCTACCCTTTACAACCATTTTTGAGTATCTTCAGGTTGGCTTCAATAAGCTTTCATATTATGACTCCTTGAGGTTCATATTACTGCTGATTTCTTTGTACTTTGGGAACTCATAAGGTTTATTTAGTGGGTGCTCCACTTGTAGGGTTAAATATATTCAAAATTTTGGCCTTTGCTATATCCTCTTTCGTGGGTGAGATACCGTTTTAGTTAAAGTAGCTGTAAATAATAGCCTCTTAACATGCTTTTGGCAAAGCATAGTGATAGACTTGGCCTTTATTATATGCTCTTTTATGGGTGAGCTGCCATTTCAGTTAAACTAGCTTTAACTCAATGGTCTCTTTGCTTTTGGCATAGCACAATGATAGCTTTGGCAGAGGCTATGGCCTCATTATGTCATGAATAAATGGGGCGAGATGTTCTGAATTAAAATTTAGGGGAAAATGTTGGGCACTACACTTTTTCAGTTTTCTTCATATTTGATAATCATATAATTATCATGGTCATTAGATGATAGCTTTTAAGTACAGTATTTGTTATTACACCAAAAATATCATAAATTAATCCTATACAGCAACCATTTCTGATACCTGAATGTTTTTTATTGCAAGAGAAGATGTTAAAAATCATTGCATCATCAATGAGAAGCCTCGAGCGTCATGCAATGTTTTATCTTGCTGCTGCCGTCTCTGACTTTTATGTTCCATGGAAGAGCATGGTAATGATTCGATATGATAAAATCATCTTCCTTTACTAGACTGAAATATAATTTTCATTTGGAGAATCTTCATGCATCTCTCTATTCTGTGAGAGAAAAAACGACTGATTAATTGCACAGGCAGAGCACAAGATTCAGTCGGCATCTGGCCCTTTAGACATGCGACTTATGCAAGTCCCGAAGATGCTCTCAGTGCTGAGGACAGAATGGACTCCCATGGCTTTCTGCATATCCTTCAAGGTGAGACACAGTGGTGCACTCACTTTATTGTCTGCTTTGGAAGCTAGAATCAAGTATAATGAATTCATTGGTTATGTTTTATCTGGTTTTGATCAACAGCTCGAGACGGATTCAAAAATTCTCCTAGAGAAGGCCAATATGTCTCTTAGAGAGTACAAAATGCATTCAGTGGTAGCGAATGAGTTATTGACCCGGAAAGAGGAGGTTACGGTGGTGACAGAAAACGGAAATATTTCAGTTTGCCGGGATAAGACTCGACCAGGGTCTGATGTGGAGGATCCAGTGATTGAACTCCTAGTGAACAGACACTCAACTTACATTAAAGATGCTAGCACATGATCTCTAGGTAAGCAAGGCATCTCCTGATAGCTTTCAAAAGCATACTCTTATCCTTTGGATTTCTCCATTAACGCAGCTTCTCTTTACTGTTACGAAGACTCAGAACAAGTAGTTTTCAAAACCACACTCTTATCCTTTGGAATTTTATATACAGTTTCTCTTTTTGCCTTTCTTTTAAGCACGGAAGTATCGTATGTGTATGTGTCATGCTACATAAATAATTTAGTAGGGGGGTAGGGTCATATGTACAACATTTTTCTACTGAGAATCATCATCTGTATCATCAAGCTCAAGGCCTTCTGCAGCTAAAAGCTGACTTATGACCTTTTTCTTTTCCTCTTCTGCTTTCTTTCGCATCAAATCCCTTTTCTTCAGCACTAGTGTATGCCGTTTAAGAGTGTTGTTGAATTGTTCTATTGATGCTTTCTTCTCTTTTGCAAAGATTTTTCTTTCTTCATCTGGATCTATCTGAAATTACACCCAAAATACAAACTTAGGATATGCAGAAACTATATTGGAAAGACTTGCTATCTGTTTGACTGAAATATAAAATAATGATGTGAAGTTTGTGGTGCACAGGTAATGGAAACCAGTAATATGATATCAACAGTCTTACGGATTTCGAGTCAGAATCTGGAATTAGTTTGAAGCTCGAAGATCAAGTTCTGATAATGGAAATCTATTTCTTCAATTCTAGACCATGTGTACTTCGGTAAAGTTCTCCAACATAACATCATTACACTCTCCTCTCAACAGTCCCAGATGCCAAGTTCTTATTTACTGCAGTTAAATGAGTTTCACAGGGGAAATGTCCTACAAAGAGGGATACCCCATATGAGTCCCAAGAATAAAATCACCCTTTAACACATAATAACCTAGCTGTCTAACATTGAAACCATGCTGGTAGCTGATACTTGAAAAGAATTGACCTAATATTGAAACTATACACAATATTTCACTTCTGAAACTTAAAGAGAAGCATACCATCAGGATGATAGAATTTGGCCAAACGTCTGTATGCACTCTTGATCTGTTCTTCATCAGCATCCCTTTCTAACTCTGTTTTTTTAGAAATCAAAGTTCCAGCAAACCTAGAAAAAAATCAGATTTTCTAATTCTGGAAAATTATCCGACTGTAAAAAGACGCATAAGCGTTAAGACAATTACCAAGAGTTTCGTAAGGGGATTTTTGGTCGGACCAATTCGATGCCTTAACGGCAGTTCTCCTTTGATTGACCCGAAACCAAGGTTCCTTCCGGCTCAAATTTCTGGACAAATTGAACCACGGAGGGAACGAAGACGATCTGGATCGAGCTTGGTGGAGGTGGAGGAGCCTGCTACTACACATTAACGAAGAAAAGACCCTGGGCGGTCTATAAACTGTCCTCAAATTGCTCATTTCCTCCTTTTTCTTCTTTTTGAGACAGGTTATGAGCTTAAATTATTAGAATTAAAATAAAATGAAATAAGATTTTAGAAAATTAAGAATTTAGGGTTTTCTCGATAAGAAAGGGGGATTTTGCATGGCAGGCAAACTGAAAAAAAAAGGACTGAAAATTATTTTCATATAAAAAATCAGTATTTTAATTTCTTTTACCAGGAAGTGAAGAGGATACTAATATTATTAGTTTAATAATAAAATAATTATATAAATTTTTAGTTTTTTTATTTAAATTATTTTTCTCAAAAATATATATTTAAAATTTATTTTTTAAAATATTTGTTTGTTAGCGATAATAAAAATATTTATTATCTAATCAAAATACAATTTATGATATACTTTTTTATTATTTTTCTAATTTCGAATATGCTAATTTATTTCCCTACTAAATTGAAGGTGTGACAATATTTTTGTCTCGAACCTTTAAAAAGTTATTTTTTATTTTTTTTATTTTTTGTCCTTGAATATTTATTTATTTATTTCAAATCAAACCAACATAAAATATTGATAGATTTAAATAATTTCTTATACAATTTTCATATTATTGCTTTTACAATTTTTTTTTTTACAAATTTTAATAATATAAATTTATTTTCTTATATTTTTAACAGTTTTTATTTCTAATATTATTTTTGAATGCTTTTAACCTTTTGTGGAAAAACAAAATAATCAACATCAGCATTGGTAAAAGTATAAAATAGTTGACAGATATAGTTTTGTTGGTTTAAATTATAATTTGACCAAAAAAAACTTCACATGTCAAAAAGAGATACATACATACATGCATACATATATACATGCATACATACATACATATCATATGTTGCTTTTCATACTTCATAAACCAAGACCTCCCAAAATCCATTTCCTTACCAGTTGAGGAACAAACTTCTGGTGCATACAGCCTACTACACATATTGATGTTTCTCTAAGGCCTAACCTACACAGATTCACGTGGACGAGCGGCCCAAAGTGAACTCAGAGCACGTAGACGATGAAAGTATTCCCCCATGGCAAGAAAACCTCGAGCTGCTTGACGGGTTGTCAGGATTCGAACCATCTGTTGCAATGTCTGCTGGCGAAGGTGGTCTGCCTGTTCTTGGAAACATAGCATGTGAATTCCAGTAAACAATGTGGACATCTTAGAGCTTAGAGCTTAGAGTAGACACAATTGATGTAAAGCATACAATGAAACCGAAAACCGAAAACTGAAACAACGAAAGAAAATTGAGGATGAATTAGTAATGTCATACTCATACCTGGTTTACAAAGTTCTCTAGAGCTTCCAACTTGTCTATGGCATCAACCATCTGAGCTCTGTAGTTCCCCGAACACAAATCGGTCGCTACGCCTTCGGCTAAACTCTGCTGAAGTTTATCTACTCCTAGGGAAAGAGCATCTTCAGCTTGCTGAGATGATTGTCGAAGGTTACACACCTCTAAATGTTGTTGATCGGTCAATGGCTCAATTTGTGGTACCACAACCTGAACAAGCAGAATTATTAACCGATAACAGACCGGAGGTCTTTCGGAAAAAGTAATAATAAGAGTTAAATGGGACTGAGAATTACATTTAGAATCTCTGATGGGCGGAATCCTCCGATCCAGTGGAAAAAACGCTCGGCTGAAGTTCTCCAAATGCCTGAGATCACATAGAAGACATCCGCCTTTGCAGCACCTGCCTTCATACGGAACAGATTGCAGTAGTGGTTCAAGCCACTTTCTACCAGTATACTGAGCTCGATGTCGGTAACATGTGCCTGGAGTGCGGTTCTAAGTTCGCAAATCTGTCTGTTTTGCTCTTCGATCCAGTGTGCATATTCCATCTCGAATGCGGTAATCCCTGACAAATTCACATGAAACTATTCTAAACAAGAAAGGAACATATACACTGGACAATGACACAAGACATGTGATGTCCATAGGGAGGGAAACCTTTACTTATAACTGTTTACCACTTTGATCACAAACCTGAGTTTACAGTTCCAGGCAATCCAAAACAACCAGTATCTGATACGCCGTTTATGTATATACCCTGCATTAAGGCATGAATCGGTTACATATGCCGCATTTAGAAACACGATTAAAAGGAGAAAACATACCTGCTGCCTAGCTCTTTCAAGTTCTTGCTCCAGTTGAGCTAGTTTCAAACGGCTTGATTCTAGTTGTTGAACATAGGCCTACAAGATAAAATCAGTTCATAAGTACTTGTAGCCAATACTTTATATGGAATGCATTTCCCATCTACCTTTTTCCGCAGACGGCTTTTGCGAGCCGCTTCACGATTCTGTGCTAGACGTCTCTGTATCTGCACATACCATGGTTCTTTAAATAAAATTATATAAGATCTATACACTTGAAACAAGTATCGAATGTGGTGAATCCGTTACCTTATCGGTGGGCTTGTTCGTCTCTTGATCACTTATGGAAGGTTCAACTTGCTCACAGGATATATACTCAGCCTATGATTTGAATCACCATAACTTAGCTATATAGCCTGCAACTGCAGAAAATGCTTAACCAACCAAGAAAAAGAACAGTAATGCAAATTCACCTTGTTCTTTAGGCTGACATCTGCCGGCACAATTGTGGATGATCCGGTATGCAGACTATTGTCACCATTGAAGGTCTCCCCCCACCTGCTTATGTGGTGGAATTGCTCGTATATCGCCATCGTTCTCGTAAATTCGGTCGATGGAGAGTTCATAGTCTATCAAGCAACTGAAACAGAACCATCAACCAACAAAAAACTGACTAAATCTCATGCCAAAATGACCAAGTCTGCCATTTTCAACAATATTCACATGATCTTGTTACCTCTATCTATGGATCAATCTCCATGGATGGACAAATGCCTGAAACAAAAACCAACTCGATACTTGTAAAAGTCCCAAGAACTATGGAACAAAGACAGCAACATGTACTAAATTCATAATCTGAGCAAAATTCACATGTTACAATCATGATCATCCACAAAGTATGCTAAAGTTCATGCTTGAGGAATCTACCAAAAGTTTCAAGTTTCTCATAAACCCAAAATTAACAAAAAAACTGAGAACTGAGAAACTTCACTAACCTTGAGGATCAACAGAACTTGCTAACATCAAAGTTCTTGAAAGAAAGGCAAATGAACACTTCAAAACTCTATTTTTTTTCTGGGAAAAAGCAGCTTCATCCACTCATTGGAATCAAAGAAAGAATAAAAAACAACCCAGAAATTAAAAACAGTGCGAAAACATTTGTAAGAATCTCTAGTCAAAATCTCTGAAAAAGAAAGAATCGATAGTCAAACGTTAGCGTCCGAGTGTTGTTGTCACTTAAAGCAGCATAAGTATGTATAAGCAAGCAAAAGAAAAACGCTACCAACTTGGGGAAAAAATATGCGCATCAACTTTTTAACGTACGCATCCCCCTTAACCTACGCTACTTATTAATTAAATGGGTAAATTTATATTTTGGTACTTTAACTTGACTCCAATGTTCAATTTGGTACTTTGAGTTTTTTTTTTTTCCAATTAGGCACTAGAACTTAGTTTCTTGGTTCAATATGGTACTTATGTTTTTTTCTCCCACAATTAGGTACTTAAATTCGATTTGTCGTTTTTCGGCGATATCACGATAAGAAAAATATTGATCGAGTTCAGTGATTGAAAGGATGAGGTCGAGGGTCGATGGTGGTAGCGGTGATGATTTGGGGTTTATTGATTTTAGAGATTTAGTAAATAATTTGAAGTTTTTTAAAAATTGAGATTTCAAAAAATAAATTTAAAGTTTTTAAAAAGTTGAAAAATAATATTTCTACCACATGTCTAATTTTAATTGAACATTGTTTTTTTAAACTATCATTGATGGTCGGACACCTAAATTTATAACGATTAAAATTTTAAATACTTATTTTTATAAAAATATTTTAAAAATCTAAAATTTAAAAATAATATAATTTAAACATTTATTTTTTATTTAAACCCAAAATATACTTGGATGATGAATTTTGTGGTTGGTAAAGATAACAGACAACCACTCAACTCTTTGATAAAAAAAATGGACAGCCACTCAACTCTTTTATAGACTTTTTTCTTTCCAAAATACTACATTTCCAAATGATTAATAATAACCATATAATATATGAAATGATTTTTAACTAAAGCAGTCTGATTGATCTAAGACAACATTAATAAGACAATGACAATTGTTATTAACATTTAATCATTATTAGAACCCATAATTAGAATAAATTATATTATACATAATTTATACTGAATGAATTTTCGTTAGTTAAAATATACTCATAATCATTAGACATCGATCCTTTAATTACTGTATTATAATATTGATGTTCAAATTCGTAATCTGTAAAAACAATAATCGTTTTCTTAACTATTGAGGCAAGATAATACTCGTCTTTCTAGTTTCACATTTTTAGATTTATATTATTTTTTATGTTATGATAAACTATTTTAAAATTCATAGAATTTTTAGTTGCGCATGCGTTGCAACGGAGATCGGATGCATTGCACGGAGGTGTGCTTGTGGATGTTCTTCATGAACTTTTGTCTCGGTCTTGGTTGATTTAGGTTAGTTATATTAGTCGAGAAAAAGACATGGTGACGAACAACCTTACTGCTAATAATACCCAAACTCGAACTCGATTAACTCAACTTGTTATCACCCATAGATAAGATCGCAATCCCAATGAAAACAAGTTGATTGGTTTATAATGAAAAGTAGCAGAGGGTGTGTCATTCCCATTCCAATTGAAGATGACAATAATTTTGAGATAACCAAGTTTTGAGGTGTGAAGGGCCAAGGGGCTACCCTCATCATGGAGGTGATCTCTCAAATAATATCATCCAATTGCATGCATGATATGATCTGGCCATCGCCATCACTCTTTTAGGCTCGTACCTGCAACACATTGCCCCACAAAGACGTAGCAAAGATGTGCATTACATAATCACAAAGGGATACCTACTCAATCATTCAATCCACAATCATACTCACATTTGTTTTAAATATTTGTATATTAAAAAAAATTATAACCGATAAGGATTAATCTAAGCGATAAATAATTTAATTTTATTTAAATCGAAAAATATTTTCCGTCCATTTATCATTAGGGACAAAGTTAAAAATCAAAGTTAGAAATCAATCTAAAACCTGATTTTAAATAATTTATTTAATAATTAATTTGATTTAATCGATGATTAAATTACTCGTTTGAACATCTGAAGGGCCAACCTCCCCTCACCACATAAATCCCTCCCTGTTGGTCCCTCGATCACTATTTAAACCTTTGTCCGTCTGTCTTGGTAGTCCGACGAGTATGGGCAATGACTCGAAAAGGATGGCCGATGGGTGCATGCAGAAAAAAGAGACAACCCCATCGTCCCACTAACGATGAGGGAAGCAACAAAAGGAATAGGGTTGGGTAGCCAACTCAAAACATGTAGGAAAAGCTGGAAAACCTCGTCTCAATGGCATTGGCATCTAGGAAAAGTTAAAAAAGTAACATAAAAGACGGGTAAAAACAGTTGTATCATTTTTTATAAAATCGTAAAATTTCGATATATATATTTTTTGTATATACCGAATTTTTATAAAAAAATATAAAAAGTTTAGTATATTGAATTTATTTCAAAAAAATTAAGAATTTCGATATATATCAAAAAGTGTGAACTAAAATCCTTATTTTTGTAAAAAAACCGATATAATTGTTTTTAACCGTTTTTTAAGGTCGTTGTTCCCTATAACTTCTTTTTGCATCTCTTGTAAAGTTGTTGAGGCTCAAATTTACGGTTCCGAAATATTAAATTCTTTAAGGAATGATAAATGTTTGAATTTTAATATTATGAATTGAGCAAATTGAATTAGATTGCTCCGATAATAGATAGTCCCTTTACCTTATGAAAATATCCATTATTGATTTTTTATGTCAATTTTTTTCTCAAATTTGACTTTTAATTATTTAAATTTTATTATTGATAAAAATATAAAAAAATTAAAAATCGCTAATAATTTTTTAATATATATCTTATAAAAATTAATTATTTAAAATATTTAATATAAATAGAGTCAAACTCTACAAATTTTAACTTTTAAAAAGTTAATAATGAATAAATTTAATGAGACGGAGATAATATTTATAATATCCGATTTGAATTAATCAATAAATGAATCGAATATGAATAATTATATAAAAAGACTCCAATGAATAATATTTTTCTTTAAAATAATAAAGTATTTTTACCTACACTTTTTAAAAACATGTTTGCTTTGCAAAATATTTTATTTCTTTTTAAATATTAAATCCTCAAAAATATAATTTCAACTTTATTAGTTGTTTTTGGAAAGATGTCTATATGATTTTCCCGAGAAAAAAACAAACTCGACGATAAAACAAAGGCCGAGTGGGCAATGTATATGTTAAAGTAGGCTTTTTCTTTTTCTACATGATTGCCACTAGATATAAGATGAGCACTAAGATGGGAAGGATATGGTTGTATAATTGTATTGTTTATTAATTTATAAAAATATTAACATTATTAATATTACTATAATATCATGAGATTAAAGTTTGATTAATTTAATTATTCCACGATTTTAAATCAAAGATTAAATTAATTTTTAAAATATTAAATAAAAAATTATTATTTATAAATACACTATAATCATCGTAGCTTATTAAAAAATTATTTTCCCTGCTCTCCTAATAACTCATAGAATGGAATTCAAGTGATTTTTTTAGTAGGGTTTTGGACAAACGTAACATGAGCAATTGTACAAGTCCACTAAAAAAGAGGGCCCAAAAATTTTGATAAACTACATTTATTAAATGATGTTAATCTCGAAATTTATTGTAAAAATTTTAAAAATGTTCTTAAAAAATATGAGTTATAATTGTTAAAACGTTATAATTATTTTCTAAATATGACAATTGATTATAAAATCTTATAGATTATTCTTATTATTATTGCTTATGTATAACTAGTGAGGTTTTGGACATGTGCAATAAAAACGATTGCACAGAGACCCTTAGAAAGGACAATTACTTTTAAATGACACATTTTTAGAATTAGTGGGGCTCATGAACAATTGCTTTTAAAAATGATATTTTAATAAATTACATAAGACTCTAAAATCTTTGAACCGCCCTCGATTTTTATATAAATTATTGCTGCCAAAAGTATATAAGATATTTTTATTTTTGTTACAATGAAATGAAATTTTTAAACAATTTGAAGAATGAATGCTTTCTGTTTCTTAGTTTTGAAACTAAGAGAATTAAACCTCAAATTTTATTGGTATAATATCTCTTTAAGTCCCTAATAGTTTTAAAATTAATCAAATTAAACTTTAACTTTCTAATGTTTAAAATTTGAATGGATAATTTAACAATTAAACCATCACTTAATCCCCCTCCTAAACTTTCTTCTTGATAAATCTCTATTTTAAGGCATGGAAATTGACTAATTATGATGTTTTATATTTTTTTTCAACTAAATTGTGGTGTATTAGAAAATAACATCACTTAATTATGATTCGTATTAGACTTTGAATTCGATTTCGAATAATCATACCTATTCATAAAAATGACTTTTTATATTATCATTTAATACACTATCAACGTATACCTTTATTCACTGACGATGTATGTCGTATGATGTTAAAAAATATTCTTAAAATTTGATTGTATAGTTATTTAGTCTATATTTTTTAAAGTAATTTAATCTTTAATATTTTATTCTGGGTCCCCCTTTTATAGATAATAATATTAGTCAACTTACGATAAACATTTTAAAATAATTTGATAGAATGACACATCAGTAAATATAATATTTTTTTGACTGAGGTATCATTTTGACAAGTAAACATCTTTGTTTATATGACACTGCTATATCGACTAACACGTTTATCATGCTATTTTAAACAATCAATTATTAGTTGATTAACGATTTTCATTTACATAAATATTATTTTACCCTAAAATAAAATATTAAAAATAAAATACTTCTTAAAAGTAATAAAAATTAAAGTGATCATTTAAAAAAATATTAATGATATTTTTTTAACATTATATCTTTTAATAATATGTTATATATTTTTTAAAATTTTACTCTTTTTGGATTTATACATTGGTAGCGTATTAAATATAAACTCTATTTTTATATTTTATTTTAAAACTATGATTGAGTTACTTTTTTAAATCTTTATTAGTTTTGAAATTAGTTGAAGTAACCCTAATCTCGTTGTTTAACTTTTAAATTGATAGTTTAACAGTTAAGCTTTATCTTTCATTTTATTACCATTTAGTATTGCCACCTTAAAACCTTTTGTCTTTGATTGTCCCTGTTGAAAATGACAAATAATAATGGTAAGGATAACGATAACTATAATTATGTTGATGAATTATGTTTATAACTATCGCCTTAAACAAAATATATAATTTGAATATTTTTTTATAATAAATTAATTATTTTAGATCCTATAATCATTATATATAAAAATATTAAAAATTCAATTAAAAGATTCGAACGAAAATAAATACAAATAAATCTGACCGTATCAACAAACGAATTACAGAAAAGATTAAACTATAGAAAGTCCAAATCAAAATTAAACGCAGTAAAAAATTATGTACAAACGTAAACTATTTATTCGAATTCAATTTGAAGTATCATAACAAAGAAGATCAACGATTAAATATATTTGTAGAATTAAAGGATATAATTATTACTCTAATAATAATATTTAAAGAAATTCATATACTAATTTAAATAATAAATAACTTTCATTAAAATAACGTATACAAGATAAAATTCGTTGATAGAGTAAAACATATTTAATTTCATTTATTTTTATAAGAACCCTAATTTTTATTTTTACCTAGAGATAGAAAGAAGAGATTTGAGGGGAATAATATTCTTGATAGATTTTGAACTTAAGATTTAAGAGAAAAAACAAGAGTAAGTGAACAGTTTTAATCAATCGATCATCGACGCTCGTTCAGTTTTATTTATTTTAATATTATTGAATAAATAAAAATAATAAATTTAATAAAATAAAAATTATTTTATTTAAATATTATAATTTTAATCCTTAAACTCGATTAATATATTCCATTAATTGATGCAAATTACTCCAAGTGATTAGATTTAGACCCAAAGCAACGATAATGCTGTCCAGTGCCACTGACGCCCATACGTCTTCTTTTTCTTGACCTTTTCCCTTTTTCTTTTCCTTTTTATCAAAATAACCTCAAGGCATCAGTGATCTAAGAGACGTTCATTACTTTTAGATTTACACAAATCGGTGTCGTTTTGCCATCTAATAGGCTCTTTTTCATATTCATTTTCGTAGGTGTCTTCCTTGGATGATGGACACCATTAGTCTAGAATAAAAATTTATCGTCTTTTTCGGTGTTTATACGTATGTTCATACTCTAAAAATATGTTTATAGTTTTAAGTTAGGTTTAGAATTTAAAGAATTAAGATATATTAGTATATTTTTAAGTTTAAAATTAATATTTAATATTGGAACATTAAAAGTACTTAAAATAAATAAAAAGATAAAAGATTTGTGTTCGCTACTTTACGTTAAATTTTCATAGTTTGAAATTAATAATTGATTGATATAGTGGGACGAAATATCAGATCTTTTAATTAATATCAGAGGTTCGAGTTCTGGTATTATAAAAATAAAACAATTAGTTTGGAAGGATCACTTGAGAATTTAAGGAGAAAATGATGTTTAAGGTTATATTTAAGAAAATAAGTGAGTTTGAAAAAATAGATCAAAACTTACGGTGTTGCTTAGACTTCATCACTTACAGGTGGCGAGATCCATATAAACCTTTGGATTAAACTGAAAATATATTGATTTTAACGTTATACATAGATCTCGCCACCTGTAGGTGTCAGAGATCAAAAAAACATTATTCCTTTTGACTTATTCTTTTAAATATTTTTCAAACATACCTATTTTTTTAAACTTTATTATTCAATTAAATTGATCATAATCACTTTTTAATAAATTATTATAACATTTAATTTGAATTAATTCATTAATAAATTATACGCATGTAATTATATAAATAATTTTGGTGGCTTCAAATCAAAACGAGGCCAGATTTGAGTGGAATGTCCTTTCCCTGTGTATGAAACAGTTTTTTTTCCTCTTTAGGCTAATGATGTCGTGCGAGGCCTAAAAGTCATTAAAAGTGCAAACCAGTAAGTGGAGGAAACACCTTGGGAGGGGATTCTTCACTCTGATTTAACACACAAATAAATAATTAAAAAATACCATACGAGAGAGGAATATTCTTTTGTAGCGGCTGAAGAGAATGTTGGGGGTTTAGAGGGTTATAATTAGGGATGATAATGAGATGAGTCGAGTTTGAGTTTAGTTTGGTTTTGCTTGATTTGGAAATAATGTTTTGGGTCAATTTGGGCTTGAGGTTCGGTGAACTTGGAATTTTAGGTTTGTGCTTGACTCAAAAATAATATTATAAGGTTCGATTCGGGCTCGAAGCTCGTCAAATTCGGCTCGAACTCGTCAGACTTGACTCGATTCAAAATAGATAATTTTGTTATATTTTTTTATAAAAGATAAAGATTCTCGTTAAAAACTCAATTTATTTTAGTTAACTTACTTTTAATGGACTTCTCCTATTTTACTTTATTGTTTTTATTTTACTAAAGAGATTACTTTTAATATATATGTAACATATATAATATAATTATTCTAAATTTGTTCACAAACTTTTTGAATCGAGCTTGGGTAAGCTCGACTCAACTCGTTAAAATCTCAAACCAAACCTGAACCTGAATCGAATTTATTAAAACCGAACGTTAAACGAATTTTAACTGAGTCAAACTCGAATAACTCACGAGCTGATCAGATTTATTTTTATTATCACCCCTAGTTAAAACGGAGGTTTTAGAGCAGACCTTGTACTGAATATTTGTCAACTGTCACCTTCGTATAGGGCAGCCCTGCCCTGGGAGCATGGGTGTGAGTAACTGTCATAAAAAGAGAGAAAGGATTTGGTAATAAAAAACACGATGATGTTTGGTTGTGGGTATGGAAGTTTGAAGGACATGCAGTTAGATAGCATCACCTTTCGATTCGGACCACAGTTTCTGCCGAGATTTCCATCCCACAACCCAAACCAAAAGGATATTTTTTTTATTTAAAACATTAAACAATATTCGACTCGGTTTAAAAAACTAAATTTGATTTATTTTGAAAATATTCAATTATTATTGAATTAATTCGTAATTTTAAAGTTTAAATCGAGTTTTTCAATTATATCGTATATAAAAATATAAAAAAAAATATGTGAATATTATGTATGATTATGAAAAATTGTTTAATTTGTAATAAATTAAAATTATAACACTATAAATGTTTATATAAATTTGAACATAAACTTGATTCGACTTGAAAAAATTAAAATAAAATTTAAGTTATAAAATAAGATTCCTCAGCTCGTTTAACACAATTTTTAATTTGACTCAATCAAAATCTCACACTTAATTAAAATAATGTCTCATTAATATATATATATATATCACAAACTTGATATTATTTTAAAAGATAAGATAATCAACCTAAAACCTATCCATCTTCATTTTTTTCCCACCATTTCTACCATTAATATAGAGCCCAGACTCATCAGGCACCAGCAGCACACGGAAACACCTAAAACCCGGACCCTTCCCTAACACATTGCCCTAAATTAGTACAATCAAATCGGGCATACTCGTACGAATCGTCTTGTTTTAGTAATTAAAAAAACAGTTATTATTTTGAAAGTCACAGATTCAAGCACTAATAATATAATATAATGATTAAATGATCAATGTCCAATGATTAAAAATATATTCTAAAACAAATACTATTTGTTACTATCGTAGCTGATTCAAAAAAAAATCAACCCTAACTCATAGTGCATACCATCTACTCGTCAAACTGAAACCAACACACAAATTATCTAAATTAGGGATGGATAAAACTCGAATCTACTAAAAAAATTAAATTAATTCACTCGATTTAATATAAAATAAAAAAGTTATTTTGACTCAACTCGTAATTTATAAACTTCACTCAACTTAAAAAATTTAAATAAAGTTTGAATTAAGAAATAAAAATTTAAATACCTCAAAATTTTTAATAATCAATTTATCACTTTTCATATTTGAGTTGAGTTTGTCAACTCTTTATGATATATCATGTATATGTCATGTGAAAATATAATATATATATGCATATAAAAAGTCGCTAAAATTAAAATTAATATGTATTATAATATTATAAATAATTATAATTAAAATTTTATAGAAAATCGAAAATCAGATTCTATTCGACTTGAATTTTATAAACTTGACTCGATTAAAAAAATCTAAATAAAATTTGAATCGTAAAATAAATCTTATAAACTAGAATAATTTAAATTCTTTTGACATGATTTGACTCGATCGAACATCCAACTCTAAGTCTAACCAGACCTAAAAAAGTTCAGAAAGAATCATAAACGCAATCCAACAAATGATGGGTAGAAACTTGCACAAATCTTTACTCCTCTCCTTGTAATTGTTCATTGGATACAATTTTATAAATTAGTTTTTAAGTTGAAATATTTTATAAAAATATTTTTTCAATTTATTATTACTTAAATTGTTATTTTGAATCAAAATTTAAAAAATATTAAAAGAGACACAAATCGCAATAATTAAATGAATGGTTAATGATATTCATATTGTTTCATTTTGTATGTGTTTGAATTTCGATATTCGTTCGGAGCATGTAATTATCTCTCTACTTAATAAAAAAACTTATTAAAAATCTTGATTAATTCAAAAACCTATTAATTTAACTCAACTTTGTTCGATTAATCATTTCTAAAATAAGTTAATTTAATTAATTAATAATTTTAAAATTTTGATTAATTCAATTTAAATAAATAATCGATCCGATCATTTGAACTACACTACTTCGGTTGGTGTGGTATTTGGTCTGAAACCTAACTACCCAAGCAAGTGTATGGAGGTAGGTGGTTTGAATGGTGGCTTTGAGGGTCTATGGTTTTGGTCCTTACAAACCCATGGAGGGGATAGTTTGTATGTTATTTATTACTAAATGGCTCAACACATGGACAGAGGTACCTTAGGAAGAGGGGTCTATATTTTTTTTTTTATTAACGTATCATTACGTTTTATTAAAATCTTTATCTATACGATATTATCATGTCATTGTGATGTCATGGATGTTTATCGCGTTATTTGAATCTTACTAAAAAAATATAATTCGGATTTTACTAAAAAAATATCTGAATAAATAGTTGTTGAGGTTAATTTTACTTAAAAAGAATATGGTTTGAATAAATAATTTAATATTAAAATGTTTAATTTAGTTAACTTTAAATAAACAATAACATTTGAATAGATGATATTATAAAAAATACTGAACTAAATTATAAAATTAAAAAAAAAATTAAATAGAATAAACCGGAAAAGACCCAATAAATATTGTGTCTTGTAATAAGAAAAAAGGGTGTTTCTTGCAGTTGTCTGTCATTAAGCTGTTCCTTCCAAGTTCCAAACATGAGGGAATCACATACCAAAACGACAACATCAACGATTGTTTCTATATTTGTTTTGTTATTTTATACATTCTGCTAAAACAACTCAGCATTTGGAGCAATGGGATTAAGTATTGAATCCATTGAGAAGTCGAAAGATTCAGATTTTGATATTATGAATAGAACAGACTGAATTAACATAATTATCTTATAACATACTTCTATAATATTCGGTATAAATTAATCTTCCAATAAATCAGATATCGGTATTCAAAAAAACAACCAACACCTTTTCTCTTTCCACGCCTATGCATTTGTCTTCTTAGCCTCGGTTTCTTCGCTGTTGGCCTATATATAATCCCAAGCTCAGTTGCTTGGTGTACCCAACAATTAGCATTTTCATTTCTGGGTTACTTGCTGTCTTTAAGGTTTGGTTTCTTGTCTTGTTTCTTTGAATCCATGTTGTCCTTTGATTTATAATATTAAATTTGAGTTTTTGATCCTTGGGTATGTCTGATTATTGTCCAATGCTTGGGGGTTCTGCAGATTCTTCTTGTCTGTTGTCTTTTGATGTTTAAATGTTTGGGGTTCTTAATCCGGATTAACTGTAATTTAACCATTGATTTAGAACAAGTTAATAAACCTTAATGTCATAATCATAATTAACAGTTACTGTTGTATGCTTGTGCTTTATTATGTTTATATAGGTGTTCTTAGATGAATAGTTGTATTATCTTACATTTTCAGAATGGCAAATGCTATGTTGCACCAAACAGTTGGAACTCTTCAGCTGCTCGGGAATTCCGGAACTCGTTGCGGAATCCGGAAAAACTTGGTAAAGTTGATTCCCAGAGGTTTTGAGGTTGAAGATGGGCTCTTAAACAGAGGGATTTATTGTTCTGGAGAGGGAAAACTCGGTGTAATTCGAGCTTCAGCTTCGCAAACCTCTGTTGTTGATCCTGTTTTCTGCCCCTCGGATAATGGCATCCGTGAATCTCGCACTAAATCGAGTAAGCCGGACCGTCCAACACATAAACTCGATCGGATTGCACTATATTGTTGAGTTGTTTTAAGTAGCACAGATCCTAATTTCTCAAGAAAAGCACTTTGATTCCAACTGATGCAACTGAATTGGTTTCTCCTCATAAGGCAGGGACCAAAACCGGGTTCAGCTTGTGAAATCTTCTGATTCTTTTTCCTGATATACATTGCAGATGAAGTAGCTTTGATACTGATCCGTCACGGCGAGTCGTTATGGAACGAGAAGAATCTTTTTACAGGTTGTGTCGATGTGCCATTAACTAAGAAGGGGGTGGAAGAGGCAATTGAAGCTGGAAGGAGAATCAGCAATATACCAGTCGACATGATATATACATCGGCACTAATCCGTGCACAGATGACTGCCATGTTAGCCATGACGCAGCATCGCCGGAAGAAGGTAAATCGCTGGTAGTTTGAATCATTCTCTAGTTTATTAGACTGATACATTCACCTGTTGGCAGGTCCCAATTATCATGCATAATGAGAGTGAGCAAGCAAAGGCATGGAGTCAAATTTACAGTGAAGAAACCATAAAGCAATCAATTCCAGTTATAGCTGCTTGGCAATTGAATGAAAGAATGCAAGTTTATTTTCCTTTTTCTCTTTATCAAGGAGAATGATTCATGCTTTTCGGATTTGTCGGCTTACAAGCCGTCTCAGTTTTTCTGAGTTCTCATTCCGGTATGATTCATGAAGTACATGTTACTACGCAGGTACGGAGAACTACAAGGCCTTAATAAACAGGAAACCGCGGAGAGCTTTGGGAAGGAGAAGGTTCATGAGTGGCGCAGAAGTTATGATATACCTCCACCGGCCGGCGAGAGTTTGGAGATGTGCGCCGAAAGAGCTGTTGCATATTTTAAAGATAATGTCACTTCTATATTTTTCTTTATCTGATACATGATCCTTTAGTCGATCCATTAGGCCTTCGATAAATCCCGAGATGCAGTTCCTTTAATCGATTCATTCGGAATCTAACAATGAATCCTCTGTTTGCAGATTGAACCCAAACTTCAATCCGGAAAGAATGTCATGATTGCTGCCCATGGGAATTCATTAAGGTCCATCATCATGTATCTTGACAAGTTAACCTCCCAGGAGGTATGAACCCTTTTCTTTGTTCTATTCGAGATGTTCATGATCTTACCGGCATTTCTTGTTATAACGACAAGTCTAATATTCGATCGTGTTCTTTATGAGACAGGTTATCAGTTTAGAACTATCCACCGGTATAACTATGCTTTACATATTTAAAGAAGACACTTTCATTAGGAGGGGAAGTCCTGTATCTCCAACAGAGACCGGAGTCTATGCTTATTCTAGGGTATGTAACTTACTCTCAGCATTATTCATGATCTGTTACGGATCTCCGTATAACACGAGATCGACTAATGCATTTGGTTTTGCCGATCGAATTTCATGCAGGGGTTGGCTCGATACAGGCAGAAATTAGATGAGATGTTGCATTGAGATGTCCTACTAAGTAATAACATAACACAGAATTCGATCGAGTTCAACAATGTATTCTCTTTTGATTACCATCTGCATCAATGTCCTATGTTTGTGTTGGTTATAAAAAGGTTGATTTTATTGTGGCATGGGAGCTATCTAAGTCCAAGTTTGATGGTACATTGGTACTTTTAGTTAGTTTTTCAGTTCCTTGTTCATGCCTGATATGCTAGTTTTATTACCGTATTTCTTCATAAATATGGTCAGCTTAGACGTGTCTCTATGTCAAAGATGTGCAAACCCTGCAACAGACAAAGAGGAAAAAATGAGCTCTCATTTTCTTTCATCATTACTTTTTTTCTTTTCTTGCAAAGTTCGGTCCTACCTTGTCCCTGAAAAGCTTGTCCAAATGAGTAGATTTTATTCATATTTGGTGTTTAAAATCTGGTGAGTTGTAAATGTATTAAGCATTGCCAGTGCCTAGAGGTCAAGAAATATGATCGGTAAGGTCATAACATTTAGGAGTGTGTATTATTCGATTTTAATCAAATTAATTGATTAAATTAATTTTTTCGATTAATTCGATTTGTTATTCAGTTATCGATTATTTTGGTTCAAAATTCATTAATTAACCGAGACTATTATACATTAAATATTATATATTTTACATCTACTTTTTTCGGTCATTTTAAAAATTTTAAAATGGTCATTAAACTTTTATCAAATTAGCATAAAAGAAAAGTTTAGTGACTAAAAATCACTTTAACATAATTTAGTGACCTATTATATAATTTATCCAAAATTTTACAAAAATTTTAGTTAATTCAAACACCGATCAAATTAATTGAAATAATTTCGATCCTCTGAAAGTCATCACCTGTACCAAGGGTGGGTAAAAAACACGATTACCCAGTCCTGGTAAGACCTGGTGGATTTTTATCTAGTATAGGTTCCGGTGGAACCAGGACTGGATACAAAATTTAGGTCCCGATCATAACCGGGGCTGGATCTTGATTTTTTGGACCCAGTATTCGATGGGTACCAAGTAATACCAAGACCAATACCAAATATCGGGTATTGGTTTTCTTTTGTTTATTTTTCTTATCAAACTTTCTTTTATGTATGAATATTATAAGTATGACTAGTTTTAAAACTTTAATTTTAAGTCTACAATATTTTAATTTTATTATTCAATATTATTATTGGTGGTTGAATTTTTTTTGCTCTAATTACTCAAATTTTTTAAGAATAAATTAATTGACCGGGTACCCAATGTTGGAACCGGTACCCACCAGTAACGAAACCGGTTCTTAAAATCTAGGACCCAATATGACTGAAACTGGTTCTAATTTTTAGGAACCGTTGGTTACCGAGACCAATACTATTCAATTTGGTCGGGTACTTGATCTTGTCCACCCCTAACCTGTACTACTCCCTTCTAAGTAGTAGTTTAATCGAAGGCATTGGAGATGAATTTATTATGCTGAAATTAACTATAATGTATATAATTCTATCATTAGAAGAAGAAGGTATTTCTGTAAAAGTAAAAATGATCACACAATCGGACAAAGCAGGACATGAGAAAGGAAAGCAGAGCAGTTCTTCCAATTCGGGTAAAAGAATTCTATGATTCCACAGCTGAATATGTGTACAAAGCCGGTTAAGACTTAACATCACAAATTATCTGGAAATACTCCACTTTCCTATCCTATGGTTTGAGATGTCCTTATCTATTACAGAATTTTGAAAGGAAATTAATATTTCTACCCTTAACCCCCTTTCCCTTACTTTGTTAAAATGCCATCCAAACAAACAAACAAATACAGACATAAAAAAACAAAAACCAAAGAAAGAAACAGTGTTCAGCTAACCAACTCGTACCTGCAGGCCTAAGAATGAGAAGTCGCCTTGGTGTCTCTTGCATGTTCAAAGTGCGTACATGGCACCTTTCAACTTTGTTGATTCTTGATAGCATCGTGCAGTGTCCAGCTCCCCGTGATTTCACGCTTGTATATTTAATGAATGTAGTCGTTAATTGGTCCCATGCAGTGTTCAAGGTGTCAGCCAGATATATTGCAGAGAGAGATACAAAGTCAAAACAAGCACATAACTGGGATATCAATAGATAATTGGTTGGACAGCACGCCCAGGGGCCTTCGGTTCCTGGATCAGCATATGACCTCCATAGTGTTCATAAATGAAATTATAGATTAAAAGTGATTTTCCCAAAGATATAGCCTCGTGACTTATTTCTTATTTCCTTTGAAGCATGTGTAAGCTGGTGGGTGGATTTAGGGCGGGGTGTTATTTCATACATCCTGTCCCAAAATCACCACCCTCCTTGCAAGAAATCATAGGAACCAATTTCACACACAAATCTTTAACAGGTAACCAAGCCTTGCGAAAAAGTTCATTGGTGCCCCTTGCAAATACTCTCACCTCGCTCATCATAGGGCAGTTCTCTAACACAAGTCCAGCGTCAACTTGTCACAAAATCAGTATAAATAATTCAATCAATCCTTGTGAGGCCAAGAGCTCTTCACACACTTCAATTACAAGGCTTAGAGAAATAAAGTTATGCTCCAAGGCTCTTCACCATGCACAAGTCAGAACTCAACAGCTAGGAGTCTCTTTTCCCCACAGCACCAGCAGAATTTTGCTTCTTCAGTATACCATATTGCCAGGGATTCCTAGATTTATCACCTGACAGATCAAAATTGTCCAAAGAAGTCTCTATTGGCATTCTCAATGGACGATAATTCCCGTTCCTAGAAATTATTGATGTGCCTGACTTGCATTCATCTTCTGATGGTGTTCCGGACCGGGAATCCGTGTACATATCTAAGGATTTGTGTCTTGGTCCGGCAGACCTTAAACCCCTTATAGTAGAAGCCTTACCCTGTGAAGGGTAACCATGTCCCCTTGGCCCCGAAAAATCTTTGGAGAGTAAATCTTTTGGGAACTCCTTGGGAAGAGAATCCATGTCCATAAAACAATTCCTAGTCTTGGCATCAGCAATTAAGGCTGCCCAGTCATCAGATTGCACCAGAGCACTTGCATTTCCCATAACCTGTTCAAACATCAATGTCAATTCCAGAAAAATAAGTAACAGCAAGAAGTCAGAGGATTATCTAAACTAGAATTTAATAGATGGACAAGCAGAAGAACTCGTACCCACAAAGCCCTTCTGGCACGAGTAAGGGCAACATTCATTCGACGGATGTCAGCAACAAAACCCACACCATGACCTGAGGCCCGGACACAAGACATAATAATGACATCACGTTCTTGGCCTTGGAAAGCATCTACAGTATTAATATATAGGTCCTTCCCTTCCTCTGATTTTAACACACTGTCAAACTCACGTTGTATACATTTAAGTTGCAGTTTGTATGGTGTGATAATACCCACTGTGATTTTTGCCAAACCCAAAGATTTCAAAGTTTTCTGTAGATGCTCATATAAGCGCAAACAAAACACAGCCTCATGGACATTCTGGTATGAAACAGATCCACCTCTATGGGACTCCCGGCCATGGGTAATATCATAGAACAAATAAGGTTTAAGCAAAGGGTCCTTGTAGTAAGCCTCATCGGGCAAGTTGGCAACACTTTCGCTATCAGTAAGACGTCCTTGGTAAAAGTACCTAGAAGGAAAATCCCTAATTTGGGGATGCATCCGATATTGCACAGATAACAACATTGTTGGGCATCCTGCTTGCTGGAACCTTTCAAAAAGGCTTCTACTGTATAAAAGGGTACCAGCAGCCTTGCTAATGACTGTTGCAGGAAGCTGCTGGGGATCCCCTACAAGTACACACCTTGCTGCACCAAGAGAAAGGGGAGGAAGAACTCCAACTTCACTGGCTTGAGCAGCCTCATCAATAACAACCATATCAAAACCATGGGTAAGGCGAGAGAACAACTTACGACCGCTACTGGAGACCGTAGTGAAAACAATCTCTGCCTCATTGGCAAAACTCACCTCAAGGTTAGCCCGGGCTTCTTCTAAATTGAAGTTACTGCCAGCACGGAACCTGGGTTCTAAAATGAGAAGCCGAGACATCTCAACTAGAACCTTATCTCTGTTTTCAACAATTGCAGCCAGGTTCTGCAACAATACATCTCGGTTCTGGTCTCGAGCAACAAGAATATCAGGGTCAACACCAACAGATCCTTGGGACCGAACAGCAACAGCTGCAGCAGCAAGTTCCCTTTGCAGAGTAGCTATCTGCTGAGATAACATAGCTTCACGAGCCCTTAAAGTGTTCATATGTCCAAATATTTCATCACGATTCTTGAGTAAAAGCTGCTCGGTTCTCCGCTCAACAGAAACTGCCTGTGCAGCCTTTGTTTGAGAGTCTACCCCAACTCGGGCCACATCAGGACGATAGATTTTCATCTCACCATCAACGAATCCTCGATCAAGAACACGTGAAAGAAGTTCATCAGTTGCAGCATTAGAAGGAGCACAAACTAACATTCTGGGCTTTGGGCAGAGCTTTGGAAGGGTGCGGAAAAGATTCTGGTCCATATTCTGAAGGACTTCATCAATTGATCCCAGTGGAACATTTTCAAGACTGTTCTCATTAGTTTGCTTATAGCTTTCGGGTGCTAGTTTCTTAAGCAAAGAGGTATAGTAGTGTTGATATTGAACCAGATGGATGACATTTAGCATCCCCCAGACTGTATGTGTCTTACCTGTTCCAGGAGGTCCTTGAACAAGTGTAAAAGGCCATGGCTCTTGCCTCTTTGTCACTCCACTACTTGTTCCAGCAGCTGTATGTGTTGCTGCCCATTGGATTGCTGCAAGCTGAGGCCCATTAAAGGTCCTATGCAAATAATCAACAAAATTAGGTGTGAAGCATTCAGGCATAGCAGGAGTTTGCTGCTCATATTTTGGAAAGTGATCAGGACTCGGTTTTAGGATTGCAGTTTGCATCTGTGACACAAGAGAAATTTTATTAACCACAAAGATGCATCTGGAGTTGGAAGTATTTGAAAAATAATAAATAAGTACCTGCAAATTAAGACGACAGAATGCATGCAATGCCACATACTCCCGCTGGGTAGTTGCAAGAGATCCGAGAACAGTTAGATTCCAAATGGCCTTAGGCTGAAGTTTCAGCAGAATGTGATCATCATCAACCTTGCTGTAAAAGTAATATGTTACTTTTCCATTGAAAAATGGTGCTACATGATAATTTCCAATAGTCTATGGTAGCATAAAAACAAAGAATATCAATAAATGATACTTCACGAATTACCAGTTTGAATCATATGAATCCCCAACATAGAAGTGAAGAATTGCACCGAGAGGATCACGGGTATCAATAGGTATGTGCCGCCTTACAGTACCAGCCACACGTCCAGTAACCTCAGACTCCTCATCTTCTTCAATTGAAGAAGTGTTGTTCGACTTACTTCTAACTATTTGATACAAAACAAAGAAACTAAAGGAATTACATAATCATGAATTTGTAATTATTACTAAATAAATCTGAAAACAGGGTCAATCAATATCATACCTGATCCCAGCCTTGGGGCCCACAAAACTGCAACATCACCCTCCTTGAATGCCCACTTGCACTCATTAGTAGGAAGCACTATCACATCATACCATCCTAAAACCAAATATGATTTTTCCTCAGTTAATAAAAACTACTATAAACAGTTTCGAACAACAAGCCTTGTTTGTACACTAGTGACTAGACCCAAATATCAAAACTAATTAATTGTCGAACTTAGTAAACCCCAAGACAAATATTAACTACTTGAGCTAAGACAAAGAAAGAGACTGAGATGAGTAAATAAGAGCTTCTACCTCTTTCTCGCCTTTCAATGCTTTTGATACGGACCATTATATGTGTATCTCTTGAAGGTGATTCAGTTAACTCTTCCCATGAGCTGTACAGTTGTGCACGGCATTCCTCAAAAAGCAATGGCTCAAATACTCTGACATACTCTTCTACAGATTCAAATCGCCCAGGAACGCACTGCAGTTCAGTATCCTCTGATGCAGGCAGTGATAAATTAGTGGTCAAGTGTAAGGGATAAAAGAAGTAGAGAGAAAAGAATAAATAACAGAAGGGGGGATAAAGATAGAGACCGATGGAAATTTACCTAACACACGAAACAAACCAGGCTATTATAGTATTCATAACGCATAACCTAAAAATGATAGAATAAAATCTAGTAACAGCAAACCAAAAAAGAAGAAAGCTGGAAGTTCCCTCAATTGATCAAATATGCTTCCTTTTAGAGTATAGCATCTTAATGGCCTAAAAGATCATACAAACTATTAAGGATCAACAAAAGTAGAAAATAAAAATTATACACCCTCAGAAATCTCCTACAAAGTGCACGTGCCAGCAATAAAAAACTACAATTGTTTATCCAATAACAATAAGTTATACTAAACACAAAATTCTACAAAGAACAATAATTGAGTGGTAAGCTAGGAAGCTTCACTGATTTGACCCGTGAATAGTCCCTCCGCAATAGAAATTATCTCAGGAAAAGACCAGAAAATGAGAACTATTGCTAATAGAAATTGGAAATCAGTAGCAACAGTACAATGAAAACCAGCTTTCAGAATAAAAAAATACATCTCGTCACCTTCCATGTCCTCTGAGCGTTACCAATCTCATAGAGTGATAATTGAAGGGACATGGATAACTGGAATGAGAGAAATAATAAAAACTGTAAAAGCAAGCAACAGGAAAAAAACAAATATGAATATCTGGAATCAAGAAGTTTTAAAAGTAGTAACGGCTATCTGTAAACATATATATATTGTTACCTGGGTGATTCCAAAACTTTTCATTGGTCACCTCTCGTATAAGGCGTTCCACAGATGTGTCTTGATACGAGGTACTAGTAGAAGTTGTCTTTTTAGGAGGAAAATGTTTCTTGTTTACCATCTTAGTATCCATGGTGCTTTGGTTTATTGAAGCTGCCTTCCTATTAGAAAACTGTGGATTCTTAAGCTGCCTTGAATCTAAGGGTTGCTTCCATGAACCCTGTCTCGGAATTGGTGGTAGATGAGCCTCTGGAAGATCAATGTCACTATTTAACCTCTTAGGCCTGGCAAGTAGTCCTGAATTTGTATTACCATTACATCCGGATTTTAGATTACATGACTCAACTGCAGGACTGCTTCCTTCATGGCATGGTAAATTGACTTGATTCTGATCCTCATTTATTGGCTGATCCTGCTTTTCTCCAACATTTTCACTAAGTTGAGGGGCAGTATGGACTTCTTTCACAGTACGAGTAATAACTGGCACTGAAAAGTTCTGCTTTCTTGTAATAGAATTTTTTATAGGACCAGCTTGTTTAACATCCTCCAAATTTAGAAACACGGTCTTCCTATTCCGTTTCTTTCCCAGCATTGCTTCTTTCTGCTCATCTATCTTCCTCTTTCCTGGATTATTCGCACACTTAAGAGCATAACTAGCTTCAATACCTTTAACTTCTCTTTGTTTAGGCACCAAACCAGGTTCTTCCAGACGATCAACAGATATATCTCCTCTAGCATTGCCTTCTGAATTTTGGCTATTCTTGCCTTTCTGATCACTCAGGTTTTTTTCGAGTCTTAATGGAGTATGACTCTTTTCAGTAGCACTAACAATGTTAACAGTCACACCTGAAGCATTACCTTCTGAAATTTGGCTATTGTTGCCTTTCTGATCACTCAGGTTTTTTTCGAGTCTTAATGGAGTACGACTCTTTTCAGTAGCACCAACAGTGTTAACAGTCACACCTGAAGCATTGCCTTCTGAAATTTGGCTATTGTTGCTTTTCTGATCACACAGATTTTTTTCCAGTCTTAATGGAGAATGACTCTTTTCAGTGGCAGTAGCACTAACAGTGTCAACAGTCACACCTGAAGCACTAGTTTCCATCACTTTCTGTACACATTGCTCTTGTGAAGCCTTAATATCTTCATGCATATTACTATTTCCATGTGGATCAGCAGAACCCTCTGCATCAGACCATTCACCTTCTTCTCTTTCCGCAGGTTGAGCATTAACAGAACCTGAAACGGGGGAAGCTTCTATGTAGGCTTTTGTCTCCTCGCTGTTATTTGACCTTGAAGATGTTGATGCCAAATTAAAATTCTGCTCTCCTCCCCTCTTGGGTTCAAAACCTACATCAGGGAAAATAGAAGATTTGGGTCGAATAAAAGGCTGAAAACCTGAACCGGATGGTGCATGTGAGAATGCATGGTTATTTGCTATTCGTTGAGAATCTGCTGATGTGACAAACAAGTCAGGAGTGTGGCAACTAGCAGATGGAAGTGCCTTTTGTGGCTGTAAGCACACAGCATGATCACACTCCTCCTCATCTTCAGCTGGGGGCTCATTAAGATCAAATAATAGTCTTCCTCGGGAACCCATTTCATACAAAAATGCATACAAACAATAGGACTATTTTGACAAAACTTAACTGGCTTTACTTGCAATTTTGTTTCAGCAAAAGCAGCACATGACATATACCTCTCTACATATAATAAAAACTCATCAGCATAACTAATAATGATAATTCAAAGCAAGACAGCAAACCAAGCAAATGTCCTGTTAAGAAGGATAAGTTACCAGGTAAGAAACAAGAGATTACATTAAGACACAAAGCAACATAGTTGGTACATATTTCAACCAAAATGTATGCTACCCTTCTATCATAAAAGGAAAACCAAATGATAACCAGCTTAACCATCAAATGGACATCCGTGTGAATAACCATAACTTTTATTCACTAATAAACAGTTCTAAGAAAAACAACAAATATAATATTACCCAAAAATATGTAACAAAATCATTCAAACCAATGCCCAGACAAAAATACAAAACATAAACAATCACAATAAAGCAACAAGATAAATTCTGAAGGTGCATTTGAAACCCAAGGAATATCAATCAACACCTGGTATGCAAATAATTTAACTTAATTGAATGTAATGCGGGCATTTCTAAAAGAACCTGAAGAACTTCATCACCCCCAATCGTAACTCACTAAAAACATAAAAAGGAACTTCAATCAGAACATGATTGAATCATAAGATCCCAAAATTAGGATAAAAAAAAAAGCATAATTTCAATAAGCAGATAATAGTTTCACCTAACCAACCCTCAAATCACAGCCAGATCAAAACTCCCAAATCCAATAAGAAACTAGGGTTTCAAACAAGTATAAAATCAAAACAATTAAGTTCCATCATCGTTCCTTCCAAATCCACAAATCCTAAAAAAAACTTCCGCAAATCGAATCAAGAAAACTTAACAACTAGTTAAAACATGAAATGCTATCCAAAGAACGCATTAATCCAAAGGTCAAAGTCTTTGATCTTCGATTCAAGAACATCTAATTTCATTCCTCGGTCATAATTCTAAATGGGAAACATATAAAATCCATGAAAGGAACAAAAATAAATTGAAAGAAACAGTAGAAAGAAATAATTTTCTTTTCATAATTTGTATTTAAATACTTCTTTTTACCTCCTGAGAGCTGCAGAGAAAGTATCGAACCGAAGAGAGATTCAGAGAGAGAATAAGGGAGATGTTCTTTTCCCTATCGAAAATACAATGCAAAATGCGAAGGGAGAAAACGGGTTTATATAGGAAATAACGAGAACTTCTGACCGGCCGGTTTTTTCTCCGTTCACCATTCAATTTGGGTAAACTATACAAATGATCACTAATGTTTCAATAAAATTGTTTTTCACCACTGAAGTTTGAAAAGTTATATTTTAGTCATTACATTTGTAGCAAGAGTCACTCCGTGGTTGGTTAGTGTCCGTTAAAAATGATGACATTGAACCTTAATGAAAATTTTAATATTTATCTTGACCTTTAAATTATTATTAATATATTAATTTGATCCTTTAAATCTTTAAAACTCAAAAAAATATTTTATCAAAAATTATTAAATAAACTCGATTCATTATGTTTTTTTATAATTAAATCGTTAAATTATATTTATTTTTATTTTATTCAATATTTAATAAAATCCACATCACCCTTATCTATAATTCAAAATTACCTTTTTTCCAAAATAATAGGCCCAAGCCCAATCATCCTTGCACTAGGCTTTCAAAATAAATCAAAAATTCAGATTCAAGCCACAATTCGATAACCCCCGAATTGTTTTTACTAAGGGTGTTTATCGAGCGAGTAGGTCGCGAGTTTGGTAGTGTTCGATTCATAATTGTTAAAAATTTATTATTCGATTTGGTTCATTACTCGTTGTGTTCGTTAAAATTGTGATTGACTCGTGCTCGTTAAAATATTTTGTTATTTAACTCGACTCGTTACTCATTAAGCTTGACTTGCTTGTTAAGCTCGCTAAAAATATTAACTTATGTTTAACTAAAAATAAAATTTAATAATATAATATGTGGTTTAATATTAACATAAATTAATAAATTTAATCAAAAAATATCAAAAAATATAGAAAACACTTTTAAAATCTAAAATTCAAACTAACAATCAACAAATACACCAAACTAGCATGTTAAATTAAAGTAACGACACATAAACTAGTAATTATTATTTAAATTTACTTTTTGAATAAAATAATTTTACGGTAATTACAAAAAATACTTTAAAAAATTGACGAGCTTTTTGTGAACTTATAAAATCAAGTTTGAAACAAATCAATCTAAATAAAATATTTATTAAATTTTGATAAAATCAAATTTAAATCGTTCACGAACTATTCAACTCATTAAATATCTCTAGTCGTTACGTATGGTATATAACGGTATAAATTTTATCTTTTGTTTGTCATATTAAATAATATATTATTTTTATTTTTTACCTTTCTAAACACTACCATATAAAAATAGTATCTTGTATTAAACATTTGAATGTATAATTATCTCTATATATTTTATATTATTATAAATTATGATTTATATAGCATTTTTTACGATCAAGATCTATAAAAACATAACAAATACCTTTTATTTGGATTTCTAATAAAATTCTGTGTTAAGCTTAAAGATACACAATTTTCTCACTAATATTAAATAAAATATGTCTTTTTATAATTTATATTTAAAATTTATGGTTTTATTTTTATGATATTATAAATTCGAGTTCTCATTTAGTATGAATTATTTATACTCTAATATTGTTCGGGATATGTATTTTATCTGATTCGATTGGGTTTAATCTGGTCCGATCCGACCGGTGGAAATTTTTTATGAAAAATTGAATTCAGGTTGGGTGGTGTGTTTTTTGAGAGTGATGTTAGATCGGGTCGAATTGCGGGTTAAGTGTATAAAATATCTACACGATTTGAAATTAAATATGCAATTTTTTTATAATTTTAGGGATATTTATAATAATAGTCCTCTGTATATATATATTTTTTATAATTAAGTCTTTAAAATTAATTTTTTATTTATAATTTAATCTTTAAAATTATATTTTTTATAATTAAATCGTAAATTATTTTCTTACAATTTAATTTCTAAAACTATTTTTTAAATCATGTCGGGTTGAAATCATATTTAAAATATTTTTTAAATCAAATCAAATATTCTTAAAAAGTAAATTAAATTAAGATCGAATTTATAATACTTATGTTTAGATCAGATTTGAGTGAGGCGAAAATCCGTCCTCCATCTCCAAATATTGTAATCCTAATGTATTTTTACTCTATTTTATATATAAAAAAACTCACCGAAATCATTTATGTTCTCATAATGGGTTGTGCGGTCAACAACAGTGGCAATGACAAACCGGTAGAATCCCTCCTCAGTCTTCGCCCAACACCAACCAAAGAAAATGGTCGAAGTTAAATGGATTTCTTTGATGCCTGTAATAATAATCTCTACATTCTTCATCTACGAAGACTGGGTCTCATTTCCTTCTTGCAAACTCCTGCCCAACGCCACTTCCAGTCCCGATAAATATGTCGGGAACGAAAGTGATTCACCGGAGGATCTTAAGGTTATGATGGTTGCCAACTTGCACTTGCTTGGCTCTGAAGCTGGTTTTGTAAACATCTATTTCAGAGACTATTACATGTCCAAGTTTTTCAAGGTCAATTCTTTTCAATCCCTCTTTGCTTTAAGCATTTTGAAGTTTTTTTTTAAAGAAATTTATAATCTAGAACATGCATTAAGAGATAGTGATCTTGTTTATTGAAATTATTTTCTGGGTTAATCGAATTCTTTAGGGAAATGAGATATCTTGTTTTGAAACATGACTTGGTAGTGCTGGATTGGAGGTTGTGAAGTTATCATTGACTTATATTATATAGATACAAAAGAGATGCTAGTAAAAGATGAATCTTGTTGTTAAAGATTAAGGAATTGTTGAAATTATGAGGTAATTCAATTTCAGTTGTCCTGTTTAGATATAATTATATATGTCTCTAGTCTAAAATAAGCTTATGATTCTTAGCCGTTAAAGCATTGCTCGTTTTTTTTTTTTTTTGTGTGTGTGTATTTATTTTCAAATTTTGAACTTAAAGATATTGATATTTTTCACTAATATTAAATGCAGAAATCTTTCCAGAGTTTGAACCCTGATATGCTACTAGTCCTAGGCGATGTTTCTGCAAAAGGGTCAGAGTTGTCAAGAACCAAATGGTTATCGGTGCTTCATCAGTTTGATAGCTTGTTGGGTCCGTTTGTTGACATCCCTTTACATGTTATTTTAGGTGACAAGGATTTTGGAAAGTGTAATGCTCTTCGTGCAAGTTCTGTTAATTGGATAGCTAGGAATTTTCCAGGACTGGATTCATCTGGATGTGGTGCTTTTGAAATTAGCAATCTCAGCTTTGTTTCACTTAATGCTGTGGCATTGCTTTGTGGTGACAATAAACTCCGGTTTGATGTTGAGAAGGTAATAGAGAGGGAAAGTGTGGATCTACAAATGGAAATAGAAGGCATGGATGGAGCAAAGAATGACTTTGGCATGCTTAGAGAACTGTCCAATGACCTTATGTGGAGAGTAAATGCTATAAAATCTGGTTCAGGTCCTGTCCTATTACTTCATTTTCCCCTGTATCGTTCGGGGCAGACCCATGTAAGAGAAGGTAGTACTTTCAAGTCTATCATTGATCCATTGCGCAATGTTCCAGCTTTAGCAGAGAGCAAGTAAGTTTATCTTATCAGTCTGCAGTCTATATTATAATTCTATAATTGTTTTAGAAAGTGAACTTTTTTTTTCTTTTTGATGAAACCATTTCCTTCATGTTAAAAGTTGCATGTTTGTGATAGTTTTGATATAGTATTGAACCCGCACTCTTAATATTCAGTTCCCAATGACCAAGTAATTATAGGTTGAACTGGCATCTTTCTACTACCCGGTTGATCATGGATCAAGACCTTTTATTGGTGGATGGGATCATGAGAGATCAAGGGGTGAATAATGTTGTTAGTCATTGTAATTTAAGCAAAGTTTTGTTGACTTCTGAAATCTGGATTAGCATGTCATTCCTCTATATTGTCAATAGAATTAAAGACTTTCTGGGCTGTGTAAACTGAATTTTTATTACGCATTTTTTTACTTCTCCCAAGCATTCTAATTAACTCTTCAAATTTTCTCTTCCTTCAGAGGCTTTTCTAAGACCGACCCTTATGATCTATCACAGACTGTTCCGGCAAATGCTACTGAATACATTTTTCATGCTCTTAAACCTAGGTATGCTGTAAGCATCCACTATTGAATCTGCAAGGAATTTTCTGCTTGCTTATCTTTGCACTTTCTATTGTTACCATATTGTATGTATGCCTCCTGCTTTTGCTATTATTTAACTGTGTTCAACTACAAATTACCAAAAATACTGCTTTTTGGGTAAATTGAATATCATATAATAGTTATTATTCCCTACTGGCATCTTTTTGGATATGGCTGCAGGTGTGAAAGTCATGTTGATAAAATAAACTGCCTACATTATGAACTTTGGGCAGTGAAGCAATTTTGAATATCATATAATTGAACTTATTATTCCCTAATGGCATCTCTGATTTTTCCCCTTGTTATAGGATTTTCTATAGCTTGAAGAAAATGTTTTCCAGAACTGTCATGAAAGTGTGTTCTGTTGTGACATCGAATGTTTCCTTTCCCTTTTTGTATGCAGGATTATTTTTAGTGCGCACACACATGAATTTAGTGTTTACACTCACCCAGATGGGACCCGAGAAGTAACGATCCCAGCCATGACATGGGAAGTGAGGGATGATCCTGGTTTTATTGTTGCAACCTTTCAAAGGAACAAAAGTACAGTAAGTGTCACCTATTGCTCTGTCGCTAGGGAATCTCATATATTGATAGCCTATACCTCTGCTCTGGTTCTGTTTGTATTCTTTTTTATTGTATCAAATACACTAGAATCGACAGGTTTAAGCTGATATTTCTGGAATACCTCCCAAACATTCTTGTTGTGCATTATTCACACCAGTGCCACATTTTTACTGAGAAAATAGAATTAACATAGTTGTGATTTGACTACATAATCTTATCATATTTCAGGGGCTGCTTTAAACAAAATTTCTGTTTAGGTGCAAAAATAAAAATTTGATATTACTTCGAGTGCCTGTTATTTTCATAATTTTGTTATCTTTATACTATTGTTATATCTGAAATTGGAATGATGAAAGTGCTTTAGGCAGTATCTATTTGGCTTATAGGCTATAGCCATTTGCAATTTCATATCTAGTGATGCCTGGCTTGTTGGCTACTCAAATTAGTTAGAGAGACTCTAGCCATCAACTGGGTTAATTTGCCAGTTCCCTTTCCCCTTATTCTGATGTTAATTCTGATATACTATCTGTTCTCTTCATTCAAGATATGAGAACCTTCTTTAACCATCAAACCATCTTCACAGTCTCCGCTAATTGCTAAGATTCTCAGAAGGGTAAGTTCAAGTTCATCCCTTTTCATGTCTTCAGATTCATTCTCTGGAATCTATTTATTCTTTCACAGGTTCGGTTTACCATCCTTGAATACCTAATATATAGTAATTAGCAAACACTTCATGCTTGCCACCATCTTCTCACTGAGCCTGGTGCCCATCTCTGAAATTGATGCAAATCTGATAGGTTTTGGCTTCCTGTTAATATGGTCACTGGAACAATGTTTGAAGTAGAGCTTTGTTATGGCAATAAAGAGGAATTTGTAAGAATAATTTGAGTTGCTGAACCGAAAAACTTTTGGGCGTTCTGTAGAATCTGTAAGCGCCGTCAGGGTAGCTAGAAGACCGTAGACCACACGTACTCATGTCAGTCGTTGGTTTTCTAGTGAAACTTTATGGAGACCTAGTACCAGGCAAATTTCTGCTTATATTGAAACTTGTATCCGACTACTAAATCATTAATCAATAGTACTGAGTTGTCTCTCCTAGTTTGTTTGCTTTCTTTCTAAGAAGTAGAGGTGTCCTATAAGTAAAACTGAGATCACCTGGGTTATGGTCACCATAAAAGATGGTTTCTGCTAATTTAAGTCCTCCAGATTTATCTAGATAGGTGGCCTACTCAATGCTTCCAACATTCTGGCCATGTTTGACAAAAAGACACATCACACACGTAGTGGACCTCCGGAAAGAATCACAACAGTTGGCGTCATCTTCACACTCTTGTAATGGAGATCAAGTTCTGCTGCTTCGGCAAAAGAACCAAGTCTACATGATCGAGTTCTTCCCACTCGTGGGTTTGATCCAATCCCATCACTAGAGCCACATATTCTGCTTCCTTTGCTACTTTCACAGCTTGATCAGTCAAAGCATGAGAGCATTAAACTGCATTACAACCTGGGTGATACCTGATGACTTTAGCATAGCTTTGCAAACCTTGCAGAGGTGTAACAGTAGTTTTCACTTTTCACTTTCGATAACGGGATGAGTCTGTTGTGGTGTTCTTTACAAGAACAATGGCATCACAAGCAGCCTCAAGGGCAAGATTCTGATGCTCTTGGGAACAAATTTGGCCTGGACCATCTTTACCTAAAGGTTGGTTAACTGATTGCCATTAAGCCCCTACCTCATTTTAACATAGAAAAGGTTGTGAAGGGCTCTATCTATTTCAGATGTAGGAAATTCGCTTTTTGATAGCTGATACTTTGAGTTAGGGTTAACATAGAGTCAAATAACCCTTAAAACAAGCTAAGTCACAATAACACTTGAAACATGCCAAGTCACAATCCTCTTATACCCTTGTTATTTTTCGACTAGTGAATTTCTCCTTCTCTGCCCATGATTATTTCTCGAAAAGATTTTTTACCCAATTTTAGTGTTTCTCTTTATTGTACGATCATATATTTATTATCTTTTCACAAACTTTAATATTAGCCTTTTTGAGGGCCACTCAATAAATATTTTACATGCATAAATCGGCACTTGGCCATATATTTCACTGAACCGACAACTTGAAAGTAAATAAATATCCTATGAAACTTTGCTCATTATTTTATCATGGGAACTTCTTTGTGGTCAATAATTTGGGTTTATCAATAATATCCCATGTATTAGACTATTACAGTAATTGAGTGCTCATCATCTCCTACAACCAAGAAATGCCTTCCTTCTTCCAGTACCATCAAACCATATTCATTAGCCCTACTTAGATGCTCACAGGGACTTACCTCAAATTCAATGCCACCCATTTCCCCTGCACTTAGAATCACACTTTGGAATCCTATCAATTGTTTCTTTGGCCTCCCATCTCCACGGCTTCCTTGCCTCGCAAACAACAATACTGGATGCTTACCGGCCATCTTCCCATGATTCTTTACTCCAACACTAACTGTAAACTTCTTTTGATCACAGACTTCCTCACCTAGATCCGACACAAGGTTGTATCTTATGGAATCTGAGGCCCTGGTTGTATGTAAACTCGAAGAATGATTCAAGTAGAGATTCTTTTGGGACACACGTGTGAATGCATAAGAATATCTTGAGTAACTTAGGCCATAACCGAATTCAAATACAGTATCTCCTTCATAGAATCTATAAGTTCGACCCGGATAATCCGATTCAGGCCTCATCCTCATGTCTGTCATTGGTACTTTGGTATAATCTTGTGGATACCAAGTGACTGGTAATCTCCCTCCTGCATGGAAACATGCAATAGACAATATAAGTTGTTCTGCGTATATTGAATTAAGTACTTGCTTTTCTAGGCATTGTCAATGGCTTGTAAGTTGTAACCTGGATTGTGATCGCCAAAGATTATTTCTGCAAGTGCAGTGCCACCTCCTTGTCCTGGATAACCTGCCCACAAAATGCCTCCGATTTTCTGATCATCCTTTGCAAAAGATACATCGATTGGACCTCCAGAAAGAAGCACCAAAACAATTGGTCTCTTTGCTGATTTTGCAACACAGGTGATGAGTTCTTGTTGCCTCCCGGGAAGCAACAAATCGACACGATCAAGCTCCTCTCTTTCTTGGGTTTGGTCTAATCCCATTATCAATACTACAAAATCTGCCTGTTTTGCTATATCTACTGCTTTATCGATTGCACCAGTCGAACAAGAAACAGTATCACAACCAGGGTGGTAAACGGTGCTCTTAACATAGCCCTGCAGAGCTTGCAAAGGAGTAACAGATGTGCATGGCGGACCTGCATAGTTTCCCAGAAGTGTTTGTGGGGAATTGGCATTAGGGCCTATTACAGCTAGAGACATGGCTGCTTTTGGAAGTGGAAGGAGTTCTGCATCGTTCTTTAAAAGGACGATGCCATTACGAGCAGCTTCAAGTGCTAGAATCTGGTGCTCGGGGGAGCAAATTTGATCAGTCCCGATGTTACCAAAAGGATTGTTCACTGGATTTCCGTTGAAAAGCCCTAACCTCATTCTAATAGCAAAGAGATTATGAAGAGCTCTGTCTAATATGGATTCAGGCAGTTTTTTCTGTAGTATTGCCGATTTCGTATATTTCTGCAGGAAGGATCCGCAGTTGAGATCCATGCCTGTAAATGTTTGTCAAACAAAAACATATTGACATCTAAAAAAATAAGCAGGAAATATTAAAAAGTTTTATAAAATGCAATTGCTAAGAACTTCTAAATATATGTTGTCATTTAGATTGCATAAATTGCATAGATTCTTTTATGATGCTTGTCATAGAGATGATCAAAGATGAATCATCAAATTTCATAAGATTCTTTCAAATCCTATGCCTACATGTTTTCCATGGAAATATTTCCAGCTAGAACTTTTTCCCCTGTTGGTATGGAACTGCAGCATAGATCACTATATTACTCGAACTTGGGTGTAAGTTTTTTCATGTATTAAGAGGATCTTTGAATGATCATATACTCAAACCTATATCTGAACATACACAACAGGTTCGATATGAAAATCTTGAAATTCGAGAAACATAGAATGGAAGTAGAAAGCACAGGCACGTGATGCATAGGACAAGATTAGAAAGGGTTAGGTCCTGCATACCAGCTCTAAGAACATCGACAACAGCATCTTCGGGTGCTTTGGTGTATCGTTGATCATGATACATGACATCGACTGCATCGCAGTCTGATGTGATGTACCTGTGAATAGATGCTGATCATAAGTTTCTTTTTATAACATAATGAATTGACAAATGACAGGAAAGGAATATGCACTTTATGGGACATGAAGATATTACCCTTTGAAATCCCATTCCCCTCTAGCTGTCTTTGATAAGAGGTCTTGATCTGCACAGCTCGGGACCCCATTGACTCTATTGTAAGCACACATGATGCCACTGGCTCGACCATCCTTCACACACCTCTTGAATGGTGGTTGGTAAGTGTCGGCTAAGTCTTGCACTGTGACCTACACAATTTACCCCACAAGCAAAAGGTAAAAATGCTGTTCTGCTTGAGAGAATCTGTGAAATTTTGTGCTTCTCAAAGTAGCTTTTACTAAAGTAGGATAACAACCGCATTTTCCTCCACTACAACAACTTGCTTCATTACCTTTTTGACAGTTTGTTCACATAAGCTAGGCTTACGTTACTCTGCTTTATTTATAATTTTTTAACCTTGAATCAAAAGGAAACGTCGACATTGGATCGTGTAGCACTTACACGAGCATCGAAGACGAACCGGCTCACGCCCTTCCAATTATCCAAATCATAGGCTGTGAAATGCTTACAACAAGCTGAAGCTTGAAGGTGTCCAAAAAGCTTCCCTCCTTGAAAAGTATTCCCTTGAACACCTCTGACATATGACACTGCATATTTCCCTGTAACATGTGGATCTTCCCCTGGTGTTTCTTGCCCCCTCCCCCATCTCGGATCCCGGAATATGTTAATATTCGGGGACCAAAGTGTCATCCCATTTGCTTCTCCTGCATTGTAGATTGCCCTTGCTTCTCTTCCAATAGCCTTCATTAACCTCGTCAAAAACATCAGCCTTGATAACAAGAAGTTGAATTATGAAACAAATGGAGACTTGGTACTTACTTGGCCAATGCGGTACCATTGATAAGCATCAAAAGAAGCCGCAGTGAGGATGACTTGAGGGAAGCTAGTTGCAGCTTTAATAGTACCGCCAAACTTGATGCCAGGGCCAACATTGGAAACACCATGTAGCGCCTCCGACCACCACTCGTAGGCAGGGATACCAAGCCGAGGAATCGCGGGAGCCGTGTTAACAAGTTGAGTGATTTTCTCATCTAATGTCAACCTGGAAACAAGGTCCCTAGCCCTTTGGATAATGGGGAGTGTAGTTTGGCAGAAAGGGTAGCTCTCTGTTGAGGGTTCTAGTGAATCACAAGAAAATGGAGGCTGAGTTGAAGCAACATAGATGGAAAGTAGAGTGAAACCAGTTAAGGAAACGAAACAGAGCACTTGAAACTTCATTTTAAGGTGATCAGTAGTGAAGTTGAAGCTGAACAGTAAAGTTCCAAATTCAGTGAGAAGTGAGAACTGTAACTCAGGTTGAAACTTTATCAGAATTTAATGACCTGATTGCCCTTGCATTAAATATTTATGAATGGGGTTTTTGGGTACTAAGTATAAGTTTGCATTATCCTATCTGGTTTTGCTTTTTCCAGTGTAGGGTCAGCAGGGAGGGTTACCATTTTATTTATAGAACCATACAAGGGTATATCAAATGCTGATTTATAAAATCTTATAAGGATATAAAAAATTAATCTGATCTAAAAACTCGTTTAAAATTAATTATTTTTTATTGATCCGATCTAAAATCAAAATTTTAATATGACTCGTTCTGATACCAATACTAAATCAATACAATTTAACCGAAAATAAATTAAACTCAAAAATAATTTAAATCAAAACCGACCTAAATGATTTCTTTTATCACTTCTGACTCTAAATTAGCTAAATATATTTATTTTTATTTAATTTTTTCTCTTTGATTTTAGACTCTCATTTTTATCCCATGAATCTTTTTGTTTTCAAACGTAAAGTCTACCAAGGCGGTTACTTTTTTCAAATACTTTATACTTTTTGTTTTCAAATATTGACCTTTTAAAAATTAAATTTTATAAAATATATTTTTTATATGTTATAAATTTAAAATTATAATGAATCAAAATTAAAAAAAAGTAATACTAGATAATAATATAGGACAGAGATAATAATAAACGTCAATGCTCCAATCAATTGTCCCAGCGACAACTGACATCCTAACCAACAATGCTTTGCTTACAAAAACTTTTAAACGGATTGAGTTATCCAACATGCGAAGTGTAATTATTGTTTTCTTTTTGTATTTTATTATTAATTTATATTTAAATATCATATAGATTCATTATAATTTATTTAAAAACTTAAAATTAAAATTTAAATATTATTTAAATAACTTAATATTTTAGCTTATTAAATTAATTAATAAATGTTAATTAAGATAAATACATTATATATTTGCTATTCAGATTTTTTTTAAAAAAAACTATATAAAAAATTATTATCATATGCCAAGCAAAACTCACGACCAAATCCAGGTGGCTGTTGTGCAGCATAATTTGCCTGTTGGCGATAACACGACAAGGTGTTTCCATAAGAAATGTGCTAAGTTCAAGAACCGAGCGCCATCCTCCAAAGGGTTGCCGAAGGCACTGGCATTCCTTTTGAGACATAAATTCCACACAATTGCACCAAACCTCATGTCCCGATCATCATAGCGACTCACAAAATATCTCGGCGAAGAGAGATTCTTCCTAATCCACTCATGAGACTCCATGCTCAAAAATTCTGAGAGCTTGTCCTTTCGAACCAACGAGGTCCATAGTACCTAAATGTGGTTAACATTCTCGATAGCACTCGAGCGGCAAGGACAACTGATGTCCGTGGTGAAACGCTGTCTCACACTCCCGGCATTGGTCATGAGCTGATCCCGAGAATCCAATCCCTCACTCAACACTCCTACCCGAATGTGGTAAGCCGATTTTACTGAGAAACTCGAATCTTCCCCTCCTGACCAGTCCACCATATCAGGATGCTACATTGTGACCGGGCCCTTTTTTTGCTACCAATCTCAGTAATACAGAATGGGGCAAAAGGTATCCAAGTTGATCCCTATGCCAATTGCTATCCTTATCTACCATATCCGCCACCAGCTTACGCTCCGTGCCAATCGTCCCCGTGGCCATGACATGGTCGATAAGAGGTCCCTAGTCATCGAGTCATGGATCAAACTAGGAATCCACGCTCTTCCCATCTTTAATACTCCATTGCAAGTTTCGCTTAACATCCTCCTATATAGAGCAAGTTTAGGGTCCTACTCATCTTGTGCTTGGAGAAGCATTTTTGGAGTGCTTGCGGACTTCTTAAAATGGGTTTTGGCTGGTGAATTGGACGTGGTCTTTCTGCTAGAACATGAGCAGATGCATGGCTCCCAGGATATGGTGATGGCAGGTTCACTGATGCTTGTGATGGTGGTGTTTTTGAATTTAAAGTGGCCGGAATTTGAGTTCTTGATGGTAACTTGGGCGTTGAGTTTGATGTTGAAAGAATGGGGTTCAGAGCTGCCACCATGAGAGCCTCGACAGTGATAGAGCGGACTCTAAACTTAGGGGGTGGGGTGGGGTGGGGTGGGGGTGATACGCATCACGATAAGTGAAAAAAACAAGATGACAACAGTCTGGAAAATGGCGAATGCTAATCCGTAAGCTACCAATTTCATGCGTTTCTTTCGCCTCATCTCCTTGGATGCCTCTGCAGCAGACTCCATCTGTCTTGCTCTGTAGGTAACTTTGCCCCGCCATTGCTGTATTCTCAAAGGAAAAGGCTACTGTTTGTTCTTCCTATTGCTTCTTAGAGCTGTTCAATGGAATTTCAAAGAGGGTTAGGTGAGGATTGAAGTATTCGTATGAACTCCATGTATGTAATGTATATATATATGCATGGGGCATCCATACTCAGGGTCACTCATAACATTACCAAATAGGAGAAGATCCTGTGGTTAGTGCAACATGGTATAAAACAATGGGAAAAGTTAGAAACCTGAATCCAAGCCTAGACACACGCCCACAACCCATCAAAGAAGAGTTCAAACCCTCCATCGTCGTTAGCTGTGAAATAAGTCAATATAACATCTCTGACAACCAAGAAATGCTTCTATTTTGTCCGGCTAAATATTCGACGTTGTTTGTACATTTACATGAAGATTTCAGACTTTGAAGCTTCAAAGTACAGCCAATAAAAATATACTACAGTAATAAACTTGTCGGATCCAACAATGGAACTAAGGAAGAGATTCAGATATCAGGTGGTAGAGCCAGCAGGCAGCAGTACCAGACTCTGGCTTGACATGTAAGACGCAGATTTGGTCTTGAATTTTCAAAACATATCATACAACCATTACAAGTGCAGTGTATTGTGCAGAGACAGGGGAGCCAACGAAACAATTACAATGTTGAGTCATGTCGAGACAGTATGGATGTTATTCAAACATAAGACTTAGCAACACAAGCAGGCCTTTCAAGAAAGAAGATAGTCTGAAAATACATGACATTAGTAGTTCATTGCAAAGAAACATCCTAGAAACTGCTTAAAAACCATCAAAATAGCCAATAGACTAAATGGTATGAAAAAATATACCCAAAAAATACTGGATTATCCACCCAAAGTACATCACAGATTTGATATGTGCCCTCAATGATATGAAAATCAACAGTTATGCACTTGCAATAGCCATGGATACATTCTCAAGTTCTTTTAAATAAGGACGGACATATCTCTCTCTAAACTTCTTTTCAGACACCATACAAATTGTACTCGGGCTACCTTTCCTTGTAAGCAAATTCTTACTTTGTAGAGTCTCAATAACCAGTAGCCGGGGCTTCAGCCTACGCTCAAGGCTGAGACAAAGCACCAGCGGGTGGTTTATTATAAACGAAACACCTACATTCTTTCTGGTAAGAAAGAAGTTGGTGATTTCACTGATCTTCCTTTCTGATACGGCAAAAACCTGAGGTGCCTTCTTAAAAGTAGACATGATATCATCTTCAGAGAAACCCAACTTCCTAAAATGCTTCAATTTCTGTTCCCATGTCTCTCCCCTCATTGAACTCAATGTCCTAATAGCAATGAGGAACATATTCGACTTCCTATCGAACCCCAAATCATCTACCCTTTTAACACACTGCCTAATGATCTCATGTTTAAGCAACAAAAATCTAGGAAAGATGAACACATACGAAACAATTTGTGACTGACTAACCCCACAACTCCTCAAGAACTCAATATTAGGCATCATAGTCTTTTGCAAATCAGATTCCACAAACCAAGCTGAAGTTTTCAGTAACTTAACAACATCAACATCTGATCCTAGAACACTCTTTAAATACGAAATCGAAGGTGCTATTTTACCATCAACACTTCTAGTCAAAATCCAGGGGCTCCGAGCTAAAATATCAGCAACATCATTGGTCGAAAATCCAAACTCCCAGAAAATCTTGAGCTTGGGTTTAATTATTCTCTCAAGATTAATAGATAGAATCCCAGGCATCCTTTTGACCGCATTTTCAATATGGGGTTTTGAGAAACCGCTTTCTTTTAAGAAGGAAATCATATCATCACACTTACTGGGATCCTTTAGAGTGGTCAAGGAAGATGCAGCTTTGACTGCAATTTCCTGGGGAAAGTTGTGTTTTTGAATGAAGTGGTGAGCTAAAGGAAGGGAAGATCTTGATATCTGTGTGGAAGAAGATGAGAAGAACACAAAAGAGATGGAATAACTAGAGATGGGTTTCTGAAAATGGGGTGATATATTGAGAGACAATGAGATTAGAGATCTGATTATAGGTGGTGCCATCGTTTCTTCATGAGGTTCTTCTGATTTAGATTCACTGATTTTCTGTCAGTATGATAGACAGAATATACACAGATTCAAACAAGCCCAGAGATTGAGAAACTTGCCTGTAACACCACCTTCTTCCTTTTGACACGGATGATTTGAGCTGTTGGGATAAATCTTGCATCTTTTGATTTCAGGAGCTTGAAAAAGCAACCAGGTTTATTAGGGTTTAGGGCACAAATTCAGCCAATGTTGAGATTTTCCTTTGTTGATGTTTTTAATCATTTTGATTTTAAATTTTAAAATATTTAATTTCCTTTTTATTTTTTTTTTAGTAAAATTGGATAGATATAGTATAAAAAAAATATTTTCAAATTTATAGTAATTTTTAGATTATTTTCAAAAATATATTTTTTTAATATATTTTAAAGTTGAATTCCTTATAATTTATCTTTTTAAAAATATTTAAAAATATGATTATGGTAGGGGAATATGATGAAGATGGATTGAAGGCGGCTGGTCTTTAATTTTTTTAATATTATTTATAAAGATGAAGTGTAATTTTGTTGAGTTCAAAATAATACTCTAAACAATATTATAAATTCGAAAAAAAAATCTTTAAGGTTATTATAGATTCTAAAAAATACTTGTTTCACCTCCATCATTTTAGTCTTTTATATTAGTATTTTGTTAAATATATTATCTTTATTCGTGGCTTTTAAAAGTTTTTCGGGTATTTGGTTCAGTTATATTTGTTGATTGTGATTCATTACAAAACTGAATTTGTAACTGTTATTATAAATTGTAATCCTGAAAAAAAATCTAATTGAGATAGTATTGTGACATGTTTGATAGTAGACCGGGATTCAGTAATTATCAATTATAACTGAGATTGATGGTGTATAAATTAAATTCGTCGTTAACTTTGTTGTTGTTTGGTTATGAATTTTTAAAAAAAAATTAAGAAAGAATTTAATTTTGCTGCCCTTTAACAATACAGACTAGAAAAATAAAAAAAAAATGAGAAATAATTAGAGCAAAGATTAAAAAATTAGAAAAATAATAAACAAAACGATATCACAAGACATCTTCAATACCCTAAAATTCACCATTTTAATAAAGTAAGAAATAATTAAAATTTAAACACTTCTAACTCTAATTAAACAACATAATTTCACTTCTTCAATTTGACTCTTCACAAAAACATCCAAGATGAAACCAAAACGAAAAGGAAACCTAAATCAACTTGAAATTTTTATAATTAGAAACCGAAATAGAAACACAATAAAAATTGAGTGATTAAATAAATATTTGTTTTTATTTTTTATTTGAGGAAGGAAAAACATAAATATTTAAAAGTAAGAGGGTAAATTCATAAAAAAATATTTTTTTAAAAAAATTAAATAAAAGTACAAAAAAAATTCTTCAAGGGTAGAGAACGCTAAACCCTCCCTATCCCACACAACTCCGTCCATAATTTATGGCGCCAAACCAGCACCAAAGTCATGGAAACTGAGAATCCATTTTCTGAAATGTTGAACCCAAGAAACCTTCTCACCTCTGATTTATCCCAAGTTTCATCAATCAGCAGCAAAGTTTGGTTCTTCATAAGCCTGTGATTTGGCATGGAAAATCCTAAATAAAATGCTCTTCATATGCAGACTAAGATTAGTCTTAAAGTTCAACTGGCTTAGACAAAACACCTTTCATATGCTCTCCAATGGCGGCTACTCTTAAATTATTAAGGGAAGATCCACAAGGAGGCTACCATTTTCTTTCACTACAAAATGGTAAACTTGGAATTTTAGTATGAAAAGAAGAATGGTTCTTTTATTCAAAGTATTATAGTTATTTGCACCAATCATCTAAACATTTATTATTTGGGAAAATTTCGGGTTCGAGCACCAATATTTACGGTATAGTGATTGAATGCTCATTGTTATGGGTGAATAAAATTCGACTCAATTTAAAAAATAAATAAATAACTCGAGGCGAAAATACTAATTTTTATGATATATATATATATATAATGTTATATAAAAATATAAAGAAATATAATCACATATATAAAAAATATTAATATATGATTAGAAAAAGTCGTTTAAATTAAAATCAAATTATAATATAATATGATAAATAGTTATAATTAAATTTTTATGAAAACTCAAAAACTCAAATCGAAAAAAATTCAAATAAAATTTAAATTATAAAATATGACTCATCAACTCAAATAATTTAAAATTTTTTGACTTAACTCGATTCGATCGAATATTCACCCCTAATTATGGTGGTTAGCCCATCAAGATGATCGTAGACTTAGCCACTTAGGGGTCTGTCTGAACACACCACGGTGCATCACCCGACTGAAAAACGCAAATTTATACAAACATTGCATATCATGGGGTTGAACCTAACATCTTATGTAACTCATGAGAAAAGTAACCGAATTCAATGGGTGATCGAATCGAATTAATTGAAATTTTTAAAATGTTAATCATTAATCGAATCGAATTATCTTTAACTGAATTAATCGAACTAAAGTTATTTCGATTAATTAGCCGAATTAATCAAAATTTATTATAAATTTTGGTTAGACTACGTAATAGGTCACTAAATTATACTAAAATATTTTTTTAGTTATTAAACTTTTATTTTATATTAATTTAATACAAAATTTGGTGATAATTTTATAATATAAAAAAATTAATAAATATTTTATAATTAAATGACTAAAAATAAATAAATATAATATATATAACATTTAATATATATAATAATTTTAGTTAATTAATCGATTTTAATTGTAACTAACCGGTAATCTAAATTTTAAAAAAATAATCATTAACTTTATTTATCAAAAATTATTCGATCGAATTAATTAAAATAACTTTGATTCGATTGATTAATTTAATTAAAACTGAATAATACACTCCCTACGTTGCCTGAATCATGAAACCCAAGTAGCACTCATTGTACATACCTGGGGATCGATCCCCATCTAAGTTACCCACAACCCTAAGGCCCCAAACAACAGCAAGCATGTTGTTAAGAATGTTTTTTTACAGTCTTTTTTATTTTTCTTGTTTGTCTTGCCTTAGTTTTTCTCTCAAAGTTTTTATCATTCTAAGCTTTTTGTTTGGTAATTTTGAAGATTGACTTAATCTTTAACTAATATTGTCTATTAAAATCGTACGAATTAACTAATTAGACTTTTGATTCTTGTGATAATATATAAAAATATAAAATTAAATTGTGAGAATAACGACATTTTATTTTTAGTCGAATAGATGAATGATAGATTACCTATAGCAGAGATGAAAAAACAATTAAAAAAATTAAATTAAATATAATATATTTAGAAAATAATAAATTAGGTTCGCATTATGAAACTAATACAATATTTTATTTGTATGCATTTATAACCCAAACTCTAACGGTATATGAACAACCAACAACCAACAACCCAACAAACTCTTAAACGGCTAACTAATTGATATTAATTTCCATCTAATTTTACTATTGATTGGAGTGTTAATCAACACTCTTATATAAATTTTATATAAAAAAAATTATAAAAAATAATATTGTTTTAAAATCATATTTATATATTTTTTAAATTGTGACATCATAATTTAAATTTAACATCGTTTTTAAAATTATAATACGAATATAATTTAAATTTTCATACTTCATCACTGTTTTCACACCTAACTTTACATATAACTCGACTCTAGTCCCTACCATGTTAGTCAATGCCTGGTTAGCACCTTCTGTAGGTGGATTTTAATCGAAAAACTTGAAATTGTTTAAAATTTAATGTAAAATTTGAGATTATTTTTAGGGCATTATATAACCTATGTCTTGTCGCATTGGTTAAGAATAATTAAATAATTTAAATCAAATGAAAGATATTTTTAAAAATAATATCTCATTTAATGGGGTAGTATTTAATTCGGTTATCGATTATAATTTATCACGTGCGTCGAACATCGTTGAACATCACTAATATTGAATATTATTAAATTAGTTAATAAAGATTAAAAATTTTAAAGACTCGATATACAATTAAGAGCAAAAATCCTTTACCTCTTTTCTATGCCTAAAAAATACACCTACCTCTAATTCCCTAAACCCTGACCAAAACCCCTATTCTAAAACCCTAAACCCTATATCCTAAACCTCTAATTTGAAATAGAGGCATAAATGGAGGCATGAAGAAGAGGTAGACGATTTGTACCCTACAATTAATAATAATACGTTAAGTTTATTACTCTTTTATTAATTATATATTGAGTACTTGAAATTTTTATTTTTTATTAATTAATTTATTGGTGTTCAACGGTATTCAGTGTTAATAATGCTCAGCGACGTTCGACGTCTAATATAGAATTTTTTCTATTATTAATCCTATTAATCAAAATAAAAGATTATCAATTTGGGTTAAGATTGATTAGTGTTTAGTTATTATGGCTTAGAATTTATAAATTAGAGATTAGAATTTAAGATTTAAGGTTTAGACTTAGAATTTAAAATTTATGATATATAATTCAGAGTTTAGGATTTTTAATTTTAATGATATATAATTTTAGGGTTAGGGTTATGATATCATTGTTATGTGTTTTAGGGTTTAGTGTTTTAACGGTTAAAATTTTTAAGTTTTTAAAGATTTTAGGGTTTATAATTTTTAAAATTTAGTAAAAAATATTAAATAATAGAAATATATTAAAAAGTATTTTATAACTCTTTAAACAAGATATTATTTTTTCAAAAATCTTTAATTTTAGACAAAACTTATTTTTATAATTAATTTTTAATATTGTCGTATATTAAGTACTAATACAATTTAAATATACTTTTCGTACATTCACATTATACCAAATACCAATGAGCATATCTTACTATTATACCAATCTCCATTGCATTCAGTTTGAGTCTGACCCGCTGCCAGCCACCGCCACCTCCTGTCTCTTCTCCAATGGCTATTGCCTACCCCACCACGCACTATCTTGTTCGGATCTTCTTAGTGAATAACATGTTGCTTCATCTCACACCCTGGCTCTACCATTTTCTCTTTCATAAACAAAACAAAGCTTAAATAACCTTTCTTCTCCACTCACTTGTCTCTTTTCCTGCTCCACAAACCCTAATTCAGACCATAACCTTGGTTTAAGCGTCTGCAAACTGTAACACGAAGATGGTTTTCTTCTTCCAGTGAAAGACAAGAGGGGAGATCGAGGTAGATATCAGGGGAAGCTATGTATGTTCTTTTGGTTCCTGCTTTTTCAGTCTTTTCATAATTGTCTTTAGTCCTTTTGTTTCTTGTCGCCATGGATTCCGGTAACAGTAGCAGCATGCAGTCGTCAAGTAGTGGTGGTGGTGAAGAGTATGACTCAGTCTCAAGAACTGAGTCGGTACCGGGTTTTCTGAACACTTCGGGTCATTTTAATACCTTATCAAATCAGCACCCTTCTTTCGTCGTCCACCAGCAAGATCAGACACCTACTTTATTTGATCCTTCTGCAAGTTATTTCAACCCGTTCTCTTTATCTCCACCGAACAGTTCTTCACTGCTGAACTTTGATGGGGTTAGGCCTCGGATGAGCCTAAGATCTGAACCCAACCAGTCTATCTTAGGCTCACAGGGACTTAATCATAATCATGGTTCATTAGCAAGCCAATCGGTTCATGATAATGGTGTAAGAACTTCAACTCAATCTGATCGGACAACAAGTGTTGGAAAGAACCCAAAGAAGAGGACAAGAGCGTCAAGGAGAGCACCAACTACAGTTCTCACCACCGACACAACGAATTTTAGAGCAATGGTGCAAGAATTCACTGGGATCCCAGCACCACCGTTTTCAGGTTCGTCGTATTCTCGAAGGCTCGACCTTTTCGGATATGGCTTATCACGGTCCACTCATTTAGAACCTTTGGGTTCTCTATATTCTTTACGTCCCTCGGCTAAAAGGGCTCACACGGTTCCTTTTACATCATCTTCTCCTTCATTGTTAAACAATCCTTTACTTGATGCTGCTGATACAAGCAACACCATGAACACCACCATGGCTAATGCTTTGCCTTTCAATCCCAGCTCTAGTAACTATCAACTCCCTCCTGATTTAGGCTTACTGAAACAGCCTCAGAATCTGTCAAACTTGCAAAACCAGAGCCAAATACTATCATTCCAGTCCTTCCTAGACCCTCCTCCTTTACACCCATCTTTCGTTGTGAAGTCCCAGGGAAGCTCAGCAGCCATGGCTTCCATTGATGAATTGGGGTTGAGCCATGGTCATGGCGGCTTACAAAGTCATTTAACACCTGAACCAGCTCATGGTGTTGGATTGAACGTTGGGAATCAAGACCATTTAAGGCCTTTAGATGGGAATTATGGTAGCAACAATGAGAATAACTCACAAAGAGTAAACAGCTGCAAATTGAACTACTCGGCCTCATCATCATCAGCTTTCCACCATGACAAGGAATCCGTGAATGTTCCATCAAGAGCTGAAGGTACAGTCGAGTCATGGATTTGTCCTACAGAGTAGAAATCACTGATCAACACTAAATTTGCAGAAATATTGTCATGCATGCAGAAGAACTAGAAGGGTTTTTTTTCTTACATATATTATCCTCCTTTTATTGGGATTAAACATTTACTAAGATATACAGTGGAACCATTTAGTTTAATCTATAATGTCTTTAAAATCTGTGTTTCAGAACTCAACTGCAACATCTATCTATGATAAGAAACAAGGAAACCACTCTCCTCGTACCTTGTCTAGTGGGAGAAATTAAATAGGTTGGTGCTGTTAATAAAATAAAACACCTTTTTGTTTTCTGTTACTTAAATTCCCCAAACCCTAAGCACCATGTCCGGCAGCTCGGTGGTTCTTGTCTACCCATTTCCGTCAACATCTCTCGGGAACTGCTTAATCTTATTATATGACTATTAGTTTGTTCAAAAAAAATAATTTACCTTAATTTTATGTTTTAATATTTAATTTTATTTTTATTTTTTTATTTATGAAACCATCTAAATAAATGATTATAACTTTTCAAGATTTAAATTGGATCTCTAAATTTTATTTTGAGTTTGATTCTTTTTAACTTTTTTATAACAAAAAAATATAATTTTTTAATTGACTAAATGGATAAATTAATACTTAGTCTTTCAATTTGACAATTTTTCTCAATTTAGTCCGTAAAGTGTTTCTATATTATTACTCTCTAGATGTGGAGTTTTGGTCATTTAATGTTATGATACTGTGAAATTGTACCACATGACATAAATTTTAGGGAATTACGTCATAAAATTAAAATTGAGAAAAAATTGTCAAACTCAATGACTATTGTTGACAAAAAAAAACATTTAGGGATCAAATTAAAAAGTATTACAAGTTCGGGGACTAAATATTTCTTTATCCCTTATCTAAAGAAAGGAGGAAGGGTTTTGAGAGATGGTGCGGAGCAATCGACGGCAAGATTGAAGGAATCCGCACCTTACCTGCCGCAATCATAAACTACAAGTTAAAAAAGTATGGCTTCCTATTATTTCAATATTTTTTTGGACAATCATAAAAAAAATTACTATTAGATAGTTCTGGCTCATTATATTAATTATTCGGGGCATTCAAAAATTCAATTCGATTGATTCGATCTAAAAATTTATTGATCCGATCGAAAAAATTGGATATTCGATTTAATTTTTATTTTTGGATCGAATATTCGATTTGATTTTAAAATTTTCAGATTAGATACAGATCGTAATATTTTAAGTTTTGGATTATCCGAAAATCCAAAATTTTATTTTTTTAATATTATTTTTTTAATAATTCGATGATTGTTGTATCCAAAAATTAAAACAATTAAAATTTTTATAAAATGTGAATCTTGTTATATTAAATCATTTGTTGTTTGTTATATTCGAAATTTCAAAATTTTCATAAATATAACCTTTTAAATTTAAAAAATAATTAAATTAAAATATATTTTCGGATAATCGGATATCTAAAAATTTGATCCAATTATTCGAAAAGCCAGATATCTGACCCCCGGATCGGATAGAGATCCGATGTTCGACAATGAACATCCTTATCATCTATAATGTCATACAATAATAAATTTTATCTCATTTTTTCTTAAAGTGATTCTTCACCTCTTTCCTTTTTTACAAGATGAATCTTCGATCATATCTTTCCTACATATTATTAAATGAATGAATCTCATTAGATGAGACCATAGATAATGTGATGAGAAGAGACCATATATAAATTTCTCCATAAAAACAACATTATAATAAATAAGAGAAACTGAAAAATTATTAGATGGGTCTGGCCCACTAGTGATTCATGATCTCGTACAATAATAAATTTATCTTTCATTTTTTTCAAAATAAATCTTTTTTTACAAGATAAATCTTCACTTTTTTCCTATATATCATTAAATAAATGAATCTCATTAGATATAACATATGCGGTAAACCCTGAACATTGGAAAATTATTAGGTGAACCCCGTTCACCATGTCATCTATGGTCTCAAGCAATCAGGATCGTTCATCTCAATTTTTCAAACTGAGATAGTTATTTAAAAATGAATGACTTTGATTACTTGAATCATAGATGACGTGGTGAACATGATTCACCCAATAATCTCTCCCGAACATGTAATAATTTCTCAAGAGAAACTAGTCCTCCAAGAGCAAACAAATAAGCACAGACCCCTGTAAGGTCCACGTAGGCCAAACAACCAATCACCTTGCATGGGAAAAGCCAAAAGCCAAACATAGACACAACAAAACCTAAACAGCGAAATAAACCCTAAAGGCTAAAACATAACAGAAAACGATTAAGCTGCAACGATGGATCACAAAGCTCGATCAAAATCCATGCGAGAGCTTCAAAACAAGGCAAACTCCTATGCTGGTGGGGAACAAAGATCTTATCATCATGGCTATTGAAGGAGAAGATCCGCACAACCAAGTCCCCTAGCGTCTCCATCTCGGTTCCGCTCGAGGATCACTCGAGACAAGAAAAGGGGAACCAGCAAACCATTTAAAACCCAAGGATCATAAGGACAAGGATTCGAACAAACGATTCAAGAGGAAGGACTAAGACCCATGGCTATTATTTCTATAATTTGTTACGTTTATTCTCCTTCATTTTGATTTGATTAATATTACTAAATTATTCTCTTCAATAATTTATTACTATTATTCTACTTCAATAATTTGTTACTATTATTCTACTTCATTTTGATTTGATTCTAGTGGGGTATCGTATTTATAAGTTACTTATCTTTGTTCTCTATACTTTTTAGGTTGTAGGTTCTAAGTTCACTAAAAATATCCATTCATTTCTCTTTAACTCTCACATTCTTTCTCTCCTTTAAGTAAGATTACTCAAATATATATAATTGTATTAAAACTTGAGTAAACTACCTATGTCAGTAAATTTTAAGTTCAATGTCGATTATACCACTAAACTAAAATTTATACTAATTTAACACTAAATTTTAGTTTAGACTTCAATTATACCATTGCATCAATCAAATCGATGATGTGAATGGATCTTAACGATGCACATGCGATGATATGACGAAATGTTAACAGTCTGAAGGTATAATTGAAGCTTAAGCTAAAATCCAATGATAAAAAGTATTGATTTTTGTTTAATGATATAATCAGTGGAGGATCCAGAAATTTATTAAGAGAGGTACATATAAAATTTTAAAATTTCAGTGTGAATACAAACCTTAAATATTAAAAAATTTAAGGATTAATTCATAAAAATTATAAAAATTAAAGGTAAATATGCGAACTTTGACAAGTTCAAGTAGGCACGAGCCCACTCTACATCCTTTATGGATCCACCACCGGATATAATCGACACTAAATTTAAAACTTATTGACATCTGATGTAATTTACCCTTAAAATTTTATGTTTAACCACAACAATTTATATAATTCGATAAACCCAATAATTTATTGATAATTAGATTCTTTTCCTCTTGTGGTTAATATATTATTTGAGTAATTTCAAAA